>CM023866.1:46865423-49265423 GCA_013389735.1 Phaseolus lunatus
GTTACAACACTCGATCTTGTAGAGTCATCAGTTAATAGTCTCCGTACAAGTAGATATTCAATTTCTATTGTTATAAACCTTTGAATTACGATGGCATTTCCCTGAAGCTTTTTGACTCCAGAGGATCCTACCCAACAAAATATACATATTAAAGTAAAAAATTTCACCCTTTTAAGTGTCTATTTTGTAAAGTATCTCGTGTTGGTAAAACGAAGAGGACTAATTTGGACAAGTTCTTCCGCATGACTCTGCGATGTTTAATTGAGGCAGAGGTATGCATGCTAAAGAAAATATTTTTTTTTTCTACATAGCTTAGGAATTAAAATGTATATACCTTGAGAAAGAAGAGATAGCTAAGGAATAAAAGAAAGTGATAAGGGATAGAGAAACGAATAAGTATATAAAGTGGATGCAGAAATTCAGATATGAAAAATTCAAGATTGATAGTAGTATCATGGTCCAATAGATTTTCGGGTGATGATGCAAGACAGTAGGAAATGAACACTATTTTGGCGTCCTAAACCACCAGACAAAAGTCAAATTCAAATAAGGCTTAGGGTTTATATTAATCAAAGGTATAAATCAAGTGATAAAAGAACCTAGACTTCCCTTATCGTACACACAAGAAAGAAAATCGGCAGGAAATGAATCAGCACGAAATTGTCTCTGTACAACATATTTTAGAGTGGTGCCATCTTTAAATGCTGCTTGGGCTTCCATCAGTTTTGTGAGAGTAGTTGTGACAGTGCTTTTCTTTCGATCACTTAAATTCTAGAATATTGATTTATGTAAAAATTTGAAAGTAATTATGTTATGGGTATCAACGTATACATACAGAATATTTTGTTTACTTTGGAGGATCGTTGGACTGCACCTTGAATTAGCTTTTGAATTTGCACTGTTAATTTAGTTTCAACCACTCATTATTGAATCACTGTTAGAAATTTACACTGTTTAATGAATCAAGAGTGTCTTTTCTCCCAAACTTGTCTATTTGATTTGTAGACTTTGAAGGGCTGTCTTCCTTTTTTGTTGTTTGCTGGCATCCCATTATTACTTGGTTGGCAAAGCAGTTGTGTGATACATCTTTAGATGATATACAAATTCAGAAGGTTCACACTAATAATAGGAGAATTTTTACTTTTAAAAGCTTCTGCAATATTTTCATGTGTTTAACTTGGTTCCCTTTTGTGTAGGCCTCCGCAATACAAATCATTTCCTCAATCAAACAGTATTTAGAAGGCACTGTTGTGAAGCCCTTGCAGCCATCACTAGCATCCATAATCTCAGATCAAATAATCACATTCCTACGGTTGGATATGGTGAGTGAAAAGAAAAATTGGAACATCCACTAATACAAGAGAACATAAACTTAAAGCTACTGTCAAAGAGGGACTAATACACTGAATTTACCCATGCCCAATCGTTTACTAATACAGCTAAAGCATAAATTCACAATAGAACAACTCGACCGTTTTGAATTCAACTTAAATCATAAACTCATAACATATGAAACAGTGAGTCAACTTTATCATTGCACTAAGATCCAAAAATAAAATTAATCCTTGAAGAAATAATCATTTTTTAGCACCACAACAAACAAATTTTACTCCATTCGCCCAAAAGGTAAGTGTGGATCCAGATCTCTATACCTTATTATAACAATTCATCAAAGTTAACTTGAATTACATAGTGTTATTTTACTCTCAGAGAAACAATGCACAAGAAAGCTCAAACCAAATAATCTACTTTCTTCTGTTAAGATCTGCCACATCCAATTAAATCAAACTGCTTATATTACACATGAAACACACAGGCCAACTTCAAGTTAACATCAGACTGGCACAATCTCTTTTAAATTTCAAGTCAAAAGTATTTGCATACATGCAAAAACAGGAAAGCTAAATAAAATGTTAGCCCAGAAATAAATGAAAACAAAAATCATTGATTACAATACCCTTGAGTTCCCGCCAGCAAAATACATTAACTTCTCTTTTAAGTTTAGCCAACAGCAAACAATGCCTTGGCAAAAACCATGACACTGAAATATTGATCAATGGAGGTTGTGGGCCCCTATGGCTCCCTTTACTCTGATTTAAAATATCCCTCAATTATAACACTCTGATCAGAGGCCTTGGACTTCAAATTTAGCACTTTCACTCCTTGCTCTAAGCTCTTCAATGCCTGTAGAGGATCTGGCTCAGGACGTTTGTTCCAAACAGGCAAAATTTCTGTGATAAATTTATTAATATAGTTCTTCTTGATACCCTCCTTAACAAGCTCTTCAAACTCACTGAAACTCCCCCTAATATCTAACAGAACACTGCACAATCCTTGACAGTTACAATAATCCATTATCACATCCAGATTTATTTGATCCAGAGCTACAGTTTCAATTCCTTGTAGAGCCACTTCTGGAGCTGCTCCTGCTTTATTTTCTGTAAAGATTATCATTTTGCCCGCAATGTCATTGATGGATGGTGGAATTTGATTTAAAGAACTAGGATCTTTATGCGTTATAATCAGAATTGGTTGGTTGGCGCCAGGTTCTTGAGATGAAGGTACTTTAAAATTTTCAGTGAAAAAGGAAGAAGAGATTAGCACTGCATCATATTCCTGTAATAGCCTTGAATAGTAACCACCACAGTCTGTAACACCATTCCCAAGTAAGTCCAAAAAGTTTCCATTGACAGAAAGAGAATATCTGCAATGCAAGTACAGTCTAGGCTGTGAAATGCATGTTTATGAAAGAATCGAAACACATGCGGTTGAACCAAACTCCAAAATGCATCCAAAGAACAGCCATACACGAATTGTCAAGGACAAAGGGAGTGTTGATTTACCTCAAAGTAAGTAAAGGCTTTCCCGTCAACATGCGATGAATGTAAGGCTCATTGAGGCTCTTGCACAACTCTTCCTCTACACCCACAACAACTTCAATTCCTGCATCTCTCAACCTTTCCACCCCTTTGAAGGCGACGATGGGATTTGGATCCACCATCCCAACAACAACCTTTTTCACTTTGGCTTTAATTAGAGCTTCAGTACAAGGTGGAGTCCTACCAAAATGATTACAAGGTTCCAAGCTCACATAAGCAGTTGCACTTTGTGCCAAATCACCAGCATCTCTGAGAGCAAACACCTGACAATCTCATCTCGCAACTCAACATACTCACCAACACACAAATTCTTTATCCAAAGGCTAAGAAACAGTAACATCTCACAATCAAAACATGTTCACCAGAATATCTCCTAATTTCTTTTCTTACAAAAACCACCATTTGTATTCAACTTAGGTTCAAGGTTTCATAAAATTGTTCATGACAGCAATTTCTCCACAACATTAAGGTTTTTGAGGTCTCCGCAACCATTGTGGCAACATCAACCGCAATGTCCATAGTTTCCATAGTATAACTGTCATCTTTACCTTGTATTCTCTATAAATAATTCATTTCAAAAAATAATAAAGCTAGCTATCAGTGTTACACAGAAACTTCCTTGAACTTTGATCTCACATCCACTAAGCAAACTCGAATTCCTTTCTTCCCAAGGAATTCCTATATCTTGTTCTTGGTTTTCTTCGAATTACAACTGTGATTCCTATAATTCCTATCTTTCTAAATAACAATCATATCATATACAAGGACCAAGCTTTTGAAAAACAGTCGATGATCGACTACCATAATTTTCACCTCAAGGTCAAGGTTTTTGTGGTGTCCACAACCTGCAATGCTATCTCAATACAATGGCATTTGTTCGCAATTTCTCACAATATCAAGAAACACAACAAAACCATGACCACATGTGCAATTTAACACCTTGTTTAGGCTTATCCGTTATCACTAGTTTGAAATGCCAAATCAATGAAATCAATAAGGAATAAGACCACAAAGGAGCACAGTATAAAGTGTCTATAATGAAGATAAATTTTTTTCAATTTATTTTACATACATAGAATAATTTAGATAGATAGAGAGTGGAAGAGAGGAAGGTAGGTACCTCAGCATGAGGTTGCCCTGCTCTAGGGTGGTACCCTTCACCAACAACTAACCCATCCTTTACAATAACACACCCCACCAATGGATTGGGGCTGGTATACCCAACAGCCTTCCTTGCAAGCTCCACACATCTTCTTATGTAAAACCCATCACCACTTTCTCCATTGGAGGCCGCACACTGCACCCCAAACCCATCCCACCTAGTCCTCCTGAGGGATTTGTAAATCCCACAACCAAAAGTCAAACACAATCTAGTTCCAGCCTTGGAGGGACTCAGGGTGGACACAAAAGATGCAAAATTTGGAGGAGTTGCAGTACTTGAGAATCTGGCCACCTGAAGAGTGCAATCAAAACGTAGTGCTTGCATAGTGTTTGTAGATATAACGAAAAGAGAACAGTAACTATGTTATTCTTCTTTGCTCTCCCAATGCGCCAACCTTTGCAAACAAGATTGCTTAGAAAACAATTAAAATAAATATTTTTCATATAATTAATTTTTAAATCTGTAATTTTGGACGAATATGATTTGATTCATTCAAAATTACAAAAATCATTTTAGTTTCTCACATTAAAAAAAACATAGTTTCACCTCTAAATACTAAATTTGAGAAAGTAATAATAAGTTTAAAAACTTATTTCAATTTCTTAAATTTAATATTTCAAGACTCAAATTTAATATTTAAAGACAAATAATTTTTTAAATATAAAAGTTTCTTTTATTGATCATATTACTGATACAAATAGAATGTGAAGTGGTTGGTGAAATTGTAATAAAAGATTTGTCTGACACCACATATACCTTCCAAAATTTGCAACACTGAATCCTTTCATCTTCCAAAACCACCCTTTCATTTTCCATTTTAGAAAAAATAACATCTTTTCTCGGATTCTTAAATCTTTTTAATGCATAACTTCACTTCTTACTTTATTTTTAACATTCAATTTTATTTTCCGTCTCACATGCTAACTCTATAAACCCAGATCATAGTTGCTTCTCACATTCATACCAATCTACTTGCTTTTGTTACCAACTCATTCAAGTCAGTAATCCCTATATTTCATATTTTATTCAACTTTTTCTTTATGTGTTTGTATTCAACATTCCAAAATTTAACTTCACCTCTAAATTTTTCTGTGTGAGAATATCTGCTGGTGATTCATCAGTTCTTATTTTTTTCCTAGTGGATATTAACATATGTTGCCTCTATCAGGTTGAAATTTGTAAGTTACTGAAATGGGCAATAGCAACAAAAGGCTTAAGTTGATGTTTGAGAAGTATACGTGGAACATCACCAACTTCTCTAAAGTTGTTTCCTTTGAACTTTTCTCCGACAAATTTATACTCGCTGGCCACACATGGTACTTTATTCAAATTTTGCTTACTGCTTACTCTTCTCACAATGTTTTCTTTTGTTTGTTTTAATAATGTTTTAACTTTGCTTTTAGGCAGATTGTTATCACCCCAATTGGGGGCATGGACGATTACTTGCAAATTTATTTAGAAGCAGATAAGGATTGTGCTAATTTACCTGAGGGCTGGAAAAAAACTGCAAATTTCAGTTTTGCTGTAACCGACCAGGTTAATGACAAAATGACTATAAGAAGAGGTATATTTCATATTTCGGTCTTTCTAAGTTTTAAGGTTTTTGTTCACTGTTTTTGTCAAAGTAGACCTTGTAATCTATTTAAAACCAACTTATTATGCTTTGGGAGGAGAGATTTTGGGTAGAAGAATTAAATTATGATTTGTTTTGACCTTAATGAGTCTATTATTTTTAATCCGAAACAACTAATCCGTGGTACATGAATTTTCCAGGATTTGAATTTGAGTTTAGTGCATATGACAATATTTATGGTTTCGATGATTTCTTACCTTTACATGAACTTAAAAACCCTGGTAGTGGGTTTATTGTGAATGATACTTGTGTGATTGAAGCTGGGATTTTTGTCACCAAGTATGTGGATGAGAATAAAGAATATCAGCCCTTTTGCAAGATTGATGAGAACCCTAAGAAGGACAACAATAATTCTTTATTTCATGAAATGTTCAGAAGCTCATATGAAAAAGTAGAGGAAAATTTTGTTCCACTATTAGTAGAAGCATGTTTACAGCATCCCTCACTTGTTGTAAGTCAGGAGAAGAGAAGTTGCAGGTTTAGTGAATGGGCATTCACAGCTTTGGGTCGAGTTCTTCATTTCCTCAAGACTAAAAAAGTGAAAGATATGGATGATGAAGCATGCAATCATCTCCAAATTTTGTGGGATGAACTTAAGACATGTGGATTTGATTTGACTTGGTTAGAATTTTATGTTGAATCTGCCTTGGATGTGAAAACTTATATGGAGAATGTTGATGAGATGAGAAAGAATGTGTCTGCTTTAAAGATTGAAACAGAGAAGTTGAAGGCAAGGTTGATTGAAAGAGAGACAGAACTTGAAATGTCAAGTAAGGACTTGATGAAAGCAGAGGAAAGATGTGAAAACTCAATTTGGATGCCAAAATCAGGATATTGAAGGGAAGCATTCATAAGATGAATTTCTTTTGGAGACTAACTATTTAGTTTTATGAAACTGCTGATTGATTCTGATATTACAATTTTACTAATGATTATGATAATCTTTGCTGTAGATATTATCAACTATTTATGAAGAAACAAGAAATCGAGTCAATTTCATTTTCCAAAGAATATGTTAGAACTAATTAATAGTTTTGACTTTTTATATTTTAAGAAATCTTTATTTTTAGTTTCTAAAATTATTTTTACAAATTTGATAATTTAATTTTGCTCTTTGATTTTTTAAATATAGGTTTTATAAAATGTCAACAAAGTTACAATTAATCATGTACTGACACATTTGTTTACCTAGCTTATTAATTAGTTTGGATTACTTTTTTTTAATTTTATTTTTGAATAAGAGGAACAAACTAAATATAAAATAAAATGGAATAAATAATTATATTTTGAGTAAATTTATAGGTGTTATGTACAATTAATTTTATATCACTTTGTCATGTATCCCATAAATTTTGAATTTTCAATATCTATTTTGGAACATGCGGAAATATGTTAATTCATTCTAGAGTGCATATTATCAATGTATTTCTTAATTCAAAATTTCTAAAATATATTAATATATTTTGAATCATATCCCATAATGTATTTCTGAAATGCATATCTCATTGTGTATTTCTGAAATACTGTGAGAATGTATTTCTGAATTTGAAAATGTATTTTTGAATGTGCATACTCAGATTGAACATATTCACAAATGCATTTATGAACTTGAAATTACATTTTAAAATGTGTATTTCAAGATGTATTATCAAATTTTGTAATTTGAATCTATTTATATATTCTAATACACTTAAAAATATATAATTTAAAATGTATATATTTTTTAAGAGGCAAATTTATCATTTCATCCCGAGGTAGAGTAAATGTTTAAAAATAGAGCACCCTTTAATGAAAATCTGAGAAACATAAAAAAGACTAAGCGAACTTGATCCATGCAAATAGAAGTACAATTTAAAATTAGAATACTTCATCCATGCAAATACATGTACAATTTAAATCCAAATCCAAATCTCAAAAAAACTATACACGAGGTTATGGTAAAATTCAAGGAAGAATTAATAATAAATGTGATTTTTAATTTAACAAGTTTAGTGGTTATTGTTCACCTAAATTTTTATTATAAATAACATTAACAAATTCAGAAAGATGTTATGATTGTGTTTAGTAAGGTTAATAAATTATGATTATATTTTGTAAGATTAATAAATTAGTTAATAATTTGTTTGACTAAATTTTAAGTTAATTTAACCAATACAAATGGTTTGATAAGTAATTTACTTTTGGAACTCATAAGTTACTTTAATTAGTTAGTATATAGTTTATAACTTATTTAATTTTCTCAATTATCATTGTTTTATGTTTTAATATATCTTCTTTTTATCTTAATTTCTTTAGTTATTATTACTTATTTGTAATTTTATAAAAACAATAAACTAGGGTGCTACAATTGACTTGTTTATTTTGTCGAGGAAAAGAGTTAATTTTATCGAATAAAAAAGTTAAATTTATATGAACTTAATTGATTTACACTAAAGATTTTTAATATTTTATCACTTATTAAAATAAATAACTCATTAAATACTCGAGTGTCTAAAATGTCAAAGTCCAACTCAGCATCTCGAATCTCTGCAACAATCTACAAATCATGATTAATCGTACTTGGACATGTTTAGGTTTAACCTAGTTATCCATATTTAAGGGATCAATATCATCACTATAAATAGGTGAGACCAAAGGTGAAAAAATAATAATTTTTTACTTTATTATATACTCATTAATTAGACTAAGAATTCACTGACTTGAGTATTAGAGTATAATCGCAGATATCTCTATAAAGACTTAAAGATCAAAGATAGAAAAATCGAGAGCCTGAATAACTAGAAGAGTAAATATAGGAGAAATCTACAAAATAAAAATATTAAGTATCAGTATAATTTATTATTTATAAAATTTTCAATTAAAAAAAGAGCTAAGATTTGTGTAGTAAAAGATAACAAAAATTCTCAAATTTTGAAAGAAAAAAAGTCATATTGTAAAAAAAAAATATAGAATCTAAAATGCTATTTAAAATCTTAAATAAAATTTATTATTAAATCACAAAATTAAATAAGATATTAAAATGGAAAAAAAAAATAGTGAAATGTTATCTTACACTAAAAGGATGCACTAGAATCCCCGAGTGGCAACACAGCTTGCAAAAGTTTGGCCTAAACAGAATACAATAATGATTTTGCTAGCTTTTTTTTGCTGTCAGACCAAAACTTGATAAGTTGTTTGAGTATAGGAAATGACTGCATTATGCATTATTTAACTTTGATATTTATTTTAATGTTAATTTTGAGATTTATTTTAATTTATATTTCTATATAAAAAAATATGATTTAATTGATAGTTAACTTCGAGATTTATTTTACTTTTAGAAACTAAAACATTATTAATAATACCAAATAAATCACAATTATTTTTATTTCTATTAATGATGATTTAATTATGAGTTTATTATGCATATAAATATTGTTGATGACACTATTTTTATCATATCAAATAAAAAAAATTGACATTAAAAAAGCTCAAGACTACGTTAATATGATTGTAACTTATTAGTATAAATAATGCATTCTACAATAACACATTAAGTTAGTTAATTGAAAATCGGTATAAACAAAAATACGGTAGTATTTTTTTAAATATTTAGCATATATTATAGTGGTTGGAAGAACCAATCGGTATAGTATGTATTATTCAGAATGGAAAAAAAAAGTTTAAAAAAATATATATTTGGAATATGACATTTTACGACAGTTGGAAGGATGAATCGATGTAATTTATTGTTCAAAGTATATATATATATATATATATATATATATATATATATATATATATATATATATATATATATACACACTTGGAACATGACATATTACAACAGTCGGAAGGACCATCTGGTGTAATATGTATTGTTCAGAGTAAAAATAAAATATCTAAAAAAAATATATAATTGCAGTATGACATAACACAACAGTTGGAAGGATTAACCGGTGTAATATGTATTCCTCAGAGTAAAAAAAAGGATTAAAAAAATATATACTTGGAGCATGACATATTACAGCGGTTGGAAGGACCAACCAGTGTAATATGTATTGTTCATAGTAAAAAAAATGTTTAAAAAAATATATTCTTGGAGCATAACATATTACAGTAGTTGGAAGGACCAACCGATGTAATACATATTGTTCAGAGTAAAAAAAAAATGTTTAAAACAATATATATTTGGAGCATGGTATATTACCCTATTTTCTTCTTGTGCTCTCACTACTCACTTCGTGCTTAAACTAATCTTGCCTCCATCGCTACTCTCTGCCTCATACATTCTACCTCCATTGTCACGTTTGCCTCCATTGCTCTTGCCATCGTTGTGTCTATGTCTTTGTCCTTCGCCTTCGTCGTCTCCACCATCAAATCCTCAAAAACCCTAAACCCTAAGCCTATTTCCCACACAACCTCATTCTTGTTAGGAATTATGGCTTTAAACTAGAGGAGGGGTGAATTGTTTAAAGAGGTTTTCACAAACTTTTCTAAGCTAGAATGAATTTCTTTCAGAAACCAATTGATTAAGGAATTTAGTTAGCCAAAATAGCAAGCAAAACTGCAATGCTTAGAAAAAAAAAACAATCGGTTGTTTCTTCGAAACAATCGGTTGTTTATACCACCAAACAACAAACAAACTGAATTTAAAGAGATAAGGATAGAGAGATTGTACACAGTTGTTTATACTGGTTCACTCCAACCCAGAGCTACATCCAGTCTTCTCAGAACCCCTGAGGAAATTCACTAAGCAATCACACCTTGATCACTTACACAACAACCAAGAGAATGACCTTGAACACCTCAAGAAACATACTCTCCTTGGCCAACACTAAGATTGTTGATCTTGAACACCTCAAGAGCACACAGCCAATCTCAGCAAACACACAAACGAAATATTTCAGCAGTTTACAAAGATTACACTTGTTACAGATGAAAATCTGAAATCAATACAAGTAGAATCCTATTTTAGCACCTTGATCAATCACAAAACTCTTAAGCAATCTCGCCACTTTGAAAAACTCTCTTAGAAAAACTTTTTCAAAATATTCATTTTTTTTTTCTTAAAAACAGTTTTTCTGAATTTATACCAAGATATAGTTTGTTATCAAATCTTAACAAACTCTTAATTGCTTTAAAAAGATTGGTCAAAGCATTTAATGACTAGAGCGTATTCAGTTTCAAATCATTTAAAGCTCAGTCAAAGAAAACAGTTTTTCTGTTATGGTTCCAAAACAAACAATCGGTTGTTTCCTCGAATCAATCGGTTGTTTTGTTACTTAACAGTTTACTTCATTCAAAAATAATTTTCAAACTTTCTCAAAAACATCTAAGTGTAAAAAATCGGTTGTTTCGACAGAACAATCAGTTGTTTCAACTTAGTTTGAAAAACTCTTTGCTTTGTTAGAAAATGAGATGCTAATTGCTTTGAGATTTAATCTAAGGGTGGATTACAACATAAAACTACCCCAGAACAAAACTATAAACCAGCACAGCAGCAACAAGCAAAGCAGAGGCTTCAACATCCTTCAAAGAATTTGGATTCTTCAAAATATTGAACACCACTTGGTTCAACAATTCTCCACCTCATTCCTCGTCACCAAGACCCCCAAAAAGTTCAAGAAAAAACGTAGCCCAAGCTCAACCGCAATTCCTCCCTCGAGTGCATTCTCCACTGCGATGCCCTCCTCAGCTTTGTCACCCATCCAAGTAGTTCCTCTCCACTCAGCCGGAGCACGTCATCTGCCTCGATGACACCAACAGGCTCCACCAAGAGCTCGAAGGTCTCCCGCTTCCTCCAAGACTTCCAAACCTATTGTCATACTAACGACAAATCCTGGCTCGACTTCACAGATGTCATGGAGGACCTTCTCGCTGATGATTTTTCACGGCAAGTGCACTGCGTTGTCAGAAGTAATAATTTGTCCCTAAGGATAGATATCGATCTCACAAGGAACAGTTGAATTATCAAGTACAATATTCGCTAAATATAAAATAGAACAATAAAAATTTGGTTTGAAAATTTTTATAATGACAAGAATTAAAAATAAAACAAATCAAAGAGTAATTGCTTCAATTGGAAAAATAGGGATTGAGTTTCATCTTTCTCACTCTTTTGTATTTAGATTAGCCTGATAATATTATGTCCTTTGATTGATATTGATGGTCGTATAAAAATCATTTATATTGATTCTTCGCATATAAAATTATTAAGAATGTTTCCTAAATATCGATTCCTCACATATTTATAAAAATAACTTATAATCAAGCTCAGACGTCAATAACAATTAACATTTGAAGTCTATTCCTAGCACTCAAATATATTAAGTATTGTTGTTTAGGTTAGAATCCTAAAAATATTTTTCAGTCAGATTTAAGATTCTAGATCAAGAATTAGAAACAAAAACAACAATACCAATAATCAATCAAGAACAAAATATTATATTCAGATATTATCTCAATACATAAGAGATCGAACAAATTACTCTGAAATCCACAGGGTAGAATTAACCACACATCTTCTAGCACCTTCTATTCTCCCAATTGGGTTACAAGCCACTTAATGGTGTTTTCCTCTCAATCTTGCACACTAGGATTCTGCCTCTAACCCCCTATTTAACCTAATTTGCTAGGGTTAAGTGACTTCCTGTGTTGCGCTGATGGGCTTATTGATAAAAACATAAAAATGGCCCAATTTGTCTGACGCATTCTCACTCAAGCGAGATCTCGCTTAAGCGAGAAAGGCGTTGATTTATGAAAAACTTCACTGGAGCATTTAAGTTCAAGCGAGATACTCTGTTCTTGAGTTAGACTTTTTTACTCTTTTTGTGCGTTTTGGACATTCCAACTTTCTCCTTTTAACTTATATCATTCCTCTTTAGTTCAAATCTCCATTCTTCCTTACAAACCTAAAATCAACACCAAATTTGGAAATAAAATGCTCTTATTCAAATAAAAATCTTAAAAAATGTAAAAAAGTATAAATTCTTAAATTAGGGATTATTTTGTATGTATTTTAACAATTAATACTCATAAGTGCCTATATTTTAATATGAGATATTACTGAAATTAGACACTTATCACTCATAGAGGAACACTTTCTCATGGATGCAATGGAACTAATCCTTGTCGAGAAGGTTCACAAACATATCTCTTAAATCAATATATGTTCTTATTTTATATTTCTGAATTTAGAAATTGGTCTTGTTGGTATTTTGGTTTGATTTCACATGTTGGGAAAAAACACATTTTAATAATTTTGTGAAAAAAGATCACATATTACATCGGTTATGTGAACTACCAGTATAGTATGTACATTAAAATATGTGAATCTGGAATAAATATTACATCGGTTATGACCTGTAACCAAGGTAATATGTCCCTTCTGAACACTTTTTTAAAATTATTTTAGTATTTCACATCGATGTTTATGATAATTTAATATGTGATGGACACTTTATATTAATGAGATCTATATCAATAATATAATCAATTTAACATGTCTCCTATAACTGATATAACATGCATTATTTTGTACTAGTTGAATATTTGTAATATAGATTACTAATTAAAATAGTATCACACATTTTACACATTCATTGTTTTTAATTGATTAATAAATAATAAATACATAATTTTAAGTCATCAGTAATAAAATGATAAAAGCAGTGATTATAAAATTAAAAGTTGTCTCTTTCCAATAAAACATAAAAACACTTTTTTTTCTATAGTTTTTAGTGTATTTTTATATGATTTATAATATTTTAAATTTTTCAATCAATATTCTTTCTAAAATGGTTAGAATATCTTTATGGAAGATGTTTGGAAATTGTTTTGGACGGGTTAAAAATAACTTTCATTATATAATTCTCTTTTACATTGTAAAATTATCTAAATTTTTTATTATAATTTGTGTAAGCAACTCAACTTTAAAGTAAAAAGAAAATATTATTTTACTTTAATTTTAGATTTTTCATTTAAATATGTAATAAGCAGAAATTACAAATAACTTCAATTGCAGAATTTCTTTTATTTTTTAAATATAATTTTTTTTAATTGATCATATTACTCATAAAAATAGAATTTGAAGTGGTTTGTGAAATTGTAATAAAAGATTTGTCTGACACCACATATACCTTCCGAAATCTGCAACACTGAATCTTTTCATCTTCCAAAACCACCTTTTCATTTTCCATTATAGAAAACAGAACATCTTTTCGGATTCTTAAATATGTTTAATGCATAAATTCATTTCTTACTTATTTTTAACATTCAATTTTGTTTTCCTACTCACATGCTAACTCAATAAAACCAGATCATAGTTGCTCCTCTCATTCTCACATTCATTCCAATCTACTTGTTTTTGTTACCAATTCGTTCAAGTCAGTAATCCCTATATTTCCTATTTTATTCAACCTTTTCTTTATGTGTATTCAAAATTTAACTTCACCTCTAATTTTTGTGTGTGTGAATATCTGCTGCTGATTCATCAGTTCTTATTTTTTCCAAGTGGATATTAGCATATGTTGCCTCTATCAGGTTGAAATTTGTAAGTTACTGAAATGGGCAATAGCAACAAAAGGCTTAAGTTGATGTTTGAGAAGTATACGTGGAACATCACCAACTTCTCTAAAGTTGTTTCCTCTCTACTTTTCTCCGACAAATTTATACTCGATGGACAAACATGATACTTTATTCAAATTTTGCTTACTGATTACGCTTCTCACAATGTTTTCTTTTGTTTGTTTTAATAATGTTTTAACTTTTGCTTTTAGGAGGATTGTTATCACCCCAACTGGGGGCAAGGATGGTTACTTGCTAATTTATTTAGATGCAGATACATATTGTGCTAATTTACCCGAGGGCTGGAAAAAAACTGCAAATATCAGCTTTGCTGTAACCAACCAGGTTAATGACAAAATGACTATAAGAAAAGGTATTTTTCGTACTTCTGTCTTTCTAAATTTTATGTTTTTGTTCATTATTTTAAAGTAGACATTGTAATCCATTTAAAAACCAAGTTATTATGCTTTGGGAGGAGAGATTTTGGGTGGAAGAATCAAATTATGATTTGTTTTGACCTTAATGAGTCTATTATTTTTAATCCGAAACAACTAACCCTTGGAATATGAATTTTCCAGGATTTGAATTTGAGTTTAATGCACATGACGTTTGTCATGGTTTCAATGATTTCTTACCTTTACATGAACTTAAAAACCCTGGTAGTGGGTTTATTTATGAATGATACTTGTGTGATTGAAGCTGGGATTTTTGTGTCCAAGTATGTGGACGAGAATAATGAATATAAGCCTGTTTGCAAGATTGATGACAACCCTACGAAGGACAACAATAATCCTTTATTTCATGAAATGTTCAGAAGCTCATATGAAAGAATAGAGAAAATTTTTGTTCCACTATTAGTAGAAGCATGTTTACAGCATCCCTCACTTGTTGTAAGTCAGGAGAAGAGAAGTTGCAGGTTTAGTGAATGGGCATTCACAGCTTTGGGTCGAGTTCTTCATTTCCTCAAGACTAAAAAAGTAAAAGATATGAATGATGAAGCATGTAATCATCTCCAAATTTTGTGGGATGAACTGAAGACATTCGGGTTTGATTTGACTTGGTTAGAATTTTATGTTAAATCTGCCTTGGATGAGAAAGATTATATGGAGAATGTTGATGAGATGAGAAAGAAAGTGTCTGCTTTAAAGTTTGAAACTGAGAAGTTGAAGGCATGGTTGAGTAGAGCAGAGAAGTTGAAGGCAATGTTGATTGAAAGAGAGACAGAACTTGAAATGTCAAGTAAGGACTTGATGAAAGCAGAGAAAAGATGTAAAAACTCAATTTGGATGTCAAAATCAGGATATTAAAGGGAAACATTCATAAGATGAATTTCTTTTGGAGACTAACTATTTAGATTTATGAAACTGCTGATTGCTGCTGATATTACAATTTCATTAATGATTATGATAATCTTTGCTGTAGAGATTATCAACTATATCTGAAGAAACAAGAAATCAAGTCAATCTCATTTTCCAAATGAATATGTTAGAACTAACTGTAATTTTTGGCTTTTTATATTTTAAGAAATCTTTAATTTTAGTTTCTAAAATTATTTTTCATAATTTTGATCATTTAATTTCTAATTATATTTAATTTTTCTCTTTGGTTTTTTTTTTTTTAAATATAGGTTTTGTAAAATGTCAATATATAAAACTACAATTAATCATGTTGTGTAAGTTATGTGTTTTATATATCCATGTATTGACACATTAACCTAACTTATTAATTAACTTAGATTAACTTTTTTTTTAATTTTAATTTCGAATAAGAGGAACATAATAAATATAAAATTATTTTTATAAAATAGAATAAATAATTAAATTTTGAGTAAATTTATAGGTGTCTGACATGTACAATTGATTATAGACTATTGCATTATCTACTTCATAAAAGTTGATTTTTAATATGTAATTTGGATAGCTTATATTCTCTAAGGTGTTTCTAGGAATAAAATATTTCGGATTGTATATAAAATTGTAATTACATAATAAATAATCATGTTTGTCTATAAATAAAAATAAATCATCTAAAAAAAAAATCTTATTATTTTTGTAAGCAACTGAAATTTTAAAAAAAATATTATTTTACTTCAATTTTAGACTTTTCATTTAAATAAAATGAAGTATAAATTATTTAATTTTGATGTAATAAGCAGAAATTACAAATATGCACCGACTTCAATTGCAGAAATCGTTAGTCATGGTGCTTTTATCTTAAAACTCACTTCTGGTATAAAGAAAAGTAAAAATAACATTATGTTTAAATCATTTTGTCAAAAAAAGTAAGATTTCTGTTATTCATTTTCTAAATTTTAAAGTATTCATAGTAGGGAATATTAATCATAAAATTTAATATTTATAAGATTTTGTATCAAAGAAAGAGCTAAAAGGATCCTAATATTAATTGGGTGTCTTTTCTAATTATCAGTTGTTTCTCTTTATAAAAGAGAATAATTGGGTATCTTTTCTAATTATCAGTTGTTTCTCTTTATAGAGAAGAATAACCTTTATTTTGTCTTTGTGTATTACGATTCTAGTATTTAATTATTGATTTTTTCCTTCTTTAGTTAAACCTAGAATGAGTGTATTATTTGTATATATTTAGACCATTTATTTTGATTTGAATAATAAGAAAGAAGATATATTCATTCTCATATCTTTTGCCTTTAGTTTACTCTTTGTACATCTCTGTTCCCTTTTGTTTATCTCTGTTCTATTTTGTAATATGGTATCAGAGCTCTAAAGAGCTCTGGTTGCTACATTTATCTATGGGTGAAATTGTTGATCCCTCACGAGATCTTTGTTCACCTTACCATGTTAGTTCATCAGATAATTCATCCTTGAATAAAGTTTACTCTCTCATTACACAACAAGAGAGACAAGTTTTTGGTGATCAATCCAAGGCAATGATTGCTACTAACAAAGGAGGTTATAAAAATAATGCTATGACCTATGGCATGGGTAGTGGATATGGAAGAAGATATACTTCCAAGATTTGCGGTTATTGTGGAAAGACGAGGCATACCATTGATACATGCTATAAAAAGCATGGCTTTCCACCCCATTTCAAGCTTCAAAATCAGAATCATGATCAGAGTCATGTAGTTTTTCATAATACAAACTTTAGTAATAATGAGTAGAATTATCAAGGTTCAAAGTCAGAAGTGGAGTCTCATCAAAGTGGTTTTACTCCTGAGCAGTTTCAAACATTGTTAGCTCTTTTACAACAGGTCAAATCCATTGACAATGCTTCTAATCAAGTCTCTGTTATTCCCTCCAATCCGTCCAATCAAACAAGTAATAATTTTATTTTTTCCTTCAGTTCTTGGATTATTGATAGTGGTGCTACTGATCACATTTGTTCATCATTAACTTATTTCACTTCATATCATCAAATTAATCCTATTTATGTCAAATTACCAAATGGAAATCAAGTCGTTGCCAATTATTCTGGAAGTATTTTTCTCATGACTAATTTTTTTGTCAGTAAAGGAATAATACATCAAACATCATGTGTCAATACTCCACAACAAAATAGCATAGTTGAAAGGAAACATGGTCATTTATTAGATGTAGCAAGAGCTCTTATGATACAATCTCATTTACCCAAAATTTATTGGTCATATTCTGTGGTACATGCTGTGCATATTATAAACATGCTTCCCACACCTGTTTTAAACTATTCTTCTCCTCATGAAATGCTTTTCAAAACTGATGCATATTTTAATGGATTAAAGGTGTTTGGTTCTTTATGTTATGCTAGTACTTTGTCAACAAATAGAAGAAAATTTGATCCAAGAGCATCAAAATGTGTTTTTATTGGTTTTCCAAGGGAGACAAAAGGATATATTTTGTTAAATATTCAATCTAAGAGAAATTTTTGTGTCTAGGAATGTTGTCTTTTATGAACATGTTTTTCCATACCAAAGGGTTCAAGATACTAGCAATGAAACTAACAGTCCTGGCATTAATGATCAAATTTTATTTGCTGAAGATCAACCTGTCTTAAGCCAACCATCACAAGCCATTCTTGCACCTTGTGATAATACACCTTGTGATAATGTTGAAAATAGCAGTGATAATAATTGTGAGTCACACATTGAGGTTTCAGAAGAAGATTGTTCCCATATAGACCAAAACCTCAATGAAGATCATGACATAGAACAAAGTTCTGAATCAGATCCATCTGTCCGAATGAGCACAAGAATAAAAAGACCACCTGAGTATTTAAAGGATTATCATTGTAATCTTAATGTTTCCAATACATCTTCAAGAGTTAAATATCCTTTGAATTCTGTTTTGTCTTATACCAATTTATCACCTTCTTACAAATCTTTTGTTATGTCTCTTTCTTCACATGTTGAGCCAAACACTTATTCTGAAGCTGTGAAACATGACTGTTGGAGAAAAGCTATACAATGTGAGATATCTGCTTTAGAGTCAAATCAAACTTGGGAGACTGCTCTTCTGCCTAAGGACAAAGCTGCCATAGGTTGCAAATGGGTATTCAAAATAAAATATAAGGCTGATGGGACAATTGAAAGGTATAAAGCAAGGTTAGTGGCAAAGGGATATACACAAACAGAAGGCATTGACTATCTTGATACATTCTCTCCAGTAGCAAAGATGACCACCATAAGGTCGCTTCTTTCTTTAGCTTCTATTTATAATTGGGAATTGAAACAATTAGACATAAACAATGCCTTTTTACATGGAGATTTGAAAGAAGATGTATACATGGTTGCTCCTCCTGGATTGACTTCTATTCCACCAGGAAAAGTTTGTAAACTAAAAAAGGCTTTATATGGCCTTAAACAAGCTAGTAGAGAATGGTTTGCCAAACTATCATCATTTTTGCTTTCTCTGGGATATACTCAGTCTATGAGTGATCATTCCTTGTTCATTAATTCTTCTGAAGGATCTTTTACAGCATTATTGGTATATGTGGATGATATAATATTGGCAGGAAATGATAAAGAAGAGATTGCTCGAATTAAACAAGCCTTGAATCAGACATTCAAGATTAAAGATCTTGGAAATTTAAGATATTTTCTTGGTTTAGAAGTAGCAAGAAGTAAGACAGGAATAATGGTAAATCAAAGAAAATATGCATTGGAATTGTTAACAGATGCAGGTCTTTTAGCATGCAAACCGGCACCTACTCCTATTGATAATCATGAGAAATTCTCTTCTACTGGAAGTGTTCCTTTCGCAGATATTCAAGCTTACAGAAGATTGATTGGAAGACTTATGTATCTCACTAATACCCGGCCTGACATAACATTTTTTGTGCAACAACTTTCTCAATTTCTTGCTAAGCCTACGATTGATCACTATAATGCAACGATTAGAATCCTCAGATATATCAAAGGAGCTCCAAGTCTTGGTCTATTTTTCTCTTCCACTACATCTATTCATCTCAAAGCCTTTTGTGATAGTGATTGGGACACCTGTAGTGATTCAAGACAATCAGTGACTGGTTTGAGTGTTTATCTTGGGAATTCTCTCATATCTTGGAAATCAAATAAGCAAGGAACAATATCAAAGAGTTCTTGTGAAGCTGAATACAGAGCAATGACCACGGTTACATGTGAAATTCAATGGTTAACTTATCTTCTTCAAGATTTCAAAGTTTCTTTTGAGCAACTATCTCTTTTATACTGTGACAATGACTCAGCAAGATACATTGCAGCAAATCCAGTGTTTCACGAGCGTACAAAACATATAGAAATAGATTGTCATGTGGTCCGGGAAAAATTGAAGAAGGGTCTCATCCATTTGCTTCCCATTTCCACCACAGAGCAACTGGCTGATATTTATACCAAAGCTTTAAGCCCTCAATCTTTTAAGAATATTTGTTCCAAGCTGGGTCTCATCAATATTTGCTCCCCAGCTTGCGACGGGTATTAAAGGATACAGATACCAAAGTTATAGAAGGATCCTAATATTAATTGGGTGTTTTTTCTAATTATCAGTTGTTTCTCTTTATAGAGATGAATAACCTTTATTTTGTCTTTGTGTATTACGATTCTAGTATTTAATTATTAATTCTTTCCTTCTTTAGTTAAACCTAGAATGAGTGTATTATTTGTATATATTCAGACCATTTGTTTTGATTTGAATAATAAGAAAAAAAAGATATTCATTCTCATATCTTTTGCCTTTAGTTTACTCTTTATCCATCTCTGTTCCCTTTTGTTTATCTCTGTTCTATTTTGTAATAGATTTGTATAGTAAAAGATTAAAAAAATCTCAAATTTTGAAAGAAAAAGTCATATTGTAAAAGAAAAAAAAAAGTCTAGAACCTAAAAAAAGTTACTCAAAATCTTAAATAAAGTTTATTATTAGAAAAAATTAAATAAGATATTAGAATTAGTGGAATGTGATCTTACACTAAAAGGATGTATTAGAATCCCATAAGCTTCTTCCATAACCAACTTTTCATTTTCCATTTTTTGAAAAATAAACATCTTTTCCTATTCTGAAATATTTTCAATGCATATTAAACATCTAACATTTAACTTCATTTTTTACTCATTTTTAACATTTGCTACTTAAACAGATTCGTGTTAAAATTTAATTAGAATAGATATTTATAAGTGATTTGATAAGAGTTGAATAATATCTAAATAAAATTTATTTTAAATAATTTTAGTATAATCTTAAAAAATAAATTTAAATTTAACTTAATTTTATAAACTAACTTTTAATATAAGATTTATATTTTATATTTACTTATATAATATCAAACGATCTAATTTATGTAAGATTTCTAATACTACATTTTACTAGAATCACTTAATTTTTAGTTATTTCTATTTTTTTTTCATTTATTTTAGTTAAACTTGACATAGTATTGTTGTTGGAATTAAAAACCATTAATATTTTCATTCCTTTCCATCTATCTAATTGTCTCTTAGATAGAATGAACAAAGCTTAAAGAATTTGAATATCTTCTTTATATCAAAGAAAACAGTTAATGTCATTTTCTAAATGAATATGGTAGAAATAATTGTAATTTTGGTCTTTAATATTTTTTTTAAAACAAATTCACAATTAAATATTAAAAAATTACCAAAAAGGAATATTTAAATAATGTCTGAGCCCGGGTTCGAACCGGGGACCTCTAGTGTGTGAGACTAGCGTGATAACCAACTACACCACCCAGACCCCTTTGATAATATTAAATAAAAAATTATATTTAAATTTTTTTTTCTCAGAGAGACAAATTGTTTGTCTGTTTTATGTGCAATGTGGACCTCACCATCATCATTGTTATTTAGTAGAATAACAATAAAAATTAAAATATTTAAATAATGATTATATATTATAATAAAATAAATCTTTATTTCAGTAAGTATGCTGAAAATTTATGTTATAATAATAATTTTTAAATATTGATTTTTTTTTATATTTTTGTGTAAAAAAAATAAAAAATCATGTTTTAGATCTATAAAATTAGATTTAAAATCATGCTTTAGATTTTTTAAAAAAAATTCACCTATTGCCACTTCAAAATAATTTTTTTGTTAAAAATAACAACATTTAAAGAAAATCAAACATGTTCATGAGTAGTCAAATTAAGCTTGCTTTCGGTATGAATAAAAACAAAAACAAAAAAAAATAGTTTGATTCTCTATCTTTGAAATTAAATTTAGTTTAGTTTTTTCATTAGTCGATAACTATTCTCGTTATTATTTTTAAACTATTAATAACAGTCGCAAAACAATAACTTTTACATATTTTCACCACACACTATAATTAAAAAATGTAAAGATGTTAACTAAAAATTAAAATAACTAGCACCATTGAAGAACCACTTTGAAAAATATTTCATTTTTGTCTGGTCTCTTATAAGTGTATATGAATGAATCTATCCAAATCAATATAATAATTTTATCATGAATAGACAAAACTAAAATCTAAGATAAGTAAAATTATAAGAAAGCAGTTTTCTAAAGCAATCGCGAGCATATTATTAGATTTTAAGTATATATATTTATTTATATCAACTTCTGTATAAAAATGTTCATCTTACTACGATCTCTCATGTAATTTGAGTTTTGTTTTGTTTTCGTTTTGCCAAATATCATCTCTTCATAAATACCATTAACAAAAATAATAATTGTAAAATAGTAGAAATTATTCTTCTCTTTTAGGAGTTTGATCTTTGATTTATATCACCATATCTTTGTTCATATATTTCTTTTGATTTCAATAATGTCTAGAAAATGTTTGTAATATTTTTGTTCCATATAGTATGTTATATTTTTTAGAATATCTATATGGTGTATCAAACAGAAGTAAGATGTAATATACATCATGTTTGTGCTGTATATGTTCTGCAAATTAATGTCTGTTGAATGTTTTTGTAAAGAAAGTGACCAGATATCAGTTTCTCCTTTAGTCACACCCTGTTCATGTTTTGTAGGGATATATTGAAAAAATTAAGGATATATATAGAAACTTACCACTGATCTTGCACATGATTTCAATCTACATATTCTGTAGTGAGTGTAAGAAATTGTACACTATCAAGCCTTACAAAAGGTTATATCACAATATTTAATGCAAGTGTTATTAAGCCTTGTAAACACAAAATTTTATTTTGTTTGTGTCTTGAAACACTCTTTGAGAATTGTGTATGTGGTTATAAATTTCACATCAACTAGAAATAAATATATTTTATTATATATAAGGGAGTGCAAATATATTTTTACAAATTAGTTCTATAAAATTGAGTTAAACGTAAAAATTTACTTCTTAATATCTATCATCAAAATATTTTCACTTTGAGATCATAATGTTTAGATGCTTGTTGGACATTTCTGCACATAAATTATGAGATGAAATGAAAATTTCATCCCAAAAAAAATGTATTATCAATATTTTTCCTTTTTTTTAGATTCTTTGTGTTATCCAATGAACAATGAAGATAGTAAAGAAGAATTATCAAATTAAATAAAAAGATAGTTATTAAGATTGATTATTTGGAGGATGATAATGAATTCATTCTTTGTTCTGCTATACCTAGATTATTGTTTGATGTCAATGTAATAAGCTCTAAATGGTTCTCAATCTAAACCATAAATTAGTTTGTGTGTAGTATTATGTTAAAAGACATGTATCAAACTCTTTTTTTCTTTTATTGCTACATTCATAATAATGTTTGAACTTGTGACTTTTATGTTAATTGCTCAAATATGGAATTTGTACTTATACTATTATGTTATATAATTTAGTGTATGTGTTGAATTTATGTTCCACTCTTTTAAGCTCAAAAAGTTTTATTCTTCAAAATTGCTCACATGACTTTTCAATTTTTAAGCTAATAAATTTATTAGTAAATCAAGTTTGGTTTGTATTTACATTATGTTATCAAAGTGTTGATGTTTTAAATATGAATATTTCAAGGGATCGATCATTGACTTTTAATTATGAATATTTCGCTTTTATTGAAAAAAAAAGAAAACAACTTTACAAAATAAAGGCATAAGATGATTTTAACTTATAAAAACGCCTAATTAATTTTATATATTTTTTATAATTATTTATGAAAAAATTACAGAAACAAAGTTTATGGCTTTAAAATTTCTGACCTATTAATAGTTTCTTAAAAAAATTAAATCAATATAATTAATTGTTAAACTCGAAAATCTATTTAATCTAAAAGGATTGTGGTTATTTTTTTATATTTATCCTTTTACACATTTTTCATTAAACATATTTTTAATATTAACCTCAAATCATGTAATAAAAGTGACACAGGAACAACTTATGAATTAATCAAACCCAATAAACTTATATATATTATATTAAAACAATAAGACATGATTTTGAGTATAAGACTAAAGAAAAAAAAAACTAGTGTTTTAATTTTGAGTATTAGTAAAATAGTAAAAAGTGAAGTTTTTTACAAAAAGATTGTTATCAACGACACTATAAATATCTCGTGGACTTCTATAGAATTGCTTTTTCTTGTTTTGCCGCACTTCTTAGTCGAATCCCTTTGTTGGTGCAGGTGAGTCTCTTTCTCCATTCCTCCTATCACAGAAATAAACAAAAAAAAAAAAAAGAATTGGCTTTCTTATTATAATGATCTTCGATTCATATCTCCCGGATTGTTTTGCGTTTACTTTCAAATTTGAAATTTTTGGAATGGATGAGAAATTTTGTGAGTCCCTTTTGCTTTTAGATCTGGAATTGCAATGATTCTGGGAAAGTGTATGTAAAGAACTTATCTTTTGCATTTATTCTTGAATGGGTTGCTTCTGGTTTTGCATGTGGTCTAGCTCTGGTCTAGGTTTATATTAGGACTATGTTTGGATTCTTTTTTGGGACTGTGATGCTGAGAATGATCATGAAGCTTGTGTTTGTAGTTTGATAGTTTCCCCATTTATGGTTGATTTGTGCGCAGTTGGGAACCTTGCTTGTGTTTTGCTTATGTGATTTGGGCACTGATATTCTTTGCCTCAATATTATGCTTGAAGTTAAATTTGTATTTTCTTTCATATAATTTGACAGAAGATGTTTATTTCTCCTTTTTGGGTTGTCTGGTTGTGTGTTTTGATAACTAATGCCTGCTAAATGGAATAGACATATTTTTGTAAATTGTGATTGTAAAGGTGAAGGTACTTCACATCATGGTTAAGCTACACATGGTCATGTTCTGTAGGGGATATAATAAGAAGTTATCGGCATATGTGGGTCGAAGGAGAAGGAAAATTTCTTTATAGCTAGAAACTATAAGCATTTCTGGAGATTGATATTTATAATTAGTCTGCAGTCTGTTTAGTGAGGCTTGTAATCTGATTAAAGTATCTGCAGTCTGTTTATGTTTAAAAAAGGGTTAAATCACATGGTCTGTGCACTGTCTTCATGTCAATGTTAAGCTTTAAAAACTGTACAGTGCTGGTCTGACAAAACTTGATCTTGTTTGTGTCTTGACACAGCCTTTGAGTTTTATACCTGTCATGATATTACTTTCAGCTTGGGATCATATTGGCTAGATCTTTGTTGTTCAACGTACGCACAGATAGTTGAAAGGGCAAGTGCAATCTTGATCTGATAAGAGTTTTACCAACATTTATCCTTTCTTTTCAGGTCCTCTGTTTTTACTATCCAATGGAGAATGTAGTTGGTGAAAAAGAATCATCAAATAGTGTCAATGAAGTAGAAGACACCAATTCTGCACTTATTTGTGGCCTTCCAGATGATATTTCTCTAATGTGCCTGGCAAGAGTTCCTAGAAAATGTCATCCAGTCCTGAAGTGTGTCTCAAAGAGATGGAGGGACCTAATTTGCAACGAAGAGTGGTGCACTTATCGTCAGAAGCACAAACTGGATGAGACCTGGATTTATGCTCTGTGCAGGGACAAATTAAATGAGACTTTCTGTTATGTTTTGGATCCAACTGCCTCAGGAAGATATTGGAAGCTCGTTGATGGTCTTCCACCTCACATCTCAAAAAGAAAAGGCATTGGTTTTGAAGCTTTGGGAAATAAGCTATTTTTTTTGGGTGGTTGTAGATGGTCAAGAGATTGTACTGATGAGGTTTATTCATATGATGCTTCCTCAAACTGTTGGGTTCAAGCTGCTTCCATGTCAACTGCTAGGTAAATATCCTTATGTCATTTCCTTTAGGAAGCTAAGTTTGTATGTGCTAGGTGAATATCAATCTGCTAGGATTTTTCATCATAGATTTTAGGTAGAGTTGTTGCAGTAACTTGAGTTTTGAAGGATTGTTGATACCAGAAAAATAGAGATAGCCACAAACTTAGTATTTTACTTGGAAGAAAATAGTCCTCTGTTTAATTGGACTTGGGTATGAGTCCAATACGTACCAAAAAAGTACCCATATGTCCCAAAATTGAAGTACCCAGTTTTTCTTTGTAAAATATTTTTGGTACAGCATGATTTTAGGAGAACGTATCCTTCAGATTTAAGAAATAAGGTTTCTCTCCATTCTAAAAACACAGTTATCCTTATGCCGTGATTTACTTTTTTCTACAGAGCTTTTGTTTTGAAAGTATAGTTTAATTAACAACTACTTTGACATCATGCTCTCGTAACATTGTCAAGAATTATTGGTACATATTTTATTTGTCAATTTAGCTGTCTATATTTTACTACTGAAGTTGAAATTGCATGTTGTCTTTGTCGGCCTTTGTATGGCCCCTACAGCAATGTAGATATCACTGGTTTCTTTTACCAAAAACTTTCAGGTGCTTCTTTGCTTGTGAAGTTTTGGATGAAAAACTATATGCTATTGGAGGATTAGTTTCAAATCCAAGCTATTCTCATTCTTGGGATACTTTTGACCCTCAGACAAATTGTTGGAGATCTCAGAGAGATGATGTTATTATTTCTGATGTTGAAGATTCAGTGATTCTTGATGGGAAGATATACGTTCGATTTTCCAGATATCCTGTAACTCCTTATGTAAGTGCTATTGTATATGAACCATCAAGTGGCACATGGCAGTATGCAGATGCTGACATGGTTTCAGGGT
This sequence comes from Phaseolus lunatus, assembly GCA_013389735.1. Lineage (NCBI taxonomy): Eukaryota > Viridiplantae > Streptophyta > Magnoliopsida > Fabales > Fabaceae > Phaseolus > Phaseolus lunatus. The sequence goes on from CM023866.1 coordinate 46,892,155, forward strand.
GGACAGGCCCTGCAGTTGTTGTGGATGACACCCTTTATGTCTTGGATCAAACTTTGGGAACTAGGTTAATGATGTGGCACAAAGAGAGACGCCAGTGGATACCAGTTGGAAAACTATCATCATTGCTTACTAGACCACCTTGTCAGCTTGTTGCAGTTGGTAGAAGCATTTTCATTGTTGGGAAAATGCTTAGCACTGTGGTTGTAGATGTTGGTGATTTGGGGAATGAGGGCCAGATGATGACGACTTCTTCCATACCAGGATTGGCTTCTTCCATACCTAGATTGTCATCTGATTTCACTGCAATAAGTTGTAAATGCTTGTCTATTTAAGTGTTGAGTTTTTGTGTTTATTCATGTTAAGATACATGTATCAATGTTGTATAGTTTTATTTTGGTTTAATACCACTTTTCGTCCCTAAAGGGTCAAAAAATTAATTCTGTCTATTAGGTTTTAAAATGTTCAAAATGTGGTCCAAACTATTTTTAAAGTGATTTAATGTCGTTCCTTCTATTAGATTCTCTTTAACGATGTTAAATTGGTGATGACTTACGATCAAAGTGGTAGATATGAACTTTAATTTGAAATGCATGTACACTTCTATTAGATTGTCGTTAATGACGTTAAATTGGTGATGACTTGATGATTAAAGTGGTAGATATGAAGTTTAATTTTAAATACATGTACTCTGAGTGGTTTTCTATTGACTATGTAAAGAGAATTTCAATTGGTTAGACGTCAATTGTTTTGGAATTCCTTGATTTAGGGATTTATGGTGGAATTAAATATTGTTTTTTAAGGTTTTAATTGTGTAGTTTATTAATTTCATTGTATTTTATCAATTAATTAGGGCTTAGGGTCCACCATGTGGAAATTTTTATTCGTGGTCCACCATTTCCTTTTTAGTGCTTTATAATTTGTTTGATCTTTGTGTGCATATCCATATTTGACAAAAATAAGTTTATTTATTATTTATGATGTATGAAGGATTTTTGCTGTTGTGGTCCATCATAGGGATAGGGGGAGTTTGTAAATATTGATAGACTAAAATATGTTGATGGGATAAGTAGATGATCATGAGACTTAGATAGATAAAGTTATTTTGAGATATCAGACATTCTAAAGAAAATGAAGTATGTAACAATGAAGGAGTTGTAGTATTCTCGTGGTAGGTGTTGTGCATTGGAGATAGGTTGCACAAATGATAATGGTGCAATTAATATGGTCAACATTGTAAGGTGATATGGTAAGATACATTTGTTTGTGGTACACACTGTGTCTGAACCTTAAATATTTGATAATCTTTTGGAATATAAGGCTAGGAAGAAGGTTGAGAGTGGTAATGTGGGTGAGGGTGAGGTGGAGAAGGGGAATGAGGAAGGGGTTCAAAGTGAAGTTGAGGTTGGGGTTGACAACAAGGTTGAGGTTGAGTGTGATAATGAGGATGAGCATACTGAGATCAATTTGAGTAGGCTGAGGCTGAGAGTGGTCATGTGACTGATACTAAGTCTGACATTATGAATGATGATGAGGGTCAAGCTGAAAAGATTATTGTGGAGGATTCTGAGAGTGACATGTGGATGAAGTTGATAACATCTCAAAATATTTTTCTTGGTTAAGGGATCCCATTAAAGAACTTAGGGATGTGGAAATTGAAGATTATGTTGACGATGAAAAGAATGAAGGATTATGTGAAGGAAATATTGAAGTTTATATGAAAGAAGAAATAAGTACTTCTAAGAGAGAGAGGAAAAGAAGTACAAGAGTAAGAATGCAAGATTATGAATCACATTGTGAGGATGATTTGCAATTATTGGGTGATATAATAACCCAACTGATGACATAGATGTCAATGATGAAGGATTGTCAAAAATTGAGTGAGAGTCAAAAGATTTGGAGAGTGAGGAAGATGGTGATGAGTCACTAAGTAGTGGTAAATTTGGTACCTTTACAATGCCTAAAAACATGACTAATTTGGGACCTATTTTACTGACAAAGAACAATTTAAAGATGCAATAAGAACATATGTTGTCCATTCGAGGATAAATTTGTAAATTTTGAAAAATGATAACAAAAGAGTTAATGTTAAATGTGATGGGACACGAGAAAAATGTGAGTGGTTTGCATATTGTGGGCACTTACCATCAAACTATTGTTGGCAACTAAGAAACATTAAGGACATGCATACTTGTAGTAGATAATTCAAAGTAAATTTACTTAGTACTAAATGGTTAAGTGAGAAGTTAGAGTCTTATATTAAACAAAATCCAAATATAAAAAATTCTTACATACATAATAAAGTTGTCAAGAAATGGAACACAACTATTTCAAGGTCAAGGCATAGAGGGCAATGGAAATGGTATCAAGGCGTGTGCATGTATGTATTGCATCTAACTTGTGTATGTTTTTCTATATGAATTGCATATGACTTGTGTATGTATCCAATTTTAGCCATGCTAGAAACTTTACCTAGAACTAATCAACGATTTTGTGCTAGAAATTTTGTATTCTAAGTTTAGAAGGAAATTTTTGGGGAAAAATTTGAAAACTATTATGTGGAAGGCAACAACAACTACATATATGCAAGCATGAGAGGGAGAGAGAGAGAGATGAGGGAAATTAAGAATGTTAATTTTGATGCTTTCAAGTACCTCATTGCAATATCCCAAGGTATGACTTCATAACTAAAAAACTTCAGTTTATTCAACCCAACTATTACTGAAGTGTCATTGTCTTTGATTTAGGTATTGTTTAAGATTAAGGTTTACCCTTAATGTTATGTGTGACACACTTGTAAATAATATAAGCGAGACATTTAATAGTGTCATTTTTAGTGCAAGGGTTAAACCTATCATCACCATGCTAGAGGATATCAAAATTTATATCATGGAGAGATGAGCAAAGAACAAATTGCATATTACTTCTTTTTAAGGATCCATCTGTCCAAAAATTTAAAGCAAACTAGAAAAGGAATAAAATAGATCTTGATTTTGAATACCAAGGTTTACAACAACTTTGAATCACATTTTTTTGTTATTATTTCCATAATGATTAAACTGTGACTTTTATATGTAAAACAATTGTTTTGAAGACTAGTTGTTTGAGATAAGACAGGTCTCCCTCATTGAAGAGAATTTTGTTGTCAATCTGGACAAAAGGGAGTGCAATTGCAAAATGTGGATGGTCATTAGCATCCGTTATCATTCATTGGTTACACTGAAGTTTTTGAATTTGAATGGAGTTGACTTCATCCCAAATTGCTTCAAGAAGATAACATATGAACGAGCATATGCCCCAATTATATATCCAATTAATGGTCAAAATTTGTGCAAGAAAACTTCATGTTCTTATATACTTCCACCATCTAAGAAGAGGTTGTTTTGAAGACCAAAAAGAATAGAAGGTTGGTGTAGGTGCAGTTGACTCTAGAAGGGAATTTGAATGGAGCCTTAGACTCTCTTTTTGCAGCGGATAATTAGATTGTCTGGTTAGACCATCTAATGAATCATATAGCAAGATTGTCTAACAAATTGTTTAGTAAGATCGTCTAGCAGATCATCCAATAATGAGAATTAAAGCAATAACAAGAATAAAGAGATATCCACACAAAAGATTTATCTTGGTTTACCCAAATTTAAGATACATCTAATTTCCTTAAGCAATTGCTTAAGAGCTTCCACTAACCAACTAGTTATAACAAATATTCTCACATTTTTTGGTTTAACAAGTATTCTCACCTCTCCAGGTTACAACAAGTATTATCACCTTTTCAGGTTACAACTTCTTAACCTCCCTTTGAGATTAAAACTCTCCAAAGAAGCAATAGAACACTCTCAAAGATAGCACAAAGAAAGCTCACACAGATATTACTTCACAACATGAAGAATTAAAATGATTTAATACTCAACTCAATAAATTATACACTTTAATAACTAGATTAGACACTCACTACAACTCTTCTGTATTTTAACAAAGTGTGGATTTTGTTGCTCAACTTGACTTACTTCGTTTGCTCCTTCAATATATATATATATATATATATATATATATATATATATATAAATTTGAGCTTTAATAATCAAATTGGTTAATGTTGAATTTTGTATTATCTTCTATCTTCATCTTTTTGATACACGATTCTAAAAAATAACATAAAGCTTGGATTCACAATCTTTCAATTTGTTTTTTCTTTGAATCTGTCTAACAAAAATAATTCAAAAGTAATCATAATATGGGTTAGTAAAAAAAATTGAAACTTAAACTGATAATCTTCTTATTCTAAATTTTTCACGACATTAAAATAGAGCATTAAAGATTTTTAGTTGTTTAAAATATTTCTATTTAGAAAAGATACAAAATATACACAAACATGATAAAAGATAATTGCCAGCTGACCATACTAAATTAGGAAAAATTGGTTATACGCAAAAGGTGTGGTATTTGTCAGCAGATGATAAGTACCAATGTGTAGTATTTATAATTGAGAAAATTGAACACTCTGAAACTTAATTATCGCTTAATGTCAGAAAATTACCCTAATCTGAGAATTATTGAATCTGATTATATATTTTGAACCAAGAAACAAATGAAAAAATATAATCCCAATTTTTGTGTAAATTTCAGATTAGTATGAAGCATTAAAAGAAAGAAAGCAAAGACTTAATTGGATCATAAGAAGGAGCAAAGAGGGAAATTGAAGGAAACATCTCGCTCAAGTTAAAAGATTTAGCTCAAGCTAAAACTATCCAGATTAAATTAATGGTGCATACTAATCTAGCTCAGGCTAGAATCGCTAGCTCAAGCTAAAGCAACACCCAAAAATCTAGCCTAAGCTAAATTGGCTCGCTTGAGCTAGATTTCAGTAAATAAATTTTGAACATAATTAAAATAGAGGTGGGGAAAAGAAGTGAGGCTTTTAGAAAGAAGTTAGTGAGAGAAAAAAGAAAAAAACTCTGCTCTAGGAGAAGAATTTGCTCAAATCAGCCCTTCTTATGCAAATCATATTAAGAATGAATATTGGAGGAGCTATCATGAGCGGCTAAGTGCTTTCAAACTTGGGATTAAATGTAATCTACTCTGATCAAATGTATTTTTGGTGATATATATATATATATATATATATAATATTCTCTTTTCTACTTGTTTTTGGTATTTTCGTTTCATGCTTATTGCTTGATTCTATCTGATCAACAGAGTCTTGATTTTGATCCTTAAATTTAACTGGAAAGTATTTTTAAGGATCTGAAATAGACGAAAATACTTGATAACTTGTAATGCTAGGAATAGATTTCAGGTTATTAATTGCATCATAATTTTGTTCATTAAGTTAGATGATTTGTTAGATATCTGAGGAATCAGTATTTGAGAAATTATCTTATGAATTTCATTTGTGAGGAATCTAGGTGAATGAATTTAAATTAAGCATCGAAAATAATTAGTTTTGAGTATTCTATATTGTATTATTTCAAAATATAGATGATTGAGATAGACACAATTCAATCTCAAGTATCTTTATCTATATTTGATATGTTAGTTTCGTTTTGAATCAAATCTTAAACTTTGAGTTACTTCTTATGAACTTTTTAATTTGGTTATGAACAAGTTCTCAAAATTACTTTCTATACTTAATGAGTTTTATATTAGAACTTTTTAATTAGAATTGTTCCATGTGAATTCGACATTTGTATTTTAAATAGTACTATATTACAGTTGATTCGATATACTTGCCGAGAAAAATCAACAGTAGATTGGTCATAATAGGAAGTCATGTCCACAACTCCCTCTTAAGGGGGAGCTGTAAAATTAAACATGAATGAACGCATACAATAATGTCCACATACAGATCTTATCACATCATGATTCTCACACATATTCATACAATCAATTAGGAATAGGCACTTACCTTGATCCATGAGTGATCTCACGTGAGCAGTTGCTTTACGTCCTTAATCCCAATCTATCTCTTAGCAATCCCGTTATTGTCACACTCTTTCTTGATGGCTAATAGTGAGACTACGTTTATTTGCAGAGACAGAACCCTATTGCTTTTAGTTCCCAATCTCCATCAGATGTAGGTTTTCATTAGGTATCATCAGATATATATTTCTCACCTTAACCAATGGGCCTTTAATTCTATTATTATTATTATTAAATTACGTACGGACCCAAAGCCCAAACTCAATGTCATGTGAGTCACATTATAGAAATTAATTTACATAATTTCTTACATTCTCCCACTTGACTCATATGAGTTATAATACTTTCATGATTTAATAATTACATAAATCATAATGCGCATTTAAAAGGCCTTACATAAATTGGTTCTATCATTAATCAAAATCAAGGATACATAAATAATAAGAGTCATGGCGGTTACATGTCATTTCAATCAACACATTTCCTTCCATGTACTACTATATCATCCTTTCTCCTTAATATGACTTTATAATGAGAAATCCATAATGGGTTCAAACATAATGTCATTTTTTCATCAACAACAACATAATTTGTTCTTCACAACATAATTTGTTTTCCACAACATAATTTGCATGCATATACATAAAGTAGAAAACATAAATTTCAGAAACTTTTATTTATCAATGAGCTTAGAGTGTCAAATAAGCATTAATTACAATCATTAATCATTCACTAGTAGACATAATGCCCATATTTTCAACATGACCAGTAAACATCTTGGGCGGTAACCCTTTTGTTAAAGGGTCAGCAATCATAAGATGAGTGCTAACATGTTCTATTGACACTTTATGTTTCTGAACTTCTTCTTTAACGGCAAAGTATTTTAATTCCATATGTTTATCACCTTTGGAATACTTGTCGTTTTTAGAAAAGAAGACTGTTGCGGAGTTATCACAATAAATTTTCAGCGGCTTGGCAATACTGTCAACAATTCCAAGTCCTGAAATAAAATTCCGCAACCAATTAGCCTGAACTGTGGCCTCAAAGCATGCCACAAATTCAGCTTCCATAGTGGATGCAGCAATGACTGACTGCTTCACACTTTTCCATGAAATCGCTCCTCCGGCTAAAAGATACACATAACCAAATGTAAACTTTCGTGTATCCACACAGCTAGCAAAATCTGAATCTGTATATCCAATCACCTCAAGATGATTAGATCTCTTATAAGTAAGCATGTGATCCTTCGTTCCTTGTAAGTATCTTAATACTTTCTTTGCAGCTTTCCAATGATCCAATCCTGGATTACTCTGGTATCTACCAAGCATACCAACTGCAAAACTAATATCTGGTCTTGTACATGTTTGAGCATACATTAAACTCCCAACCACAGATGCATAAGGGATATTCTCCATCTGTTTCCGTTCCAAATCATTCTTTGGACATTGCATGAGACTAAATTTTTCTCCTTTCTGTATTGGAACAGGAGATGTTGAACGTTTATCCATTCTGAATCTTTCTAAAACTTTATTAATATATGCTTTCTAAGACAAACCTAACATTCCTTGTGATCTATCACGGAATATTTCAATTCCTATCACATAGTATGCCTCACCCATATCTTTCATATCAAAGTTATTAGAGAGAAACTTCTTAGTCTCACTTAATAGACCAAGATCATTAGTTGCAAGCAAGATATCATCAACATACAGAATCAAAAATATAAACTTGTTCCCACTGACCTTCAGATATATACACCGATCAACAGTGTTTTCCTTAAATCCAAAGGACACAATAGTATCATTAAACTTAAGATACCATTGTCTAGAAGCCTGCTTAAGCCCGTATATTGACTTCTTAAGTTTACACACCATGTGTTCCTTTCCTTCTTCAATGAACCCCATTGGTTGGTCCATATAAACATCCTCTTCTAAATTCCCATTCAAAAAGGCAGTTTTAACATCCATCTGATGTAACTCAAGATCATAATGAGCTACTAATGCCATGATAATTCTAAAGGAATCTTTCTTAGAAACAGGTGAAAATGTTTCCTTATAATCAATGCCATTCTTTTGAGTAAAACCTTTGGCAACAAGTCGGGCCTTATAACGTTCGATATTGCCATGAGAGTCACGTTTAGTCTTAAAGACCCATTTACACCCAACTCTTTTGCATCTTTCTGGCAATTCCATAAGGTCCCATACATCATTATGTGCCATTGATTTAAGCTCTTCTTTCATGACATCTAACCACTTATCAGAATTATCATCATTGATGGCTTCTGAAAATGAAACTGGATCATTATCAATACCTAAGTCATTTTCTGACTCTTGTAGATAAACCACATAATCATTCGAAATAGCAGACTTTCTTTCTCTTTGAGATCTTCTTAATACTATTTCTTGTGGTTGTTCTACTACAGGTTCATTGTTAACTTCATAATCATTCATTTGTTGTTCTTTTTCAACATTGAGTGGTTCAACTACATTAGGAACAACAATACTTTAAGTAAAGGTACTAGTTAAAGGAATTTGTACTCTAACTTCCTTAATCTCCACATTTCGTGAAGCATCATTCCCACTGGTTTCACCATTTTCAATGAACCATGCATTACCAGTTTCAACAATTCTTGTACTATGGGTAGGACAGTAAAACATCTACCCTTTTGACTTTGCTGGGTAACCAATGAAATATCCACTGATTGTTCTTGCATCCAATTTCTTTTCTTGCGGATTGTATATTCTAACTTCTGCCTGACATCCCCAAACATGCAGGTGTCTTAAACTGGGTTTCCTTCCTGTCCACAATTCAAAAGGTGTCTTTTGAACTGCCTTACTAGGAACCCTATTCAACAAATACATGGCAATTTTTAAAGCATACAACCACAATGATACGGGTACAAATGAATTACTTAACATGATCCTAACCATATCCATTAAGGTTCGATTACACCTTTCTGAAACACCATTTTGTTGTGGTGTACCTGGCATTGTGTATTGAGCACAAATACCACGTCTCTCAAGGAACTTAGCAAACGGACCAGGATGCTGTCCACTTTCATCATACTTTCCATAATATTCACCACCTCTATCTGACCTAACAATTTTCACCTTTCTGTCTAATTGCCTTTCCACTTCATTTACATAAACTTCCAAGGCATTCACTGCTTGAGATTTTTCATGCAGTAAATAGACATAACCGTAACGTGAAAAATCATCAATGAAGGTGATAAAATACCTTTCTTTATTAAAAGAATTTACATCAAAAGGCCCAGATATATCAGTGTGTATAATTTCAAGAAGCTGAGTACTTCTTGTGGCTCCCTTCTTTGAGTGTTTTTTTTGTTTGCCTTTAATACAATCCACACATACATTCAGATCAGTAAAATCCAAACTTGGAAGTATTTCATTCTTTACTAATCTTTCCATCCTTTCTTTGGAAATATGTCCCAAACGTTTGTGCCACAAGAAAGCAGAACATTCATTCACTAAACTACGTTTAGTGCCAACATTATGATACGAGGTCATAAGAGTTTCAGCATATAGATTATCAAGATTCAATTTATATAATCCATCATAAAGAGTACCAGATCCAATCAAACAGGTACGCTGATATAAACTGAAACAATCATTCCCAAATTTAAAAGAGTATCTGGCAACATCAAGTTTAGACAATGAAACTAAATTCCTAGATATACTAGGTACATAAAAAGTATCCATCAAGTCTAAATAAAATCCAGTGTTGAGGATTAAACGATAAGTCCCGACCGCTTCCATTGGAACCTTCTCTCTATTTCCCATAAAGACAAATTTTTCATTTGGCTTTATGGTTCGGGTTGAAAGGAATCCCTGCAACATATTAGAAACATGAGTTGTGCATCCAGAATCAATCCACCAAGAATTATGTGGAACTTCAGTTAAGTTTGATTCAAAACATACATAATAAGCATTATGCTTACCCTTCTTTTCGAACCAAGCCTTACGTTTCAGACAATCCTTTTGGAAATGTCCAGATTTCTTACAAAAATGACATTTGTCATTCTTCTTCTGGAGCTTAGTAGAGGACTCATTTATCTTCAGTGGTCCTTTACCCTTTCCATGTTTCTTGAAGAATTTCTTTCCAGCTCCCCGATTATTCACATAATGTATGGAGTGGTTTCCTCGATTCTTCAATCTAGTCTCTTCCTGAACTAACATGCTATGCAATTCATGCATATTCCACTTATCTTTCATAGTGTTATAGTTCATCTGGAAAGGACCATACTCAGACGATAAAGAGTTCAAAATGAACTGCATGAGAAAATTATCATCCACTGTCATTCCAAGAAACTTAAGTCTTGCCGCAATATTAGTCATTTCAATGACATGTTCGTGCATAGTACGAGAACCATCAGATTTCATGGTTATTAATGTGCTCATTAATGTCTCAGCAAGAGACTTATCAGCTGTTTGGGAGCGCTCATCCACAGACTTCATGAATTCTTTTGCATTCTCGGTTTTGGGAAGAGCAAACTTGATATTGCTTGCTATGCTCATTCGCATAAACATCAGGCTAAGTCTGTTTGACCTTTCCCAAGCCATATAATGAGCTTTCTCCTCATTGCTACTATCATCAGTAATATCAGCAGGTTTCTCTATTCGAATGGCCAAATCAAGATCCAATACACCTAAGTGAAATTGGACTTTTTCACTCCAGTCAGAAAAATTTAGACCATTAAAGACTGGAACAGATGTAGCTTGCGAATGTAAGGCTACAGGAACAGATACTGCAATCACACATGCTTAACATTAATACTTCGAGTCATGAACTAATACTGATTCAGACAACAAAACATTCTATGCATACTAATGTTCTCCTTTGGGTGATACATTAATACCAAAACATAATGATGCTAATAATATTAACATTATTCAGAAAGATATATGCATTAACTAAAAATACTTGTTATCTTTGGATATATAAGCAAAACTAATAACACATACTCACTACCAACAATCATATCCATTAATTATAAGAACAACTAATCAACCTTTGGGTGATCCACAAATGTCTTATAATAATGAATTTTTCATTTACCCATATATAAATAATTAAGCATCCATTCTATAGTTAAGTGAAATAAAATTCATTAGTAATCAGGAATTAAATAAAACTTAAAGATTTGACCACTTTGGTGATTAACAAATCTATCATACAAATAATTCCAGAAATAATATCATTAATTGAAATAAAATTAATCTATAGTTTGGAATTAAATAAAACATAAAGATTTGATCACTTTGGTGAATACAAATCTATCATACAAATAATTCCAAAAAATAATATCATTAATTGAAATAAAATTCATCTATAATTTGGAATTAAATAAAACATAAAGATTTGATCACTTTGGTGAATACAAATCTATCATACAAATAATTCCAAAATTTCAATTTAAAGTTTAATACATAAAGTGGAAAAATTAATTTTCCATTCCTCACTTTCAATCAATCAATTAAACTTTAATATAATGTAAATTAAATTACATTAAAACATAATAAAATTTCATTAAAACTTTAATTTAACATTATAATAATAATAATAACGTAAGGTGCAGGAAATAATGCGTAAGCTGCAGGGAAGATTTAATTAATTTATATATGCATTTTTCTTTAATTTCCCACAATAATAAAATTGGAACCAAATTACTACCACACATAGCCAATGAGTGATGACGTAAGGTGCAAGGAAGAATACACTCTTGCCTTTCAATAATATAATTTAATATTATATTATAATTCCTTTTTCACATATTCCATAATAATCTTCACTGTTCATCATCTTCCTCCTCACATCAAAGATTCGTTCCAGCACCACCAGCGGCGGCAGCGCCAAGCCACTTGCGCCGGCCACTGCGCCGCGCGACCCACTCCACGAACCACCGCACCACCATGCTTCCGCTGCGCGTGTCGTCTCCTTTATGCGACCACCGCGGCCCCATCAGATCCATGAACGGCTGCGCAAAACATCGCACCTTAAGGATCCATAATCACCGCACGAACCACCGCGTTCCTTAACGCCGACCAGGTCGTGGCCACCTGCGTCGTCGGCAACGAAAAAGGGTGGTAGCACGCGTCTACAGCGACGGAGATGTGCGCGAACGGAGAAACGACGCAGGCAGCAATGGTGACGGAGAAGCGAAAAAAAAAAGTTCAGTGGTGTTAACACCGTTAATGGCGTTGGGTGCAGGAAGATTAAGGTTCTATTATTGAGGAATGGAAACTTTGGTCCATAAACCCTAATTTTAAAATTAGGGATTTTTCATGATTTGGGAAAAATTAGGGTTCATAAAAATTTCTTGAAAAACATTAAAGGAGAATCACAAAATGAGCAACAAAGCTCTGATACCACATGTAAAATTAAACATGAATGAACGCATACAATAATGTCTACATACAGATCTTATCACATCATGATTCTCACACATATTCATACAATCAATTAGGAATAGGCACTTACCTTGATCCATGAGTGATCTCACGTGAGCAGTTTCTTTACGTCCTTAATCCCAATCTATCTCTTAGCTATCCCGTTATTGTCACACTCTTTCTTGATGGCTAATAGTGAGACTACGTTTATTTGCAGAGACAGAACCCTATTGCTTTTAGTTCCCAATCTCCATCATATGTAGGTTTTCATTAGGTATCATCAGATATATATTTCTCACCTTAACCAATGGGCCTTTAATTCTATTATTATTATTATTAAATTACGTACGGGCCCAAAGCCCAAACTCAATGTCATGTCCACAACTCCCTCCTAACGGGGAGCTTCATAGGGTTTTCTTAGTTTCTTTTCTTCTTTGTAATTATTTTGTTTTGCTTCCGCATGGAAGGCTAAACCTTTTTTGGTTGTTTTCTTGGTAATTCCCCATTGAGTTATGAGGTTTTGTTCAATAAAAGTTTTGATTTTTAATTTTCTATAGCAATTGTTTAATATTCTAATCTCCTAGAAAACTGGTTTTTGTGAGAGGTTGTACTTGAACGCATGATTGAGAGTCTTCCTTATCTTAAACTTTGGTGTCTTAGTTAGTTCGCATTTGTACCTGTATGGAGAGAGGGGCCTAGGCAGTATCGATTACTGAGTGAATAAATGCTGACGTGTCGATCTCCTCGTTCTAGCTAATCTTCATAATGTTCTTCCTATCCTTGGTCGGGCGGAGGGTACCTGCAAAAGGCACACCGATGCTCAAGTAAGAGGGTGTTCTCAGGTAAGATGTCTAGTGATTAGAAAAAACGTACCTTCTTTCTAGCTTGAGCACTGTATTTATAGGGTTACCACATGGGCTTTGATCCCTAAGGGCCTAGGATCAGTTATTGATAGACATGCATGATGTATACCACAATATTAGGGGGTGTATATCACGTTTGAATATGTTTTTCGGATTCTTTGCAATGATTCAAAAGAGAGGAGAAAAGCATTCCCATGGAGTATACGCATGGAACAAAGTGGGTATTGATTAAACTAGTAGACACATGTTTTACTGGTGAGTTTCAGTAGAATTAGAGTGGCACATGTTCAATTTGGTTTAGCTCAGTTGGAGGATTGAGAAAGGAATAATCTTTAGAGAACCTGTGAAGAATTCAATGGTGGAAGAACTTGGAGATCAACCACTTTTTATTTGCTAATTTAATCTCTTTTATATTTTTTGCACAACTATCTCAAACCCCCTTTTTATAATTATAGTTATTACTAACTTTTATTGCTTGCATATAGATTCTAAACATTGATTTACTGATTTTACTTTTGGATTCGTTGGGAGACGACTTAGGGTCATCTGACCATAATTATACTATCATCTCTCTAGCGTTAGACAGGTCTACGCTGGAATCATATTTAATTTGACTGCTAAACGACAGCTATCAAAAACATAATTAAATTGAACCAAAACAAAATTAAGCATAATGATTATAGGAACAAGATTAATGAAGAAAATATATTAATTAATTACTTTGATCAAACAATCAACCATCATTGATTAAATTAATTCTAAATTGATTAATATAACACTAATAAATTTAGGTGAAATTCATACAAAGAATGACTCATTGATTTAGGATTAGGATTTAATCAAATAGTTTTTTTAAACCTTGACAATCATTAAATTTGATTTTCATCAATTTAAAAACAAAGTCAATCAATTCATATTATAATCTCAAAATGATGATGAAATTGTTATAAAGAACTAATCCTCAAAAATTCAAGCTTCCATGGTAGATTCCATGAAACCTTAAGATAAAGGTTTGAGTGCCAAAAATTTTTTGTTGTGGCATCAGATGGTGGTATTGTTTATATACGACAAAGGTCTACCATATGGTTCCCTTAAAGTGAACTTTACCTGTTTCTAGACTCCTTTTAACTCTTTAGACTCTTCCCCAAGTTTCATCTTAGAATTTGTATAAATAATTGAGACCTTATCAACACAGTGTCTCCACTAACAATCAGTCATTTCTCATATAATGGTCATACTCTAAAGTCTTTCACTCCACTCCATAGTCAACATATAATCCATTCTTGGACCTAGATTCTATATTACATTCATTTGGATGGTAGTAAGCATGATACCTAACACCTTCAACATTGAGTAGTTAATAAACTTGTCTAACCACACTTAAACTAAAGTATAAAACTCAATGGATGTAAACATAGAATGACTTAATAAAAGACACGTCATGCTTACAACTTCACCCCAATACCATCTATCCATACCATAATGTGACAACATGCTCCTTGTTCTCACCAACGATGCTTTGTTCACCCTTTCAATAACTACATTCTATTTTGGAGTATGACAAATATTTAAGTGTCTTGCAATGTTTTTATTTTTACAAAAGTTGTTAAACTTCTTAGAGTATAACTCTAGACCATCATCCTTGTAAGTTTTACCATCTAATCTTATTCAACATTAGGAGCGTCTAATTCTTAAAATTATTAAAGACTTCTAATTTTTGCTTCATCATAAACAACCAAGTAAACATTGAATAATCATCAAAGATTGAAAGAAAAAATTTGGCATCTCTAGACAGTAGAACTTTCAATGACCCTTAACATATGTTTCGAGGTGTAGTTTCCTTGTATAGAAGCTTAACTTAAGCTATTAAAATATAATGTAATCTTTTTATATTCTCAAAGAACTTACCAAGTTCTCATAAGATGGTGACAAAAAGGCTAATAGGATCATAATTGCATCTTTATCTTCTACTTTATTGTCAATGTCTCAAAGCTTTTTAGATTAAATTGAACTTATCAAGATTAGCCCTTTGGTGGCATACACCCTTGCATAAGTAGTTCAAAGAGTTGTCTCTTCAACATTAATTTGTTATAGGTTAACCTTGTAATGAGGAGTTTTTCCATCTTTAACCACAACGTTGTTGAGGTCTTCTCCTCTTCAATCTCATAAGAAACCTTGTTTGACAGGAAATAGAAGGACCATTAAATGAGTTTTTTCTTCCTATTACTCCAAAACACATATTTCTATCTGCAACTTACTTCTTGAAAGCAATGATCCTTGCTCTTGGAGTAAAACTCTCACCTTGAAATTGTTCTTTTCCTTGAACTTCTTGATCTCGGAAGTGATACCCGTTTTGTTACAATATTCTACCTCTAACGGATGTAGAATAGGATTGAACTAACTTTCATTTCAGTTTGTTGTGTAAGTGTCGAATTCAGCTAAAGAACAATAAAAGAATTATGAAAAGCAAATTGCAAATCACATCTAACAAAGATGAATAACAAACATAAAGTTAAAAAATAATAAATTGACTCGTGTATTATTATATAAGATAAGGGTAACACATTGGTTTGTCATATAACAAACCCTTATAAAGTTAGTTAGAGCTAGGGGTTGCAATGCGGGCTGACTCGCTCCACTATGTGCCTGCCTCCAGTTTAGCTTGTCCTGCACAAGGAATGCAGGTTCATTTCACTGGTCCACCTCTTATAAGAGGTAGCCCGCGTAAGGAAAATCTGTTTTTAAAATTAAAATTTTATTAATTATAAAAAGATATCTATCTATGCTGATGAAAAATTAAACTTTCATCCTTGTTTCAATTCTTTCAATTAATATAAAAATATTAAGAAATTCAAGTATAAGGGTTGTTAGAAGGCTTGATTAAAAATAATTAAAGTTTTGTTTTGCATCTATTTTCCCTCTATATATATGTAAATGTATCATAGTGTCTTATCAAAGTTTTGCTATAAAATATTTTAATGAAGATGACTAATTTTTTAACTAGTATCTTATTGAAATCTCTTCTTTATATTATATTTTTATTAACAAATTTTAAATATAAGACTTTATTTAAAACTAAATCCACTTTCATTCTTAATATTAATTTCTTTAGATGATTAAAATAAAATATTCCTTTTTTTATACATTAGATTCAATTTTTTTTAAAATAAAATAAAATAAAAGTCACAATGCAATAACAGGTGAGTGAGGTATGTATTTTTTTTTTTGTAGAAAAAATAAAATATTTTTTTATTTACACGAACCAACCTACCTTACTGTTGGCCTACGCAGGCTACAGGTTATGCAGAACGGGCCTAAACGGGTCAACAGATTAAATTAGTGAATTCACATTGCACTTTTTGGTAGGAGTTTGCGGATCCGTCCACAATAATCTGCTCGTATTACCATCCCTAGTTAGAAAGGAACACATACTAACCAACTAAATCTCCAATGATTACAATAGTTTATCATAGGTATAATTACCTTATTCGTCCTAACATTTAGGGTGAATATTCAATTTAGTATAGTGGTTTTTAAAAAAATCAATTTTGTCCCTATGTTTTTTAAAATGTATACAAATTGGTCTTTTCTGTTAAGTTGCACCTTACGGCATCAAATGTTGTTTACATGGCACAGAGGTGTTTTGAGAAATGTGTCATGTGAAGATATCTCATCATTCTCTCTTCATTGTTCTCTCTGTTCCCCTTTTCTCTCTCTTCCTCTTCCCAACCCTTCTCCTTCTCTCTCTTGATTAGATCCTCTTATCGCCATAGAGGGTAAGGAAAATCTCCACGAATTATTCCCACAGCATGAGGATCAGAAGTTGTAGAAGAAACCGCGAAGTCTACATAGCAAACGATGGGATGGTGCTGACTTTCATTGCGAAAAAGCTGGTCCAGAAGAGAACGCAAAGGCTCAAGAGTGTCTTACCAGGAGGAGAAAAAGCTCGCAGTGATGAAAGAGTATGTCTTGTCCCATTCCCACGGACGTCCGAAGGCGGCGCTGGAGAATCCGACAAGGCTGTTTTATTGGAGCATGGAACTCTAAATAGGAGAGAAGTTGGAGCGACAGTGGAATGGGGAAAGGAAGAAGGGGGAATGTGAGGGTTCGAATGTCAAATTGGGAAGTGATGGAGTGGCGGCGGGCGGTGGTGGCGACGGCGAGAGTGGGGGAGGGAGAGGAGCACCACCACGACGCCATTGTTCAATTCCTCTACAATTTCAATTTCAATGGTTAAACTTCCACGTGAGCACCTAATCTTGACATGTCACATTTCTCAACCACATCTCTCTGCCACATAAGCAATATTTGACGTTGTAAGGTATGACTTAACGGAAAGAACCAATTTGTATACATTTTAAAAAATATATGGACAAAACTGATTTTTTAAAAAAAATCACTGTACTAAATTAAATATTCACCCTAAATATAAGGACGAATAAGATAATTATACCTTCATATTATCTACAACTTTGTCATACCATATACTTCACTAGACAACCATCATATTGTACACTTGCTAGACATGTGTACAACCAAATTGTCTACCCTAGAACAAATTCGATACACCAAAATTTAAAAAAATAATAATAATTTAAGAGTAGAGTGTATGATAATTTTAAATTATAATTTTTTGTTTAAATTTAAAATTAACTAATTTTAAGTAATCAAATTACTCTCATAAAATTCTATATTTTAAAATTTTGTACACAAGCAACATAATTATCAATCATTTCAAAAAATTCAGAAAAATGAATTATCTTTTAAAATTTCTATATCCAAACACAGTCCAAGCATTTATTTCCATTTTATTTTGTACCATCTAATTATACAAGGTGAAATTTACGTATATTACATCGGTTAATACAACATAATAATTTTAAATGTGGTTTAAATCATTATTTGTCAATTATGAAATTAATAATTATACTATAAATTTTATGA
This sequence comes from Phaseolus lunatus, assembly GCA_013389735.1. Lineage (NCBI taxonomy): Eukaryota > Viridiplantae > Streptophyta > Magnoliopsida > Fabales > Fabaceae > Phaseolus > Phaseolus lunatus. The sequence goes on from CM023866.1 coordinate 46,910,285, forward strand.
ATATATAATTTGAACATTTTAGAGTAACCTTGCGATGAGTTAGGTTTTTAACTTGTATAACCTGTTGTATATGGTACTAAATCCATGGTATATTGTTGTTTTTATCAACAAATATTTGTTAATGTGTTAACTTTTTAAGGAGGGATTCAAACTCCACCTATCTCCCTCTCATCATCTTTTATCACAAAGTCAATCCTTATATCTCCAAATCCATAATCCATGGTTTATATGAGAGAAACATTTTTAGAACAAAATATAAATTTACATATATAATTGAATTATTAATATGGTATGGATCCGTGGGATTTCTAAAAATAAAACTATAAAAGGGATACATTGTTCACAACTTGGATTTAAAGGCTGAATTTCGTTGATTAATTTTCCTGGCTAGTCCTTCTTGAACCAATGATACGAGAAGCTGCAAGATTAACAGAGTAGCAGGTGTAAAAAAAAGATAAACCGGGAAAGAGGGAAAATGCATTGATATAATGCGGTCATGCTTTACCTCTCCCTTCTGATTGAACATTTGGCCGGTCACAAAGACGCGTGCACTATGGGCACTAGGAGTAAAGATCTGCACAGCCATATGTATTTACAATAAACACAGAAATAAATAAATAGAATGGATTTTAGTAGAACTGAATTTTGATAGAATTAATTTTGAACTGTCCAATGTTAAATTTTATATTGAAACATGTGCCATCATCTGTGAAATTGTTTTTCGTAGTAAACCAAATAGGACTGCAACTGATAAATGAATAACAGTTTACTGAATTTTGATTTATGTCATTGATCAGAAACTGAATAATTTTATGAAAAATTCTTTTGCTGTAATTTTCCCCCAAAATTAAACGTGAGAAACAAGAATGAAACCAATACGAAACTCACCGCAAATAGCACCCAATCATCAGCTTTTACAGATCGGTGAAACCACATACTGAAAGAAAATTTCAAAAAAGCATTTAGCAAAAAGCAAGGAAAATTCATACCTTGAAAACTTGTTGCACATGACCCACATTTTCTAATGTTAACCAATAAACTATTTAGTTCACCGGTAGGATTTCAATTACTTACGAGTGGTCCAGACTAACAGAACGTGTCCTGAAATCCTTCTCACGGTGGGGATTCAAACTTACTTGAAGAAATATTAGATCTGAAGCAAATGCCACCACGCACCTGCAATGCGTAGTATAAAAAAGTAATGACATGCAAGAAATCAAATACCACTTCTTGAATTCTTCGTTCAATCTTTGGAAAATTTTATGTGCTGTTAGTATGTTAGAAGAGTATTAAAATTATCCAGAGATGCAGGTTCAAAATATATGCATTTGGTACAACCAGATTTTTGGCAATTTCCATTTCTTCAAACTCTGGCAAGTAATCCTTTATTTATCAGGCGAATTTTTCAGTGGCAAGACAGATTTTAACATGACTCGAGCTTCTTAAGTAGCTCCAGAATTCAATGTGTACTATATGCGACCGAGAACATCTCGGCACAAGAAACTGATCACAACATACGATTAAAAACGAGTAGAACATAGATCCACAAGGCCGAAATGATCTTGGAAACTGACACACACACAGCGGGAAACTAATGCAACAACTAATTAAGTACGCCACTAATCCCCAATCAACCACACTAAACTGTCCTTACTGTCAAATTAATACAGGATTAACTACCCTATCCGTACTGATTGAGGCCCATCCACGCACAGGTCCAATCCAAACTCTAAATAAGTTAGCATGAGACAGGTAAACATTACGTATAGTATTTATTATTCATAACATAAATATAACCAATTAATTTGAGTGTTTGAGTACTTTTTGCAAGTACACCCTCATCCTATTGGACCCTAGATAAACAAGCATAACCTTTCAAACGAGATCATCACAGAATCAGCACAGCGGCAACAGTCAAGGACGGTCCATTTAAGAACAACATGCATTACGGCAATCTCACTTAAAGTTATAATTCAATTACCAGTTCTGCTATATAACACTTGGAGAACCAGACACATCTAAAGTAAATATATAAGATATGTACCTATGCAACGCTTGATCATCCGAAAGTTTTCCCTTTGCTCTAAACCAGTATCTCAAACTGCAAACAGTAGTTACACAAGTTTCAACGATATCTAGCATTTAAAAAAGCACACATTAAGGTTAGATTTGTCAAAGAAAGGAGTGCTATGTTCCCTTCCAAATCTTTCACATTGCATAAATGCTCAGTATAAAAATAAGAAAAGAATTGCAGACCGAGCATCAGCCTAACCTGGGAGGAGATTTTGTCATATTTGTTGAAATTTCATATTCACATAGCCGTATCTCTATGGGCCAGGGGATGAATTGAGATGTAGCTACTTTGTTCCGGTAGGTTCTGATGCAACAAATTGTCATTATAATACAGAAAATCATCATGCAACTTATCAACGTACAGTAAAGAGAATAATTAAATAGAAACTAATTTTAGATATCAAAATAATTAATTATTATTTGACTAAATTAAATATCATTTTATAAACTAAAAAAATTATTAGTATATAAAATAGTTTCTATTATTAATAAAAATTTATAAAATAGTTTCTAAATTGATATCTAACCATTAATTACCGTGATTTTAGTTACTTACTATTTTATATTCTAAATTAGTTTTTTAGAGATTAATTTATAATCTAAAACATTAGTAATTAAAATTTTTAGATACTAATTTAGAAACTATTTTATAAATTTTTATTAATAATAGAAAACATTTTAAATACCAATAATTTTTTAGTCTCTAAATTAATACTTAATTTAGTCAATATATTGACTAAATATTTTTTGTCTCTAAATTTAATCGCTAATTAATTATTTTCTTGTAGTGATAGTTCAAAAATCATGCCACCCTTGACCAAAAAAGAAGTCTTCACAAGTCAGTGATGATAGTGCATCTAGAACTCAAGTTTAACGTAATACTCACTGAAAATCCTTACATCTAAGAGAGTATCATCAGAGCATCCCGTGGATAACTATGTAACTGTTTGTCACTCAATTACCATAACTCTAGTTTTTTAATACTGACACAGAAACCTGAAAATCATGACAGTTTTCTTGCATTTTTCAAATAATTAATTCAAAATTTCACAGGAAAATATTAAAGGGCTTGTATGGTTTGGGAAAACATGTTATGTTTGTACTTCCAGTTTCCACAAACAATTACAGAAGTGTCACTTTGTTTCTTGTGTTCAAAGGTTTTATAAGAAAGAATTAAAACATTCTGTTGTTTTCAGTATTTCCTATAAATCATTTGAAAGCAAAAGATACATTTAAGACAAGATGACATTTTTGTGAACATGATTGGAAAAAAGATATTTTAAGAAAATCGGAAACCAAGCAATTCCATAAAGAAACATAGTTTTGATAATCTCTTGATTGGGCTTATTATCTCACAATATCTCTTGTTAAACCAGTACTTTAAAAGAAACAAATTTCAGTGAGATTATCTGGTGTGATGTTTTATACAGTTTTACCAATTGACAATCAGAAAACATTATGTTTGCACTGAATCTCTACAATGTGGTTAAGAGAACTATATTAAGAATTAGAGAAAATCTAATCTTCAAAAGTGTGCAGTTCTTAATTGATGCAAAATATTCTTGGAATGAGTATATCCACCAATTTAAGAATTGTTTATTAGCCCTTGGCATTTTAACTCTAACATCTTTAAGAAAATATCATAATATAAATACATAAATACAGATTTGTTCTTGATGAATTTTTCCACAATTCACAATATCTAAAACCAAAAAATGTTATTACAGCCATGAATTCAATATTTGTCAAAACCAAAAAATGGGAATGCAAATCTTTCAACTAAACCCTGACACATTTGTTGGCAGTTGCGACAACTGAAAATGTAAAATGATATAAAAGCAGCAATTTAATTGATTTACAAAAAAGCAATAAAAACTGAACAGGGATAGTCCAACAACTCTAGCTGAAGAAGACTTTACAAGATTAGCCGTATAAGTTTCTTAAAATTAGAAATCTAGTGATATAATCTACTTAAGAACAAATATATCAAGTGCAAAATATACACTTATGATTCAATCAGCAAATATAAAGGAGGGGTAGTCTTTTCCTTGATTCTTGCTTTTTCAGTAATCATATTTTGAAACTTAGTATGGTTATTGTACTCAAAAAACGAGCTAGCAAAATCCTTGAACAAGTAATACTAAAAGAAAAGTTTCCACAGGTTTTAAGTTCTTCTGGTTTTGTCCCCAAGAAAACATTTTAATGATAAAGGACCAGGTACTCCAACTTAGTAGTCCCAGGTTCAAATCTTAACGCAAGGATGGATTAATGGGAAGGATATGGGCTTCACCTGTTGTATAACTCAAATTCCAATAGACAGAAACCAAAATTACTTTCATGTATACCCTTTATATATTGTGACTGATACATTTGATAAATAGAGGATATCCCATGACCCATTTGCAGTAGACAAACATATCAACATACAAAAGAAGATAAACAAAAACAAATATAGTCTTATAGAACAATATTGCATCAACCATGTCTTTATAATAAATCTTACACTGGTAAACGAGGGTCCGTAAGACGTCTCTCCCGTAGCTCTTCCATTGGCAGAAGCTATAAGAAACAGAACAAAAAATATTAACAATCAGAAATCCAAAGTAACAAAAAATCTTGACAAAACCTTGTATCTTGCCTTATCTGGAGGTGGGACAGATGGTATAGATACTTTCTGGTGAACCATCCCCAGTTCTTCCTTCTGTAGATTAAGAAAATAACAATGATAAATGCGTTATAAATTCAGAGCATAATTCCCTAACTGGAGCAAGAGCTTATATGTTAAAAGAACATGTAAGCTGACAACAACCAGCATGAAGATGCATTAGCCATGCTGTGTTTTGCAGTTATGAAAACATTAAACATGGACAAAAAGAAACTTATCAGGGAAAATAAAATTTACATTTTTTTGTGACTGAACTAGTTTCCTTTTTCTTATCTTGACCTTTAAAAAAAAATTATCCAACACAATCTTGAAAACTTGTAGATGTTCTTAGGTAGCACTCATAACATAACAGTTATGTATGAATGTTATAGCCTTTTTTGTGGAAATGATTCCTTCGACCTGCTTCACCTACTGGATCCATTCTTGATATTTTTTACCATATGAATTTAAATTGTAGTCATAATTATACCCAGAAACCATAAATCCTCAATTCTGTGAAGTTTTCCTAAATATATAGTCAAACAGTCTATCAATTCAAATATCATTATTTTTACATGTTTTATGACAGATGATCTTGGGCTTGTTCACTTGCAGCCAACCATAAAAGACCAAAAACCAGATATTTTATGTCTGGTAAGATACTATCCTGATGGTAACCTAATTCTATTTCCATATTCCTTGTTTTATTTAATTTCTTAGATATTTTGGTCATATTATTTTATATACATGCTAAGATACTATCGTGAAGGATTGATTCACACTGTGTAGATAATGTACAAATTGCTTAACAATATACAAGAGATATCACTCCCTTTATCTCAATATTATTGTTAGATATATCTGTCTAGGTAAGGGGCTTAGCCCACATTTTCTATATGTTTTTTTTATATAGACATAACCTATGTGTTCAATATACATAAGGGAATCCTATATTTCTTTTCCTTTCTTTTAATATAGTATCTAGAGCTAATGTAAAATCCCTACCTTTCCGGTGAGGTTATGAGATGTCCAAAATTCACTTTTGTGAACCTCTGTAATTTAAAATAGAATTAGGGTATTTTAAAAATAAATACCAAACAAAAAAATAGTAACAGACAAGTGATCAAGTGGCTTTAATGTAGGTAGTAGATGCATCAGCAATGATATCCTTTTTCACTACGTTAAATAATTAATGATCTACGTGCCATAACCTAGGTAAAAATATAAACGTTTTCATTTTCAATTCCAGAAGGGCCCCCCTTCTGCAGCACTGTGTTTAATCATCTAGGCCTCCTGTAATTAACGATAGCAGTGTTATATAGCTGCAACATCTTGGATGTTCTTCCGAATGGTATTTTCATCTTTAGAATTCCTAGTGGTAAAGTCTATAATGTTAAGCTAGCTTTTTCTATATAAACTAGAGTAGTTATCTTCAATGAAAATGTTTTAACGACTATTCTTCAACGAGAACAATTTTAGAAAAAATTCTTAAATAATTTATCTCTATCAATCTCTTATTTTCATCTTTGTTTCGAAATTGAATTTCAATATTTTTTAAAACAAATTATCAATAGCTAGAAAAATAGTGTATCATAATATAAATTGTTTATCATTAATTTAAAATATAATTGATATGGGAAAAAATATTTATTTTCTATGAATTTTAATTACAATAATATAATTTTTATACATTCAAATGAATTTATTTATTATAAATTTTCGTTATATAAAATAAACATTTATCATGAGCAATACACCTCCAGAAATACTAATTTAGTACTAAAATTTGGTTCGACAGATTATATTCCATCAAATATAACAAATAAGTAAAATATAAATATGAGAGAGAGAGAAAGAAAGCACAATAAGGCCAAATTCACAATTAAAATAATTACTAAAGATTTTAATTCATCTAAGTAAAAAATAATATAAGATTACTTGAAATGAAGCCAACAGAGTGAATATGACAATTCCCTTTTGAATTCCATCTACTTTCCTTGTAGCAAAGCTCCTCCCATCACGGATACGATAAACTTTATATGTAATTGGCACTGTAAAAGAAATGTTCAAACTATGTATAATTTGTTTACAAGCTAAAGCCCAGAAATAAATTTGCAGTACAAGTATGATAATAATGGAATTCACACATGAGACTTTTATCAAATCAATGATAAAGAATATGACATTATTAACTCAAAAGTTAATCCTAAAAAGGGCAAAGTATACCATTTACTCTCTGGTAGAAACTATGAAAGTCAACATAAAACTAGCTTACAAACACTTTCCTCGTGTTCCCAACAAGTAGTATCAATGTCAATGGAATAATCGGGTGAACAACTCAAACGAGTATGGAGTCATGGTGAATTTGTGTACAGAAATCCCTTGTGTCAAAAGTCTTATTTTTGTGTGTACAATGGCAATAATGAAATTCGAATCTAAGACATAACAAAAATTGCCTAAACCCTTTGCCGTTAAACTTATCTTTGTGGGGTAGTCTCTTTCAACTTCTAAGTTGAATTTCAATAATTTTTTCAAAAAATAATTTTTCTATAGTTAAATTAAAATTAACTTTATTATACCAAAATTTAAATATTTATCATAAATTAATGGGCAGGATAAGAAAAGGAAAATATAGCTTTCAAGTTTCATAGTTTATGAACCTATGATAGGACACATCTCATTTCAGGAAAAAGAGATAGAAAGGGAAGTCAAGTCAATTGATCAAAGATGCTTACTTTCTAAATCTCCCGCAAGAATAAAATAGGCATGCAAACTATGAACAACCTTTAGACAGTCAACAGATTTTGATGCTGCGGCCAGTCCCTGCACATTAAACATTTCAGTAATTAATATATGTATCAAAAGTACCACTGACATGGATCGTGCTTTAATTATGGAAGATAATCATACCTGTCCGATCATCTGCCCCCCAAACACCTTTCCAAATCTTGGAGCATCTGGAAGAGTAATTCCTTGGAAGATATCTACCTTCCAAAGAGAATAACAAAATGCTTTAGGGCTTAATTCCAGGGTATTACTACATACCATCAAAGATACACCAAATATATGAACGAATTATATACCAAACTTTTACCATCTTAGAGAACTAGGATATCCATATCAGTCTATTTTTTCCTACCCTTGTCTAAGAGCAATCAAACATCTATCCATATTCAACAATATTTAAATTGCTGAACCATCTTTACTTTCCCTATTATTTTTTTTATCTTTCACCTGTCTGCATGTTAGCATGTCTTTTCTGAAGGTCATGCACAAACTAGCAGTGAAAAGATCTACGAGGGTCAAAATGAGTACTAAACAGGCAATTAAACATACAATTATTTTTCTTGCACAAATAAAATAATCACTCTATAAAAGCCTCACTATGTAAACACTTCAACAAGGAGAAATCAATAATCAAATTAATGATATATATATATATATATACATATATATATTGAGAGCACCTCCAAGGGTTCCAAATGCAATATATTCTCTACAGGTGAGCATGTCTCGACGCAATTTTTGGCTCTCCAGATAGATTTTGGCTGCAGCAGTGTTGAATGCTCATGGGGAAGCACTAAGCATGTCAGCTGCCACATCAAACAATAAATGTAACGGTTGGAGTTAATGATTCATTTAATTTAAGTGGTCTCAGGTGATTGCTTGTACACTCAACCTGAGGTTTTTTGACATTGGAAAGCAGTGAGACAAGAAACTAAAAGGGCACCTTAGACAAAGCAACAACACCTGCCTGGTGAACTGTGTTTGACAAACCTGCAATTAGCAAGTTCACACCATTCTCATGTCTCGAATGACAGGAAATAAATCAAGACAAAAGCAAAAGAATATGTACAAGAATTTTGAACAAGACAATAGGTGTAATTGGCAAATGAATATCCAACTAATCCAAAGAAAAAGGCTAACGGATAAGAAAAATAGCAGTTACAGTGGCAAAAGTTCTACAAATTTTTGGTATCAAAAATAACATTACAGAGAATGAAGGACTGGAGAAATTATAGCAACCAAAAACTAGTCAATCCTTTTCCTGCTAACTTTAAGCATCTATGTCTCAGATAGACCAATGCTTTCTATAGTGGTAAAAGTTAACGAGTGTAAGTAGGGTTGAACTTCTATACTTGTAGTGCAAAAGAAGAAAATAATTATGGACCGGTTAACCAAATCATGCCTAAATTACCAGACAAATATGTAGTCTATGGGAAGTGTTGAAAATCCGATATCAATTAGGAATAGATAAGACCAGATTATATAATATATAAGTATGGTGCAATACTCACCTTACAAGTCAGTTTTATGAAGATGAGTTAGGTTAACTCACTTCGTAATAGGATTTCGTAATAGAATGAAAGGAAAATACTTAAACAATAAAGTACAATTTGAGGAATAAGAATTAAGTTTACTACCATAACCAAAGTAGTCATATCTTTTCAACTGGAACTCTGGGCGATTTTCATCATTGGCACTAACGGATCCCACAACCTCAGCCTACAAGCAATAAAACAAGATTTCAGCATAAATTTGTTAAATGAAATGCTACTGGTAAATATAAAGCCATTCATGCAGTTTCACTCATAAGTTTAAGCTATTGGGATAGTAAAGTTCGTGACATGGTATCTGCTCTATGACCTTGGCCAAGAGTTTGATCTTAGTTTACTGTTCTCACTTATAATTACAAAATTGCCACCTAGTTTTCATTTTGTAACCTGTTTTTGAAGATTTGCAACATATTTGAAGAGTGAAACAGACAAATAAGGGGTGACACAACAAATTTAACTTGGATCTTTGATAACAAACATTATAGGAAAATACGAAAAATATTAGTTGGAGATGAGAGCAATAGACAAAAAAGATTGGCAATAGACAATCTCTCAAACTCTATGCCATTATATTTGCCCCGTGACTGGGGCAGGGTCTTATCAAAACTGCCCTATAGAAAATCAATAGACAACCCAATGAAACGGGCTGACAGTTTTTGCTTCTCTAACGTCTTATAACATAACTATATAAGCATACCTCTCCATCCAATATGAAGTACACGCCATCTCCATGTTCACCCTCGCGAACAACATACTCTCCCGGCTCTACACAAGAATCCATCAATCAAAAATTGAAAATACTAATCCATGCATCTTCCAATTAATGTTTACAAATCCTGATTATGAAGTACCATATTTTTTTAAGAAAAGTAAAGACTTCACTAACTCTCATAGGATGAATGGAATAACATCCTAACGAAATATTTTAGAACAATTCTCCGAACATATTTTAAGATGATTAATGGCACAAATTCCAATTTCACGGTCTTAAATCAGTGTCCACAATTACAATTACGTAGCATTGCAGTTTTGTAGGTTTCCACAACCACTATAAATTAGGCAATTACCTAGCCACTTACTGCATTTTCATGTATCACTACTAATTATCATAACGCTAATTAATTATCACAATATGATTACAAGTGCAACTGCAATTTACAAACATTATTACAATCCTCAAAAAAACGGAAAAATTACCACAGCTTTTGACATCCACAAGTTGAGATATCTTCCTCACAGACGAGCTCGGAAGCCTCTGCAGAAGAGGAACGCGTCCGAGAAACTCAAACGCTACAAATACCAAAATCCAAAAAGCGTCAAACTAAAAACGAACCATACAAAAACCAAACAAACAAAAATCAACCCCGAAAATCATCTTCATCATGTTTTGATTGCTTAGAGAGAGAAAAAAATGGAAAAGCATTCATGATTTCTCATTGGAACTCACCTTTCTCGTTCTCCATTTTCACGCAGCGATTCAAATTCAATTATGTTTATTCTGTTTAAGCATTTAGCACGTGGATGGGGTGTGCATTGGGTACGGTATATATAGTATAGAGGACGGTGTGGTTCCAGTGTGCTGCGGTGTGGGGTTAATCATGGACACGTGGGATTTCAACCAACAGTATCGCACTAATGGCCGCGGTGAGAATGAAGTGCGCGAACTGAGTGTTGAATAGTTGAATTGGGGCGTCAACGTGGATAAAGGTGGTCGGCGGGTGCATGAGTTTACGACGCGGTGGCCCACACCATATCTACCCTCCACTAAGGGCAGAGTTTCATTTTTTTTTTCTTTTCTTTTTCTCTTTCTCTCCATTTCAATATCCAAATATTCTTGGCAATTTATTCGACAGTTTATCTATGCACGTGCTGTTTACTCCCACAATTTTTTTTCTTTTTTTTTTTCCTCAAACTTTTGACTCCTATATTTCATAAATTCACAATTTTAATTTATATTCTTATAATTCTAATTCCTTAATTTTTAATCTTTAATAATTTTATTATCAATAACCATTAATAAAAAATGTCTCCTTATAAATATTTTTAAAATACACATTTTCTTATTATTTTTATTTTTATTAATATAATCTATTTTATTATTTTACTTTTCTGACTTTTTTCTAATTTAATTAATTTATAATAAAAAATAAAAATTACCTTATAATAAAATCATAAAAAAATTTATAAACATATTTTTTTGTTAACATGTTTTTAATAAATTTTTAAAAAAATTAATAATTATGATAAAAATTATTTTTATTATAAGAAAAATAAATTACCACTTATAGTTGCATATGCTTTCACTTTTGTGAATAATATTTTTACAAATTTTATAGTTACAAATCAAAATTACTACTCAAGCTATACTAAGAAAAACTCTATTAGCTATTTTTATTATGGAAATTAAGGGATTAGAATTGTGTAAAAAGTTTGGGAAAAAATTAAAATTGCAAATTTTATAAAATATAAGAATTGTAATTAAATTAAATATTTATTGTATACACAATTTGTTTTATTTTTTATGTATATTTTTACTTAGGGATATCTTTATTTATGTTTATATTTTTTAATACAAAATTCTGATTTTAACTATTTGCATATGAGATGTAAAAGACAGAAAACAATCATTTCCATTGTTTTGTACAAATTTTGAAAACAAAAGAAATTAAAAATAAAGTGACAATTTTTTAGTTAAAAAGTGAAAGCAAAAAAAAAAAAAGGAAACAAATTTGTGAGGAAACTTTTATTTAAGACTTTCTCTTTGAATGGTTTAATACATGAGATTTATCTAAAGATAGATTTTAAATGAATAAAGATTAGAAAAATTATAAATAAAAAGTTGAATATTTTTTATTTTATTTATAATTTTATTTTTCTAAAATTCTTAGTTTGGAAATTTCGCTATTTTTCCATAAAAGTTCCACTATTGAAAAGTTCTACTATTGAAAAGTTCCACTCTGTGAGCGCATGCTAATCTTGTACCTTCGAGCAAACCACCTCATTCTTGTTAAATCCGCCCTCGGGAAGAATCAAGCTAGTGCGTTTTTTTCTTTTTCATAATTGAAGCAAAGAAATTTAAACTTTTCTAGTTTCTCAAGCAAATAATTACTCTTTAAACTGAAATTACTCATTTGCTTGATTATCAATTTATTAATCAAACGTAAATAATTAAAATAGTGAAAAACAACCAAATTAATATTTTTCTTATTCTTCATCTCAAGTCTATTGAGATAACACAGTTTGAGTTAATCATCACATCTGATCTATTGTTTGTTTTGAAGATTGGAATTCCATTACAATTTTATCCTTGAAAGACATATCAAAAAATTAAAATAAGAGAATGTATTTGAATTGTCTTTGACCTCAACTCTTATTACTATAGGTGTATTGGAACAAGGACCCAATAAAGACTTAAGAGGAACGAGAATTTTGTTTTCAAAACTACTTTTTCATTCCCCTATTCAAGGACTGAGGGAACAAATGTTGGTTTTTGAAACCACTTTTCCATTCTTTTGAAGAATGAAGATTTGTTTTTGGAACCTCTTTTCAATTCCTACCAATAACATCAATGTTATCACCTCAAGTTGGTCGAGATAACATTGTTATAGTCAATCACCGTATTCAAAGTATTATTCGCTTTAAAAATCGAGATTTCATCATGATTTTTTCTTTTAAAAACGCCTCAAAGTCTCTTACATTAATAGTAATTTAATTCATAATCTAAACACGAGGCAATTGCTTCTTAATAGTAAAATAGTTGTCCAAATTGCTATATTAAAAGAGAATTGTCTTTTTATGATTGCCAACAATATAATAAAAATCTAAAACCCCCTTATTTACTTGAGGAAGGTATAAAATAGAAATTTGTTTCTTTTGATAACTTTATCATATAATAAATTTATCAAAAGAAACAAACACACTTAAAAAAATTATTCTTCGTTACCTATTATCTTTTTTTTCTTACAACAAAAAAATCAAATAGAATTATCCTAATTTTTACAACACATCAATCCATGTTAAATTCGAATAGAAATTCAAATTGGATTTTGAATTTTTAATTTCTTTTTTTAAATTGTTTTTTCGTTATTAAGAAAAGGTAATGAAGATAAAATACAAGCTTGTTTTATAACAATTGTAATTAATCGTTGTTGTTTTAAGGTCAATCTATTTACACACTTAGATAATTTGTTTCCTTGTTCACTAATAAATCGACAAATTAAACCTATGTTTTAATAATCAATTCGGTCCCCCGATTGAATCGGAGGCAAACGTCTACGAAAAGATCACTTTGATTTGATAAAGAGTCGCTTAGATTTTTCCATAGTTTTGTTTTATCCCTATTACAAAAATAAAATTTATTACAAGAAATATAATAAAGGATTTGTATTTTTTTTATTCTTCCTTTTTTACCATATGTTGTTATATAGCGACGAGGACATAATTTTATTAATTCCAATCGACTAGGCATATTATGTCGATTCTTTTTAGTAATCTATCTAGAAATATCGATTCATTTCTTATTTAGACTTTTTTTATCACAACTAGTACCTTTTAAAAGAACAATTACTCAAATATCTTTACTTGGGACATGAACCTCCTCTGCGTTTTTAATTCACTTAACTCTTTTCGGATTCAAATCTAATAAAAAAAAATGAAAACAACTAAAATAAAAAAATTAATTTGAAAAATTCTGCATTGTAATTTAATTGAATCTAGTACAAAAAGAATACATGAATTTGGAACTAGATGTCGTTGCAAATTGCTATATGGTATTTTAATTTTTTTTTTTTTGTATTTTTATTTTTTATGATATGGTTGCCCTAACCTATCTATTTGATTTCTACTTTCACTTTCTTTTTCATAGAAATTGAATGAATAATTCAAGTCCATTGAAGCTTGGATCAAATCACGAGTTTCACTCTAAATTTCAATGAGGCCAAATTCATCTTTCTTATTTATCTTTCCTATTACAATTCAAATAAAAAAGAATAGTAGGTTAATTACACATATTTTATATTTAATTGGACCTATAATCTTCTTCACCCCTTCCTGTGTCAATAACTATAATGAAAAAAAAGGGAAATATAAGTGCATCTAAAAAAAAACAATTGATCTTTATCAATAGACCCGCCAAAGTCCCGAATCATAAAATACTGACTATTGGTGTCACGAAAAGATAAGTTTTTAGATCTCGCATTTCAAATCCTCCTTTCTTTTGATATATTATTTAAGTCTTTTTTTTTTCTGTTGATAGATATCAACAAAGAAAAATGTGGAAAACAATATAAAGATTCTTTACAATAACACTAGAAACAAATGGAAAAGAGATGTAGTGCAGCTTCGTAGCGCGTTTGTTTTGGATACAAAATGTCACGGGTTCAAATCTTGTCATCATTACCCCTAACTATTACTTATCATATGATATTCCGTATTCTATGAAATGAGCAATAAACCGGGACCCCCTTTGAAGACGAATTCCAATTTAACACACATATTAAATATATATATATATATGTGTGTGTGTGTGTGTGTGTGTGTGTGCAAAATGAATTTAGATCAGATAAAAGAATTAATGAAAACAAAATGCTCTTAGTTCCCTTCGGTAGAACGTGGGTCTTTGAAACCCGACGTCGTAGGTTCAAATCCTACATAGCGTGATTCTAGTCTTGTTAATTACACTAAAATAATTGAACATTTAAAAGAAAGAAAGTATGAATTTTATCCTTGTCGATTAGGATTATAACTAAATAAATAGGGAATCCACAAAAAAAGAGACATTAATGAATCAAAGATCCAACTGATTACCTTGTCGGTATTGTAAATATCCAGTTACAAATAATACAGTCAAAGTAATAGGAATTAACCCTAAAATGATTCCAAATAGAAAGACTTCAATCATTTTTCTTTGTTCAGAAAGTAAAAATAAAGGTAATTAATATCCATCATTTAATATTAATCTCTTTTGATCATGAATCTCAACGACCTAGAATATAAAATTTACATAATAAAGAATGATAGAATGTCTTATACCAAAATGGACTATTCCTCTCATCTCAAAATTACAAATCAAATAAGTTATATTTTATTAAGACAAATAAATAGAGACGACGTTATAATTAAAACCACTCTAAAAAATCGAAATAACTAGTGATAGTGGACATATAGAAAGTAAATGAAATATGGTCGTTATTATTATATGTTTATAAAGCACTCCCTTAAATTTACATTTTTGAGAGAAAAAAAAAAAAGAAGATAAAAAAATCCTACTTGAAAGATAAAATTAAAAATTAACAATTCATCACTAAATTATTACAGATCAATAAAAAGAAATAGAGTACCATAATTTAGAAATCAATTACTCATTTGTTACATGTAACACCCCGAAAATACATATAACTATTTTAATACACGTTCTACATATTTCTATACAAACTTAGAGTTTTTCAAAATATTTATATTACAAGATTATGACTTATAAAAGTACACATATTTACATATCCATAGCTCAAAATAAAACTCTAAAACTTTTAAGGTTCTCCTGCACCTATATAGTCATTTGCTTGTGTACATAGTACAGTCATCGCAGTTCAAACACAACACGAAAAGTAAGGGTAAGCTAGTGAAAATAAAGTTTTATAATACACACAATTAAATCAAAAGAGAAAATAAAATTACATGGATCAATTTCTCAATTATTTAATCTTCTTCAAAACCAAACATCAAACAATCACGTAGATCTCACATGGATCTACACATCCAAGATATTCAACAAACAACGTCTTCCGGAAGACTTGTATTAAGTAAGTCTTACCAGAAACTAACACCTGATCCAAAGATTACCAACGAATCCAATAGAAAGGGTTAGGGTAAGTTCAATACAACCCAAGTCGTGCATCTCATATGTCACGGTGTGCATGAACTCCTCCATCAACTTCTCACCACCTGATATCTTAGTCTATATGACTTAGATCATCAGTGAAGCTCGGAGATCTCTGTTACCACATAGACATCAATACTTAATACATATACAAACATCCATCCATACATTATCCCAAATGTATGAATTCCATTCCATACTATTTTCATCATACAGTATCATTCCAAAACACAATCCACAATATTTAAAATCTTATTTAACATAAAAAAAATAACATTTAAATACTAAACCATCAAAATATAATATTTTTATAAATTTAAATAATATATAAACAAATAACACAAAATATAAATACACAACATTCCTACAAGAGAAATTGAATATTGGGACCATGTCCTTTCCACATAGAATCTTCTAGCTTAGGGTGTTATTAAAAAAAAATTAAATTTAGCTACCCTTACCTTAATTGCTTGCTTTCCAAGCAATTTCTAGAATTTTATTCCACACCGTTTGGATAAACTTTAAAATTTACGGACCTAATGCAAGTTATCCAAACAGAATATAAATTTAGTATATAGTAGAATAAGTTGAGAGGATTACTCTTCTCAACTGACCCCATTAAGATTGATGACTAAAACACAGCGAAAAATAAAGAATAAGAAATCTTTAGAGTAAAAATGAACTCTGTTTAAAATTCTGATCGAGTAGAAATGTTTCTTTAACTCGTCAGCTACAACGTGGTCCGATCAGATTCTAAAATAAATGAAAATTGAGAGAGAAAATTAAGAAAGAAGAGAGAGAAGAGAATATGAAAAGAGAGTGAAAGAAAATGGGAGAAGAACCGTGGGATTTCTGTGAGTTTCTTTTTTTTTTTTTTTTTTTTTACGCTGTTATACATCTACCCATCCTATAATTCAAAGTCAATTGATTTCTTCATCAACTCAGAAATTCAATAAACTAATTTAATAATATTTAATAATCTTTTATAGAGATATCTAATAGAATTCTCTTTATAAAAGAAAAATTATGAATATTAAAAAAAAATTATTTCATTTTATTTAAATTGTATTTAACTTCCATTTAACTATTGGCTTATTGGATTAACTATCGAGCATATGAGGAAATTTACCTTTTATCTAAAATTATTGATAAGTATATTTTATATATATATATATATTATATATCTAAAGTTATTGATAATTAAATTTTATATATATATAATACCTTGCTAAGATTAAAATAGGTTTTGAAAAAGTAAACATATTAAGAAATCGTGTTATAATTTTTGGAACATTTAATTTTCAAAGACACAAAACTGTCAAACGCGTGCTGCGTGGAACTATATAATATTATTTATTAAATTTAATTTATGTTCATCATGTTACATACAGTAGAAATTATGGTATTGTCATATCATATCAATTAATTAATGAAATAATATGAACATATATAATTTTTTATTCGATACTTTGTACCACATATTCATTGGTTCAATTTATAATCAGAATAAAATTATTAAGAAAGATTGGTCCAGTTCGGAAGGTTATGTTTCTTCTCAAGTATTGATTTTTTTTTTTTATATATTATAAATAATTTTGACAAATCTAACCAATATTAGGTATATGATAAATATGTTTTTTCATTACTCTATTATAATATTAATATAAAATTGATTTTCATTTTTATACAAACTTTAATTATTTAGATACTTACAATATAAAAATAAATAAATAAATTATTTTGTACGTGGAATAATTATTAAAGATCGATAATTTTTTTAAAAATTTGTTATTATTTGAATTGCTGATGAGTACTGTATCTATTTACAGTAGATGAAATGAAATGGAACTTTAAATTTCATATAAAGATGAACTTATTTTAATCATTCTTATATTATGAATATCTGAATAGTATGAAATTTAAATAAAAAAAAATTAATTTCGGGTTATAATATAAAATAAAAACATATTTAATATTAATTTTAAAATATGAAAAATTTGGATTGTGCAGAAGAAATATTTACTAGATTCAAAACAAAGCAATGCTTTTGCAATTAGTTATATGAATATGAATGAAATTTAAAATCATATTCTTTTATTAAAAAAATCACAAAGAAATATAAATTTTTTATCACTCAAACTTTATTACGTATGAATAGTTAGAATGCTCTAAATAATTTTCAGTTTTTATTAGATATCAGGTTAATGCATTTGATATTTTTTTTTTATTAAAAATAAAACTAGTCTCAAATTTAAATTGATTTAAAAATTATAATACATGGTTTCTTTCTCAACTCCAATGAAATTGAATTTAACTTAATTTCACTGTCTTAAATCATACTTAAGTTTCTTAAGAATGGAAAAAAGAAGGATTGGAGTGAGTATATTCTCCAAACCCACCCTTCAACGTTTTGACTAACTGGCAGGTATTTTTGTCTTACTCTCACTCTCACCTAAATCCTTTTGCTCTTTCCTTTTTCTTTTGCTGTGTTTCCTTTCATCTGTTTCCCTTATCTTCACTCACTGCTTCAGTTCCCACCCTAATCAAATCCATCGAATGCTTAGTTTCCCCTCCAAAAACAATTCTTCAGTTTATGCTTTGTGTAAACTGAATTTGTTGGATTTTCCCAACTCTCCCGAACTGGGTACACTTAAAAGAGTTTATGAACTCTAATTCAACATGAAGTTAACATTTTTAGTTTATTCATATGCGTCTTCAATTTAACTTAGATTTGTATGTAGCTTCCCTCTTTGTTCATCTGTTAAAGGATAATAGTCTCTGTCAAGCTTTCAGTATACATTTTAGGAATGATACATAGAATTGATTCTGTTGATCACTACCTGATCAAACCCTAGTGGCATAGGTTTAGTTTCTTGTTTTAAATGTTTTTTATGCGAACACTATTGTTTTGCTATGTAAGATTTGTGAGCATCCATTAAGCATAGCCATTGATGTCATTTATATGTGCTATTGTTTTATTTGAGGTAATATGAATTATTATTTTGCGGCCTAAGATTTGTGGACATGCCTAAAACATAGGCATTGATGTCATTTTTGTGTGGGCTTCCTTTCCTTGAGTGTGTTTATTGTCTGGCCTGTGCTCGTTGGGCTTGGAAAAAATGTCTGTACAGTGCAGGCTATGAGAGTGAAAATTGGGGGCGGGCTACTGCACAAGAATTTGAGCCTGTGCCTCGGTTCTGTCGGCTAATCTTAGCTGTCTACGAAGATGATATTCGTAATCCTCAATGGGCTCCCCAAGGAGGTTATGGCATCAATCCTGATTGGGTTATCTTGCGGAAGGACTACAGCGATAATGAAGGTCGTGTTACACCATACATGATATACCTTGATCATGATCATGCTGAAATCATACTGGCTGTTAGTGGACTCAATTTAGCAAAGGAAAGTGACTATGTTGTTTTGCTTGATAATAAGCTGGGACAGGCGGATTTTCATGGTGGTTATGTTCATAATGGGTTATTGAAGGCAGCTGGATGGGTTTTTGATGCAGAACATGAGCTTCTTAGGAAGCTAGTGGCAGAAAATCCAACTTATATGTTAATATTTACAGGGCATTCTCTAGGGGCTGGGGTGGTGGCGTTGTTGACAATGCTAGCAGTTCATAATCGAGACAAATTGGGTATACCGAGAAACAAGATAAGATGCTTTGCAATAGCTTCTCCTCGGTGTATGTCTCTCAACTTGGCTGTAAGATATGCAGATGTGATCAATTCTGTTGTACTTCAGGTTGGACAGTCTCCTTTTGATATGAACTTAGTACAATAACTTGACTGATTTACTTATTGTAGTCATGTTTAAAAGGACAGAATTGTATGTTAATCTTTATCAAGATATCATGCATGAAATCTGCCTTTTCATTTAGGTTGTGAATGAAGCCTCTGGATTTTTGTTTGTACACATTAAAGGGGGGATCTACTAAAAAAACAAGGTGATTGGACAACTTTAAGAGTGGTGGAAGTAAAAAGGCTTCTCTTGGTGATGTAATAACATGAGGGTGTACTTGGATTTCTTTCTGGTGTTAAGTGTTGATGGATTTTATAATACATCTATATTTGCATGTCTAGCAATTAGTAAATGATTTTCCTTAATTGGTGTTGCGAATTTATTTCATGTTTAGAAGATATATTTGTATAACTAGATCTTAGATAATCGATGAACTTGTATTAATTGCTAGGATGATCATACTCTGTCAATGTGATATACTGATTTTGAATGATTAAAGCAGTAATAATAATTTGAGAATAAATACTCATACAATTGGTATGCAGAATTTGTTTGGGAGAAAAGAAAAGAAAATTGATGTGCATCCAGAAAAATATAGTGATTGATGAAAGAATGCCTTGAGAAATTTCAACAATTAGATGAATGTGTGCTCCACAGAATTAATATAACAATTGTTTTTCCGACTGGGGTATTTATTCGATTATTATTTATCAATTTATTAGTTCTGTGCACTAATTTTCTATGCTTTACTTTGACAAACCAGGATGATTTTTTACCTCGGACAACTGCTGCTTTGGAAGATGTCTTCAAATCACTTTTATGGTAAAAAATCTTCATATTTTCCTCCTTTCCCTCCCTCCTTACATTGTGTTAGGAATAGAGAATTTCTCAAGTTCAAGGAAATTAAAATACATTGAATCTGAATTACTTTTAATTCAAATTGCTTCATTTTTTCAAATGTTTTGTTTGGATAAGACAATTCAAATTTGTTGAATTTTAATTTGTTTGATTAGAGTATTTTAATTATCACCAAATACAAAATTTTATTGTAATGTTCCTTATCAATGTTGGCCACAAATGGGACATTGGTCAAAGTTATTATTTTGTTGTCGTTGGTTGAAGTTATTTGTTGACCAACTTTTCGATCGCTGTGAGTTGGCATTGTTGAAAATAGTCCTACTTAAGATTGACCGAAAGTTTCCTCAATTCATGTACTTGTGTCATTGATTGAAAAACAACTCTTGTAGACATCGATCAAATAATACATCAACTGAAAAAGAAAAAAACTAGTTGACATCAACCGAAAAATAATTTTGCCAGCATTAGTTGAGAAATTGCTGACCAACGTTGATTGAGAAATAAATTTGGTTTGTCTTATTGGAAAAATAATCCTAACAATGTCAACAAAACATACCCCTATTTACAAACTAAAAAACCCTTACATTGAGAGAAAAATAATCTTCCTAGTTAATGTCAACTAAGAGATGTTGATAAACAACAATGACTTCAATGGAAGATAACCCCAATTAACATGGTGAGAAAACAGAAGTGGGGACCATTTTGATGTTCAGCTTGGGGAAGGATATTGAGGCCACACTCAAGAAGGATCAGAAGGGGAGTGATAAACTATATATATATATATATATATATATATATATATATATAGTTTTTAAGATTTTCTAAACTGTTAATTTTAAAATATATTTAACAATATATTTTAAAATTTAGTTTATAATCCATTTAAAACTGTTTTTATTTGTTGTTATTATCATTTTAAAATTTGATTTAGGAACAATTTCAAATTGTTCTTGTATCCTTGTGATATGCAAAAGATAAGTAAAATAAACAGAAGAAAAAGAGAAGCAGCGCAGCGGAAAACAGAAGCCAATTTTATAGGAATAGACTTTGACGGATACGGATTTTGGAAGTGTCTACACATATTGGTATCCCGTGCATGTCGGACACGGATAACCCTGATAAGTCATGGGGTTGATAAAACTTGGGCTTTTATAACTCGGAACTCTATAAAGTTCTCATAAAGAGAAAACTTAATTTTCTTTCAGAATTCATACATCTCGCATTGCATTACAAACACATCTTTTTATAGGCTAAATTATGTCACTCTTGACAACCATAATAAGGCCTACTAAATTACACCTTAATTCCCACTAAATAGTCTTCAATGTCCATTAGAAATTTACTCCCACTAGTGTTGTCTTTAATTCCCACCATATGCATCATTATTTCTCACCATGAGAACATGATGGTTTACCTTCTCTTGTGGATTTTTTATCTTCCCTTGTCAAAATTCAGCCACCTAATTAAAAAGCATAATAAAACTTACAAAGAAATCTCAAAATTATATTGACCTCCTCTATATAATGTCATAACATTAGTCGGAAAAAATTGTTTGACGTATGTGTATGTCAAAAGACACTGTCAATGTGGACCAAGAAAATCCTAATTAACATTATCTGAGAAATAGCATTAACTTATATTGGCAAAAAAATAACTCCAGTAATGCCAGCTGAAAAATAATCTCGATCAACGTCTACCTTAAAAAAACCCAGTTGACATCTATCGCAAAATTGATGTCGAGTTACGCCTTGACTGTGGTCGAGTGAATGACATCCCAGTTGAGGATGAGTTGACTGTGCCCCAACCTCAAATGGGATCGGGTTTGTTAGAATTATAGGGATGATTGATTGCAAAAGAACAAGACAATTTACTATATATCAAGTAAAGAAGATAGAGAGAGAAAAAAACCAAGATTTATAGTAGTTCACACAATGATAAGAGCTACATCCAATTGTTCAGCCACTCCAACCAAACTTATCCACTAAACTTTCAAGTTTTACGAGCACTTTAAAAACATGAAAGAAAAAAACCCCAAGAACTATTGTCTTGAACCCTACAAGACTTTAGTTCAGCCTCTTGTGACACCTTATCACAAGAACAACTTGAAAACCCTATCCAAGTTCACACCATTACCAGAAAAACAATTCAATATCACCTAAGAAAGTTTAAGCACAATAAAACAACTAAAAAGTCAGGTGATCACTCAAATGTTCTTCTTGTGCCAAGGTATTTATCACAAAATTCAAGAAGATGACTCCAAGAAAAATTTTATTACTCAAGTCTTAGTCTCTCTCAGTAGACAAAATGTTTTCAGAAAGAATGCAACTGATTTTGTGCAGTTTTGAGATGAGAGATATAAAGATTTTAGAACCTGATAGTGTTAATCGATTAAAATAGAGCTTAAAAGAAGCCTCTCGGGGTTTTAATATGTTAAAACAACATTTTAATATGTTAAAATCACTTAAATTTAATTAATTTATCATTTTAATTAATTAAAACAGAACGAGTTTGAAATGACTTGAGATTTAAGTGTTTTTAAGTGATTAAAAACTTATTTTAATTGATTAAAACAGAGCCTAATGTTCAACTTTGTGTTTTAAGTGATTTTAATCGATTAATTCATAATTTTAATTGATTGAAATGTTCTTCAAAGCTATTTGAGAAAATCTAAGAACATTTTAACACATTAAAACCTCTTTTTAATCGATTAAAACACAACTACAAACCCCAAAGGGCTCCATACTACTTCTAAAAGCTTTCTTACTTGATATATGAATCAAATCAAGGCATAAAAATAACTTAGAGCAAAATTTAAGCTTGAAACAATCATGTGAGACACACTACAACCATCCTTGACTTGAGATCTTCATCACTCCAAAATCTTAACTCCCCCTTCTCTCCTTGCATATGTCTTTATCAGCTAACAATATTGGTTGGAATCATCATTTACATTGCATGTAGCACTCATATCATCAGAGTTGAGGTTGAAGTATCAAAAGAATAGACACGAATGTGAGAGACGAGATAATATGAAGAAGTTCAAATTTTTACATTTTAGAAATTCTATAATTTTAAGTAAACAAATTACTCTCCCAAATTTCTAGAATTTCAATTTCTTTTAAAATTCTTTATCCAGACAGCATATTTTGTCAGAGTATTTCAAATTCTCTAAAAAAATGAATTAACCTTCTAAAAAGCCTTCATCCAAACGCACTTTTAGGGTATTTAGATTGTCCTCGTGTTTATTTAATACATCAAAGATTAATTTTACAAAGCCAGCAGGGCTAAAAGTGTGGAGAGATTCAAATGTGCCTGCAGTTCTGGATAAGTTAGATAGAGTAAGAATCTTTTTGTAGGATAAGTTAGAGGAATGCTTTTTGTGCGAGATACAAAACCATTCTTTGCCTACACCTTACAGCTTAAACTCATGGGAAAAGTTGAGATGGTTCCAAAGCCATGAATGCATAATAAAACTGAATTTCAGCACAAGATGTATGGGGCCTATGCTTCATCTGTGCTTCAAGCTGAAAGGCTTATGTGTATAAGGGGGCATGTTAGAGATAGAGGTCATTTTTGGACTTAAATCTGGCTGGTTTAAGATCTTTAGAAGTTAGTACTTAACATTTTGAAACATCTACTAGTAACTACCTTCTTTTTCAAGATTTTCACTTGTTGACCTTTTTGAGTTACCTATTGATCATCAGCTGAACACTTCTCTTGCAGCAAAAACAATTTTTTCTTCCTGAATTTGTGTCTGTTTCCAACCAGTGAGGATATTTATTTTCTCGGATGAATTTTCTGCTCGTGTAATGTATTTATTTAGTTAGAGCTTTTAGGACTTGTATGAAGCATGATATAATAAATTCATAATACTGACCAAAACACTATAAGTTTTTTCAATTTTTCATGCATATGCATTGGATTAGTGCAATTAAGCTCTTGCGGTTAAAATGAGTTACAGTGGATGTTATCCGCTCTTGGCAGTTGGCCCTGTTTGTTGTGTATAATGTGCTTAAAGGATACCTGCACACTGGAGGAGAAGAAGCTCAGAGATCCAAGGCGTCTATATGCACCTGGTCGGCTCTATCACATTGTGGAGCGAAAGCCCTTTAGGTAAAGTATGATGCTCTCAAATTTTACTTAACATTTATTTATCTCAAAGCTGTGGCATCTTATTGAGCTTCCTCTACTTAAAGGAAGACTTCTTACTGGTCTTACTATGGTCACTATGCAAAGTATAATCATTCATTTTAACAAAAATGTATCCTATACTCTTGATTTTGAACATTATCCAACATAGTAGTGAGTGAACTAATTTTGGAGGACAATAGTGATTGTGGTCAAGGGAATTGATTTTATCCTTTAAATTCTGTTAAGGAGGATATTGTAATTGGGAAAAAAAGAAAAGAACTGAATAACATTCTTCTGTATTATTCTGTGAGAAAGATACAAGAGTTTATATATAGTCAAACAAAAAACTTAACAGACTATATCTACATAATTGAATGCTTTATTACCTAAACAGAATTAGGTAATATGGCATTCAGTTAACAGTCCACATGCATGTGGTTTTCCCTTGAAGGTTTTAGACAGCTGCAAGCAAATTTACCTTATTCTTATTTTGTTCACCTATAAACCATGTGATTTCTGGGCAAATTGGTATTAAAATATTATGAACTACCAGTAAGTGTCAAGCCCTAGAAGTTTGTAAGGACCTACTCCATAGAATGCCAGCTCAAACATGAAGAAGCTAGGGCATTGGATGGATAGTAATGCATGTGTTCCCTCTGATTGAGTTGAGAAGCAGGCCTTTATGGATTAAACCATCTCTCACCCTACTTTCCCTTTCATTTTTTCTCATTCCTAGAGAATTGGACATAATATAATGTAAATGTATATTGATAAGGTATTTACAACATTCTAGAAAATTTACAAAATCTTGCAACTTTGTGTAAGAAGGTTGTGCGTGTGTGTATAAAGCAACAAAAGTTTCACTTTAGAATTTTCATCAAGAGATAAATTTTCAATAGAATGTTGTAAATGCCCTGTCTGTCGGTACTCAAGACTCAATACAGTTATTCTGGGTGCATATATGTTTCTGGAATATGATTTATTGAATTTGACATTTGAGTCTTTCTAAGTATGACTCATGGTTTGATGGATGCATTTACGTTTAAAAGGTTCTTTTAATCTACATTTATAGAGCAGAATGTTATTTGTATGCAGCAATAATTAGGATTATAGTCTCTTTTGGTTGCAGGATAGGAAGATTTCCACCTGTTGTTAGGACAGCAGTACCTGTTGATGGGAGGTTTGAGCATTTAGTTCTTTCTTGCAATGCAACTTCTGATCATGCCATCATTTGGATAGAGAGAGAATCCCGACGGGCTCTCAGTGTAAGCAATAAGATTTTTCAATAATAGCAGAGTTGTCTACCAAAACAGTATATATAAAGTACGTAGTTCTCCGCAACTAGTGCTTTAATGATATTCCAAAACCTGGCTTGTATTCAATGATTCATCATAGCCGTGCAACTTTTTTCTTAAAAGGTTATTCCAGTCCTACTTGTGCTGCTGCATAAGCACTCATGATATTGGGTGAGTTTTTTTGTGCTTATCTTATTTAAAAAGGGTTTTTTAATAAAATAAGCAGATTTCTGCTTTTCTTTTTGTGTTTGTCTATTTTTATAAAAAAAAAAAACAAGTAGTTTTTTTTAAGAAGCAAATATTTGCTTCTTAAATAAGTGATTTTTTTTTAAATGCTTATTTTTGAAACACTTATTTATATTTAACCCAACTGGCCCATTGTTAGTTTCTGGTCCTACCATTAATTTTGAAGATAAAATACTATCCCCGGTCCTTTTTACATCTACTCTCCTTCCAATTCTTGTGTGAATGATCCCGATAGCCTGAATAACACCCAGAAGTTCAGCTTCAAAAACTGAATTTGCTTGTATAAATTTTTCAAAAAACCCATGTTCTCAGTTCTTGAATCCTAAAAATTCCCTCCTCCCCACCTCTAGAGCATTCAAAGAAACCATTCAACCTGCAATTGATCAGCACAGATAATTTAGCTAAATTTAAAATTAAAAGATTCCACTTACAAAAAATGTCATGGAAACTATAGGCTTTTAGAACAACTATTAAAAAGTTCCAATCATATGGTGTCAAAAGCTTTTCTAATATCAATCTTGAGAGCAATATTTCCAGAAGAGCACTTCTTGTCTATAAATTTATAGTCTCTAAAATATAAATTTATAGCCTCTGAAAATGTGCCTATGCAGTCAGTGATACTTCTTCCTGGAACGAGACCTCTTTGCTAGGGAAAGATGAGGTTCCCTAATAACCAAAGCTAATCTATCAATAAGAATTTAGAAATAATCTTATATTTGAAATTAGCCAAAGCTATTGCTCCGATATTTCCATTTACATTTGTACCGGGTTCTTTAGGAATTAGGATAATGTGATTGGAATTATAATTTGTAAGCAAGCACTCAGCAGTCCCTGAAACACTGCAAAATAGAATTAAGAACGTCATAGAGTTTCTCTGTTGTGATTTGTGTGTCTAATCACATATGTAAATCCTTTATGTATAATAATTTAAAGTATCATATTAGCATCTGATTAAAGGCATGCTACCATAATCTATGTTATCAGAATCAGCTGAATGCTCTTGTTCAGAGCCAACCTTATGCAAAGAACAGTTACTCCCTTTTTGAACAACCCGATTACCTTCAGTCATAGTATCTTACAAGATCGACTCTTGATTGTCAAAAGTATGAGCCTCACTGTTATGATAGTCTTCACGATTCAGATTACAAACCAAATCTTGTTGATGAAAAACCTCTTTTTCCTGAGTATTCTGCTCCCATATATGATTAGTGGATACATTTCCTGGAAAGTCCATATTAACCACTGATGTAGCTAAATTCATCTGTCAGATTGATAATGCTCAACATCAGATTATATCAATATTATTTGCCGCCCTTGCTCCTTTAATACTACATTCAGGCGCCAATGCACTGGCTCTATCTTATTGATCATTGTACTCAAACCATATAGCATTACTTTCCCTTAGCAACCTTATATCAACGCATAATTTGTTACGAGTGATCCATGTATGGGGTTTCAACAAGTAGCACAACCCTCCCACTTTACCCGAGCTTGGTATGAGTAGTCGGACCATAGATGGAGTTAAAAATCCTAATTTTATCTGTAACTTTTTATTCCTTTCAAACCCTACTGCTTAATTTGGCTTTGCTTTCCAATTTAAATTTTGAATCTTGATAAACTATATTAAGTTGAAGATATCTTTCTTTTTTTAGATAAATTGAATTTTATTATTATCTTATTTTAGTTAATGAGTTTGATTTTGAAATTTTTATATATATAATATTAAAAAGATGAATTGTCTTTATTGGAATACTTTATTTCTATGATTTACTCCTTTATTTTAAATTTTTTATCTATTTAATTTATCCTGTTTAATAAAATTGAATGTTCAATATTAACAATGTAAACATTTAATCCCATCTCTCTAATTTGATTTTATTTATAAATTTTGCTTAAATCGAAAAGTTTCAAGAAAATTGCTAGTTATATTTGTAGTTTTTTACTTTAACTTGTAGAGATATTATGATGCTGTCAAGCACTTAGTCACATTTTTTACTTACGTTCTTATGATACCATATGCATTCTAGTGCATTGACATGTAGCCATTGATTAAGAAATTTTAGAAAACCACATTGTAAATGTTTCAGTGCAGTCACTCTTGAAGTATCACATCTTGTTGTTGCCCCCACCAGTAAGCATTTTCCCTTTTGTTAGTGTGGTAAGTGTTTTCCTACAGCTACTGGTGACTGTATTCTTTAGAACTTTGTAAGCTGAACTATTTGTACACTAGATGGGTATTTAGAGAGATAAATTTTTTTATCTGCTTTTTGAAGGAACTTAAGAAAAAGTAATAGATTATTTTCCTAGAATTAATCCTATCTGAACTTGGGCTAAGCCTTTTGTTGATGTTGTTATTTGATACATGATATTTTCTATTAACTCATGTGCATTCTCATCTATCCACATTAAAATGGTAATGTCTGTCATTAAACATTGATTTCTTGCATCAGTTAATGCGAGACAAAGATGAGCATATGGAGATTCCAGCAAAGCAGAGGATGGAGAGGCATGAATCCATAGCTCGAGAACACAGTGAAGAGTACCATGCAGCCCTGCAGAGAGCAGTTGCTTTGGATATTCCACAAGCATACTCCCCTTCATCATATGGAACATTTCATGAAATTGATGTTGGAGAAGATTCTGGAAGATCAAGGGAAGGTTCCTCCTTGTCTCATAAGAAACGAACTCAAAGTTGGAATGAATTTGTTGGACGTTTGTTTGATGTGGATGATTCTGGTCATATGGTGTTCAAAAAGACACCTCCATGAAATATTTCTCCCTACCTAAGCTTAATAAAGCACCATTTGTTTCTTCTTTGGTTTATTTCTTGGACTATTTCTTCCTTAATCTCAACAATATCAGTTTATACTTTTTTTTAAGTTTTGGATTAGTCAATTTTGAAATATAAAATCTTCATTGTAAATTAATCTTTTTTTTATCACCTTTTGTAAATTTTGGATTAACGGTACCAAGATTTTGCTTTCCATATTGCTTTTCCTTAACAAAAGAGGGTGTAAGTAAGCTTATTTAGTAATGGTATCATTACATAAAAAAATTTCAATGTGTCTTTCTAAGAAAATTAAGAAGAAAAAATAAATGAATTTTTTCATAAGCTAGTTTAGAAATAAATAAAAAAATTAGAAAATTTATTACTTTTTAAAATTAGTTCGTATAGAAACTAGTTTTAATTTATAGAAAAAAATATTTTATTTTATTTTTCTTTTTTAAAAGTGTTTATGGAAAAATTTATCCAAGTAAACTCAAACTATATTCCAAAAAATGAAGAGGGTGAAGCAACACATTTATCATAACACACTCTAATTAAATTTATTAAAGTCTGAGTGACACTCCATAACTGAGATGTATGATTTTGTAGTTTTTTATGATTTTTAATAAATCTTAATCAACAACATGGATATAGATAAATAATTTAATTAAATATTCATTAAACAAGTATTTTATTAAGTTGTTTACCTAAATCCACTTTAGAGACAATAAGTATTAATTTATTTGATAGTGGATATAGAGGTATAAGTGGTCATCAATAGGAAGTTACCAACTACAATAAATTTACTAATTAATATTAATTTATAAATTTTATTAATAATAAAAATTATTTTATATATTAATAAATTTTTAATTTTTATAATAATATTTAATTTAGTTAATATAATGACTAATTATTTTTTATCTTTAAAATTAATTTTTATTTGATAATTTTTTTAGTTTTACAAATGAAGCAAATTAGTTAATTAATTTTACATGTTAACATGATGAAGAACTAATTTGTTTATCAGAGTATTTATTTTTATTATTATTTACTTAATTACCAACTAGTAGTTTAGAGTGTGTTTTAACAATAGTTGTGTGTGAAAGCAAAAATTTCTTTTACTAAAAAAATTCTTTTTCAAAGAACTTAAAAAGTGTCACATTTGTTTGAGATTTATGATGCTTAAATCATTGTTTTAAAAAATATAATTAGGTAATGGTGATTAATGATTATTTTCTATTTTGTAAAATATTTAATACTAGTATATTCAATATTTAGTTAGTATTTTAATTTTAATATTTTTTTTTAATCTTTTTTAATGGACTCAGGTGTTTACGAAGTATTCCATCTACATTCTTCAAAATTGCGCAAATGTTTATTAACGTGTGTATTCAAACACATATATTAATATTTTAAGCACATATAACACAAGTTTTATATAATAAAAAATATTTAAAAAAATCTTTAAGTTGTTTTCCAAACATTTTTATATACTTTAAATCTAATTTATAATAACTTACTTTTGTTTGGATGAGGATGAGAGTGGAAAGGGATGAAATGAGGGAAAAGAAAGTGAAAATTTAGATTGTTTGGATTAGGAAATATGAGTTAAAAGAGAGTGGAAAATTAGATTATTTAGATGTAGGAAATGTGAGTTGAAAGTGGGTGAAAAGATTCTACATGATATAATTGATGTGATTTTATTATAAAAAGATTAAATAAATAATTTATTAATTTACCAAAATGCTCCTTTATAGAAATTGTGAAGAATTTAAATTAAAATAAAAATGAATGTTTGTATATTAAGGTTGAAATATATACTATATTTGAAAATTGTAATTCAAGAAAAAAAATCATAATTTACTTTTAAAACCAATATTATTACGTGAAATATATAATTGTATTATTACTTCATTTAAAAAAATACTCAAATTCTAACCAGTTTTATAATTTATTACAAAATTAAAACATATATGTTCATAGCATTGTCATTAAAATCATCAACCTAATTATTAAGTTAACAATCTTAATAATTGATTACACACAAACCCTCAATTGATTATATGATAATCTTAACTCTTAATTGATTATATGATAATTTTAATCGATTAGATTATGGAACATAATCGATTATGACAATTTTCCTATCTTTCACGTTGGTATCCAGTGATTCAAACACAGGCACACAACCACATCTTTTGCACAAACATCAACCATATCAAGCAACCCCAACCCCTTTGACCTTGTCCACAAACTTCCAACAAAGGTAACAATGTTCACTCAATGCATGTGTATTTTTTTATAATTTTTTCAAGTCATAATCGATTATGGGCACTATTCTAACTAATTAGTCAATTTGTCATAATCGGTTATGACCACAACACACCCTTCATCATGCTAAATTCTAGACTTCACCAACTTCCAATACAAACACAAGCACGTTCAAAAAATATTCTCAAACAAGGTTAAAATGGTAATTGAACCTTAATCACCAAACTTTCAACACAAATCACCACAGTTGAAAAGGATATGCTTCTCCCTCCCCCTCTACTTTCTTTTCATGCAAATCATCACAAATCATCTTTACCAAACATCTACAATAACTCTCCTTTCTCAACCTTCAAATCCTCTTCAATAGTAAAACTAGTCATCAAACTTAACAAAGATTTAATTTTTCAACCTCATCAAACTTAATGATGAAATTCTTAATAAAAAAATTATAACATCTTATAATATTTTATTGATGGTGTATGCGTTTTAATATTAATCCTTTGTTTGAATTAGGGAATAAACTCGAGAATAATGAATTTAAGTGAAAAATGTAAAGAAAGTGATATTATTTATATTAAGGTAAATATAATGAAAAATAAAAGGTATGAAAAGAAAGTTTTTAAAAATTTGTGAATAATGTAATTGGTGTGATTGAAATTTTATTTTTTTTAATTGATAAAAAGTAAAATTACAAAATTGTCCTAATATTTAAAAATAATTGAAAAAATAATATGATTTATTAAATTTTACATTTTAGTTATTTGTAATTAAAATATTATTTTCAATACTATCTTATAACTCACTTCAAACAAAATATGAACTGTGTAAAATTCTCGTAACATGAAAAATTAACATAAATTTTATATTAAAAATAAAATTTTAATATTCATAAGTGTAAAAGAAATATGTGAAAAATTAGAAATACGATAATTTAAATAAGAAAGTGAAAATTTTCCTTTAAGTGAGTGTGCAACAAATATTAAATAGACTACGGTAAAAATATACTAAAACAATGTTTCAAGAAATAATAACAATTATACAATTAAATATTTCAGTTAAAAAAATATAAATAATCTAATATTGTCGATATATAAAATATTATTAAATAAAAATGAATAATATTTAAGTATTTATAATTATAAATAATGTAATTAAAAAATGATTTTATATTTAATTTGAATAATATTGTTATGTTTATATTTATTTTTGTATAATTAATATTAATATTATATAAATTTATTTTTTTATTATAAATAATTATATTTATATTTATTATATTATTATTATATTATTATTTATTTATTTATATTAATAATATTATTAAATATTTTTATCGTATAAATTTATTGAAATTTAATTTATTTAATGTATATTATATTATATAATCAATTATATTTTATATATAATAATATTAATATAATAATTAATAAATTAATATATTTTATAATTAATTGAATATTTAAATATATATTTTAAATTAGTAGTGATAAAAAATATGAGATAGTGTTTGCATAATCGATTATTTAAGTTTGTGTAAACAAAAAGCTAAAGGCAACATAGTAAATTCATTCGGCTTTCACATGTTTTTTTTCAAAATTTACTAAGAAACCCAGAAAACGAGTATCGGCCCCTTTTCTCGTTTGCATTTCAGCGTTTTTCAATAGATGCAAGATCACACCACCATTTTCATCTGCTTGAGACAGAATAAATCTTCATCAAAAGTTTTAATTTTCCCACCAGAAAGATTCTCCACTTTGTTGTTTAAGCTACAAGGGGATGCTGGAAGCATTTAATTGGAGTCAAAAGTGATTAATAGAAAGAAAACACGTTAGTGGTAAGTGCAAATCAAAAAGCACCTTTTTGGATACCAATGATGAAGTGAAATCATAATAAATCCACTGCAATCTAGTGCAAAGATTTTGTATATCTTACAACTTGTTTGAATATCATGATGATTCAACAACCATCTTTCTTCCTAAGTCAATCTTTCTAGTCCTAGAAATCACTTTCTCCCATTGTTTTCTGGTTTTCCAAGTCATAGAATGTCTTCATGCATCAATCTTGGGTAGCCAAAAGCATGATTGGGATAATCTACAATTTCAAAGCACGCATATCAGAAAGAAGAAAAAAAAAACCATCTCCAAACATTTCTGACAAACTATAACATGATTCTTCAAAAAAATGCATACACACTACTTTCCTTATTATAATGTTACAATATTCATGTTGGTGTCCTTTTTTCCAATGGACAAGTTTGAAAGACAACTATTTTTAAAACAAGAACAAAAAAGTCATCTCTAGAAACTTAAACTACAATACTATATAATATGATTCTTTAAAAAGGTACAAACTTCAAACCTTATGCATCATTTTATTAGTGTCCATCCTTCCATGTATATACAGAATATGAGCATGGAATAAATGCAACAAACCTCATGCATGTCTATTTTGATACATTTATGTACTCATTTCATAGATGTTTTAGGACAAATATTTTTTACACATGTGAACACATTATTATATTCATATCTGAATTTGACAAATGCAGAGCCGCTAAAAGTGTCTATATGGTTTGTACTTTGTTGATATGTTTGTCTTTTACTTAAGCATCTAGATGAACATTTTGACTAAGTATTTAGTCAAATCTTTTCACAGAAGAAAGAGAGTTCCATGCATAACGGAATATGCAAACTAATTGTGGCTGAGATGCTTGTTTCCCAGCCTGTCTTTCTGACTCTGAAGGCATATTATAAAAGTGGGAACTAAACTAATGAAAAAAAGTATCTTCATTCTTCAACGTCTTCAATCTTTCATTAGTCTCTCTGCTACCATTTTGTTGTTATCCCTTCATCACTTTCTCACTCTCATATATATCTGAATTATACCAACTTTATCTGTCAACTATGTGAAATAAGGAATTCCTCAAGAAGGTGAGAAAAAGTGTATGCACTTTTAGCAACAGAATAGGTATATCTTTATTCGACCCTTGTGCATGTAGCCTTTTGTTTATAGCCTTTTCAACAAGTCATGGTCATAGACACATGTAGCATATTACCATTCAGTTTGAAAATCTTATAATAAATGACTTTTAAAGTAATTACTGCAAAGATCAACATACTTAGCACTCATGTTAATTTATAATAAAATCACAATATTAAACTTTTTAATCTATTTCATTGCCTAATTCCTTTTGACTCTAAGCAGCACACCAAGAAGTTAGTTTGGTGTATATAGCTTTATGGTGTATATCTTTGTTGGCACTTCCCCACTTGATTGATAAAAATAATAGACTTGTCTTATCTATACTCTGTCTTATACCTGTCTTCTGATTTAAAGGTTCTGACCAAACTTCTATATATTAAATATCTCAAGACTTTGGTGGCAGCATAGCATATCTCTTCTCCACATCTTAGACAT
Source organism: Phaseolus lunatus (assembly GCA_013389735.1). Classification (NCBI taxonomy): domain Eukaryota; kingdom Viridiplantae; phylum Streptophyta; class Magnoliopsida; order Fabales; family Fabaceae; genus Phaseolus; species Phaseolus lunatus. The sequence goes on from CM023866.1 coordinate 46,944,948, forward strand.
AATGTCTAAGTCTGAATATGTTGTTGAGCTTCCTATTTTAGACATTTCTCAGCCATTACAGCCATCTTCTCTAACCTCTCTCTCTAAAGCCTGCAAAGATTGGGGATTTTTCCACATAATCAATCATGGGATCTCCAAAGATCTTTGCAGCCAGATCCATTATTTATCTAAATACCTCTTCAACCTCCCTTCTGAGGCTAAACTTAAACTTGGTCCTTTCTCCTCTATAAAGTCTTACACCCCTCACTTCATTGCTTCTCCATTCTTTGAGAGCCTCAGAATTAATGGACCAAACTTCTATGCTTCTGCTAAGAGTTCTGAAGACATCCTCTTTGACAAACAGAATTCCAAATTCAGGTAATGTATAATAAGCTTTTCTATGATGCCTAATTTATTCTTCTGTTTCCATTTAACCAAAGAATAATATTGTCTCCTTTTATGGTTTGAACAGTGAGACACTGCAGGAATATTGTAGTAAGATGGCTGATTTGTCTGAGAAAATTCTAAAGCTTGTGCTGATGAGCTTAGAGGATGGCTTTGATAAGCTCTTTCATGATTCTGAATTCAGCAAGTGTCATGGTTACTTAAGGATAAACAACTATTCTGCTCCAGAAAGTTTGGAGGATGATGTTGAGGGGCTTGGAATGCACACTGATATGAGTTGTATCACCATCTTATTTCAAGATGAAATAGGAGGGCTTCAAGTGAAGTCACATGAGGGAAAGTGGATAGACATTAGCCCTTCTGAGGGGACCCTAGTGGTGAACATAGGGGATATGATGCAAGCATGGAGCAATGATAAACTAAGGTCTTCTGAACATAGAGTTGTTTTGAAGCAGCCTCTGAACAGATTTTCCTTGGCTTTCTTTTGGTGCTTTGAGGATGAGAAGGTGGTCATGGCACCAGACCAAGTTGTTGGAGAAGGAAACAAGAGGATCTACAATCCATTTGTTTGCTCAGAATACTTGAAATTCAGAGAAAACAATCAAAGAGGAAGGTTTGAAAAAGTGGGGTACACAGTTAAGGATTTTGCTGGAATCAGGTCTCAAAAAGTTGAAAATCAATTCATCACACATAGTAATTTATGCTTGCTGTGACTTACATTTTGATGGTGATCTTGGTATACAAAATAAGTAGACAGAAAGACTTTGTTGGTCTTCAAATAATTTGTTCTGTTCTTGCTGTTCTTTTGTTGGTTGTACATAGCATTTATTCAGCAAACAATAATATTAGTCCACTAGCAGATAAGTGTGCCATTGTTATTCACAAAAACCCTTCCTTTGCATGCACTGAAATTTTTTCTATTAGTAACATGATTAATTGATGTGTAAATAATCACTTCAGTATAAATTGTGTCCACACATGTTGTTTTTCAAAAACTAAGGTTGAGTTAATTAAAATGTATAATAGAACAAACAAAATAGCATAAAATCCATAATACTTCATAGAATATTTTGTTTAATAAAGTAATATTTAACTAAATTTACAAAAACAAAATCTAAGAAAAGAAGTACCAATCCAGTGGGTCTTGACTTGTTGAGTTATACATATGAAAATATCAAATCACTTTAATTGTTTTGAAATGTTAGGTAAGTTGGTCACTCAAATTTTAACATAGCATTTTTCAATGTTTTAATATCTTAAATATAAAACTTAGATATTCTATTATTAAAGCATAATGATGTGACATAATGCAAAACTGATTTCTATTAATTATAAAAATATAAATTGATATTATCCTACTCAATTGATATTAACTTCTCTCTCTTTTCAGTTTTGAAATGACATGACCTTAATGATGTAAAAGTAAAGTCTTTTAAAATGATTAGCATGTTCATAGTGCACCCTTTTTAATAGCCATATTTTGTTAACTTTTTTCCTTTTTTGATGAATATTTTTTTGTCTTTATGAGATGCTTATAAGACTAAGATTGCATTAATTTTGATTTGTATTGTCATTAGCTGCTAATTACCCATATCACATGCTTCACGACACTCATTCATAATCATACAAAATAATCTTATTCTTATCTCATTCTCTTTCTTCACCATCACACCATATTAATTATCATTAAACCTAAAATATTTTATTTCCTTCTTTTCAACAATTCTTTCTTTAATTTCCATGCCAAGTGTGATCACAATCATTAATTAATTATTTTGGCAGTTCCTCACATTACGCAATTCTAAATAAATAAGTTCAACTAAGAATTGTTGTGACTTTGATGAATTTAATTTTAATAAAAATAAATTTTGGTTAGATTTCACATAGTTGAATCCAAAATTTTAAAACACTGGTGAACAAAGTTTATAAATAAAAATTAATTTTATGAAAAAAAAGTAATTTGTACAAATAAAATAATTAGTTAATTAATCAATGGTCAATAATTTCATCACTCATAAAAATCTTAGTTGTGATGTGAGTTCATGATTAATGAATCTACTTCCCAAAAGATTGGTCGTCGTTGAAATATGCCATCATTAAGTATATTACTTTTGTGGTTGAGAAAATAGAATATTATCATATGGTTATTATAGTAAAAGGATCCACAAAGATATCTAAAGGACGAGACTTAAAAACAAAATATAGCCAATTTTTAATATATATATATATATAAGACAATTTTTTTCAAAATTTTAAAATAGATTCTCAGGTTTGAAATAGAAAAATGTCACAAAAAATTATAATTCAATTTTTAATAGGAATTAATAATCGATAAATTACATTAAGAAAATTGCACAACATTGGCTGAGTTAGGTTGTCATCTTCAATGATTAAGAAATTTTTAAAAAATTATATAACCATAATTTGCAAAATAAATAATATATATTATACATGGTTAAAGATTGCAACCTGGAATTGAGCAAGATATCATAAATAAACAAGTTGATGGCACGACTAAGAATTAAAAAGTAAAATTCACAATGAGAAAACAAATCCACACTAAATGGATCAAATAAAGGATAATTTTGTTTATTTTTATGTGTATAAAAATATGTTTGTTTAGTCTATTTTTAATTATTAATATTATTTTAATAGGTATGGATAATATAATTTCACGCCATTTATAGTCGAGATAGGTAATAAATTACATATCTTTCTCCATCATTTCGTCATTTAGGAGTGGAGATCGGTAACAGATTACATACATCTTTCTCCATCAGTACATATTTTATGGACAAAATCATAACGTGAACAGGGATTTATGTTCCTCAAAAATCACAGAAAATTAAATTACAAAATGGGAATATGGTAACAAGAAATCAGTATTTTAAGCACAACAACAAAAAAATCAAGGTTCATAACACAGGACAAACATATTCTGTTAGCAAGCAAATAAATGTTCTAGAGTTACAAAGTTGTTTAATCATACAAGTATCTACTATTACTAACACCATCATCAGAAATCCAAACAGGCATATCAAATATTTCCATATGCTTTCCAGAGTGCTTCTTTGATCATCCTCATTGGTGCTGTTGCTGCTCCTCGAAACTGGAAAACAAAAGTTCTAAAAGAGTTCAAACTTCTCGAATGGTTAAAAGTATTAAGAAACATGGATGCAAATTACTCTTCTCTTTTCCTTTCAAGCTGTAATGGAACCAATGTTTCAATCATAAACACTACACTGATGAAAAAATGAGCATGGCAAACCTTAGATTTAAGTGTCAATGAGAGAACACCATCACTTGTTGATGATTCAACTGTGTGAGCATCTAAATGTAGGTTGTTAATGGTATCCATGATATCATAGAGTATGTATTCCCTGTAAGGACATTTCATCTCAATCAGAACCTCTTGCTCCTTTACCTTGACTTTCACATCCAATGCCTTTGCTTCTTCAGAAACAATTCTTTCTAGTTCTGTGTCTATTTCTTCAATACCACAAGCCTTCCTCCTGTTCATCCAAGGTTTCACTCCCATGCAAATCTTTCTGGTGCCATAGTTATCAGACATCTGTTCTAGAACATCAGGGCATTTTCTCCTGGTTCTTGCTTCAGTATCTGCAACTTCCATGTAAGATTCTAGCTCTTCCACTCTAGTCTCAAGCCTTTTTAAGTACTTAATTGTGTCACCAAGAATTGAAATCTTCTCCTCCTGCATGACAATATTCACAAAGTGACCTCATTGGCATAATATTCACTATCCTATGGTAACATTAGTTTTAGCATATCACAAGCAAATACCTCACTTATAGAAGATGGAGCCAAAGATTTGAAAACCTGAAAGTTTTTAATTTCTCCTTTCCTATCAGAGAATGCTTTCCCCATGAAACTATCATCAGCATTATCCAATTTACTAGTCCATTCCATTCTGTCACTCTCTTTCTGTGACTTGCGGGAAAAGTAACTTCTGTGCATAAAGGGGACCTTAAACAAAGTCTTCTTTAACATGCTTTGGTGAAACCTTGACCTCTTCCTTTCAGAAACTCTCCCTTTCTTCCATTTTGAAAAACTAGATTTGCAATTCGAGTTACAGGCATAAGGGTTTGCTTTAAATGTTGATGAATTCCCCAAAATAGAACAAAGTGTTCTAATGTAGCACAAGTCTTCATCAGCTCCAGCATCCAAGAAGCTTCTCTTTGGTTTATAGCAATCTTGAAGTTCCAAAAGTTGAGTTTGGCCTTCATTCTTGGAATCCTTGCCTTGGTTCTCAGAAGCTTCAGACATACAGTCACAAGAACTCAGGGAATCAGGAGCACCAATGACTAAGGCATCATTCACAAAATGAACTTGAGAGGGCACACCATTCATACCATCAATCATGGATCCCATAGGGTAATGGTGTTCAACACCATCAGGAGAATCCATGTTAGAATCTTCATTGTTGTCACCTTCTAATCCATTGATAGGATCATGACTATCAAATTTGATATTTTTTTCAAGGGAACATGGATTCTCCAAAGCCATTGGATCTAACACCCTGTGGTCACCCTTGGTACATGTTGGATATTTGTCATCATGAGGCTTATCAAGCACAGAGGAAGATTTATCTGAGCATGTAGGCTTTGAGATTTCTAAGAAGCAAGCCTTCACATGTTGAATGAGACTAGGGTCCTCGATAACCTGTGAAAAATAAACAGTACCAGTGCTTACAAACATCACAAAGTAAGTGCTGCATATCTTCATATAGATTCAACATTGAAATGATAATGAATCTAGCTTTTCGAAGAAGAACACAAATGTTACCATTTCAGTTGAGCCTATCTCAATAACGCCTTTCTGATAGGGAAAGCACACCACAGTCTGTGGAAAACAGGTTTAGCACACAACATGAACCTTAATATCTATATTTCAGTCACACAAAATTATAACACAGTAACATTATACTTAATTTGGTTCCAGGTTACAAAGTACTCGCATTCAAGACAACTTAGTTTTGGGAAAACAATTGCAGATCTTCCACAAATTACAAATATATTTTCAACTTCATTTGCATTTATAAAGAAAAAAATTGTAGAACAAATTTGAATCTCAAGAGAGAATTTCATACCTGAATTGACGCACTCTGGATACAGCAATTGATGTCAATGTCCAGATGAAAAAGTTGTTGAAGATAAAGAAAAATTAGTATTCTGTCAATGACTCTTTATAAATTCAAGTATTAAACTATATATGATACCATGCACTAATAGAATAATTTATGTGTATCCTCTGTTTTGTTTAATCTATAATTTATTTTAAAATAAAGATAATTGGTTTCTGTTTTAAGAAAATCTATAATTTTATCAAATTCTTAATTTTGTTTAGTTTTAATTAATTCAGTTATTTTTATGATATCTTAATGAATATGTAGAACTAGGATTCAATAAAACAAAAAAAAAAAACATAAAATTGAAGATTAGAAAATAAAATAATTTTTTTTATTACTGCAGTTTTTTATGTATATTCACATATTATTTCCTTGCGATGTGGAGCCTGTAATAATTCTCTTTCTTCCAACCAAACTTTTGTGTCATATTTGTACACACTAGTGTTTGAAATTACTTTGATTGTGACCAAACCAAAACCAAGGAAATAAAAGAAAACATATTTGAATGCAACAAATTAAAATAATACTGATTTTATGTGAACTTAGTGAGTTAAGAAATTAAATATAGATCATTTTACTTGGAAACAAATTTTATAATTTGCATATGTTTTGAGGGAGGTAATTGATTAAAATGGGACCCATACGTGCATGATGGATTTTGAAAGTATAAAAATTTAGGGGCAAATGGGTGTTAAAATACAGCTGTGATAAGGACCAATTTCAGATGGGGTTCCATACTGTCATAAAGCAACTGCAGGGTTTTGCAGTCACAATCCAATGCCCTAAAACTTTTAGTTACACTTTTATGCAAACTTTCATTTTGGATGGCTAGGATTTCATGCAGTCACTTCTGTGATTCAAGAACCTTGTTCTGCTGAGATACATTACAGAAAAAGATTTAATACTCAGCATGAAATTTCATCCTTTAATTACTTTAATATTTAATAAAATTCAGTGTAGGATACAGTGACTCTCTGTTACTTTGAGTTGGAGAGGATTCATGTGCGACATGAATATGGATGAAATGATTTCAGATGACACACAAATAGGCCCAACATGGACCACTTTCAGAACAGTATATCCACTCACAGAATCAATTGAGAACTAAGGGTTATGCTCATCTTCCCATGGTACTAGAGTCATCAGCAAAAAGCAAAAGAAAAAAAACAAACAGTAATGCAAAGTTGCAAACTCTTGTTACCAGACTCAGGTTTTTTTTTATATTAAAAAAATCAATGAATGACAGATAAGTTCAATAAATTTTAACCAATAAAAAAAAAAATATTTAGAACAGTAAGTTAGTGTGTTGATTGAATCAAACTTATGAGTAAATCCAACCTTTGCTAGCAAAGAACGAGAGAAAATTTTACTATCTGCATGCTGAGCATCGCATAACCAGATTGTGTCACCAACTTCCTGTGCTCTTCCAGGCAAACTACTTGACAAGGAAAGGAAAATCTTCCATGGTGAGACAACCAAAACCAAATCCAAAGAAAACAGGCCACAAAAACTTGTGCAAGAAAGGTTCAACAAAGAACTCCCTCTGAATAGTTTGTGCTAATGAACCAACTAAGAGTGTTGTATGGTATGGTATAATGGTACCTTTGATTGTGACTGAAGATGAAGGACATGCAAACCAAGTAATACCACTCCAAATCTGAGAGGTCCTCTGGAGCTAATGCAGCAGAAGGCCTTTTGGTTTGTGGATCAGCTTCTCCTGCAAGAAGAAACTTGTATAGTTCCTTCAGTTGCTCACTCCTCTGCAGACCTATTTTATCAGCTTTCATTTCCAATTCCATGGCTTGAACTGTCTTTCTTGTCTTAATGTCTCCATTATAGTACCCTTCTCTCCATTCCAGTACCCTTTCACTCATAAACATGTAATAGGGTAAGTTAAGAAGTAGCAATCTCAAGTGAACTGTGCTTTGATTTTAGCCAGTATCTTCACAAAAGACTAATGTTTGAATCAGATAAAAACATTATAGACACTAAGTTTTCTTTCTTGTTTTTTCTCAAAATACTTAATGTAGCTGTATAGATAAAATTTCAAAACAAAATATTTGGTTAAACTGAAACAAGTTTATGCTGTTTGGTACTAAAGTTTTTCCTTTTTTTAAGTGCTTAACTCAGCTGCATAAACTGAATTTAGACTAAAAACAACTTATCAAACCGGAACAATCTTTTTCCAAGGTGATGAAGTGGCTTTTTTGACCAAACCTTCATATCATTCACATCTTTCACTTGCACACATGTTAGTTTTTCACTGATCAAAATTTGGGATTCAAGACTTAACCAAGAGGGAAGTGAAGCTTGTAGAAAAGAGAGATATTGCTAGCAACTTCTAGCAAAACAAAACAAAAACAGCAAGAAGTGTGTGTGTTTGTACCTTTCTTCAGTTGTTGAAGGTGCCCAGAAAATCCCATAGCTCCACTGAATGCTTCTGACTGCAACTGCAAGCTGTGTGCATAGGTTCTTTTGCATCTTCTCATGCTTTGGACTCCCCTTGTTGGCCATTCTAGTTCTCTGAAATTTCATCAAAATGCAGGACTATCACTTTCTGTTTGTTTCATCACTACTTTTCATGCGAAAAAAAACATAGACTTACCTCATTTACTTCGTGGTCTAGGGGGTGTACTTGAAGAAGTAAGAAAGGAAGAAAAAAAAAAAATAGAGTCTAAATTAAGGTTGTCAGAATTAAGGAAAATAGAAGAGAGTGAAAAAGAAAGAAAAATGAAGAACTTTTTTTAAAGGAATTATTGATATAATAAATTTAAAAAATGATAAAATAATTAAATTATTCATTTTATTGTAAATTATTTTTAATTAAATATTAAATTATAATTTTATTATATTATATTTTATAGATTAATGTTATTATTATTGATTTTTTAATTGCACTTTAATTATTTTATAAACATATTATTTATTCTAATTTTATTATATTTATTATTATTATTATATTTTTTATTTTGAAATTTTTATTATCATTTTATAGTTATATTATTATTATTTTATAAAATTATTTTATTTATTATTAAAAATATTTGATTTTATTATTTTTTAAAATAATAAGAAATTTACGCTATGATTTAACTTTTTAAAAAATTACATTTTATTTTTCTTTCAAAATAATTCATTGCATGCCAAAGAACCAATATTGGATACATTTTTTTTTCCACCATAAACTCATTTAATACCAAAGTAATTAGACTATTTTTGAGATTTTTTTTTTTTTCACATGAGTTTTATTTAATCCTCGTATTTTTGTTTCCTTTTTTAATTTTATACTTGTTTTCATGTGATGAAACGTGAGTTGTAGCATGACTTTTATAAAAAAAATTCAAAATTCAAAAATAAATTTTTGACTTTTAATAATACTGTTTATAGTTGAAGATTGGAGTTCTCAAAATTAAATTTCAACTAATTTTTTAATATTTTTAATTTTATTTCAATTGCAACATTTTTAGTGTAATTTTAATCACAAATTAGACTATCTGATAATTGAATGTTCAGTATGAACTGTGAAGAAGTTTATTCTAATAAATAATATCATGTTTATATACTAAAATTGTTTTTGGAATAAGTTTATTGCGATAAAGAAATCTATTAGTTCCATTAACTTTTAAGATAATTATTAAAAAATAATTAACAAACTTAATATGTATAATAACTTACAATAAAACTATAATATAAAATAATTTTATATTATCACCCCATGCCTTACTATTATTTTATTCTAAGGCCATGCACCATTGTTCCTTAGACATTCATTTCTTACTTCAAAAATAAATCATCTAAGTCGGTGCAAATTTCTAGGTAACATTTGTAAAATAATTATATATTTTCTTATAATTTCATGAAATATTCTACTTATTAAAAATAAATTATTGATTTTTTTTTGTTAAATATTAAATTAATAGACTAACTTTTCATTTAAATCTACTTTACCAAATATTAAATGGATTAATTAAATAATGTAATGTTATTTATCTTATATTGAGGCTGAATTGGGTCCTACTTAATACATTGAAGAACTTAACTATTTACTGATATTTTAGGTTCATTGAGTCCGTGAAAATTATTTAATATAATTAATTAAATATCTAAAATTATCATCCTAGTTCGTATATAAGTATTGTTTACAATTTTAACAAAGGAATGCAGAATTATGCTATATATTTTTAGTTTTATTAAAATTGTTAGCTATTTGATTATATTATTATTTGAGTTTTTGTTGATTAATTTTCTATCATTTATTGTTCTTTATTTATCTGTCTTTAATTTTATGATAAATGTTTAAATTAATTATAAAAGCAAGTAAAATTAAAGATACAATTGTAAAATAATAACTAATTTAAGTTATAAAAAAAATGAATTAAAAAAGTTGCCACTTGGGGAAAATGAAGGTATTTCTTAAAAGTAAATAATAAACTGTATTTAATTTTAATATAACAAATTCTCAATGACTTATTATCATAAACATAAAAATAAAAATATATTTATCTGTCCAAAAATATTTATTCAATAAAATTTAATTATAATATAATTTATACGTTTAAAATAATGTATCTACTGATAACTCATAATTACCTGTATACTAAAAAAATAATTAAATAAAAAATAATTAATTATTACATTAATTATATTATATTATTTTAAAAATTAAAAAATATATATATTAATATTTAAAATAATTTATATATTAATAAAATTTATAAATTATTTTTTAAATTAGTATTTAGTTACGAATTGATTTGATAATTTATTAAATTTCAATATAAAAACTAGTTTATAAATTTTATTATTAATAAAAAAATATTTTAAATATTAATAATTTTTTTAATTTTTAAAATAATATATAATTTAATTAATATAGTAATTAATTATTTTTTATCTTAAATATTTTTTTAATAATATTTAAAGAAAATAGTAGTATTATATTTTTTCATAGTGAGTATCATTTAACTACTTAATAAAAATATTTATATTTAATAAATAAAAGATTAAGAAAACTGAGTTACCTTTTAGGTTATATGAGAAAAAGAGTGAGCATTGATATTTTAGCTTTTGGATCCTTTTTCTGACTAAAATCTGAGAATCACAAAGCAGAGTTGGATTGGGGCCAAGCACACAGATGTCTCTCAGTATGAAATATTCGTCATCATTGTCTTCATTTTTCACTTTCATCTCTTTCAATAAAGCAACAACTTCAGAAAATGTATGTACAAATTTGTCATCTTCATCAAATTCTTCAATTCTCACCATTTTCTTAATCCATAAAGTAACTACATTTACTCACACATTAACCACTCCATCATATATTTGCAGGAATCATAAATTAAATAATCTTCATCAAACTTAGTTATTTGAATTTAAGGAGAGTTTGAGCTGTTCTAAACAAAATTTAAACATGTTGGTATAGTAAATATTTTTTTTAAATATCTGTATATAAAATACTAGTAGGGTTTAAAAATTAATTTTAGAGAAAAAAATAATTAGTTACTGTATTAATTAAATTAGATGTTATTTTAGAGATTTAAAAAATTATTAATATACACTACAAGAAAATCATTAACTAAAAATCAATTTTAGATATCAAAAATAATTAATTGCTATATTAACTAAATTAAAAATAATTTTAAAGACTAAAAAATTAAAGATTTTTAAATTTTTTATTATTATTAATAAATAGTTTTTGCTGTCAAAATTTTAGTTACCAACTACTTTAGATAAAATTTTATTTTTTTTAATATCTGATAAAATTATAAAAAAGTTATTTAATTGATTTATTATAAAATGAATTTTAAATTTGTTTTAACTTTAAATAATTAACTTGTAAAATAAGATTTATCCCCAATAATTTTATTTACGAAATTTCTAATATAATTAAATAACTTATATTCAAACTTTACTAGTTTATTGTATATAAATGGAGTATAAATTTTATTTTGTAAATTTATTGTTTGAATTTAAGTCAGATATGAACTTATTTAATAAAAGTTAAAAATCAAAATATGATTAGCAGTTAATTTAATAAACTTGAAGAAACATGAGTAGAAAAAAATAAAAATAAAAAAGGAATTGAAAATAGCTATAAAAGATGGTATTTTTTTAAAATTGCAATGTATGTTTGGTTGAAAATATGGGTAGGATACAAATGTTTCCAATAATTTAGGTAGTTTTGGATTGGGGTTAATTATAACATATTAGTGCAATAATTAAAGTGTCAGAAATTTAGAATAATAAAACAAATATTATTATGGCTTGTGAGGTTTTCCTAACAAAGACAAATGTTTCACTATCATTCATGTACCATGTTTTCTTTGCACTATATTCAACCACGTGTATCACACGTGATATTTTATTTGCATGTGTAATCATTATTAATATTTAACCAAATATTTGAAGTATGTGCATGTCACTTTTTTTTTGTCTTTAACCATCAATTTCTAACTAAAAGATGGTTCATTCACTTCATTTTCAAAGTTTTTGTCGCATTATATCATACATAAATAACATTCTATTTCATCTACTTTAAAAATATATACTTGTTTATAATAAAGGTTATAATAAATGTTATTCACATTCACATCCTTTAAATATACATTCATCTTTTTTATGTTTTTAATAAATTACTACTTACTTCATTCATTTTATTTAAAAATATCATAGTAACAAAAATTTAAATAAAAAACTACAACCATCAACCTTACAAGAAAATCATTGCATAAAATTAATTTTAAAGATAATAATTAATTAATATATGAATTAAATTAGATAATTATTGATATTTAAAGTAATTTATATTGTTAATTATATTTTTTTCTAAAATTAATTTTTATATTATGATTTTTTTAGGGTAAAGTTTTAAAATATAAAAATGAGATAATATTTTATAAGAAAAAATAAATTTTTATTTTTATGAATAAAAAAAAATATAGTTGTGACTTGATTAAAAACACGAGGGAGTGAGTGTCATTTATAAAAAAAAAAGAGAAAGTGAATATTTCTTTAAAATTTACGTGTGATTAATAAAAAAATAAAAAATAAAAATATACTCATTTACATCAAAATCTGGTTGATTTAAAACTAAGGATAAATTTTAAATATTGCTCTCTCTTAAATTATCTATGCATATTTCCATAACAATGACAGAGAACATAAAACAATATTTCAAATGTGTTGATTTAACAATGATAAAACACTTCTCAATCAATGTTAGAACTTTACAAGAATTAAGAATATTTATAAACTACATATTTGTAACTCCTTTGAAATAAGTGTTGAGGTACACCATGGGTAATTTTTTTATTTTCTTTTCAGAATAAATTCATGATCTCTTTTCTGTTCTTTTTTCTCAATTTGGGAGGAACAACTTTTTGTGTAGGGCACATTTGTGGGCACACCCTTTCCTTTCTTATTCACAAACGACCGAAATAAAGAACACGTCCTTTTTTTTTATAATTTTCATCTTCTTCAAATAAAGTGTATTATTATTGAATTGTATAAAAAAATAACTACATATATAGGGAGCTAGAAAATAATTTCATAGTACAATTAATATAATTAAAATAATATTTAAATATTTTATTATTAAAAAGCATATAAATAGAAAACAGTTATTCATATTTCATTATAAAATAACAAAATTCTCTTTTGAGAATCTTTTCTTTCTTTCTCTACCTTTTCTCTAGAATTTTGATTTTATCATTCATCATTGACAATCAGGTATTATTTTTGTTTAGAGTAAATTCATTTCTACTTCTTTTTTCTTTTGAGTTAGTTTTGAATTTTCTTGTTTATGTTTGTGCATGTCGTGTTTGTGGTTAGGAATTAGTCTTTTTGTTAGTTCAGGGTCCCATTAGATCATTGATCAAAACTTTGTGATGTAAGTTAGGTTATTTCTACATCTTTTGGGAGTTAGAGCTCTTTTTTATATAGTGGGTTGTCCAATGAAGTGAGAGTATTTTTTAATATAACTCTAAGTTAGAAGATATGAATGTGAAAGTGACGTGCTTAAAAATTTCAAAATTCTCTTGTAGGGTTGTTTGGTGTCTGAAATAGATGCTAATTGATGGAATATGTTTGAAATTTATCAATTTGAAAAGTAGTTGATTGTTTACAAGTTGCATAGTGATACCTAACATGAAAACTTTTATAAAAAAAAATACTTGATTGTTTGAGATTGAATGTGAGTTGAATTTTAAGATTTTAAAGTCTTTGAATTATTCCTTGAACTGTGATTTCTATAAGAATATAGGTTATATTTAAGCACTTTAAAATCATAAAAAAATTTGATTATATAAAAGTTACAAAATTATGTATTGATATTGAGTGAAGACTTTGAAATTGGTTTTAGGATTATATTAAGTTTGCTAAAAGAGAAAAAATTTTGATATTTTCACTCAACCAAAAATATAACAGAAATCAAAAATCAATCTTGGCCAAATTTTTCCTCAAACAAATTTTATTATGATTGAACATGGTCTAGAACTTGTTTTCGCTCAAGTGAGACAATTTTTGTTTAAGTGAAACTAATTTTGCTTAAGTGCAAGCCATTTTCGTTAAAGCTAAAAAAATTATTTAAAATTTGTTTTTAAAAGGTTGTTTAATGGTTGTTCACTGCTTTAATTAAATTATATGTAATTTGAAACATTGATTTTATGTATTGAAACATTGATTTTATGTATTTGTGATTTTTTTAAAATAAATCACAAATATAACACAAACAAAATGCAAAAGTGCAGGCTTTTCAGAACCTACCCTACCATTTCTCTCATATTTCTCATTTCTGACTTCATCACATTTTCCATTGTCTCCCTCAATTTTCCTTCAACTTCAATACTTCTTACTTTTAAATATTCTTCTTCTTCCTTCTTCTTTCTTTTTATTTTGCCACTAAAAAATTATCAAACAAAAATATTTTATAATATATAAATATATATAAATTTTATTTTACAAATTGATTTGTAAAATTAAATTAAACTTAAAATTTATTTCTTAATATGATATCAAAATTATTTAGATCACCTAAAAATAAAATAGTTTATGATATATGAGTAGACACAAATTTTCCTTTATGAACTGGATTTATAAAATTAAATTAAACCTTTTTTAAAATAATATTTTATTTTTGTTCTGAACCAACATTTCAATAATATTTTAGGTATTACTTAATCATATAATTAATAGATTTTATTAGTAATACGAATATATATATATATATATATATATATATATATATATATATACGTATAATTTAAATAAATTTCTTATAATATAGCCTTCAAAATTTTAAATAATTTAGTTATAACTTAAAAAGGGTTACTTCTAATAAATAAAATAATTAGTTAGTTTCTATATTTTAAATAAGAAAATTGACTTGAATGACATACTTTAAACCATGAAGAAAGATGCTCCAGTGTGATAGGACTAAAATAATTGACTTTTTTTATATATATATTGACAATGTGAATAATATAATTTCATTTGAAATGAATAAAATTTTTCTTATTTTAAAATTGCACAAGTCGTTGTTATCTGTTTATATTAAACTAACTGTATTTGGTGATTATGATTTTAACTATATTAAACTAAAATTGTATGGACGACTTGCTCAATTTTAAATAAATAAAAAATTGTTCATTTCAAAAAAATATAAAATAAAATTACATCATTCGGATGGAAAAATTTGTTTTAAAAAATCATATATTTATAGAAATAAGTTTTTTAATTGATAGAATAATTTTTGATATGAAACGAAGGTGTGAAGATCAAAGTCTAAAAATAGAAATATAGGTGGTGTTGATTTGAATTGAGAAAAACTTCTAAAACTAATATTGATCTCAATCCACTAAAAAAAATCATAAAATAAAAATTAATTTTAGAAAGCAATATAATTAGTTACTGTATTGATTAAAATAAAAATTATCTTATAGACTAAAAAATATTGGTGTATAAAATAGTTTTTATTATTAATAAATATTTATAAAATAATTTTTAAATTGATATCTAATTATTAGATATCAAAATTTTAACTACTAATTATCTTATTCTCTATTAATCTTTTATAGACTAATTTAGAGTCTAAAATATTAGTAGCTTAAACCTTGATAGTTAATCTAGATACCAATTTAAAAACCATCTTATAAATTTTTATTAATAATATAAATCATTTTAAATACCAATAATTTTATAATATCTAATTTAATTAATATAGTGATTAGTTATTTTTTTATTAAATTTTGTCTGGTATCTGATCTATCTCCTAAGGATGACTTACATAAACCTAGAATAATATAATGGTACCATGATAATGAGAAGCACTTGTTGTAGTTTCAAAAAAGACATTATCACAATGAGATATGAATCATCAAAAGTTGGTCACTCGTGTCCTCTTAAAAAGTACTTTTTTGAACATAATCTCTTGTTTCCTTTGCAATATCATATGATGTTCTTCTACACTCTTCTTTTTACACCATAAAAGTATGCAGCCACTCAAAAAAGCTTAACTGACATGTCTACTATGTACTCGGCTTTACAACTTTCAAAAAAAAATCATTAATTTCACTTCAAAATAGAAACATTGATTACCACCAAAACTTTTTATTTACAACAACGAAGGCTCCACAACAAGATAACACAGTGGGCCTTGTTGAAAGCCTGTTTCAACCGCTGCGTCTTCTTTCTTTCTGTTCAACGGCAATTGCTTCCTGCACCCCCACATTTTTCTTCCTGCACCCCCACAATTTCAAATATACCAAAATTAACCTTGGCCTATGATTTTGAAAAGGGACACCGTGAATCCTGTTGCAGTGTTCGTGTTCATCTTCACCACTGAATAGCAAGAGCTGCGAAGGGTGTTTGTCATTGTTTGGAGCAAGTTCGAAGAGTAGTCAACGTTGCCGAAGTATTGGTTGGAGTGTAGAGGTAATCATTAAGTTTTTTTGGGAAGGTTGCGGTGGTTATGGGATTTGAAGGTTACCGGATATCGGGGTCCGGTAATGTATTCTGGATCCAGTTATCCGGAATTGTGAAACATGCGTATTCGTTTGGGGGGGTGTTCCGGATTGCTGAATCCGGAAGTGTAAATTGACTTCCGGATTGGTGCATCCGGAAGTGTTTTTTTGTGTTCTGGATTTCTGAATCCGGAAGACTAACATTGACTTACGGATTGGTGGATCCGGAAGTGTTTTTTTGTGTTATGGATTCCTGAATCCGAAATGCATAACTTGCATTATGGATTTATGAATCCGGAATTGCTTTTTTGTGTTATGGATTCTTCAATCCGGAATGGTCTTATTGAATTATGGATTGTTGGATCCGGAATGATTTTTTTGACTTATGGAATCATCGATCTGGAATGAAATAATTTAGTTTGAATTTTGTTTTTATTTGTAGAAGCATGGACAGTAGTGAAGAATTTGAACAAGAATTATATGATGGGGTGAATGTGTGGGATGATGATGATATTGAGAAATCATCATGCAAATTGAAGACATATGAATGTAGTGATGCGTTTACTACAGATGAGGTAAAGTGAAGTTTGTAAAGTATGTTTAAGTTGTCTGTTAATTAGGAAATGAAATAATTTGTTATGATAACTTTTGTAGGTATTTCATAGTCGGGATGAGCTGCTAAAGTGGGTTAGAAAAGTTGCATTTGAGTTTGGTTTTGTTATTGTGATATTGAGATCTGATACTTCAACTGGCCAACGAGGAAGGAAGACATTTGTATTATTAGGTTGTGAGAGAGGAGGTAAATATAGACGATATAAGAAGGATTTACAGGTTACTGAGAGTGGAACTAGGAAATGTGGTTGTCCTTTCAGATTACGAGGGTATCCAGTAAAAAGTGGTGAAGGATGGATATTGAAATTAATTTGTGGATCTCATAATCATGAGTTGGGAAATACATTGGTTGGTCATCCATATGCTGGTAGATTCACATGTGCTGAGAAGTCAATGCTTATGGACATGACAGATAGTTCAGTGAAGCCTAGAAATATTTTGCTAACAATGAAAGACCATAATGAGAAAAATGTGAGCACAATAAAGCAAGTTTATAATGCACGGTATATGTACAAAAAATCTGTACGAGGTGATAGAACTGAAATGCAACAATTGATGATGTTACTTGAGCGAGATATGTATGTCCATTGGTGTAGGTTTGAAGAAGGGACAAATGTTGTGCAAGATTTATTTTGGACACACCCTGATTCAGTGAAGCTATTGAATGCCTTTAACATTGTATTGATGATGGACAGTACGTATAAAACTAATAGGTATAGGATGCCCTTGTTTGAAGTTGTTGGTGTAACCTCAACGGGATTGACCTTCAGTGCTTCATTTATGTTACTCGCATCAGAACGTCATCATAACTTTGTATGGGCACTTGAGAAGCTGAAAGGTTTGTTTTTTAGAGTTGATTCATACCCAAAGGTTGTGGTTAGTGATAGAGATATTGCTCTAATGAATGCAATAAATGTTGTGTTTCCTGAAGCTGCTAATTTGTTATGTCGTTTTCACATTGATAAAAATGTTAAAGCAAAATGTAAAATGATTGTTCATCCAAAAGAGGCATGGGATCAAGTGATGGAATCTTGGGGAGCAATTGTTGATTGTGAAAATGTAGAGTCCTATGAACATCGTGTGGAGGCACTTAATGTTGTTTGTTCACCATGGCCTATATTTACTGAATATGTGATTAGTACTTGGTTAAATCCACATAAAGAAAAGTTTGTTAAGGCTTGGACGGATAAAGTCATGCATTTAGGCAACACGACAAGTAACAGGGTTGAGGCTGCACATTGGAGTTTAAAAAGGATCCTTGAGACGTCAATGGGAGACTTATGCTGTTGTTGGGATTCCATTAATAAGATGATCATCTTGCAACATAATGCAATTAAATCTTCATTTGAAAAGAGTTTGCATGTAGTGAGTCATGTCTTCAATGTAACAAGATATAAGAAATTAGTTGGCTTCGTATCGAAATATGCCTTGCAGTATATTGCAGAAGAGAGTGATCGAGTTGAATATGTTGGTTTAGATAAATCTCGTTGTGGGTGCACCATTAGATCTACTCATGGTCTTCCTTGTGCTTGTGAATTGGCTTCCTTTGGTGTGGGTAGCATACCATTGAAGTCAGTGCATTTCATTTGGACACGATTAAGCTTTTTAGATATTGCAAGTGCTGATACTTCACAAGAGTTGTCCATCAAAGAAGAGTGGGTTGTCATCATGAATCGGTTTAATGAGGTTGACATCGCGGGTAAGATTAATATCAAAGCCAAACTGCGTGAGATTGCATATCCAGATAAAACATCTTTGTGTCCACCTAGGGAGAAAGTGAAAACAAAAGGTGCACAAAAAGGGCGTCAGAGTAAATTTAGTAGATCAACGAAACGAATTCCTTCTTACTTTGAACATGTGGATGCCATTATTTCACAACATGATAGTTCATCTAGTTTGAAATGTAGCAAGGGATTTATTTCGGAGACTCCACCGACCAAATCAATACCAATGCTAGAACAATTTCCGGAGGGAATTCATCCTTACATTGTTGATATTGTTGATGTTAAGGCTGACGGTCATTGTGGCTATCGTGCGGTTGGTGCATTATTGGGTATGGGGGAGGAGTCCTGGCCCATTGTACGCATGACCTTGCATAAAGAACTTTGTCAATGGCGTCACGAATATATTGATTTGTTTGGCGGGGATGAACGATATGAATTTTTGAAAAATTCACTTCTAGTTGATGATATGGTAATTGTATTCATTCTTAACGATGTTATTAATTGTAAAATGGTGTATGAGTTGGATTAACTTGTTAAATTTTCTTTTTTTTGCAGATAAGTACAGATAAGTGGATGAAAATACCGGATATGGGATACGTTATTGCGAATCGATATAATGTGATTGTTGTTTGTTTATCTCTTAAACAATCATTCACTATTTTTCCATTAAGATCCCAACCTCCAACAAATGTTAAACATCACCGTATCATCTGTATTGGACATGTTAATGGAAATCATTTTGTTCAGGTTTGTTAAACTTCATTGTTAATGAATTTTACGGATCATACAAAAACATAATTAATGACATTGCTTACATTTTTTAACAGGTTCAGTTGCAAGAAGGTTGCCCGATTCCACCAACAGATATTTTATGGTCTACTCATTCTTATCCAATTGCCAAAACTTGGTGTTCATATTATACTAGTCGGATGCAAATGTTTACACAAATTATGTCCATTAGGCGACATTTCTAGTTGCAATTGCATTCATAAATGACTATGTTAACATTCTGACTATTATAAATTCGGAAGTACTCATTGTTTAATTTCATAACCAAAGTGTTCATTCATCAAATTCAAAAATAATCCCAAACTAATCATAACAACAACTAAGTTTTTCTTAACAAAAATACAAATCATAATAACAACTAAAATCATCATCATCATCGTCCCTGTCGTCGTCTGCGGACATACACAGACATGTCCTCGGTGGCTGATCGGGCTAGCATCAAGGCTGTCTGTGTTCCTTCCCATGCAGGTGAATCCTCTGATAGATGACCATCATCTATAATCAACTGCAAGGTGGATGCTATTCTTCGACAAAGACCCTACAATTATAAACAAATTAGATTGATTGCAATTGAGCACGTATTATTTAAATAAGCAAGCAATAAGTTCTTACCACTGCGGGATGCTCAGAGATAGTATCATTCCTTTCCTGACGTCCTCCATAAGGGGTAATCACCGGAGGTCGATTATCATCAGGCATCTGGATGATATATGGGTGCGATATAGATCGGAACCACTCGAAATATGCAGGAACACAGGTTCCAACATCAGCTGCTAATACTGCATCCTGTACGAGGTTAGCATTATAATCTAACCATCGATGGTCGATCTCAGATGTGGATGGATCGCCATGATGAACGGTGGCTGGGTGACTAGGGATAGACTGTATATATCCAAATTGTCTGAGTACACGTTCAGGCAAATGCATCTGCCTACAAGCCCTCAACCGAATGTACCCTGAAAATAATGAAATCAACTCAAAAGGACGCACCGCTCTATGCTCTTCATACGGAATCCATTCAACAGCACTTACACAAAGGCTATCTAATTGCATCCGAACTGAGGCAAGTGCGGACGACCTACTCCCGACCACATATTTCATACACCGCGGCTGGTCCTCAACATAGTCATCCCGAAGCTGTCGGTGCCCCATACTCGGAAAGTGCTCATATATCCACGATGAAAATAACGTCACATACCCAGCTAACTGTCTAGTACTTGCATAGCAACCATCTCCCAACTGCTCATACATGTGGGTCAAAGCAGCTGCTGCCCACGAGTATCCTCCGGTCTGCCTTAAATCTACAAATAATCCCAAGTACGATACACTAACCGAAGTAGCACTCTTATCTGCAAAGATGGTGCAACCTACTAAGTGTAGCAAATATGCCCGTGCAGCCACAGTCCATTGTCTCCTGTTACATGCGTCCTCATACATCTCCCTCAACCAGCTTAGACGCACATGTCCACCCCGACAATGACGAGTCTCAGCAGCTGCTACTCCCCGATCTACACGAAGTGAATCAACAAGCAAATCGGTCGCCGCAGTTGAATCCAAGCTCGGATATGTGTAGAATTGTCCCATAATTGGGAGGTGCAACAAGTTCGACACATCATCCAATGTGATGGTCATCTCACCTGCAGGCAGATGAAAGGAATTTGTCTCTGGGTGCCACCTTTCTACAAAGGCACACAACAATCCTTTGTCTACCGTGTCATAGTTTGCCCCTACAAGTGCAGCTAAACCTGACAACTCCACTGCAGGTAGTATCCGAGGATGAGGAGCACCTATCTTATTCATTTTTCGGCCATGAGACACCAATTTTAACTCTCCTCGGTCCTAATTTAACCAACCAAAATCATATCAAATATACAATTTAATGAACAAAACTCATATCAAATTAACAATGAACAAGTATCATATTACAAAATATTTACTTACCACACCATTCCATAATTGCATGGCCACATGGTCTTCATAATTTGTCAACAATGTCCCATCCCGTGGACCTCCGGGATAACCTTCACCTTCTACATCAGCTGCGTTTTCATCCTCCACGTCCACCTCCATTTGGGGTTCAGCTTCTTCAGGTTCAACATCTTCTGCATCTTCATGTTCAACATGTTCATCTTCATTAACATATCTTCTTCTTCTTCTAACAGAGGCTGTGGGACGTAGACGATCACCTTGTGAACCTCCTCCCCTAGTCTTCACCATTTCTGTTCAATTACACCATTCAAGTTAAACCAAATTACAAACTAATGAATTAGTGCATACTAACTGAACCCAACAACTCCTCTACTTCGATATCATATAATTCTACTTTACTAATTTTAGCCAACACAAACATGAAATAATCCCAAGTACCAAGAAATTAGCATTTCCAAACAAAAATTCAAAAATGCTACCGGATTCCCAAATCCGGGAGGTTTCCGGATTCCCCAATCCGGGAGGTTTCCGGATTCCCCAATCCGGGAGGTTTCCGGATTCCCCAATCCGGGAGGTTTTCGGATTCCCCAATCCGGGAGATTACCGGATCTCCCAATCCGGAACATTACCGGATCCTCATATCCGGTAGATTACCGGATCCTCATATCCGGTAGATTACCGGATGCTCATTTCTGGGAAGTTCCCGGATTCACAAATCCGGAATGTTTCATTTCTACCCATTTCTGCGATTTGGAATGGAGATATACACTTACGGAAACCAAAATCCAAGAGAAAACCGGATTTGCAAATCCGAAAGCATAAAATTGACTTACCTTATTCAATAACACTCTAAACCACAAGAGAGAAGTGTGAAATTTGGGTGGAGAAGCCTTTCAACACCAAAGCACTGCTGCCAATCAAGGAGGAAGAAGCTGCTGCACAAAGCCCTTCAATTCAGTTTCAGCTTTTAGGGTTTTATTAGGTTAAGGGTAGTTTAGGGATTTTAAAAATCAATAAGGGTAATTTTGTCTTTACATACAAATGTGGGGGTGCAGGAAGAAAAATGTGGGGGTGCAGGAAGCAATTGCCCTGTTCAACATACAAAATGTGGCCCATCAAGCTCAAACTATAATACTCTTTCTATTGGACCCATTAGGCCCGTTTTCTTTTTACAGATTAAAACACTAATGGTGTCTATTAGTCTCTTTACTCTCTATACACACACTACTACTATAATTATAATGCATGTATGATCACTAATCACAGTTACAATTTTGTTAAAATTAATTTTGATTTGAAGTTCATATAATTTATCATCAATGATAGTGTGGAAGAGAGAGTGTGTGATATCGAATGCTTATGATTAGGTTAAAAACTATAATTAATATTTGTTATGAAACATTTGACATTATAAAAAAAATCATTAAATATAAAATTTAATTTTAGATATAAAAAATAATTGGTAGCTAATTAACTATCAAAGTTTTAGCTACCAATTTTAGAATCTAAATAATTTGTAGCTAATTAAATACAAAATTAAAAATTATTTATTAATAATAGAAATTACTTTATATATTAATAATATTTTTAATTTCTAAAATAGCATATAACTTAGTTAATATAGTGACTAATTATTTTTTATCTCTAAAATTAATTTTTATTCAATGATAGTGTTGTAGTGTGAAGTCACCTTCAATAATCTCTCATGAAAATGAAATTTGTAACTTGACTCTTATAATTAAATGAAACGTTTGTCAATAAATAAAAAGTTACAATTAATAGATGAAATAATATTTTCTTTCACTTAAAAGATTAACCAACAAAACATCATTTGACTATAACTTCATATGTCACACAAAAAGTATGAAGATAAGTCCAATTTTTATATTTTAAAGATATTAATTAAATTCTTGCTTAGAGTTTCTAAAAAGTTAGAGTAGGATTGTACTACAAAAACTTAATTGAATGTTTTTAAATAACTTCTTTAATATATTAAAATAAAGTTTGTAATAAAAACATATTTTTAATATATTTAAGTTGAATAGTGTAAATGCAAAAGTACAAGTAGCAATTAAGATAGTGTAAAAATAAATGCAATTTTCTTACATGTTATTTACTTGCACGAAAAGATGGGTAGACTACTTGGGTGGGACAAATTTTTAGGGTTCTTTACCAAGAACTTGCTTGTTCGTGTCAATTAGGCCATGACACACGCAAAGTGGTCAAACCAAACACCAAAACCATGATGTTGGTGTCTCACATAAATCGTACCATCATTTACTATTTCTAATGATTTTTTTTTACAATTTTTTTTTATAGTATTTTAATGTTGCTTTATATATTAGTACTTGATTTTTGCTTTAATGGGTATTTTATCTTATTCATATGACACACTAAAAGAAAAATAACTTTTATTCCCTAAGGAGTAAGTATCTCTTCACGAACTTCTCTTATAATTTATTGTTGATTTGTTGAAAATTTTTAATATATTTTTTTACAAATTTTCTTATGTAAGATTTATTGTTTCAATAAATTTATTTGACTTATCTTATTATTTACTATACCCTACTATAGGTTAAGGGTGTCGTTTGTCTTTGTAATTTTTTATTTATTTTGTTGATTTATCTTATTACTTATAATACATAAAAGATAATTTTTTAAAATAAATTTAAGGTGAATATATTATTTTTTTTATCGTTATTATGTTTTGATGTGAAGTATGTTAAGGTAGTATTATTAAGATCAATAATTATATTTTAAGTATTTTTTGTTTTAAAATTTAAAATTTTATCATATATATATATATATATATATATATAAACAAGTTTAAAATAAGGTAAAATTAAATAAAAAATACAGAAACACAAGGTAAGGTAAAATGGGTAAGGATTCAAATTAATAATATTAAATCTCACATTAAAAAGAAGAAGCAAAACTCTTCTCATTGAATAAATTATTAGTCATCAAAACTGAAAAGGATTAATAAACCATTAGTAACATGAACACTAATTCGATGGTAACCTCAACTAATTAATACGTACGTTAGTGAAGAAATGAAACTCTTACCTTTCTCTTCATTACACCCAACATAATATATTGTCTAAAATATTTAATTTCTAAGAATTTCATCTTTTACACCATAATCAAATACAGATATATGAACTTCTTCAAGAAAATCACAGAATGAAGACAGCAATTCTTGAAGTACTTGTTGTTAATGCAAAAGGCATCACACACACAAATCTTGTAGGTATTTTTCCTTTATTTTCACCCTAGCACCCCAATTTCAATGAATCCAAAACTTTATTTTTTGTTTCTCAGAAAATTGTTGACAAAATATTACAGGAACACCTTCTTACTATGTGGTTATTGAGTGTGGCACACAGACTCAAAGAAGCAAAGTTTCATCAGGTTAAAGTCTATGTTCATATATAATTATCATTTGATTTAGACAAATTTGTTAAGTTATTCAAAATGTAACATCACTTTTATTTTTTCTTTTTTCACATCATGTGATTCAAGATGTAAAATCTGTGTTTGTATAAATTGTTGTACAACTGTATGTGATGCAGGAAAACACAAGAAACCTCACTGGAATCAGAAATTCATATTTGATTTGTCACAGTTTGATTACAAGAATTCAAGCCATCTTAAATGTAGAATCATGGACACAAAACTCTTCACAAATGGTGGATTTGTTGGTGAAGCCAAGTAATCTCTTCTCTACTTTTTTCCTCTTCCTACAATCACCTAACTATAAGAAAATATAAATCGCACAAGTGTATTTTAATTAATCTTTTCACTCATGTTTCAACTTTAAATTTGCTGTATTCTTTAAAACAATTATGTTTGTTTGTGCTTAAAAAAAAGAGTATAACTATTATATTTTTAAGTAATTCTATATAAAATAACTTAATATATATTAGTTAAATATATTTTTCATCCATATACACAAAATTGGTTTTTTTTCCTAATTTAAACTTTAAATCTTCTAAATACTTTTAATAAGAAAAACATTGTAATGAATTACGTAAATTTTTTTAATAAAAACTCATTTAAGTAATTTTCTTATTATAAATATTAAAGATGTCTAAAGTTTAAACTAAAAACGAAAATCATTTCACGGAAAAGTACATTAATAAAAAATATATTTAATCTAATATATATTAGTTTATTAGTAAAACTATCTATATGTAAGAACAATTTTGTGAAGATATACTAACCAAAAACTAAACCTTTGATTAATTTTGTTCCCCCATTCAATCTATTTCATTCGAATTCAAATATCATCTTCTCTTTCCACTAAACCATTCTCAACCGATGCTCTCTCCGTCTTTGCTTCTCTCAATTCTAATCTTTGATCTCTCTTTCCGTTCTTGCCTTCCCAAGAGACTCCATAAATCATTTCTCTATTCGTTAATAGTTTCATTTTTAGCTAATTCTTTGTTTTACATGTTTCTTCTTCATCATTTCCCTTCCACTAATTCATTTGCAAATCCTATCTAATATTTAATACAACTTTCACCATGCATTTTAAAATGATACAACACAAAAGTAAACTACTTAAAAAATATCATTGGGGAGCAATATTGAACAATAAAGTCACTTATGAAATAAAGTATCAAAGCCCCCAAAAAATTGTGTTACCCAATATATATTAGTTTATTAGTAAAAGTATCATCTATATGTAGGAACAATTTTGGGAAGATAGGTTTACTCTTGAAAAGGGTTAATTATTTATATATTTTGCATAATTAACATATTTTGTGATAAAGCAGAATTTTCATAGGTGGAATAATATTGGAAGGAAGTGAGCAGGGATACATAGAAATAAAACCAGCTGCATATAATGTGGTCCTTCAAGATCACACTTACAAAGGGGAGATAAAGATTGGATTTAAATTCATTGCAAATAATGTAGGGTTCATCTTTTCTTGTACCTGCAAATTAATTAATCAATTATTATCTAATAAATGCTAATCACTAGTGGTGTGAATTTGTTAACAGAAAGAAAAGTACTTGATGGGGGAACCAGGTCAATTCAAGGCTTGTGAGAAGAAAGAATCACCCAATTCAATTTTTGGGTGGATTTGGAGAATGTGGAAAATCTTGTTTTTCTATCAAAACAAAACTCCCAAAAGTCATTAGGATTATCACTGAGATGTGTAATTAGTTACAGAAATCAAAAGTCAAAACCATGATTAATGTTCTTTTTTGTTTTTTTGTTTTAATTATTTGTTTCTTTTGCTAAATCATGGGTGAAAGACAAGCATGTACTCTTATCACTCTTATAATGTGCATTTATCTAAACTTTTAGTGTTCATAAGTCTTTTAATTTTAAATAATTCCTATTAATACATTACTTTAAATAATTACTGATATAGTAAATTAATTCTCAAAAGAAACCATTAAAGTAAAGTGAGTGAAATCATTAAAAAAACATAAAAATATGACAATATTTTATTATATAATTCGTGTGATCTACCAAATTTGTTCCTAATTTTTCCTTCTAATTTTTTTTATAATTTTCAAATATATTTCAATTAAGATGAACACATCTTTTTTATATACAAGAGAAGTAAACTTTCATTCATATTAGCAAACTATATGTAATAAAGTCATTACAAATATATTTTTCCGAATTATTTGAAGTTATAGTTAAAAGATAATAAATAAACTAAACTCATCTTAATTTTCATGGAAAATTATTTTTAACATTAAATTCATAATAATATTAAGTTAAAAATTTTAGTATGATATATATATATATATATATATTTTAAAAATTACCTTAAAAAATAATGTTACAAAATCAGTTTATAAGATGAGGTTGCTGTCACTTGTATACTATTAATTTACACATTATCATAATCTCTAACATGTATAATATATTCTAAAAATTTTCATATCATCTTAAAAATGACTTTAATTCTAATTAAATTTTACCAAGTAAATTTGTAATATGAAATTTAAATTCATTTATATATTATGAATTGATCTATTTCTAATCGATCCAACAAATTATTTAATAAATATTGAAAAAAAATAAAGAAACGACTATGATAGATATCTTACAAGATAAAAATAGAAATCTAATATAAAGTATAAGAGAAAATAAGATGTATAAGTTTTTAGGAGGGTAGCTATCATAATTATAAATTTGAGGTTGGAAAGAGGAACCATATATTCCCTTTGATCCTGACCAAGGAAGCAAACATGACCAAATGAAGAGTATGAGATACACTCTGCACGTCTTTCCCTCAAACTAACAAATTAAGACTTCAATCAAATTAATTTATTGTTCACATGTATGCCTTTCTAACTAACCTCACTCAACTACTGTATTCAATTTTCCACCAACAAAAGAAAAAGCTGAAATTAGGATCCTCTTTCTCAATCTTCTTAAAAAACACTTTAATGGGTTTATCTTTCCCAAACTCTAACAATTAGATATTACCAAAAAAATGGGTTTCATCTCTTTATATTTTAAGCAAGGTGAGGAATGTGATCAAGGTATTGTCCTCATGTTCTTAATAGTTGACAACTACTTCTATAAACTATAACTACTTGTCAAAAACAAATATTAAAATTGTTAAAATCAAAGAGAATCATTGATTCATGTGTAACTGCACCTTCCTTTTTCTTTTTTCATTCACAACTTCACATGCAACCTTATCAATATTCACCATAAATGATCATAGCTGTTTCTGTGAACCATAAATTCTTGTTCAAACATCATATTATATCAATGAAATCTGCATCTTCTGGTATTTTCATATGATGAACAAATTTGTACCTCAGATTAAAGTAACATCATATTATTTTACATTAGACAAGGTGAATATTGTCACAAAAGTACTTATGTGTTGAAGTATTTTCTATGAATTTTGCATTATCTGTCATTCGGTCTAAAGTCATATAAAAAATACAATTATTAGAACAATTTATCATTTTTTTTCATTTAAGTGTGTCAGTTTTGTACTTACTATCATGCAGAGACATAGTACAACACAACCACTTTTTCTATACTTCAATTTCCTAACTCTTTTTTCTATCTACGGCGCACCTTGCATGTATTGTTGTATTCTTCTCCAACCAACACAAGGTTTTAGCCATTTCTGCAACTGAGTTTTCATAACTCCCTTCTGTGACTTTCTCCAAAGAAAACTTTGTTCTCTTTTTCTCTTCCTTTCTTTTCATTCTTTTCTTCTTCTTTGGCTGAATACTCTTCGGGGGAGAAGCTAAAGGCACAAACGCTAAGGAGGGAACTGTTTCAAAAGATGTTAATTTAGCTAGCCACTGTTCAAATTCAAACCAAGCCATTAAAAAAGGTAACATAGAAAACAATGCTGGGGACCGTTGCTTTTTCGTTTTATTTTAATTTTTTCATAACCGTTGTCTTTGGAGTTTGAAAACTTCAGTTTTTTTTTTTTTTTTCACACTGAGGATAAAGAGTGCTTTGTTAGCAACCCTTTTCAGTGAATTATTTCGGGTCTCCATAGCAGCAACACCCTTTAGAAAGCTTTTGCTTTTTTGTCAAGGGAGGACAAGAACATTCAAGTTTTCAGCCTTTTTCTTTTGATCCGTCTTTTTTGTTTTCCTTTTTTTTCCCGTTTCCTTAGTTTCAATTTCAGTAATGTAACCGTTCATTTCAAGCTGAGTAGTGGATCCTATTTTGAAATCATAGTATGTGACTATGCTCACAGGTGACCATGGAGTACTTGTGTACCACTGAGTACTAACATTTAGAACCCACAAACCCAATTTGTGACTCAACTTCCATGATTATTTGAGCAGGTTTTGAGGAGATTGACCATAGGTTGTTGGGTTTAGATGGACAATTCATCCAACTTTGATGAAAACTCTGATGTGGGGTACCAACCTTCACCTTCTTCTGTGGATCAAAACGACCATTCAATCACTGAAACTGTTGGATACTCCACATTCAGTGGCGATTCCTTTGTGTATTGCCGGACTAACTCGGAGGTCTCAAACTTCTCTGAGCCTATTGATGACAATAGCTTTGCAGGTGAACATTCACCTTCTCTATGGACACCTGTGAAACATGGAGCTAGTCAGGCTGTTCTTTCAAGGTTAGGAATGAAGCAGCCCAGGCACTCAATGGATGATAAATCTGATGATCTTGATCTCTTGGAGTCAGGTTGATTTGCACTCTCAGCTTGTGAATTTTTCCTATGTGACAATGTGAAATTATCTTGAAACTCACTCAATTTTGTGGGTTTTTATAGAGCTTGATATGATGAGGGAAAGATTTTCAAAGCTTCTATTGGGGGAAGACATGTCTGGTGGTGGGAAAGGTGTTTGCACTGCAGTCACAATATCAAATTCAATCACCAACCTCTATGGTAATATCTTTTTCAATAGCATATAGTTGAATGATATTGCTGTGGCTTAATTTGTTTGAATTGGGAATCTGCAGCAACTGTTTTTGGGCAAAATTTAAAGTTGGAGCCTCTCAACCCTGAGAAGAAGGCCATGTGGAAAAGAGAAATGAATTGTCTCCTATCTGTGTGTGATTACATAGTAGAATTTGCCCCAACTGCACAGTATTTAGATGATGGTACAATTGTGGAGGTGAACTATTTCTTAACCCTTTTTGTATAACGTTAATGGAGCTTGTTATTCATCTCATAATGAGTCTTATATGTTATCTGATGGTGTATCTCAGATGATGACAAGCAGACCAAGGTCAGATATTTATATTAACCTCCCTGCACTTCAAAAGCTCGACACCATGCTCATAGTAAGGCAAAAACTTTAATTGCTTCTTGTTTGTGACAAGACAACTCTGTTTTCATCCAAAGATTTTGTGCCTTACAAATGTTGTTTCATGTTTTTTTTAATCAGGAAATATTGGATAGTTTCCAGGATACTGAATTTTGGTATGCAGACCAAGGGAGCTTATCAGATAACTCAACTCGGTCACGTGCAGGCTCATTTCGAAGGATTGTTCAGAGGAAAGATGAGAAATGGTGGCTGCCAGTTCCTTGTGTTAACTCTGGGGGCCTCAATGATAAGTCAACAAAGCACTTGAATGAGAAAAGAGACTGCGCTAATCAAATTCATAAAGCAGCTATGGCTATAAATAGCAGTGTTCTTGCAGAGATGGACATCCCAGAAACATATCTGGCAAATCTTCCCAAGGTAAGTCCTCATCACTACAAATAATCTGGTTGCATAGAACGCATTGAGTAGTATGCTTTCACTTTTGTTTACTGTTTCTAAAATTCTCTGTATTTTTGTTTTGTCTAACATTAGAGTGGAAGAACAAGTCTGGGGGACACAATTTACCGCTATATGTATTCTGCAGACAAGTTCTCACCAGATTACCTTCTTGATTGTCTCAAAATAAGTTCTGAACATGAAGCACTTGAGCTGGCAGACAAGGTTGAGTCTTCAATGTTCACTTGGAGGAGAAAAGCTTGTCTGAGCCATTCAAAAACATCATGGAACAAAGTTAAGGATCTCATGGCTGACACTGACCGAAGTGACAAAAACTACACCTTAGCTGAGAGAGCTGAGACCTTGTTGTTCTGCTTGAAGCAAAGATATCCTGAGCTCTCACAAACATCCTTGGACACATGCAAGATTCAATATAACCGGGTAAGTTTAGCATTGTACACATTCATATGTATTGTGAAAAGAGAACATGCAGATATCTACTACATTGAGAAGTCATGCACTAAGAATGAATGTTTTCTTTTGCAGGATGTAGGAAAAGCAATATTAGAGAGCTACTCAAGAGTACTAGAAGGCTTAGCATTTAACATTGTAGCTTGGATTGAAGATGTTCTTCATGCAGATAAATCAATGAGGAACCAAAATGTATAGAAACCATAACTGGGTTGTACACTATAGAACCTTAACATTGGTGCTCTTTCCATTCAGCAGTTTTTTGTACGCTATATAGCCTTAGGAGAAGTTATATTAGTTCTGATATGGCAATTAGTTTTTACTTGTTAACTAGCTCTGCTACAGCAAGAGTTTTCACATTCAGCTCAAGGATCAACCATAATTTATATAATCTTCTGTTCCATAAATAAAAGAAAAACAATTTCATGTTAGTCAAATTGCCTGATTTTAAATCTGGCAAATGCTTCATCAGAAGTGTTCCTGCACTATTAAAAACAGTCAACATTCTTGCTATAGTTGGGTTTCAGAAAATTCATTTTGGCCTGCATGAAAAATAAAAAAAGTGCAGAAAGAAATCACAAAACAATAAATTATTCAAAGAACATGCTATTTGTTTAATATTAATTCTAATAGCAAGCATAATTGATTTGTTGCTTGTTGACTTCGTAATCTGTATCTTATCAACCTAGAATAATCTCATTTAGATGGCAAAATGATTATTGATTTACCAATATATTAAAACATTTATATTTCCTGCATTATGATACTCTTGGACTTTTCACATACAAATAATAAATATTTTTTACATGGAATCAAGATATAATGATTTCTTAACTTATCATCTTGAAGTTTTTTTTTTTTTCTTTTACCATGTGTTTTGATTAACTAAAAAAAGTAAAAACTTGATTTTTTTTTTCTACTTCTGCTTTATTAAATAAGTTAATGCAAATATGTTAAAAATTATAATAAGTAATGATTAATTTATTAAAATAAACACTTTTTTTCTAAAAAATAAAATAAACAGAGACCTATATTTTGATGCGAATCAAAAAAATATTTTTTCACATACAAATAATAAATATTTTTTACATGGAATCAAGATATAATGATTTCTTAACTTATCATCTTGAAGTTTTTTTTTTTTCTTTTACCATGTGTTTTGATTAACTAAAAAAAGTAAAAACTTGATTTTTTTTTTCTACTTCTGCTTTATTAAATAAGTTAATGCAAATATGTTAAAAATTATAATAAGTAATGATTAATTTATTAAAATAAACACTTTTTTTCTAAAAAATAAAATAAACAGAGACCTATATTTTGATGCGAATCAAAAAAATATTTTTTAATCTTTGTTATAACTTCCATTTTTTTATTTTGATTAATTTAGAATTTAAAAACATTCTTATGGATATAAAAAGTTAACACTACATATTTCAGAACATGTACTGGGATAGTTTTTTCATCAGTGAATTACATCCTTAAAAATATAACACCATAACTTAAAATAAATGCTCTTAATTTTTAACCAAAGATAAAATTTGATTATTTTTTTTTAAATTTTGTAATTCCTTTTATTTCCCCCTAAATTGTTGGGTTCCCTCGTGCCCTAATACCTCAATTTTTGTAATTCACACAAATATTGGTCGTGCCCTCTTTCTCGTTCCGCCATACCCAAAATCAATCCTCGATGAACAGTAATCGCCGGCAACGAAGATCCCAGACTCTGACGCCCTTCGCGCCGACGCCTATGCTCTGAAGCCCCCGAAGCATCTCTGAAGGTGTGAAGCTCTTATTGTTCCCGACGAACCCTGTATATAGCGTAAGAACCGCGAGCAGAGAAGAGCAGAGCACCACGCAAGCAAATCAGAACCGCAAGCGGAGAGAATTGCGAGCAGGGAGAACTGCGAGCGGAGAGAACTGCGAGCAGAGAGAACCGCGGCCGGAGAGCACGACGCACCACCACTCCGCGAAACGACGGTGAGTTCGGCGTGAACGGAGAAGTGTTACAATTATAAAATTGGTATGTTTCAACTTCAACTTCAACTGCACTAACTCACTCTCAATTCGCAATCCTGTCTCTAACTTACTTCCTAGATATAGAAGTTGATGTGTTACCCTTAGAATCTGCTGTTGCTGATGCAGACTAGTTATTGAATGACTCGTCTGTGAATTTACCGGAGCTGACCATGTCCTTGTATATTTTGTTTGTGTTTCAAAACTGCCCACTCTTCTTTGCTGCATTTTCTTTTCCAAATCTTTTAAAATTTCTTTGCTCTTCAGTCACGAAAATTGGCTCCATCAAATGTCAGAAATTGAATATGCGCACGTTCAATTACGGACGAACCAGAATCTGCTGTGTCAGAAAATGCTTCAGCAGTAGTCAAAATTGTCTTGCCCCCATTCATAGCTGCGATGGAAGAAACGATACCCTCTAACATTTGCTGCAGCGAATCCAAAGATTTCTTTGTTGGTTTTTGCGCATCTCTGAAAGTATGCTCCAAAGATTCCATACGGGTTTCTAATTCTTTTGTGGTCACCATTCTCCCCAAACGGCCCAAGCTAACTGTAGAATTGGTATGTTTCAACTTCGACTGCTCTAACTGACTCTCAATTCTCAGAAACTGCAGAGGATACAGAAACATGAAAACTTCTTATTGCCTGACAAGACAGAACAAGGGTTCTGTGAATAATTTTGGCTTCCAACAGAACAACTGTTTTCCTTAGCCAGAATTAGATCAGCAACAACTAACAGAATTAACCTTTTTTTTTTTTTTTTCTGTTCACTAATTGTTATTACAAGAAGAGAACAACACGGTGTGGCAGATACAGATCAGCGAACCCTGATCCGCAAGGTGGAGGAGAAGACTGAACCTACTGGCGGTGATTTTTTTATTTCCACACAAGAAAAGACGATTGATGGTGTGGTTTTGAGTTAAAAAAGAAATCCCCTTTGGACTCGCCTACTCGATTGCAAGCTCATGAGTTTGGCCGAGATCGCGAGCCAACTGATCATGCTTCGTTACGAGTTAACATGCGAATTTGATGACCATGCATGCCTTAGTTCACCAACTTCTACATTTAACTGGCCAAGTAGACTCTTAGCTTAGCCTGTTGAATCCTAGCTCTTATGCTTTCCTGCATCGTATATCCAAATAACCAGACCTTCAGTTTTGCCTCGAGTATTATCTTTATTAGCTTAAAGTGAATTTCACACACCTTGCTTTGTTGTGACAATTTGATGTTTTTGTACTCTTCTGATGGTAGAAAATGATTTTAAAATTTTAGGTTGAAGTCATTCATGAGTTTGTTATGGTTGGATGTTATATAGATTAGTGTCTCAGTTTTACTAATTTGTACTTTCTGAAAGTCTTTGAAGCATGACGTAATATATGTTACATTATGGTAGGTAACTATAGAGGCTGAACTGTGGACATTGTTGACATAAAAATGGGGTCCAATTCATTGAAGGATTATTTGAAAAGGTATGAAAGTAACACAGTAGAAGAGAAGAAAAAAATGAAGAAGAAGCAGAAGAAGAAAAGTCAACCACAAACCACTGGCTTATTAGTTGTGGATGAGGATCCCACGTGGCAGAAACCCATAGATCTTGGAGAAGAAAACAATGATAACTCATCCGGTATGTAATACAAATATAAATGTTCATTCATATTAGAGAATTTACCATTACTGATTTTTTGTGTATATTATTATTTCATTTAGCCATATTTTATTGGTTTATGTAGATGAAGAGAAACCACAAGTTGATGAAGACATTGATGTGAAGCGTATGAAGAGGCTTGAGCAGCTGAAGGCCAGACGTCCTTATCATGCTATATCTGAGGATGGAAGTGGCTGGGTTTCACTTTCTTCTAATCCGGAAAATTCTATTGACTCAAACAACGATATTTCTCCTCCTCGTAAAAGAAAAGGTGCTGATTTATCACCTGGTCAACAGTTGAAACGCAATGACACCCCATCACCAGATTATAGGACTTCTGATTTGCAAGACATCTCTCCCCCTCGACGAGGTCATCATGATTCTCCCCCTCGACGAGGTCGTCATGATTCTCCCCCTCGACGAGGTCGTCATGATTCTCCCCCTCAGGATGCTTTGCATGGATCTGTGGCATCAGACCTTTCACCCCCAAGGAAAATCCTGAAGAATGCTGCAAGAACGGGTTTGCATGATATTTCTCATGGTCGTTCACCCAAAGATTTCTCTCCTCCTCGACGAGACCAGCATGATTATGAGACTTCTGATTTGCAAGATATTTCTCCGCTTAGACGACGTCGTCATGATTCTCCCTCTCAAGATGTTCTGCGTGGATCTGTGGCACCCGACCTTTCACCCCCGAGGAAAATCCAGAAGAATGTTGCAAGATCAGGTTTTTCTTACTCTAACCGCCATTCACCTCAAGATCTATCTCCGCCTCGACACCGTCGTCATGATTCTCCTTCGCAAGATGCTTTACACGGATCTGTAGTGTCAGACCTTTCACCCCCAAGGAAAATTCAGAAGAATGTTGGAAGACTGGGTCCGTCTGATCTTTCTCGCCATCATTCACCTAGTATTTCAGTTAAAGTTGGTTCACATCCATCTTTGGATCCTGACCTAGCTCCACCAAGGAAAAATACTAAGGAGTCATCAAATCCAGCTAGTAAAACTGGTCTAATTTCTGGTAAGGATATCAGGGACGAGATTGACAAAAAGAAGAGCGATGATATGTTGAGGTAATTGTTCAGTTGTTTTGTAATGTTTTCCAAGCACATGTTAATGTTTACTTGATGTATATTTTCTAGTTATAAGCTTGTTTTTTGTATGGTTATGGAACTATGGAATACTGAGATAGTTCTATTTGGCTTGGACAAAAGTGTTACCATACCGCCATGATCAGAAACAAAGGCTGTTTTTTTCTTGTTGACTATAGCTACACTTGAATAGGAGTTTTTCTGATTCGACTTGGGAGAAGTTCTCAGTCTCATGAAACAGCATATACAATCAAATTTTTCTAGTCTGTTAGCTTTAGGGATTAATTAAACACTTAAACTAGATGCAGCAAGTATGTGATCTTTTCTTATTCTATTTACAAAATTTAAGTGAAATGCCTGTTTCTTTTTCCTGTTAGCTGTTTGTTACTAGTATATTTTAGTATGTGTTACTGTATTTTTTGCTTTTTTAACAATCAATATTAAAATTAGTTCTCAACATATAGGTAACTAATAAAATATTTCATTAACAAATAGGATGGATAGAAAAACAGTGTATATTCTTGCAGTGTTGTGTTTCTTATTGATGTAAATATATGGGATACAAAAAGAGGCAAGAAACTTGCCTAAAACCCTAACCCTAAAGCTGGGTACACAAAGGAAATATTAATAAAATACCATTATATTTCAACATTTAACAATCGACATTAAAATTCAGTTAT
Source organism: Phaseolus lunatus (assembly GCA_013389735.1). NCBI lineage: Eukaryota > Viridiplantae > Streptophyta > Magnoliopsida > Fabales > Fabaceae > Phaseolus > Phaseolus lunatus. The sequence continues at coordinate 46,981,573 of CM023866.1, forward strand.
CAAAATATAGGTAACTGATAAAATATTTCATTTGAGACAAATTCTTCCAAAATCTTAAGCTATTATGTAGAAGCTCAGGACTATTATTATGTCTAACGTGCCTGGTAAACCTCATTCTGACTAAAAATGCTTTCTGTTATGCCATAGTTATCTATTTTGGCTGAGCGGCATGCATGGCTATAATTTTCCTGATTGTGTCCTGTTTTTCCTTTGTGGCTGCTATGATACCAAAAAACATTTAAAATCACAAAGGTAGTAGATGTGACTCATAAAAGGGGTTAAAAATAATCCCGTTTGTCACCTTTTCTTCGTTGTCTAAGGTTGGCTTTTGGGGGTGGGGGGTTAATCTTGCAATCCCCCCTTCGTACAATTGAAACTCTTATTTCATTTATACATGTATCAATGCTCGTCGCTCCCTGTCTTTCTATGGAATTTTTGGTGTCAGTTGCTTCACATTGCTCCATGGCATTGATAACTATGTTTTGTGCAGATTTAACAAGATGGACCCTTCCATCAGTGGACGTGGTGCTGAACCTGTATATCGTGATAAAATAAAAGGTCGGGGTTTTAGTCAGTTTTTTGTTGATGTTTCTGTTCAATGTGATTTGATTTCTTTGTGATACAAAGAACTTTTGAATCATGCTGAATTTTGCAGGAGTACGCATTTCGAAGGAGGAATACTTGAAGTCAAAACAGAAAGTAGAAGAAAAACCCAAGGTATTTGGTGCACTGCATAATTTTTGTAGCATTGTTGTATCGTTTCTAGATGTAGCTTTCTCTATGCTTCTAATGTGTAATTGGATGCATATCATATATGTGAAGAAAGTATGATTCTTTCCAAGGATCCATTTTTTGTTTGTACGTAATGAATGGTCAAAAAGATACTTGCTTAGTTTTGTTTTGTTCACTTGGATATTTTCTGGGGTACTGTCTGGAAATTCAATGATGGTGTGAAGATTGACTTGGTAATTTGCAGTAAGCATAATTGCAAGGTTGATTTTGTAAGGTTTACATACAATGAGCATGAAAAGTACAGATTAGGAGGTTTGTTGACTTGGTAGAACAAAAGAAATGATAAGGATCAAGTTGTATTCGAAACAGTAGACTGATTATTATAGTGACTGGGTGAGTTATCTAAAATTTCCTAATAAAATGGAGCAGTAAGTTATTTGTTCCATGAAAACACATAGTAACTAAAATATATTATTGGTGTTTTTTTAAGGATATTATTTCTACTAATATTTCTATTACATCAAAAGGACAATAAACCGTGTCATATTTGTTGTTGTCATTTTGTCCCTACGCTGTAATTGAAGTTAAATGGTACTTCTAATGTGTGTTAAAATAACCTTTTTATCTGTTCAACTTTTTATAAAGCTGTTTTTTGATGTATTATCTTGAAGGGTCATGGGCTGACCCCTATTCCCTTTTTCTTTTTTTTTTCTTTTTTTTTGTATGCCACCTTTTATATATGACTACAATATATACACAAGTGAGTAGCAAGAGACTCACTACGTTCTCTAAAATCTCAAGTATATGTCAGAACATTGATGTTATTCATGTTTTCCCATGAAAACTGGCAAGCTGAATTCTTGGCTATCTTTGTGATTTTCAGGAGATAGAAATAGAATGGGGCAAGGGCTTAGCTCAAAAGCGTGAAGCTGAGGCTAGGCTGAAGGAATTAGAACTTGAGAAGGAGAAGCCTTTTGCACGGACGAGGTATACATAAGTACTTAGGAACATGGTTTCTAGATTGTTTAAATTTGTTATCATAGTATTCTAGCAACCTATTATGCACAAACATAATATGGGGTATAAAAAATACCATGTGTATATGGGATACATTGAGTTGGTGACAATTATTCTTAAAATTATAATATAAGTTGTCCAATACAAATATAAATATGCATAAAAATTCATAAAACATGAATATATAAACACGCATCCCCCATACCAAAATCGGATACATGTTTGATATCGATATGCTTGGATTCTCCATACCTGTGAATTATTTAAGCTCTTTTTTCTAAAAGGATGTTAAATTAGATTAAGGCTGATATGGATAATGGAATGAATAATTTGACACATCAAGTAAAACTTTTATATTTGGATCAAATTATTCTTGATTCAGCTATTGGAATGAATGCAACATAACAAGCAACTCTTGCCTCGATTCAACTCTTCCCAGCTTGTGTCAATGCACAATGAGATTAATCCCTTAATCTGTGCAAGTTATATATCTCCTTTGTTATAAATAGGGATTTAAGTGCTTCTCTACTCGTTTGAAATTTTCTTAAACCTGGTAGTCTTTCCTAGACTCTTTAATGCCTCACTGATAATAATATCTAGCCCAATTGCTTTGTCATGATCCATCTTCTTCAAGACATATTTTACTTTAGGCTCCAGAATCCTGAAGATAAAACTTTTACTTTTGGTCCTCATTCATGTATTTAGACTGTCAGTTAAATAGAAATTCATGTCCATCATTAAATATATCCGGAAGTAATTCCTTCATCATTTCTGGATTATCACGATTTAATGAAAAGAGATGGTCTTTCTTACACCTGTTTGAACATAATTTCGTTTTTTAGGGGGAAATTAGTGCTATATAATTACTTAGTTTACCATGTACCAGCATGGAAATTTATTTATAAATTATTTGTATGTTACTGAAAATCCCATTGAGAGCAAGTACTGTCACTGAGATGCAATGTTGATGTCATTGATCAAGGTTCCATTTTCCTTCGCGTCTCCCTATATCTTATGCTGTATTTGCATTTGTTTCCTTCAGAGATGATCCTGAACTAGACAAAATGCTGAAGGAGAGATTAAGGTGGGGTGATCCGATGGCACATCTTGTAAAGGTAATGCAAAACATTTCATATTGCTTGATGTGTGAGATGGGGTTTGATCAGTTCTTACATGTTTATTGTGTCAATTGTTTTGCAGAAAAAATATCCAGAGCCTGTTCTTCCAAACTGGGGGGAAAATGAGAAGATGAAGGAATCAGGTTTTGTAGTCCCTCAGGATATTCCAAATCACAGCTGGTTAAAAAGAGGTTTAGATGCTGCTTCAAATCGGTATGGAATAAGGCCCGGACGACACTGGGATGGTGTTGATCGTAGTAATGGTGGGTTCATATTCACCATAGTTTTGTACTTTTCTCATGGAAATAGGCTTAAAATGATTGACTTATCACTGCTGTTTGCAGGGTTCGAAAAGGATATGTTCAAGAGAACAAATGAGAGGCAAGCTAGAGATAGAGAAGCTTATCTTTGGTCCGTGTCTGATATGTGAAAAGTGGCAGTACAATGACACAGGGGTATTCAGAATCTCTTCGGGAGGCATGTTTGTAACTATATGGGTTTGAGGGATGTGATGCTGATAGGTCCAGGGGAATGATTCTTGGTTCCATCACTCTAAGGTGCAGTCTTTATTGAAAAAAATGATCTGCTCTTAGTTATTCGGATCCTATACAAAGAATGAGAATATGTTATTAGCCTCCTCAGTTTCATATCCAAGACAACCCATGCCAAAATCTCCAATTGCTTTGATTAGCTATAACTTCGTTGTGATATTTTCGACTTTTTAAGAGTTTATCACAGTTTGTTCCATGTAAGTTAGACTATTTTTACTACTGTAGTTTAAAGGTGACTGTCTTCTGAGTTTCATTCGAACTTTCGGAGAATTAAGTGTTGTTAAATAAAGTTAAAATTCATTTCTATAATAATCCAAATTTGAGTCTACCCTCAGCAAGAAGCATAAAAATACTGGGGATTTTCATTTAAACATTTTTGGACACCCTGACTTTCAGCATTTTAAGTCCTATTTATTTAAATTACTTTTAAATTTATTAGACAATTCCAATTAGATTAAAAGTATTTTTTATGTTAATTAAAGTTTATTTTAGATAATACTTAGAAAATAATTAATAATTTTTAAGTATACTGCATTTTATTGTTGCACACTAGCTTAAAATTTGTTTCCTTCAATTCATTCACTAATCATTCTTTCCATCAATCATGCAAGCTCAAAAAAAATAGTCATTTTATTGAACTCAAAATCTGACAGTGTAAGAAATAAATTGAGATATGAATGGTTTAAAAAGAAAGTTAGATTAAAAAATGATTATTTCGTCTTCTCATAACTATCTTTCAGTCTATTGATTCACATACTAATCTCAATCACAATGTTTAGAGAATAATATTTTAAAAGTGATATTTGGATACTAAAATTAAATGACTTGAATAGGAGGGTCTTTTGAAGTATAAATATACACTTTGACTAACAATTACAAGAGCATGGGAATTAGTTTGACTATGATAATTAGGTTGAATGATATATCTAATTAGAGTACAGTATTATCATAACTAATTTTATGTTTTTTCTCTAATTACGTTGCGTAATATTCCATGATGGTTTCTTTGTGTATTCTTAACGAGAATCTTGGATTCCAACACTCTTTACTTTAACTTGTTTTCTTTATTTTTAACAAACTTCAAATTATAATAATTTTTTTCTTACATCACTCTTGCATCCATTAAGATTGTCATTTAGAGATGGAGGTTCAGTTACCCTTTCTTTGTTGTCTTTTTTATTGGGCAAATCAAAGATATTAAATAATTTTTTTTTCATATAACTACTCTAAACTTGCATTTTTTTTAAAGTTATACATAAATCAATTTTATCTTTGGAAAAAATTTCTTTTTTATTTTATATTTTTTTTTATAAAATTCATAATAGAGAGTTGATTGTCATTTAAGAATGGTAGAATTCTAAAAGAGGCAGAAAAAAATTATGGAGGTAAGAAAGAAATTGCCCATAATAAATAGTATGTGTTAATCTTCATTAAAAATAATTAAAATCTTTTTTATATTTTAGTATTTTTTTATTGTCGTTAAAATATTTCATAAAAATTATAATTTCTTTAAAAATTTTATCAAACCACTTTCAGGCTAAAAATAATTTTCAAAAATAAAAAACGATAAATAACTTCTACTTTATAATTTCTTTTAGCTTAGGTAACTTTTAAGTGCGTCTTTGAAATGAAAAATAAAAAAAATTGTTTTTTCAGTAATAAGGGGTTTTAGAATTTTCATAAAAATATATTGGAAATTAGTTTAATTAGGATTCAATTTTCAGGAAAATTGTGAGATTAAAACTTAATCGTGTTTTAATAGGAAAAATGATAATTTGACATCATTCTTCGTAGTCACAAATAATAGTTATTATAATTTTAAAAGTAAAAGCCAACAAATTTATTCTACATTATCAATGTAAAAAATTTATATTATCAATATATTTTTCCTTTTTAACTATTAAATTCGTAGCATCTTCAATGTATTTTCTTTTTTTAGTGAGTCATATGTTTTCATATAAGATTTAACTATTAATTTGATTCCAATATAAAATTGCAATTTCACTTCTTTCACTTCTTAATTTACTTTTTAGGGATTCCAATTATTTTTTCATGTTAAAAAAACATTTATTTTAAAATACTATATTTTTAATAATTAAGCAATCTTGTTTACAATCATTTATATAAAAATAAATAACATATCTATAAAACTAAACCCTTGTTTAAAAAGCTATGAGAGCGTTTAGCATTGATCTCCTTACTTCAAAGCGTGCCCTAAATCCCCAATTTCCTCCATTCTCCTTTCTTCTCTCTTCTTTCCAAAATCATCCATCTTTCACTCTCTGTTTCTAGGTTGAACGTTGCGAGGGTTTGACGGTGACGGTGCACTTCTCAACCTCTCATTCTCAATATGTAAAGGTACCGATTTTATTTCCGATTACTAGTTAGGATCTCAATTTCTCATTCTTTTTTGGAGCACTTATTGCTGCCTGTAACATGGAATGAGAATAAGGTTTGCTCTCATCTTCACATTTAAAAAATAATAATAATAATAATGATAATAATTGCAGTATGATTGTAGAAAGTAACAGTCTTCAATGAAACAAGTTCAGTTCAATATGATGATGACCTCCGTGGCTATTTATTCCTTTATTTTGGTTGAATATTCTATAGAGAAAAAAGCCCCCAAATTGTTGATCTATCTACGCAATATATCAACTAGCCTTAACACCAAAACAATTGTAGTTTGTATGTGATGAGAATCTTGGTTGCTTGATTGTGTTTTGAACGTGTGGCAGGTATGGTATTTGTGTACGTAGTTAGTTAGCAGTTCGGTATTTTTCTTGTTGATTGAGAAAAAAACTCGATGGCATGTCAGGTAGAGATTGGCCGGACCATGGACACGGGGTGGTCTATGTGTTGTGTAATGGCTTTTATAAATTTGAAGTGCGGTTCTCTTGAGATTTATGTAGATTGAAAGGAGTCGCATTCTGGGTATGCATAGCTTTGCTCTGTTTGAATTAGCTTGCGAACCTAGTATTGACTTGTTTGGATGAGCTTCTCTATAAGGCTCTTCTACCTAAGAAAATAAGAAGGATTAAAACTAAAAAAATTGGAAAAGCTATACTAGGAGAGTTTCTACAAATTAGCTCATGCATAAGCTAATTTTAACTTGCAGAAGCTAATTTCAAATTGTCTTATTTTTCTCTTCTAGAAAGAACTTATGGAGAAACTTCTCTTGATAAGTTCTCTAAAAGCTTATTTTAAAGTGAGTGTAAGTTATTTTAACAAGAGAAGTTTATTTCATTTCTTATTTTCTTGTTCTGTTAGTCGTTATTGTGAAGTTCATGTAAACTGGGCCATATTGTTGTGTGTCACTCTTTACAGATTTTGATTGTCATTGGGGTTTTTTCTTGTTATGAATTATGTCCATGTTGATTGGGTGATGATAATCAGCTTAGATATTATTTGCAGTGGAGATTTATGTTCATGATGGGTTCTTTTTCCTGCTGTTGACTTCTTGTCTTACATTGATATGTTACAGGTTGTGTCCTTAAAAGAGATCGTTGTCATCAGACCATAATACAAATTCTTTCCAAATGGCACTGGTTGTAATGTGTGGGCAGCCATGCAGCGGGAAGTCCAAAGCTGCACTCTGTCTAGTTGAAGCTCTCAAAGAATCAGAATCAAAACATCAGGTGAGAATCATAGACGAAGCTTGCTTTCATCTTGATCGTAACCAAAGCTATGCAAATATGCCTTCAGAGAAGAATTTAAGAGGGGTGCTTCGGTCAGAAGTAGATAGGTCTGTGTCCAAAGATAGTATCATCATAGTAGATTCTTTGAATAACATTAAGGGTTACAGATACGAGCTATGGTGCTTGGCTCGAGCTTCTGGAATCAGATACTGTGTGGTCTACTGTGATGTTGAAGAAACCTTTTGTAGGAAATGGAATGAAGAGCGCAGGGAGAAAGGAGAAGTCAGTTATGATGATTCAATTTTTGAAGATTTGGTGAGAAGGTTTGAGAAACCAGAAAGAAGAAACAGGTGGGATTCTCCATTGTTTGAATTATGGCCACACAGAGAAGGGACAGAGAAATCTTCCTCTGCCATTATAGATGCTGTCTCCTACTTAACCAAAAAGGTGGACTCCAAAACCAGGGATGTTAAGATTCTGCAACCAACTATTGCCACTCAAACCACACGTTTTTCTGATGCAAATTCTCTCTTTGAATTGGACAAAGCAACACAAGAGGTCACAAATGCTATAGTAGAAGCACAATCTCAAGCTCTTGGAGGACCACTTAACGGTGTTTCTGTGGGAAAAGACTTGCCTGTAATCAACATTTCAAGGTCAGTTGGGCTGCCGGAGCTTCGTAGGATGCGACGCACCTTCATAAAATTAACAGGGCAAACAAGTTTAAGTGGGCCACCACCCCCTTCTGATGCAGACAGTGCAAAAAGAATGTTCATAGACTACTTGAACAGGGAACTAGGAACATCCTGAAGAACAGTATATGAATTGCAATTCAGCCTGTGTGCTAAAAGATGCCATGTTTTGTATGTTTAGATCCCGAACTGTTTTTCATTTTTAGTTTATATCATTATTATTGAATAAAGTGAATTTTTTTTTAATCCCTTTGGATTTTTGTACTATCGTTTAAATTCTTTTCCCAGCCCTAGTTGTAATAATGAAGTAAAGATGGTAACTCAGGTCTGGTTTAAGAAATACTTTATGAACTTTACAAAAACATAAGAATTAGAAAGATTATATAATTTAAATATTTTTCGATGTAAGATATAAAAACTGAATGCTTACACAAACTAAATTCACTTTTTTTCTTCCTTGCTAAACAGAACATACTCTCACCACAACTTCGGTATTGGTAATTGAGTTGCATTGGATATATTTCAATGAGATTCCTTATGTAATATAACAAAAAATGTACTTTGGACGCGTATATAGCAAATTAAACAAATTTTCATTAAGTAAAAGGCACGATGAACCGAGAGTGCAAATATCGGAAACCAAAGAATTGGAGTCAGTTACTTTACTAGTTTTCATATTGACATAGTTTAGGACTCGTGCGATTGACATGAGATCACAACCTAAGTCATTCTATTAACAAAATGGACATCATATTCTATATTACTACAATTGCTAAAGAAGAAAATTCCTCTTTTTTAGTAGAAAAAAATGCACCCTTACACTAACAAATGTGCTTCGATAACATTAATGGTGTGCGTGTACACACATACATAAATTATGCGTAAAGCTAACAATTCTTTCCCTGCTGATGATGCATACACAGTATTTTTTTCCTGATAAAATTTTGGGCAGAAATGAAACTATCTCTGGATTAGCAAGCAAATAATGGAATGCTATGGTGATGCTCCAGATCAACCATATAACCTTTGATAATTTGAATGAGAAAAGAAACAATGATTGATTGCACTTGTGTGTGCTTGTGACCCTAAAAGCTATAGACAGTGCTCACACAAGCGTTCATTAGACATAAATGAGCATGAAAAAGCTACAGAGCACTTGAGATTATATTACTCAGATGAATTGCTAAAGAGAAACAATCATTCCTATATGTACAACAAACCTCTGAACTGCGCCAGCAAATGCACAATCCAGATGAGCGTGATGATCAACACGGGTTAGTAGTCAACCAGGGCCAGAAAGAACCATTGGATGTGCTGTCTTGAACCCATCCCTACACCCATTTTCTTTCATAACAATGCTCCTTCAGCTTCCAACACAAGGGCAAGCACTAAATGGCATCTTCATGCCATTCATGAATAACAACCGCAAAAGCACCGGCCAGGGGTTTTTTATATACTCCAAACCAGCAAAAAATATTGCTAATCAACTATCGTCATCCACCGCACCAACATATGTGAGGTCTGTCCGTCTCACCCTTACAGCTCCTTTAAGCCAGCTTGCAGCTCGAATATTAACATGATCACCACTTCCTATGCTAGCAGTATTACCTGGCAAAGGGAAAGAGCCAGCACCATCTTCTAAAAGCGTCCAAGGATCAATTTCCAAATCATTGTCCTGTCGTTTTGGCTTTCCTGATGCATTAGATGCAACCCTTGATAGAGCTGGATTCCTCTGGGGGATAGTTGAACTACTGGAGTTAACCCCAGGAGTTGTAGAGCCAGGTTGAATGCACATAAGAGCAGAATTTGAAACAGATGGTGGCTGGCAGGATAGAGAGCACCGCATAGAGGGGATGAGCATCGGCATTGCAGCTTGGATTCGCCACCGAACAGTGTCTGGTAGTTGCATTCGATCCAAGTCATTCTGCATCAGACAGTTGACTGTTAGATAAGCACAGCTAGGAAGAGATTGAATTAACATTTCCAGATTGTGAAGTATGTTACAGAAACATTGCCAAATTGGAGACCCTTATGAACCATGGATATGGCTAACACAATATCTGATATGACACCAGTAGAACATGGGATAACACGTTTCTTGAATAAATACAATTCCAGTATGGCATGATGCACAAATAATGGTCGGGTCTATCCAAGACTTCAACCAAAAAAAAGAGATTTTACACTAGACGAGAATAGTTTTCAATATTAAAGAAAGAGTACACCATAGTGTGGTTTGTATCTAACACTGCAAGGTATAAAAATTTTAAAGTATCAAGACAGAATATCTTATCATACAATATGTTCATTGCTTTCAGTGTTGAATAAACATTTCTGGTATAGCCATCATGAAGCCCATCCTATCCATTTATTAAAAAAAATGAACTTACATGTAGCATCTAGAAATCGTTAAACAATTAATCAAATTAAGACCTAATATGATATAGAATTTGTAACCACACAATGAATACACCAAACAAACAAATAATTATTAAGATATTGTATTTTAAGACCATTCAAACACTTCAAAAGAATATTATGTTGGCTATTTCATCTGCTCCAACCAGTTTCTTAAGGCAAGATGGGGGGGGGTAACTGACAGAAACCAAAAGTTATATACGTTCATAGGTTAAATTATCAAACCTGCAAAGTCTCCAACAATTCTCGATCAATTGTAGGTTCATTGCTTGTCTTTGAAGGCTTTGGCCTGAGCCAGCTTGGAGGATAACTACTTAGCAACCCATGCAAAACCAACAGCAAACGATCAAACAGACTCTGAGAAGAAGAATCCACAAAAGCAGCAGAAGCAACTTCAGAAGACGACTCCGCCTCCCTCATCGGCAGAGGCACAGCATTTGCTGAAATGCCTGCATCCTGATGAACAACCCGACTACCAAGGAGACGAAAAATAACAGAGGCAAGAAATTGTCTCGTGCTCCGCACAGATGGCTCCCTACAAAATAGAACATATGGAACTCAAGAATCACATCTCATATTCTATGATGTACTAGTTCCATCACACATGCTCATAAAAGTAAAAACATAGTCAATGCATTCGTGGCAAAAATATCCATACTTCCACTTCTAGAGAGGCCATAATTAACTGATTTAATTGAATTCACACTCAATTAAGCTCAAACCCATTGTTGCAAAGAAAAAAACTATCACTATCAGTGGTAGCACCCATGATTCTACATCATGTAATAGAGAAATGTATTTTTGAATCTGAAAATTGCATTGCAATTTGCTCCATTTTTTCCACCATTTCAAGAACAAAAAACAACCATAGAACTTTTTTTCACATCTAGAAGTGGAGCAAGAATCCTGTAATGAAAACTAATTCAACATTGCCATATCTAGTCTTTCTTACCTGTCAGTGCAAAGAATAGGAAGAAATCTCAGGAGCAACTGCAACCGTAATGACATAGAAGCTCGTAGGGCTGCAGGAGATGGTGGAGAAGAATCTGCTGCCACTGTTGGTCGTCTAGCTAATGCAGTGCTTCCAGTTCTTATATTTTTGCGGTTATTTACTTTATTTGGCTGACCTTCAACTCCAGGAGGAGCACTTCCCACTGGTTTACTTCCACCTGTAACAGCAGTTATGTGTGTCTCAATAAAACTCAACTGTTTCACCAAGTCAGTTGCAAAAGAATTGCGAGCTTCATCAGAGCTTTGATCTATGCAAGGAAGAAGTAACTCGATAAGAGCCCTCTCAATCACTTGCTGCTGGCACCTTTTCAAATCTGTTCCCTCTTCAACAACTTCTCCTTCTTCAAGAGAGGTGCTGTCAAACTTCTTGTTCTCCCCCTTGATAGTTGATAAATCAGTAGATGGACTACACCAACCCCAAGGTTCCCAAAATTGGGTCTTCACAGAAAGTTTTTTATTCACAGCAATGTTATGCAGCCTTTGTCTGATGGCCTTCCGACCAAAGAGGACATCCTGGCCTCCAAGGAACCATTTAGCTTGCAACAACATTGAATCCTCGAGTGACCTACCAAAGAGATGAATCAACTCCGAAAAAAGGGGTGCAGCATCAGGTCTAACCAGTAACCTTGTGAGAAGTATTTGAATAAAATTGTTCTCATTCTCAGAAGCACTAGCAGCCTTCTCAGGACTAGGTGAGGACAACTTTATAGCGTCAGACAAGGGCACATCATGATTCTCCACTTTTTCAATGAGGGCTTGTTCATTTAAAAGTAACCTGAGGACAACCCACTGCCAGTGAAATTTGGCAGGTTGCAATGTATCCAAAACATGCACAAGCATATCCTGAAGCTTAGACCCACTATCTGTGAGTTTAACTTTAGACTCACCAGGTCCAGAAATTCGGCTCCCATCATCCTTTGCATAAATAGATTGTGGCATCTTACAATCAATAATGGCGTTAAGGAAAAGCCTAGAGCGTAGAGGAAGAAATGCGGCGAGTTTTAAATGCATGTCAGAACCATTAAACTCTAGCAGGCTTGCAAATTCAGAATCACTATTATCTGCTGCCATAAGATCATAAAGACCCTGACAATCTCTAAAACATACATCTCGAAATGGCAAATGCTTTATTGCTTCAGTTATGGCCACTACAAGAGACTGATAAATTTGATTCATGTCTTCACGAACTGTAGCATTCAAAATGAAAGGCCGCCACCTAACAAAGGCAAATATTGAATAGGCTGGTGGAAAGACCAAATTTAAAGGGAGCATACGTTGCATCCTTGAAAGAGCCATAATAAATGGTTCACCCAAGAGTTCCACCACTAAACCTTCACAGATTGTTCGGCAGTTTCCAACAAGCAGTCTAAACCAATGGACATGAACTTCAATTGAACTATCCATCTTAAAAGCCATAACTGAACGTGCATTTCCATTCGAATTGGATCTCGTGCTTCTTACAAATTGTACTGCATCGAGACCCTCCTTCAATCTGAGAACTGTTACCATTCTTTCCAGGCTGGTAACACCATATATAATTGCACCAACAAAAAGTGCAGAAACAGCAGCAGCAATTTTTGTGGTTTTTGCTACCACAACTTTATTAGAGTTGTTTCCCATATCATTTGAAATAGTGTTACTAGATTCATGGACTTCAGGATATGTTTGAAACTGAGCACGAGATGCTTTACTAGGAGTGAAAACACCAGCAAGAGCAGTAGAAGCTTCAGTAGCAAGTGCAATATCAAATACACGGCTTTGTCGTTCTCCTAGGGCTTCCTTAAGCAGGCCTAAACAGGTTATATGCATTCGCAGAATGCACCTGGCATAGTTCAATAAATTTGAAGCTGATGTCGTATTTGAATGATTGTTGCCAGATGAAAAATCAGGCATTTTTGCTAAAGTTGGACCAACACTGCCAACAATTGCAGAAACCGCAGAAGAGACCAAAGAGGGATCTCCTTCTTGAGCAGCACCACCAGTCTGCCTTATGCAATCAATCAAACCCATAACTATTTGTTGAGCAATTTGATATCCATTGTCCCATTTCTCTACAGGAGGAAGACCTTTTAGTGTACCAGCAGCAAAGAGCTTTCTGTCCTTTCCAAAAAGACAGTGGAATGCTTCTTCAACATTACGCTGCACTACCTCCCTCATGCCTGCACCTACTCTGGATGGCAACCGACCACCACTGATCTTCTGACGGAAAAAATCATCATGGTCTTCTACTCCGGCTGGAACTCCTAGGGGCAGCCCTAACTCTCCATCCACTGACCTACAAGAGTCAAGTTCAGAGGAAAGTCTAGTGTCACATGTAGCCTTAAAAGTTTTCTCCCACTCAATGACACTAGCCACATTGCTGTATTTTCTCAACAAGTACCGAGCAAAAGCTAGTGCTCCTGACCCTGAAACTCTTCCATTAGATGCAATAATCATGGCAGCTCGATGCATTGCAGATGACAAGGCTTCTGGAATAAGGTCTGCTGCAACAAGAATGTTCTCATACCTACATCAAATACATTGCAGAGGACAAGTTTGTCAAAATCTTATTCCCAAAATCCACAAAGAAATTTCCCACACAAGCATAAAGAACAAAAGGAAAACATTCAAAAAACCCATAAAGAAACTCACCAACATGATCATAAAAACAACACAAAAACACTACCCATGAAGCACTCATTCAATTACAACAACATGAATATTTCAGGGGGTGGTGAACCATAAAAATTGCAGAAGCATCACCGAAGGTTCAGCAAACTTGTATAATTATGTTAAAACTTGAAACTTCCCCCTTATGACAAGAAAAACTATTTATGTTGTTATTGTGAGTAAAAGATTCTATTTAGGCAATCGTGGGTGAGAAGAACATTGCAGATTTAATCAATAGTGACCTGATTAAAGTGACAAGAAAAGGGAGCATAAGAAAAAACAAACAAAATATAGCAGCTTATTACCAAGTGCTTTATAAAGCATTGTATTTATACCACTTAAAAGGAAGCAAACATCATGTGGGGGAAAACAAATTTTAATGTTTTCCAAGAAACAGCAAATAAAAACTAAAAATATAATTGATTGCATAGCTGCAAACCTTCTCAGTGATGAAAGCAGAAAAGCCTCTCCCACGTCACAAACTTGGTTTTCCACATTCCTTGCAAGCATCAATACATTCCTCCCAGAATGAATTGTAGAATTGGGGCTATTAAGAACCCTCGGCAGCAACCAAAGGAGGAACTTGACAGCTGATACCAAATCATGGGATATATCCATCAAATAAAGTATTGCAGAAAGTTCATCCTCACCCAGTTTCCACTGTATTGAGCTTCTATCATCTGCAACAGAAAAAGGCCTGCCAAACTGACCAACTTTACCAACATTTTTATCCATCTCTTCAATTACCTGTCTAACAACAGTCAGCAGCCAAACGGCTATTGCCCTTTTCTCAACAAAACGTAGCTGCTTTAGAGCTTTTCCAATGGAAACTATATCTCCAAAATGACTTGTTCGGATGCTATCCACAGACCTCTGCCCATCTACATCCATAGCAGTTTTATGGTGAGGGCAGCTTACCTTACTTCCACAAACATGACTAGTAGATGCCCCTTGGCTACCCTCAATTCTAGAAGCTGCCAGTTGAGCAAGACTTTGAGTTTTACGCACATTCTTCTGCCGACTCTTGGTGACCAGCTTGGTTGACTTTTGTGGTTGATCAACTTTGAGAGGCTCTGGGGATTTCATTCCCTTTTTCAACCACCATGTATCATCATCATCAGATTGAACTGGGGAATGCCCTTGCACGAATGAGTTTCTTTCCTCACTTAACTTTTGTCTCTTTGTTCTGATACATTCTTCACACCCAGGTGTACCCTCTACAGGATCATTTTTGCTGTACTGAATAGGTCTTCTCACACTGCCTTCAGATTCATCACAACCTGTAGCACTCAAATTAGATGAACAATTAGGTAACTGTAACAGTACTGAAATAGCTGCTCTTAGTTCTTCAATGTTAGCATTATCCTTTGCATTTTTTGTGATAGAAATAACATTTCTCTGATCAATTGCCATTCCAGAAGCTTCATCCTTCATCGAGGCAGGATATTTTTTTCTCTTCAGAGCAGATAAATTGGAACCACTGGCATCATCATGGGACTCGCTCAAAGGACCCCGAAGTATGAGGTGACGTTCATTCAAGTAAATTTGCAAGGCTCCTTTGAGCTGCACCCCTTCAACAATTCCTGATTCTTCCAAAACATCATGGATAAAGCATCCAGGTAGCTGCTTTAAGATGCGATAGTGTCTCCTCCGTCGCTCCATATCAACCAAATTTACATTGGCATCCATGATTCCACTGACTATTAACTGGCGTACATATGCCAAGGGGTAAAAGATGCCAGCACGTATGAGTTCCACAATAAATAGTTGTATGCGCTTGGAACCTTCCCCTTTATGTACTACATGCTGATCAATCCAACAAACTACAATATCATGTAGAGGTCCCGGGCTTTCAAATATAACTGAAGAACCTGTACTCTTTGAACTAGATTTCAGTCTGGATACTTTGCCCACATAATTCCAATTAGGCTGCTGACTCGAATTCTTTGCAAAACGACTGGCTCGATGATATTCATTTGTTTGTTTTAGCGATATCTTCACATCCCTAATCTTCATCTTTAAAAGCCTAACTGCTATATGCACCTGGGAGAGATCTTTCCTACCAGTAAACTTAATGTCACGAGGACGGGTACCACGAAAATCCCTAAAATCACATGTTGCCCACTCACAAAGGAAAAACACAGAATATATAAGGGATGTACTCACAGTCCCAAACCATTTCAAAGATAACCTTAAGCAAGGGCTGACTTTTGCAACCCAGCCTTCAGATACAGTTCCACCAGAAAGATCTTCAAAAAGAAATTTATATGCAACACGCAAATCACCCAGAACAAGAGCTTTATCCAAGGCTTTTGCCACTTTAGCCAGACAATGACCTGGAGCCCCTGGGATTGAAGCCTTTGAAAGATCCTCTGTATGTTTCTGAATGCATGAAATAATGTGACCAAAATCATCTGAACTATTTTTTACCTTCCCTGCAGCTTCAGTTGATTTTAATACAAAATTGCCATCGTTCATTGCATGTGAAATAACAGAGGAAGGTAAAGGAAAGCAATCCAAAGCAACAAAAGTATCTGGCACCACAAGTATTAAATACCGAAGCATCTCAATCACAGCACAAGTTGTATATGCCCTCCTGGAATTATCTACTAGATCTGAACCACCTGGAGCAGGATCACGAATGACACGAAGAGCTAGTCCAGCAAGGGTACGCACATAAGTTTGAGATAGTACAATAGTTTCTAAAAAACCATATATAATAGGCAATAACAGCTGCCAAACCTCAAGGAGATCTTTTTCCTGAAAGCAACAGAAATGTGAGAAATCAACACAAGAGTTGAAACCAGAGGAAGGTATATACAGTACACTATTAGTTTCATTAGCACATTGTACTCATTGAAAACAAACAATGTAGAAGGTAAATACCTGTAGTTGATTAAACACCCAATCAATGGCAAGAGAAGGATGAAGCAGCCCTTCAGCATGATGCCATTGCAGAAGCCGTACAATATACCACCATCTAAAATGTAAGGATGGTCCTTCACCATCAGAAACAGATGATAATGGATCACTTTTGTTCTGCAGTGGTCCAGGCATTTGTGGTGATCGCTCTCGACCATGAGAAGCAGAATGGGAAACATTCTTTGACAAAAATTCATCCAGAAGGGCTTGCAAGTAATTGATAACATCTTTGGTCCAAACATCAGAGCGAGACAGTTGAATCTTGTCAGCAGTACCAGAAGAAATACCAACAGAACCAGGTTGAACCTGCAAAACTCAATCATAATCAACTTGTATTAAAAAGTATACGAAACTCACCAAAATAGGTAGATAAACCAACACTAAAGCATCCCTACCTGATTGAGGTAAGTAACCTTGATAAACCAGGTGGCCCTAAGCAATGGAACGTTATTCCTTATAAGAACATCTAAAAGTGATGCCCTTTTATAACCATGAGGAACATGATCAGCTAAAGAGCGTAATCGCTTGTGCTGCTGAGATAAACCCTATAATAAAATAATTAACAGAGTTACCAATATACACTTAACCACCAAGTAAAGTTCAAAAAATAGTATTCAAGGATTTTACAGCCATAACAACCTGCCAGCTTTAACAGAAAAAACCTAAGAAAATGGTCATATTAACCCATATAACAATTCTCCTAAATTGAAAAAATCCACGAATAGCTAAGCCTGTTCAGAGAGCTATTCAGCATATAAGCATTCCAAATCCCTCCATATTCACATCATGCAGCCAATCACATCAACATACAACCATCTACTACTATTTTACTAACCATTCAAAACCCAGTGCTTCCTTTATATAAATTTGCCAAAAATGTTTAGAAACAAATGTGAGGTGCCACGGCTGGTATACAAAAGTTGCACAAAGAAGAGAACAGTAGGAGTAAGACTATCACCAAGTATACCTCAATCCATTTTTTGTGGAAGTCCTCACCACAAGGTCTTAGTTCAGGGAAAATTCCAGACCTGGAAAGTTGTGATCCTGAAAGAGCTACACCATATACTTGACCAGCCTATCAAATCAAACACATGTAGATCAAACACCTTAATAACAAACTGAGATATGTAGAGTGCATTAATTCCAAAATAAGCTAGAAAAAGCTACCACGATTATATACACTATAAAAGTAATGTTCAGCAAGGATAAATAGATTATAAGACATATTAAAGATCATCACCTTCCTCTTCTGAGCACGAGATTCATTAATGGCCCTCAGACGTTTTCTAATAGCCTGGAAAATAGATGAAAAAACTACAAGTTATCCTATATCCGCATAGACTTGCAATGAAAACCAAAAAAATTAAGAGCTCAGACATATAAACAAAAATAAAGTGGGCAAAAAATCTCAAAAAAGACATGAGACAAAAGAGTCACCTCTTTGCAATTAAGAACAACATTCTTGTTAAAATGCGGAACCTGGGTTAGAGAAATTTCTCTGGCTTCCTGACAGATACAAGAGCAAGGCAATGTCAGAAAAAAGCAGACACCAGACGAAAAGGGTAAGTTTGAATGGTTGAAACTACTCTATTTTAATGAAAGCACAATTTAACTTGTATATTTTCGTTACTCATCAAGGAGAGCTGTGATTCTAAAGAATGTACGTGTGTGACCTATCACTATTTTCAACAGCCTTGAACAGTATAAGAACCATATGAGAAATTTAAAGGGAAAATTTGTGATATCAACTCCACGGACACTAACAAAGATACATGCAGATAAACCAAATGTAACAGGATCATCACACCAACATAAGAATTATTACAAGTACAACATAGTAATAATACTACCCGCCAAAACATAAATAACCCATTTTGACAAATACTAGACAGCTTTTTATATGAAGTTTTGCAGTTATTCTCCATAACTGGGAAGAACCAGAGTGTGAAAGAAAAATTATTTATCAACTATTTGGAAGAAAAACGGCTGAAAAGAAAAGGACAGCATCAAAACTTGAATATGTTAAGATCGCTGCGGCATAACTAAGATGGAAAAGCAAAGGAAAAGTGTTACGTATGTACAAACCTATTTCCTTTTTAAAAGAGTGAAGAATTTGATAAAAAGAAATAGAAAAGAAAAATACCAAGAAAATGCTAGATTACAGTTCAAAAACTTTCAGTTACCCTTGACACATTCTATCAAAAAGATTTACATAAAAAAAATACAAGGGTTCAGCATAAAATATTCAAACCTTAAAAAAAACAAATGGATAACTGCAGAAGTATAATCCATCACTCATCAGCGAAGTTACAACTCTATAATATTTGATTTGGTATAAATACAAAAGTAAAATTTAATGCATCTTTTATCTAGTGTTTTGATGAAATAATTGCTTTTTTTTCAGCTTAATGAGATATTTAAAAGAAGAAAAAAGAAATACTTCTCAAAATTTGAGCATTCCCAACAAGCACCTAATGGCATACCTCAAGTCCCTCAACTGTGTCCCTGTATCCAGATTGCAAATATTCTCTGGTCAGGGTCTCCTCAGGACAATTTGATGTTTGGGGATGAAAGTCTGGTGCGCCAAGCCTGAGAAATAATAGGATTTTACATGGAAATATACAAGATAATAGAACGTCAAAGCTTAATGCCTTTGCATAGAATTACAACCGCACAAGAAAGAGTAGTGAGATCTAAACAAGAGACAACAAAGCTACATAGGTCTATTGAATCTCAAAATAGATAAACAGATTTATCCCTTTGAGGTTCTCCCTTTTACAATTAATTACTGAGCCACCGTTCCATTCCCAAAGTAATAAATATTATTAATCCCAACGCAAGACCCCCACTCTTAACAACTTTAACCACCCATAACCCAACCACTTAACTATTAGAACAAATTAAGGGGTATGTTTGGTTTAACATTGAAAGTGTTCAACGTCCATTCAACCAAATCCAACAAGAGATATACCTTTCTGTCAAGATGCTTTGAAAGTCATGAAACCTCTAAACCAAAAATATACTTGCTCTCTAGCACTATAAATACCATCCTCTTGATGTTATACCTTGAGAGCAAGTTTGAACTTGTGCAACCAACATTTGACAACAACCTTCCCTCCTAATCCCTTACCAAGTACTGCTCACTAGGCAGGTAAAATATCCCTAACACAATATAGAAGGAACAACTGAGAATGATCTTAGCCAGGCTACCATAAGGAACTTGCAAGGAATAATTATAAACCATAGGATAGACAGGGAGATATGCAAAACACAGACATCTTCAACCATTGCAAAACTTTTGAGTACTCCAAAGAGGTCTACTACCTCTACAATCCATCAGCCTACTTTTCCCTGGCAACTGAACTGGGAACATCAGTTGGCCCTACGGGAAACATCTACCCTCTTCCCTTCTCCTTAAAGCACAGTATGACAGCTTCTCCAAGTGTATGTGCACTTCCCTTGGGATTAGTGGTGGACTGCATAGTTGCTTCCTGCACACTTTTTTTCCTGAATCATTATTTGAGCTAGAGTAATTCTTAAAAAAGCCTGTCAATGGTGTTCACTACAACAGATCGGGTAAGCCAGTAGGTGCCACAACTAATCCTGCACCAAGATGATAACTTAAGTACACCTCTGGAGCAAGAGTCTGTGGTCCAAAGATGAGTTTGGAGGCACATCTGCATCTGACCTATTTGCCACCAAACTTCACTCCTCGATCCTCCCAAGAAATATCCTAGGAATTGCTTGTCAGGAATTTCCGGTGCCTACACCACCAAGACCTCAAAATATGTGTATATAATCATCAAAAAGATATTTGACACAGCAAACAAGCTGCCCATGTTTCTTCCTGCAAACCTTAGTATCAACATTACTGTCAACGCTTCCCAGTTCATATTAAATTTAGCATCTTACTCCTGCAAAATTGAAACTAGTCACACCTTACCCGCTGACAAATGCAAGTTGTACCTTCATTGTCAGCTTCCTCTGGTTCACCTCATACACTTCTCTACTTGAGCCCTGGGTAATCCATCCTCCTCAAGTCACTGGCACATGAGCAACCAGAGAATGCAAGCGCACACTGCTAGGTTATCATCCTCTTCAAGAACTCAACCAAAAATATCCAGAGTGTGTATGCTCAGTTCAATGTCATGCCCAAGAAATGGCATAAAAAATGTTGGACAAATCATTACAAAAGTCATGAGAAATAACTGATAAATCTACAGGCAATACAGAAAGAGAACAAATGCCCAATGGAATTTCATGTACAAAAAGGAAGAGTATTCTCCTTCCAAGAGTCTCCCCCTCTTCAACTAAGCCAGACCCCTATTTCTAAAATAACAATCTGAATCCCATTTTCCATCCCTCTCCCCCACTATTTAAGCCAAGTCCTCCTAACTTTAATTGCCCAACCATTTAACTATTCTAACTCACTACTCTTAGTCTCTTAGCCATATAAAGTAACAAGCAAAAGCACAAGTTCATAACAAGGCAGGGAAGGGGAAAACATCATACATGCAATTTTTGGATTACAACAGCATATGAAAATGTGCCCCTGATAGAGCCTGGTACTGGTAGTTAATCATAGTTAATCATGAAATACAGTGGGCAATAATTTTAAAATCACACTATTACGAACAGAACTACCTAGAGTTCAAGGGTTCTTTATCACACTTCAACTTGTATGAGTTTAACGGTGGTTGTCGCCTGCAAACACAAAACCATTGTGTTCAATATTAACAGCATCAGATTTAGCATGCAAAGAAAATAACATGTTACTTTATTAATGAACATAAAAAATATGAACTCTAAGAAAAGAAAGTTTAGCAATACTAGGTCAAACAAATATAAAAATGTTTCAAGGGAAGAAAATATAAATTTCTAAATGTCATTATTAACCAAATGGTTGGAACAAAACAGAACTCCCAACCCACGCTCTGCAATTAAGTTCTTTATTTACAAACTATGAAACCCTTGTTACAGTTGCAAGATTTGGACTGAACTTTTAGAACATAAGCACTGCATCTATCAATTTTTTTTAAAGAAAAATATCCACCAAAATGTTACTCTTCTCATTCAAATGCTTAACAATATTTTGAAACTACAATATGGTAGAATCACCCCCACAAAAATATCCAACTTTAAAATGATAAGAAAAAGAGAAATCATATCTTGATAAAAAAAATAAAACAAAAATTTATACCAAATTCTGCAGAACTAGTGCCATTGCTCTTTAATTCTTTTATGAAAGTTATATGATCACTCCATATTTGGAATTACAAATTTGTTTTATGCCGTTTTGTTGGACCCAGGAAAGGTTTTCTACATCTCTAATAGAATATACGACTCTTCCTATAAACTTAACAATTTTTCCCCCAAAAGATCTTGTTTCATGTAGATTGCTCCAGATTGTGATCTTCTGCATCCAATATCAGCAATCAGACCCATGCCAAACTTACTTCCAGTCAGATTTTGATGCAAAACCTCTTTGCAGACCCAGTTTATTCGTTTGCAGGTTCCCTTGAATTCTTCATTTCACCCATTTCAAAAAAACCACCCATCTACAAAAACGTCAATTCTCACTTCTCGCTTCTCCTCCCTCAACTCTCCATCTCACTGGAACCATATTCTCTACTCTCTGCCTCTGCCTTATGCTCACAGTGTTGTTGCATTTTGTTCATGACATGCATCTCTTTCATGAGTTCAGTTCTGCTGGTCTCACTCTGTTTTGTTGGCGTGGTGTGCCTCTCCTGTCCTAGGTAAGAAATTCATCTTTTTTACAGGACTGTTGTTGCCCTAGAGTCAGAAAGTCTAACTTATTTCCTACTTTGATTTAGGCTAACTGGTTACGAGTTTCTTATGTTTTATATTTTATTTTATGTGACTCATTATAATTTATAAATAATAATTTTCAGTTTAGATTTAATTCAATGTTATCATTTCCAATATATATTTTCCTTATCTTTCATTTTTTACACATTTGTATTTTTACATATAATCTCATGTTTTGGGAGGATCTTCCAAACCATTTCATGATCCTTCAATTTACAATATTTTGGTTCAATAGCAACACCACTGACAAACAAATGCTATGTTTTAAAACTGGGAACAGTGATCGACTTGATAGGGGTGTGGGTACTAGATCAGTCAGTCACTAGTTGAACCACGTGAATGAGTATAAAGAAAAAATAATTAAATATAAGTGTATATATAATAGTTGTCAAACTTGTATTAAAAATTCTCTGGTCTAGTGGTTAAGCCTTTGCAAGCTTGGTAGTGAGTACAGGCATCAATCACTGTCTGTACCAAATATTTATGTTATTTTTAATACAATCTGGAACAGGTTGTTGCTGCCTGTCCTTGTACAGGTGAGAAGTGATGATGCAACACCAGTCCCGTAAGACAGTGAAGTTGATACAACAGGGTGCTGGCGTGGGACTCAACAAAGCAGGGGCAGCAGGCTCTTGCAGAGTGGCACGTGTGCAAATTCCTAAAATTGGTCCGCTCAGGACCAGTTTACACCACTTAAATCCAAGTTTTGACCGGTTTGATGATGAGAATACAAAGTAGGTAACACATCCAATCCAAAATGGAACTCGAACCAGTTATACTTCCAGATCTCAAACAGACCAGTTCAACCAGTCTGTTCCAGATGAGTTTTAAAACTATGAACAGATGTTTCATCTTTATCTGTTGTGTGTTTGTTTAGCTTTAAATTCTGATTTTTGATTGTTTACTATGCATAGATGTTTCATCTTTATCTGTGGTGTGTTTTCCTTCAAATTCTAACTTTTGATTGTTTACTATGAATATGTATTTAATTTTGGTAGTTTTTATTTTTCAGAATTTATCCGTGTGTATTACAAATTTAACTAATGTGCAACTCAAAACATCATATTAGAAGATATTCTGCTACCCACTATCCTACTAAAGCAGTTTTGAAATCAGCCCTTTCAGACCGCTATCTGAGATCAATAACTATAGTTATAACTTATAAGCATGGATATGTAACCTAATATTTCTTGCCCGTTTAACCATAAAAGCAGATTATTAAAAGTAGAAAGATTGATAGTAAAGAAAATAAAAGGAAAAGAATATTGATTCATTGAAATCAGAGGAAACTCTTAAGCAAACATATGCATAGGGAACGGAAAAATTAAGATATAAGGAATACTTGGAATATTTGTATCACTCAAGAAATAAATGAAACCTCACTCTAACATGGTTGCACAATTTTCAAAAGGATATTAATCAAGAGAAAAGAAGTCATTGGCACAAATTATTAGACAAATGAAAAAGAAAATATATTAAAGCAACACATGTGTATCACAACAATATTTATTTGGAATTTGTAGTTCCTTTATAGCATATGCCATATTTGCAGTCATTCATAAGAAGAAAATGGCAATAAGTGGAAAGTGTCAGTAGGAAGTTCACTTACCTTGAACTTACAGAGAAGTTAGCAGGCAAAGAAGGTGAATCAGATCTTCCTGTGTCCCTAGCAGATGGTCCACCAATTGCACTATTATTCACTGCACTAGTGCAGCTGCCAGCATGATACCTTTGCATTTCCCCCAACTATAACCAGCATACTGCCCTTGGCATCATACCACGAGTAGCTGTAAAAGCTAAACTGCATGATCCACAATGCCACCCAAGTCATTTCCAACCAATGCCAATCAAGCATACAAGCATACAAAAAATTACTTTACAAGAAACAAAGGAAACAGGATGCATAATTGAAATAAAAAAGGATTAACACACATGGCCTAGCCTTGTTGAACTTCCTTCAGCAGGATATGCAATGAAATCCCTAAAGCACTAAAAATTACATGACCAAAATTCAGTCACTGTCAGCCTGAATTACATTATTCTGACTTGTAAGTTTACAGATACACAATAGATAACAGTTAAAAATTACAGCACCCCAAATAAATCATAATATCAAACTCCATTATGCAGACTGCTTATAAATGATAAAAGTAAAAAGTATTCCAGGAATCGACAGAATACAAAACACTAGATTCTAAATACTAAAGGTTTTCACAAGATTAAACCTAACCAGGCTACTAGAGGAAATAATTTGAGAAACTAGATCGTTATATTCTGAAACTGAAGTTATCATTCAAATCCAAACAGCTCCTTCTTAAATGCAGACACAACACAACCAAGCAGATAAAAACTTTCAAACATACTAACGGTAAGACCCGTGTCGTACATAAGGGATAAAATCTTAGATATCAATGTAGAGCGCAAGTATTTAAATTGGAACATATCCATTAAAGGCTATTCCAATGAAAGCACATATGAAAATTGTCCGTAAGATTAAGTGCCAGCTCTTGAAACTAGGATATAAACTTGCTGTGATCAATCATTTTATGGTAGCCAGAATTGTAGCCCCATACTATATCCGAAGCAATAATTTACAGTAACAACAGAAGCTAGCAAACTTAATAAAATCATTCGGATCCATAAGAATAGTCCAAAACTAATAGCAAAGAACAAATAAATACCCTTTCACTAGCCCCATACTATATCCGAAGCAATAATTTACAGAAACAACAGAAGCTAGCAAACTTAATAAAATCATTCGGATCCATAAGAATAGTCCAAAACTAATAGCAAAGAACAAATAAATACCCTTTCACTAGTATTTTTTTTTCCATCCCAACTCAAAACACCTACCAGCTCGTATTACCCTCTCAACTAACTAGAACACCAAATGAAACTTCTTCAGATGCAAAATACAACCTTGAAGACAACTCACCTGCTTATTCGTCTGAAAAAACGTGGGGCCGAACGCGAAACTGCAAAATCCAAAAATCCGAACCTAATGCAAGAAAAAGCGCCAAAATTTGAACTCCGAAGCAAGATCCAGAACTAGGGTTTGTGGGGCAAAATCCCCAACTTTTGTATTTCTTTTGTTTTTCCCCCAACTTCAGAAGGCGATTGCGGAGACGCAAATTGGGGTCACGGGAGCAAGGGTTTCCGATTCGAAATTAAGAAAAAGAGGGGTTCTTTAAAATACCGGAAAATGGGTTGAAGATTGTTAGAAGAGGAACTGGGGCATGCCCGGAAGAGAAATTTTGGAACTTTGAGGAAGAGGATTGAAAGAGAAATAGGGATTGCAGAGATGAAGAAGAAGAAGAATAAGGGTGTGAAGCTTTGACTGAGTTTTTGGGTGGTGATGACGACGATGATGCTTCTGTTGGTTGCTTCCTCTGATAGGAATAAAGGGTGAAGAGGAAGGGATCTGCTAATTATTATTATTATTAAAATATTTATTCTTAATTATTTAATATTATTATTAATTATTAATAAATCATCATTATTTTTTTTGTGATTTCTATTCCTTTTCATGTCCTTCTGAATTTCGATTTTATTACATTACATGGTACATTGTTTGAGTGGTTTAATGAGGGCAAAACGGTCAGAAAATTTTAAGGAGATGTTAATTAAGGGTTCAATCACAGATTTTGTGTTTATTTATGTTGCTTCTTTGTTTTGATATACATAAATTGCATACCTATCTCTAGAGGATTTTTTTAATTATTGAGGAGATTCTTAATAAGATTGAATCTATAAAATAAAATCATATATTTATTGGATTAATGTTAAAAGTTTAGACTTTATTATGTTTTTTTTTATAATTGACCATTGAGATTTATGTTATTTAAATATTTAAGGAAGAAAGCAACAACTCAAACAAAAGAATTGAAAAAAAAAGTCCATGAAAAAAATACAACATTGCTTAGGCACTCTCTGAATAAGAATGATAAAAGAGTTGTGATTAATCATCTTTAAAGAAGTAAAATCCACCATAATTAAGCAAATTAATGTAGTTTGAAATGGATTTTAGTTTCAAGTTTTTAAATTTTGTAAAAATTACAACCAATTTGAGTTTTGAGTTTTTAATTTTAATTTTTAGAAAATTGTTATGGTCAGAAGTGTATGACATAAACCACCTTAAAGCACCATGCTTATGGAGGTTTACATTTTATTTCATATATGGTTTACAAAATGTATATTATATTATGAAATGAATTTAATTAAAGAAGTGTGGTATTTTACACTCTTTTGAACATTGAAAATTCAATATTCTTTATGTTTATGGTATATTCTTATTTTTTTTAAAGCTTAAAAATTGAGTTATTTTTTTCTTTTATGAGTTTTTTCTACTCACTACATGAAAAACTAATTTAACATGATTGTGCTTGGTAATTTCTTTTACACATAATGAAAAGTGAATAGGGATTCATATTACATAAATTGAACTCTTCTCTTGTGCCCATTGCATTTTTTAATCTTTCAATGTTAAAAAAAATCCAATTTCAAAAATAGCACTTATGTTGTGAAACCTCAATTTCAACCCTTGAATACTAAACCTAAAAAAAAAAAGTTAAGAAACACAAAAACAAGAACAACAAACCCTTAAAAAAAACTCTCAAACCCAAAAATAAACATTTTATTTTAACATCTCTAATTAGAGAAGAAAATGTTTATTGTGAGCGGAAAGTATTAGAAATCTCATAATTTTAGTTCATATGAGTTGAAAAAGAAGGACAACAAGAAGGAAAAAAAAATCAGTATCAAATATACCCTTAGTACTTGATACTCTATCTTTTGGGGGCAAAATTTGATTTTTACTCTATTTTGAAATTGGGGTTATTGAATATCATTCTAAAAATGAATGGTTAAAAAAAGATTAGTTAACTAAATAAAAATGAAAATTTTAAACATTTCAAGTGTAGAAAATTATCATCTTTAATAAATAATTTAACCAAATTATTTGGGTAAGAAATGAAGATATGGATATGTTGTATGCTATTTGATGTTTTTTTTTTAACTGTTTATGTGTTATTCCATGGTGTGAGTTTTCATTTGAATCAAATAACAAAAAGTTTAATTGCAAATATTATGTTCTATTATGATAACTATCATTATAAAAAAATTATTAAACAAGAAATCAATTTAAAAAAATAATTGATTATTATATTAAATAAATTATATATTATTTTAAAGATTAAAAAATTTATTAGTATTTTAATTAATTTTTATTATTAATAAATAATTTTAAAATTGGTAGTTAAAATTTTACAGTTAATTAGATATCAATTTAAAATTTTTTTATTAATAATAAAAATTAATTTAAATAGTAATAATTTTTTATTTTTTAAAATAATATCTAATTTAATAAATATAATAACTAATTTTTTTCTCTCTAACATTCTAGTAATGTATTTTTTCTTTTACTTGAATATTCTTTTATTAAGGCAATATTTTGGATATTTTTATATGTGGATAGTGAAAGTTATTACACTGCCATAATTGTAGCCTTTTAATTGTATCTTTGTTTTAAAATTTGTTAGTGTGTACTTAGTTTTGCTTCAAAATAATTATGATTTAAAAAAAATAACTGGTTGTTGGATTGTTAATTTTGTTGATTATGTACTGTTCACACAACAAACATAAATTGAGTCAAATATATTGTTTATTTTATTTATTGCTACACGAAATGTACATATATTTTCTTATTATTTATACTTTGTATAAATAAAAAATATAGTTTAATATATATATTGTGAATAGTAAACCTTATATATCTTGTCAAAGATACTTGTAAACATACTTATCAATCTCACACTCATTTTGGAAACATTAACGAGTAAATATCAACTATTTTAAAACACTATTAATATTATTAAGTATAGTAGCTAATTCTTATTAAAAACAGTATAATGATTATACAAATTATATGAATAATTTCTGATTAGTTTTTATAAGGTTTACAAAAATGTAGATTCAAATTAAGAAAAGAGGTAGAATAAAGTTGATTGAATTCTAATATATACAGTTGTTAAAAAATATTAATTAGTTGGATACAATTTGAAAAGTTAGAACATGTGAAAGTGTCATATAGATTCAATTGAAATATTAAAATATAATAATTTGCCTAAAAAATACTACAAGAAATATACATATTATTGGTTAGTAAGGTAAAAAAAAAGTTCATGTATAAATGAACATTCATATCACTAAGTATTCATAAAAAAATCAATAAGATATACATTTGTTGATAAATGCTTAATTTGACCTTCAATAAAAATGAAATTATCAATGATATCCTTTGATATTTTTAAAAATACTCTTTGATTAATTTTTTTTATGTTTTATTTTCTAATTATTTTAACTTAGATGACAAATGATATTGGTGCAATCTAAATACATAATTAATCTATTCATATATTTCATTATCTCATCTGTTATGTTTGTTTAACTTTCTCATTGAGAATGTATTGTCATAAATAGTCAATAAGCTTGAAGTTATGTTCTAATATTAACTAAAGCAATTATCTCACTATAAATTTGAAATATTAACTTCTGCAAAATTAAAATTCAACTATATTGGTTTTAAGAATAGTAATATCAACAAATCATGTTGTTTTCCATGTACCCATAACTAATTTCATATTAGATGAGACTCTAAAGTTGGTGCAAGATTTATACTATTAACTAATGCATGTCCCAGACAAAAATCTATAGAACAATGTAAGCACAAATGATTGATAAAAATTAAATGGATGTGTTTATTAAAGATTACTATTTATGCAAAATTATAATCAAAAGGAATGTTTGATTACAAATAGATTCTAAGTAAAAGTTATCTTATGAGCATTCCTTATCCTAATAACCATAGCATGGAATGGTCACATTGTTTATAATTCCAAATAAAAGTATGCATGTGTAAAAAGGTAATTAGATCAATTGCCTTTAGAGATGTAATGCACACATGGTTCGTTTGATACCTTCGGACATTAGGATATATTAACTACTACTATTGGACATCTAAAGCACCTAGATCATGTCCATAATGTTTGTGGTAGGTGTATGTATACGATAATACTTTGGGGTACCTTTTTGACATGTTCACACTACTACACTACTAAACTAAGAGGAGTTGGAATGGATATATCATTAAATAACTACGAGGTTGATGCAGCAAATAAGTAAGCAACTCACTAATACGTTACAAGGGAGATACCTTCATTCAATCCTTTCACACATCTCTCACAGGAACCTCAACCCATTCCTTAAACTCTTTGTGTTAGCACACATAGGAGTTATGTTGCAGACCCCTCAAGGGAGGAGACTCACACTAACACTAATAGTCGGTATGAGTTATATGTTGATGAGGATCCTATATGATGGGTGACCTTAGACACTCTTCATGAAGGGGTTCAATCATCTACTTCATACTAGTGTTAGGATGATGGTTGAAGATGTTTGAGATGGTGAAGCTCGAGTGCTTGTACCAAATGATAAAGTTCAGGTAATGGCATAGACTTTGAAGATTTTCATTGTTTGGGCCTCCCATTTGGTTAGGACGCTAAACAAAGTATGTTCTTAAATTACACATATGTTCTATTAATATTAAGAATAATTTTTATACCAGTTTTTAGTTACTAATTAATTTTTTTTTTTGTTAGGAGATTGGTGGGCTTAGAAAAAAAGCTTCCCTATTCATAAGACCATCACTTTGAAGGATCCTATTTATGAGCTTATGGTTTTTTTCTCAAAACCTTTCCATGCTCATTTCTATGTGTAGTGGGATCATAAATAAGAATAATTTTTGTACATAAACTACAATGATGTGTTGGAATTTGTTTCGAGCAACCAATATCTCAATATTTTTGCCATATAGCTATGGATTGTGTAAGAACATATGTTCATCCTTTAGACTTCAATGACAAATTTAATATCTTTCTTGTTTCATGGTAGAATTTTATTTTATTATAGGTTTCTACACTATTGCATACTATAACAATGTCTTTGAATTTTTAAAGTCATGATCCATCCAAAAATTTATAAATAAGATGAACAAGTGTCAAAGTTAGATTTAACAATGGATGCACACTTTCAAGAAAGACATTTTCCTTTGACCATAGAACCACGAGTAAGTAAAACTTACATAAACATTATTTGTCATTTTCGTTTCAATGTAACATTTTGTTTTATTATTTTAGTAATAATTGGAAACTCATTGTATCGTGCCCAAGTGAAATGTTGTCATTTGGTTATGCCATGTGACAAATTCTCTTTACAAGTAAGTTTTAGACCATTTTCTTTCTAAAATTAAGTTTAAGTTTAAGTTTAACTTCTTTTTTTTTATAATTGTGACAAATATTTGGAGATCATCAATCACTTCTTACCAATAAAGACATAAATTTTGAGAACTGACAGAATTAGTTAATTAGAAACATTGTAATAAAGTACTTTTCAATGGTTTATGTAAGATTCTCTCCCCCTCTCACTATATATGTGTGTGTTGTGTGTATATGTGTT
This sequence comes from Phaseolus lunatus, assembly GCA_013389735.1. Lineage (NCBI taxonomy): Eukaryota > Viridiplantae > Streptophyta > Magnoliopsida > Fabales > Fabaceae > Phaseolus > Phaseolus lunatus. Next base: position 47,012,661 of record CM023866.1, read on the forward strand.
GCTATGATGTAATAATTGTATTGAATTTTCTGTATTTCATATGAGTTGCCTCTAAAACAAACAACTTCTTTAAAAAAATGTAAATCATATTATCTACCATGTACTACTAAAGGAATGAAACAATATTATTAAAATATTATCACCATGGAGACATCTTAAATGAAAGGGAAGTAATGAAGTATTGTCATCGAAACATTTAACTACTCATCAATACATAACCAAATAAGTTATTTTTTGTTTGCAATGTCAATCCTTTTCCCCTACATTCCTAGTTATCAAGAACTTGTAAAGTTTGGAACACAATGGTGTGACAATCCTGACTATATTTTCTTTTCCAACACCTTTGTCACCATTTTCAAACAAAAAATATGGACAAACTAAGATATTTCCTAGGGATTGAGATAATATGATCTAAAATGGTATTGTTATCTCTCAAAGGAAATATGCATTGGATATTTTGGAGGAAACTTGGTTGATGAATTCGAAATCTTTTTATACACCTATGAATCCCAATGCCAAACTTCTACCCAATTAGAGGGAGTCTCGCTTAGATCTGGAAAAGTACAAAAGATTAGTTGGAAAATTGAATTATCTGTGGCTTGTCTTGATATTTCCTTTATCGTTAGTGCGATGAGTTAATTTCTTAATTTTCCATGTGAAGATCATTAAATGCACATTTGTCTAAAGTACATTAGAAGCTCTCATGAAAAATGTTTGTTATAAGGTAACAATAATCATATTAAAGTCGTCTATTATTCAACTTCTGATTGAGCAAGATCTCCATCCGATTGAAAATCCACTTCCGCATATTGTGTCTCTATCAGTGATAACCTGTGATGCATAGACACAGATATGTATACGGATATGACACGGACATGAAGATACGGTTAAATTGAAAATTATAGGACACGAAACACGACTCTATATATATATATATATATATATATATATATATGTTAAATTGTACTATATAAAATAAAATTTACTTAAATATAAAAATCAAATAACTTTATTTAATAGAAATTAATATATAAATATAAAAAAATAAACATATAATAAATTAAAAATTATTTATAATATTATATATTTTTAAAATAATATTCAGTTATTATGTTATTTATTTAAGGTTATGTTATATTTTTAACTTTAATATAATTATCATAAGTCAAAGTTTATTTTATCTTTTTAAAATATTAATCTTTAATAAAACTTTAATTTACTTTTTAAAAATAGTTTAAATTATAAAAAGAATACATGATATTATATAATTATATAACAAATTATATTTAAATTTAATTGAAAAATATAAATTAAATAAAAAAATATTAAATTTAAAATCAATCCACTATTCCTCCATTAATGTTGCCTGCAATTGCAACTTTTCAGACTTTGTCCAGAATGACTGGCATTATATTGCACTATAGCTCAGTGAGCACAATGCTACTCAATATCGTGTGAGATTTTGTGTAATTTTTGTGTGAAAGATGCGTCCAAGGAGTTGGACTATGTCATGCATCCAAGAATAGGGTCGTGTCTGGCCCATGTACGTGTATCCGACATCGGGTCATTCACGCATTCATTGCGTGTCGGTAATGCGTCGGAAGCGCGAAAATGACACCTCTACACCGTGTCAAAGTTTTATCGGTGATAACTTGATCTCTTGGAAGTGCAAGAAACAAAAGTTTTGTGACAATCTAGCGCAACATCAAAATATAGAGTTATAACCTCAATTATTTTTGAGCTTATTTGGCTTAAACAGTTACTCTTCATATTTGCTCAAATCTCTTTTTTCATAAAAGGATCAAACATATTAAGATTGATTGTCATTTTATTTGAGAAAATATTGTATGAGAAAATATCAGGACAGAATTTGTTAATTCAAATGATCAATATTTAATGCTCTTTCTTTTTTTGTTCTTTAATCTTCAATTGATAAACGTTTTGGTTGACCAACAATCTCTCCAATCTCTTATCGTCTGATAGATGATGCGCTAATATGATATGATCTTCATCTTATTAAACATAATTACATGCTTTGTTGGTTTAAGCACTCAATCAAAATTGTAGGGTATTGAACTTTTTCCTTATATTAAAGTATTGAGATTACATGTACAAGTGCTAATTTATAAAATAAAATAAAAAAGCAAAGAAAGTGCAATATACTAGTCATTACCAACCAAACTAATACTTAAAAGAATTAAAAATGTATCAAGTAATGAAAATTTGTTAGCGTGTTCTTTAGCTTCAATAAAGCAATTTGGAATTTTCTAATGGGATTAACGTCACGATTTCATGTCTCTTCTTTATTCTCCCCTAGTTGTCTCTTCTTTCTTCGTCCCTTGGAAACTTCAATAAGTTGAATTCACTCTTCATTATTTCCAAACTTGTACATACAATATATGGATTAATGAAGAAAGAACAAATATACAAAGTAAGGATGATAATGATATCAAACACACCTAGCTAGTATGATCAACATATCAAACTCTACAAAATCTACAACTAAATACCATTTGCCCTTAGTGAGTGAATTGAAGCACACACAGAATCAAACTGTTAGCTTTTGCCATTGTAACAAGACAAGCATTGTTTGTACTTCAGCAAGAAGCTGTTGCAAGTGGCTTCTTCTTTACTTATTGTGAGTTGTGGTCCCTTATTTAAGTATCCTTACCATGTAAACACTGGAGAAGTCAGGCGTGACCAAAGAGAAATGTTAAGCTGTCAAATATGCTTAGAAAAATCCTACAAGACTCAAGTATTCTTTACATCCCTTTCACTTTTCATAAAGGAATTTAAGAGGTGATAATGAACAAAAGTAGTAAGTTTCCTTTTACACACTTTTGGTGTTTTCATTGTCCTTATATTCAAACTGAAGCTGAGAACAATCACCTTCTGAACTTTTGCTTACACAGCTTAGTATTGTATCTTCCATCAGTTCTGCAAGAATGGCTTCTTCTATTTCAAAACCAATGGTTTCAGCTTCAAGTCTAAGGTCCATCCATGTCCCATTTTTATCCATATCTTTTTTAATGATTTTGTCTAAGGTACGGGGTGCGGGCAAGGGAATGAAATGCCAACATACTCCTTCCCAGACTTTGAGAATAACCTTCATCATGTTTGGAGAAGGCCTTATGCCAGGTTTTATGAATGACACACAAGGTGAGACCACGAAGTAATCACGACAAACCTCCATAAGAACTTTATTGACACAATCATAGATGAGCTTCTGGTCATGGCAAAGCTGGTTTGGTAAGAACTCTACCTCATCAAACAAGGAAGGACCTAGGATCTTGTCTGAGGAAAGGCATTTCATTGACAATTGGTCTATAGTCAATCCAGAAGTTTGCAGAACTGCTTTGATGTAATCATATATCCATTCATTTTCTTTAGGAGAATACTTTTCTCTATCGATTTCATTCAAAGGTGAAGAGTATTGTTCTCCAAATTGCAGTGGTCGGACTGGTACTTCAACTGAAAATTATGAATGAATGTGACGTGAGATTAAAATTAATATGGCAAACAAAAATGGTAAGTTACATTGCTACATATTGTGCTGATTTGTCCCTTGATATGATTCTAAATTTCTTATTTTCTCCGAGGATTAGAAAGGTAAATAATATACAATTGAAAACCATTAATTTCTTAAGCAATTTCAAGATAAGCATGATTTAGAGCTCCCTCCCCAGTAGCTGGCATGCAACTCTATATTTTTATTTGTGTTCAGTAAATAGTTAGAGGCAGCAGAAAGTAGAAACATTGGAAACAACTTTTTTAATATGTAGCTTTTAGAAAGAGAGTTTAACTATTTAAGAACAGTGTCATATAGGTCTTTGATGACTTTATTTCAGGAATGGTTACTATGGTTTTAGGAATAGAGCTTAACTATTTAAGAACAATGTCATAAAGGCCTTTCATGACTTTATAGCAGGAATCCTTACTAGGCTTTTAGAAAAAGAGCTTAACTATTTAAGAACAGTGTCATATAGGCCTTTCATGGCTTTATTGCAAGAATCTTACCAGGCTGAACATCATCTTCGAAGAACGGTGTGTCAAGAACAGAGACAGGACTTGGCCGCCCAGATACATCTGTAACACTTTCTTTGGTGGTGGAAGAGTGAGGTGGGGACGACAGTGGAGATGTTGGTTTGTGTTCTTCTTTTACATCCTGTGGAAAGAACAAATCACAGAACTACACAGCTAAACAAATCTTAACCGGTCCTTATTTTGACAACATACATCTAGCATAATAATCAATATATCCAAAATCATTGATTTGTGTAAAACTAAAATGCAGACAGAAATATTACCTGCTTTGAATATTGAGAGCATTTTGCACAATCAGAAATTTCGGAGAGACCATAGTTTTGGTCTTCCTTTCCTGCACTGAGGTCAACTGGTTGTGAGGAAGATTCCAAAACATCCACCTCTTGTGCAGATTCTACATCACCTGCACAGAAATTAATAAAAGGATAAGCAACACAATATCTAAAGGAAAATACAACAAAGTTTATCATAGAAGCTATCACTTATATCATATATTTTGTACATGATACCTCCAGTAACTATCTCATCTCTAACAGGACAAAGTTTTTGTGTTTCATCAAGATGAGTGTGGTCGTCTGCAAAATTTGAGTCTGACTTAATTTCTTGTACTTTATTATTAGAGATTTCATTACAAATTTTTGATTGCTTCTCTGAACTGTCTATTTCTTGATCCAAATGACCAGCAGAGGATTCTTGTTTGGGAGACACAGTATCCTTATTAGCCACCCAAATTTTATCTGAAGTGGAAAATCTTTTCTGTGCAGTGACTGAATGATGCTCCCAATCCCTTCTAGGACTGCCAAGGGGAGAAAAGTTGTACTCAGGAAGAGATAGTATTTTCCCAAGGGTTCGAGAAATCTGCTTACTTGACAAGTCTATTTTCTCATCTCCGTTACCTACAATTTCACATAGATGTTTCTTAGCCTCAATATATAAGTTAGAAACCCTTTGTTTTGGATAACTACCATTTTCATGTTCCCCTGTCAATTCAAAATCTTTAGTTGTACTAGTCTTTTCTCCTTTCATAACACCAGTGGTAGGTCTTCCAATTTTTTCAATGAAGAAGTGATCTTTATTAGGAGATCTCATTCCAGCATTGTCTTTGCCAATGACTTTGCTGCTAGGCCTCCTGTTTTGAGATTCAGCAGCAGGGTGTCTTTTTGAGACCCCTTCAGGGTTTCCATGTCTCTCCCTTCCCATAGCATGCTTTAATTTCTTTTTTATCTCTGTGAGGGAAAAATGTGAACTACCTCTCACAGAAGGACCATTGTATTTGACAACATCATAAGAATCTTGATACGAGACAAGTTTGTTTCCAGTTTCAGAATTTTGCAAGCCCATCTGCCCAGGCTTCAGAATAACAATACTTGACAAATTAGAGTTTCCATTTTCATTTGCTGAACTTTTTGAATGAGACTTCTCCTTTTTTCTGAAAAAGTTATGCTTCTTGTGGTTGACTAGATCCCTATTTTGTTTCAGGTTGCCATGATCTTTTTCAGAGAAGTTGGAACCAGCTACAGAACCACATTCTTTTTCATTTGTTCCCTGAGAATTCCTAAACTCTTGAACACATTTCAGCAAAAGTGAATTTGGATTTTCAACAAGTGAAAGAAACAATTCCTTATCTGAACTTATAAGCTCCATAGCTTCCACAAGTTGATGGGAGCAAAGGAATTTTCTGGCTTCAGCCGGATCTTTGCCATTTAATACCATCTGATTCACAAATTCACAAATTGCTTCTTTTGCATTTTCAGAAATAGCTAGCTTTGATTGTGCATCTACTTCTACTTCTACACCATTGCCATGCATCATTGAACAAACATCTTTTAGATGACAAAACTCTGCAATCATCCTATCCAGATCAAGATTATCTTTAGATTGCTTCCTTGCGTGCTTATTATGTGTGATTTCAGATTTCAAGGTTGTATCCAAATTTAAATCATTGGTGTCCTTATCACAGTTTTTCTTGTAAAATTTCTTTTTCCTTTTGGAATCTAACTTCAAAAGGACATCACGCCTTAATTTGGATTCCTTTGATTCTATTTGAGCACTCTCTCTATCCTTCCTTTTGTTCTGGTCAATGAACATCTCTTCTTCAATGAGTTTCTTCACGCTAGGCTTATTAGCAGCTGTCACAATTGTTGGTCTTCTACTCTCTCCACTGTCCTGAAAGATTCACAAAACAGTAATATCAGTAAATGCACAGGCATCCTCTAAGCAGATTACCATAATTTTATGATGACTAAAATTTTTGTAAACTTTTCAAATGTAATAGTGGCATAAGCAGGGACAAACTTACAGAACTGCTTTGACAAACTTCATCCAAATTGCTCATCTCAAACTTGGTCTTTATGGCCCCTGCGACAGGAAAAAAATGAGATTCAATAACTAATATTAATTGTTCTGTTAAACCAGTGAAGTTGCTCCTCAAATTATTCCACAATCATTATAGATATTGGACAGGAAAAGCATTTTTTATGATTATGAAAGATTTCAACTTGACACCATTACAAAAAATTGCTTGACATGCAAATATCAGTCCCTGCACCATTCCTCAGTATATACTGATTTTGTTATTTATTTAGCATATACAAAGTCTTCAGTGAAAATATCACATACATATTTATGCACGTGACATGAGCATGATATTCAATTTTGTACCAATCTAGATGCTAAGAACAATTCTTACCAACAGCATGTTTGCTGCTTCGCCTCTTGTCTGCAATCATCTTCCTAGTGGAATGACCATGGCGAAAATCAAACATACTAATAAAACCCCACATGCAGCCTGATTTATCTTTCTCAAACCGCACAGGGCGTCTTTGGGACTTCTTTGCCATGATGATTGGGCAGAATTGTGTTCCTTGACTCCTGTTTTCCTTTCCCTTGAAGGGTGTTAAGATCTTGGCCTTAGGTAGCCACAGTCATTCAAAAAATTTCATAGGTAAGATTGCCGAACCTGACAGCAACAAAGTAAACAGATGCATTTAAAAGCCAACAAAATACCTATGATGACCCCAAAACCACGTAGTTCACACATACAACACCCTAACAATGTGATAAATGATGCATTAGATATATATACACATCAAGCTAATCTATTCATGCCAACACTTTTTGTTAAATCAACTTATGCAGATAACCTAGTTGCATTAAACTTGCCACACAGTGATCATCAAAGTTATCAATCCCTGGGGCACAAAAGACAAAACTGAATAGTCATAGGAAAATGAGATTTAATGGCTAACGAGTTAGGAAATGTAAGGGCAAAAAATTTGGTAGGTTAAGCAACTAAAGTAGTTATTAGTCTATGTCATGTAGCAAAAATTGAATAATCACATGAAAAATGAGTTTGGTTCAGACAAGTACCTGATTTTCTGAGCCTTGTTGACTCAATATAGTGAAGGAACAAAAGACAAAGAATTTGGGAATCCCTATTTCAGTCCTCCAAGTTTCCCATTAGAGTGAAGTTCACGAAGTTTTGGCTTCCTTTGGAGGAGAAGGTATCAATGCTCTGTTCTCACAGACCTTAACTGTCTGAATTCTGAAGTTCCACGGAGAAAGCTTAAAACCCCAGTTATTTGCTCCTCTCCACAGATAAAAGGCCACCTGAGATAACTTACAAGGCTTCAGCTTTTACAATTGACAACGACTCAAAGAATCACAGCTCATTGATTCTGCTTTCTTCCAATAAAAAACATAGTCAATGATCAAACGTGAGGAAAAAGTTTGATAATTAATCATACCACACCAAAACCTTCAGGCACACACAAAAAGAGAGAGCATGTCCTTAAACACTCCAAAAATCACCAATTCACCGCAAGACTCGTTACTTCTGCACAACTGAATCCATGCCTGCAATAAATGGCCCATTTATCTCCTCCAACAATTTATCTACTCAAATAACAGCCTATGGAACATCCAAAATTCCATTAAATCCTTACCCACCTCTAGCACAAAACACCTCCACACAATTCTCTCTACAAACTTTCACCTCTAAAAGTATCAAAACTCACTACCCTCTCTCAATCTCAAACCCACCAACAACTCATTCCCTCAAAAGAACCAAGCTGAAATTTGTTCATCAGACACCACACTCTATGAGAGGAATACCATTTGGCAGCAAATTTTCCCACCAAAAAAATCAAAAACTTTTGCTAATGGGCATCTCTTTTTTGCTGTCAAAGAGATGAAAATGCTAATCTAGCACCGACCCAGGATCTGCTGAGGCATAATTCTGATTTGGGGAGGCATTGAATACATGGAAAAAGTGAAAGAAAGAAAGAAAGAAAGAAAAGAAAAGAAAGAAAGGAGAGAGAATTGGTGGTGAAGGTTAGGATTATGGGAGAAAAAGTGAAAGTTGAGAGTCTTACACTTTACAATGTTGTTGGGCGACACGAAGAATAGTCATAGTACATGACAGTTGAGGATAGCTAGATAGAGGGGTCCACACAAGAGTTTTTGTTGTTAAGGAAGAAAAAGTTTTTGTGAATGTGTAGTGTTTTTTTTCTCCACTGTTTCAAATTTTGGAATTGGAACACCATAATCCAAATCACACCAAACTGCAAATACAAAATGGAATTCAGAGAGAAACAGTAAGAGAATTAACGTGTACTCCACTTATCAACACAAACGTGGCCTTTTCAGGCGTTACAAAATGGTGTTATGTTAATAACAGTTAATGTAATCATATCATATCATGTGTTCATATATTATTTATCTATATTTGCACAGTTTTTTAAAAAAGTAAGCAAGGAAAATAACCATTTTGTTTCAAATGGTAATGATTTGTATGGTAATTATGTTCTGTTATAAAATTTTCTGATAAACTAGTCCTTGAATTTTACTACTGAATATTATCATATTGATTTTTTTTTAAATACAACTTAATATTAGATTAATTCTTAAACATTACAGTTTTGTGAAAAAAATATCTTACAAAATTTAATTGTTACATTTCTTTTGTAAGTTTTGGGAGTTTCCAGCTGTAATCCTTGAAAAAGAGAAAAAAAAAGTTAACTACAAGTTTCTTACAGTAAGAGTCCAGCACAGTATATGATTTTTTTAATTAATGGAAAAGAAACAAAACAAAGAACGTAAAATATTAAATTAAATATATAGTATTTACTTACAATACATGTAAATACGTAGAGATACTGTGTGTATTGTTTAAGTATTCTAACTAAGGAGAGTTATCATATAATAGTATCATGTGTACAAATAAGAACATTAACTATACATGTTTATTTTTTTAGTATGCTTATTGTGTATCTTTATTTTATTTTATTTTTTTGAGAAAATGTATCAATTAAAGTTATTCAATTCAAGGATTTTACATATAGTTAAAAAGTTTAATAATGATTTTAAGTAAAATTACATTAAAAAATATCACCTTAAATAAATAAATAAAAAACTGCAAACTCTTTGAATCTTCTGCAATTTTGAGAAACTCATTCCTTTCATAAGCCTTAAATAAATTATTATTGATGACTCAAGTATGGTTGTGCTCTCCAAGCTACAACCTATATCTTAAGAAATAAAAACTATATAATAAAAAGAAGCAAAATGTGTTGTTTAAAGTAGATAAACCACATGGACTATTATAAAATGAGACCTTTTAAACAAATTTATTTAATGCTCTTATTAAAATAACACGCAATACATTTATAGCAAAACAATTCAATGTTGATCTTAACATATGATGCCAACAATGAAATAGTTAATGAGACAACCTCTTGAAACCTCTCAATGTAAAAAAAAATAAAAAAAAAATAAAAAAAAAAAAATAATAATAATAATAATAATAAAACCACTTATATAGAACTCTTTTGCTATCACAAATTCTCAAGTCAATTTTTTTTTCTTCTATAATCATTTGTATATTGAGAGAGTATTAAGCTTAATGAGTAAAATCTTATAATTGTCTTTTTTTTAAGACATAACCCTTAAGTCTATTGATGCAAATCCTTAAAAAAAATAATAAATACTTTTGTGGAGGAAGTAAGGGGTATATTTTGTGTGAAATAATACTTGTATTATGTAAAAGATGTAAGCTTTTCAAATAATACAAACATGAATAGTTTCAAGAAGTTAAATAATATTACTCTAAGTAAGAAATAATCTCACAAAATCCTCTTGTTAACAAGTATTAGTGGAATTTAATGTTTGTAAATCTAGATATTAATTTGTGTTTCCCTCCTTTTTATTTATTTATCCTAATTGTTTAAACTAATTTGTAAATTGTGTTTTTCCAATTGTAAAAAGAAATTTTTAGAAGTAGTCATATCAATTTGAAAATTTGAATGTGAAATGACTTCATCACTTTGTTGAGATTTATTAGAGATTGAATCTTTGAGTGAAATAGATGTATTTTGAACTCATAGCTTACATAAAATGGCTACTTGTTTGATGTCATTGGAATATGTTTTAGAGTTTTTAGTAGGAATTATATAGTTTGAAAAAGTTGTAGTATTATTAATTGGTGTATGATGAAAATCATTAAATAACAACGAAACTTATAGATAAAAAATAATTAGTCACTATATTTATTAAATTAAATATTATTTTATAAACTAAAAATTTATTGATATCTAAAGTGATTTTTATTATTAATAAAAAATTATCAAATAGTTTCTAAATTGGTATTTAAATTAACTATCAAGATTTTAACTACTAATATTTTATATTATAAATTAGTCTTTAAAAGATTAATAGAAACTAATTTAGAATATAAAGTAGTTAGTAGCTAAAACCTAGGTAGCTAATAGTTAGATACTAATTTAAAAACTATTTTATAAACTTTTACTAATAGAAACTAGTTTAGATACTAATAATTTTTTTTAGTTTGTAAAATGATATCTAATTTAGTCAATATACTAACTAATTATTTTGGTCTCTAAAATTAGTTTCTATTTCATGATTTTTTTTAGTAGATTTTATTATGATATCTAACTATCTAATGTGAATTTTGGTTCATTTTAATTGTCTAAATTACGTGGGGTTATAATTTTCTAACTAATAAAGAATTTGAAAAAATCAAATTTGAGGCACCTGAACCAATTTCAAAATTATGCAGATCATGTAGAATTATGCAAACTCACAATGATTCAAAAGATAGTTGGTTTGGTATGTCATATGAATTTAACTTGTCATATGAGAGAATTTAGTTTCTTTGGTAATGTAGTTGTGTTGGGCAGATAACACAACAAAGGTAGAATGACAAGTGCACATATCTAAGTCAAATTCAATACATATGTCTTCCAAAAATATAGTCGAATGTTTATTTATATATTTCAATGAATTTCTGACATAAATAATAATGAATATAGGTTATTAGCAAATACTTTATTGTTTAGTAGATTATAATAAGAGGAAATATTAAAGTTGAGATATTTGTAACTTGTTTAAATTAAACTTGAAATTATGAAATTATGTTGAATTTTTTTAAGGATACAAGTTTGCCCAGTTTGTTATTCTTTGTGTTGTTTTCTAATATGTGTTGATTGTTTATGTGTAAGTAAAGAATGCTATAAGTATAAGTGATTGAACTCTATAATAAACAAATGAAGTTCTATTTTTTCTTTTTTGATATTTTTATTTTGTTTATGTATAAAGGATAACATTTTGTTCAATAATGGAATGCAATATAAATCTATATATATATATATATATATATATATATATTTATTATTATGGTATATGTAGTTCAAGATGTTACTAATACCATATTATTTAAAAATTAAAGTTTTAAATATAAAAAATTAAAGGTTTTTTAGATTAAATAATTTTAATTATTATATATTAATCATGTCTAAAAAATATTATATTTTAACTCAATTATAATTTATCTTATAAAATATAAAAAGTATATTTTAAAAAATATATTGTTTTAGTATTAAAATAAATAAATATTTATAAAATATAATTGAATTTATTAACTTGTTATTAATTTAAATATGATTTTGATTCAAATATAAATATGTTGTAAAAACTAAAATAAGGAGTATAAATACTATTTTTTTAGTAACATAAGAAATGCTAATATTTATTTTAAAAATTGAAAAAAATATAATGCCGTTTAAAAGGTTAAGAAAGGTAGATGCAATTTTCTCATAATTACAAAATTTTATTTATATTTATATAAAATCTTTAATTTTATATTTTAATATTTATGTTTAAATTTTTATAAATTTAAATTAATTATAGCTAATATATTAATAAATGAAGTAAGTAACACTTTATCAAAAAATTGTTTTTGAAAACTAGAGGAGGGTGATTCTTGTTTTATTAGAAACTTGTGAAAATCTATTTTAAAATGGAAAAGAGTGTACATCCTCTAAAAATAATATGATCAGCACTTAAAAATAATGTTTGACATATTTGTAATATCAAAAAACAGAATTTTAATCCAAAAGCAAATTCCTCTTCATATTAAAAAATATGTTGAAATAATAAATAAAATTTAATAATAAAAATGATATATATATTTTTTTTAGACTAACATATACGTCTCCTGCCATTTATTCGGTTTCAAACAAATCCTTGTAATTAATGTTAAAAAAGGAATAATGTTATACAATTATTAGGTCACATTATACCTTTATTTTTGAAATTGGACAAATAACATATTATTAAACTTGTCAAAGCTCTATTTAATATTTTAAAAATTAATTTTGTATTACAAAATTATTACTGTCGAAAAATAATAAAGAAACATATTATTATGCCTTTGTAATGCTAACGTTTAAAATTAAATTGTAATTTTTTTTATCAATTTTTAATATTTAAAATACATATAAAATTCAAAATTACCTTGTAATATTTATGATTGAGTTCGAACCATACACAACCATATTTATTAATAATAATAATTATAAAAAGGAACAAACATTTTTAATTGGTTTGCATTTTTTCATCGTATCAAACATTTTTTTATCTGACCTACTACAGATTTTTTAATTTTTTACAGACTATATTCACAATTATTATTGTTATTTATTTTTTAATTAAATATTTAATGATAAGGGTTTAATGAAAAAAAAAGAAAAAAGTTTCCTATTCTCCCATATAATAAAAGTTGTATTATATATATTATCAAAGTGCTTAAATTACATTCATAATTATTTTATTTCATATTCAGTCTGTAACTAAAATTTTGTTAGCAAAAATAGACAAATGTCATCACTATTTCTAAATTGATGACATTTGCATGTCTCTTGATTTAAAACAGAACTAAAAGGATTATTAGTTTTTATAATTATAAAAAAAATAGATTTATTTAATTCTATTAACTCACCAAAAGAATTGTAAAAGGGTTATCATCAGTGTTTAAAATGTATAAGAGAATATAATCTTGTATTTTTCAAATATAAAATTTTATATATGTATACCTTTTAAGATAAGATGGAAACTTATTTATTAAATAAAAGCTAATAATACAAAATTTTCAATAATTACAAGTTGAATGAAGACATTTTTTGTCATTTATCTTATATCTTTTTATTTGTTAAAATCTTTTATATGTTTTCTTTAATTAAGTACATTTATACTTTATTCATAAAAATATGTAATGGTTACCTAAATTATCCCATAGTACAATAGTCTTCCACTATTTTGCTTTTGACCCTCAAGAAGTGTGTTCATTCACTACATAGTCAAAATTTAGAATAAATATAAACACATTTATTATGTATTGAATTATTTTTCACTTTTTCACCAATCATTGTTGTTTCACACAATGCTATATTTCCTTTGTCAAGTTGAGTGATATATGTCAAGAACTCCTACAATAAATTAAATCAAATAGATTACAGGTTAATTTTTTTTTATTTGTCATCACATGAAAAAAGTATTATTAAAAAGATACAAAAATATGGAAAACTAAACCAAAACCCATATACTAACAAAAATGATACATAAGTATAAGTAAACTATACTTATTCATAAAAAATTCTAAGAATATACTATATGGAAGCCTATTATATCAATGAAAAGATTCTCTATGAATAAATTATAAATTAGACAACTAATCAGCACACGCACTCCCTTCACGAAAAATATGAGTAACCCTAAATTTGATTTTCCCACAGTAATTAAAACAAGTATTCCATCAATTTCGAAACATCCAAGGAACATTTGTCCTAGCAGTAAATGCAGCACAAACCAAAGTAGAATTACATTCCAACCAGACATTAGTAAGTTTCAACTTCTGAGCTTTCTCCATAGCATGTATAACCCTATAAAACTCAGCAACCAAAGCAGTCTGAACTCCAAGAAACGCAGAAAAAAACTTCAATAAACTCTTCCATACTCCCATGGAAAATACCTCCACAAGTAGCAAGACCAAGTTAATTTAGAGACTACAAAATTATTTATATTTACATCATTTTTAAAGTTAGAAATTGGTTTTTAAATTAATATTTAATTAGCTTCTAAATTTTTAACTACCAATTATTTTAGATTTTAAAATTGGTAACTAAAACTTGGATAACTAATGATAGCTAAAATCTGGATAGCTAATTAAATATCAATTTAGAAACTAGTTTATAAATTATTTTAGATACTAATAATTTTTTGTAGTTTATACAATAGTCTATAATTTAGTTAATATAATAACTAATTATTTTTTTCTCTAAAATTGATTTCTATATAATGAGTTTTTTTTAAGATATTCTTATTCCTTTTAATATAGAGTCTTACAAAGTTGCACTTTCAAATAAGTTTTAAGGTGGACACTAAGTAGATATTAACTCTTTGTATGTTTTTACTACAATAAAATCATTAAATAGGAATCAATTTTAAAGAGAAGAAATAATTAATTATTATATTGACTAAATTATATATTGTTTTAAATATTACAAAATTATTGGTATCTAAATTAGTTTATATTATTGATAAATAGTTTATAAAATAGTATCTAATTAGCTACTTAGGTACCAAAATCTTAGTAACTAATTAGAATCTAATTTAGAAATTATTCATTAATAAAAAAACTAATTTACATATCAGTAATTTTTTTCGTCTTTAAACTAGTATCTAATTTAGTTAATATAACAACTAATTATTTTATGTTTCTAAAATTAGTTTGTATTTAATGATTTTCTAATAGTTCTTGAATGTATTTATGTAGAAAGAAAATAAAAGAGAAAAGAAAAGAAGAAAATCAAATAAATTTTTATGATTTAGGTTACCCAAAATTACGTGAAATGGAAATTAAATTCGTGGATCCTATTACAAAAATAATTCTCTCATATTAACATGAAATGGGATGTTTTATAGTGATATGAGTGTTGAATGATTAATTAAATTGCTTGATATTTTTAACTTAATCAAACTTAACACAAATAAAAGATTTAATAATGTTTGTATGCGTTTGGTAAATAGGTATTTAGTACACACAAGTTATTGTCCATATTTTTCAGCTAACCATCTCTAAGTTTGATATGCAGTTTATTGTCCAACAATTAAACCAATATGACTTTTCTGTGGTTCTTTTGATGAACCAAAAAAATAATATATTGCTTCACATAATCATACTTTCGCCGTATCTCCAGATAATCATGATTAATTATGGTTGCTGGTATAAAGAAACTTGTTACATTTTACACTGCTAAGCAATCATAAATAATTATTGATACAATTTATAAAAATAAGTATAATAAAAGTTATTAAATGTATGGTTAAATATATTTTTTCTCTATGTACTATAACATCATGGAATTAATTTATTTTCTTAGGAATTAATTTGTTTTCTTAGTCTAAACTTGAAACCTTTTAGTATTTGTAATAAAGAAATTATTAAAATAAATTATTATCAACATTTACTTTACAAACAAATTACAGCGTGTATTATACTATAATAGTATAACATTCACACTAACGATGAGTCAACCATATTTTAATATTTTAGTCCATATTAAAAACATATTTGTTACATAAAAAAAACTGACAAAGATTTATTTCAATAATTTCTTTACTATAAGTAATAGATAGTTTAAAATTTGAAGTAAAAACCAAAATTAATTTCACATAAAAATACAAATACGAAAAAAATATATTTAACTCTTAAATTTAATATATATAGTGATTTATGATTAAATTATAATTTAAAAATATGTATAACTTCTTCATAAATAAACTAAGTTTGTGTATAACAAGTTGCATTTAAGAAATTAGTCTAAAATAAGCACTACTTAGTTAAACTCATCAAATATATATATATATATATATATATATATATATATATATATATATATATATATATATATATATTTTACTCGTTTATCGTTTCACTAGAAATAATACCAAATCAAGATAATGCATTTTTGGCCGAAAGCAAAACCTAATTGGTGTACTTTTCTTAGTTTTCAAATGATTATGTCCAAATCAAGTGAAGTTGTAAGTTTGGTTTAAGCTAAGCACAATATATAAATACACTCTAAAATATCATTTTAAATCAACCATACATGTCCAAACTAACTAATTTGCAATAATGTCAAAGTATAGGTTTTTGAGTTTGAAGATACAAAATAAATGAGTATAAATACTTTTAAATTTTCTAACTGGTATTCAACAGTGTACTGTATAAATCACTGTGGCAACATGGTTTGGTTAATAGTAAGGAAGAAGAAGACATCTTCATTTTGGTTGGAAAACAATTTAAAAATGCATGGTGGAAAACATTGATTTCATAATAAAACACTTCTTTAACTTTGGTTTCTCTTTCCTCTGAGCAGAACAGAAGATGCTTCAGATGCAGAAGCACGATCTCTGAATGCAAAATTACAAATGTAGCTACGACACTGATTTTCATAATTGTTTCTGGGAGGCACCAAATTTGATTTCGGAATCACAATGCTTTTCCAATGAAGCATGTGAGGAGCAGTTGGGCCTAAAATAGTGGTATTGGGCCCCCACTGAATAAAAACATTTGGGCCCACCCACATTGTCAGGGACCTTATTAGGGGAAACGTGTGTACCTTCATGCATGCCACTTCAACTAGTGTCTATTTCCGAAAGAGCCATGGTTTTCACAATCATAATACCATTAAATAGAAAATTAAGTTATTATTAGATGAACATTATATATCTCATTTGAATATTTTAGTTTTCAGTTCTAACTCTTCTACCATATAAATAATATAAGAGTTAGTGATGTTGCAACTCATAGAATAATTACAACATTTAGAGGTTATAATTGAAGAAATTAAAAATATTGACATGAGATCAGATACATTATCTAATAGTTATTTTCTAAAAATCTTTTTTCACTTTCTTTGAACCGCTCTTTGGTTCATACCACATACATTATGTTCGTAGGAAGAAAATAATGGGTGGAATAATATAGTAAACATAGCAGCAAGCAATCAATTTGGTGTCATTTATATTGTTCCTAATCATGCACTTGTATGAAAGTTGTGAAATCTATTGGATTCATCGATATGATTCTGATTTTGTGTGGAGAGAAGAATAAAAGGGTTTCAGTGCACTCCTTTGGGACCACAAACATGGAATCTAATTCTGAGTTAACTAAACATATATTATTGATGGAAACTATAAACAACAACTAAGTGATGGTTACATTAAATATGAAGAAGTAAGTTTTAAATACAACTCGACATTATAAAATCAACTTATAAGGTGAAATTTGTAGTCACACTTATATAGTGTGAAATGTTCTTATTTCTAATTGAAGCGGGATCTTCAAACACTCTAATTTATCAACTCGTACGTGTGATTATATATTTATAGTTGTCCAATAGCAGATGACTTTATAAGACCAAAAAACTCTCACTACGATAGATTTTAAATAACTCTAATACCATATTAAGAAGTGGACTTTAAGTCTAACTCAATTTTATAAAATCGACTTATAAGATGATGTTTGCACCCATTTATATACTATGAAATATTGTTATCTCTATTAAATGTGAGATCTCTAACATAAAATATCATCTTCGTCTATGTATCTCTTTTATTTTCCTTTGTTATGAAGGAATTGTTTGTGGTGAAAGGTGAGTGGGGAATGTAGGGTGGATGCATGACAAATTGAGGACCATGAAGAACAAAGGAAGCACTTACCCTAATGTAATCATTCATACCACCTTTCCCACATTACATGCAAATAGGCATGTGGAGCCATTAGTTTTACCTTTCACCCCATCTTCAGTATCAAGCAAAACAAATGTTGAAACGCATTATCCAAATGACCAAGGTTGGTTATAAGGAATAGGGATATCAAATTTGTGATTTTTTGATATGGAATTAGACTATAAAGAGTAAAAAGAGAAAATAGTGTATTCGGTATTCTCTCTATTATAATTCAAGATTATAGATATTTACTTTGATGGTGCATTTTAAAAAATTGATTTTTTTACATGAAAAAGCATAAATTAATATCAAGTGTCAATTATATGTACTTGGGTTCGTGTTGTGTCGATCCAAAAGATATTAAACCGGTAGTTGCTAACAAGTTGCGTGATGTCTTTGGTGGTATATAATTGTACTTTTTTCTTCATTTTCCTTATCCATATTTGTACAAATAATTAAATATAAGCTTTATCTTCAGATATTATATTTTGGACTGGTTCAACTCAAGTTGTTTTATGAAATGTAGATTAATGGTTTTGTTGGAGAACTGTTTTAGAAGTTTATACGGAGAAAAAAAAAATTATAAGTCAAAACTAGTTTAAGTATAAAATAATTTGTAAATATTTGTATAATTTAAAAAAAATAAAAAATTAACTTGTCTGTAGACTAATTTAAATTCATGATTTTATTTAATTTTTCTCTCCTAATATACTTTTAGCCAATAAATTAATAGTGCTTCTTATTATGTAATTATATATATGATAAATTCAAGTTTTTTTCTATAGTTTTCTTGAAAAATATATTTATTACAATTTATTGGTATTTGATGACTATATGATTTTTTTTTTATATTAACAGTATAAAAATTTGACTCTTCGATTAATATATTTTAAAAAATTGCGATGCATTATTTTTAGCAAAAAAGGTAAAAATATAGACAATTTACTCTCCTTTTTTGTTGTTGTTGGAGAAGTTAAAAAATGATGATTTTGAGTTATTTCTAAGAAGTAGCTTAACAGATAAAAAAATATATATTAGTGAAAGAAATAGATTGGTGAAGTTATGGCCCTGTACATATTTTCAATTATTAAAACATCATTATGTGAAACTTGTGATGGAGTTAACTTCATACTTCCTCCTTGTCCAACCCTATTATTTTGCTTTACTTTTTTTGACTAATAATAGTGGGTAGGCTAACTCCAATCCAACCACTGCCTTTTTTATGCATTGGATGCCCCCACTTTTCTACCTTATGTCTTAGAAAGTGCTTTCACTCCATATGCTATCAAGGAAAATAAAGAGAAAGTAAATAAAGTTGTAACGCACTGTTAGGAAACATGAATCTACTATGCATTTTACACAGAATAATGGATTCTAATAATCAAAATTGAAGTAAGAAAAAAATATTGCAACTTTTTTGTGTAGAAATCCTACCTACGTAGCTGAAGATAATTGATTATTAACTGCATGTCCCCAAACTCTAGGATATTTGTCTTTTTGACAATGAAAAACACTCAATGGCGTATATTAGAATTCGATAGTAAGACAAAAAAAAAAAAAGAAAGTGGTCTTCAAAGGGGGATTAACAATGCCTCATGGTACACTAAACAACGTTGTAGCAGCTAATAATTTAAAAAGAATAGATAATGTGGAGAATCTTTGTTTGTTTATCCGATTGGAATTGAAATTATGAATAAAACATTACGGTAATCGTTGACCTTCCTTATTATTATTATTATTTTTTCCCATGTATCTTTTATAGAAAATAATTCTTCCCGACAGGATTAAACATTATATATAAATATTTATTTTAACAAAAAATTAAATTTTAATAGTTTGTTATACTAAACTCATCTCTCGTTTGTTGGAGCCTACTATTGTAGAGTCCAGTTACGTACCCTAAGCTTTATATACTCTTTGTCATACTAACACCAACCTGCAAATCAGTGAAAACCACATTTCTAACAGAAGCACTCACATGAGTTTCGATTAAAAAAATGTGTTTTGTTATCCTAACGTATCATGTTATTTCTTAATAACATATTTAATTTCTGCTTTAGTGAAGAAATTTTAATAACATCCAAGTAATCATCAATTATATATAATTTAGATTTGATTATAAATTAATTTTTGACTTTTATTTCTAGACAATAGTTATTTGTAGACACATAACTCAAAAAAATGTTTAATAATTCTAAGTATGGCATGAAATGTTTCAACGGAAGAATTACTTCAAACAATTTAAGCAAATCTTAAACCTCCACAGCGGGAGATGTTATTATAATTACGAGGCTTAGGAGGAATTTGTCTGGTCTGGTCCCATACTTCACATGTCAAAACCAAAGCATTAAAAGCCTCTTTAACAAGTTTTATTTCATTGTTCAGCAACAGTCAAATAATTTGCAGGGTACATGGCAACGAAGTGATAGAGTTGTTTCTATAAAAATGGTATTATATGAAAAGCGTAATCCGTATAAACATGTTGTGAGAAAATTGTACAATTCAATGTCCCCTGTGTTGAGATGAGATTATGTGGAATTGTGCTATTATAATAATAATAATAATAATAATAATAATAATAATAATAATAATAATAATAATAATAATAGCAAATATTAATCTCTCACTCGTGTTAACATACACGAAAAATCATTTAGTTGGGAGCTTCTGGGTTCACCTGACAAATAAAATATACTTCTTAATGCACTTGATGTTAATTAAGAAAAACTGGGTGTCATTCTTTCCTCTCCGTAGTATCTGCACACAAAAAATATCCATGGCCTCCCTAGATTTCTCAATATTCTATTCTAAACTCCAAGTCCTCTACCACTTCGAATTTTCCACCAACCAGAGGCTCACGAAGGCCCAAGAATTTGAGACAGCGGAACCCAGTCTTACAAAAGGAAAAACACATTTTTCTTCGGAAAAAGGTCAACTGTCCACCAAATAGTTTCTCCTCTTTTGGTGCAATTACTATCATGAATTAATGAAAAACTTACGTATAAGCTTTCGGTGAAGTTGAATATCTTGCAATCAAAACAGTAAGAACAAACAACTTCCTATGTGAGGAAATGTGGCATTGCACAAAATTATTAATACTGGATAACAAAGCAAATAAAAACGAATAATTTCTGATGATAAACTTATACACAGTATACCACCTATTTTTTTTATAATATCTGTAATTAAAATTACACATGACATGAGCAGTACCTGTATAACAAGGATCGATACTAATTCTTAAGTGGAGACATCACTTTATTAAGAAAAAACAGCAAAAGTTTGACAAGTTATATCCAAATTTTAAACCCAGGGGTTTTCCTCCTGCATCTGAAAGTAACAAACTGCTCCTGCTCAACAACAGCGGGATTAAAATGACATTGGGTTTAACTCTTTTGCTCCATGCGTTACGAAATTGCATAAATATTAGAGTAGATTTAGGTTTGCCTTCTTTACATTAATAAAACAGTTGAAAGTAGCGGCTATTCAATCTAAAACTTGGTAAAGTGCACTCGTGGGGTGTTTACGTCGTGGCAGGAAGTAATACGACAGAAGGAAGTTAGAATTGAAATAGGTAACCTTCAATATATTTTTATAGCATTACAATACTTTTCCGCTTCCGCCTCCTTGCTTTCCGCAAAATTCGCTCAGTTTCTTCCACTTCTTCCTTGGTCAATTTGCCAAATAGGTCTTCTCCTGTTCTCCACGGAAGCATATGTTAAAAACAGTTATGATTTCTATCAAATAGCAAATAATAAGAGATTTATAAAAAGTTAAATTAAATTTATATATTTCAAATCAATGAATTCACGTCGTGCTATAAATCATTATCATAATAAGTAATAAACTATAATTTCCATGATGAACATAAGATTTTTAATTAGCCATAAAAAATTGCTAAGTAGAATCATATAGCACTTGTATTCATCGCTCAATGTAGTATCCAATTCTCGGTAGTGTTTGGCAAACAAATATTATACTATTATATTTCTTTTAAACAATTAAGTAATGCTTTCATAGCTCAACTGCATCTAGAACTAGAATTCATGCTTTAGATCATGACTTCTTCCTACTATAATAAACAAAAATTCAATTCTAAACTATTTAAAAGGATGAAAACACAATTTTTTTACAAAGATATCCTCTAACCAATATAATTAAAGAAAATAACATCCGATTTTTTAAACAACTTTTTTAAATAATAAAATATTATATTCAAATGATAAAAAAATATAAATAAAATACCAATATATAGTTGTTGGATGACTGTATAAGATATGCAAGTTGTTAATGTATTATGAGACTTAAATTATTTCTTACTTCTAAGGAGGATAAGATAAGATCTCTCTCGTTAAAGCTTTTTCACAGTCTTATGTGTTTATTATTGTTTTTTTATTATAATTGACGTTATGTTTTAATAATTTATTTTACATTTAATTTAAAACTTTATGTACAGGATTATCAAAATAAAACTTCACCTATAATCGAAAGCAACACCTATAATCTTATGTGGCTTTTGTCACTGAATAGTATCTATAAATCTACATCTAAACTTTTGTTCTTTTCCACATAGCACACCATATTAAAAACGAAAATCAGGTAGTTCTATCGTAGCTTTTACAGTTTAGTCAACTACCTGGGTTTTCTTTGACCAAGAAGGAAAATCCTACTTCAGTCTCCTCGTCAGATTCAATGACAATAACACAGTCTCTACCTCCCTTTATACACTGTCATTCAAACAGTACTTGGCAATTGATAAAGCACACATAAGATTTATAAAATTAATAAAAACAAATCATTTGCCTGAAAAATGACGTGACAATTGTCACTGTTGAGTGCATCTTATATCACTGTACGCATCATGTCGACAACTTATAGAAGGACATGAACTTTCTGATTGGGAAAAGGGAACGGTGAATTTCTTTGAGAATACCTTCTCAGTTTCTGGTTCTTTTTTCTTTTGCACCTTCTCAAATGCTTTATCTGAAAAAGTGACTCGTTCCCTTTTTACTGGCTTCCAGTCGCCCCGTTCTACATCTGGAGCTACAGCTGCTTGTATACTCGTCTTTGCCTCACTGAAGTCAAGAAAAAATACCTTGTCCTTGGTCACACTTCGTCACAAATGCTTTTGCAAGTGTCAGATATAACCAGTCGTAAATAGAGTCATTCGTTCTTAATTATTAAAATTAATAATTCGATACAGTGGGGAGTAACAACTATATACTAAAATAAATCATCATTCCAATGTACCTGGATTTTGTCCGCCAAAGGCAAATGCGGATATATTATTATGAAATATAACTCGTGATTCAGAGCGTAGAAAACTGAATAATTATTTTCTCGTGTTTGTCGTGCAAAAATAGGAAAAGCAGAATTCTCCGAACAAACAAAAGGATGAATAGCATCCAAAAGAAATGACTTCACCCGTTCAGCAGGTGAAAATTCCATTAATTAAGCAAATTTTTTATTTTGTTGGATTAATGAATATAGACAAGGTCAGGGACCAATGTTGGGGGCTAAACCAGAAGGATCAATTGCTGGATCAGTGTTTCTAACAGGAAAAGGAAACTTAATCACACACATGAATTGTGTACATGGATATCTGTGCTCTCTCTTCCTTACAGCGTCATGGTGATTTTCACATATAATTCATTCAGCCGAAAAGCAATGCAGCAGTTTAATCCCGTAAACCCCGTGTTACTCGTCAACTATGAAAGCTAGGCAATAAATAATTGAAACTAATATACCATTTTCATATAAAATATATTTCGTCTTAAAATTAAATTCAATCCACAGTAGATTAGTCCTCACGTTTGAGAGTGAAAAGTATGTGATAAAATTAGGTGTATGAAATACATGTCGTGTCAACGCTTCAAATTTGTTTCATAAATAAAACTCGCTGGAATTGACAAATAACGTAGAAAAAATTGATTAGGCACTATTAGAAGAGTAGGTGAAGTTACTACGTACATAGCAAGAGGCTGTCGCTGTTTCAGTGTGATAACCTGTTTGCTTAAATTCTGCAAGCCAACAATGTGTATCAGGGGGGGGAAACTACGCTCTTCACCGTAGAAAAATAATCAGGATTCAGCAGAGTAAATTTTTCACAACGAAAAAAATTCGAACAAGGTAATATTGCATTTATCATTACAATAATCAGCAGAATATGTTAATGGTTCATTAAGAGAGATGAAGAACCTTTGAGGACAAAGACGGCTGCGCCATATCTTTTTGGTTGAAGCTTTTTAGATTGCAAGAAATTCCCTGCAATATTGCATTTATCATTACAATAATCAGCAGAATATGCTAATGGTTCATTAAGAGAGATGAAGAACCTTTGAGGACAAAGACGGCTGCGCCATATCCTTTTGGTTGAAGCTCTTTAGATTGCAAGAAATTCCCTGCAAGTGCTCATTGGCAAAGCATCATTTTTGGACGGCAATTTAGTGACTATAAACAAGAAGAAAAAGAAAGAGGGGTTGGGGGGAGGCATTTTCCTGTAGCGGTGTAAAAATGAGAAGAGGGGTTCTAAGAAATCATACTTCGTAAAAATATCTGTACCTAACCTAAGAAGTTTACAAGTTTAATACATCTGCGTGTTTTAATCATTATAAATTGCCATCATATGGTACGTGCCTGCATTTCCTTGCTGATGTTACAGAGATCATTTTGTACATTTCGCATAGAGGCTTCAATTAGCTGAGGTAACGGAGAAACCGCCAAATATACATCTTGTAGCTTCTCTTTCTTTGAAACATGGCTCATTTGTTCGGATAAAGATTTCAAGTTCCCATCAATCATTGCTTTAAGTTCTTCTTGTCCTTTAGTCTGATTTAAAACCAGACTATTGTATCAGTCTACTGAACTTCGATATCCATTGATGTTAGTGATACCATCAAATTCAAGGTACGAATAAGGCTATTACCATTAACTGAAATGAGTTATCCTGAGCAATCAACTTCTGCCTTATGCATTCCACTGAATGGAAAGTAAGGAGTTAAAATTGTACAGTGTGTTACAGTAATTTACGTAATAAACCGAGCCAGAGAAAACTATGAATATTATAAAGAGAAAATGAACATTTCACACTCTGATTTTTCTCTCACTTTTACTTTACAATTCCAAATAATGAAATATTGTGTTTAACTAATAAAAATAAAATTTTGAAATAAAATAATAATATATCTAGTTGTTAAATGAAATTGTAATTAATAAAAATAAATATAAATATAATTTTGAAAGAAAATAATAAGATATCTAATTGTTAAATGAAAGTGGAAAAAAATGGTGGTGTCAAACTGTCATTGTTTCAAAATGAGTGCAAACTTTCATATCTGATAAAAGTCCGGGCTGAGTAAGCTGGGATCAAACACTCAAGGTACAAAAAATGTGCTAGAAATCAGAGTTCTTAGTATACAAAATGAGAATTCCTTCTGTTGATCTGTGTTTCAAAGAATATACAATGATTGGAAAATGCAACATAAGCAGAGAATCAAAGGAGAGCCATATAAAATTTCAGTAGAACGTTCCTAGATTGGAATAAACACAACTCCCAAAAACTTCTTTTAGAATATTGTCAGTAGTTAAAATGAGTTCCTTACCCTCCAAAATAATTTCCTTTGTTCCTTTGTGTACTTGCATAACGTCACTTTGAACAGAATCCAAGATCATTCCAAACCTGTTCAATGAAGTTTCCATTATGCCTATCCGGTGTTCAAGTCCTTCACTTAACTGACCTGCTAGATCAAACAATGGATTTATTATCTTGAGCAAAGTAATATGCGAGCGTAAAAGGACTCTAACTTAATTCAGTTTCTGCCTTTGTTTCATGAAACTCGGACTACTCTTAGATATGTCTAACTTGGATGCCAAAAATATAAGCTAGAAAAATAAAAACCCATATTTTTCATTAAATACTCTTACCTTTGTGATCTGCAGAATTCCATTTGAGCATCAGATTGGACGAAGATCTCGAGTTAGGGGGTTGACTCTCTTCCCGTGAATATGTAAGTCGGGGCAAGCTAGAAAGCCTCCTCAAAGAGTTCTCTTGTTCTTGAGAACCAACTCTCTAAAGTACATTAAGAATATAATAAACATTGAAATAGAATCTTCAATCGCTTGTAATTACGTCCTAAAGTCTAAAAACAAAACATATTCAGCTTATTTGCGACATTTTTTAATTGGGTGAAGGATATTTGAAGCGTTCTCTATTTACCAGGAAAACTTTCGGTTAATAACTAGTATTATGAAATTCTTTTGGTGCTTTTAGCATTCTCTTCCATCACGATTGAAGTTTCAGTCTATTAACTTATACTGACCATTTCAATGCAAAATTTTATTACATAGATTTGTCAAACTGAAATTCCAATCATAATTGAAGACCACACCAAAAATACTCAAGGAATTGCATTTTAAATTTTGTCGTAAATTTAACACGAGCTAGTGACAAATATAATTGATAAAAGTAAGGATATCCATGGAATAGATTCACTCTGTGCAATCTAAGAAGCACATGAACTAATTGACAGCAATATTAGCTTTTTCTCTGGCATAACATGCTTTGATTCCACTTGTTTGACATAGGATTTTTGTGAAGCCACGAACAATTTATAAGAGGTACAATCACGCTTATTTTCAACTCGAGCAATAATTACAATTATATCCACCTCAGATTAACTTATAAATTATAATTATAATCAATTCTAATCAATATCAGTTTACAAGAAGTGTTTCGATGAAAATTGCTTATAAAATTAAGAGTATCAGTATAACTGCGTCGGTTTACAAGATCTAACCGGGTCATTAGTTGTGACGGCCTCGTCCAGAGAATTTTGAGAGAAATGAGACAGCAATCCGTGCTGAGATGAAAGTCCCTGAGAAAACGATTGCTGTGATGGTTGCGTGCGATGCTGAGATTGAGAAACTTGCAATCCACTCGAAATGTTGTTCGCTTTCCTTCATACAGAAAAGGCGATAGAAAAACAACAGATGTCAACATCAACAGTTCAACACGACTATTTGAATTGAAATGCGTCATATGTGTTGTGATATACAAATCATTTTAACTTAGTTTCCAGATTCGTTAATCCGTAAGATCCAAACAGAGCGTGCCGCAGAAAACACGAAGTTCATGAATAAACTTGAAATGTAGAACTAAAACTTCTTCTCTCGGAGCAAACGAATCAAATGAGCGTTCTACGAGAAGCAATGCACTGAATTAAACGAATTGTAATTGGAATGTGTGAATCAGTGCGAGAGGAGTGACCTTGAATGAAGAAGAGGAGGAGGAAAGACGGAGATGGAGGAGATATCGCAGGCTTTGTTGATCTTCATTTTCGTTTCGGATCGGAGATGAAACGGCTTCTAGTTCATCGTCGTCGGAATGTGCAGAAACAGCACGCGTTTGGAGTTTGCGAGAGAGCAAGAGAAAGAAGATGGAAACTGGAGGATTGCAGATAAAGGCGGGAATATGGGATTTGAAGACTGGAGAGACCGTTGGTTGAATTTGGTTTGGGGTGGTATTTATAGTAATTGAATGTTTTGATGGAAACGGGCCGAGTCATGGGCTAGTTCTTCTTTCCAAGCAGGAAGAATTGCACCTCCATGCATGCAGTTTTTTTTTTTATATAAAAACTTTTATGTTAGGTAACCTTCATACATTTTTCCATATTTTAAAAAATATTCAAATACCTTTATATTTTTCATTACTTTTTTTTTATTTCAAAATGTGAAATACATATTTTTCTAATTATAGATTTCAAAATTTAAAATTTGTGATTTTTTATTATAGATTCTATAATACAAAATATGTATGGTAGAATGTATCATAATACAAAAAATTTATTCTAAGTTGTCTTCTCTGTAATATAAATTTGTATTATAGATTGTAGAATCTAAAATAAAAATTTATATTTTAAATTTTATAATCCAAAATACAAATTTATATTATAAAATATATAATTCAAAATATAAATTTGTATTTTAAATTATAAATTATGAAATAAATATTTTTAAGATTTTTAAAAATAAGATGGTAGTGGGAGAAATCGCTTGAAAGAACTTCACAATTCTATCTTTCATGATTATCCTGATTTTAAATGAAAAAAGAAAATAGAAAAAAATCTAAATAATTAGTATTTTTTTCATTTGTTAAGAATTTAAGATAAGTTGTAAGTTCACACTAAGTACATGTGAATAACATTCAACCTAAAGTATGTTGAAATCATATTATTAGGTCAATTACTATATTTCAAATATTGTTTGGTTTTAGACATTTTTTTGGATTGAAAGAAAAGTGAATTTTCAGTGAGTTAAAAGAAATAAATATATAAATTATCATTCACCTTAATTCTTAATCAATATAAAAATTATTAAATATATTAAAATAAACTTCACAAACGATATTTAAAAGAACTGACTCCTATAATTAAGACTAAAGAAACAAGAGTTCATCTTATTTCATAAAAAAATATACTTACCATATCTTGATATTTAAATGAATTTGTTTAGAAATTATTTATGATAAATTCTGTGTGTTTCCTACCATATTTAGTTCATTTCATTTAAAAGTTAATACATATTAAAACGTAATTGATTACATCATTTAACACTTAAATAATTTTTTACTTTATTATAATACAATATTTTATTCCAAAAATAATATTAGAGGAATTGTTTTTATTATTTGACATGTAAAACAAATTTTATTCTAAAACATTAGTGATGTAGTGACGTGATCTGTTGGGTAATCTGTTGGGTGCATGTGTTGAGGAAGAAAATGATAGTGTGGCCTGCTACGTACCTTCCTCTCCTCATATTCCCTCGCATATTCTGTCACACCTTCTCGAGGGCTACAATATTTCCATGTCTATAATTAAAAACCTATCAATCGATGCACATGGCAGTGTCTTTATTGTTTATTTTTATGCTTTACCTTTTATTTCCTTCACCTATAAAAAGTCTTACTTTGTCGGTTATTAAAAATAAATAAATTATTATACATGAAAATTTGTAATTTAATAATAATATAATGATATTTTCAAAATAGACTAATCATTTTATTTCAATCACGAATTATACAAGTGTATTGAGTTTTCTATTAATTATCTTTAAAATTATTATTTTGATTTGATTGAATAAACAATTGGTTCTGTTACTATTTTTACATCATATATTCTTTCAATATTTGGCGTCTTTTAAGACTTTAGATCGTTCCCACAATATAGTTTTTATGGTATTATGATATGATATTCATGATGCGAATTTATTTTTAAGATTTGTTCTATCATATAAAGTTTAATTATATTTATGAATAATTAGTTGAAACATTTACAAATGCATGATGTTTTAAAGAAAATGTTTGTCATTATATTAATTTCTATGAACCAACTAATGTTAGAAATCTTTGTAATGAGTTTAATACTCTTTGGTAGAAGATTATATTTTCATAAGCACTTTGGTGAGTATGAACTTCATTAATATTTTATTGAAAGATTTAAATAACCTTTATATTTACTTTTTATTATGAGTACATATAAGTTATTTAAATATAACCTTGACATTATGAAGAAAATTGACTATTTGACCAAAACTACGTGAACTTTCTATATAACTTGCAATCTATATCAATATTAGTAAAATATTTTGTTGGATGGATCACAAGTAACCAATAAAATATTGTACATTAATTTGAGTAAGGGTAAAATGGTTTAGTAGGTTGAAGTGCACATTACCAATTTAAAATACCTATCAATTTATAGGTTAATTCGATAAATAAACAATTTTATCTTGTAAAATTATTAAAAGAAACAATAATTATTTGGAATGAAACACATATAATTAATACATACATTTTACGTATATCAATTATTTCGATTATTAAAGAATATTATAATTGTAGAGTTATGGGCCGAGTTCAATAATAAGATGAAGTTATCTAATACCAGTCTCAAAGTTAATGTATAAACTTATTAGTCTCATTGACTTACACCTGAAGCTAGGTTATGGGTCGAGCCCATTAGTACTTATGGGCGTATCATTCTCAATCACGGTATCTATGGAAGACGAGGAGGAAATCATGGTAATTGGTAGATATGTGAGATTAGGGTTATTACGACTTAATGTGACGAGGAAATGGAAAGAATCCTTTGTTGTAAAACATAATCTACAATATTGCAAAACAGAAAACGAAAAAACAAAGTGTGTGTAGAAACAAAAAACAAAGTGTGCGCACAAACCTCCGAAACTCTCTTTCACAGAGGACCAATGTTCGAAACTCTCGTTTGCAGAGGTTGAACGTGGGAT
Organism: Phaseolus lunatus; assembly: GCA_013389735.1. Lineage (NCBI taxonomy): Eukaryota > Viridiplantae > Streptophyta > Magnoliopsida > Fabales > Fabaceae > Phaseolus > Phaseolus lunatus. The sequence continues at coordinate 47,043,096 of CM023866.1, forward strand.
AGAGTCCCAACGTTCCGCAACCTAAGGGGACCTCCAACAATGGTTCCTACCTTGAATGAGTCACTTAGAACGTGCGTGCTCTCAACAAATCCAAATATGCTCCGCACTCTCTGGGAAGACGCAGTCTTCTTCTCCGCAACAGCTCGGAACCGCCTTGACCGTGGGAAATAGTTTTGCTCACGTAGTGGGATGCGGTTATTTTCTCCATCTATAAATACCACAACCCTTTGTTTCAGAAAACGCATCTCTCACTCACCTTCTTCATCTTCCTCAACCCACCACCGTGAACCTTTCTTCTTCCTCACACGTTTTAACTTTTTTCTTTTTCTCTCTTCATTTATTATTTTATTATAATATTTTGGATTTATTGGATATTTATTATTTTAAGAGTAACTTGCTAGTTCTGATCTTCGAAAATTTTTGGGAAGTTCCTGTTATATCCTGGGAGACTTGCGCAATACCCACAAATAAATCTTTATGGACAGTGATTACTCACACCTCGAAAAATCAATTTTGTTCATGTTTTAAAACTTCAATTACTATAACCTCTTACATAAAAAAACATTGGAGACAGATCACTAACACACAACACTCGATGATTAGGAACCAGTTTTTGGCTTAAGTGTATGTTCTAGAAAGGAGACATCTCCCTTAACTAGAAGAATAATAATTTTATTTCATTAATAATGTTGACTAATGAGGTTTTGAGCAAATAATTCCTCCCCTAATCTCTAACTAATTTTGAGTGGATTAAAAAAAAGAAAAACTTAAATATTCGGCGACTTTAAAATTAATGTATATATTTTTTCCACTTTCTTTCTAAAGGAAAACGTCCCAGTACCTTCTTGGATCCTTTATGAGGAAGTTAATATTTCATATCAACACATTATGGCTGTCATGAAAACTATGTACAACGCCCAGGATCCAATCAAGTGCTAATTTATTAGGACCAAGTTTGCAATGAGTGATTCTAGATTAAATTATTTTACTTGACTAATCTCGTGTTGGTGTGAGAACAAAATGTCCAATAGATGATAATTATTATAGTTATGCAAAAAAATTAGTATTAACCCGTGAGTTAAACAAAGTTGGTGGCAAAATAGAAAATTAAAGTTTGTATTGTGTGAACTTTACCTAAACCTCCATTTTATTCTCTAAAAATATATGATTGTTAAAATATGAAATAAATAATTTTATATCCAGTAATTTATTATTATTTTATCTTGAAATATATATTATAACTCGAACTCGCAATTTAAAAAAATGAAGTAATGTGATTAATAGATTGTAATATCACGGATATTTTTTAACTTTAAATAAAATGATTATTTACTTTAAAAAAAAAGATTATTCAAGGAGTTGTTGTGCTCTGACTCAAATGTCCTTTTCATTTGCATGTTCTGTCATTCTGTGTAGACTTTGATGATCATCTTTTAGCTAAGCATGCGTGCAATTTAATAAGGGTGGGGCAATCCATAACAAGGGAAAATAAATTCTCCGTTATTTTTCAGTAATAAACCTATTTCAAAATACAATTTGGCAAAATTTTAACAAATGAGTTTGTGGCACCATTAGTTATTAGAATAAATATGTTGACTTGAGAATTCCATTTTTAAAAATTCTAATTCACAGTATAAAATAATATTATTAGTTTCACAAAATTGATTGGAATTTGGTTTTTGACTGTAAAATTTTAAATGTTAATATTGTTGTGGGATGTTGGAAACCCATTCAAAATTCGTTTTTCAAAAAGTTAAATCCTCAACTATAAATAAAATATTATCTAACGTCAAAAGTAGGATTTTTGACTAAAAGTGAAATAATTTGTGTCCTTTATTATATAATGGGATTGTTTTATAACAGTGAGAAAATTATATAGATATGATAAGATTATATTATGATAGAATCGTATTAACATACCAACACGACTTTAATTTTAAGTGATTATACAAAAGTTATATTATGTTAACACAACTTTCTTAATTTTAAAAACTAATTTGATTTTGACAATAAAAAATAAAAATTGTCCTAATTTCATTAAAACTTCCAAAAGCACATGTAAAATTTGGTCCTTTTGAAACCAAATTTCAGTGAAATTTTGCCTTTTTCTCTCTCTCAAAATTAGTAAAAAAGGAGACTAAAGGTTTTTTTTAAAAAAAAAAAAAAACTGGTCAGAATTTCACTTTCTAAAGATCAAATTCCGAACAATTTTTCAGTATTAATTACATTATCTCAAATTACGAAATTGATTTTGTAATAATCGAATTCTAGTAAATCTATCATAATAAATGACACGGGTTTATTTTCATAATTTTGTTTAAATGAATTTATTGTTGAAAAAAATTAAAATAGTAAAATGAATAAAACTATCATTAAGCTTTTTTAGAAAGTGTAAAATATATTGTGTATGTCCTTGTTTTTAATCTATAAATATTTTATATTCTACTAGTTATGTGACATTTCATGTATACATATTTGTTCATTTCAATTTTAAGTTAGCTAAATTGAGGATGAGATGTATGTGGTCCAAGTGGAGGAGAATGGATGACATTAATTAGGTTGCAAACATTTGGCTACAAAAGACAAAATATGCATTGAGATTCTTCCAATAACTAAGAAAAACATTTAATTATGAAGGGAACATATGTGAAAAATAATAGTTAGTGTGTCTGGAAGAAGTTTATATTTAAGATTATTTTATCTTATAAAATAAGCACTTATATGTATGTTGATGTCAGGAAGAAAATATGAAAATATGTCCTTGATTAGTCATTTTCAACTTAAAGTATTTTAATGAATTTTTTTAATATAGATTTTATAAAAAAAAATTCAATCATATTAACATAATTTAACCTTGTTTTCTTTCATTAAAACTATATTATCTATAAAGTGAGTATTTAAAAAAATATTTAAATAAGCCTAAAAATAAATTGTATAGAGAGAAAATGCTGAATAAATTCAACATTAATTAGTCATAAACAAATTATATAAAAGATGAAAATAGTGATAAGACAAAAGTTGCATTGTTAATTTTTTGGCATTATTTGATACTGTACGGCAAAATTGTGACATGCAAAATATGTCTCCCTAAGTTGTAGTTTTCACAGCCATGTCAGAAAGTTATTGATTTATATATTAACGTTTGGCCCAATCCCAAGACAAAGTGTCTCACCAGTTAACGACTTCCACGTTTTTAGCCACATCGTAAACTACAAAATCAAAGTCTTTGGTTCCACCACAAATTGCAGAAACCGCGTAACCAAGATTCTTTACCAAAATAACCACCATGCCCACTCTTCAATCCACATCGTGAATACTTTAAATTTTTACAAAAAAATAACAAAAATTGATTTTTTTTTTTTTTTTCATTTTTCTCAGCTCCTTCAACTCTTTTTTTTACTTATCTTCAATTACATATATTTCATGTTTATTTTATTTCTCACTCAAACTTTTTATTTAAATTCTCTCCTTCTTTTCTTTTGAGTTGTTATTTATATCCTATGAACTCGAACACTCCTCTCAAATAGCGTGTCCGTGTCGAACATACGTATCGGATACAACACTTGAAAGACACTCGTAGAACACTTATCAGTTAAGTGTCCAATTAAAAAAATATTTATTGAATTTCTGACAATTATATCACGATTCTAACACAATTTAAAAAAAAAGAAACACATTAATTTTTAAAAAATCAAACTTATTATATAAATTTTTAGTATGATTATAAAAATAAGAAACAAATGCTTTTCAACTAGCTATGAAAATATCTCTCTTCTTTAAAAAAACAAAAACATACTTGTGCACATAAATCTTTATTGCCAATTTATATAATTCATAATTCTATAATATATAGATCTGTGTCCCTGTGTCCTACATTTTAGAGATTATACGTATTTCCGTATCTGTGTCGTATTAGTGTTCGTATCCATGTCTGTGCTACATAGTTTATACCCAATAATTATTCAATCAACAATTTATAGAATACTATTTTTTTTTATTTCTCCATAACACCATTAATTACATTTTCAAAAGTCTTTTAGTTTTAAAATAATTTATTTTAATTTTCAAAATTGACATTAATAAAATTTTATTCACTTAACTAACCCAATTTTAATTTAAGAAAGGCAATATTAATAGTTTTGTTAATGTATATTTTACTTTCTTCTTTCATTCTTCCTCTTTATTTATAAGAAGGGTTGCATATTAACAAGAATAAATGTTGATAAGGTTAATCACGTCAACCACCAGAATAACACTCCTAGTATTGAAAAAATGTATTTAATAAAATTAAGAGACTGAAAAAAATTTAATTTAAAGAACTAAAAAAACCCAAATTTTATAGATTTTAAAAAATATTGAAACACGATGTTTTCAGTTTGGCAACCCTATCCATACCTTCTCCCTTGTACCTTCATTTTTTATTTTTTTAATTTCAAAAGTATCATTATGAGTGTGATGCATTCTTCTTCATTTTTAAGTGATGATGGTTGTTTGTGATGGTTAGGGGTAAACGTTAGTAGTTTAGGTAAGTTTTGTGATGTTTTTACTGGTGCTGATTGTGTTTCATTGCTATTTTTTTTTCATATTTTTCGAAGACACAAGATTAAAAAAACCAACAAGATGCAAGTATAGAATATAAAACTCAAAATAAATTTATTTTCACATTGAGGACGAATCTTCTCCCTAATTCTCACACACTCAAATGTGGGGACTATTATCTGAAATGGTGTGACTGAATACAAATAAAAGTGTTGCATTGGAAAGGAAGTGTGAGGGTGCATGGAAAGGTACCAAGTTAGAGGAAGAATTTGACTTTCAGTTTTCTTGAACGAGGATGATTGTGAGTTGTGAAGGTAATAAATGAATGGGTGGAGTGAAATTAACTTCGCATCAAATGCCCCATTCATGGTTGCTGAAAAGTTTCTACTAGAAAGAGGATTTTGCAAGTTTTTGCCAAAATATTGAGGAATGATGCCTCACACTAGTATTTCCAATAAATATCAATTTTGCTCAAATTTAGTGCAGTCAACCTCCATCCGGAAATGTGGTTAATATATGCACAAAAATAGCTGATTTTGTCTCTTAATTTGAATCTAATTGAATTAATATAGTTATATATAACTATCGATGCATGATTAATGTTGCCAAATAAAATTAATTGTTAATAAACATTTTAGTAACCTTATAATATTATTAACTACTTGTGAGACAAAGTTAATCATGATTAATATTTAATAATTTTATAAAGATAATGAATTTTCATAGTATATAGTATATAAGTTGATTAAATCTAATTTTATAAATAAGTTTTAATATTAAATTAAATTTAAAATTTGCTTTTTAATATTACTATTAAAATATCTTAATTAACATTAACAATAATTAACAAGCTAACATGGCTTTCAATGAATCACATCAACACTAAATCTAAGGAAAACAATATCAGATTTTTAAAACAGAAAGTATCATATTAGAAGACCCAAACAAAGATAACATGTATTTCACAAAGATAAAAATCTAATTCAGACTATATTTGTTATTCATTTAATCTGAGAAATAGTTGTATTTATTGCATGAATAATGACACGTGGAAACGCCGACATGCAAGAGTGTATGTATATTCCGTTCATATTCACCGTTATCTTCATTTTCCTTTCTTCATTCCTGTCGTTTGTCAATAAAAACAAGGTTTGCATCACTTTCATGATTGTACATGAAGACAAGTTACACCTGTCTCGATGTTTGACAGATTTACGTTATAACTTACCAAATCGCTGCAGAAGATTTGGAAACAGGAGGTCCAAGTAGTGACCTAAACTCTTTCTTCGAAACTTCATGTGAAGCGGGCATTGGAAACAAAGAGAAGAAGGAGAAAAATAAGGAGCATGATCTGGAACTGGTAGGGACATGGGGTTGTGTTTGTAATTTCCTAGGTTCCACTGTGTTACAAAATTTTATCAATATTTTTGTGTCTCTTCTGTTTGTACACTACCATGTTATGAGCTCAAGACAACCATTTTTTCCATTCCTACAAGACAACATAGATAAGCACCTGCACATAAAAAAAAGGCGATTTCCTTTGTATTTAATCAGTTTCTGTCATCATGACTTTCCATCATCCTATCATATGAACTTTGTTTTTATGATGATAAAGACATGTTGCGTGTCTTTGCAAATTTGATCCTAGATTGGTTCTTTGCTACTTCGAGGTGAGAAAAAGTGAATATTTGTTCATTTTTGCTGAGTTGGAATTCCATTTCAGCCGGGAGAGATTTTGGTTCTTAATGCTCTTAATATTTAGACCAGTTGAGAAGAGCTCTGGAGAGAATAAAGAAGATATTTTTTAGTTCTAGTGAGATTTTTTGGTTAGTTTGAGAGATTTTATTTATTGATTTACTCTTTTTGGGGTTAATTGGGTTTCGGTTAATTGGCTTCATCTAGTTTTCTTGATATAATGTTTCTGTCTAGATTGGGATGAGATGGGTAATGGAGAGAAAATTCCCAGTAGTTGAATTCTTTTATATATTATTCCTTTGACTAGAAAGTTGAATTGGCACTTTTGAGTTTCAGTTCAACGTGATTCTCTGCAGAAGTGAAAGAAAGAGTCTTTTAACGGTTCAACCATCCTTCATCTATTAGCATGGCTGTGGTGAGTCCTATGCCTGCAACTCCACCACAGGTGAATCCTACGAACAAGCTTCGTGATATTGGGGTTCCTGGAATCACAGCTAGTAGGAGAGAAATTGTAAGTGAGCCTAGTCCAAGTATGGTTAATGATACAGTCTATGTTGCTGTGGCAAAAGATGTGAAAGACAGCAAATTAAATCTCATATGGGCAATACAAAATTCTGGAGGAAGGAGAATTTGCATCCTTCATGTTCACGTGCCAGCACCTATGATCCCTTTGAGTAAGTTTGTAACATTTGTTTGTGGGTTTTTGATAACTTCAACCTTTTTTCCTTTTCTAATGTTTACACAGGTTGAACCTGTCTAATCTTGGATGAGCATCCTGGTAGACATAATCAATCAAAAGCTAAAGATAATTTTATCATAACTTGAGTACAAATCTTAGGCTTTTGATTGATGATGCCTATGAACATTGTTATTCTCATACAATCTCGTTTGGTGTGAGTATATATTGTGTTGTTGACCATTTTTTTTAAATTACCACGAGAATTGAACTGAAACTCAAAATAGCCCAGACGATAATGAGTCCTTCTTTAGAAATTCAAATTATAATCAATAGTTTTTGTTTAAATTTTAGTGTATAAAGAATATTTAAGAAACCACGCTGTGGCTTATGATTTATCGTGTATTTTTATCGTTTCCTGTAATATATTTCAAGGACTGGATTTAACTTGTTTTATTTGGTTATTTTTATAGTGGGTGCTAAATTTCCTGCAAGTTCCCTGAGAGAGCAGGAAGTTCAAGATTATCATGAAAGGGAAAGGCAAAACATTCAGAAGACTATGGATGCCTATCTTTATATCTGTCAAAAAATGGGGGTAATTTTTCTAGTAAATCTTGTTTTCAAAACTTTTTTTTTCTGATAATTTTTCTTTTCCAGGGCTGATATATTGTACCATATTACATCTTTTCGAATGTCTTTCCGTCTGAAGTTGATCCCTGAAGCTGTGAAAGTAACATTTTTTCTGATATAGGTGACGGGAGGGAAACTACACATTGAAATGGACAGTGTAGAAAAAGGGATTGTAGAACTCATCCACCAGTATGGCATACAGAGGCTTGTAATGGGAGCAGCATCTGATAAGTACCATTCTAGGTAAGTAGCCAGCTAAAATCCCTCAGGAAGCTAATACACATTATTGTAATGTAACCAAATTATCTGTTTGAAATTTGGAGCTTTTTGTTAACCATGTTGTACTGTCACACTTTTGAATTACTATTTCTCAACATTCTTAGTTATGGAGCTTAGTCTTTATTTGATTTTATTCCCCTCTTGAAGGCTTTGCTTCATAGAAAATTTTATAGCCCTTCTGAAATTTATATTCTTATTGTTTTTAACGAGCTTCCACTTGCATGATATTGCAGGAGAATGATATCCCTCAAATCTAAGAAAGCTATATATGTATGTGAACAAGCTCCAGCTTCATGTCAGATACAGTTTATCTGCAACGGGTACCTCATACACACAAGGTATGTTGTGTTACGAATACTCGAACATGGTGAGTACTGAATTCCAAGGAATAGTGTCACAAGGAGATCAAGAGTAGTTTTAGAGAAAGCTTCATAGGAATTTAATAGTTTCAGAAAGCTTGTGTTTTGATTGTTGTTTGAACTTTGATTTTCTGTACTATCCCAATAGTTTTTATCATATTATACTTGGTACTGATACAAGTGCTGTATGAACTCGGGGATTGCAGATTGAATAGAGGGAATGTAGAGGTCGTATCTCCTTCAGTGCAGCGAATAGAAAACTCTGAAGTTGGGCATTCACCTAACATGGGGTCGCCATCCACAGTGCAAGGGCAAAATCGTTGGAGAAAACTAAGTAATCCCGGAAAAGAGTTATTTCGTAGAGTTAGGACTATCAGTGATGGAGGTGGGAGGAGCATTGGATCTGTTTCTTCTTTAGAAGGGTTCTTAACTCCTCAGAGAAAGTTCGGTAAAGAAGCAAGTTGTGATGAGGTAGGTGGGCAGTCACGGCGAAGTCCTTCAGTATTCTCAATGTGCTGTGAGAGTTGTTCGGTTGATCCATATTTTATTAACAGTGAGAATGTAGACTTGTCATTGAATGACTTTTCTATGAATAACAAGGATCTTCATCATTCACCATCTCCAAGTGTACTGGTATGCACACCTTTTCCTCTTTCAGAATTTCTATGTCTGCTGTGGGGCATGTTAAGTTTCTTTTTTACCTTTTTGTGATGGATGAACAGCCATTCTTGCTTCCTAAATTTGCATTGATGGACATTTATGATAATATTTTAAAGTTGTAATTGAACACTAGCAGGATGGAGGAATGGATGATGCTCTCTATGCTCAACTTGAACAAGCAATGGCTGAGGTTGCGAATGCGAAGCATGATCTATATCAAGAAACTTCTAAGCGTGTGAAAGCAGAAAGAGATTGCATTGATGCTATACGCAAGGTAATTTTCTTATGTTGAGTTCTTATTATTTTTCAATGTGTACAAAGATGGTCATATTTGTAAATCATCACACTCACTAAGTTAATTCTAGGTGTTTGTATCCAATTTTTTTGTTTTTCAAATTATTCTAAGTGGTAAAGATTTTATCAGATCTAAAGAATAAGATTGTATCAGCTAACCTTAAACAAACCTTAACTGATTCTAGGATCATTTGAATGGATAAACATCTTTTTAAGGTTGTCCTTTTATGTTCTGAATTTGCTATAATCTTTCTGAACCTCCCAATTGACAGGCTAAAGCCATTGAAAATTTGTATCAAGAAGAGCTAAAACTAAGAAAAGAACAAGAGGAAGAAGTACAGAAAGCAAATGAAGAACTTGATGATATGAAGAGGCAGATAAACAAAGTTTATGAGGAACTCCAACTCGCCTTAGATCAGAAATTATCTCTAGAGAATCGAATTGCATCAACTGAACTTATTATAAAGGAGTTGGAGCAGAAGAATATATCTGCTGATGAGCTGTCTCAAAAGTACAAGAATGAAGTAGATGATTTGCAAATGCGGCGTGATAATGCATTGGGAGAGGCCGAGGAGTTAAGGAGAAAACAAGAGGAAGCCTCAAGCACGCACTGGCTTCAACCCTTCTCAGAATTCTCCTTTTCAGAGATTAAAGAAGCAACAAGAAACTTCAATCCATCTCTCAAGATTGGACAAGGTGGATATGGAAGTATATTTAGAGGTATCTTACGTCACACTGAGGTGGCTATAAAAATGTTGAGTCCTGATAGCACCCAAGGTCCAGTGGAGTTTCAACAAGAGGTAGGATGGTTTCGTTTTAGTTTTACTTGAAATTTTGTACATCATCCTATTTTGGTCAGCAACAATATATTTGTGTGGTTGATTTTGTAATATAAAATATCTTAAAGTTGGCTTTAAGGTTGTTAACTGCTTATTTGAGTAGTATATTAGGAACTGAATTTTAAACCTAACTCAATCGACTTATATGGTGAAGTGAGGTTTGCATCCAATGAAATATCTTTATTTATAGTCGATGTAAAATCTTTAACACGTCATACATATTAAGAAGTGGACTTTAAGTTTAACTTAACCTTAAAACAGTTCATAAATTGAGGTTTTCACATACTTATATATGAAATGTCTTTATCTCCTATGATATGAACTTATTGATTTAAAAATAAATAAAAACTGAGGAGTAGTTTTGTAATGAAACAAATATTGTTTGAGTTGCCTTATATAACATTTTGAACAAAATCTTATTGGGTCTTCCTATCACATAATTTATTACATCTCATATTTATTTCTCCCAATTATACAAATTGTTCTACAAATAATACTTCTCTGATATGGTTTTGTTTGTATCAGATTGAAGTATTGAGCAAGTTAAGGCACCCCAACCTTGTGACACTTATAGGGTCCTGCCCAGAATCCTGGACTCTTGTCTATGAGTATTTACCCAATGGAAGCCTTGAAGATCGTCTAAACTGCAAGGATAACACACCTCCATTATCATGGCAAACTAGAATTCGCGTTGCTGCAGAACTCTGCTCGGCTCTCATCTTTCTTCACTCAAGTAAACCTCACAGCATAGCACATGGTGATTTAAAACCAGGCAACATTCTCCTTGATGCAAACTTTGTAAGCAAGCTCGGTGACTTTGGAATCTGTCGTATATTATCTTGTCAAGAGGGTTCAAGTAGCAGCACTACACAGTTTTGGAGAACTGTTCCAAAGGGAACTTTTGTGTATGTGGATCCTGAATTCCTTACTTCTGGTGAACTCACGCCAAAGTCAGATGTTTATTCATTTGGAATCATTCTATTGAGATTAATCACTGGGAAACCTCCTTTGGGAATAGCAAAGGAAGTGCAATATGCATTAGATAGTAGAAAGTTGAAATCCATCTTGGATCCATTGGCGGGAGACTGGCCATTTATGCTAGCTGAAGAGTTGGTTCGCTTGGCTTTGAGGTGTTGTGAGATGAACAGAAAGAGCAGACCAGATTTTTATCCAGATGTTTGGAGAATACTGGAACCAATGAGGGCTTCTTGTGGAGGCACCAACACCTTTCAACTGGGTTCTCAAGGAAAATGCCAACCTCCTCCATATTTCATTTGTCCAATCTCTCTGGTAGGAAACTCATTCTATCCCCAGATGATATATGATCTTTTCTAATTATGAAGTCTTCAAAAAATGTTATGCATCTCAATGGTCAAATTTCATGGAAAATTTTATCAAAAAATTTGTTTTCTTTTAGATATTCATGAGACATATTAAAAGTCCAAATCCTTGGATATTTTGCAGGAAGTCATGCAAGATCCACACGTGGCTGCAGATGGTTTTACTTATGAAGCTGAGGTTATACGTGAATGGCTGAAAAATGGTCGACACGTTTCACCAAGGACAAACTCTAAGTTTGCACATCACCACCTTATTCCCAACCACTCTCTTCGCCATGCAATCCAGGACTGGCTTCAAACTCACTGATCTGCAAAACTTCACTTCTTTCTCTTTGCTTCTTCATAGTTATAGTTCTTACTATCACGTTTGTTTTTATTGTATATCTTTAAAACATGTAAACAACATTTTTATACCCTGCATGTTGTATAGGTTGGTGTTTTGTGTACATCTTGAGTTCTTGTAAAAAGGTTGCGTATGTATATATAGTTAAATACTATCTTATGTGGTTATCTTTGGCAATGAGAAATGCCATTTGTTAATCTTAGCCATTCGAATGAACCGTCCCAACAGCATTCAAGGAACATTCAAAGTTTATATTAACATAAAATACATGGTCTAAACTCAAATAGATAATAGAGTAACATTATATTAACTTAACAAAAATAAGATACGAGGAAAGGGAAAAAATCTGACAATAAACTAGAACACTTTATAAGTTCAAGAAGAGAATAACATATACCCAATGAGAAAAGCTTTAAGAGAATACTATCTTTTTATATATCTCTTAATTTTCCACATAATTTGAGACTTACTCACAGTTCTCCTGCTTAAAGATTATGATTGAGTAAATCATGTACTTTTATTGAACTTTTTACCTATTCACACTTCCTTTTAAAACTAATAGAGTCCTTCACATTCATATTATGATAAACAAGAACAACTAAACACTGAATCCATACCATTCATTCCCTGAGTTTTTTTTTTTTTTTTTCTGAAATCAGTTGTCTTCTCTGCTAGGTTCACCAGACATATCTCTCATAGCTGATGATTGACCACTACATCTTCCTCTAGTTGCTGCTCCATCACGATTTAGAGGAGCTTGCCATAAATGGTTCTGGTGCAGATGAAAAATCTCATATGAACTGCATCTACAACTGTAGTTCTATATATAGGGTAGTTTATCCAGAATTTGTGGCTGTAAAGTAGAGGGCTAAAAACTCCAACCCTCTTTGTCGTGGAACACCACCTTATGGCTGCTGAAACTGGTCGATTCCATCTAGGTTTTTTTATCAACAAACATTCGAAATGATACACAACACAATCACATGGGGTGTAATGGAACTATCAATTGAAGAAGGCAAGGGTCACAAAAAGATATCAAAGAGTACGACCTCAAACGGACTCATATATCTTCATTTAATGGAATTTGAAGGCACATATATGGTAGGTTTCTTTCAAACCTAGCATTCTCAACTCCAAATATCCCATGACTCAAGGGTTGGAATTTTATCAAACAAAACGCCATTTTTAACAATTTTAAGTCACCAAAGTTACTGACATATACAGAAAGATATGAGAAAACACTGACAAAGAAACAAACAATAACATGGAACAATTTCTACCTCTTTGGCATAAAGATTAAAGCTTTATGGACTGAGAGATTTAGCTGACCCCATGCACACAGAATAATTAGCTTCTCTTTCCCTTCTAATACTAGAGGACCAAATACACAGAAGGAATGATGGAGGGTTTAAAACATATAATCGATAATATGGTGAACCATATAAACAATACTAAGTTAAAAGGTTGAGACTATTGGTACCTAAAACTCACGTGCGTGCATGGAAACTTGGATTGCAATAACAGTCTTGAGCCCTTTACATAGAATATTTTTATAATTTTAATTAAGTCTCACTAAAAGCATGTTTTTAAGATTCAAATTGATTTAGCATAACTATGCATAGTTGCACTTATCTTTTCATAGTTAATTTCTGATGTTGAGAAGCTTTGGAAACTACTATATTGTTGCATAATTATAGTATTATCTCTATTTTGAATTGAAGGTTGCAATTTTTGACATGGTATGTTTTATTGATTTTTACTGTTTGTTTTAAGAAAATGATTAGATAAAAATATACTTTTACTTTTATTTTTTAATGATGCAAAAACTTAAATTTTATTTTAAATATTTCTCATATAATCATTCTTTATGAAATTATATAATTGTAAAAATTTATATTAATTATAAACTAAAATAATGACACTAAGACTTCACTTGGACATTTGAATACAAATAAAAACAAAAAAAAGATGATGCAATGTAAATGTTGATTATATATCCTAAAAGATGTTGCATAGTGATGGTATTTTTGAGTTTGTATTATATATGTTTATTTTGAATTTCATGGACTTTTTCTTTCATGTTTCCAACTAATTGAGATGTTTTAAGATAGCTTAGTCAAATTTTTGTAAAGGTTCAACCACTAACAAAAAGGTTCAGACTCTTACCTTTCAACTAAAATCAAAATTCATGTTAATGGATGTATATATTACTACAAGAAAATCAGAAACTAATTTTAAAGACAAAAAATAATTAGTGGTTATAGTGACTAAAATAGAGACCATTTTGAAGATTAAAAAAATTGTTAGTTTTTAAATTAGTTTTTATTATTGTTAAATGGTTTCTAAATTAGTATCTAATTAGCTACCAAGGTTTTAACTATCAATTTTTTATATTCTAAATTTGGTAGCAAAAAACTTTATAGTTAATTAAATATCAATTTAGAAACTATTTAACAATAATAAAAACTAATTTAAAAATCAATTTTTTTTTTGTTTTCCAAAATGGTCTCTAATTTGGTCATTATAACAATCAATTATCTTTTATCTTTAAAATTGATTTCTAATCAATGATTTTCTTATAGTATATCATCTACTTCACTCTAACTATATGTTATATTGTTACAATGCAGTTGAATTATTTTTAGATAAATTTATTTAACTATTATCAATTGAATAAAAATCTTCTGATAATAAAATCATTAAATAATAATTAATTTTTTTATCATATTAACTAAATTAAATCATATTCTATAAACTAAAAAAAATTAATAATTAAATAATTTTTATTATTAATAAAAATTTATAAAATAATTTTTAAATTAATATCTATATCTAATATTAATTATAAAATTTTAACTACTAATTACTTTAGATTTTAAATTAGTATAAATTAATATATAATTAAATTAATTATTAATTTATAATCTAAAATAAGTAATAGCTAAAAATTTAAAATTTTGATAACTAATGATAGTAATTTAGAAACTACTTTATAAATTTTTATTATTAATAAATTAAATAAATAATTTTTTTATTTATAAAATTGTATCTAACTTATTCAATATAATAATTAATTATTTTTTATTTTTAAATTATTTATTATTTAGTAATTTTTTTTTAAGTATGATTATAAAAATGTTATATATATATATATATATTTTAGGGACTTTGACTTTTTTTCTATAATAAATAACATAATGTACCATTAAAACTGCTTATATTTAGTGTTTAATTGTAGTTGGTGTAAGATTGACGCATTCCATCATCTAATTATTATAATTTCACTAGTAAAAAAAGTGAAATTAAAGATGGTTAAAATCTCCATATAAAGATGGTTTCCGAACCGTCTTTAATTCAGGAGTCGTTATAAGAAATATATTTATAACGACGGTTGGGTTAACCGTATTTACAACCAATTTATAACGACATGTATACCAACCGTTGTCACTCTTGGCACTAAAAAAATTGGATTTTTAAAGACGGTTCGTTTGAACCGTCGTTATAAAGTGGGGATTTTTAAAGACGGTTCCTTTGAACCGTCGTTATATGTTTTTTTTTTTAAAAAAGGTTTTATTTTATATATTTACGCCTCAAATTTGCATAAAATATTCAACCAACTTCCAGAAAATAAGAGCATTTAATATCATAATTTAAATATGAAAAATACATACAACAAAGTATAACATTCTACAAACCTTTGCTAATATATGAAAAAGTTCAATGTCATTCTAATAAGTTATCTATCCTAAGGTGTTATACATGTTTACAAAATACTTTGACCATGTCTTCCTCACATACTCCAATGCTTCCGAGTCTAGTGGTTGTTGGTCATTGAAAAACTGTGACATTTGAATTTTTTTTAATTAATGTGCATGAATAATAAACCATAAATTTTGAAGTGTTTTTGTAATGAGATTTTACCTGATCCCAACCTCTTTCAATTCCAGCTTGCACAATAGTCGACATCCAATGCATAACATAATAACCGCACTCGAAACTTCCAGATTGCCTATTGCACTGTATGTGAAAGTAAATATATGAAATGAATGAATAAGACACATTAAAGCGAGTGAACAAATATACTAAATATACTTCAAATACCTTAAGGTACATCCAAGTGAGTCTTTGTGCGTTTGCAGTTCTTCTCCCACTCAACATGTTATATCCAGAGTAAGCACTAAAATAATAAAATTTCATGTTAAAATATATAAATTATATAATTTATAATTAATAATAAATGTTAAATGAAAGTGTCGTACCTATCTATAATGTGTTTAAAATAGATAGGGGGTGCCTTATGCAAAGAGCAAAACCATGTAGCAGTATGGTCTTCAACAGATCTGATCAATAGTTGCCAATGACGCCTATATAACAAATCAATTAGTTTTTCTTATTTCAATAATTTAGTATAACTTATTTAATAAATATGAACTTACTCATGGATGTACGGAGCAAAATAAATTCATTTTTCTCCATTCTGTAAGGCAGTGGTGATGTATGTTTGTGTTTCTGACTTCTTGTTTCCAAGTGATTGAATGAGTTGAGGATCTAAAAACCCATATATATTTTGTTTCCCCTCATTGAAGCATAATCCAGAAATAAACCTAAATTTAAATAAATTAGTACTAATATTTTTATAAAATAAAAAAGAATAAAGATAAACGTAATTGAACTTACATCATCCATAATTGCAGAACTGTTATGTTAATCTCTTCATTTCCAGATGCAAGGTCTAACAAATCAGACATGTGAAAGTACAACAATACATCACTATGTCTTCCAAAAACATCGACATCCCATGGAACCTCTACGACTGTTGTATCTAAAGCTTTAGCAACTTCCATCAATGCCGCCACCGGATCATCAGTGGAGAATTTTTCTTCTTTCGCAAAGGCAGTTTTGTCTTAGGTACCTGCTACTCATCATCAGAGAAACAAATAATTAGTGCAAACATATATTGTAGAGTCTATAGGTCTGATATATAATCCTATTAGTGCAAAGATATACTGTAGAGTCTATAGGTTTGACGAGATGTCTAGGCCAAGCAACAAAAGTATGTAATGCCTCTGCTACAATTGTCACCTCTGATGTCGGCACAGGAACTGCAACATCACCATAAAGGACCTTCTCCACGGTGACCTTTATCAAATTAGCAGGAAGAGACACATTGTGTAACATTGTGACCCCTTCATAAGACTTATCTAGGGCAACGAATCGAGTCAAAGAATTATACTCAACATATAACTCGCATTGGCTAGTTGAGCCAAAGTCATCCCTCGATAGATCAACAGCCGAACAACTCCCTTTAGTGCTGACTTTCTTGATAGGAGGCGGAGGTGAGTAATCTTGTTCCATAGTAGGTGGTTGCTGTGAGAGTCCTAAACCCTCCCACCGCTTTTCAAACTCACTATCCATCCGCTTATTAAACTCCTCCATCAAGCTTTCTTTAATCTCTTGAGTTACCTCAGCCTTTATTTGTTGTCGTAACTGTAGCAAGTACTCCTGGCTAGGTTGATTGTACGATTGTTCCTTGGATGCAAAGTATGACCGAATCCCAACCCCATATCCAGCTACACGAACACGTCTAGGGTGCTCAGGTCGTCCGATAGCAACATTAAGAATATCTTTCCGGCCACATGGAATAAAAGTCCCCTGTGTTGATTGCTCGACAAGAGAATCCTAAAACAAATTAAAATAAATTGTCAAACTTCTACACATTGAATTTAAAATAACACATAGAAAACATATTTCTTACAATTCGTTCAGCTGTTTCTTCTGATTGCTTAGAACTCCATGTCCCTGATGGCTTTATACGGGCACCCTTCCACATCTCATGTCGAGTTGGTGGGGATGGAGGCCTTAAAGAATCTACACTATTCCCTTCCTCAATGGAAGTAGAATGTGCTTTAATCTTTTCTTCAAGCATCTTCTGCGCTAACATCTTATAACCACCACGGGACAGTAAGTGTAGGGTCTGATTATGTGCCTGATTGGCTTTTGCTTTGTTCCGAACATCCTATCATCAACATTCAAAAGTTAATAATATATTAATATAAACTACATACAAACATAACAAGTGATATTAACCTGCCATTTCTCAGATTCTCGAATCTTCACAAACTGTTGCCATGTTTCTTCATCAAGGGATGCGTATTTTGTACAAGGATTTTCTCCTTTCCTTGCACCATATATATATATATATATATATATATATATATATATTCTTGTCAAATTTGATTTAAATTGACGAAACTTGACACTCACATTAGAAAGAACCTTTGCTCTCAAGGTTTCAACATTCGGGATCTCGTAATGCGTCTACATTATTTGGTATAGTTAGTTCACAAACAAAGTTTAGATTGAACAAAGTATAAAAAAAACTTCAGATTGAACAATGTAAAAAACTTACATACCATAATATCTTGCCAAATCATGTTTCTTTTGTGCTCGGTCACGTGATCCCAGGAATCCGTTAAGATAGAGATCCTTTCACGAGCAAGTACTCCGAGATAACTACTAAACTCCTTTGCAAATGACCCAGTGGCCACACCAATGTTGACATCAATAGTTAATGGTTTTTTTTTACCATCATTTTCCTTCTTAAACATATTCTTTAATCTTGTAGGTCCTCTACCAGTTTTTGAATGAGGAACTTTCTTATCTGCCATTTTCCTGTTATCAAAAAAATATGATAAGCATAAAAAATATGAAATATAATAACAATCATATATTGTAAACCTAAAGGGGAAACACATGCACATACAAATATATATTCCTTCGTCATGATCATTTCGAGTTGCATGTACTACATCAGCAACATCCTCGTACTCTTTATTGATTGTCGCTCTTGTAAGTGATTCAATCTCACAAATTTCATTGTTTGTATCTTCTACGTCATTATGTTGCTTTTTTTTATTTAGAACAACAAACCAATGTTCAGACGTAGGATCTTGGACATAGAAAACTTGGGAAGCTTGATATGCCATTATGAATGGTTCGTCGTGATAACCTGTCTTTCGAAAGTCAACCAAAGTCATTCCTGATTCATCAACTTTGACACCTGTCTTATTGTCAACCCACTTGCATTTGAAAAGAGGTACAGTAAACTTGGTATAACTAACTTCCCAAATCTCTAATATGACACCATAATAAGTCATTGATCCCATAATAGGATTTTGATCCTTTGAAGTTGAAAACTGCATAGACTCTGCCTGTAAGGTGACTCCACTATTTTGCACTGTACTTTTATCATCTCGAGACTTTGTGTAAAACAAACAACCATTTACTTCATAGCCAGAACAACATAAAACATCAAACTTGGGACTGTTTGCAAGCCATGTTAATGTTTCAGATGCTGATGGATCATTCATAATTTGTTGCTTAAACCATGACATGAAAGTTTTGTTATGCTCAATTAACACCCATTTTTCTGATTGTCTTGGATTCTTATATTTGACAATGTCTTTGTGTGTATCTAAGTATGGTAAGACTTCATTAGTGTTATTAAGGATATAGAAGTGTGCTTGCAGAATCTCTTCTCTAGATTTGCTGATGACATGAACACCTTTTGAAGATTTACTTATATATCTACGAGAATGCCAACATTTTTCAGGAACTCCTATAGATTTGGCTTTTGACAAGTACTCAAAACAAAACTCAATAGCTTCTTCTGAAATATATCTTTCAATAATGGAAGCTTCCGGACGACATTGATTCTTCACGTATCCCTTCAAAATATTCATGTATCGCTCAACTGGATACATCCATCTCATATAAACTGGCCCACACAACCTGATTTCTCTTACAAGATGAACAACCAAATGTACCATGATATCAAAAAAAGATGGAGGAAAAAACATCTCGAGTTTACACAAGATAACAATTATTTCTTCTTCAAGTTCATCCAACTTTTGAGAGTCAATCTCTTTACTGCATATGGAATTGAAAAATGAACATAGTCGAGTGATTGTATGCCTAACATTTTTTGGCAAGATTCCACGAATAGCTACCGGTAGTAATTGTTGCATTAAAACGTGACAATCATTAGACTTTAAGCCAATTAGTTTCAAATCATTCATATATACAAGACTCTTAACATTTGAAGAGTAACCTTGTGGTACCTTAACACCTTTAAGACATTCACAAAAACTTGTTCTCTCTTTCTTTGACAAAGTGTAACACGCTGCAGGCAAGTATGTACGTTTACCAACTTCTCGTGGTGCCAATTCCTCTCGTATATTCATCTCAATCAAATCCAGACGTGCATTCACACCATCCTTTGTTTTTCCTTTAATGTTTAGAAGTGTTCCTATTAGACTGTCGCACACATTCTTTTCTACGTGCATTACATCTACACAGTGTCTGACATCTAACTTACACCAATACGGAAGATCGAAAAAGATTGATCTCTTCTTCCATATTTCACTCACAGTTTGCTTCTTCTTCGTTTTTCCGAAAGTCACATTAACATTTTTTATCTTTTCATAAATTTCAAAGCCACTTAAGGGAGTCGGACAAATGTCATGTTCTTGGTATCCATTAAAAGCTTTTTTCAATCTACGATATGGATGGTACTTCTATAAAAATCTACGAGGCCCAAGATACACAGTTTTTCTTTCGTTTTTCAACTGCTCATATGATGTCTTTTCTTCACATATTGGACATGCTCTATGACCTTTGACACTATAACTTGACAAGTTCCCATATGCAGGGAAGTCATTGATAGTACAAAATAACATTGCACGCAATCGGAAAGATTCATTCTTAAACGCGTCAAACACATCAACCCCTTCATTCCATAATAATTTCAAATCTTCAATCAATGGATTAAGATAAACATCTATGTCATTTCCAGGTTGTTTTGGACCAGAGATCATCATACATAACATCATGTATTTGCGCTTCATACACAAAGTAGGAGGTAAGTTATAAATCACTAACAAAACGGGCCATGAACTATAATTACTACTTAAATTTCCAAAGGGATTCATTCCATCAGTTCCCAATCCAAGTCTTAAGTTTCTTGATTCTTTTCCAAATTCAGGAAATTCTTCATCAATCTTCTTCCACTGCAAAGAATCAGCTGGATGATGAAGTAACCCATCACATTTTCTATTATCTGCATGCCACCTAAGGTTCTTAGCATCATCTGTATTTGCAAACAAACGCTTAAGCCTTGGAATTATTGGAAGATACCAAACAACCTTAGCAGGAGGACCTTCCTTTGTGAATTCATCAATTTCATCATTCTGACCAACTTTAACCTTATAACGTGACAAACCACACTTGGGACATCTTCTTAAATCTTCGAACTCATTTCTATATAAAATACAATCGTTAGGACATGAATGTATTTTTTTATATTCCATACCCATCGGACAAAGAATTTTTTTTGCCTCATAATTTCGACTGGGTAATGTATTTCCTTCTGGAAGCATGTCCTTCAACAATTGGAGCAATTCAGTAAAGTCTTTGTCAGTCCATCCATTAATTGCCTTCAAATTCATCAACTTTAACACTGCTGATAATCGCGTGAAGTTAGTTGAACCAGGATACAAAGGAGTCTCTGCATCATTAGACATATTTTCAAAAACTCCATTAGCAAAAGATTCTGCTCCCACATCACGAATCATGTCTTCTAATCTATCGTCCATTGAGAAATCAACTTCCTCCGATGCTACGCTCACATTTGGCAAGTCTAACAATTCACCATGCCATGTCCATGTTGTATAATTTTTCAAAAATCCATCACACAAAAGATGTTCTCTAATTTCGTAAACATTCAATATTCTTCCATTCAAACAATTGACACAAGGACACCTTATTTTTACTCCATTATGATTACTTACAGCATTATGTTGTGCAAACCGTAAAAATTCTTCGACCCCTTTTTCGTAAGCATCACTTATCCGTGGTGTATTAATCCAACTCCGATCCATAGAACTGGTAAACTAAGAAATTATAAATCAGAATTGCCAAGGGTCGAACACCCCCGGACTCAAAATGAACGTGTTCAATATACAAATTCTGTAATTAAATCAAAATGGCCGAGGGTTGGATACTCTTGGACTCGAAATCAACATCTTAAATAAATAAAATACCACAACTAATTAAAATGTGCCGAGGATCGGACATCCCCGGACTCAGAATCAACGTGTTCAATAAATACAAATCCTATAACTAAATCAAATGTGCCGAGGGTGGGATACCCCGGACTCAGAATCAACAAGAGTGGGACTAATTAACACATACATACAAATATTTATTATAAAATTAAATAAATCAATTAGAATACTAACTACTATCACTATAAATACAAAAATTTATTATAAATTTAATTAAATAAATTGGAATACTAATTAATTAATATAACTACACATACAAAATATTTATTAAAATTAATTAAATAAATTAAAATACTAACTAATATAATTACACATATTAAATATTTATTATAAAAAAATTTAAATAAATAAAAATACTAACCTTTTTGAGTTTTGGCATGTACACTGATCTTCAGGAAAAGGGAAGGCTTGGGGTCATCGGACGTGGCGGCGGCCAGGGAAGATGGTGGCTGGTGTGGCAACCGGCGGCTAGTGCGGCTAGAGCGGCCTCGCGACGGAAGCTACAGCTACAATGACCCTTCGTGGCGGATCCACTGTTGCGGCACGGAACCCAGCTGATTGGCAGTGGTCCTTGCGTCGGTGAACGTCAAGAGCGACGGTGGCTGTACGTAGAAGAAGCTGACGCGGCCGCGGAACGCGAGCTAATTGGAGCTATCCAAGAGCTTCTCCCTGCTGGCGCGGTGGCTAGTGGCGGCGCGGTAGCTGGTGGCGGCACGGTGGATGGTGGCGGCACGGTCCAGGCAGTAGCAGAATGAGGGAGAAAATAAGGTGCAGGAAACAGTGGATGGACCGGGAATGAGTGAGAGAGAAGGCGCGGGAGTGAGAGTGAGAGTCAAAATGAGGGAGAAATGACTGAGTTATTGGCAGCGTGGGATTTTTTTGCCTAGAAGTGCAACACAAACAACGACGGTTCTGTAGAACCGTCTTTATATCTCACAAAACCACACAAACAACGACGGTTCTATAGAACCGTCTTTATATCCCCAAAAAACAGAAAATAACAACGGTTACAGTGTGAACCGTCGTTAAAAACACTTCCAATTTGCAAAAATTAACAAAACTGCCACCACCTCCCTTATTACAACTGTTATTCCAGAACCGTCTTTAAAGTGACGTCGTAAATTACATATTTTCTACTAGTGTTTTTGTGTTGCACCATTTTAAATTAAACACTTAAATAAAATTAGCTTTTACATACAAATTAATACTAAGTCCCAAAGTTATACTATAAAATTGTATATAATGTTTGTGGTATAACGAATTGGATAATTAAGGAACAAACACAAACCACAAACAAATATGCAGCTACAATTCTTGTCCCTGTAATAAAATAAATAAACTAACTATCATCTCTGTCTTATCTCAATATTTTGAAAATATTAATTATCAACTTAGAGTACCTTATATATATTAAAGCAAAATTCTCATTGTTTTTTTCCCTTTTTTAAAAGATTTTCCTTTCTATATCTATATCAGTACTGCTTTAATGAAATGAAAGAAAATTGTTATAATTGTGATGAGCACGACATATCAATTATTTGGAAAGGAAAAACATTAAACAGTTTTGTACCAAAAGAAAAGTAGAAAGTGAAGCACTTTTCTTTTGTCCCATAGCAAAGTAATTAAAACATTTATTTATTAATTCAAACCTGTGTGATCCCCAATAGGTTAAGGTAGTGTGGTACCCAAAAACTTGCATCTTTACTATTGTGATTCCACATTCATGTGCTGTGTGCATACATACTTTTGGGAAAAGGTTTAATTGTAATTTTAATGCTGATATTTTATTTTATATGATTTTAATTTAATCCTTTTATTTCGAATTTTGTTATTTAAATTAAAATTACCAAATGAACGACCTATAAGGTATTAGTGAGTTCATATCAACCATTCCAATGATCAGTTCGGATTAAAAGAACTAAATATAATCAGATTAATTTAGATCACAATTTGATTTTCAAAATCAAGACCTATCAAATTTATTTTTAAAATCTCAAATCTACATGGGTTATATTTTCATGCAAAAGTGCATTTTCATGTTAGAATCCCATAACTGTTGGGTATGAAGCCGAATCAATTGGGTTGGGCTGAGTAGACACTATGTTTTAATGATTGGGCTTAATCATTGTGTCCCCTTTATTATCTCTATTTATCTCTATTTAAAGAGATCATTGTACTTGTAATTGTGTGCAACAGGACAGAATGAAAACCTAATAGTTGCCCGTGTGGATGTAGGTTGCAGTTGGCGACCGAACCACGTTAAATCCTGTGTCGTTTATTTTCTTGCATTGATTCGTGATTATGTGTGTTTGCTTCCGCGTGTGCATTTTTTCCCATCAAGTGGCATCAGAGCTTGGTTCGTTTTCACACTAGAGATCCGATCAGCAGAAATTATTCGACGAGACGTGAAAATTAGAGGCGGCAACAGCGTCCCAAAGTTAGGGTTTCGCATAGGTGGCAGTAGCGTTTCAAAGCTAGGGTTTCGCAGGGGCTGCAGTGGCATCCCAAAGCTAGGGTTTTGCAGAGGCGGTAACAGCATCCCAAAGCTAAGGTTTTTTGCAGGGGCTGCAGCGGTGTCCCAAAGCTAGGGTTTTGCAGGGGCTGCAGCGGCGTCCCAAAGCTAGGGTTTTGTAGGGACGATAGCGGCATCCCAAAGTTAGGGTTTCGCAGGGGAGGTAGCGGGTCGCGTTTTCACGGTGAATAGGTGCAGGTGCTTGCGGTGAGTGAGACGGCACGGAGATGCAGTGCGATGACAGTGACGGAAGACGCAGGGTGGCGCATGCATTTTTCTGCTAGTGCAGCAGTGACGGTGCGGTGCTAGGCGCGGGGTGTGGCTGTTTTTCGTTACGGCACGGAGTATGACAGTTCAGTTACTGAGCACATCAATAAAATGAATTTGATCTTAGCCAGACTTATGTCAGTGGGCATTAAGTTCGATGATGAAGTTCAAGCTTTACTATTGTTATTGTTTTTGCCTGACAGTTGGTCCGGAACGGTTACAGCGGTTACCAGTTCAGCAGGGCCTGATGGATTCACTTTTGAGAAGATTCGTGATCTCGTTCTTGGCGAAGATTTCAGAAGAAGGAGTTTCGGGGAATCTTTGGGTGACTCGCTAAATGTCATCAGAGGTAGAAAAAATAGCAGAGGTAGTGGGAGCAAGAACAGAAGGAGTCAGTCAAAGACTCGAGATTGCTCGAAGGTAACATGTTGGAACTGCAAGGAGTAGGGGCATTTCAAGAATCAATGCCCAAACGAAAAGCACGTCAACATTGCAGAATACTCCGCGGACAAGGACCTCTTAGTCTGTTGCGCGGATAGCAGTGTAGATTCCTGAGTCATGGATTCTAGTTCTTTATTTCATGTTACCCACAGCAGTGAAGCATTGCAGAATCTGATTATTGGAGACTTTGGAAAGGTAAGACTAGCAGACTATAGAACTCTTGATGTTACGGGCATGGGTGACATAGTGTTGAAGACGCCAATCGGTTTCTGGACTTTGAAGGATGTCAGAGTTGTTCCAAGCTTGACGAAAAGTTTGATTTCTGTTAGGCAGTTAGACGAACAGGGACATAATGTGAAGTTCGGAAATGGGCAGTGGAAGGTTGTCAAGGGAAATCTTGTCATGGCTCGCTGAAGAAAGAGAGGTTCATTGTATATGGTCGAATTACCGTCTTAGGGAGGGACCGTCCCAATTCAGAAGATAAACAAAGTCTGGTTCACAGAATCTCGTGGGCAGAAGAGGGTTGTCTTTGCAAGGAAGAAATCCAGAGCCACAGGTCAGATTCAGGATGAACGAGCATGGAGAGGTTCAGGTAGACCAGTCAGAGGTACTTGTGGCAGTAGGATCTCAGGATGTTCCAAGATCTGGCAGTTCATGTAAGTGGGAGCCGGTAGGAACAGAGGACGGGTCAGTGGCAGTTTCAGCCATGACGAACATATTGAAACTCAAGGGAGTTTCTGTGAAGCCTTCAAGATGATCAAGAAGGCTGGTGGCAACTAGTGGTGGAACATTGAGTTCCGGTGATAAATTACAGAAGTACACAGTTGAAGCGCAGGTGAACATTGTTTCGTGACTTCAAGTGGGAGATTGTTGGGTATGAAGCCAGGATCAATTGGGTTGGGCTGAGTAGACACTATGTTTTAGTGATTGGGCTTAATCATTGTGTTCCCTTTATTATCTCTATTTATATCTATTTAAAGAGATCATTGTACTTGTAATTGTGTGCAACAGGACAAAATGAAAACCTATAATAGTTGCCCGTGTGGATGTAGGTTGCAGTTGGCGACCGAACCACGTTAAATCCTGTGTCGTTTATTTTCTTGCATTGATTCGTGATTATGTGTGTTTGCTTCCGCGTGCGTGTTTTTTCCATCAACAACAACTTCAAATATAGCAAAAATAGAGTATACAAGTGAAATGCAAACAAACTATTATTATTGTGTAATTTTTATGAAGTTTTGACAAAAATAATACACAGATAACTATAACTTAATATAATTATGTCAATAGAAGCATTTTTCTATGAAGTTATCGAACAATGTAAAAATGGTAAGTCCAACATAAATTAATCACTTCCATGAGTTGGGTATGACCATTTTTATATAAAACTAAGAGTGAATTAAATTAAATCTACCTCATACAATCATACATAAAAAATTATAGGACTGATTAAAATTTTATGTAACTTAAAAAAAAATGTGATTCTTATTTCATAATCCCAACCTTTATGAAAAGACTAAATGATTAATATTTTGATGATTTTATTTTTAACATAAAAAGTCATCTCAATATTTTTTAACATAAAGAGAACATGTGTCACATAAAATAAACTAAACCATAATATTATTAAAAAATAACATTAACATTAGATTTAATAAATTTCAATATTAAATCACCTATATATCCATGAAAGTACGTACTTACAAATCAATTATTCAATATCATATGGAACTAGTACTAAAAGTAACATCAACAAAAGTTAGATAAATAGCAGAAACTAGATAAACAACACACGATTAGTTAAATATACAGCCAATCCAGTGATAGCTCCTATTCAAATTGCCAGAAATCAAATGAAAAAATAGATATATGCATTTCACTAATTCTATAAGCTATATACGTTCAAAAAAATTATCAGTTATTTTACCTCTTGAGCTCCTTTGGTGCCTGTTTCTCGGATTTCTTGAAAGTAGGATCAGCTCGAATGGCAGCATAGACCTTCTTATACAGATCCTCCAGACCACATCAGGCTCTATCCCCCGCTTGATATAAGCACTAAAGTGTGACTGGTATTTCTCTGGGTCATCTTCAATCAATGTCTGCATAACATATAAAATAATTTGTCAGAACTTATTTTCTTAAATAGTCCTAATATTGTACTAAACATTTCAACAGAGTGGTACTAAATAAAATCTTTGTCCGTACCTTTATATAAGCAGCAAAATGTCAACCAAAGACATATCTGCGATGAACCTCGGCATCAAGCTCCTTCTTATCCTTATCAAAGCCAGCACACCTTTGTCACTATGAGGGATATCCAAACCCCCATCGAGAGCTCCCTGTAAACACAATTATTCAATTTGTCCCTTAATAAACAAAAATCAAATCACACCTGTTGTAACAAAGAAAATTGGATCTCAACTAGAACATTCAACGTAATCAGAAATAGTGATTTCCAGTCTAGTTTTTTGTCATTCCCTTTTTTCTGACCTAGGGTATCCTAGTTATCCTTATTTCCGATCCTACTTGGTCTAGTATCCAGTCCTTTTTTAAGTCCATATTCACTGTTAAAAGTCCAGATTATCTTTATAATGCTTTATTCTCTACTTAAATTCCCTTAATTATTGAGCTGAGATCAACGGGATTTACCTACATTAGTGCTGATATCTCCCAAGATGAAGCAATTTAATAGGGTATTTTATATGATCGGAAACGATCCCTAACAGCAGACAGCGCACCAAGCCTCAAGCCCGAACCTAAGAGGCTTTATAATTGGAAACGATCCCTAGCATTGTATTGTAATAGATTACCTTATGGGCTCCAAAGACACGATTGCATGTTGTAGTCCTAATAAGACCAACATCAAGGAGAGCACGGAATGGTCTCGGCTGGTTCCACTGAATAATCCTCTCCGTTGGCCTGAAAAGGAAACAACAGATTAACATAAAAGGATGTGAATACAAAAACACAGAGCATAGCAAACTCGCAGATACCTCAAAATTTCTTTCATAGTCCTCATCCATTCCAAACTTCTAGCACTCGACGGGCCAACAAGAGTCCCAGTGCAATTAGCTGATCACAGAGCAAAAGAGTGAAAAGATAGACATAAACCTTTGGAGAGAAAATGGTTGAGACTTCCTCAAAAAGTACCAGCGAAATAGTTTGTAAGGCCTACTTCGAGACCATAGTGTGGCAGCTCATGTGCATAAGCTGCAGCAAGAACATTATCACCAGCAATGGTAGCAGATGTTATTTGGGCAATGATGTCTAATAATAAGTTAAGGTTTATGCTGACAGAAAAGCTTCAACTGAGTAAAGAAATTCAGTTATTCACATGATAAAACACTACAACTCAAGCAGATATAACAATTTCTTCACAACAATAGGATACAAATCAAACCACAAAGCGATATTTTGGTGTGTTGTACTTGTTCTTACCCTGGTTAATCAACCGAATCCAGGCTCGGTAATCGGTTTTTCCCTCTGCAGTAAATAAAATCACAATTACAAACAAAGTTTGCAATGAACAAGACATACATTGAATACAATGAAACAAAAGAAACAAACACAACACCTCTTCTCTTGAACTCCACTTGATATCTCTTGAAGTAGGCCCTTCATTTCTGAGCCTTAACAAACGCCTTTAACACGCACCCAAAAAAATGTTGATACAGATTATGTAAGAAAAAAAATATAAAAACATAAAAACTCATCCATTACAAGCTAAACTACCAAACATAAAAACTCAGAACACAAATCATAATGGGGACAAAAATCAAAATTTCTCCCTTCCGCTAAGCTCACAACTATAAATGCATCACATGGGAACATAGCTGAAACGAAAATCAAAATTCAGAATCTGCAAAATAGTGAAGAAGGATACGCACCATCGTTGTGAAACTCGCTCCTTCAAACGCAAGTAACAGAAGAGAGTGAAGTGGAATAAGGATTTTGGATATAAAATGTTTTTTTTTAGATGGGTTGGGTCGTCATGGGTTTGTGGCTTTATTTGCCGAATGCTTTGTTTTTTGGGCTGTTGGGCTTATTGTTTTAGTTTTAGGTATGGTAAACTCTTCCTACACCCAATTATTTTAAATCTGCACCATACATATTTTTTTTAATTTCCAAAAATGTCTTTCATTTTGAAAATAAAAAACCAGAATTAAAAATAATACATTTCAGATAAAAAAATTCAGAAAAGATTATTGTGTTCCGGAAATACAAATTAAAAATCCATTCTGGATTAAAAAAAATCCACAATATAATTCCATTTTTTTAGGATATTTTCGTTTTATCTAGTAAAATTAGGTATAGTGGTATGGTGCAGAAAGTAATTGCCTTTAGGTATTCTTAACTTTCTAGTCAAATTTTCGAAATTGGTTGCTAAGAAAATATGTTTTTAATTATTATTGTGTTGACTTTTGAATTGATGTTACCCAATTATTAAAATTTAATTAATAATATATATGCCTTATTATTTTATTTTAAAATATCAGTCTTTCAGATTTGTTTGAGAGAAAAAACTATTGAATTTTATAATATCTAACTTTAGAAGTTCACGAGTTGAAGATAAGCGGCTTCGAACCGCTGACATCCGTCACAGGGTAAATCACTGTGTGTCTCAGGCCCCGACTGATTCTACCAAGTCGTATATTATAATGTTTTTTAATTTATATACATACATATACACTGAATATTTTTAAAATGAATATTTAACAGGAATTCACTTTTATATATATGATATTGGTACATGTTTTTATTCCTGGAACTAAAAAATAATATTATTAGAGACTTTGAATTCACACAATATGAATTTTTTTTTCAATATAATTTATTTAATTTTATCATCATGAAAAATGAGCTAGTTAATTAAACTTTTAATACCAGTAGTTCAGTTACATGTTCATTACAATTTTGACTAAGTAAAAATAGTTAAAATTTAAACCTCGTATTAGAATTTATAATGATTACAAGTTTGAAAGAGAAGACTGTGTCAGGTTAACTGTACGGTACATACGGCATTGGAGAGTTGTGGCGCCGGTAGCCGGTGACGTGAGCGTGTTGCGCTGAAAGAAAAAGTAGTGGAGAACGAGGTTTTGTCGAGGGACACGTGGCATGTGGGAAGTGGAAGGAGCACCGTACGAAAGTATAATAATTAAGCTTTATGCCGTTGATCTTTCATGTGGAACCTCCATTATTATATTCTAATCTAATCTTCACTTTTTTTCAACCTTTGATGTGATGGTATCAAGTGGAAAAATAGTATTCATTTCATATTTTACACTGTGTTAGGTAAAGAAGAAATAATTAAAAAAGGAAATAAAAAATAAATGACAATAACATAAAAAATAAACTTTATTTCATTCAAAAATAAAATTTAAGTTTGTTTATTATTTAACTTAGAAGATTAAGAAACATTGTTATATTACTTTAATTTTATTAAGTTAACACTATTTATTCTTAATATTGTTTTTTAACGATACAAGATTATTGAGTTTATCAGAATAAATTTTTCATTCAAATCAAAGAAATGATTAAAATTTTATTTTATTTTCATAAACACGTTAATCATGAATTGACTATGGAATAATTAAAATTAATTTTTTTTTCTGTGTGTACTATGTTTTTGTTGCTTGATTTTTAACTTAGTTAAAATGATATTGTTAGAGTTATAAAAAATATTATCCACTTTATAGTTGAATATTTTTTATCCTATTTTTTTTATAACAAAAGAGAACAACTTTTTAAAGAGTGTGGGATTTTTAAATCTACCAAAATAAAATTTTCAAAAGAACTATCTCAATTTTTGTATTTATTTCCACATACTAAATATTATTGTTTCAATATTAAGTATATAAGATTATCACATATAAATATATTATCCATTTAAAGTCAATTCACTATATATACCATATATTATTAAAAGGTGTTTCACTAAATTATTATGAGAGAATAATGTTTATAAATTACCTTTCATTTTAATATTTAGTAAAAGGGTTTAAATAATTCGATCAGGTAGACAATGTTTTTCATAAAGGACAAATGCAAGGATAAAAATTTACTATACAATAACCACTTTATATTTTACACTAAAATAATTGTATGTTTGTTGGTAGCTTTTATCTACTTTTAATTGCTAAACATAATTATTTAAAATTGAGTTAATCATGTCCATTTAGGATATGGTATACACTAAGATGCAACTTTATTTATCTTTTTTATTTTAGTGAATAGATTTAGTAGTTTTTATTCTCATATTTTTTTACTATATGGGTTTTTATTTATGAGACTTTTAATTTATAATTTTCCCATTTAAAGCACAACATTATGTGTAGAAAAACATTTATCATGTTCTAGTCTTTATTTCTTTCATGTCAATAATAATTTTAGGAATTAAACTTTTTTTTTCTGCAGCAAATAGTGAGTGAAAAATCATTTATGCAACTAATAATTTATAGTTTTAATGGCTAATATGTTAGAAGGAAATTTTTCTTAGATCAGCAAATAATTAAAAATATATGCTTAAAAGTATTGTGGTGAAAGATAAACAACAAAGGGAAATAGAGATAATATTTATTTAAAGTAATTGTTTAATCTAATAATTGAAATCATTCTCAAAATAAACACGTGGGAGATATTTCAAACCTGTTTGAAATAAAGGATTACAATAATGTTAGTTTTAATTACATGTGACAAAAACCCATGTAAAGATTTTGATGGAAAGAAAAATGAAACACATATTATAAATGAACACTAGTTGCCTAGGGTTTGAAATTTGATTGTACACTAAGATGCAGTTTGCTTTATTTATTTTTCCTCTATATTATACCTGGTTAATTATTCACATGTTTTGGAGTGTACACATCTTATATTTTAGGATATTTTTAATTTGTAATTTGCCAAGGCCAAAACATTATCAATAGTAAAAGAAAAAATTGATTTCTTATTTTCTGTAAATGGCAAAATTATTATTTTTTATTTTGGAATTGAAGAGATCATATAAATCAGAAAACTTAACCCAAAAAAATTTTACTTTAATAAATTTTTAGATTTATGTTTAGAGGTTTAAGCTTTATAGTTAAAGACTATATTTACATATATGATTTTAGAATTTACTCTTTATCGTTCTCAGTTTTAAGTTTCTAATTAATGTTTAGCGTATCAAATTTAGAGTTTTATTACCACTATTAATTTTTATACATTATTTTCAATTAAAATAACACAATTAACTATTTTTTTTTAATTTATTTCATCATTTTTAGAAAAAATAACAACTTTTCTTTAAAATAGAAAATAAATCACTGAATTGAATTAAAGTTTTACATAATAAATACAAGTCTTGTACAATATGATATAACTGAAATTGTATATGACAATTGCGAATTCAGTTATACAATATTTTTTACATGTACAATTTTAGGATAATTACCTGTTAATTAAAATCTTATTTGTCAAATATAAATATGATTTTTTTAGAAATAGTCTACACATAAAATCTACACATAACTTGTATTTATCAAGTACGATTTGTTTTGAAAATTTTAAAAATGGTGAATGTAAGTGACGAATTCTTTCAAATTAATTTATACTCTCTATATACTATTTATCCAATTTTAAAATAAAAAATAATTTATTCATCAAAAAGACAAATTCAAATTACACTAGTTTGAGAAAAAAAACATTTATCCATGTATAATACTAAAATATAGATTGTTGCAAGACATGAGCTGATAATTTATAGTAATAACTTATTTTTTAAAATAAATTGGACATTTTTACATTAATTGTATTGACATTTTTTTTTCTGAGTTAAATAAATTATTATGGACAATTAAATTTTTAAATATTATATACATATTTAGAATTTAATTTTAATATTAAGAATAAATTTGTATAATTATTTTATAATTACTTATTTGATAAATTGTCTTATAATATACTTTATGAATTTCAGTAGAAAAAAACCAACACATAGGAATAAAGTGGTTTGGTTGAAATGTCAATAAAGTTTTATTTAATTTAATGACATAATTTGTTATCACAAAACTTATACTATAAGTTTTTCTCTTTCAATAAATTCTCAATTACAATGCTTAGAAACTCAACTCAAATGTCATTGTAGACACTTTAATTTCAGATAACACTACAAGAACTAAACATACTATTCAATTTTTTTTTTTAGTTTTTACGAGACAAATTTTTTCAACCAGACATTCTTAGAAAGTTTGATAAATTTTTAAAAAATCTGATGAGAACCAATATTTATAATATAAAAATCATTTTTTTTTTATTGCAAGTGTCAATTACATGATATCAAACTAATTAGATCAATTAAACTTAAAAAGGTTATTTTGATTATATGAATCAATACTTTAAAATGTATTTAAATCTATGTTAGAATTTTCAAATTAA
The DNA here is from genome assembly GCA_013389735.1 of Phaseolus lunatus. Taxonomy (NCBI): domain Eukaryota; kingdom Viridiplantae; phylum Streptophyta; class Magnoliopsida; order Fabales; family Fabaceae; genus Phaseolus; species Phaseolus lunatus. The sequence continues at coordinate 47,076,506 of CM023866.1, forward strand.
ATTTTAGTTTTTACTAAATATTGTACTATATTTTTTACACCCTTTTAAATTTGTAAAAATGATCTCAAATTAAAAAGGTATAATAAATTAGCTTTTCTAATTTTAATTGAGATCGATTAAATTTAATTAAAATCTGTAGCATGAAGATATAAAATTTAAAAAGTGGATAAAAATAGTTAAAATTAAAAAGATGGAATCACCAGACAAAAGTTAGATAAAAATAATTTGTGAGACCTAAAAACGCAAAGATTGAATGAGAACAGAGAACATGGCAGCATGGTGGTGGTCACACTCATCTGCTCTAGAATAATCAACATGGCAAGCAAGTTCTAGTTCTACAGTTCCACGCACTTTTTTTAGTTTTTTTTTTCCTTTTCGAAATTCCACAAACGACAAAACAAAAATTAATTCAATAAAATCTACTACACTTTTCTTCTCTCTCTCCTTTCTTCCCACCTCCACTTATTCCTCTCCATTTTCCTCTGTCTGTTCCTCATTTTCTCTCCAAAAAACAGAAAAAAAGAACAATTTTTTGGCTTTCACTGATACCCCTTTTTGTTTCTCCTTGAATTTTGCATCAAGAGACTTGGCTCTCAGCATGGTTTCACTTGGGGCTGTACATAGTGTGGTCTATGTGCTACTGCTTTCGCTCACTTTGGTTTTGGGTGGGGACATAGTTCACCATGATGATGTTGCCCCCATAAGGCCTGGTTGTGACAACAACTTTGTTTTGGTACCAATTTTTCTCCTTTGTGTGTTCTTCTCATGAATTGTAAAATTGGTTGTGGAATGTCATACTCGGTGGTTTTCAACGTTTGTTCTTGGTCTAGCTTAGTGGGAAAGTTATAGAGAAGGATTTGGAAACATGGGAAAATCCATTTGTTTTTAGGGAAATGAAAATTGGAGAGTTGGGTGGGATTTATTTAAAAAATTCAGAAGTATATGTACGTTTGGTATTTGATTTGAGTTTTCATTGTGGAAAGATGATCTGTTCCTTCAATGGTGCTTTGGTGTTTGCTCAATGCTTGCTTAAGTTTTAGAGGTTGCGTGCTGAGTTGTTTTGAGTTTCCTTTTTTAGATTCCATGCCATAGTGCATAGTTGGGTACTGTAGTAATTCTTTTTTTGCCTCGTAAACATCTCATAGGTGGTGGGTTTCTAGCTTTTCCTTTAGAGATCTAAGTTTGTTATGTGGCGAGAGATTGAGAGTTGCTAATTTTGTGTAATACACTAGCGTCTTTTATTTTATATGTATGATTTTTTTATCGTTTTTTTTTCTGCATAATAATTTTTGTCATGCAAACTTGCATCTTCACACATGAAATTGATGCAGGTGGTGTTGTTTTTTAGATACTACTGAAAGAACTGAATTTTTCTATGTTCTTCTCCAAAAGCTTTTATCCTGTAAAATTTCTGCAATTCGGTGCCCTTTTTTACTGACCTTCTTTGGTGGTTAGCTTAATGGTGAAAATAGGGATTTTGTATTTGAGTGTACCTAAAATTTAACTAAGAAATTTTTTTGACGGTAGCCAGCAGATTGAGATCTATATTTTAATATTTGACTAAGAACGAACTCATTCTGAAAAATCTTTTAGCTTTACAATTCTAGCAACTGCTATGCAACCTATTTCTATTTTCTTGAATTGTGTATTGCCATGTATACATATATATGCATTTTTTTAAACAGCTTTGTTAATTGCTTCTTTTTTGTCTAGGTAAAAGTCCCCACTTGGATTGATGGTGTGGAAAAAAGTGAGTATGTTGGTGTTGGTGCAAGGTTTGGCCCTACATTGGAATCAAAAGAAAAACGTGCCAATCTTACCAGAGTTGTCATGGCTGATCCTCCTGATTGTTGTACAAAGCCTAAGAATAAAGTATTGGAATTAATTATTAAGTTGTATATCCTGCCAAAGGCAACTTTACTTGCATTTGAAATATAATGTTCAGATTGAAAGCTCTATTTATACATTTACTGATTAGTATTTTGTATTACTTTCCACCATTAGCTCACCAGCGAGATAATTTTGGTGCACCGAGGAAAATGCAGTTTCACTACAAAGGCAAATATTGCTGATGAAGCTGGTGCTTCAGCCATCCTCATTATAAACTACCGTACAGGTGTTTGCATTTTCTTTTCAATGCTTTTTGAGATCATATAGCGTATTTTGTTCATTACTTGTCCAATAGTGATTTTAATCAGAGGTGATCTTGGGGACATTAGTTGCTTAGATGCTAAATTTTTGTTCATTATTAGTTATTAAAGTATAAAAGCAAGTTGCAATGAGCAGTTTAAGTCAATATTTCTTTCATAAATATAAAAGTATTATTTTGTGGTTGTTTTGATAAACTGTTGTATTTTCTTGTTGTACAGAACTTTTCAAGATGGTTTGTGAAGAAAATGAAACTGATGTTGATATAGGAATACCTGCTGTCATGCTTCCCCAAGATGCTGGATTGACTTTGGAAAGGCATATTAAAAATAACTCCAATGGTATGACTGACTTTCTCTGAGCTGTTTCTTATTATGTAACTACTTATTGCTTTTCTTTTGGCACAGGACAACTTAACTTTTAAAATGATGACTTTATTTTATACCTGATCTGGTGATGTGTCTTATTTGATGTCATTTGCACTGCTGCATGTACAATTCCTGCTCTTTAGTGTCCATACAGTTATACTCTCCATTGCGTCCATTGGTTGATGTTGCGGAAGTGTTTTTGTGGCTTATGGCTGTTGGTACCATTTTATGTGCTTCATATTGGTCTGCCTGGAGTGCTAGAGAAGCAGCTATTGAGCAAGAGAAGCTTTTAAAGGTTACCTAGTTCCATTTTGTGCCAACTTTACTATGTCTCAATAGTGAAAAAAACAGGAATACTAAGATGTGGAGGATAAGATTCTACTAAGCCAAATAGAGCCAAACAAAAAAGTGCAGAAAAGACAAACACATTAAAACAATAAAGCTTTTGCTTTATTTGCTACCTGTCAAGGAGGCTATATAAAACAGGACTTTATTCTCTTTTAATGTCAGCATGTTTTTCCTCCTTTATAACATTATTTTCCCGCGTGTTTGGAAATATATTGATCTAGTTACTAATATATGGTTAAACTTATATACTTGCAGGATGCTTCAGATGACTATATTAATACAGAAAATGTTGGTTCCAGTGGTTATGTGGAAATTAGTACCATAGCAGCAATTTTATTCGTCGTGATTGCTTCATGTTTCTTGGTTATGCTGTATAAATTAATGTCATTCTGGTTTGTTGAAGTTCTGGTGGTTCTGTTTTGCATTGGTGGGGTAGAGGTGAGTTGTTCTTGTTCTAGGCTTAGTTTTTGTTTATCTAAGTATTCTTTCCTCTGATCTAGATTATGATCACTATACTGATCGACCATATTTCCATGCTTTTCTTATCATCATTTTGCATCTTCTTTAAGGCAGCTGCAATGTCTTAAATTGTAAGTGGGGGATCACTTGTGCTGAACTTTTAGTGACAAATTTCTTTCTATCGTGAAAGCAAGTGGTAGAATGCTCTTTGTATAATGGAAAAGATATTTAGTAAGCTACTTTATGAGCATTGGTTGAGCATTCTCTACCCTATGTTTAAGGCTCATATTTTAACTGAACTAGATATAACAGATCATACTGAACTCATTTGCTCTTGAGCTCAACTTATTAATCCAAACAATTGAGTTCATCCTGTAGAGGCATATTTCATTGCAATCATTTTCTTTCTGCTAGGGACCTGTTAATGTATAGGTCTGAAAGTTACTGAAGTTGAATGCCAATGCTTCAATCAATCTATTTGCTCCTTTAAGCTAATATGGGAAAAATGGGTTTGAGTATTTCATGTCCTTGAATTTATTTTGGTATGACTGGGCAATTTACTTCCAGCTTCTTTCTCAAATTGTCTGGACGATGTCCTTTAGGAACTCAATATCCCAACATTCACTTCTAGCTTTGTGTGCTTGAATCCAAGCTTTCTCTTAGATATTATGATATATTATAGATATTGTTAGACATTTCATATTTATGTAATGGGCTTAGCCATATGTTTATTTTCATATATAAACAACCCTATGTGTTCAATATATACAAGAGATTTACCCTATTATTTCTTTTCCTTTAATACTTTCAAACTTCTCGTCAATGGATGCAAAGGAATTCCGACTTGAAAAAGATGGAAGGGGATGAAAATAGTTGTTTAACTTCTTTATTTTATAATGGCCAACCTTCAGAGTCCTAATTTCTAAGGTTACTATGATTTAGTTAAATCCTAGATCTTCAAGCTGAGGCAAAAAAGGGTCCCTGGTTGTGGATATATCGAGTCCTAAATAAGTCATATAACATTTACAATTACAAAATATGATGTACAGTTAATTATGAATTTCCTTTGATTGGTGGACATTATTATTTTTGTTATGTAGATTAGAACTTAAATATTTGTTCACTCGTGAATTTTTAGTAATTTTTGCTTTAGTTATTACTTGGAGTTAAAGTAGTACTGCAACAACAGCATGATTTACCTGTCAAACAAGCTAAATCTTTATATTCTTCATGTGCTTTCAGGGACTGCAAACTTGTTTGGTGGCCCTATTATCATGGTAAGTCTTTTATACACAAATGAGGGTGGTTGGATGAGAATAGGACAGGATAACTAATCTGCCGAGTTTTCTTTTTTTATGAATTTTAGACTGACCTGTTGAGTTATATATCTTGTACTTTCAGTAATCAACATTTTTAACGTAACTGAAAGAGGATATAACTACAGATGTTTATGGCCCAAAGATCATGTTGTGGAGCATACTGTATTTGTGTTGGTAAATTGTGATTAATTGGTTTGATTATTGTTTATATAAATGGTGGGAAATAAGAGTAATAGATTGACTTAGTCAGTAATTCTTTTTCCGAATACCTATTTCCTCTAAAGTATGAGCCATGAAGTGGTAAGGAACTGAATTTCATTACCAAATGTAGCAAGACAGATATATACCTCTGACTGAACATTGCTCAAAGATGTATTTTATGTAATTTTTGCATCGGCAAGGATTTTCTGCTTTCTTTTAGTATTAAAATTTCATAAATCAATATTGTCTGAAAAAGAAATTAGTTCAGCTTGAAGCTTGTGGCTGTAGAGTACGTGGTTCATTTTCATTCTATTACATTCTTTAGTTATGGTATGGAATTGACGGGTAAAATGCTTATAGTTTTAGATGGTTTCGTCAACCTGCCCAGACATTTGTGAAGATACCCTTCTTTGGAGCTGTCTCATATCTGACACTTGCTATTACTCCATTCTGCATAGTGTTTGCCGTGGTTTGGGCAGTTTATCGCCGTGCATCATGGGCTTGGATTGGTCAGGATATCCTCGTAAGAATAGTTTTATCACTTTTTCTAATAAAAGAAAACTATTTACTTTCACTTCGCCTCCTGGTTAATTTTTTTCTTTACATTTTCTAGTGTTTTGGAGTGAACTGGTTGGCATTTCTGATTCATTGTTAAAATAAAGAAAATTATGATACAACCATAAAAATTCACTTGCCGCATGACTTAGACATTGCTTTCTAACATTGGAACATCACTAGTATAAAACTGAAAATGTTCTTAAACTAGCATTGAATCCGAACTCTTCCTTTGGCTGCAGCTGTGACTAAAACAATAACTGTAGGATACCACATTTGTGTCTTGAAATGTATTTTTTTGTTTATATATGATATAGATCCAAAAATAATTATTTATTCCATTAACACTATGTGCTGGTATGGAGTCATGAACTAAGTATCAAGAAGTGCATTCTTTTGCTATTGGTCAATGAAAAAGATGTGAAGAACAATATCAGTTTCCTAATCTCTGCTTTATATATATATATGAAATTTGGCTGTCGCTACACTAGTCATCAAAATGCAACATGGTCAGAGATTATTCTTTGTCCATCCATTAATAGAGGAAAAACGAATAAAAAATAGGATGTTGAACTGATATTTGCTTAATTTCTTTCTGGATCCTACAGGTTTACACAAAATATTAATAGTAAATATTTTTTCAAACTTATTCCCACTCAATGTAGTTTTGGATAGAAATTTAAGTTCTGCCATTCAGGATTATAAGCATTTATAAATCAAGAGGCTGATTGATATTTATTTAGCGTGTTTACTTATCTTTGTCTACCACCTATCCTTCAGGGTATCACGTTGATAGTTACAGTTCTCCAGATTGTTCGCATACCAAATCTAAAGGTAATGATTCATTGTTGCTGTTTTCTTCCCACTGCTTTTGGTTTTTAAAATGCTTGTAAGGTATTATCTCCTTATTTACTTGTTTGTGATACTTAGTTTAAGAATAGGAGTCATAAATGGGGCATTTTGAAGAGATAGCTTTGCAAGATCTTACTGAAGTTTTACTATGAACAAAAACACCTTCATACCTTTTTTCTGTATCAGGTTGGAACTGTTCTTCTCAGTTGCGCATTCCTATATGACATCTTTTGGGTGTTTGTCTCTAAATGGTGGTTCCATGAGAGTGTTATGATAGTGGTAAGTGTTTTAAAGAAAGCTTTCCCTCTCTACCATTCTTTGCAAAGGTTGATTTTGGCTTCATTCGTGATTCTGTTTTCCCCTTCAAATTAATACAACTTCTCTCTATACAGGTAGCTCGTGGTGATAAGAGTGGAGAAGATGGCATTCCCATGCTTCTCAAGATACCTCGTCTATTTGACCCTTGGGGTGGTTACAGTATCATTGGATTTGGGGACATAATCTTACCAGGACTTATAGTGGCATTTTCACTAAGGTTGAATTGGAATTCTTATGTTGATCATACTATACATACCTCTCCTACTCATCTCGTCTTACTGAATTCTTTTTTTATAGCATCATCATTGTTTCCTTGCAAAAATGATTTAGATAGATCGGAAGGAGAGCGATCTTTTATTATTTAACAATTTCATGAACTTAATTATTCTATTGATATAACTAATGTTACAGGTATGATTGGTTGGCAAAGAAGAACCTTCGTGCTGGATACTTCTTGTGGGCAATGACTGCTTATGGTTTAGGTATAGAATGTTTTATCCGGGAATAATTTTACAAATAAAATGTGAAAATATTTAGATCTGTTAACTGTTATGCAAGATTCCGCAAATATTATTTTACACTTGGCTAATCTTTGATAGTATTATGTTAATTTAACTGCGGAAAATTCTAGGCAACTGGTTAAAATTGCTTAACATTCTAAGTGCATCAACTTAACAAAAGAAGAGTTCATATGAAAATTTAATGGTGACACTTACAAAACTTTTGACTTTCTCTCCGTTGAAAAAGATAACATGTTGGAAACTTGTGAGTTAGACATGCCTATGAAATTTGGTTGATAGAATAATCGAAAAAAGGGTTTAAAGAGGTTTATCTCTACTTAGTTCATTATAATGATGCATTTACTAGGCCTGTGCATGCACTGCTTCAATCTAAAATGTCTTTTATTTACTAATTAGAAGTAATAAGGAGCAATGATACGACACTTCAGCAACATTAAGAGTTCTTCTACAAATCTGTTTGCTTGCTTCTTCTGTATATTCTTATCTTCAAACGTGAAAAGTCACTGTTCACTTTGTTCATCATACCTTCTTTTGATCTGCAGGTCTTCTCATCACATATGTGGCTTTGAACTTGATGGATGGGCATGGTCAGCCAGCTTTGCTTTATATAGTTCCATTTACACTTGGTAAGTACAATCATCAGACTCATTTAAATCTAAAGTACAAGATCCAATGATGGCATCTTGGTATGTAATCTTTTACATTTCATACTTCCCTCAACATCCACAAAAATGCTCCTGGTGGTGTTACATTTCAACCTATTCTATTAGCTTTTGAAGTTTCTTTGCTTAAATCATGCTAATTAGTATCATTTTAGTTTTTGAGTTCCAAACCAAGTGAAAATGGAATTATGTTTTAATTTGTGAGTTTTATGTTGACTGCTAAAGGCCTATCACAACCTTCTTCCTTTATCTGGGCTTGTGACTGGCTATGATCTTAGGTCTTTAACCAAGGCTGAATGACATCCTGTCTTCCATGTAGTCAACCTCACCTAGCTTGGTTGTTGATCTGTTTTTAGAGCAAAATTTTATATATGGTTTGGACAAAGAAGTAAAATGATTTTACTGAGAATTGAATTGTGACAGACTGCAATAACATCGATTGTTACTTCATGATAAAATCTGGTCCTTTTTCTGTAACCTTGTTCTGGAATCACAAATGCAGGCACCTTTTTGTCATTGGGAAAAAAGAGAGGTGAGCTCAAGATTTTATGGACAAGAGGGAAACCAGAAAGGCCTTGCTGTCATATCCAAGAGGATAATCAATCAATTAACAGCCACCATTGAACAGCGGCAGGCTTGTATCCTACTTGGTATATTAATCTATAGGAGAGTGATTAGGAACTCCAAGGACATTGTGTAACATCTGTAACTTTCTTGTAACAAATTCAGCCAAATGGTATGATAGCATGCACTTAAATCCTGAGAGAGATATCACCCAATTGTTCTGATATTGAAGAGGACCATGAATCTTTGTACTGTAACCTTATTTTTTGTGAGATAGCAGAGAGGAATCCATGAGGGCCTGATCAAAACCATGCCTTTGCCAAGCAAATGTCAAGAAGCAAAGATACATGCATAGAAAATTCCGATCCAAGAGGGAAGGACTGTTGGAAAGGCTGCTAACACTGAGAAGTTGCTGTTTACTCCAAGCATAACTTATGTTGTATTATTATCATCATTGCTATTGTTGATGTTGTATTGTATGGGATTTGAACTTGAAGTTAACTAAATTTTAATTTCTGTAAGATTCTTAACGTTACCTATTTCCTTAAATCTTTCGAGATGAAGAGGAAAGACATTTATCTGTCTAGTCTTTGGTGTTTTGTATATACTAGTTCTTGCATGAAAAGCTGGTTAGACTCCCAATAAAGACGTCCCAGTAATGAAAGTTGAATTAGTTCAATTTGAAGCAAAGTTTAAGACATGTTACATAATACTTTGAAAATTACATTTTCAGAATAATAGCTAAAATTCAGCTTGAGTTGAATTGAGTTAAGTTAAATTCAGACCATAAAAAATTTCATCACCAAATATTTGTAATCTCTAACCTTTTTATTTATCAACTTCACCAGCCATGGATTAAGACAGGTTTAGTTTATTATCCAAGATTTTGGTGATTATTTATTTGAATATAAATCCTATTTCCAGTAACATCCCATAATATATAAACGAATTGATTTATTGACATTAATTTATTGACACTAGTGGAAACAGTGTGTCTGTGTATTCACATTTCACTAGTGGAAATACTGTGTTTGTATATTAACATTTTTTTCTTCAGCTCAACTTTTACGATAATAAAAATTTAGCATATATATAAAAATAATTTTGAATTAGTTGAAATTGAAAAGTAAAAAATATCATGTAAAAGAAAAATGATGAATTGATTAATCAATTTTTTTTTCTTTTCTAATTTGAGTTTTTCTTTTTCTTCAAGTTTTTTCTCTTCTTTCATTGATAGTTTTGAGATTGGAAAGTGTGATAATGTTCACGTTAAGGTTATGATTTACTTAATGGTAAATACAAAAGAATGATGATTTTACTAAAGTTTTAACATTAAATATAATTAAGTTATATAAATAAAGAAGCTATGAGTAGAAATCAATAAAATGTTAAGTTTTATTTATTAAATTAAATAAAATAATGAAATTGTTACAAAATGTTTGAAGTAAAAATATATTTTTAGAAAAACATATTAATATGCTTTCAGAAGAATATATTAGTTTTTTAATAAGTACTTCCATAGTAGAAAAATAAAATAAGATTATCACAACTTAATTTTGTAGAAAACTTATCGTTTGTCTAAAATTTGATTTTAAACTTTGCATATGTTGTATATTTCTTCTTCTAAAATTACTTATAAAAAAAAGTGTCTAAACAACGAAAATGAGTTCTCACAAATCAACAAATAACTTGATTCCACTCTCAAAATATATGGACTCTAATTTCCAAAAATCAAATATATTAAAATTAACTTCAAAACTGTGGTGTTAGAGAAATAGGGGATATATACACATCATACGCAAATTCTTCCTTTACCTTCATAGTTTATTGTGAAACCCCATATTTTTTAAATTACCAAAAATACCCATTTCCAATTTTATAATTTGGAAGGTAAAGTTTTGTATTTTGAATTCTAAAATTTTGAATACAAAATTTTATATTTTAAATTATAAAATTTGGAATACAAATTTGTCTTTCAAATTTTACTATCCATAATATACATTATGTATTACGAATTCTATCATTTGAAATATAATATATTTTATATTCTATAACTAAGAATTTTCAAATTCTAGAATTAATACAAAATTTTATATTTTGAATTTTAGAGTCCAGAATACATTAAATCCATTAATTTGTATTTTAGATTATACCATTTATAATACCTTTTTTTCTGCTTAGACGATGAAGGTGAGGAGCTGCTATAGTGGCTATAGTGGTGGTATTGGATGAGGGAGGTGTTGTGGCGTTAGAGGTGGAGTTGGGGGCTACTACAGTAGTGGAAGTTGAAGGTGAAAATTGCTGCGATTGAGAAGGAAAGAAGGATGCTCAATGAATAAGATGAAAAAGAAGGTAAAATTGTCTTTTTGCTTCTTCGGTGGAGGTACAAGAAGAATTTCCCCATATCATAACTTCATCTGGTTCATACCATAGGACCTTTTCTTCCTGCACCCTCAGAATTACTAACTGCAGTCCCACACTTAGAGAAAAAATATAATTTTCTGATATAAATCATAATTTAAAAAAAAATTACTTGGATAACACTCTTTTAACTTTATTTACCAAAAATGAACCTAATTATTGTATACTTGCAAAAATTGTCTTCTCATGAATTAGTTTTCTACCTGTTAACATTTTCGTTTGTAACATTTATCCTGCTGAAAATCGGTCTCTTATAAACCAATTTCCGGGCAGGGTTTTTGTTGTTTTATATATTTAGTAAATTTAATAAAAATATATAAATAAAATTATAAAATTGAAAATATCTATTAATATACTATTTAAAATATAATAAATATAGAACTATTAATAGGAAAAAATTTTAAAATAATTAGAACTTATTTTTAATATTTAAAAATATTTTAAATTTATAAATAATAAATATATAAATAAAATTAATAATAATAATAATTTTATAAATATTTAATAATATATTGAAAATGTAAAATTACTTAAATTAAATATGAAAAAAATTATGTTATAAAATCAATTATAAAAGTTTCAAATGATTAACCATGTACATATATAAGGGTAAAATTAAAATTTTAAATTTTAAAAATAAAAAATTATTTATAACTTTTAACTAAGAGTTTTTAATATAATATTTATTTTATATATGTATTGAAGTATAACAATACATTTAAGCCAAAATATTTAACTAATTTAAATGATACATGTACCATTTGTATTTGATAAAAAAAATTGTGAATATTAATTGAAATTAAATTTATTTTACAGTGAAATATGCATGGAGAGAAAGTACATGAAATTGACACAAAATATATAATCTAAATCATCTAAATCAAACACATACATAGTCAAGTGTATCTTCTTGTTGTGTTTGTCGATTTATGTACTTATCTTGTTAGGTCCCTGCCTAAATATTTGGTTTAGATAATCTACAATAATTATTTGGATTAAGTAATGTAAAATCAGGTAATTTTTAATCTTAAATTACATAAATTAAAATGAGTTATCCAAAATATATTGTATAATACTGAAAAGTAGCTAATTATGAATTTTGAAATATAGTTTAAAATTGATTATGAGGTGTTATAACAGGATTAGGAGTGAATTTCTTACTATGGGATGGAAGAAGAAATTATGGAGTTAAAAGTAGAAAAAAACTTATTTTGTAATATAGCCAAAATTATTAAAAACTAATTTCAAATTCAGAGTTTTATTTTTCCAATTCATAAACTTTTTAATTATATTTCAGATTGTATCTTTTTAGAAAGTGTAAGGATTTTAAGGTTTTTTTTCTTTCATTACAGTGTAAGAAGGAGGTATATGAAGAGAGTGTAGGAAGCAGTTGTGAAAAAAATTCAAAGCATGAAAAAAAAGCTAAGTCAAAACAACGAAAAAAATCCATTGGTGGTCTCTGAAAACAATGTTTTTTATATTTTGGATTGTCTTTTCCAAATAGACATTCTTGGAAAGAAGCATTCCAAAAATCTTCTGAAAACACTATTTCAGATAATCTGTAAACATATTCCATATTGAAACTAAAAAACTAACCAAAATAGAGATACATCTATCTTATCTCAGACTAACACAACTAACACTCTTCCAACAGTGCCCAGTAAAACTTTGCTTATCATTGATGACAAGGATGTTGGAGATGAAGGAAGAAGTCAAACTGGAAAAGGGTTTTCTGATCTTGGAGATGAGGATGCAGGCTGAGGAATCAATTGCCTTTTGTATGTCATGAACAAAAAATAAAGGATTTGGTTACTTCACAATTTCTTGCTCAATCTATAAGAATGCATAAAAGAGTATCTGCACAAATAAAAATGGTGCACAAGTAAACCCATTTTCCTTTCAGCAGGTTTATTCTTACCTTCTATTTTCCTTTTTCTCTCTGTAAACACATGTTCAAAAGCACAATTTTGTGAAATGCAACAAATTCTTACTTCTGATTGCAGGTTTTTAATGGAAAACAGACACAGTGGTGGCCAAATAATTCTATCATGTCAAGTATTAACAAATTTACTGCCTTATTTCAACAAAACAATGTAACAAATAGAAAGGAAAATGGACAGCACATACAAAAACTACACAACCAAGAGAGTAAACCCAGATTCAGTGTTTCAGATGAGAGATTGAGAATGAGTAATCTTAATATATTCTATGTTTCTCTACTTTTTACTGTCCCAAACATTGCATTATTTGCAGGGTAGTTAAAACAATAGTTATAAATCATATCTCAATATTTTCTCACTAACTGGATAAAAAGTATTAAATTTTTTTTCATTTAATTCTTTCTAAAGATTAACAAGATAACACTATTTACAAATTACAATGAACATTTGAAAATCACATGGTTTAACTTGCTAAACCGAGTTTCATGTAAGTGGATTTTACTCACAATGAAGCTAAGATTAATTCTTATCCCACACCAAATGTCTTGACAGAAAATCAACGTATTCATACAAATGAAAGTGCAAAACTGCGAAGGCACTAAAATAAAGATATACTATTACATACAAACTAAGATTATTTTTATTTGACCTTAAAGTACAAGAGAGTTCCCAGAATAAAATTACCACCAAAAATGAACTGCAAAGAATAGAATAAAACAAAGGAAATGCAAAAAAGAAAAACAACTGACATGCAAAACTTTTCTTGCGCTTGCCAGCATCTCTCAAAATTGTTGAAGCCTCTGGTAAGGATTCATTTCCATAATTCCATTCTAAGTCCAGTCCTGAAGGGAAAGAGAGATTCATTGAGTTGTGAATAACACTACAAGAGTTGAAAAGAAATGAATTTGGAGTAAATTTTCTTTTTCTTTTACAAAAAGAAAGAAACTATCTTAAAAAGTGATTTTTTTAAAACAAATTACAACATTTCCAAGCAATACTAAATAAAAGTGGACAAAGAAAAATAAAAGAAAATGTTTTAGCACATTATTTTTGAAGTTCAGCTCGAAAACTCTGGTGGATGAGAGAAAATACTGCAACAAAGGGTGAAAACATACAAGCATGTCGCCTTAAAAACCCATCTGCAGTGAAAAGCATCGTCTTCCGTTCTTGCCCTGAAGATAAAAGTTCTTGCATTCTTTCTGGCCAGTCAGAATTTAATCTTCGGGCAAAATCTTCCACTTCCCTGCATCAGATGATACGATGCAGATAAAATTTTAGAGTGCATCACGTCATCATCTTAAAAGAAATCTAGTGTAACAACCACGCGAACACATCTCTTTGTATTAAAGAGATATCTTAGGTTACTAAAATGGAATGTTAAAAAATACGGAAGGTAAATAAAGTGTCATAACATTGCCAAGAGGACTAAAGTGTTCAGATAAGATAGGTTTCACTCTGTTATGATAATTTCTAACAGGGGGAGGTATGATTTGTATTCAAAAAGTAAAGAAGAAAAGTACAAAGATGAATAGGAGCAAAGCTCCCCGAAGTCACAGAAGATCTTTGGGCTCCAATCAATCATATTTGCCCCCTGTAACAGAATTCTCTCTCCTCTAACTATCTCTCCAAAAAATAGGTAATCCTAAATAGACAAAATTGTCATTTTAAAAGACTTCTCCAAATTGTGCTGATTCCTATAAAAAAACCACCCTCTCCAAGATCTGCCTTGTCCTCAAGGCAGAAAGTGGGAAATTTATTTTGAATGGAGGTAGCAAGCTACCTTGATGCTTCTTCCAGGGACGGCCAAAAGATCAGCCTTTCCACCACTGTGGAACCGTGGCATCGAACCTCTCTAGTTGCTAAGATAGCCTCAGGTGTGGGAGGTTCCACTTCACCAATCTCTACCCATTTGGGCAAAAAAACAGTCTGCAAAACCACTCTTCAAGGAATTTTAAGATGAGAAAATAGAAAATGGTACGAATTCAAGCTGATGGTGATGATTGTAACTTATGGGCCACATTTCCAATGCAGAACACCATCTGGAAGGAGCCAGATTAGTGTGGGAATAGCTTGGGACAGTTATGGCAAACAAAAGATTGTTGCCTTTGGGGTCTGACTTTGCATACTTAATAGTTTGCTTGCTAGGAGAATGCTGCAAATGAAATTTCAATTGACTAAGAGCTTTGTCCCAGTAAAGCAACACCACAGTTGTAGATTCCTATTTTGCCCTCTTTTTATTGTATCATGAAATTTAGTTAACATTGAAATAAAAAAATTGTTGGAAAACGAGATGACTGTTAAAAACAATCAACCCTCACAACAAACATAACTCGGCATGAAAGTTGGATAGGGCTGTATCTCATTAAAAATGAAAATCAACCTAGGATGTTCTATACCTCATCCCGTAGTTTCGGAAATGGACTCAATACAAACTAATTGGTATTAAATGATAGAGCATCTGCTACTTTATTTTCTAGCCCTGGTTTATAACCTAGAATTGGAAGTCCATTAGTTTGGGTAACCAGCTATGAAGCACAGACACAAACACAACACGACAACACTAGTAATCTCCCAACAAAAAAAATTGGGGAGGCCAAGGCCCCCCTCACTCCCAACAAAGCTCCGCCACTACACACACGCACACTCATATATATATATATATATTGATCATCATCATGAATTATTTAATACATTCAAAATCATCTAAAAAAAACCTAGTTAAATATAACAAATTGAACAAATTGTTGCCTAAAACAAAAAAGGATATAATTCATTCATCTAACATCCAAAGGAACACCCTTTTGTCATATCTTAAAAAAACACCCTCTAGCTTAGGTTCATCTAAAGACAAATTAGGAACTTCAAGAATTCCATGGTCATCAAGTTAACCAAAATCATCACCTCCATCCACACTTTTGTCTCCTCTTCATGATATTGAGAAGTATTCCTTGAAAGAAGTTGAAGATTGTTATAAACAACTACCAAATCTTCCACTCTATGTGGTGACATCTTGTTTCTCTTGAGAAAATGGATAAATGAATAAGATGAACAAGGTTGTTCAAGTAACTAAAGGGCAACCTTTTCAAGTATTGAAGCACTATACCATGAACTAGCTACCATGTTTTCAGATTCATGTTATGCCTATATCACTCAATGAATCAAGATCATCTAAACATTCTCTTCCATATGATAAGTTAGCAAACTCTATATTCACTTGTCTCCTGCATTCATATCAAGAAATAATCTCCTAAAGCATTTAGCAAGTTCAATGTCTCGATGTGGAGGAACTCAATTACAATCTTAACTAAGCCATAGATGACTATAATACCTATTATTAAAAAAAAAAAACTTATATAGGATATCCTTGTCATCCATTACATAATCCTAAAAAATATATAAATAAAATTTAATCACCTTGGATTTAAAGAAAAAGCTAAACAATGAAGAGGCGTGCCACTCTTAGACTAACAATTAATTAATATGG
The DNA here is from genome assembly GCA_013389735.1 of Phaseolus lunatus. Lineage (NCBI taxonomy): Eukaryota > Viridiplantae > Streptophyta > Magnoliopsida > Fabales > Fabaceae > Phaseolus > Phaseolus lunatus. The sequence goes on from CM023866.1 coordinate 47,092,666, forward strand.
AATTAACCACTTCATAAAAGATTGAACCTTCGCTTTCTTCCTCTCTCACAGTCATATATGGCCTTCCTCACCTTTTCATTCATTGAAACTCACATTTCATTCACTAGGTGAAGAGAAGATGCTTCCTTATTAGTTTGGCGAAGAACATCATAGATTGGTGAAAAACTTATGTAATCCACCTTATCCCACCAATTATTATCTTGGTAAACAACATTTTTTTTTAATTCTTAGTTGCACATATGTTCTTCAAAGTAAGATTTAGTATATGAACAACACATGGAATCCAATAAATAGATTGAAATTCGGCTTCAATCATTAAATCTGCCACTTTACAAACAACTGCCATATCTGTCGCCACTTGCACAGCATTTGATGATCCAACATCCATAGTTTTCTCCGTTGTATGCTTGGCAATGAATCCCTTCTGTTTCTGTTCTCCATGACAGCCATGAAATTAATGAGGCATCTTCTTTGAGGATAACTCCATCCATCACTAGCAATGCTCACATCCTTTTGGCTCCATGAATTTTTAATTGGCTGTAACAATTTCTCTACAAGATTCATCCCATTTTGAAGTAATGTTGTCCTCCATTTATTATAACAGGAAGGTTGGTAACCACTAAGATAATTGTTGGCAGAGCATAGTAAATGCTTTCCTTATAGCAAGGATTTCTTGCTAAATGAAATGGCAACCCTAAAAGGACTAAAATGTTCTAGCAATTTCATAGTCAAGTTGTTCTCTGCCTTGCATATTAAATGCAACATTTATAGTCTTACTCTTTTCTGGATCAACAACACCATTGATGAGGAAACTAGAGGTAAGGAAATCAACGTTGTTTTTGATTTATCCCTCTTCAATGTAGCCTCATTGTCCAACTTCTTAAATTCTTCAAGTTTGGTATTTGCTACCTTTTGACAAACTCTAAATCCCTCTCCCAAAATCTTAACAAGTCTTCCTTCGGTCTATAGTATATTTTCGGAGAGCTTTAGTATCATCATCTTGTTCTTTGGCTTCACTAGAACTAGGAGCCAGAATAATCATCTCTACTATAATTTCAAACAAAGAAAAAAACACAATACATTCATTTAATGAAATAAAACAAAAGAGCATAGCATATAACACTCCAAGTGAATATGTGATGAGAACACGAAAAAGGGGAGAGGGGGTGGACCGTTCCGATGTTTAGCTTGGAAAGGATATTGAAATCACACTCAATAAAGATGAGTGATGGGGTGATTGCCACAAGTTGCCCTGATATGATCAAATTTGGGCATATAACTTAGAACTCCACAAAGTTATCACAAAGAGAAAACTCTTTTTCAGAATTCATATATCTTGGTGTTTGTATTCCAAGTGCATCCTTTTATAGGCCAAATTATATAAGGCCCTCTAAATTCCACATTAATCTTCAATAAGTAACCTTTAATTCCCACAAAATCCATCATTATTTCCCATCACAAGAATATGAATGATTCACCTTCTTGTAGTGTTTTTCTTTATCTTCCCATGACCATTCAACCACTTAATTAAAAACATAATAAAAATTACAAAGAAAACCCAAAATTATATTGACCCCCTAAATATCATATCATTCCCTCCTTCAAGGACATTTGTCATCGAATGTCATACGTATACTTCCTCCAAGAGAAACATAATCCCAAGATCAAAGATCATCCTTTTATTAGCTTTCCACTCCAGAACTAGAATCCTTGCAAATATTATTGATTGATTGATAGCAAATGATGTGTTGTTGAGACATCTCATGAAAAACTCTTTTTCACATTGTTGAATAGACAAAATATTTGCATGATCATAAAAAGTATATTTATCACTATTTTTTCTTTCCCTTTTGTTGGCAACTTCTTTTTTGTTTATTTCTTCTTTTCTCTTTTCTTCTATATTTATTCTTGAATTTCTTTTTCTCTTAAATCCTCTTTTATTTCTTTTCTCTCAACTCCTCTTTTATTTCTTTTTCTCTCAACTCCACTTCTATTTATTTTTCTCTCAACTCCTCTTTTATTTATTTTTCTCTCAACTCCTTCTCTTTTACTTATTTTTCACTCAACTATTTCTTTTTCTCTCAACTCCTCTCTTATTTCTTTCCTTCACTAATTTTCTTTTTTACTAGCTCTCTCCTTTTCTTTTTCTCCGTCTCTCTCTCATCACAATTACAACATGTCTTTTCCAATACTCATCAAACATTTTCTCTTTATCTCTATGTCTTTGCTCTTTCTTTTTTGTCCTTCACTCCTCAAAGTTCTCTTTCAATTTCCTCTCCATTCGTGAAAACAAAAAACTATCAACAAACAATTTGTGATATGCATTGAGTTGAGAAGAAACTTAAACACTAGTACCTGTCGTAAGTCCCAAAAAAAAATTAAAAGCAAAAAAAAATTAAAAGCAAAAAAAAAAAAAACAAATCTCACTAAATATTGAGATCCACGACAAATGGAGATTGCAGACGACGCACCACCACAATCGGAACAGAGACGACGACAATCGGAACAAAGAAGCAAAAGGCAACCACAAAAGAGAGAAAGCGACCACCAATGCCACCATGATCCGAATAGAGATGCACCACCACGAAGAACAACAAACCCTCGTGTGAGCAAGGTGAGTTTGTCTAATTTTGGGTTCAGAAACGTGTCACTTTGGGTTTAAAGAAAAACCATCTGAACTCGCCAACTCAGTTGGAGACTCGCGAGTTCAACCGAGTTGAGTGCGAGTTTACTGAGTTTACTCCAAAAATGAGTTTGCTTCCGAGTTAATTCGTCCAGAGCGAGTGGGAAAGTAAACTCAAACGAGTTAACTTGCGAGTTTGATAACCATGTGTATATGCAATAGTTCATACAAGACATTCAGCAATGTGGCTGACTAGGCAGAATAAAAGTTATTGACCAGCCAAGGATAATAATACCAGCCATAAAAATACAATAGATTTTAAAAGTAATACAGTATAAAACATTCAGTGAAAATAATGCCACCTGTCAATTTTTTCCTTTAAAGCAGGATCAATCTCATCATCCATATCACCATCATCAAACTCAGGCTTAGGAGTAAAAGCATCATCCTCTGCATAGTGTAAATAGGAGGTCTCACTAATTCTCTCAGCTTCAGAACTTTGGTGTCTGATATCATGACCATTTGCCTCCTATTGTATGAAAAAAATAAGGCAATAAAATAAACACTTCAACATTTTGTTGAGCAGACCATAACCTTGTTCATTCAAAATTGATCTACTGCTAAATTATTTAATGATGTATAGGTTATACAACAGAACATTTAAAACAACCTTCTTGTTCAGTTCAGATGCCTCCTTCAAAGAAGAGTTCTTATGTTGCTCTTTTTTCCTCCGGTTCTTCTTTTTATTCTTTGAAGTTTTAACTCCCTTTGGATCTGTGACAAAATTCTTCACCTCCAGTAAGAAATTCAAAAGGGGAACTGAAGAAAAATATACTCTCAAACAATTCCTCCCTAAAAGCACCTCAAAATAATTTCAAAAAGTAATCAGTAACTACAACACAAATAACAAAAATCATAAAAAAAAATCTCGTCCTAAATGATGTGACAAAATATGTGCACTTTCACAACATTAATGAAAAGTGGCACTAAGAAAATAAAAAAAAATACACCTATAAAGAAAAAAGGAAATTCTATCTGTAGATAACTTTACTTATTCATTTTTCTGATTAAAATGATTTCAAAACAATATTCACAGAAATTCATCATATTCACAGCAATGTCATAAACTTAAGAAGTCAAAGTTTGAAGCCATGTTTAAGTATTTCTTATATCTATTTACATGAAATTTAGTTGAAGGGTAAAAGATGTTAGTAGTCTTCTTGCCAATACTACTTCAGTTTGGCTGTCATAAACTTTGTTGGAGCAGCGATACCTTATTATCTCAAAATGCAGCCCAGATATTCTCAAATATAGAGTGCCATCATATTTACCTACACCACAGACCACCAGACTTAACATCTGTGCATCCTAGCATTCAGAATTACATCGTCAATATGAAGAAACGTATGCCCAATTGGATAATGGCCCAAACCAATTCATAAGCTCATCTAATGGTTCACAAGGGCCTTCTTATGACCAATCAGGCCCAAACCAATTACGAACGAGATAAGTATACATTTAATCAATCAATAGACAAAAAACATGAAGTGAAAACAAAAGATAAGGAGGATTAATATGTTCAGTTTACCTCCATCCTTTCCATTAATAAAAGACAATAGGTCGTCAACCGAACGATCATCCACATGTTCTTCTTCAACTTCAACATTCTGAAACAAGAAAACAGATTATTTAAATCAAACTTATCTACAATTTAGGAATAAAAATGAAGCAAGAACACAAGCACCAGTGTTGTCAATGGTTGGCAGTGCATCTTTGAAATAGAAGAAACAAATAACACATTATCTTTCATACTTTAGTAGAGGCAAAAATTTTGTCATACTATGCAACCTATGCTCACTTCCCATGGATTTGTTTGGAGAGAAACATCAATATTTTTAAATTTTAAGTTATCATGGTACAACACTACGTATAGGGCAGTGTTATCAATATCGAAAAAGGAAAATATCGGAGACCCCTTATAAAGTTTTAACGGAAATCATAACGGGTTATGGCGGAAGCATTGCAGAACCATAACTAATAATAATACTAAGTTTAGAATATTACTAGGTTAGTGTGGTGTATATAGAATATTACTAGGTTAACTTATAATACTTTAATTGGGTCAGGTATGACATGGCCCAATTTAATTTAGGGTTTTCTACAGTTATTAGGTTCATGTGTTGTGTATAGAATATTACTAGGTTAACTTATAATACTTTAATTGGGTCAGGTATGACATGGCCCAATTTAATTTAGGGTTTTCTGCAGCTATTAGGTTCATGTGTTGTGTATAGAATATTACTAGGTTAACTTGTAATATTTTAATTGAGCCGTATGACATGGCCCAATTTAATTTAGGGTTTTCTACAGTCACAACAATTGGTTGTTATTATTAGATTAGCATTATAGCATTTTATTTGGACCGGGTATGATATGACCCAATTCTTCTTAGATTTTTGTTGTTGCAATTTTTGCTGTTTAGCAGACCATAAGCCATGCTACCAGCTGCATGGATTATTGTTAATATTTTAATTGGGTCGGATATTATGTGGCCAATTCATTTTAGGTCAGCTATGCTATTGTTAGGATTCCTCACTCACACACAACATCACTGTCTCGCCGCACACACCGGTCCTGCACGCCACTGCTGCAAATTGTCATCGGAACTGTGTGTCGCTGCTGTCCACTCTCATCAGACCTTGCACAACCGCATCAAGCCTCATTCTTTCCGCCTTTTTCGCTATTTCCGTTCACCGTTAGCATCCCGTGATGCAAAAAGCGGCCACCATGAAAAACCCGCATCGCCACCGCCATGTTGTGGCGGTGACCAGAAAATCCTCCACCGCTTTCCGCCATGGCGACGCCATAACCGATTACTGATAAAATTGATAGGGCAAGATATTTTCCTTTTTAGCTGATGATGATTGTTTATTGTCCTTTCTGTTTACAACTTTGGGTTTAAATACAACTTTAATCCCTATAATTTACTTCAGTTTTGGTTTAAGTCCCTATACTTCGAAAGTGTACTTTTAGGTCTATAGTTTCAAAATTTAGGTTACGGTTCATACTAATAGCAATACGCCAAAACACCTGCCCTACAAGATACACCATTTCAATCAATGTTTGTTATATTAGATGAAGTAACACCTAAAGATAGTCACAGGAACCAAAACCTAAACTAGTAAGACTCTAAGGATCAAAAACCAAACTTTTAAAATATAAGGATCATGCCCAAATCAAGGTAAAGTATAAGAACCAAAAATGTTTTAAAACACAAATTTTCTCTTCATATTTATGAAACTCTTTCAGCAAAATAAATTTTCATTTTCTCCAACATTGCTAACTTTGCTTCAAAAATGATATCATGAAATCTCATAAAACTATACAAGCTAATGCAATAAACCACTAGTAACGCTGATCAACACAGTTCAGAAATAGAAGTTCAAACACATCAACCTAATTAAAAGATATGGTTAAGCAAGTTTTTAGTGCTTCCAAAAGTTTTTTTATGCCTAACATTTCAATAAATATGTTAATTAGGTCCTGACATCAGTTTTGTTACTTTTAAATTAACACTGATGGCATGTAATCACCCAATCAATTATTTGCAGGTATGTTGACATGTGACATTGCCAAAATTAACATGTCAACACCATTAATTCGAAAGTAACACAGTAACTGTTCAGACCAAATTAACATATTCACTCAATGTAGGGACCCAAAAACACTGAAAATTTTGGAGCACCACTCTCAATAGGGGCCAATTTTGGAGGTACCAAAAACTTATTTAACCCTAAGGAAAAAGAGCTACAAGTGACATTGACAGAATGACATAAAATGTGTCGAAGATAAAGAAACAATTTGGAGGCACCTTTAACCTTTCGCGCTCTTTTAGTTCTTTTCTCTTCTTGGCATACAAACGATTCAAAAGCCTGATCCTTGGATCAGCAGTTATATTTCTCAATGGCTCCAACTTTTCTTCCTGGGTCAAAAGAATGTGTGAGAAATGAAAATAGAAAATCCAAGAAGATATAATTGGCATACAGAGTTCTCACAAGCACCAGACACCTCTGTAAGATCATCAGGCAAATGAAATATATCACGTATCTCCTCTGGCGTCTTCCCTTCAATTATTCGAGCAAGTGCGCGGCTGGTTAGATCAACCAACGGTTTTAACTGAAGGCTGTCCGCAGCAGATGTCAATTCACAAAGCCTCTCTGTGTCTATCCTAACAAATTTCTCGTCATAAGATTTACGTTCCTATATAAAAGAACAATCCCTAAGTCAAACACTTTACACATTTATAGTTCAGACTGGGAATTGTCTTGTCAGGTAAAAAGATAGTAACTAAGTAAGAGCACTGAAAAAAAGAAGTCAAACCTTGTTTGACCGGCCTGGTACTTGATGAAAACGACAATAATCAAGAATTAAGCTCAACATGGAAGGACTGACTTGTTGAGGAAGACATATTGCACAATTCTTGGAAGATCCCATGCCTTTTTGTATTATTTCTTGACATATAAGTGGGCAAAACATTGCAATTTCTTGTTCCACTTGTTGGATTGAATCGTCTGAAGTCTGAAGCCAGACATAAGGCTTCATCATCTGAAAATACAAACAAGCATCAGAATAGTCAATCTCAACTTAATAAAGTAATCAATGCCAGGTTTTGATTCTCTGGTAGGGAAGTTTAACTGGAGTAAATTAAAGAATAACATTTTTTATTCTCCAGACAAGAAAAGTACACAACTAAACATAAAAAAATAATAGAAAAATTGGAATACAAAAGCTATTAAAGAGACTATCTGTCTAAGCTAAGTGAATTCAGTGATTCAAGGAGAAGATGATGCACAGAATTGAATGAGCCACATGCAAGACTAATGCTTTCAAAGAATATCTAATGGTTTAAAAGAATATCTAGAAAGAGAGATTCACCCCTGAAACTCCCTGTTATTTAATTGATGGGTGATGCAAGCACACACTATTCAATTTTGAATCAGTAACCCCTTCCCTACAATCTCCATTGTCAGAGATTGAGAAAACTACACCAGAGAGTCATTTCAATGCTAAAACAACTCATTAAAACTGAAAACTCAAAGGCAGCTTGTATTCACATAATCAAAATTTCACATCAAATAACCACAGTTTCAAATGCAATATTTGAGAGGGTGTTGGGATTCAGCTGCGTACAGAAAAAAATGGCAGTTAACTCATTAAAAGGGCATGTATGTTTTGCAAAAAAAAAAACTTAAAGAGAAAAGAACCTCCAAATTGATTATTTTGAACAAGTTACAAGCTTCTTTTACAGCATCCATATATAGACTACAGAAACTCAGTTACTAAAACCTATCGAAATTATTGAACATAGAGTAATTTCAATAATGTATTGAGTATTACAGGAAAATTAGAAATGGATTAACAAATGGCATAGAAGATAGCTGATAAATAAAGGTCAAAGCAATAGGTTAACAATTCAACCAAAAGCAAACAGGCAACAGCACAAATCAAATGAAACATTGGGCCATACCTTAAATGGTTGAAGAAAAAATAAATATTCCCTTATACAAAAGGTAGCATACCTCAGGTTTAATAACTGCCAAGTCAGTTTCTGACATCTGACAACAATTTGAAAAGCAAACAGGTGCACTTGAAGTTTTTTAATGGCGCAAGGGATTCCTGATTTTAAAAATAAACTTGAAACCCAAACAACCACTTAATATTTCCACCTGTCAAAGGAATTCTTCAATCAGGATGTTCTTACTCGAGCAACATGATTCAAATGCACAAGATCCATGGGAGAATTTTCAGAGTTACACAGATCTCTATCACAAAATTTAAACCAGTAAGTAAAATAGGTGTGAACTTTCCAAATAGCACAATGTGGATTGATTTGGTATGTCTCAAATTCAAAATGAGAGCTGCAAAGTTAAGGATAAGAAATCAATAACTGCAGCAGATAACAAAATAGACATGAAGGGCAGACAAATATATACTATTCCAATATTAAGCATGGCCAAAATACAACTACATAAATTGAAGCAAATAATCGACTTTCTACAACTTTCTACTTAAAATTTTGTGATCGAAGTAAGTCAACACCATAGCTTTGTGCAGATACACCAAATGCATACAAAATATAATTGTTTAATTTCATAAACTTGTAATATTGTAGAATTGTTTAATTCTTCTAAGAAGTACTTTCTAAGTTACTTGTTTCACTCAAGCTCTAGTATTAATTTCTAGAGACAATTGAACATTACGAATTAGTGAACCATCATCACAGAAACGTCCTATATTTAAAGTTTATAGTAAAAACTAGCGTATGATGCCCACCCACCCTTTTTATTTTCAGACAACAAAACTAATATTAAATAGCTATTTACACCTATCTTCGCCTGAATTGTTGTAGGAACATTCACAGGATTATGCTAAAAAACTCATACTTTAACTTCGACACCAGACATCACTATCAAATCTATAGTTAACATGCATCAGCAAGGCTCGAGCTGCATCTTGAACCAATATCAAAGAATCAGCCTCTCAAGTAAGGTTTTCACTTCTCGGAACACCTCTAGCAAACTACTTAAAACTAAATGGCTAGTTCTTGCTTTAAAGAATTCAAGAAATGTTAGATTAAAATTAAAAGCTTTTCTTTACCTTGTCTATAAACCCACTTCACTGATGACACTCAGTACCAAACCAGCTCTAATTCATACTTTCATGGCATTATCCAACAAATATTCTTTTAAATTCACAACCAAAAAGAGAAAGGAAGTCAAGAAAATCAGCAGATAAATCATCTGTAACTCTATTACAATTTTTCAAAACAGAATTTACTAACCTAAAAATTGAGTGTTTTTATCATTATTTTTCAGAGCAAATCAGAAAAAAAAATATTTTTGCGGGGGCGAAGGAAATCCCAGCACACCATAGTACCACAACCAGTCATGCATTCCCAAGCTCATCTTGAGGTGAGAAAGAACTTAACTTTATCATTTCAGAAACCTCCCAATCATCACACAAACTTCACAGCTAAGCAGAACAAATTAAAGGGATAAGAACAAAACAACATAAGAGTGTGAAAGCATGCTTTTTATTGAGAAAAAACACATTTTGAAGAAAACCCACAATTCTCTAAAACGAACTAAGGGGAATGAAACGCTCAAATCAAATGCAAGAAAGAATCCGTGTGTACCTGGGAAATGGATTTGCAGAGTGAAAAAACGAAGGGAAAAAGAGACAAGGAGAAAAGAGAGTTAAGAAATTTTTTGTGACTGAGAAATTTTTCACTTTAGTGGCCTGTAGTTGGAATCGTTGTCAGTGTCAAAGGCAAAGTGAATCCGAACGATGGGGGAAGCAAACGACACCGTTCGCAACTGAACCCGATTAGGTTTGGTTTTGGTATGTCTGATTAAGACCCCTTTCTAACCAGAAGTAGCCTCTTTCTTCCTGCACCCCAATGATTTTCCTATGCACCCTCATTATTTTTAAAGACACATAGTGCCCCTCTTTATTGTATACTAATTAGAGCTTCTTCCTTCCTTCTCCATTTCTAGTGGCTTATTGTGGCTTGTTTGAAGCACTAGTGGCATGAGTATTGGTGGAGTCAAAATTGACTATGGATTACATATCTATGTGTAGGTAAGTGCTTTTTTTATATATTTCAAAACAAATTGGAGAACTATAAAAAATTTAGGATTTAGGATTTAACATATAGTAATAAAAGTTTAAAAAAGTATATTCATAATGTATTTTTTTATTTATAAACGATATGGTATAAAATAAATATTGTGTTTTGAATTGTATAATTTGTAATTATATACATATATATGACATTTTTTAAATTATATGATTAGAGAGTAGTACATGTTATTATAACTCTGAATCACGCAATTCAAAAATTATAATTAACAATTTTATAACACGCGATCAAAAGATGTGACTAACAATCAAATGATATGACTAACAATTGTGTAACTCGTGTCTTTAAAGTGTTAAATTTAAATTTACTCTTTATGAATTTCAAAAATATTTTTTAATAGTTTGGATGACATGTTCTAATATATATTGTAAATTACAGTTTGTATTTCAAGTTTTGTTTGAGGAGGGTGCATAATTGTCTTGATATTAATGTGCTATAATTTGTATGACAAAGTTGCAAATGAAATGAAATTCTCAAATAAATTAATTTGGCAATGTTGATATATTTTATGATGTTGAGGGAATGACTAATTGTCAATTATGATTCAATTATTGCTGAAATAATTAAAAGGGATTGCATTCATGCATTTACAACACATGGGGTAATCCCATTTTTCTATATTTGTTTTCAAAATGAGAAAAACTTATAGGTGGTATATTTAAATGTATTTGTGTAACTTTTTATTACACATGATGACTTACTGGAATAGGTCAAATGAGTTACCTTTAAGTTTGAGTTTGTCATTGTCATAATGAGATCATATATAACAAATGGCCAACAATAAATAAAAACATATGTGATATTTGGTTGTGAAAGAGCTGAAGAAATATATACAATGCAAAAAGGATTTACAAACAATTGTTATTGGAATAAGAAAATGTGATTGTCCCTTAGACTTCGAGGAAAACTAATGAACAACATTGGAGGATAGACTGTGAAGTTAATTTATGAATGTCATGATCACAACTTGGAAGATATGTTGGTAGGTCATCCATATATGGACATGTTAACAACTAATGAGAAATTCATGCATGTGGAAAGATGAAGAATTTGTTAAAGCCTATAAGTATTATTTTGACATTGAAAGAGCACAATGATCAAAGTGTGACCACCATAAAGTTAATATACAATACAATGTATGCATATCGAAGAACAAAAAATGGTTATAGTATAAAAATGGAACATCTAGTAAAGTTACTTGAGCATGATATGTTTATTCATTATTATAGGTCAATTGAAGGTTCGAGACATATCTGGATTTAATGAAATTACTAAATGCATTTAACATAGTATTGTTGATGGATAATACATACAAAACTAACACATATAGGTTGTCTTTACTTAAGATTATTGGTGTGACATCCATTATGATGACTTTTTTTCACCGCGCTTTGTGTTATTGGGATGTGAATGTGAAAATAGTTTTACCTAGGCTCTTGAAAGACTTACATGTGTATTTTTAAAAGTTAATTCACTCTCATATGTTTTGATAACTAATAGGGGTCTAGCTTAATGAATTTAATTACAATTGTGTTTCATGAAGCGTGTAGTATTCTACCTTGATTTTATACAAACAAGAATGTTAAAGTAAAATGTAAAATGATTAAAAACTCCTAGGATCATGTTATGGATTGCCATATATGTGATGTATTCGAAGATCGTCTTATTACTATTGTAGTTGTTTGTTCATTATTCCATTATTATGATTGCTTTTTTTAATTTTATCACACTATTTTAAATTTTAATTTAATTTTTAGAAGATAAACTAATGTAATACAAATATAACACTGACCTGACTCGTTTTGACCTTTATGAGTGAATATTATTCTTTTTTTACAACCCAATTAAAAGACACATGAGTACTTCCCAAAATCCATAAGAGATTATTATTGTCATCTTCGTGCATGCCTTATCTTCCTCTTACACCCCATGTCAGAACAATTTTGTAGTCACATTTCTTCGTTATGCACAGATGGTTGAATGTGTAAATTCATTCTCCCACTTGCACCTCTAAATCCTTACCCACCTTAAAAAACCTTTATTTTCTCTCTCAACACAAGTTTGTCAAATCCAAACTAATCATTATCTATGCTAAATGCACCACATCTAAAGTTGCAATGCGCCTCTTTAGCAATCCAGAATGCTAACATAACTTTTTCTGAATCTCCATTATTAATTTGTACATGTGAGCAAGTTGTTGTCAAAAAAGCTTTTGGATTATATAGAAATGCAAAATTGTGGGTTCTTACCAAAACTAGGGATGACAACGAGTTGGAATGGAGTGAGTTTGACTATGTTTGTTTTTGTTCTTAAAGTAAAAACTCATCATGACTATTTTGTCTCTAATATTCGACAGGTGTAAAACTCGTGTCTCATTCTCATTTCTATCAAGTAATGATTATATTTGTATTCCATTGATATCCTCCCAAATATTGATTGGATAATTATTTTTAAAAATCGAAGGAAATGAAAGATAATATTATCAATAATTGAATCCAAAAGGACACATGGAGAATTCATGGTAGCATACAAAATTTGAAATAGAGTACCAAGTAAACTAAAAGTATTTTAGTAATTCAAAATAGGGACGAATGTAAGAATGTGAAAGTGGCGGATGTGATACTCATCATCATACCTAATTTAAAGAGTTGGGTATTACTCATGCTTATATTCATGTTCAATCAATCCATATATCCTTATTAACATTAGGAGGAGTTTGGACAACACCCGAGAGTCCAAGTTTATTTCTCTTCTCTACTAACAACTTTGTTCTCCCTAATTTTTTGAAGGCTTGTAAGTTTTTTTGTTAGGTTGGATTTAGTAAAGGGGTTCATGCGTCCCTCCTTTGCAATCCCTCTAGGTAAATATGACAAAGGTCTCTTCCTCTTTTGTCATGGCTTCCAACCTTTAAGCAATTTAGAAAATGGGTAAGGATAACACGAGGTAAATGGGGTATGAGATAGACTATAGATGTCCATTTCTCAGAGTAATTCATACTCATCATCCTCATGTATGAAATTAATGTCTCATCTTCATTCCCATTTGGCAGCGAATATACTCATACCTGCTCTTGTAGTGTCCTAAATATTAATTAAATAGTTTTTTCACACAAAAATAAAAGCAAAAAATGATATTATCAAAAATTTAATGTCAAAATGATACATTTTCTTTTCTTCAATATCAAGTTTGAAGGGAAAAAATTATAATTGTACAAGTATTAAAATAGAGTATAAAACAACAATATCAAATAATTATTAAAAAGTAATTAATCACACGTAATTGAAATTTCATAACAAATGCAACATATAGTATATTTTATTTTCATATGTTAATATGGAAAGTATCTCAGGGATTTGAATGAACATAATGGATATTGAACGAGTTGAACTATTAGAGAAAGAGGATGAAAAATTGTGTAGCAAAAAAATAGTTCATCAAATGAAGTGAAACTAAGTACCAAAGGAAAAAGAAGAAGATAAGTTTGTAGGCTACATGATAAACTAAGAGATGTTTACACAATTTGATCTCAAAATTGATAGTCATACATTCTCACATGGCAAAGAATAAATATATACATACATACATATATATATATATATATATATATTAAAAATAAGCATGCATGATTAAGGTTGTGCCCTAAAACTAATTTAATTCGATAAAATTAAAATTTATATTTTCTAAAATTTATTGCATCCTCTGAAGGAAACTGTACAAAAGAAAAAAAATGTGTATTTTAAGTTATGATTTAAAGAAAAGTACATTGGGGATCTTAATGAACTTGGTGAATAACGAATAAGTCGAACAATTGAGAGAAAATAAAAAAATTGTGTATCAAAAGAATAGTTTTTTAAATGAAAAGAAATAAAGGAAATAGAATGAAAATAAGGTTTTTAGGTTACTTAATAAACTAAATGTGCTTTAATAATTTAAAATGGGAATATGTATCATAATAGGGATGAGACAAATATGTATATACTCATCTCACCCTCCTACCAAAATTAAAAAATTGGTATGTCAGTCAATGTGGGATTCCCCATCAAAATTATAACATATTCAAACAATATCCACAATTGCAGGTTTATTGTCAGCCCTGACCAACGGTGATCGATGGTTATGAAAATGAAAAATAAATTGGGAAACAGGGTTAAAGGTTAGTTTAGGTGAGAGATAAGGTAATGATGGTACTAATATTAAGGACGAAATAAATAAAATAATTTATTAAATTAAGATAATGTTTACATATAAGAGACGACTAAATATAATTGCAATATAGTAACAAACTTGAAGAGTAAAAAAAAAATTGATAATATATCATGTTTATAATATTTAGGAAACAAAATAACTAATAATATAAAATATCTAATTATATTTGATTTTAATATTTCCTCAAATTGGAGAATATATATTTATGATTCCCAACTTGTTAATGAAATGATTAAAGCAATAGTAAGAAAAGTCATTTTGAATATATTAGTTATTTGATTCTCAATTTTGACATGAATAAAAGTGAAGAGTTGTTTTAGAACAAGCTTACGAATAAAATGACAATCAATATTTATATGTTTGGATCTCTTATAATTGGAGGGATTAGAAGCAAGGTGCATGAAAAAATGTTATCACAAAATAGCAAAGTTGTGTAAAAATCAAAATGTTTGATTAATTATTGAAGCCAAACCACTTCACTACCATTAATAATAAGGCATGATATTCTTATTTTGCCGAAGATTTGGACATAGTACTTTGTTTGAGTGACTTCCAAAAAATCACATAATCATTAAGGAAAATACAACACAAAACCCAATGGTTGATTTTCTAGTGTCTAAATAATTGTTCCAGTTTGCATCAGCATAGGTTGAAAGGTGAAATTTGTTATTGGTCGGGAAAAAGAGACATTGACCTAAAGTAAGCTTCGAGTGTTGTAACAAATGATGGACTTTAGTTATATGTAAGTCAATGGATTTTTCATTATTGACTTAGCTTGTGAAATATAAATAATGTTTGGCCTGAAAATGGTTAAGTACATAAGTCTTCCAATGAATTTTTTATATGTAGTGTAATTGGTTTGCTACATAAGAAACCAATATCATCAAGCAAATATAAGTATACTTTTTTTGAATCAAGGAAATACCCTTGTTGGATTTGGCAATTTCTAAGCTTGAAAAGTATAGGAGAGAACCAAAGATCTTTAAGTTGAGCAAGACAATTGATATCAATTGTAAATTGTTAACACAAGAAAAATTAGGGCATGCTAGGATAATGTCATCCATGTAAACAATAAAAATGACCAATGAAGAACAAGAACTAATCATAAGTGAATAAAAAACATTTTAGACTGAAAAACCATGTTGCAGTAATGTTGAGGAGTGAACTAGCATAACCATTATTTAGAGGTTTGTCCATATATAGACTTATTTAACTAGCAAATTAATCCTTTTGTTTTTGTTTTTTAATATTGGGGAATATATATGTATACTTCCTAAAAAAAGCTTATCATTCAAGAATGGATTGTTGATATGTAGGTGTTGTAGGTTCCATTTTTATGTAACAACAATAACTAATAAAATCCTTACAAAAAAGTAAGTTTGATCACTGGTGAAAAAGTGGTATAAGAAATCAATCCTAACATGTTGAGTGTAGCCTTTATCAATTGAAGCATCAACATTTTGTATTTCAATTTGAAAACTAAATACTAAATATGCTCCTATGAAATATTTACTTTCAGGTAAAGGAACTAAATACTAAGTATTATTATCTTCCAAATCCTTAATCTATTGAGTCATCCAATCTTTCCATTTAAGTTAAGGTACTACATAATGATAGAACTGAGACTCGTAAGTAGTGGAGTATGGTTGATAAAGGTTTTGTATTTTGGACTAAGTTTGTCCAAAAAATGAAAATTTTGAATTGGATAAGGATGTGAGGTGCGAAAGCACACATAGTCAGAAAAATAAGAGAGTTTCTTAAACACTCTCAATGATAAACATTGACTTCAAGTTCATCAATAAAGGAGAAAGAATAATTAGAAGAAGCCCCTTCCTTGAAAGTAAAAATTGCTTCATGAAAAAACATACCTTTAAGTAAGGAATTGCTTAGTCTCTAGATTGTATAATTTGTATCCCTTATAGTCTTTAGGATAGCCAACAAAGATGGATGGAGTGGTGCAATGAGTAAATTTGTTTCTATAGAAGGAAAAATTCCTCCATAAGTCAAACATTGAAAATCTATTAAAGAGTGATAATCAAGTTTGGATCCATACAAAATCCAGTAAAGTAATTTATGTTGTAGTACTAAAGAGGGAGCCTTGTTAATTAGAAAGGAAGTAGTGAAAACACAATCCCCTTAGAATTGGATTGGAAACTTGAATTAAAAAAATAAAACTTGAGCTACATTCAATAGATGTTGATGTTTTCTCTCAATTTTTGAGTTTTGTCAAGGTATCCCTGCATAAGAAAATTGGTGTAGAGTGCCTTGTTCTGCTGGGAAATTAGCAAGAGCGAACTTTTTTGCATTGTCAGACCTAAAATATTTAACCTTGGCCCCAAACTGAGTTTTAACCATTTGAAAATAATGTTTTATAATATTAGCAACTTCAAATTTGTGTGTGAGAGGAAAAAAAATCCAAATAAAGCGACTACAATCGTCATTCAAAGTTAAGTAACAAATGTTTGTCATCATAAGTAGGCTTATCATAAGACTCTCAAATATTGC
Source organism: Phaseolus lunatus (assembly GCA_013389735.1). Classification (NCBI taxonomy): domain Eukaryota; kingdom Viridiplantae; phylum Streptophyta; class Magnoliopsida; order Fabales; family Fabaceae; genus Phaseolus; species Phaseolus lunatus. The sequence goes on from CM023866.1 coordinate 47,109,702, forward strand.
AATATAATATATCAAATAATGATTGAGACACCTTGCTTACTAAAATAAAATATAATATTCTAAACTTAGCAAGAGGACAAATTTGAAGATTAGAAGTAAAAAAGTTATATAAAAAATAATTTCATTACTCAAAAGTCTAGTGCTTTTATCACATATATGCTCAAATCTATAATGCCAGACATAAGCATTCTTACAATGATCAATATTGTGGAAAGAAAAAGTAAACAATGTTATAATCATTTTGTGAAAAAGTTGAAGAAGACAACACTACAGTCCTTCAATAAGATTACCACTAACAATCTTTTTGGATGGAAGCATCTCCTGGTGATTTTTAAGAAAGGTGATGGACAAACTATTATCAAATAATAAAACACTAACAAACAACAAATTAAAATTGAATTAAGGTAAAAAAAAAGAACATTATAAAGCACCAATATATATGAACATTGAAAATATCAGAGAGAATGACTAACATGAGTACTGACACATGAATCAATAATTCATCTACTTTTAAACAAATGATTAATAGAAAAAGCAAAAAAGAACTAAATAATTTCTAAAAAAGGATTAACATCTATGATAGACATAATCATACTATTAGGAGCAATCAAATGTGATACATTAGAGTTTTCATCCATGACATCCCTGGGAGAAAAACTATTGGAATGAATGCGAAAAATGACTTCTGATTTTATGTCAAAAAATTGACTTTAAGTCTAACTAAAACCTACAAAATTGGTTTGTAAAGTTATGTTTGCATTTATATATGATAATTTTGTCTTAACATGTAAAATCTTCAAGAGAGTCTCTCACACCAAAAACTCAACATCTCAAAATGTCAAAATGTGTAACTAAATATGGATAGTAAGTAACACAATAAATCAACAAATTAAAATAAACTCTCAAATCATATTAAAAGAAAAAAAAATCATTAAATCAATATGATGTTTACATATGAGATAATAATACTATATACAGAAACAATATACTAATAAAGCAAATAATAAAATAAAAAAATGATAATATATAATATCTATAGTATATAGAAAATAAAATAATTAATAATATATGTAGTGGACCAGAGCCCAGAACGACTATTTGTGATTTACTCCTTAAAGATAAAAGATAATGTTCCCAGTGATATTCCAATTGAGATTTTATTCTCTCTAGAGCAGTTGCATATGTTATACATAAAAGCATGTAAATATACTAGAAAATAGATTTAATCCTGGGGAACAATATCCAAGTTGATATCCAGGTGGTTATTCTGTTAGGGTTTGTTGCATTCCAAGGAGATAGAATTTCACACAGTTGTGCTGTTAAGATTACACACACCGTAACAGAATTCTCTCCCATTGAATATTCTCTCACTAGAGATAAGATTCTCGTATGGGAAATTGGTTACTAGTGGTAACATAATGACACTCTATAAAAGGGGCTTGAGGTCCCAGGTGAAGGTACGCAATTCTGAATACACTTTTTGAATACTGAAGCTATTTGTTTCTTATTCTTTCATAAAGCCCTTACTGACTTGATCGTCGGAGTGTGACTGGCCGTAAGGGCGCCCTCTATTTCAACAAGAACAACATCCAAACAACCAAGGAAGGCACAGATTCCAGCGGAGATAGGCGGAGCCAAAATCAGTCATCAGAGTCAACCGGCGACCAAGTCAACCAGCAAGAACATTTGGCGCACACCGTGGGGCCCGTTAAAATTAGGTCCCATCCACATTTGTAATTAAAGCTACTGAGTAGTATGAGGAACACAAGGTAAGGTCCACTGGGATCTGAAGGGAGCAAGGCCCCCACTTTGCAAAAAATCATGGAGACTGTTCTTGCAGGTTGACTTGGTCGCCGGTTAACTCTGATGACTGATTTTGGCTCCGCCTATCTCCACTGGAATCTGTGCCTTCCTTAGTTGTTTGGATGTTGTTCCTATTGAGATAAAGGGCGCCCTTACGGTCGGTCACACTCCGACGATCAAGTCAGTAAGGGCTTTATGAAAGAATAAGAAACAAATAGCTTCAGTATTCAAAAAGTGTATTCAGAATTGCGTACCTTCACCTGGGACCTTAAGCCCCTTTTATAGAGTGTCATTAGGTTACCACTAGTAACCAACTTCCCATACGAGAATCTTATCTCTAGTGAGAGAATATTCAATGGGAGAGAATTTTGTTACGGTGTGTGTAATCTTAACAGCACAACTGTGTGGAATCCTATCTCCTTGGAGTGCAACAAGCCCTAACAGAATAACCACCTGGATACCAACTTGGATATCATTCCCCAGGATTAAATTTGTTTCAAGTACGTTTACATACTTTTACGTATAACATATGCAACTGCTCCAGAGAGAATAAAATCTCAACTGGAATATCACTGGGAACATTATCTTTTATCTTTAAGGAGTAAATCGCAAATAGTTCTTCTGGGCTCTGGTCCACTACAGAGACCATGAGAACCCTCCAAGCAGCAAACAAGAAATTCAAGGCTAACCAATCAAGTTCATACGATGGATGTTTGGTCGGCTTCGTATGAGATCAAGTATATTATTGTTAATGTACCTTCTGCTTACAATTTGCTTTCGGGTAGACCCTCTTGGAACAGGTTGGGAGCAATAGCCTCCACCGCGTGGTCAAGGTGCTCGAGAATGGAGCGAATAGACTAGAGACCCTGGAGGGGGAAGCCATTCCTTGAGCGTGGAGCGTGGCAAACCTCAAGTTGTATTTCAACTAAGATATTCTTGCTTGATTCTTTCTTTTTGAACAATGTGTTATAAATTTGTTCTTGGAAAATTATGCATTTAGCTATGATGATTTACTTGAATTAGCACATGGTAAGTCAACCTAGCTCGGTGTCGGTACGACCACTCGAGTGTGTTATGATTTTGGCCAAGATGTTGATCAATCTAGAAAAGGTGATTAAGATAAAAATATATAATTGTTATTATCATATGATTCTAAAGATAAAATATAAAGATATATATTATCTGTTGTATTATTCTGAAGATAAAATATAAAGATATATATTATCAGTTGCAATATTATATCTGTTGTGATATTATATCTGTTGCGAAATGATATCTATTGAGATATTATATTTTATGAGATTGTATTGTAGAGAAAATATGATAAGATATTTTATTTGTTGTGATATTGTCTTGGAGATAAAAGATAAAAAAAGGTATTTTATCTGTTGTGATATTATATTTTATCTGTTGCAATAAGATATTTTATCTGTTGTGATATTGTCCTGGAGATAAAAGAGATATTTTATCTGTTGCGATATTATATTTGTTGTGATATTATTCTTATGATAAAAGATAAAAAGATATTTTATCTGTTGTGGTATTATTCTGAAGATGAAATTGTTATTTAAATTTGTTATCATATTATGGAGAAAATGGATATATGTAAAAGTGTTATCATGTTATTCTGAAGATGACGTGAATGATTAATTATCATTTAAATCTTTTATGATATTATTATCATCATCATTGTCGTGATCTTTCACACGAGAGAAGTTATTATTGTTACTGGGTATGAAGTGTAGTAGTGTAAGAGTACATGTCTAGGAAAGTTATGGCAAGGAAAGACTTGGTATTTAAGTGCGTCCGTTGGTGACCCACCTCTCTTTCCTGGGAACTTACCTGGTGTACTAGTTCACAATCTACAATCATTGTTCTAGTAAGCATTATTGTTTATAGTATGTTTTCAGTTATCCAATTGAGCACATGGTAAGACGACCTAACTCAGAGCAAATGTAGCTACCCAAGTATAGGTGCCCTGTGAGATGAATTGACTTGAAACAGGTGTGGTCATCCGAACTAGCACATGGTGAGACGACATAGCTCAGAGTAGATGCAGTTATCCGAGCAGGTGTCCTGCGAGGAATATGGTCTTGCCCTGGGGACTCTCCAGGCGAGGGAACTTGAATATGGCCTTGCCCTGGGGACTCTCCAAGTGAGGGAACTTGAATATGGCCTCGTCTTGGAGGGAATCCAAGCGAGGGAACTTGAACAGGTACATAGCGACTCTCAAGTCGCAGCTCGCCACCGTTGTGGCTTGAGCACCCAAACAGGTACATAGTGACTCTCAAGTCGCAGCTCGCCACTGTAGTGGCTCGAGCACCCGAATAGGTACATAGCGACTCTCAAGTCGCCGCTCACCATCGTTGTGGCTCGAGCACCCAAATAGGTACATGGCGACTCTCAAGTTGCAGCTCGCCAACATTTTGGCTCGAGCTCAAGTATGTGACCTCGCCTTGGAAGGTTTCCAAGCAAGGGAATTTGAATGTAACAGGTTTATGGAAACCCAAGTTTGAGAAGCCTCTCGCTCTAAAGGGTTTCGAGCATGGATATCTTGAATGGCAGCTCGCCAACGTTTTGGCTTGAGCTAATGAAGATGGTTTCTGTCTCAGTCTAATACTGAGCTCAGGACCTCAACTAGGACAAGTCGAGGTCAACCTTGCAGAAGAGTAAGGCACCACAAAGGTGTTCAAAGAAGAATGTGTAAAGGAAAATGTCAAAGTTTGGCATGACCAAAGTATGAGAAAAGTGGGAGACCCACTACAACCATGAGGTACAAGTTCTTATGTGAATAGCTCTGTCAAGAGCACTATTTTATTAGTAGTTGCATCAGTTACTTGAAATGCATTACCTTGCTATGTTTGGATTTGTTATTAAGTCATGGTATTTGCATCGTATAAGTGTGAGGTAATCGAATGCATGATGGTTGTGTCTATTAGAAGCATGCATTATCACCATATTGGTTGAGGCATAGCATGATGGCATAAATAAACTGTTCATACATATATGCATAGTATTGGAAATTGTTTTGAAGGTTACAGAAGGAAGTGCAAGCCGCAACGCTTTTAAGCTGCTGATGCGGACACGTGAATTCTGGCGAGGAGGTCACCATAGGCGAGCAACTTAGTCTCTTCGTTGAGCTTGCTGAAACAAGCTCAGTTCGAGACTGGGGGGCTTGTGTAGTGGACCAGAGCCCAAAAGGACTATTTGTGATTTACTCCTTAAAGATAAAAGATAATGTTCCCAGTGATATTCCAATTGAGATTTTATTCTCTCTGGAGCAGTTGCATATGTTATACGTAAAAGTATGTAAACGTACTTGAAACAGATTTAGTCCAGGGGAATGATATCCAAGTTGGTATCCAGGTGGTTATTCTATTAGGGCTTGTTGCACTCCAAGGAGATAGAATTTCACACAGTTGTGCTGTTAAGATTACACACACCGTAATAAAATTCTTAAATATTCTCTCACTAGAGATAAGATTCTCGTATAGAAGTTGGTTACCAGTGGTAACCTAATGACACACTATAAAAGGGGCTTGAGGTCTCAGGTAAAGGTATGCAATTCTAAATACACTTTTTGAATATTGAAGCTATTTGTTTCTTATTCTTTCATAAAGCCCTTACTGACTTGATCATCGGAGTGTGACCAGCCGTAAGGGCACCCTCTATCTCAATAGGAACAACATCCAAACAACCAAGGAAGGCACAGATTCCAGCAGAGATAGACGGAACCAAAATCAGTCATCAGAGTCAACCGACGATCAAGTCAACCGGCAAGAACAATATATAATATCAAACTATATTTGACTCTAATAAATAAGTCACCTCAATGCATTATGTTACATTCTATTACTTAAGGACGTTGGCAAAAAATACTACATCCACTCATTGTTAAAAAAGTTGACCAAATTAAAACCTTTCAAAATAATAAAATAAAATTGAAAAATTCACGAAATATTAACACACCATAATATGTTAACTTTAACAAATAAAATATTTTACCTTAAAAGCCATTTTCAATCTTTTCCAACTCACCAAAAAAAATTCACTCTAATGTTCTTCTGGTTTTACTTTTTCCTTTTTTTTTTTTTATAATCTGAATAAAGCATGAAAGCTAAATTTACAAGTATTATTTTAAAATAAAAAATAATCCGGTGGTGACATTTATATTCTATATATAAAATAATGTTATTTATATTTCTACCAATTTGTCATGAATATATAGTAATGTGATAATTAAGTAAACTCATAGTATAACATTCACAATTATTGAGAGAATTGTACACGTGTGTATTGTTCATTCGAACAAACCTGTGTTCTACTACCATACCATGTGCTACTACTTGTACAATATTATAGCACCACTAAAAATAGTCAAACATTAATTGAATTTTAATTTATTATTTTATAAAAAACAAATTTTCTATCCTTTTATTCGGCCATTAATTATTCGGCTACTATGCCATCAATGAATATGACTCATTACATCTTTTCTTCCCAATAGCATTAAATATATCTCACGTCAAGGGATAATTTATATTATATTACCCTTTTTTCATATAAATATATATATGTAAGTTTCATTAAAATATTTCCTTAATAAAACTGATTTAGTTTATAAAGAAATACTAGATATCAATAATTTAATAAATTTAACTCGATTAAATAATAATTTTGGCTAAGAAAAATGTTTATATTATAACTATAAATTAATAGAAAATTAAATTATATATAATTTACTTGTGATTTATCTTTTAATATCTATATATTAAAAAAATTATTAAAAAAAATTTAATTTAAAAAAATAAAATTAATCATGATTAAGTTAGATATCATTTTAATGACCGAAAAATTTATTAATATTTAATAAAGTAGTTTCTTGATTTATAAATTAATTTTTAATTAATATCTAATTAGTTACCAAAGTTTTACTTATCAAACTAGTTTAAAAATTAAGTTAGATATCAATAATTTTTTTTTCTAAAATAATATTTTATTTATTAAATGTAGTGATTAATTATTATTATTTTTTGAAATTAATTTTATTTAATAAATTTTTAGTTTGTAGTATTGAATTAATGTTTTTTAGTTTTTTTTTTTTCACCACTCCATGTTTAAGTATATATGATGGTTGGATATATTATAATGTAAACATAAGAAAGGGACATTATAGCTAGGGTTGAACTTCATTTTCTTTGCATTCAAAGTTAGATAGGGCATTTAAGATTGAACTTAATTATCCCAAACACTTTACCTTTCTGGTTGGTAGATAGATGCACCACCCAAAACTACCCATTCTTCCTATCAAATTTTCAACTTCTTCAACAACCAATGTGTATTCAAGAAAGAGTATAAGAATAATATTTCAATAGTCTATTTTTTTATATTATTTTCATGTACAATAACTTTGATTTTGTTTAATTTAGTTTTCTTCATATTTATTGCCCAAAGTGTGCATGAAAAGTATTTTTTCATTAATTATAAATCTCATTAAATTGTGTAATAGTCTATTGGTTGTTCTCTTTTTATTTCAGTAGTAAACAATTATTTAAAAATCAAAATCAGGTTAATTAACTATGCATTTTTTTCATATGGGTAAACATTTATAAGGGGTGTTTTAAATAATATCTCAAAATAGATTATATTATACAAATAAAATCTATTTTTTATATCATACAAGTAATAAAGGTGACATGTTTTATATTATTTTTTATACTCTTTTTACTATTTATTCATAATTGTTGCAACTATTGTTTAATCGTATTAACTTTTGTTTACGGTAAAAAATTTGAACATGTAGGTGGAAAAAACGCATGTTAATTATATCATTAATTATAATGTTGTTAGAGCACAAAATTAAATTATACAACAAACTAATAATTCAACTATCTTTAAAGTAATTGATTCACTTAATTTTTTGTTGAACTTGAGTTAGACTATAATACATTTTAAAACTAAATTAATATTAGAGTATCTTAAATTTAATTAGATTAAAATAATTTTTTTTTAATTAGATCATCGAGTCCTTAACACTAAAACAAATATTAAATACACTAAAAAAAATATTGATGTTAGTCTTTAAAAAAATTCATAAAAAATTAAAAGAAAGACACTAAATAGTTTTTTTTGAATTTTCTTTAAGAAAGTTGATATTAATATTTCTTGTAATGATAAAAATTAATTAAAAAAATAAAAATAAATAATTAATATAAAAATTATTTTTTTATCTTTAAAGTTGTTTTTTATTTAATGATTTTTTTATTAATTACAAGTCAAATGTTTTCTTCCTTGTTCAGGAGAAGTGATGAAAAATGTTGAAAAGGTGTAAAATAAAAAATATTTAATGTTTTGCATTGCACAAGATTATCTTGACAGGTTCATGAAGGCTTCAACTACTCCAACTAACAAATTTCAATTCTATCTTACCATACTCCAAAACCATACCCTAATAGTTGACCCTCTAATATTTAATAAATGTATCTCTCTGTGGTTTAATTGGTTTCTATTTTATTTAAAATTTTTATTGCAATTTGTACCCAAAAAATATTTAATGTAACTGAATGTTTATACAAATTAGATAACACATTTGGTTTAAATATGTTTTGGATTTTTGTATTTATATTAATGGAAATACATACTTTCTTATACATATATATATATATATATATATATATATATATATATATATATATATATATATATACATTGAGTAGCTAATAAATTAAATATTTTGGTTGAATAATTTGTGTTACATGTATTCATTTTGCTATAAACGTATCAGTGTAATTAAAACGTAGATGATAAATCATGCGTATTGTCTACAATAAAAAGTAAGTTGAAGGATTAAAATAAATATTTGAAATCATTTTAGAGATAAATTAAAAGAAAAACCTAATATTAAAGAAAAATTATACAAATAAAATTTCATAATTTATTATTTACTATGATCTATATTTCTTTTATTTTTGCGTATTTATTTAATTTCATAGGTTAATCTTTATATCTTATAATAAAGATTTGGGTGGTGATCCAACAGGAACCAATTTATCTACTTTATTACTCATCAAACATAGGAGCCAACTTCAACCACATTTCATAAATTAAAATAGTTCTTTAAATCATTTCAATTTTTTTCATAATTATTCTTCTAAATTTAATAAAATATTATTTTTTAAATTTATGTAATAATAAAATAATTATTTATTTCATAAGGTTTACATTCAATAAATTTACCATAAACATAAATACGCTATAAACTTAATATATAATTATATATACACTAAATAATTCAATAGTGATAAAATGAGACTTAACAAAAATTAAAATTAATTATTATTTATATTTTAATAAATGAATTTTTTATTTACTTATTAATTAAAGAAATACTGAAAATTTTAAATTTTAAAAATTTATAAGATCTCGATATCAAATTTATAATTTATCTTAAAGATGTGCAAATACATATATTTAATATATTTTAAACAAATTAATTTTTTTATTATAATATTTAATAAGTGAAATTATATTTTAAAGGAAAAAATGTAAACACATTTAATATGTCTTTTCACCTGTAACAAGTGACAACCAATTGAAAGAGAAAGATAAAAATCTTAGTTATTGTAAGAAATAGTGAAGGATAATTTCGTAATTCAACTCTGCAGAATCAACATTTAAAACTCAGCTTTACCAACTCTTCGTCATCGTTCTCTCTGCAACTGCAATATTCATTCACAGCTGTCACGCGTGAGCAAAATGGCGACAGCGAGACGAAACTTCCCGTCGATAACAGAATGCAACGGGACCAAGTCGTCGCCGCCGGAGTCCGTTGCCGCTGACCTCGACGGCACGCTCCTCATCTCCAGCAGTTCATTCCCATACTTCATGATGGTCGCCGTCGAAGCCGGCAGCCTTCTCCGCGGCTTCATCCTCCTCCTCGCCGTTCCGCTCATCATCTTCGCGTATCTCTTCATATCAGAATCCCTCGGCATCCAGATCCTCATCTTCATCTCCTACTCCGGCCTTAAGATCCGTGACATCGAACTCGTCTCACGTGCGGTGCTCCCTAGGTAGCAAACTGACTCACATTTGCTCGCATTCTCACGTGCGTTGCGTTGTGTTGTGTTCTGAGGTTTGTGCATGCGTGCAGGTTTTATGCTGCGGACGTGAGAAAGGAGAGCTTCGAGATGTTCGACCGGTGCAAGAGAAAGGTCGTGGTGACGGCGAATCCAACAGTGATGGTGGAGCCGTTCGTGAAGGACTTTCTTGGTGGAGACAAGGTGCTAGGAACGGAGATCGAGGTGAATCCGAAGACGAAGAAGGCTACCGGATTCGTGAAGAAGCCTGGCGTGCTCGTGGGAAAGTTGAAGCGTCTTGCGGTTTCAAAAGAGTTCGGCGAGGATTCTCCGGATATTGGACTCGGAGATCGTAAAACTGACTTCGATTTCATGTCTATTTGCAAGGTTTGTTTTCTACTCATTATTATTACTTTTTTTTTTCTTTTACACAGTAAAATTTGTTTGTTTCTGATTAATTACTTAGTATTGTTTACATAAGTAGAAATCTGTGGCAATGTTAATTTTATTGCATCAAACCTAATAGTCTACAAGAATACAAATTATATGTTGTGAAAATTAATTAAAATTTTGGATAATTTGTATCAAGTTATGGAATTAAATTGTTGAACTCATAAATAATTGTGAAATATTGAAGTGACATGCACGTATTTTTTTGTAATATTTTAAATAATTTTTTCTTAAAATTGAACCATGCGTGTAAATAATGAACATGTTTAATGTATTAAAACATAAAATATTAAATGTCTTGAAGATTAATAAAATAGTACAAGAGAATGAAACATAAAACCATTCATTTTAATATGACCAACTCCATTTTGTTTTGTTAAAAATATTGAATATAATTCTATATGTTTAGTATATTAAACTATATGTATGTAGTTATTTTTACATAACGTATTTAAAACTAAGAGTGATAATATGTGAGCGCTTCTTCTTAAATAAAATATTTATTTCTTTATTTTCAAAACCACCAAACAAATTTATTATTATTATATCTTAATATAATATTTATTATTAAAAGCAATTATAAAGCAGATGTTTGTGAAAAATATATTTGTCCTATATAAATCTTCTTTCAATTTCCAATATACAAACTTTACGGGTAGTCTATTACGGGACAAGAATAAAATATAGAACAAAGAGATAAAGAGAAAAAAAAACAAAGAAGAATAACTCAAAAAGTTAATGTTTATCACTCAAAGTGAAAACTAAAAATAGGAGAAACAAAAGATAAGTAAACATTTTTATATTAAACGAGTAGAAAGAAGAAAGTGAAAAAAAATGAGAAAATTGTATGGAAGAAATTTGATGATAATAATAGTAAGTAGATGGAGATGGAGTGATCCATCATTGAATAATGATGTGAGTAGGTCATTACTTAACAAGCCTCTGTTTCCTTTATTTATGCCTCACGCGAATTATATATTAATTACGTGCTTGTTAGGTAAAGGATAGCATAGTTGCACAAGTTTACAACGTCACCTCATGTGGTCATGTATTGTAAACCCAGATCATGTAATGCATATTACTACCATTAGCCCATTAGTTTGGTTTCCTTCTAATAAAACGTAGATCAATTGATTTACAGATTGGGTTACCTAAGAAGATTAAGCAGATTGTTTCTTCTTTCGTGTATAATCTATATTTAATGGGTTAACTATGGAGGTGGTCAATCGTGTAGGCAATGACAAATTGGGTAGGTCTTTTTACGGTTGAGTGTAAATGCATGCCATTTTATTCCGGTTCCTGACTCCGTGGGACCCACCGTCTTAAGTATTAACCATTCCCAAACAACCACCAATAATGCTTTTTGTGGTCCATTGACTCTATTCACACTCACAATGCATGATGCTTTTTACGACAGTCATGATCCATTCATACTGTTTCCCTCTTAACCACCACGGAGGCTACTACCTAAAATTTTCTTCTCATTTAATGCAGTCATTCACCGGCTCACCGCCACTGTTCCCTTATAGCATCTCTATCAAAAGAGGGTCCTACATTTAAATTTAAGATTTAGGTTTTATAAAACAATTTAAACAAACATAGTCATATAGAATTGTATGAGTATCTTAAAAATAAGTATATAATACATTTAAGAAATAAAAAATATCAAATTTTTAAGTTGTCAGAAATTAAAATATAACTAAAAAATGATAAAAGTGTATTATACACTCGCACAATTCAAATCACGTGACTTATACAGTAACTTTTGGTTCATTATTTAGTTACCTCTTAACACAATTTCTTTATCTCACTCTGTGAAAGGAGTAGTGTCTGTGTGTTATCAAAATGAATTATAAAACTAGTGTGCTCTTGATATCAAGAATTGCTCGTGTAATTATTTTATGTCATTATTCTTTATCATATTAATAATAGTATCTTGTAGCTTTCGTTATCTCAATCCCTCTTTTCTGTTATTTTCCTATCTCACTCTTAATGTTAAAAAAATTTGTACAAATAAATAATCTAGCAATATAGTAGAAAGAGGATACTGAATTTATATTTGAGAAACCAGAAAGATGTGAATAGACAGACAGTGAAATGTCGCTATGCAATTATTAAAGGTGGTGAGATTGAAAAGAAAAATATGAGGTCGTGGCAAATAAGGTTATGATGGATGCCTTTATTAGTCGTGTTGGTGCAATTTATTTCTCTTTTATTTTTACAAAAAGGCCCAAATACAGTGATCTAACAACAATGTACAAATGATGAATAACAGGAGGGTTACATGGTGCCTCCGAGCAAATCAGCAAAACCAGTCCCACAGGAGCGTCTGAAGAGCAGGCTCATCTTCCACGATGGTCGTTTCGTGCAGAAGCCAGACCCACTGAACGCTCTCATCACCTTCCTGTGGCTACCCTTTGGTTTTATCCTCTCCATTATAAGGGTCTACTTCAACCTTCCCCTCCCCGAACGCATCGTGCGCTACACCTACGAAATGCTGGGCATCAAGCTCGTCATCCGCGGCCACCGTCCTCCACCACCGTCTCCTGGCACTCCCGGCAACCTATACGTCTGCAACCACCGCACCGCCCTTGACCCCATCGTCATCGCTATCGCCCTCGGCCGCAAGGTCTCCTGCGTCACCTACAGTGTCAGCAAGCTCTCCCGGTTCCTTTCGCCGATCCCCGCCGTCGCCCTCACTCGTGATCGCGCTGCCGACGCCGCCCGCATCACCGAGATCCTCCAGAAGGGTGACCTGGTCGTGTGCCCCGAGGGCACCACGTGTCGCGAGCCCTTTTTGCTTCGCTTCAGCGCCCTCTTCGCCGAGCTGAGCGACAGAATCGTTCCTGTGGCTGTTGACTGCAAGCAGAACATGTTCTTTGGGACGACTGTTCGTGGTATCAAATTCTGGGACCCTTACTTCTTCTTCATGAACCCTAGGCCAGTTTACGAGGTTACCTTCCTTGACCCCTTGCCGGAGGAGATGTCATGCAAGGCGGGGGGGAAGAGCTCGATTGAGGTGGCGAATCATGTGCAGAAGGTGTTGGGGGATGTGTTGGGATTCGAGTGCACGGGGTTGACTAGGAAGGATAAGTATATGTTGTTGGGTGGGAATGATGGGAAGGTGGAGTCTCTGTATGGTTCCAAGAAGTGAGAGATGAAGGATATGAGATTAGGAGTTACTGTGGTTTGATGATTGTTGAGAGAAGTGCAGATTGATATAGAAAAAGGTTAGCTATAGCCATTGCTACTTTATTATTTTTGCTGATCCTTCCACTGGGATTTTGTCATGGTGTTTTCACTCTTTTTCAAACTTTCTCCATGTCACTTCTTTTCTATATTAATAATTTCTTTGAACCATGAATAAGCAAAACTATCTTAAGATAAAGAAAAATAAGAAGGAAAATTATCTTTTTAAAGAAATATATTCTACATTATTAATTAGTTTTTTTTTTACTAAAATAGTATCTTCTTTGCTCGAGTATCTTTAGAAAAAGTCATTCTAGAGCAAGACAACTTCAATTTTAATTAGATCAAAATTAATGGTATCACAATTTTGATTTAAAATCTTTATAAACAAAATTATGTTTAGTAGACACGACTTTAATTCAATTAATTAAACAAAATTATGTTTAGTAGACACGACTTTAATTCAATTAATTAAGATTGGATTGAAGTCGTACATGCTTAGTATATAATTTTAGTGTTAAATAAAAATAATTGAAAAAAAAAAGTCATGAATAAGTTTACAACTCTAGTTATTTTTTCTTTAATATTAAATTCTGTCACTCATGCATGAATTTTTTAATGGTTAATTTTTTTTGGTAAAACAATGTATTTATTTTTTTATTGTATAATGAAAATACTTTAAAATGTTATATTTATTTAGGGTTTAGGTGATTATCTAATAAAGTAAGATAAAGTATTGAATTGTATTAATAAATATTAGATAAATTTGTGACTTTGAAATTTGGTACGACACGATTTATTTAATTTTGGAATGAAATTTTGAATTATTTTGTTTTATGTGGTAGAGGAATAGACAATTTATTGTAACTAACTTACATGTACAAAATATGTTGTTGAAAAAAAAGTCTTAAAGTAAAAGAAATAAGGATGTTAGGTTAAGTAATGATATTGAAATATAAAACGTAAAAATTTAGTTATGAATATATGTAGTTGTTGATGTTTTATTCCTTACTTCTCATGGGGAGGTTAGGAATGAAATTTGGTCCAATAGACCAATAATTCTCATTCTCAATTTGATAAAATTATATCTCATAAGACTTGTAAATATTGTGAAGACTATAAACTGGATCGACAAGTGTCATTATTAGTTGCAAATATCAACAAATTTAGTAAATACACTAAAACATACTCCATTGACATCAAACATTTAACTATTTCATGTCACTTATCAATTCAAAACACATATATTTCACTTAAAGGTTCAATCTCTATAAGAAATTCTAGCAAAATTACGAAGTCACTTTCACAATAAGATATAACCTAAGTACTATAAAGACTCAAGTCTAGCTCCCCTTACCTAATTGGATGACTAAATACCGAAAATGAACTTCAACTCCCAAAAGATGCAAAACTAACCTAACCTGCAACACAGAGCCTTGATCCATGATCAAACCACATCACCATGACCATGAACTAAGACTAATCCTAGGACCAAGAACCTTACATGCAAGACACTTGTTTCTAGATATGCAAGAAAACGTAAAACTTACTTAAAAGAAAAATGAGTAGAAAGGAACTTACTCTAAACAAAAATCTGATTGAGCATTTTTACTCTAATAATTATAAGAAGTCCAAAGTGGCCTCCAATTGTCAATTTAGATTAAGGATGAAGTCAAACTTTTAGAGAGAAGACAGAAAAGAAAAGAAAAATTGTTTCTAGAGAGATTACGCTTATTTTAAAATGAAAGCTAAATAACTATTTTTTCTATTTATATGAACTTTCTACTTTAATAATAAATTATTTAGGTATCCTTTTAACTATATCACTTCTACTCTAAAACTATATTTTAGGTCCTTACAATGGATACATGAACATTTATTTATGACTATGTGTTCACATTGTTTAAACCTACAAACTTTTGGAAGGCAAATTTACAATCAATGGTAACTTTATCTACTACAAAGTTAGAGTACATTGTTATTACAAATGGAATAAAGGAGACTCTAATGGTTGAAGGGGATGGTAAGAGAGTTCCTTCAAGTTTATGTGACTATTTATTCTAATAGTCAAAATGTCATACATTTACTTATCATAAGACATAACATGAGAGAATCACACGCATTGATGTTAGATTGCACTTTATTATGAAGATAGTTTCAGAGGATGATTATGTATGTGTAAGTCTCTACCAAGATCTTAGTCCAAACATTGCTAGAAGTTGATTTATTTTTTTGTTTAATGATAAAGATTAATGTCAAATATAGAGCTCTTCCATAATTTGGAAACAATATGAGAAATTGTAATGTTTGACTCTGAATTATATAGTCTATAGAAGAATATAGAAGATAATCTACTGAATCACTTGTCTAGTAGTGTTAAAATTAAATGGTCGTTGACTAGTGTTATGACAACATTATTGTCTAACAATTAAGTACGTTTGGTAAACACACACATCTAATCTATCGACCTAGTATGTTTAGCATTAAAGAAAATTCTTCTTAAACTCTTAAACAATATATAATGTTTAATGCCTTAAATGATTCTCCATTATACTTGAGTTTTATATATAGAATCCTCTTTAACACCTAATGTGGTTCAATATGTGAGCTTAGTGTATTTGATATTATATTATTAAATGAAGCAATATATTATTTTTTCTTTTATTGTTTAGAATCCAACAATCTCAATCCACAACTTGTTTGAGTGACATTTTTCTTAAAAAGAGAGAATCAATACCAACTCTCTCATACTTATATCGGAAACCTGTATAGTGTTTGCTTGACCGATATATTTTCACAAGAGAGATTAATTTAACATCTTCATCATTTAAGCTTTTATAAAAATAAAATGTCTTGAGTGTCCAAACTATAAAAGGATAAACAATTAATTGTAGTTGTAGTTATTTATTGTTTAAGTGCTCATTTACTTCTTGAATGAAAACAATTTGTTCTTATTCAAATACTAGTGAGTCACTTGAATGTTGAGTTTCTTAATTGGAATGACTACTTTATACATTCAAAATAATAGACTTTTATAACCAAATTAAATATCACTACTTACATTTTACTTAAATATAAATCTGACTGTTTTAGCAATGCTGCTCACACAAAATATATAAATACCATTGGGCAGGCAAGTCAAATTTTCATCGACAACAAAATTTTCCTAATACGAAATTAGACATTAATTATACTAATTCACATATCAAAATTAAAGTAATTCATCTACACATTGTATAAATAAAATGTTTCACGGAGTTCTCGATTACCTACGTGAAAAATGAAAATTTGAATTTAATTAAAAAGTATATTTGTAAAAAATAATAATTTATTGAAGAAACGACCTTCTCACTGAATGGAAGTTGTTGTTCAATATTATCATATGATGCATCTAGTTCATAATATATTTTTTTAAATAAAAAATTAATTTTAATATATTTCCGACAAAATATAGTTTTTAGAGCAATCATATATGTTTTTTTTTATAGTTGTTTAAGTTATATAAAATTATAATGATATGAATTTTTTTCTCTTATAATATAAAAAACAACTATAAATAGTCGTGACCACATGTTAAATTGGAAGTTTACTTCAATTGATTCATGTAAAGATTTTTTTTTTCTATATTAGTTGATTCACAAAATTGTTGGAAAATGTGATATTTAAGTATGATGAAGGAAAAATTGGGTTAATAATTCGAAACTGCACCTTTTTCAAAAATACACAATTCAAAACTATGGAAGAACATTAATTGTTTACTATAATTTTTTTATTAAGATTATATGTATTCAACATTTTATGTTTGTGTAATTATCTTACTAAATTGATGATAAATATCAATCACAAAATTAAAGTACACTTAATTATGTAATTAAATTAAATTCTCAAAAAGTATATAAAACACTAAATGAAGAGTATTACAAAAGATCAAAATTCAAGCAACAAAAACATTTGACAAATCCTTCCTTTCACTCCAAAAGCTAATGACAAGTGCCAGTGAGAAGCAGAATATTCTAAGCATATGACTTGAAAAATACCATTATTTTCTGAACACACGAAAAAACAAATAATCACACTCATCAAAATAGTTATTATGTTAATATTTTCAATTTATATTACTAGTGGAAATATATATATATATATATATATATATATATATATATATATATATATATATATATATATTATGTATATTTTTTTATATATAATAATAAAAATATATTTGTAATTATAAAATTAACTAATATAATAATGATCAAAATGAAAAAAGTGTATATATGATTTTTTTAATGTTGTAATTACAAAATAAGAATATTTGCAATTTTTTTATTAAAGCAATTACTGTTTATAGTTTCTTATTTATGATTACATTACTAAAATTGGTAAGTAGTTTCTTATTTATTATGAAATTGATAAAATTAGTTTTTGTAGTGTAAAATAATCGTAAATTAAATAATAGTTTTAAAAAAACAATTGTTATAGATAAAGACAAAAGCAAAAACTGAAAACACTTCTCCAACCCTACAAAAACCATGTCCAGAAGGTATCTTAGTAGTTTCCGCTAATTAATCTTTTCTTGACGCCGATGACACACCACGTGTAACGCTCTCAACCCTTACTCTTTTGTTTATTTATTATTATGATTATGATTATTATGATTATGATTATTATAATATTTTTTTATTAAAAATAATTACACAGGATTTCAGTCACTAGTTTAATTTTTTTTATACATTCTTATTATTATATTTTTAAAATTTTCACACATGCGTAAGTAAACACAGTAACATTTTTCCCAAACATTTCGAAAAAAAATGGTATTTCTAAAAATATGTCAAATTAGTTAAATGAAAAAATAAAATATATATACTTAGTACAATCTCAAAATATTGTTATTTTAAAATTAACAAAAAAGAGAATAAGATGTGGAAGAAGGTGTCAGTGTTTAAAAATAAAAAAATATTAGTATAATTGAGCGATAAAATGTATAATTTAATAAAATAAAATAAAATAAAATAAACGTGAAGATAGTTGACAGTTGCAAAGAGGAGGAGAGGCAAGTTCTACGCCGTTGCATTTGCCTTTGCTTATCCTCCCCGAGGAAGCAGCACAGAAGAACAGAACAGAACAGAACAGAGTTTATTTGTCTCTACTTAATACGACGCCGTTCTGCTTCGCTTCCTACTTTCATATCTCTCATGCTTTAACACTAACACCAACCTTATCTCTCTACGATAATGACTATGAGTGGCCTTATTTCAAGTCGCAACTTCGGTTCCTTTGTGGCATCAGGTTCACGCTCGCTTCATTTTTCGTTTTTCAATTTTTCGCCGCATTTTCTTAATTGCTTACGATTTCCTTCGATTTGTTGCTAATTCTGGATTCATAGTCAGTCTGAATGAGCGCATTTTAGTGGAAACTGGAATTTCATGCATTAAATAAAAAGAGGTTTAGCTCATACATTTGGTAAGAATTATCGTTTTCCATGGACTAATATACTAGTTTTCGCTATTTATTCATTTTTTTTTTGTATTATTTTACTTGAACACTGATAAATCTTGATTTTGATAATATACATGTGTTGTGTGTGTATATCTATCTATCTATTTATATATATATATATATATATATATATAAATATATATATACACACATAATGAATTTAATTTGAAATGCTCTGATATCGGCAATGATTTTAATACTATATGTAATCACAGATGAGATAACTCTGTTGATTTTGTAATAGTCATCTTAAAAGTAATTTTAATGATACTGTAGATATTTTACGCATGAAAATCAAACTTGTGGATTTTTAGTTTATTTCGATGTATGTTTGGTTTTCTTGAGAGCCTCTAAGCTTGGATTATGTTGATGATGACTATTGTAAAATAGGAGAAAGTTTTAGGCATTGTCTGATATTTGCAGGAAATGTATATAGATCGGGGAAGGATATATCCGTTCTACCAGGGGGTGGATCTGTTGCGCAGGATCCCTTTTCAAGATGGCAGCATAAGATGTATTTGCCGGTGGAAGAGAGAATTTGGAAACCAATGCGAAAGTCTCATAACAAAGTGGAGCATTGTTCTCTTGTATCTAGGCAGTCCAGTCTGTGCTTAAACTTTAAACTTCAGGCTAGCGGAAGAAATGGTTGTTCCTTCGTTTCGTCTGCTCCTTGTAGCAGTAACAATGTTGAACAAAGGGAGGTGTATGGTCTTGGTTTGAACAGAAGAAAGCATGCACAACCTGAGGTTGCCAAAGCAAATAAATTCCGCGTTAGTTATATGTCTGAGGAATATAACATTTCAGAAACAAAGATAGATCCTCTGCAATCAACTGAAGGGACTGGGGAAGCCATTCTTCTGGAAGGAAATCTGCAGCAAGTATCACCTTGGTGGCAGCAGTTTCCTAAGCGCTGGGTTATTGTATTGCTGTGTTTTTCAGCTTTTTTGCTGTGTAACATGGATCGTGTGAGTAACTTTTCGTGGTATTTATACTATGATCTAGTTTATATATTCATGTTTTCCATGTCTCATTCCAATTTGTATATTCGTTCTGCCATATTCAATTGATTGTCGATGAAGGGTTTTGCTAGAATAAATAAAAATATATTAATTTATCTTCTAGGATTAGTTTTCCTATTTTCTCTTTATCTTTAAGATAGGCTACCATATTTCCATACGTTATTATGATTGGTTTCCACTACAAGTTAAGATTATGACTGATATAAATACGGGCTAGTGCTCTAGGTTTTATGAACATGCAGACAAATCAACAGTGTCTAACATTTAGCTCATTACTAATCCTAGTAGTACCTTAGTTTGTTTCTTTTTACTTTCAATAAACTAAAAATAGAAAATATCATATGATCTTTTTTAGCCGCAGATGTTGGCTTCTTTAAACAAATGTTCGTAGAAATTGAGTTGCTGTTTTCAAAACTCCATCATTGTTTTGCAGGAGTTATTTATTTATTTGATGAACTGCTTTCTGGAAATTACTATTAAGCCTTTTCCTCCAATGATGTCAATTATTTAACTTTAATTTGATTTCCATATTCTTTCTAACAAAATGTTACTGATGTTCCTTAATTATTATATACATTACGTTTTCATTATATTTTATAGGTAAATATGAGCATAGCAATACTACCGATGTCTCAAGAATTCAACTGGAACAGTGCAACAGTTGGCCTAATTCAGTCATCTTTTTTCTGGGGTTATCTGCTTACTCAGGTTTGACTGATATAGCCAAAACATGTTAGCATAAGAAATTTCTTCTTACACTAATCTTCAAGCACGCATTTAAACACCACTTCTGGTTGAACATGCCATAACATATACTGTTCTAAATAGTGTATGTTAGCAATCTAGCATGTTTTGATCTCCAAACTGTCTCTTCATTACATCCAGTGTGCATAACAGATTTCAGTTACATTCCTTTCACATTGACTGAATTCCTTTTTTGTTTTAGATTGTTGGTGGAATATGGGCAGACAAAATTGGTGGGAAGCTAGTACTAGGTTTTGGAGTTATCTGGTGGTCAATTGCAACAGTTTTAACGCCTATTGCTGCAAAACTTGGGTTGCCATTTCTTCTTATTATGCGTGCCTTTATGGGAATTGGCGAGGTTGGTCTATTCTATAGTCCTACTTTATTTCATCATCTATTTGGTGTCTTTATCATATGGTCAATTGTTACACAAAATAAACTGCCAGTTTTTACCAGGAATATCAAGTAATCAAGTATTAAAAAAGGCTTCTGTTATCCTGTCCTATAAGCAAGAAGAAAAGCCTGAAAAATAATCTGACATCATAGTTAGTTCCATACCCCTCCCCTCCCCTCCCACGTGTCTCCCCAAGCAGACTCCAAAAGTGATGTAGAAAGATGCATATTTAGATTAAGATATTTCCCCTTCATTATATTTGCTTTGATCAATGATACAAGCAAATGAAATATATTTTCTCGTTGGAGTGGTCAAGTCCATGCCTAGAATAGAGATGATTTTACCTTCTCCAATTTGCCAACAAATTGTGTTGATTTTTTTTCAGGGTGTTGCGATGCCCGCAATGAATAATATACTTTCGAAATGGATTCCAGTATCAGAGAGAAGCAGATCACTTGCACTAGTATATAGTGGAATGTACCTTGGTTCTGTCACAGGCTTGGCATTCTCACCTGTGCTAATCCAGAAATTTGGGTGGCCATCGGTGTTTTACTCATTTGGATCCCTTGGAAGCATCTGGTTTGTTTTATGGTTGAGTAAAGTAAGCCATCTTTTGCATAAATTCAGTTAAATCTGCTTTATATAGCTGTTCCTGATTGTAAAAATGTTGAGAGGAGGCCTTTCTACTTTTCCAACTTGGTGAGCATATTTTCCTGTTTTGGGCTCAATTTTTAAGGGACTGTCTCATGAAGTGTTGCATAACTTGACTTCATTGTTATGATTCTGCAAGAAGTAATCAATTAATGTTGCATTGACTTGATATATGAATAATTTAGTTTCCTTGCACAATATCTTCAGAATTTTATCTTGTAGCAACACCTTAGCTTTGACCATCACATTTATAAATTATAAATGTGAAAGGGAACTTTGTAATTCCTCATGAGAAACTTGATTCTCATATCTTTTCCCTTCTGTTGGACCCCTTTCCAGGCATACAGCTCACCAAAAGAAGACCCAGATCTTGGGGCGGAAGAGAAGAAGCTCATACTTGGAGGCAATGTATCAAAAGAACCTGTATCAGTTATTCCTTGGAAATTAATTTTATCAAAGGCACCTGTATGGGCTTTAATAATCTCTCACTTCTGCCACAATTGGGGGACATTTATTCTATTAACCTGGATGCCTACGTACTACAATCAGGTGCTTACTGTTCTTATAAGTTTTCTTTTTCAGTATTCATCATAATTGCCTTCCGGCGTTTTAGAATGTACATGTCCTTGACAAATACTGTATAATATTCCAAATCTTTGTGAGCAAGAATGGGATCACAGTGCTTATACCCATATTTACAAATTGGAGTTTTTTTATATGTAGATTTATTACATCATATATTTTTTTCTCAAATGGATGTGGGGGATACCCATCAAAACTGTCCACATAATGCTGGTCATGTTTGCATGAAACTTTTAGGATTTGTACATCACATTGTCCCATAGTTTTATCAAGCTGTTCTTTAACAATTGGCTTCTTGACTGTGTTTAAAGATAAAAAATGTTTGTAATTTGGAACTTCTTGATGTTAAAGTACGTCTTAATATTTACGCGCCATTAAGTTAAACTCAAGTCTTGTGCAGACAACTATCTGAAATGTGATTGTCGTCCTGATCTATAGCTTGAATGTTAGGTGATATAATGAAAAATAACCGATAAAGAAAAAACTGCATGCAATATTTGGTCCATTGAATGAATTTACTAACAGTTCATTTTCTCAGGTTCTGAAGTTCAATCTCACTGAATCTGGGCTATTTTGTGTCCTGCCATGGTTAACCATGGCTATTTTTGCAAATATAGGAGGCTGGATTGCTGATACACTTGTGAGCAAAGGCTTTTCCATAACATCCGTTCGAAAGGTAAACAAGTCACTGGCTCTTAATAAAGCTAATCTTGATTAATTAAATAAATTGCTCTTGATGAAATTTTGAAATCAAATAACAGTACAGGAGCATTCATTACAGTCCCCAGTATAAACAAAATTTTATTGTGAAAATTTTCAATTACTTGTCCAGGATAATAAATAATACTCTGATTAAAACATTAAGTAAAGAAATTGAGACTTGGACTGATTAGTTTTCCTTTTTCTAACCTTTAAAATGATTTCGCCTTTTAAAAATTTCCTCTTTTGACAGATTATGCAATCAATCGGGTTTCTAGGTCCTGCATTTTTTCTTACACAGCTAAGCCATGTGAGAACACCCGCCATGGCAGTACTTTGCATGGCTTGCAGTCAGGTTTGAGCTAGATTGATATATATCTTCCCGAATTTTAGATCCTTCTATTTTTCAATTAATTTTTATGCTCTGATTAAGTTTCATTTCTGATTATAAACCATATATGCCTATACAACATGTCTCTTTCAGTTTTGAATGTATGCAAAGTTGCCTAATATAAAAATAATTTGCTATTTCTTTTACAGGGATCTGATGCATTCTCACAGTCTGGCTTATATTCCAATCATCAAGACATTGGACCACGCTATGCTGTGAGTTACTACTATTTTAGTTTCTATGTACCAAGATCAACAAACTGTTAAATATGGCTTGATAGTGTTGGGACTTTTCATACTTTTTTTATAAAATAAAAGAGATCAGCAAGCCAGCAATAAACTAGTTGATCATTACAGACCAAAGACTGTTAACTGTCTTAGTTGCTTGAGTTGTATTTGGTGATACATATTGTGAGCTGAAGCTCAGAAATTTTTGGATTCTAATTAGCAGAACTGATGCTAAAACTGTTCTACTTTAAGTACCAGGAAAAAAGTTCAAATCACTTCAACAATCTGTGGCAGCTCTAAATTTTTTTTTCACGACTAAGAAGTCATTCATGAGTAATGTTAAGTTACTGATCGTCAGTACCCTATACAAGTACTCTGTCAATATTTATCTATTCATTTGATGTGCTTTCTGTTATACTGGTTTCTACTCGTCTAGATGTTTCATATAATATGTTTCCATAAGAATGTTAACTATTTTAAATTTCAGGGAGTATTGCTGGGACTATCAAATACTGCAGGAGTGCTAGCTGGTGTCTTTGGTACAGCTGCAACTGGCTACATACTCCAAAGAGGTAAGAATAATACACTTGCATTCTAAAGTCTAAGCCATTTTTTTATGATTATTCACTTATATGCGACTGTTGACTGTTGTGCAGGTTCTTGGGATGATGTGTTTAAGGTTGCTGTTGTATTGTACATAATTGGCACATTGGTGTGGAATATCTTTTCAACTGGAGAGAAAATTCTTGACTGAAGAATGTAATGATGTCAATGAAGGAGTAGAAACCATGGAGTTCAAAAGAAAAAGAAAACATGGAGCAAAATAAAGACTAAATTTGTCAAGCACTTGGAAGCGTAAAAGAAGCCTGCAGAAATGAAAGAGAGCCACAATCACAATTTTCGATCAAATAGAGTGACTTCTATATTTTCTCTTCCCAAATCTTGGATTAACTTGGCACCTTTTGCAAATGCCATGTACCATGATCTAAATGTTTTCTGTATAGAAGATAGTGGATAATTTCAACTTCTATAATTTAAACATACTTATATTTAAAAGAAGATAGTGGATAATTTCAACTTCTATAATTTAAACATACTTATATTTAAAAGGCCTGTTATATGATCAACTCGGCTTCATCATACTGGACTCAGAAGATTGGTCATAATATTCTTTCTGATTCAATGTCCTTAACAAAATTATCAAGAATCTACTTTTACTGTCGATTTAATTCATACATTTCAACTTCCATTGTCAAACAAGAATCTAAGGATCTTAGAAACAACATCTAAAATTACAGAGGAAAATATTCATACACAAAAAATACAGATGGATTATAGAGTTGAATTTTTAACAGTTTTAAGCTTGTCACTCAAGCATCACCCAGAATATATTATAGGCATACAACCAGGAGCAACATAACAGGCAGGGCAGAAAAACCCCAATCATTTATACTTTCATAAAACTTAAGGCATTCTTTTATGAACATCAACATTGAACATTGTAAAATGTGAGTTTAGATCTCACTACCAGTAAAATCAAATAGAAACATCAAAACCAGCAAGAAATAAAGAATACGATGAATATTTGCAAGGATTCTACAAGGAGGATGGGCTGAGAAAGCAATCATCCATCCCACAACCCTAGAAAAAGAATCCATCCACAATTACCATATGAATGATAAATACCCTGAATATACCCTTTTTTCAAAAGGAGATTCTGTTCTCTTCCTCTATAAGCTAAAGCCCCAGTGTCTGAATTTTCCTCCTCTGAACTTGACTCCACATGCCAAAGCTTCCAACATACTCTGCTCCACCAAGTGAAATTGTTTCAGGACTAACTTTCATTACTTCTAAAATCAGCATCTCCCTCCTTTTCTTTTTGTATATTTATAACGACCCCTCTCAAGTCCCTCTCATGCACATTGACCCTGAGTCCATTTTTCATGAACAAAGTGAGTGACATCTTTTGCTCCACCTGGTGGCCAGGCACCAGCACAAGGCGGTGCCGGAGCAGCACCGCGGCAGCAATGGACTTCATCTGAAGGTAAGCCAAATCCTTCCCCAAACATATCCTCGGACCAGCATTGAATGCCACAAACTTGAAAGAGTCATGCATAACGAACTTCGTCCCATCCAATGACAACCACCTCTCAGGTCTAAACTCCATGCAATCCTCACCCCACGTGGACTTCATCCTCCCCGCTGAATAAATGGAATACGTCACGGACGACCCCGCCGGCACAAACGTGCCGTCCGGCAGCAGGTCATCGGCCACCACATGCTTTGAGTCCTCCGGCACAGAAGGATACAACCTCAG
Organism: Phaseolus lunatus; assembly: GCA_013389735.1. Lineage (NCBI taxonomy): Eukaryota > Viridiplantae > Streptophyta > Magnoliopsida > Fabales > Fabaceae > Phaseolus > Phaseolus lunatus. The sequence goes on from CM023866.1 coordinate 47,135,745, forward strand.
TGTCTCAGACAATGCAGCCTTGAGATAAACCAAACGGTCAACCTCCTCAAAGGCCAATGGCTCATCCAACCACTTTGTCATGTCATCTCCACGCGTCTCCATCAAGACTGTACAAATTTCACGTAGAATTTTCTCCTCCACTTTGGGATTCTGCATCACCAACCAGAAAAACCAGCACAGAGCCACCGATGACGTGTCACGCCCAGCTAGGATAAAGTTCAGAGCCACCTGTTGTAGAAACTTGTCTGTGTAGGATTCTTTCTTCTTCATAAACCTCGTCAACAAGTCATCATGAAGAGTCCCATCTTTCTGCAGATTCAGCAACTCCACCTTGCGTTTCTCAATAACATTTGACAAATGGTCGTCCACATGGACAAGGCTTCTGCTCAAGCTCACTTCCATTCCAAGCCTCAGCCATTTCTTCACCTTCCACAATACCTCAGGCAAAATGAACCTTTGAAGTGAGGCTTCGGTGGCTCTGTCAAAAGCCATTGCAAAACGGTTATCCGGCAAGCCTGACACACAGGTTTGTGGGTCTCTTCCAAAAGCTAATCCACAAATATTGTCAAAAGTGAGGCGAAGCATTAGGTCTTGTAGATCAATGGGCTCAGCTTCATCTTCAGCTTTCTTTAGGATAAAACAGAGGCGGCTGATAGCTCGGCTCACCCATCGAGCCATGGCTTGACGCAATGTCCTAGTGGTGAATTCCAGGGCTGCTGTCTTGCGCTGGAACAGCCACGTGTCACCGTCAGAATTGAAGATCCCATCACCCAAAAGATCATGAAAGACAGCATGCCACGTGGGGCCTTTGGGGTAGTTGTCGAAGCGGGTCTTGAGTATGTGCTCCAAGTTCCTCGGGTCGCAGGTCACAGTCACTAGACCTTGCTTTTTGGCGAGGAAGGGGATTGCACAGATGCAAGTCTGGTACGTGCCGCCACACGCGCGTAGGTTGTCGCAGATCCAGTCATGCATGCGGTCACAGTTGTCTATGAGGCCCGGGAGACTGCCCAATAAGGCCCAGACACGTGGACCCTTCAGCGACCGTGAGATGAACGTGAACCATATCAAGTAAGCCGTGATCGCCGTTAAAAACAATAGAGCCGTGGAAGTTTCCATATTGCAGAAACCAGACAACCCAAGCAAGAATAATCAAAATGCTCAAAAGCTACAGTGAAAAAAGAAGAATCTTGGCGTTTTCTAGAGGATGGGGTGGGAAAAAATGAGTAAAAAAAGTACCTTTCAGAAGAGGGTATGAAGAATTATGAGCATTTTGATGCACAGGCTTGAGTATGAGGTTGCTGCAGGAGAGTGGGTGGGAGAGGAAAATGGAGGAAAATGGAGGTTAGCTTTAGAAAGAAAGTGAAAGTGGTTGTGTTTATGTAAGGGGAAGAGAATGAGTGTAGTACAACGAGGGTAGAGTATGTAATGGTGGAGAGAGATTTATAGGTGAAGTGGTTTAGTGAAGAGTTATTATGGCCAGACTGGTTTTTTGACATTGCACCACCCTCTTCTCTCTCTTACTAAACAAATGAGATGCACCATTATAAATGCTCTCTCAGGGGTTGTTGAAGCTTTTAAAGGTGGAGACACCCACCTGTCCCTCTCTCACTCTAGAAGAAGAAACCACACACACTAGAGCTTCTTCTCTCCATGCTCTCTCTATCTCTCTCTTACAGGGATTGCAACAGGTTGTTCAAGTCAGGCAGGCAATAAAGGAAGGGAAATAAATGAGGGTGGTTGAGGAACATGGATAGAAGAAGGGGGAGCCAGGGAAAATCATCAAACACAGAAGGAAAAGTGTCTTTGGTTCACAACTCACTCACCTTTTTCAGTAAATGGAGCTGTTTTCTACAAACCAAGGTGCTAGCTAGCTCATCAACTATATACTAGTATCAGAATTATGCACTACTTGTTGTAAGGGGAAACGAGTGTTGCCAAGTGGGTTTGGTTATGGTTTTGGTGAACAACCTACCAACAAATTATAACATTTATGTTGGGTGAACTGTCTTCTTATCCCTGATCATCCAATTCCCTGCAAAACAATTCAGTAAAAAAAAATACTATATGATGAAAGCTAACAAAGCATGCAAAACAACAATAACAACATCATTGACAATTCTAGGATTCATCACAGCAGCAGAGTTGACCTACCTCCTCATTTATGGTCGAATTTGAACAATAATAATTATTATACACATGACTGAGCTTCCTTGATATAAAAAGTCAAACTACCTTGGCAGAATATCGAATAACACAAAACCGCTTCAGTTGAGAGCTCTAACGTCTTCTTCACTGTGCAGTGATTTTTTCTTTTGCTTTATTTTTACCCTCAGAAATGGATCATACTCACACTCCTTCACAAATGTGAGAGCACCAGAAAGAAAACAAGGGTAGCCCAATTTTAGATTCTACGTATCTAGTACTATAATCTATAGAGTGTAAGCTTTGTAAGCAATGTTTGTTTACAATTATTATTACCATTTATTGTTGTTAATTTGAGAAATCTTATTGGAGCATGCAAAATACTAACATTATTGATTGTATCTGTCAGATCAATTATTATAACTTGTCTTAATCTGAGTATATAAACTTTACAATATTGAAAAATGGTAGAATCGACTGCAAAATGTGTGCTAAGTACGAACTGCAGAAGTAGTCTCAAACTCCACTCTATGAGCAATCACAGGAGTGAGTTACTCAGAGTTGAATCTCTATATTATAATGAAATAACAAAGGTTTTTCTAGTACCATATTTAATCAGAATTGAACGTATACCCTAGTTATATATATAGAAAAAGTTTCCATTAAAATTCATACAAATTATTCAGTTGAAGAGATCTTAATTCTAGTTAAAAAAACGAGTAAAGATACATATAAAGCATCTGCAAGTTTTGTTCATAACACATGGTTTTGGCTTCGGAGTGCATAGTTGATCCATATTTTGCTATGACATGGATATGGCTGATCATAATATATTGTGGTGAAGTTTAACTTAAAAATGGGAATTTGTCAAAGTATAATTTTTCTTTGTGAAACGCGGAAAGAAGGGTACAGAAATTGATGGATTTAGTAAAACTGAAAAGTTTGAAGTTTGAAGAGATATGCTGACCTCAGGAATCAAAGAAAGTCAATGGAGTAATAAGGAAATGACAGAGACAACTCTGCTAAGAAATTAATGCATTTGAGGAAGTGACGGTGAAGATGCTTACCAAATTTGAGTGTGTTTTTTTTTTCCAAAGAAAAAAATTATAAAATCATATATATACCTTTTTTTGAAAAAAAAGAAAAAAGAACTTCACCCTTAAGTGCATTAGCCTAATAGTTTTTAATGGAAGTTTAATCTTAGTTAAACCACTTTATATTATTTTAGATGATTGATTGATTTCATATATGCAATGTGTATATATTTTAACATAGTTTATTTTGGCTTCTTTTTTATTCTATTTTGAGGAGGTAATTAATGATGTTATATGGTAGGACCTTAATTATACCTCTTTAGAACATTACAGTATAAGGTAGTAATATATACCAGTTATCAATAATGAGAAAATCATCCATAAACTACATAAAAAGTATAAGTTTAAATACATTTATATGTTTTTTTTTTATAAATGTTAAAAGTATATATTTTATCATATAATTTAAGATTTCTTTTATGATTTTTATCCATCTTCTCCTGAAAATGAAAATGACATACCATTTTAATTTCAAATACGATTATTTTACAATTAATGTAAAAAACCCATTTATTGTTGTAAAATAAAATAAGATCTTATTGAGTAAGATTTGCATGCTTTTTTTTTGGAAAGTTCATATAAAGGCATGTGATTGAGTTCAAATTGTAGTATTTTTCAACCAAAAACATAAGTCAAATATATAGAGAGATATTTCTTATTAAAATTATTCATTCACTTTCCAAAATTGGTGTATTTTTATATATGTGGAAATTTGTAATTAAATCATCATGCCCACATCATTTCTTCGTCTTCTTTCTTCTTTTTATTTTTTTTCTCATTTCTCTTAGTGACACTATGTCTCAGTAATAATTTATTGTCATAATATTCTCTCAAACAAAATCCACCACTAATATGATCTTTAAAAAGGTGGTTTTGAAAGGCATACATAGAATGAATGTGACTTTATATTCACATCAATTGGTTGTGAAATGCAATGTTTCATTGGTTGTTAGAATATTAATAACCATTTTGAAGATTTATTGCTATGCTTTAGGAAGTATATGTTAACAAGTTGATTGGTGATGTAATTACTATAAGGGGAAAAATCAATTGAAATACTTAAAGTGGTTTGGTACATATATAAAGTAGGTTGATAATGCATGATGAAAAAGTTAGTGATGTCTAGTTATAAAATCCTTATATATTAGTATGTATGAAGTAAATAAATAGATGTAAGAAAATTCGTTTGGATAGAGAAGACAAAAATTGAATATTTGATAGACTTATAGAAGAGTAAGAGAGAGTTTTAAAGTTGGGTAGGTTAGTAGGTGAAAACTTGATGAATCATGTAGTTGGGGAGTTGTTATTTCTCCTAATAATTTTTCTTAACAATAGAACCAAAACCTTTTTTAGACAATTATGTTGATCACTTTACCGCTTCATATACATCATTTCTCACCCATACATATATAATTATATATATATATATATAACAAAATTGTGGAGTGGAGATAAAAGTGAAAATATTAACATTCATGCATTAAAAAAAATCAATTATTTAAATTTTAAAATTTATAAAAATTTATAGTTAAAACATTGATAACTAATTAGTTACCAATTTAAAAATTATTTATTAATAATAAAAATTAATTTAGATATCAATAATATTTTTAATTTTTAAAATAGTATATAATTAGACGATGCAACAATTAATTACTTTAATTCTAAAATTAATTTTTATTTAATAATTTTTTTACAATAATTATTTTTTTAAAATAAAAAGAAAAATCACATTTTAGACTCATAATTAAATTTATTGGTTAAGGACTAGAAATAGTTATAAAAAGGCATTTTAATTTGTCAATTTTACTAGTTAAAAACTAATAAAAATGTGTTATTTTAAATATAAAGAATTTTTTTTTTAAATAGAGCACCCAAATCAAATTTATTGTAAAGAAGCTAAAAGTATAATTAATTTTTTAACTTCAAATTGATTTTATATCTAACCTTGATGTTGAATTGAGTAAATTAACAAAAATAAAACAAAACAACAATTAAAAACTTAAAAACATGAATTAATTCCAAGGCCTATATTGATCATATTTATTGTGCATGCAAGAAAGAAAGTATTGATTAGATGTGACAAGCCACATGATTATAATTATGATTGTGTTCATGTGATTCAATATCAATCTATGAGTCCAATTAATTAATATTAATATTGAAATGGATATGATATGGGGTCATTTTTGGTCAACAATCACATACCTATATTAATATTCTTATTTTTTTCTATGCATTTATGTCAACTGCGGGGTTCACATATTCACAAGACATTTCATGTATGTATTCTGTGAAGTAGCTTCTTTTCTCACCCTCACACCACCAACCCTAAAACCCCGTGACATATACTATTCAAAATTAATTCTAATTTCTAGGGTTTCTAACACACAATAGTGAACTTTTTTACATTATTGATTAATTCATTTTGTTAGATTTATTTTTCCACTAAACAAAGACACAATATATATATATACTAAAAAAAATTATTAAACAAAAATTAATTTTAAAAATAAAAAATAATTAATTATTATATTAACAAAATTAAATACTATTTTAGAAACTAAAAAAATTATTGATATTTAAATAAATTTTTATTATTGATAAATAATTTCTAAATTAGTATCTAATTAGATATCAAGGTTTTAGATATCAACTTTAGAATCTAAATAACTGGTAGCTAATTAGATACATATTTAGAAACTATTTATCAATAATAGAAACTAATTTAGAAATCAATAATTTTTTTAGTCTCTAAAATAGTATATAATTTAGTCAATATAAAAACTAATAATTTTTTTTCTAAAATTAATTTTTATTTAATAATTTTCTAGTAATGATAGTTAATTAATGTTGTATGTTAAGATTAAACTATTATTATTTTGTAAATTTTACTATTTAAGTTTTTTTTATATATTTTATAATTAAAAGTTTCAACCTTTAGATATTTTATTGATTCAATAAATTTTTAACAAAATAATGATAGGTTGCCAACAAGTTTTTTTTTTTTTTAATGTCATTTTTATCATACTTTTTTTTTTCAAAATATATTGTTCGCTTGACTTTGTTTTATTTTTCGTAAATTTTTTTCATAATACACCTTTCATCAAAGCTTTAATGGGTCGATAATGTGTAGAAATTGAAATAATTAATAATGACATATATAAAAAACTTAAAAATAAAATTGACAAAATAGTAGTGATAGTTGAACAATAAAATGTATTGAACTGTTTTTATTCTGCATAAAGAAAAGGGTGACGGAGAAGGATATATAATCTTTACCATTAATCCATCATGACCAAAAATTTTCATATGTATCCTGAAAAACAAAGAAACCATTTTTATCATGTACCCATAAAAAATCACAAAGCTTAAGCATAGTTTCAATATATGACTAATTTATGAACTTATTAATGAAATAAAATTTTGGAGAATTTTGATTTTTTGGATAATTATAATAATTTATAGAGTTTTGAAATATTATTACAAACAAATTTATATTCTGTTAATTTTTTTATACAAATTTTATAAAAAAATTACTAAAAATGAGTTTTATTCATTTTTAAAGTTTCACGAAACACTAGTACAAAATACGTTATTAACGACTACCCTTTAAAGACAGTTCGTAAAGAACCGCCGTCATAAGGAACGCGGTGGCAATTTCGTAGTTTTTTAATCTTTTTTAGCATTTTCAAAGACGGTTCCCTGAAAAACCATCGTTACAAGTCTGCTGCGCGAGAACTGAAGACGGTTCCAAGTAGAACCGTCGTTACAAGTCCCGTCCAGCATTCTTTTCAAACCCCGCACGCGTCCAGCATCTCACTTTCCCTCTCTTCCCTCTCTTCCATTTTCGGCGCCCAAGTCTCTCACTGGTCTTCTCACCCAAACCCCCGCCCTCCCCACGCTGCAACCACCACCTCCTCAGTCACCGCCCCTGCCCCCACAGACGACGCACCCCGCCGCGCGAGCCCCCAGCCGCGTGAGCACCCCCCCCCGTCGCGCGAGCAACCCCCCCGCAGCGCGAGGCCCCAGCCACGCGAGTACCCCGCCGCGAGCCCCCCCTCCGCCGCGCGAGCCCACACTCCGCTACCACTGCGCCACGCTTGCAAGGTGGATAACTGGCATAAGTGACCTGGATCCTGTTTGTTGGCCGAATTCTCATTGGCGGTCTGTTAAGGTAATCTTCAGTGTAATGCATATGATTCAAAAAAAAAAAAAAATAATACATGTAACGACGGTTCCGTATGGAACCGTCTTTAAAAACTCTGACATATAACGACGGTTCCCAACCGTCGTGAAAAAGTGACACTTTATAACGACACCCGTAATAACGATGGTTCCTAAACCGTCGTTATATGCCATTTTTAACCGTCGTGAATTTGACTTTTTGTACTAGTGCTTTACAGACAAGCTATTCTAGTCGAAGGGAAGGGAGAAGGTGCAAACGATCGTAGAAATCAACTAACGAGAGTCAACCGGCATGAACATTTACTATTTTCTTTATGACTAAACAAACAGATAATTAATGAACAAAAATATACATGCACTTCAATTATTTATTATTCATATATTTATTTTATATCGTGTCTCTTTTTTTTAATGTAAATTTTTATACATTGTTATATTATAAAAAAGAAATGTAACATTTTTATTGTCTATAACTATTAATTACTACTGATGTACAATATTTTTGGAAAATTATGTTCAACTAACTCTGTTATCTCCAATTTGATATTAGATTTTTTTTCCTATTTAGTTAATGTCTTAGAAGGTGTATATATAGATGTTTTTAATTACAACTATAATATTTACATATTCTAAATCCACATTTTATATATATTTGGTGTAACTTATTTTCAAAATATTTCACTAGTACAAAAAGTCAAATTCACGACGGTTAAAAACGGCATATAACGACGGTTTAGGAACCGTCGTTATTGCGGGTGTCGTTATAAAGTGTCACTTTTTCACGATAGTTGGGAACCGTCGTTATATGTCAGAGTTTTTAAAGACGGTTCCATACGGAACCGTCGTTACATGTATTATTATTATTTTTTTTGAATCATATGCATTACACTAAAGATTTACCTTAACAGACCGCCAATGAGAATTCGGCCAACGAACAGGATCCAGGTCACTTATGCCAGTTATCCACCTTGCAAGCGTGGCGTAGTGGCAGCGGAGTGTGGGCTCGTGCGATGGAGGGGGGGCTCGCACGGCGGGGGGGGAGGGGGGGTGCTCGCGCGGCGGGGTACTTGCGCGGTAGGGGGCTTGCGCTGCGGGGGGGTTGCTCGCGTGGCGGGGGGGGGGGGGGTGCTCGCATGGCTGGGGCCTCGTGCGGCGGGGGGGGGGGGTGCTCGCGCGGCTGGGGGCTCGCGCGGCGGGGTTCTTGCACGGCGGGGTGCGTCGTCTGTGGGGGCGGGGGCGGTGACTGAGGAGGTGGTGGTTGCAGCGTGGGGAGGGCGCGGGTTTGGGTGAGAAGACCAGTGAGAGACTTGGGCGCCGAAAATGGAAGAGAGGGAAGAGAGGGAAAGTGAGATGCTGGACGCACGCGGGGTTTGAAAAGAATGCTGGACGGGACTTGTAACGACAGTTCTACTTGGAACCGTCTTCAGTTCTCGCGCAGCAGACTTATAACGACGGTTTTTCAGGGAACCGTCTTTGAAAATGCTAAAAAAGATTGAAAAACTACGGAATTGCCACCGCGTTCCTTATGACGACGGTTCTTTACGAACCGTCTTTAAAGGGTAGTCGTTAATAACATATTTTGTACTAGTGAAGAAAGAAAGATAGCCGTTCTAGGTTTCCTACCATGTCCATCCTTGCATCAAAGTGTTGCCTCTTAGCGAATTTAGGGTTACCTTTCTGGGATTCTATCACACAATCTTGGTGCGTGTCTCATGGCAACCTTCTATTCTTATAGTGCAACTCTTGTGGCGGCCTTCCTTTTCTGGGGTGCATAACTTGGACGTGGGCGCTAAGGCATACGCTGTAACCCTAGCGTCGCATGGCCAAATCTTAAGTGTTAAGCTAATCACTCACGTGCCTTTTTATGTGTTTCTAGGGATAAATCTCCTACGCCAAAGACTTACATCTCGCATATACCCTGCCTGCATGGCGTATCTGTGAATCTAATTTATATTCTCACACGTGTGATTTTGTGGACCCTCTGTGAGACCCATTATGCCGACCTTTCATTCGGTGGCCGACGTCCGAAGTTTGACCACTACAACAATATATAAAAATTTACATTATAAAAAAAGAGACACGATATAAAATAAATATATTAATAATAAATAATTGAAGTGAATGTATAACTCTTTGTTTAGTCATAAAGAAAATAGTAAATGTATTGAATTTATGCTTTAATATCTTTTTTTATCTATTTATTATTGTAAACTAACACGACTCATAGATGATTTTATTATATCTTAAATATTAGGGAGATATTCAAATTTTAGTCGGAGTTTACGGAAAATATATATTAAAAAATTTGAACTCATTAAATAAATGTCAGTATTGCATTGATTAGTCATTGACTCTTATTTGAATCATGTTGACTAAAAGAATATGTTTGGATATTCTGGTGTTTTGTGCATAAAATGAAAATACTATATATCAATTGAGATATATATTTATTTAATTTTATTTTGCTAATAAAAAATAATATTTATTTATAACCAAAAATATTTTAACTTCTATATTAGGGTATCAGTTAAAAGGAATAAGGTATCAGAATATACACAGAAAGAGAAAAAAAAAAGTGTTGAATAATAAAATAGTTTAAAGTATCAAATCAAGCTACAGTGTCATTCCAATGTTTTCTGCATATTGAAATATTATCAGATAAGAGAGTGGAATATTATCAGACACAAAGAAACTTCAAATTATTTTAAATCAAAAGAAAACTTCTTCATATAACTTTAGACACAGGAATGAAATATATTTTCCATAATTAGATACATATACCCTATGTCTATGTGTAGGTATGGTGCCCGATTTGGTGCTAAGTATATATATGAAAATTCAATCACTGATATGTGCTGATAATTAAAATGAACACATGCATGGCTATAAAAGGGTACATGAGAGTGCATGTTGAATATCATCATCACTGTACCATTTTTAATTATCTGTCAAACAAAACCAACCTGAATCTTGCACTGATAGAAAAATTCAGTGTAGATTGTCAAAGTTGAGCATCAATTTTCCATTTGCATACTCCAAGAATGACTTCAAGAAAACACTGTGTCTGTGACTGCATGACCTGATGACGAGGGCTTTTTTCTCAGCTCAAATCATTGCTTCTTTCTCTGCTGCTGCTCAGAGACTATCAGAAGTCCACCATGATATGATTTCCTGCAACTAACTTACCATTTGTCTTCATATTTCTGTGTTTTTCTGTTTTCCATTAATATTGTAAAGTGCTTTTATTGTTCTCAGCTCAACCCACTAGTTTTCATTTACTGATTAGTAGAATCAATTCAGAATATTTAGCTGAAAAAGGTAATTGAAAATGATCAATTATATCTTACAACAACATCAGTAAGATATCTGATTTTTGTTTATAGTTTGTCAATATTTCTTCAAATATTCTTTAGGTTTGGAAGTTAACTGGAAGACAGAAAATAACCCAATAATATATTTCATTATGATTTAAATTACAGTTAAAAAATTATGTGTGTCTATATAATGTAATTAATAACTAATTTTAATATATTTGTTGTTCTGTTTTTCATCCACTCTAAATCTATCTAACTTAAACTTTTACTGAAAAAAATATTAAAAGTATTTCAAAATTTATTGTAGTCTCTTCACATTCAATTTCTAAAGTATTTGACTTATTAGAATTCATACATCTCATTACAAAAGCCAACACTACTTTGCAATGAAAAAAAATATTAGGAAGGTTTATGCTAAGTAGTGTTTGGTTTAAATGAAGCAAAAAAAAGCTACATGCACTTATCATCAAATATTGGCATTGCTGTCTAGAATGTATCTTGTTTTTGCAGCTACGATTTTTGGTTGTATCTTACTTCAACTGTGACATAATCCAACTTTACAAGATCATAAAGTGCAACTTAATACGAAGGTAGCAATATATAATTGGGTTTCAAATTTGATAAATGAAAGGAAGGTTTGAGCAAGCTATGTAGGAATGCAAAATACTGCAATATATGAGTGGAAGGTCTGCAATGGTGCAACACTAATAACTACCTATGCCTTGAAGTCAAACAACTATTACTCTAGGAGGAACAAAAACATCACTTTACTGAGGAGGGACAAACTTTAACATGTAGAAAACAAACATGCAAGTTTGGAGTAACAATTGAGGAGCATGTTAGCTATTGTCCAGAGCTATAATCTGCTGGAAAGTTTTACTCAAACTGATATAACTAATATTGCCTGAGAAATTTTATCAAGATTTTATAGTTGGTGATTACGATACTATTTTTTAGACTTGAAGTCAGAATATTTGATTTATGGAAGAAAGAATATATAAATTGTTTTTATCTTGATTCTGAACAATAAAATATTATATTATACCCGTACCGAAACAATACATTATATATGAGCAATACATAATATAATCTTAATCTTAAAGTTATTTTTTATATGAGTTGAAACACATTTGTATTTATATCTTTTATTTGTTAATAATTTTTTTTACAATAGACCATATATCCAACTTAAAGGATCATTTCAAAATATCCTTCTTTTACCTTTATTTTCATATTTTTTTTAATCACTAATCTCCTTAATCTATCGTGTATTATTTTTATTTCTAAAATAGACTGTAATAGTTTCTTTTAGATAATAATACTTAAAAATAATATTATATTAAAATTTTAATTACTTGTATATTAAATTGCATTTTATATATTAAAAATATTTACTATTATGAAATTTATTTATAATATAATTTATACATTTTAAAATATTTTTTTATTTTAAATTTTAATTGCTTAAAGATACATTTTTTTCTTCTCCATTGCACTAATTAACAAAAACACTAGTTTTAGTAAATTTGTGTTATAACTTCTTATTTCTATGTTTTTAGGTTGATATTAATATAGATTATCTGTTAAGTTCAGTTATAATTAATATTTTTTGCAGATTTGATTTATCAGGTTACTTCTCCAAATTATATATATATATATATATATATATATATATATATATATGTGTGTGTGTGTGTGTATTTCAAACTCAGCCTGTTATTGTTTAAAGGGTTTGAACATTTGTAACTTATCCTTATTTAATTTTATATTTATTATTATTTTATAAATGCACTAAACATATATAATATGCCTAATTCTAATGATTTCTAGCTTATTTATGGAATGCTACCAAGTTATCTTCAATATATTTTTCTCTTTACCATAACAGTGTGTATTTTATGGAGGGGTAGGACCACCTAAATATTTGAGATCCTTCCATCCTCAATCTGACCAATACTCCAATTTGTTATTAAAATATTTCTTCTCTCAAATTCTTGAAATCAGATTCATAGGTAATTTTTGTCTACAAAATTTACAATTTTTTTATTCATTATAGAAGGAGTATTGATGAACAAGAAAGAATAATAATGCAAACCTATACTATAAGATGTAAAAATGTTGGGTCCTACATTTTACTCTAAGTTTTGGACTTTTCTTTATCTAGACTCATCATAAATTAAAATCAATTCATGTGGACCCATTCTTTATTGTGAAAGTTATATTAATCTTATGAAACTTTTAGATAAAACTATTCTTTATCTCCTCATCATCAATTGCATATCAAAATTTTATAAACAAAATTCAAATGAATTGATGGAATGTACTCTACTCTTTAATTCCTTTAAATTTTGTCTTGTAAATCTTAAAAGTTGTGTTGTTTGAACATGATTAACAAGAGAACAAAAGAGGCACAGTGATTATAATGATTAATTTGTCAATATCTTCAGTCTTACATGAATGATTAAGAAGATTTGTTTCAAGAAAATAAATAAGCAATATATTATTTTTCTCAAGTTGATGTCCACTTATTCTGTGTTCATTCATAACTTTTCCTACAGGTAATGAGTACAAAAGAATGACTACAAAAGATACCAATGAGTACAACAAGATATACATAATTAATTATGAATTAGTACCGATTATGAAGTTTATCACGAGATAGCAATGATGAAAGTAATGAATCAAAATAGCCATGAAAGAAATCAATCAATTATCATCTCATTATGTCAATATCAAAATAAATTTTCATGCATTATAATTATTATCAAAATTACACTTTTTATTAAATAATAACTAATTTTTAAAATAAAAATAATTAAATATTATATTAATTAAATTAAATATTATTTTATAAATTAAAAAATTATTAGTATCTAAAATAGTTTCTATTCTTACACAAAAATTAGTAATTAGAAACCAATTGTAGGAAAAAAAATTAATTACTATATTTAAAGCAGTTATAATAAATTACAATTAAAACAGTTATAATAAATAGCAGTTAAAGTAGTTATAATAAATAATAGTTAAAATATTTGTAGAGACTCTGTAAGAATTAGGAGCACATCCCACCAAATCTCATTAACATCTTGGAAAATTAGGAAATCTTTCTATAAATAAGTTAATATTAATATTTGATAGATTCGATCCATCATAAAATGACCCATTACCAAATACTATAAATAAAACCTTCTATAAAGGAGTAAGGTACACTTTTATCAAATACATCATATACTTTTATATAGAATACTTACTTGATCGTCGGAGAACTTTTGCAGGTTATAACTCCCGGACATGAAGGAGCAAGTATGAGAAGGAGGAGCGACCAAGCACCAAGGGATGAATACGAGAAGGAAGATGAAGGAGGAGCGACGGAGGGATCATAGACAATTGTTCCAGCCAATAACAGATACTATCTAAACTCTATAATTCTATACAAGTAAAAAAAAAACATATTGAAATAGATTGTCATTTTATTCGTAAGGCGAAGATGAAAAGATTTTTACATCTCATTTTCAGACTAGGACACCCATCGCAGATATTTTGACCAAAGCTATTTGTAAATCACATGTTTTTTTATACTTCTTCACTAGTTAGTCATTTGCAATATCTATGTTTCAACTTGAGTGGCAGTATCAGTATCAGTGGAATATATTTGTAATTACCTCAAAATATTTTCTAAGCTACAATATTTCAAGATGATTTATTTCTTTGATATATTTTTCTATAATGGTGATAAACACATTTTTATTCACACTTAACACCTTTAGTCTTAGTCTTATTAAATTGTATTCATGGTTAAATTCAATATTTTAAATTAAATTCATATAATTGCACTTCAATTGTAATTATTGTTTAATTTCATATTATAAGGCTATTGACCTACCGATCTTGTTTTGTTAATATATGAAGTTGTAGGTGGATGATTTTGGTCAGTCTAATGGCATTGAAAAACTAAGATCTAGTGGTAATAAATACAAAATATTACAATATAATTTAATAAAGAAATGGTTTATATATAGTACGAATACTATAAAATTATAAAATGATATTTAATATATATATATGTTTTAAATTAATATAATTTGAAAGGATAAAAGATAAAGTTCTAAGTTATGTTTAATATATAAATTAAACTCTAACTTTTTAAAAGTTTATTTCATAAAATTTACTATCTTTTAAACACTTTTTTAATAAATAGTTTCTCTATTTTTTTCTTTAAATAAACTATCTTTTCTTTAATAAAAAGGTTCCTTGCAGAAAACAATTAAGACTATGGTGATTTGAATTAATCAAGTTTTATTTCAGAATATATTTTCTTTTTCCTTAGATTTCAAAGTTTTATGTTTTTTCACGGTATAATGAAGTGGATAAATGTCTTGTATATGAGATCTAAACCAGTTAAATTAATCTATGTTATTTTATGTTGGTAGTAATGTATTCTATTTGTAAATCAGGTCTTCTAGAAGCAAGTTAAAACTTTTATCAGTTAGCTTAGTTTTGAAATCTTTTGTTGAAGAGTTTTGAAGAAGAGGCCAGGGGAGTTAATGTATTTAATTTGGTTTTGTTAAGTTGTTTTGGATTTATGGTTGTAAGTAAAGAATATGAGAATCTTATGGATAATGAGGTTTGGTTGTGATGAAAATAGTGTTTTAATGATTTTAAAGTTGAAGTTGATATTTATTTGAATGAGTTATTCTGATTTAAGATGTGGTTATGTTGCTTTGAAATTGGAAGATATACTAGTCATTGCATTAAAGTAAAACTTTTACTATTGATTGTGAGATATCACTAAAACTGATGGATTATGAAATTTTGGAATAACTGTTTCTAATGATAGAGTTGTAACTGTTTCTATGAACAAAAATGTTTTGTTTGTGATAGGCATATATTGATATTTAAAATTGAAATAGAGAAATTGAAATTGAGATGGAATTATGAAATTTGTGGACCCGTGAATAAGTTAATGCTAATGTTTTTGTTTTTTTTTTAACAATTAAATGTGGGATCGATTTATTGATGATATGTATTGTAAAACTAGTTTGGGTTAGTATTTGATGTATATTGATTTGTTTAAGAGTTTTTAAAGTTTATTTTTGAGTTTTGGATCGTGTTTTGATTTGTTGCATAATCTTAATTTGAAAGTCGAACTATTTTTATTTAAGTGAAAATGCGAGTGAAAAAGTTGTTTATCTTATCAAGATTTCTAGTTAAGTAATTTCTGGTTGCTTAAGTGAAAATCCAAGTAAGAAGAATTTTTCATTTGGAAGATTCAAAACATGGCAAAATCTATGATTTTCGCTCAAGTGATGTTGTGTATCTTAAGTTGTATATATAATTGGGAAAAATGATATTAATTGTATTCATGATGTATTTTTGTGTTGTATATATAATTGGGAGATATGATATTTATTCATATATACTTTTGTTTCTTCAACTAATATAGTTAGAAGATTTTGGGATTAAAAAAAAATACTTATTCTATATATAACAATTTTAGTATCATTTCTTAATTAAAATGTTTTTAAAAAGATTTTTCTTAATTCCTTATTCTTTTATTTTAGTTACAACTTCAATATTACTTGCTTTTTGGGGGCAATGTAATGCATTATGATTAATACTCACTTGATCCAATAATTGTGTGTTCTAAATTCGCAATGTTTTTTTTTAAACACGTGTTTTTTTCTCTTTCTAATAAAAAAGACTATTTCAATAATTAGTTTTACAAATAACATAAATTCAATAATTTTTGGTCTAATATTATAAGAAAATGATATATAAGAAGATGGTGAGAAGAAAGAAATGTTTCTTATTGTCTTGTGTGTATTTATATCACTAAATGTATAGCAAATATATAGAAATGTATGGAGACCTTCTCTCTCAAAATTACAAGCTAATTAGGTAAGGATCCACTAATCATGAGATTCTATCATTATTAAATTAATTGCATATAATTGCGTATAATATTACACAATATCGTACAATAATTATATACAATAATTGTGTATAATTTGATAATTATTATTTTCTTAATACTCCCCCTCAAGTTGGTAGGTGAAGATCATGAACCCCCAACTTGTGTCGCAGCGTCAAAAACTGTTCCTTGCCCAATGCCTTTGTAAAAATATCTGCGAGCTGATACTTTGTCGGTACATATGAAGGACTGATTATCCCGGCTTGTAATTTTTCTCGCACAATGTGACAGTCTATCTCAATGTGTTTTGTACGTTCATGAAATACTGGGTTTGCTGCTATATGTAATGCAGCTTAATTATCACAGAAAAGTTGAGCTGGCAAGTTACATGGCACCTTTAAATCCTGCAACAGATATCGCAACCAAACTATCTCCAAACAAGTATTGGCCATTGCGCGGTACTCTGCTTCTGCAGATGATCTTGATACGTTTGTCTGTTTTTTTTTATTTCCATGAGATAATAGAGGAACCAAGAAAAATGCAATAGCCAGATATTGATTTCCGAGTTGTCTGACAACCCCCCCAGTCTGAGTCGCAATAAGCTGTCAATGTCAAATTGTTCTCAGATGGCAATAACAATCATTGTCCTGGTGATCCTTTGATGTACTTTATAACTCGAATTGCAGCATCCCAATGAGGTTTCCATGGAGCCTGTATATATTGACTTAGGGTCCGAACTAAAAATGCTATGTCAGGCCGAGTAACTGTGAGGTATATCAGTCGTCCCACAAGTCGCCTGTATTTGACTGGATCCTTTAATAACTCTCCATCGTCTGGTGTGAGTTTTAGGTATTGCTCCATTGGAAATTTTTCTGGACGAGCACCTGTGAGTCCTGTATCCTGTAAAATATCAAGTGCATATTTTCTTTGTGACATGTAAATACCAGCTTTGGAACGGGAAAATTCAATCCCTAGAAAATATTTTAAGTCTCCAAGATCTTTAATACGAAATTGTTGTAATAGACAGTCTTTAACATGCTGAATTTCTGTCAAATCATTTCCTGTCAAAAGAATATCGTCCACATAAATCAAAAGGGCGGTAAATGATGAGTTATTCTGTCTTGTGAATAGAGAGTAGTCTGTCTTGGACCATTGAAATCCTACAGATTTAATCACATGAGAAAATGTTGAAAACCATGTTCGGGATGCCTGTTTGAGACCATAAAGGGATTTGTTGAGTCGACATACAATGTTCTCCCCCTGTCGATGATGCCCGGGTGGCAAGTCCATGTAAATAATTTCATGCAATGTGCCATGTAAGAAGGCATTTTGCACATCTAGCTGGTGAGTAAACCAATTTCTGGCTGCTGCAATAGTGAGAGACACCTCAAAGTTGTTAATTTTGCTGTTGGTGAAAAAGTTTCAGAATAGTCGACACCTTCAATCTGAGTGTACCCCTTTGCGACAAGGCGCGCCTTATATCTGTTGACGCTGCCATCTGAGTTGTACTTTATTTTATAGACCCATTTGCATCCAATTTGTTTCTGCCCAACGGGTAACAGTGTCAAGGTCCACGTTTGATTTAGCTGCAAGGCAGAAAGCTCTTCGTCCATTGCTTTTTGCCAATTTGGATCAAGGATAGCTTGAGCATAAGTGTGAGGTTCTTTGGTGGCTGTGATGTTAGCAAGATATGCACTATGTGTAGAAGAAAATCGTGAATTAGAAAGAAAATGATGCATAGGATACCTGGTTCCATTTGGCCGGTCTTGGGCAGTGGTCGAATGATTGGCTTGGGATCCCGTTACGTAGTCTTGTAGGCAGGAAGGTGGGTTTGATATGCGACTGGATCGTCGAACAGGAAGGTCAGTTGGAGAAGGTTCGGTATTGGGTGTTAGACTTCTTGACCTGGGAGAAGAAGGTTGGTCTACTAGAGGTTCATGTGCATTATGATGAGTAGGAGAAGAAGGTTGGTTTGGTGGAGGTTCAGGTGCATTGTGATGAGTAGGAGAAAAAGGTTGGTTTGATGGAGGTTCAGGTGTATCATGACAAGTAGGAGAAGAAGGTTGGTTGAGTGAATGTTGGACAGGAGTGGGTAAGTCAATGTCAATAGTAGGCAAAATACCTTGTAATGGAGGTGAGGATTGCGTCTGGGACTGTTGGCAGAATGGGAAAACACTTTCATGGAAGATGACATCCCGACTTGTAAAAAAAGTGTCTATATCTATATCAAATAATTTGTATGCTTTTTGATTCAGAGGATAACCAATGAAGATCATTGTCGAGCGCGCGGATCAAATTTTTGCTTAGGTGAAACAACAGTTGCATAACAGAGACAACCAAAAGTTTTTAAGTGAGAAAGTGAAGGTGGACGATTATATAGTATCTCAAAAGGTGATTTATTTTTTAGTAAAGGTGTTGGCAAGCGATTAATGATATATATGGCGGTTAAAACGCATTCTCCCCAAAATTCTAATGGTAAATGAGACTGAAATAGGAGGGCTCGTACTGTGTTTAAAATGTGTCTATGTTTGCGTTCTACTACTCCATTTTGTTGAGGAGTGTAGACACAAGTGCGTTGACATTCAATACCTTTTTTGAGAAAAAAATTATGCATAGAAATAAATTCCAATCCGTTGTCAACGCGGATGGTTTTAATAGATGCCTGAAATTGATTTTGTGCAAAAGTAATGAATGATTCTAAGAGATGTTGGGTTTTAGACTTGTGATTCATAAGAAATAACCAAGTACATCTAGTATAGTCATCGACTATAGTGAGAAAAAAACGTTTTCCAAAATGAGTTGGGGTTTTATGAGGACCCCAAATGTCACAATGCAATAGATTAAATGGAGAATGAGATTTTATTGTGCTTAAAGGAAAAGGTAGTCTTGTCTGTTTAGCTTTGGGACAAATACTACAATTATTATGAATGGGAATGAGATTTTTACTGATAGGTAGTAAGGAAGATGCAAGTTGTAGATACGCCGGAGAGGAATGTCCGAGGCGCTTGTGCCATAAATCAGGGTTGGTCGAAATTTGAGATGCGTGGGCTTGGTTTGGAAGAGGGGACATGTAGTATAAGCCTGCGTGTTGTTTACTCGAGCCAATCATCCTCCCCGTAGCCAAGTCCTACAAAACGCAACCATGTGGAGTAAAAACGACACAACAATTTAGTGAACTGGTTATCTTACTAACGAACATGAGATTTAAATTAAAAGAAGGAACGCAAAGCACATCTCTGAGAGTGATATTGTCATTGAATTTAATTGTGCCCGTAGATGAGATGGGCACAGTTGAGCCTGTAGGCAGATTAATATTTGGAATAAATGATGATGAATTGTGTGTGAAAAATTGTGAATCAGATGCAATGTGATCGGTTGCTCCGCTATCCAAAATCCATGGTTTTGTAGAAGCAGAATTAATAGACGAGTTATGGGCAAGCAAACCTGCAGAGCTAACAAACGTGTCACTTTTACCGTTATTGTGGAGCGAGTAAATAGTCTTTGCCAATTGTTGAATTTGCTCAGCAGCCTTGTACGAGTTTTTATCGGACTCGTTATTGGTGCCTTCTTTACAAGACATGATTTATTATTTAGCGGATAAAAATGGAGAGGTTGTCAGAGCACCAAGATCGGAGCTCTGATACCATATAAGAAAATGATATATAAGAAGATGGTGAGAAGAAAAAAATGTTTCTTATTAAATTATACACAATTATTATTTTCTTAATAAATATTATAAATAAAAATAATAAATATGAATCACTTTAAAATAATTTAACTTTTATACATGATAAAACTCCTCTAATCCCTTATTATATTTTATCTTGGATCCAAACTAAGCATAGTGGCTGTGTTGTAGTTTTGAGAAAAAGTGAGGGGCAATCTCAATGGATACCTTCCGTAAAAGAGTCACCGCAGGGACACGACCCTACATACCTTGTTTTTGGTACACACCCTTGCCTTTTACTTTCTGCACTCCACCGTCGGATGAAATGATCAATTATCCTGTTTGTTTTTGCATGATTATTACTGTAGAAGAAGAGAGAAGGAGAACGGTTCGACTAGAAGAAAAGAAGAAAAATTTTTATAAGAGTTTTTATTTATTTATTTCATATGTATGAAAAGCTTTTTATAGAAAATTTATTCTAAAAAAATATTCTAAAAGATATTAGATACATTTCTTAGAGTTTGTTGTATACTTCATGAAAAGAAGAGTTTGAAAATTATGGGGGTGCAGATTCAAAAACTGGGGGATGTAGTAAGTAAAAAGCTACACCCTTCTCTCACTCTGTCAACTACAAAACCTAAGCCACAAAAAACAAAAAATAAAACACACACCCAATACACTTTTTTTTTTTTTTTTTATGAAAAAAAGGGGAAAAATGGTTAGGGTTTGACCCAAAATCGCACAATCGCGTGCGACCCACACAGTGGAATCCCACACACCGATTCGGACAACAATAGCAGTATCATCATCATCATCATCATCGACTTCTTCGTTTCTCTCCTCTTCCTCTCCGGGTTTTTCCGATCCACGCTTGCGATTTTCTAGAGAGAGAAAATCGACGCCACTTAGAGAGAGAAAACAATGGTGGACGGACGCTGAGGCGTTTTCACGCAGAGGGAAAACCGAAAGATTCTCTTATTCTCTCTGTTGCTTGAAATTTGGAGGGATTTGGGGTTTTCTTTTTTCCTTTTGTGGGGTCTCCTTTTTTTTCTCTTTCTTTTTTTTTTTCCCAAAAATTGAATTGGGTTTATTTTATTCTGTGAGTTTATAGTGAGAGTGATCTGATTTCGGGGTTTTTTTTGCTGGCACGTGTGTCATTGAAGTTGTGAGATAGTTTGCATGCAATCCGGCGGTGGGTCCGGCCGGAACCCCGGAGTGGGGCGGGCGGTGACGTCGTCGGCCGCGGCGTCGCCGACTTCTTCGTCTTCGGCGTCGCAGTTGGGGTTGGACTCTATGCAGCAGCAGCAGCAACAGCAGATGGGTTCTAGGCAGGTGTGGATTTTGGGTTTTAGCGAATTTCGTTGAATATTGTGGAGAACATGTTACTGTGACGAGTGATGTTGGTGCCTAGTGTTGTGTGTGTGAAAAGGTGACGTTAGTTTTGTGGGTTTTGATTTGAACTTTGTTGACTTGAAATAGCCGGTGTGGGGTTTTGGGAATTGGGAGTGCCGTGCATGTTGGAAATTGTGTTGTAGTTAGATTTTGTTGTAATGACAACCTCGTACTTGTCTGACCTGGTTTGTCGGGTTTGTGGTTGTTTATTTTTTTGAGGTGTACAGGAGTAGTCAAACTAGGCATGTTTTAATTTAGGAGAATGTGCTGGAAAGAGCAGTGAACTTGGGTGCGAATGAGTGTTGCTGACTATGTCACTTTTTTCAGTCAAGTTTCCTTTCTATCGCAGCAATGTCTGAACCTTGCCGTGTTGTTTGGATTTTTTAACTAATTGTTTTTTTTTTTTTGCATTTATTTTATGTCCTCGTGTGACGTTTAATTATTGGCAAACTTAACTATTTCTGTGGATTCCAAGATTTTCCTTTTAGAACGAGGGTTATGAAACAACTGGGTAGTAAAACTTGAGGTACGTATTTTGGTTTAAACCCAACACCCCGCTCTCAGGTGCGACATTGTTGTAGTTGTTGCTTAAAGGTCGTCGATGTAGATTACAACCAGGCATGCTCAAGTTGCAATTGTTAAAAGTGTTGTGTTGTCAGCTTCTGCACTGTTAATCTTAGCCTTAATTGTTTCTGCTCCTATCACTAACGGTTATGTGCAGTGAAACCTTAGTAATGTCATAAATTTCAAAATTGTCTGTTTCTTGTGGCTCTTGTTTTGTATCTAGTGGGAACTTTGTCATTATAATGATTTATTTCTCAAAATGTCTTGATCATTAATATATGCCTGATTTTCTGCATGTTTTGTGATAATGGTGGTTAGGGATTTGTCAGAAGTCATAATCATGGTCTTGTTTCTGCTTCATGTTTGGGGTTATGTTTGGTTTTTTCTTAATGTATTGTAAATAGCCTATTTAAAATTCCATTATATTTTCTTTCTGACCTTTGTTATTCAAAATCATAGTTTGTGAATATTGGGAATCCTGGAACCAAGTGACCTTGTTATACTAAAGAATTTCTTTTTATTCTTGTCTGTTTTGATATCAACGAACCTTGCATTATGATTTTGTATTTGTTATTTTTAGTGCAACCTGTTCACCTAATGATTGGTGTTACACAATCATGACTTTTACTTAACTGTGTACATTTTCAGTCATTTCAACAGCAACTGCTTAGAAAACCTGAAGGGAATGAAGCGTTTTTAGCTTATCAAGCAGGGCTTCAGGGGGTATTTGGGAGTAACAGTTTCTCATCTCCTAGTGCCATGCAACTGCCTCAGCAGTCTCGGAAATTGCATCTTGGTTCCAACCAAGAAACCCAGCTAAGGGGTCAAGGTATTGAGCAGCAAATGCTAAATCCTGTCCATCAAGCATACCTTCAATATGCACTCCAGGCTGCACAACAAAAGTCTAATTTGGGAATGCAGTCACAGCAGCAAACTAAAATGGGAATGTTGAACTCTGCATCTCTCAAGGAACAGGAGATGCGTATGGGAAATTTGAAAATGCAGGAAATTATGTCTATGCAGGCAGCGAATCAAGCTCAAGGATCATCCTCTAGGAATTCATCTGAGCTTGTTGCTCGTGGGGACAAGCAAATGGAGCAAGGACAACAAATAGCACCTGATCAGAAGAGTGAAGGAAAGCCTTCTACCCAGGGACCAACTATTGGACATTTAATTCCTGGGAATATGATAAGACCCCCAATGCAAGCACCAGAAACACAGCAGGGCATCCAAAATGTTGTAAACACCCAGATTGCCGTATCTGCACAATTGCAGGCTATGCAGGCATGGGCACGTGAACGTAATATTGATTTATCACATCCTGCAAATGCGCACTTAATGGCACAGCTCATTCCACTGATGCAGTCAAGGATGGTCTCTCAATCAAAGGTCAATGAGAGCAACATTGGTACTCAGTCATCACCTGTCCCTGTTTCAAAGCAGCAGGTTACTTCTCCAGCAGTTGCAAGTGAGAGTTCAGCACATGCCAATTCATCGAGTGACATGTCTGGGCAGTCAGGTTCTTCAAAAGCCAGGCAGACAGTTCCACCCAGCCATCTTGGCTCAACAACAACTGCTGGTATAGCTGGTAACTCCAGTGACATGGCAACACAACAGTTCAGTGTTCACGGTAGAGAATCTCAAACCCCTCTGAGGCAGCCAGTAGCACTTGGAAATCGAATGCCCTCTATGCATTCTCAGCAGTCTTCTGCCAACACGAACTTAGGTGCAGACCATCCATTGAATGGAAAAAATTCATCATCTGGTCCAGAACCTCCTCAAATGCAGTACATGAGGCAGTTAAACCAATCTGCTTCTCAGGCTGGAGGTCCATCGAATGAAGGGGGTTCAGGAAATCTTTCCAAATCTCAAGGACCACCAGCTCAGATGCCTCAGCAACGAACCGGTTTTACAAAACAACAGCTACATGTGCTAAAAGCACAGATACTGGCATTTAGGCGGCTGAAGGTTGAATCTTTTTTTCTTTTCTTATTCTGCCTTATGTCTGTGTATACTATTTATGGTCCTTGAAAAGATGTGCTGTGCATAATCAATTTCCTTTTTCTGTTGGTTTGTAGAAAGGGGAAGGTACTCTGCCTCAAGAACTTCTTAGGGCTATTGTTCCACCATCTCTTGAGACACAGGCACAACAGCCTAATCATGCTGTAGGAGGACAGAACCAAGACAAATCTACTGGAAATATTGTGGCAGAACAAGCAAGCCACATTGAATCCAATGCCAAGGAGTCGCAGTCTGTCCCTGCTATTAATGGTCAAAGTTCTTTAAAGCAGGAATCATTTGCCAGAGATGAGAAATCCTTCATACCCCCAGTCCATGCTCAAGCTGTTGCACCACCTGTGTCAAAGGAATCTGCTCCAACATTATCTGCTGGAAAGGAAGAGCAGAAATCAGTTGGATCCTCTGTTAAGCTGAACCAGGACAGTGAACGTGGCAACAATACTACTACTGTTAGAAATGAGTTAGCATTAGATAGGGGAAAGGCTATTGTGTCACAGGCTCCTGTATCTGACGCAATGCAAATTAAGAAACCTGCACAAACTAGCACTGTTTCTCAGCCAAAGGATGTGGGATCGACTAGAAAATATCATGGACCTTTATTTGATTTTCCTTTCTTTACTAGGAAACATGACTCTTTTGGTTCATCAATGATGCTAAATAACAACAATTTGTCACTGGCATATGATGTCAAGGATCTTCTTTTTGAGGAAGGAATGGAAGTACTTAACAAGAAAAGGACAGAAAATTTAAAGAAGATCGAAGGTTTATTGACAGTAAACTTAGAGAGGAAAAGAATTAGGCCCGATCTTGTTTTGAGGCTGCAAATCGAAGAGAAAAAGCTTCGCCTTGTAGATCTTCAGGCACGCTTAAGGGATGAGATTGATCAACAGCAACAAGAGATAATGGCAATGCCAGATAGGCCATATCGAAAGTTTGTTAGGCTGTGTGAACGTCAGCGCATGGAGCTTGCTAGACAAGTGCAGGCATCTCAGAGAGCAATCAGGGAGAAGCAACTCAAATCAATATTTCAGTGGCGCAAGAAGCTGCTTGAGGCTCACTGGACCATCCGTGATGCCCGTACCGCCCGCAACAGGGGGGTTGCAAAATATCATGAGAAGATGTTGCGGGAGTTCTCAAAACGGAAAGATGATGACAGAAACAAAAGGCTGGAAGCCTTAAAAAACAATGATGTTGACAGATATAGGGAGATGTTACTGGAGCAGCAAACTAGCATCCCTGGTGATGCTGCAGAGAGATACGCTGTTCTTTCAACTTTCTTAAGCCAGACTGAAGAGTATCTACACAAGTTAGGAAGTAAGATAACGGCTGCTAAAAATCAACAGGAAGTGGAGGAAGCAGCAAAAGCTGCTGCAGCTGCTGCAAGATTGCAGGCATGCTTCTTTAAGTCACTTCCTCCTCTACTTCTGATGTTGTATGAAAAGTCTTCATGTTTGTTTACCTGCTTTTTCTAATTAGTTTGAAGGGTGTTTGAACATATTCTTTTAGAGTTTTTACATGCCTCTGATCCATATTTTGTTTTTGACAAAAGGGTCTTTCTGAAGAAGAAGTCAGAGCAGCTGCAGCTTGTGCTGGAGAGGAAGTGATGATTAGGAATCGCTTTCTGGAGATGAATGCTCCTAGAGACAGTTCGTCTGTCAACAAGTGCGTTTTTGTTAGTCTATTTTTAGTGTCCGTATTGATTTTTTGCAAATTCTTGAGGGCAGGTGTATTTTGGTGAGACTTGTTTGCTTGAAAGGTTTTTGCGATCTTTTTATGTATCTTAAATGTCTTGAAAAGGTTTTCTGTAACTATTATTTTTTAAAACTTTTTTTTATTGGTTTGTATAATTATGCATATGTTGTTTGAATGGTAACCACTTTGGCTACTTTTCAGATATTACAACCTTGCTCATGCTGTGAGTGAAACAGTCATAAGGCAACCATCAATGTTACGAGCTGGAACATTGAGAGATTATCAGCTTGTAGGTTGCTACATTACATGAAGCAATTACTCTTATAATTGATTTCTCTATAATGTCTTCTTGAGAAAGTTTCCAAGACTTTGATAAATTAATTATTCTTTCCAAGGTTGGTTTGCAATGGATGCTTTCTTTGTATAACAACAAGTTAAATGGAATTTTGGCAGATGAGATGGGTCTTGGCAAAACTGTGCAGGTTAGTATTATGTTTTTTTTCTTCTTCTCTTGCTTAGATTGGGAAGAACGTTTTATCATTATTTTTATTGTTTTTGCAGTTAAGTGACTTCATAGTTTATTTTTAGGTTTGTTATGTCAGTACAATGGATAGATTAGATGTTTATTTGTATTTGTAAGGGTAATATTAATTATTTACTGAAGTACTTGTGCCCTCCTTCAATAACTCGAATTTGTTTTTTCTCACCAGGTTATGGCATTGATTGCTTACTTAATGGAATTTAAAGGAAACTATGGCCCACATCTTATAATAGTACCAAATGCTGTTTTGGTTAACTGGAAGGTGAACTTTCAATTTATTCATGTAATGGATATTTTTTTTTTCTGTGATTGTATTTTTTAACATATAAATTTATGTTCATTATGCAGAGTGAGCTTTATACTTGGTTGCCATCTGTTTCTTGCATTTTTTATGTTGGAAGCAAGGATCACCGGTCAAAATTATTTTCCCAAGTTAGTGTGCCTTAACTAAATTACTTAAAATGTTCAGAGTATTCTGTTATTCATTGATGAATTTTCTTTTAGGAGGTTTGTGCTATGAAATTTAATGTCCTCGTGACTACTTACGAGTTCATCATGTATGACCGGTCAAAACTATCAAAAATTGACTGGAAGTATATCGTAATTGATGAAGCACAGAGAATGAAGGATAGAGATTCTGTTTTAGCTCGCGACCTTGATAGATATCGTTGTCAAAGACGTCTGCTTTTGACAGGAACACCATTGCAGGTCAGCTTTGCTTTTAACACCATATGCCTTATAGTAAAGGGTAATGTCTGTGAATGTATGTATTCATTCATTTCTAATTTTTATTGTTTCCCAGTTAGACCAAACACTACCAGCTCGATCATCAAGTCTGCACTTTATTTTTTCTTGTTCAGCTTGTGCTTCCTTTTATAACAAAAGTTCCTTTAAATTTTCCAAATGCACTCACAGGAGTAATTGCTGTTTTACTTGCTGAACTAGTAGTTAGGAATTAACCTGCATTGGAACCTGTACAATTTAGACTTTTATTTAGATATCCTCAAGATATGTGTTTACATCATTCCATATACGAGAAATTTTGTTCTGCAGTTTCCTTTCTGGGTGATGAGGACAGGTAAGGCATTATGAGAAAAATTATACAGAACCATTTTTAAAAACCAATGTTAAGAATATTTTGATCCCATTAACATGGCAGCAATTTTTGATTTAATTGTTATCCAAGAAAAAAAAAATAATTCAGTTCCAGTGTGTACAACTGTTTTCCATTTCGTTCTTCTGTCTGCTGAATTTATTACATTTAGGGAGGGTTTGTGTTTAACAATTAAAAAGAGTGTCCCATACATGGGCCAACAATATTTTTTCTTTTATCCCTATTAATGACCGTTATTTTCAATTCAGTGTGCATATGCATCTTTTGCTGTACCTTCATACCAATCTTACTGTTGTTTAAGCCAAAAATTCAAATATGTTCCAGTAGTGTTTGTTGCTAATTAGGAATAGAGCACTTGATGACAAGGCTAGATTTAGTTTTAACAAAGCTATTAGTCTGAGTTTTGTCTTGGGTTGTGCATACCTGATAAATGAGGCCAAACATGGTACTAGGCCAATTAATTGTCATGTAGTTCTTTTTTGCCCCAAGTTAGTTAACATTTCAGATACTATTATGGTATATGTTTTGTATTTTAATTTTAATTACATTCAAAAGTGTGAATAATTTCTCCTGTCAATTTTATTTCTGATTATGTTAGTTGTGCTTCTTTAGCCAGTAACTGGTAATGCGGTCAAAGTTTAGAGCATTGAGGTGTATGTTCTACATGACTATATACTGTCAAGATAATGCCAATGGACAAATCATATAGATACATGATACAGTGTAAATTTTGTTGTTCGAATCATAAATAGTGTGTTTTATGTCTCTGCAGAATGATTTGAAAGAACTCTGGTCTCTCTTAAATTTACTTCTTCCTGAAGTTTTCGATAATAGGAAAGCCTTTCATGATTGGTTCTCTAAACCATTTCAAAAGGAAGGTCCCACTCAAAATGTAGAGGATGATTGGCTTGAGACAGAGAAAAAAGTTATTATTATCCACCGACTTCATCAGATTCTGGAGCCTTTCATGCTCAGGCGTCGTGTTGAAGATGTTGAAGGCTCCCTTCCACCAAAGGTGTGATTATAGCCCCCAAACTTATGCACTTGCTCATAATCTGTTTTCTCAATGCTAATAGTGATGCTTCATTGCAGGTTTCCATAGTTCTAAAATGTAAAATGTCAGCTGTCCAAAGTGCCATTTATGACTGGGTCAAATCGACTGGTACCCTTCGTCTTGATCCTGAGGATGAGAAACGCAAGCTTCATAGGAATCCGTCATATCAGGTGAAGCAATATAAAACTTTAAACAACAGATGCATGGAGCTGCGTAAGACTTGCAATCATCCATTGCTTAATTACCCATTCTTCAGTGACCTATCCAAGGATTTCATTGTAAGATCTTGTGGAAAATTGTGGATCCTGGATAGGATTCTCATAAAACTTCAGAGAACTGGGCATCGAGTTCTGCTTTTCAGTACCATGACAAAACTTCTAGATATCTTGGAAGAATATCTACAGTGGCGAAGACTTGTTTACAGAAGAATTGATGGGACAACAAGTTTGGAAGACCGTGAATCAGCTATAGTGGACTTCAATAGCCCTGATTCAGACTGTTTCATCTTTCTGCTTAGTATTCGAGCTGCTGGACGAGGGCTTAACCTTCAGTCTGCTGACACGGTTGTCATCTATGATCCTGATCCAAACCCTAAAAATGAGGAGCAGGCTGTGGCCAGAGCACATCGTATTGGACAGACAAGAGAAGTGAAAGTTATATATATGGAAGCTGTTGTTGACAAAATCTCTAGTCATCTGAAGGAGGATGAGCTGAGAAGTGGAGGCACTGTTGATATGGAGGATGAACTTGCAGGTAAGGACCGCTACATTGGGTCCATCGAGAGCCTCATAAGGAACAATATTCAACAATATAAGATAGATATGGCTGATGAGGTTATTAATGCTGGACGGTTTGATCAAAGAACAACACATGAAGAGAGGCGATTGACATTGGAGACATTATTACATGATGAAGAAAGGTATCAAGAAACTGTCCATGATGTTCCCTCACTACAGGAGGTAAATCGCATGATTGCCAGAAGTAAAGAGGAAATTGAACTGTTTGATCAAATGGATGATGAATTCGATTGGATTGAAGAGATGACACGATACGATAATGTGCCCAAGTGGCTTCGAGCCAATACAAGAGAAGTAAATGCTGCTGTTGCTGCTCTATCAAAAAGACCATCAAAGAACACTTTATTGGGTGGTAATATTGCCATGGAATCAAATGAATTTGGTTCTGAAAGAAAAAGAGGACGACCCAAGGGAAAAAAGCATCCTAATTATAAAGAGTTGGATGATGAAATTTTGGAATACTCTGAAGTAAGCTCTGATGAAAGAAATGGATATGCACACGAAGAAGGGGAAATAGGAGAATTTGATGATGATGGGTATAGTGTGGCTGATGGAGCTCAGACTATTGATAAAGATCAATTGGAAGATGGTTTGCTTGGTGATGCTAGATTTGAATTTCCTCAATCCTTAGATAGCGCTAGAAATACTCAGATGGTTGAAGAAGCTGGTTCCTCAGGGTCATCCTCGGACAGTCAAAGATTGACACAGGTGGTATCACCATCAGTCTCCTCTCAGAAATTTGGTTCCCTCTCTGCATTAGATGCCCGGCCAGGTTCCGTTTCAAAAAGGATGGTATGTGGCTAATGGCTATACTTGGGATGCTGATACTTTTTTGTTTTAACTGATTCTCTTGTTCTGTCTCATTATTATTAAATTTTATGACGATTTTTGCCACAGACAGATGAGTTAGAGGAAGGGGAAATTGCAGTATCTGGTGATTCTCACATGGACCAT
Source organism: Phaseolus lunatus (assembly GCA_013389735.1). Classification (NCBI taxonomy): domain Eukaryota; kingdom Viridiplantae; phylum Streptophyta; class Magnoliopsida; order Fabales; family Fabaceae; genus Phaseolus; species Phaseolus lunatus. The sequence goes on from CM023866.1 coordinate 47,166,188, forward strand.
CAACAGTCTGGAAGTTGGATTCATGATCGTGAGGAAGGTGAGGATGAGCAAGTTCTGCAGAAACCAAAGATTAAACGCAAACGCAGTCTTCGTGTTCGACCCCGACATCCCACTGAAAGACCTGAAGAAAAATCTGGTAGTGAAATGACATCTCATTTGGCTGTCCAAGCAGACCATAAATATCAAGCACAACTTAGGACTGACCCAGAATCCAAAGCTCTTGGTGACTCAAATGCCAGCAGGCATGAACAAAGCACACCATCATTAAAAAATAAACGAACTTTGCCTTCAAGGAGAGTAGCCAATACATCCAAATTGCATGGATCACCGAAGTCTAGTCGGTTGAATTGCATGTCTTTACCTTCACAAGATGGTGGTGAACACTCCAGAGAAAGCTGGGAAGGGAAACCTATTAGTGCTAGTGGATCTTCAGCTCATGGCACTAAGATGACTGAAATTATCCAGAGAAGGGTATGCATCTTGAGTTGATTAATCTTGTGTCTTTTTCGATAGTGGTCATGTTTGCTTATGAAGTGAATCTTACTGCTTCCATACAATGAGAACAAGCCAAAATCTATTAGTTTTCTTAATCTACAGTAGTAATATAATAATAAACATAATGTATGGTTGCCAATAAGGGTTTGTCCACTCTGCTGAATTAACAAGGTTGTCTGGGGTTCAGTTCTTACTCGTAGTCCTACATTGGTTGATCATTTGTAAGTACTACTATGAGTCCTTCCTTGTTGAGGCGTATGGCATGCCCTAACTTAGTAATGGGGAAACTTCCCCTTCCCCCTATAAAACTAAATTGCTGAGGTATCTTTACTGGATACAATCTGAAAAACATTTGACTTTCATTACCATTTTTTGACTAGACTTATTTGCAGGCTATTTAAAAGTTTATTCTCAATTTTCATGTTGTCTCATCTACTAAAAAGTATTTAAACTCATTTCATTTCTGTTCTGGCAGTGCAAAAATGTAATTAGCAAGCTCCAAAGGAGAATAGACAAGGAAGGCCATGAGATTGTACCGTTGTTAACGGATTTGTGGAAGAGGATTGAAAATTCTGGAAACAGCCTGTTAGATCTACGAAAAATTGATCAACGAATTGATAAATTTGAGTATAATGGAGCAACAGAGCTCGTATTTGATGTGCAGTTCATGTTGAAGAGTGCAATGCATTTTTATGGTTTTTCACATGAGGTTAGGTTTCTTACCCGTATCTGTACTTTATTGGCTTTTGATGGAAGCTGTTGCACTAACTTGCCCTCTCGGGATGGGAATCAATCAGTTCTCAAAAACTACTTAGCATATTTGGTTCAATGTTTTAAATCCCGGATAGTGATGCGTAGCAGCCAGGTTAAAAAACGCAATTGTGAGATAGCATGTAGTGGGATAGCCACTATTTTTCGAATTTTTTATAGTTTATATAATATATATTATATGCATATAAATTTTTAAAAATGATATAAGTTATTCGAAATTGATATCATTCATAATTAACAATAAAAAGTCATAGGTATCCTTAAACAAAATATACAAGTAAACCAAAAAAAGTGAAATACAAGTTTCCTAGATTGGAATTATCAGTCATCACATCATCTTTTAATTTCAAGTCTTTATCATTTTCAATATTTTTACATCTATAGATTTCAATTTCGGAAATTAAAATCCCAAAACATAACCCTCCAGAAAAGCCCTAATGTCTCTGTTCTAAGGCATTATTTTTGGATTCAACATATAATGCTGTTGTAGTGCCCTTTATGGCCGTCATTTGGTCTGCTTCAACTGCTACACTAGACTTTTCTGCTGCTGCAGACCCTGTAGCAGACCAGGGCCGTTCCGCACTGCCATAGTACTCTATTTAAAACCATGACTTCGTTTTTGTTTGAGGAAATCTAAATGTACAATCTTGAGTTACTTCGGTACAAGCCAAAGCATAAACATAGTGGACATACAACATTTTTTGAAGCCTCATTTTTAATTATGCATTATATTCTATGATAGTGTTGGAAAGCCTTAATCGTGATGGCCCACCTTAGTTGTGACCATTTTGGAGTGCCTTAATTATAATGTTGAAGGCGATGTGTTTAGTCTTGACATCAACTAAAGATATGACATAAATAGAGTTCAAAAAGCTTGGACAATTTTTACTTTACAAATTAGTGTTGTAGATTTTTGTTATGCCCTAAGCCCAATTCTAAGAATTACTAATTGCATCTTAACGGGTTTTTTCCCTTTCTTTTTCATGAACTTGGTGAAACACAACCACTTCTCAAAAACTGGCTGGAATATTTCCTAAAGATTTATTGTAGCTACCCTATTCTGCTAGTTGAGCCAAAGTTGAAAACAAAAGTCTAAAACATTAATATGAAGTCCAAAGATTAATTGGTCACTCTTATCTTCCGCTTACATCTTTTGTCCTATCTTGGCTTTAAGATCATGCTTTTGTGTCTGTGCTGTTCAATGGTAGTTGTCCAAACAATTTCACCACACTGATTATGTTTGTGATGGATATACATGTCTTTAGCTTTAACCAATTCAATCGTTTGTGTTTTTATATCAAGCAAAGGAAAAATCTATCGAAATGAAAAACCCTGGTTCTGATGATGCTCAATATGTTTAAGATTACTGTTGTAGATAACGTGATTAAGATTATATGATCTCTGCCGATTCCCTGTAGAATTTATACAAAATATTTGGTGAGTGTTAGCAGTATTGCTTTTCGCAGGTAAGAACTGAAGCAAGGAAGGTTCATGATCTCTTTTTTGATATCTTGAAAATTGCCTTTCCTGATACGGACTTTCGGGAAGCAAGAAGTGCACTTTCTTTCTCCGGTCAAGCTGCTACTGGTACAGTAGCATCCCCAAGGCAGGCGTCTGTTAGCCAAAGCAAGAGGCACAGGCTGATAAATGAAATGGAAACTGAGTCATACCCTTCACAGAAGTCACTGCAACGTGGATCAGCTTCTAGTGGTGAAAACAACAGGATTAAAGTCCATTTGCCACAGAGGGAATCAAGAACTGGAAGCGGTGGGGGCAGCAGCACCAGGGAGCAACCTCAGCAGGAGGATTCTTCACTGCTCGCTCATCCAGGTGAACTGGTTGTATGCAAGAAGAGAAGAAATGACAGGGAGAAATCTCTGGCGAAACCGAAGACTGGTCCTGTTTCACCATCTAGCATGAGAAGTCCAGGGTCATTGAAGGATGCTAGATTAACTCAACAGGCTTCCCATGCACAAGGGTGGGCTGGGCAGCCATCTCAACAACCGAATGGATCTGGTGGGTCAGTTGGCTGGGCAAACCCTGTAAAGAGACTAAGAACAGATTCTGGGAAGAGAAGACCAAGCCATACATAGGGTTTCTCAGGGATATAAGGATGGTAAATAATGGACATATTGCTACTAGTTTCGGGAAGATCTTAGTGGCCCTTCTTAGATTTTACCTACCCCCATACTGTTAATATAGATTAGGCCTTAAAAAAATGTATTTTACGGCTACGTAAATGGTTAAAATGTAAGTTCTCCAATTTTTTTTTTGGATATCTGCATCTTGCAGCTATGAAAGCTTTCCTTAGATGGTAGCTGAAACTATTGTATAGTAAGTCCATAAAATGCATCTGTGGTAGGTCCTGTTTCCCGATGTGGCTATTCCTTCCAGAATCATGTTTACAGAAAAGAATTTATGATCCTTTAATTTGTCAAAAGAACAAAAAAAAAAAAAATGAATGAAAATAACTCATGAAGATAAAATAATATTTCAGAAAGCCAAAACATTACTCTGAATGTATCAAATACCCTGAGTTCTGCAATGTTATTTTGAGAGTATGTCACAAGCAATGAAACGATACTCCATATTATTCTCATTTTGATATGTATTAGGTTTTGAATTTTCTTAATTTTTATAAGGAGAAAACTTGGAATATCTTTCCTCAATATATATATTTTTAATTATATTTAAAATTTTACTTTGATAATGTGTAATTAAGATGAAACATAATTGTGATTGGATAATAACGTCTACAGTGTTTATGTCGTTTATTTAAACATATAAGAAGTCAACCATATTGATAAGAAAGGTATAGGATGATATTTCGTTGTTTTTTTTATTTATACATCTTTTAGAGAATATTAGTATAGAGACTTATATGATGAGAAATATCTAGAGATATTAAATCACAATTTATATCAATGTTTCTCTTTTCTTTTCTTATGATATTAAAATCATTTAAAATTTAACTTATTAGTTAAGTCTCATGTTATCTATTTGTTATGGAAATCCTATTACTCCTACATTCAAGAATTTTTTATATAAGGAAATATGTTAAAAATTTTAAATTAATTAAAAATATGATAATATTATGATATAAAAGTGTATGATAATCCTATCTTACAAATTGTTACTTTATAAAAAAGTTTGAATTATATTTAAATTTTATTTTTTAAAATTCTTTCAATTAATTTACACCTTTATTTAAATTGGTTAAAAATAATAAATTTCTATTATTTCAAAATTATCCTTATCATATTTAAATATAAAGCAGTTGAGTGAGACTTTAATATTTGAGTATTTATATTGTCATATCAAATTAAGAGAGAAAAAAACTTATTTATTAATTTCAAATTTATATTTTTTAGTATAAAAATTTCAATTGAGTAAGATTTTTTAGGAAAAGGATATTGAATACATTATTGAATTGCAGAAGGGTTTTATGAAAAGAAATAGCTTTGTAATTAAGGATGAATGAAGCACTTATATAAAGTAAGATGCGTTTATTTTTTAAAAAATTAACGGTTTATTTGGCGCACAGTTATAAAAGGGTAGAGTGGAACACCCATAGATAGAATAAAAATGTAATGTCACTTTGATAACCCTTCTGAATATGAAAAGAGAAAAAAAAAGGAAAACTGGTTTGAACAGATATGACCTAAATACCCTTATTTTTGTAGTATATGTTTTTCCTTTCATTTAGAGATGCTTATGTCATTTGCATATGGTATTTTTTTTTTCCAAATCAAGCAAAAAAATAAAATAAAATCTTCTAACTCTTCTTTTCTTTTCCTTCTCCTTTCTTTTCTTTCATAAACCAAACTTATCAATGATTTTTTCTTAAATTTGATGACTATACAACACACTTTTATCCTCAACCCTTATGAGCAGAGTCAGTGAACTGTCATGTACTTTTATGAGAGGAAAATATGTAACAAAAGAAAAATATGAAAATGCTATTATCTATATGTGAATCTATCTATGTAGGAGAAAAAAAAATCATGTAACTTGTAATTTTACTTTTCTTCATTTCATACACCTTTTCCAAAATACATTTAACAAAAATTGAAAGGAACAAAAGAGACAAGAGGTGGATATCCACAACAATCATTTTGCCATAAAAATGAAAGACAATGCACACTTTCCAAATTGCAATCTTAGTACAATGTAAAGTGCATTTGCATTGTTTCTATTGAGATGAAAAACACTCTACTATGAATGAAGAAATTAGGTCATCAGAAATATTAAGAATATTTTTTTTAACACGTCTTTTAGAATAAATATATATATTTTTTTGTTTAGAATTTATTGAACCACATAAAAAATGTGAAACTAATATTATTTAAGGACTTTCCTATGAATATATTGTGTATTCTTTAATAAATGTGGAGAGATTGTTGCAAATTCCACATTCATCAAATATAAGACCAATATATAAGTGGAACAATTTTTACATTATAAGTTAATTTTTGCAAGAATGAATTAGATTTAAAATTCACTTTCTAATATAGTATCAGAACCTATTCAAACAAGATTTGTTGAGCTTACCGTATCATGTGTTATTTGACAATTGTTGGACTATCTACAAATATCAAGTCTCACACTCAAGGTGTACATGCCTCATTGTGAAGGAGGATGTTGGAGATGCCACATTAATTAGAGATAAAGTCAATTTAAAGTATCTAAGTAGGGACAATCCCCACTCTACAAGCCAATTTTATAAGGATATGTTATGTAATGCATGCACATGCATATTTGGGTACTCTTGTATCTTAGTATATATATGTTACTCGTTCTAGTGTTTAGGTATGGAAAAAACAGTATGTATCTTTCCTTCCTCTGCAAATACATGCACAATTTCTCTCAACTCTTAGATACCCTTACATGGTATCAAGAACAAAAAAATTTCGTCATCTTTCTCTTTGCTCACTATGTCTTTGCTGTCTTCTGTTGCTTTGCTTCAAGATTCACTTTTTCCTTCTTTTACTCGATTGCATACCTTCTCTACTCCATTCTCTTTAAATCTTGATGATGATAATTATCTTATATGGCAATAAAAAATTCTTGCACAACTTCGTGGTCTCAAAATTCTTTATTTTCTAGATGACTCAGCCACTCTTATGTGGTTCCTTACACTTGATGATGTTGTTTCCAACACTATAAATTGTGTTTATTTTCCATGAGCAACAAGATAAAATTCTTGTTGCTTGACTTCTAGCCTCCATGACCACACCTATTCTAACAAAAACAACAGTTGGTCTTTAATATGCTTTTCAAATATGGAATAAGTTACACATTTATTATGCTTCCTAAACTAATGCGAAAGTGAAGAAACTTAAACATATATGGAAGACTCCTAAGCGTGATCATTCCATTTCTACATATCCTTTTGATATCAAGAATATTGTAAATAATCTTTATGGCATATGTTCACCTATCTTTGCATAGGATCATCTTAAAGCAATTCTTGATGGTTTATCAAATGAATATGACTCTTTTATAACTTCTATTACTTCACACATCGACCCTTCAATTGTTGAAGACATTGAGGCCTTGTTGTTAGCTCAAGAAAAGCATTTTGAGAAGCATAGATCTACTAAACAACATCTACTTCAAGTGAATATCACTTATGCTCCATGGAACTCTAATAATCAAGCAAAAAGCTTCACCCGATTCAATGGTTATCAAACTCGAGGAGGACATGTTAATCTCAGAAATAATTTTCCCAATAAATTACATTTTGGTTTTAGTAACAACTTAAAGAATCCCTAGAACTCTTCTTCTTCTATGGTTTCTTCATATCATAATAGAGTTCAATGCCAATTTTCTTCAATGGATTCTTCATATCATAATACTGTTGGCACGGGTTTGACAATGCTACTTCTACAAACATTACTGCTAATTCATCTCAATTTTTTTCAGCATTAAATAAAGATACTAATGCGTCATCATTGGGAACTTCTTCCACCATTAATGACCTTTCCATACTATGGAATTGATGTTGTTTAACTTTGTAATGGGTCATGTATGAATGTCAAACACGTTGGTTTAGCTATGTATACTAACCCTTACACGTATAAATATTTTCACTTATACAATCTTCTACATGTCCCTTCCATAAATAAGAATCTTATAAATGTTCCATAGTTTGCCAAGGATACTAATGTATATTTTGAGTTTCATCCTAACCATTGTCTTGTTAAAACTTAGGATACGAAGGAGATAATCCTCCAAGGAAAAATTAATGCTAGCTTATATGTTTTTCCATTATTACAACCTACTCTGAAACCATCTATTTTTCATATGACTTGCAATCATGTGGTGACTCCTTTTCAATTATGGCATTCTTGATGTGAGTTGATTTGCTATTACACATGTTTTTATGGTTTTCACTTGGTTAAGATTGTGATTAGAAAGATAAGATGAAACTCAGTGAAGATTGCCATTGTACACGAACTTAACCAAGTGGTTAAGTAAGTGTGAATGTTCTCTTCAAAAGAAAAAAAGGAAAAAAAAACACACTATGATGAATGGAACACAAAATTAAACATAACCATGTACAAAGAATGAACCGAATGAAAATGGAAGAGAATTAAACAAAAGGAATGAAAGAGCATTGGCGGAAGAATGAAAGAACAAAATGAAAGAGATAAGAGAGTAAGAAAGCTTAGGTGGAAGAAGAGTTCTTGGAGATGAAAAAGTGGAATGCATCACGCCACTTGGGGGAGGGAGCTCCAAGATGAGTGATGAAGTAAGTCACCACTTGAAGTAATCTCTGTTAAGATAAGACTTAGAGAAATTTGAGAACACTCAAGCAAAGTTTTTTTTACTATCAATTCAATGTCATTTACAAGGGGCAAGGAACTCTATTTATAGCCTAAGGTGTCTGGGTGAACAAGAGAGCCATGTAGGGGGCAGCACATGAAGGGAAAATTCTAGAAGTTAGGCTAAAGGTGCCACACACATGGAGAAGGTTTCTAGAAACTAAAGTAATTTGTGAGGCACATGGGAGGGGCGAAACATGGGAAGGATCTTCTAGAAGCCTAAGATAAATTATTCTTCTTGGGCCAATGTAAGCCCAATTTATTACATTTTAATCCTGTCTTAAAAAGACTAGAAGGAAGAACAGTTGATAGTCTGACCCATGTTCGAGTGTTCTTCTCCTGAGAATCTTTTGCGGGATGGTGGGACCTTGTGTCTCAGCCTGAGATGATTGACCTAGCTTGGAATAATCCTTTGTGCTCTTAGTGATCTTCTTGTAAAGTTGGGTCATATCAATTCCCTACTTGGCCATGCATCTTCTAAGATTGTTGAACTTGTTATTCAATTATGTAATGTTACTTGTAGCAAACATACTTCTTTTTGTCAAACTTGTGATGTTGCTAAGTCTCATCGATTTATATTTTTGGATTCTAAAACTGTTGACACCAAATCTCTTCAATTGATTTTTGTTGATATATGGGGACCTTCACCAGTTACTACATCAAATGGTTCCAAGTATTATATTACTTTTCTCTATGCCTTTTACCATTACACATGGTTGTATCTTATTCATTCTAAATCTCAAGTTATGTATGTATGTCTTAAACATTGTTGTATGCTAAAAAACAGATAGAAATGTTTTAAAATCTCTTCAAATTGATAATGCTAAGGATTTTTTTTATCTTTCACACCTTATCTCATTGCTAATGGAATAAATCACCACCTGAATTTTCCTCATACACATGAAAAAAACGATTCTATTTAGCGCAAACACAAAACACATTATTGATATGTGGTTTATCTCTTTTGGTTGGATCTTCTTAACTTGTCAACTTCTGGGGTGAGGCTTTCTCTATTGTTGTTGACATCATCAATACCTTACCCACACTTGTTTTAAACAATCTTAGTCCCCGTGAAACTTTGTTTTCTATGAAACCAAATTACAAGTATTTAATGATTTTTGGGGGTTCCTATTACCCACTTTTACGATCTTATAACTAACATAAATTTGATTTTCAATAAACTCTATGCTTGCTTTTGAGTTATAATTCAAAACATAAAGGTTATGTTTGTTTATCTCCTTCTAGAAAAAACATTATATGAAGGCATGTTATTTTCAATGATTTTTTTTTTTTTCATATTCTATGCCTGATAATCCCTTTCTTTCTGCTAACACTTTATTGTATGATCATTCCTCTACTAGTTTCCTCATTTTTTTTTCTACAGATTATTCCAATACTCCTCATACTGCCATTGATACCAATATTCATCTTATGATTACTCGTGCCAAATATGGTATCTTCAAATCCAAAGTTTTTCCAGCTAATATTTATGAACCTAAAACATATAAATAAGCTCGGACGCATCCTAAGTGGCTCTAAGCTATGCGATCTAATTACGAAGCTCTTCTTTCCAATAACACCTAGACTCTAACTTAGTTACCTACTGGAGCAAATTTAGTTGGATGTAAATGGCTTTTCGAAAACAAATTCAATGTTGATGGGAGTGTACAACATTACAAGGATCTGTTGGTTACCAAGGGTTTTCATTAAACCAAAGGTTTTGATTACACAGACACACTTAGTCTCGTTTTCAAACCAACAACCATACATATTGTTCTTATAAAAGGCTTTGTCTTCTATCCATCAAATTGACATTAACAACGCCTTACTACACGGTGATTTGGAAGATAGTGTCTATATGCAACAACATCATGACTTTACTTCCTTTGATCCTACTCTTATTTGTAAACTTTATAAAACAATATATTGTTAAAGCAAACCCCACGTTCATGGTTTCTTAAACTCACGCACACGCTTCTTAATATTGATTTTCATTCTTCTAAGAGTAACTCTTCTCTTTTCACTCGGTTTAACAATGATGACATTCTTTCCCTTCTTATATACACTGATGACATCTTGATTATTGGTATTTCTTTGCTTCTTGTTCATAGTTTTATCAACAACTGAGTGATAATTTCGTTTTAAAAGACTTAGATTAACTACTGATTTCGTCTTCTCAATTAACTACTGATGGGTCTGTTGTAATTGAAGATCCTACTTTCTATCGCTCTATATTTGGTGCCCTTCAATACATCACCGTTACTCGGCTTGAGATTTCCTTTTTTGTTAATAAAGTATGTCAGTACATGCATCGTCCTTAACTCCATCATTGGAAAATATTGAAATCCATTCTACGATACTTAATTGGGTCTTTCACTCATGGTCTTCATCTTCATTCATGATCTAACCTTTCCATAATTGGCTCTAGTGATTGGGGTTCCGACTTGGACGATTGAAAGTCGACAATAGGTTATTGTATCTATGTTGGACGAAATCTTGTCTCCTAATCGTCTCGCAAGCAAAAGGTCGTTTCTCATAGCAGTACAAAGGTTGATATTGGATTGTTGTAGTTGCTCTTGCTGAGATTACTTGGATATAGTCTCTATTCACTAAACTTCATATCTCTTCTGCTACACTAAACCTATACTCGAACAACGTTTGTGTTGTTCTTCTCGTGGCTAATCCAGTTATGCACTCCAAGTCCAAGAATTTTGAACTTGATCTCCATTTGTGTGTGATCATGTCCAACAAAAGTGTCTTCTACTAGTTTATCTTCCTTCACAGTTTCAAGTTGTTGATTTGCTAACCAAACATGTTTTTGGTGCTACCTTTCACAAGTTCAAGAGTAAACTTATGGTTATTGAAAACTCACCCATAAATTTAAGGGGGTGTTACATAATGTGTGCAATGCATGCACATACATGTGTGGGTACCCTTGTACCTTTGTATATATATTAGGTATAAAAAACATAATTTATATCTTTCCTTTTTTTTTAAATACATGCATAGTTTCTCTCCACTCTTAGACATCTTTAAAAGATGAATTAGAATTAAACTCGATTTATATTAAAGATTGCTATAAAAAAAAAAAGTCCAAAAGTATAAGATGACATTCTTCCTTTAAGAGAATGTAACTAACAATCTTAGGCTTAATTTTGGATGATTCACAATTTACATTTACCCAGATAGCTCAAGATCCCATTTGTGAAATCATAGTTTAGTGAAAAAGAAAAGCTTTCCTCATCTAGGCCCACAAAGCATAACCTCTTTTCAATTGTCCTTTTCCTCAAAAATATTTGGCACAAAAGCACTCACTAAGCACCATTAGTTTTTGGTTTAAAAATCACATCACATCACATCATTATGAGCCTCAATAAAGTATCTTGTATATATCATCGTGACTCCATTATCATCAACTAATAGAGTTTCTTTGTTATGGCTATGCTTTTTTAGAGAACAATCGTTTTCATTGCCGAATTTAAAGGATTTAGATTTTGTCAAATCTATTTTCATTGCAAGGACAGACCAAGATGAACTGCATTTTTTAATTTGTAATATGTAAGTAATTATTCTTACACTCTACACCAACAACACAAGTTAATTATTGTATCCTTTGATTAATATTCATACTTATTTGTTTTATTTATCTCTATATATATATAGTAACACAATGTGGTAGGATCATGTTTCAACCAAGATCTAGCACCACATATTGATCCCTTTTTATCAACTCAATAAGGCCATGGACATTATCAAATTTTGCAACCTTTGTCACTTCATGGAAACCACACAACTAGAAATCTTGAAGGAACATGTGTTCCTATGTCAATATATAGGAAACAATATATATGTCAATATTTAGAGTGACAATAGAAAAAAACCTAAACTTATATTTCATTTTCAAAATAAAAATCTTAATTCTTTTTAAAAGGATGAGTATATAATGCTGACCCACTAACAAATTTTGATCAAGCCCATATGGATTTGATTTTTTTAAATAAGGTTTGATACATGAAAAACATACAATTGAGAATTATTGCAATATAAGTTTTGATCCACTCAAACTTAAACTAGCACTCTGAGTATAAAATCTATTGTTTTTTTTTTTCAATGTTGAAAATCATCCCTTCTAATACATGTCTTTTTTTACATCCACTATTGGTGAAGTATCCTAAAATATACATTATAAAAAAATTATTAAATAATAACTAATTTAGAAGTAAAAAATAATTATATTAATTAAGTTATATATTATTTTTTTAAACTGAAAATTATTGATATTTAAAATAATTTTTATCATTAATAAAAATTTATATAATAATTTCTAAATTAGTAAGTATATAACATTAGCTACCAACTAATTGTTTTTTAGGTGATTTTTTTAGTTGATATCAACGAAATAAAACAAACCTCGATAGTAATTTTCACATAAAAGATCTTGGACATCTGAATTTTTTCTTCTTAGTCTCGAAATTGGTCGTTTATAATGCAAAATTAATATTTTTTAGATGAAATATGCTTTGGACATCATTTTTTGATTATGGGATGCTTGCTGCCAAACCCTGTAATACTCCCATGGATAGGAATAATAAACTTCTCTTTGATGAAGATGTCACCCCTCACAATGCTGAATCCTATTGAAGGCTTATTGGACCCCTCTTATATCTGACCAGTCCTAATATTTGTTTTATTGTCCAGTTTCTTAGCTGGTTTTTACAACTCGTCCAATGGATTCTTAAATATATTAAATCTATTTTTACATAAAGATTAGTTTTTCCTTCTACTACATCTATTATTCAATTTAATGGTTTCAGTGACTCATGATTTTAATGTTCAAGCTTCGTCTCTTGTTGTTCTATATTGTGATAGTCAGTTGCAACGCACATTGCTACATATTCTATATACTATAAACGAACCAAGAATATTGAAATTTACTGATATATTGTTCGTGATAACAATATATTTTGTCTCCTTTCTGTCAAATCTTTATATCAACCTGCAGATGTCTTTACTAAACATCTTGATTGTGGTTCTTTTACTAATTTTGTTTCCAAGCTGGCAGTGTTGAACATTCACACTCTCACTTGAGGGGAGGATATGTTATGCTACAGAGTCTGCTACAAGCGTCTGGTACAAGGTTGTCTGCTACAAGCGTCTGGTACAAGGTTGTCTGCTACAAGTGTCTAGCACAAAGCATCTGTTATTAGTTTCTGCTAGCAATTTTTCTGTTATCTTTAAATACACTTGTACCATTGTTTTCAATGAATAACTCCCTGTAATTTTTCTTGGCTTCCTTCTTCTTGAGTCTTGTCTATCACCAACCTTTTCATCATGCACATTCAATAATATGGTTGTTGATCACCTAATCATTGTTGCAGTAAAGTCGTGAATGATTTTGTTGATTCTTTTTATTCTTAGTTGTATTAACTTTTAGATCTATTCTACCTAAACATGAAAGTTTATGATCTTCACTTTTTGTTTTGGAAATTTATCTATGCTATTGTGCAAATATTATGTCCGAATTATATCACTTATATAATTCAAATTCATATATTGGAATAATTTTTCTAGGGGCACCATTTTTATCAAGTTAAAATATGAAAACATATCACTAACTTTATCACTTAAGTATTTGGAAACTTTCTAAGTGTAAAATAAAACATTTAGATCAAAAGTTTATAACTAAACACTTCTATCCTTTCCCAAGTTAAATAAATTAGATTTTTCTAAGTTAAAATAAACTTGTATATCAATTTTTTTTGCTATTTATATTATGTTCAAAGTAAAATAAAACTTGCAGATATGATATCTTAGAGGTTGGATTGTGATGAGTTAGAGGTTGGATTACACATTTAAGGATGCAGTTTCACTGATTTTTAATTTACACCTACAGTTAACAGTATCATGTTTATCTATTACGTATACTTTGAAGTATTGTAATGAGTTTGCGGTCCAATTATCCTTTAAACCATTTTTTTTTCATTAGTTTCACTTTGATTCATTTGCTAAGCTAATCAATGAGAACATAAGTCTAATAAACTAAGACATACATTGGATCACTTTAAATAAAGTTATATACCGACTAGTCATAAGGAATGTCGACATGACCAAAAAAAATAAAATTCTTTCAATTAATTCAAAAAAACACATTATTGCATAAATTCGAAGTTTGGAGGACAAGTGTATTGTTAAATATCAAATGACATTCGACTCAATTAACGCTATCAGCTCTACCAAGGAATAACTCAGCTCCCCAACACAGGGAATTCATAAAAAAGACTAATCATGATCCAAGTAACTAATCATTTCCTAAGTAAGGTTAAGAGAGTATTAGGCCTTCATGGATCTAGGATAATCCTTCTAACAGGAAAAAGTCCATAGGAAAACTATGAAATAAATGAGGACTCCAAAAGTAAAAGGTAATGATTCTCTGACTACAACACCTGTGATCTAGACATATTTACTGTTAACTTGAGTGTTGGAGTGTCTTTGCAGGTACCCCTAGTCGGAACGAGAGACCGAGAAATCTGAAGAAGAAGGAGATCTTGATTAAGAAAATTCAACCTTGTAAGAACATAATACATGTTTTCCTTTTATTTATATTTATGTTAATGGTTGTGAAGTATCCCTAAAATCTCAAATTAGGGATGCATTAAACATGCTATGTGATTATCTCAAATTTAAAAGTTCTTCGATTAATCAATCGACATTCATTATTTTTGGAAAGATACAAAAATGAAAACTTCGTAAAAATGATTAATTAGCTTTTCAAATATAATTGATCGAGTTGATAAATACTCTATGTAATGGAAACTTGATTGAAAGTTTCTTAAAAGGAGAAAAATTTTCACTTAAGCTTCAAAACAAAGACAAGTTAAGCTCTAAAACTTAATTTCATGATTTGGATCTTAATGTTTTTGGTTAGGATATAGTGTGATTGATTTAAGGAAGGCTAGGGCAGATTTCTAAGCAATCTTAGGGAGTTATCTTGAAAAAAATATTAGGTTTCTTATGGGAAGGGCTAATGGAAGCTTAATTAGGTAAGCAAAAATAAGTTTCTTAGTAGGTATTTCTTGGAGTTTTGATGTTCTAATAAAAGGGTTTGGTTTCATACATGGTTAGGTTTAAGAAGGCTTGGTTTGAACTATAGATCCTTTCACTGGTGCAGAAAAGACAAACAAGTGCGGTTATTTTGAATTTATAAAGGCGGTTATATAGCCACATTTGATCAGCACGCACTTGTAAATTGAAGAGATACGAATGCGACTATATAGCCGCATTCGTAAATTCGATTTATAAATGCGGCTATTTACATAACCGTATTTATAAATCGCATTTACAAGAGGCGTTTAGGGTTTCTTTTCTTTTTCGCTATTAATTGGGTTTCTAATCAAAGTTCTCAACTTTTATCTTTTTTGAAGAACATGGTCATTATTTTAGCGTTTTTTTTATGTCTTGGTGCATCCATATCATACCTCTTCGTATTTTATCCTAATGGAAGTCCAAAAAACGCAAATAAAAATTCCCCAATGAAACGCAAATATATGACGGAGCAAGGCGACAACAGCGATGAGGAAGGCACAGCAGAAAGCAAACAAAAACATTCCCAATGAAGCATGACCTTAGCAATGGCAGAAGACAAAACATAAGAGAAACGAAAAACATACAAAAATCAATGGTGAATGGTGAAGAAGAAAAGAGGAAGACAATGCTTACCAATGACACAAAGACAATGCAAAGAAGAGAGAAAGAAAAGAGGAAGCACAGTTATTGGAGGAAGCAGTTAAGAGAAACGAAGCGCGAGAGAAAGGAGAGTATCAAAATGTAAATTGCGCGTTTCTGAAATTAGGGTTAAAAAGGTTTTAAGAAGGCGGTTATTTGTAAAGCCGCATTCGTAAATCAAGCGTTTTGATTTACAAAGGCGGCTATTTGTAAAACCGCATTCGTAAATCAAGCATTTTGATTTACAAAGGCGGCTGTACAAATAGCCGCTCTTGTAAATAAACTTAATTACAAAAATGTCACCGCGTTTTTAACGAAAGCGTTTAAGCGCAAAACCGCACTAAATAAATCGTATTCGTTTATATATTTTGCACTAGTGTTTCTTAAAGGTTTCTTAGGTGATGGACGAATGGTATGTGGAGGCTAGATTAGGTGTAGTGAAAGAAGTTTGGCTGAATATGGTTCTTGGATTTTAGGTAGTTCTTGACAAGTTTTGGTTGATGAAAAAAAAGAGATAAGCATAAAAGATGCAAGAAATGAAATTGAAATGGACGATGGAAGTTAATAAAAAATGACAATATAAACGAAATAAGAGTAAGATACTACGATGGATATTATACTAGGTGTACACAACCAAAAAGTTGGTTATGATAATTAAATTTTTTTGACATACTCTCTAGGATGCTCAGAAAAAAGACAAGAGAATGATAGGTTGTCTAGGAAAACTCAACTAAACATGCATTATTCTTTAAATAAGCATACAAAAATTATTAAAAAAAAAAATCTATTGTGTATTCATCAAAGGATGATTTTAAAAGGCATTTGTACATGAATATATGGAATTTTAGTTTTCATATAATCATCAATCTTAATAACCTAAGTTAGCTTTATTCTAATATCCAAAAACTATGCTAACATATATGTCTCTCCAAGCCACTTTTGTTTGGTACAAGAGGTTTTTTCCATTTTATGAACTTGTCTTTTTTTATGTAAGACTCCTATCTTTTATTTGTAAAATTGGAATGATTTCTAATTGACTTTTGAAACCTTACCCTTTTACTTAAAAAAAAACTCACCCTTACAAAATACGTATTCTTTTAAGAAAAGTTTACCTTTTTAACATTTAAATTACATGCTTTTTGTCTGTGGTTTATATGTTACTGCCGTCTAAACTTAGCTTGGTAAAAACTATTATAGGTTGAAGTATGCCCTATAGTTCATTAATTTTCATGTAGGGCCCCACAAGGACACCGTATTTAAAGATTAATTTGCCATACAAAAAATTTAAATAACATAAAAATTCTTCATATTTAGTTAACTCTTTTGAAAATATTCCTAACTGTATAAAATAGCATAGAAAAAATTATTAACCAAGGAAAGAAGAGAAAGTGTGTGCATGAAAAGATAGGAAGAGAGGTAGTGTTTTAAAAGAAACAGAGTAATGTTTTATTTAAAAAGATTTGACCAACTAAAATTTATCCCACAAATAATTTTAAATAAGACATTTTCTAATTTAAAAATACAGTTATTTTTATTACTTCTTTTTCAAGTAGTGTGAATTTTGTTTTCTTTTAAATGTTTGAAATGTACACATAATCTCATTTTATTTAAAAGTCAAGGTCAAAAATAATTTAAATACATCTTTCTTTCTTAAATTTTCTTTCTTTCTTACTTAACAATTTTTAATTAACTTTTGAAGTACTTTTCAATAATAAAATTGTTACAAAATTTTAAAATAAAACATATCTTAAATATGATGATTAATCTAATGATACCATATGAACAAATTTGACTTTTGTCTCTTAACTTTTGGAGTACTTTTCAGAAATAAAATTACAACGAAACTTAAAAAAAAAATACTTTGACCTCATACCATTTGAGATTATAAAAAATTAATGAAATTAAATTATAGAAAAAAAAACATATTTATTAAAATAAAAAAAAAGTGTCCACCATCATGAAAAATTGACCATTCATTCCAAAAGTAGAAGGAATTGATTTCATTTTAGATTGT
Source organism: Phaseolus lunatus (assembly GCA_013389735.1). Lineage (NCBI taxonomy): Eukaryota > Viridiplantae > Streptophyta > Magnoliopsida > Fabales > Fabaceae > Phaseolus > Phaseolus lunatus. The sequence continues at coordinate 47,184,017 of CM023866.1, forward strand.
AATCTTAATTACCATTATGCGATTTAAGTAGCATCTTCTTCACTTTCCATTCTCTCTCTTATCGGAAAAGGACTTTTCATCCTTGCCTTAATTCTAGGAACATAGTGAAGAATGGAATATCCATCACATTAGTGATTGGACCAAATGTGAGAAGATTAATAGCTACATCCTCTTTCATTCTTTTTTCTTCCAAAACTCAATCCAACTAAACAATTACACATTATTTTTTTGGGAAAGTTCCCAATTGCTTTTAATGATCTTCACAATAGTTTTCATATCCATGAAATACTTGTTTATCCTAATTATAATGGAAGCCAAGTTGAACAAGAACAAAAGACAAATTTAATAAAAATATATTAACATTGTAAACTTTTATTTTACCATGTCATTGATTAAAACTCTTTTTACAAAGTATGATAAAATTATTGAGTTAAAATCAATTTGTAAGTGTCTTCAATTCTTTTTTGAAAAATTAAGAAATATAATAAATTCTCCAACACTTTAAAAAAATATTTATTAAAATTATATTTTACACTTTTATTCCTTTGATGACACAACATATGTATAAAGTAATTAAATGTTATATAAATAAACTAATTAAAAATAATAAAGGTATAAATAAAATAAATAAATAATTAATATTGTCTAAAAAAATTTAAAATCACAGATATATAGAAACAAAAATATTTCAAAAATAAAACTTTGAAAATTTTTAATGATAATCTCTTTTTAAGTTATTCCTAAAGTGATTTTTAATTGATTCTCAATATAAAAATTAGCACTAACAATACATAAAAAATAAAAGTTAAAAAAGGAAAAAGATAATTTACCCGAGTCTCTTTCCAATTTATTAAAATATTATGTTAAGATTCCTCAGTTTCAAAATGAAGTATATCCAATTTTAATAGAATTAAATTTGAATCATTGAAAAATAACTGGAGTGTATGCTTAACTAGTCTTAACCATATATCTAACCATTGGAAGGTGTCCATGGTAGAGTAAACAGATTTTGATGTGTAGCCAAACAAGCACTTAATCCATTCAATTAAAGGAGAGTGAGAATAAATAAGATTGCATGAGGAAATCAATTGTACATTATTTACAGTGAAACTATGAAAGAGTAAGAACTAACAGAAAGGAGAATTTTCCACTATCACAACCAAGTGCATTACATTTGATGAGGTGAATTAACATGACTAGAACATCATGTACAAGTAAGATAGAATGAGAAGAACAGGTCATACATGCAAGACTAGGGGTCTGCCTTACCAGCAACCTGTTCATCACTAGAATCATATTCATCTTCAGTTAGCTCCTCATCACTGGATTGTTCTTCTGTTGCAGCTCCTATGTCTTCAGGTTTAGCATACTTCTCACAGTATTCTGAAATTTGAAGTAAAGCACACACAAATGTTACATTAAGAAACCAATGCTCCTGGAAATCATATAGAAATTGTTTTTGGCAACAATTCAAGTCCAGATAACAAATCAAACTCAAAAGGGATACTTTCTACAAGTTAGTGTTCATAAAAGTCAGCAAAAGGAAGGTAATTCTAAATTTCCTTATGAATGATATACATATCATTGCCCACGTTGAAACTTCACATGGTACAACTGATTGGCAATGAAGAAAGGGATGAACTTGAGTGGTGGTAGATGTGGGTAATGGCCATTGAGTTTTCAACCAGACCCACATATTGATACAAGTAACATTGGCACAACGAAATTGCAGGGGTAACATGATGGCATCTCATAACTAAAAGCTAATTAATTATCAAATTATCTCCATTGACAAACTCAACGAAAGGTTCATTTCCTTACTTGTCTGTTTAGGATTAGGAGGAAGTGTCAAAGCAGTGGTAGATGGAGGAAAATAAACTCTTTTGGCAGATGATAGCTATAGATAGTAAAGTTTATGATGCAGTCAATGGAAGAAAGAGAAGCAAAAGATTTTGTGTTAGCAATTGGATAACAAAAGGGGACTGTGAATTATCAGTAAATTGTTAAAACTGTCTGTGAGATTGTGTAGGTCAATGCACCATCTTGTCAATGTGAGAGAACATTAAAAAATACAGACATGTATACTCAGAAATGAAATTTCAAAATCAATCAGTACCTTTAACCCTTTGTTCATAACTGGTTCGATCACGCATCAGTAAAGCTGCAGCTTCTCCATTCAAGGGGTCTGACGGATTGGGATACAGAAGAAGTTGTGGTAAAAACACCTCAAACACATTGACAAGATCTGAAGGAATGCATATACTTTAGACATATAACAATAAACCAAGAAATTTCTTAATAGGAAACCAAATATTTTCTCCAAGGGTTTATGGAAAGAACATTACCAAACATGGGACTCCAGGTTTGATTGATAACATCAAGACAAACTGATCCGGACCTGAAGTTATCATTATCCAATGTGATCAATCACTTAACTGTTCCTAAAATTAACACAAGTAAATTACTCAAGGTATATAGTTTCATAGCAATAGTACAAGGTTCTTACATCTCATCAACATTTGGGTGATAGATCTTATTAATAAAGCCTATGGAAGGAGATTTATAAGGATAAGCATCTGGCAGCTCAACTCTTACTTTCCACACACCTCCATGATAAGGACCTGCAAGGAACCATCACAAGTATGAAAAGGATTAAAAAAAATCAGAGGTCCATAACTCAGTAACAACAACTTTCGAAAACAAACATTCGATCTCAGTTCAATATCTAGAACCAGGGACAGAACAATAAACAAAAGTAAAAAACAGCAACTATCATGCCCATAAATTCCTAGTAACCAAAAACCAATCCGTGAAAAAAACCATCCCCATCTTTTCCGGTAAAAAATTATTGTCCTACTAAGACTTAGAGAGCCACAATATGAAGAAGGAGAAATCAATAATAAGACAAATAGAAATTGCTTTGTGCAATAACTCTGCAGAATGCATACGGAGCAATCAACACATCAAATAAAAACAAGAATTAAAAGGAGACAAGATTATGAGTTCCATAGAAGAATCTTGATGTTGCCAACCAAATCTAAATCTAAAACCACCGAAGTCAATATAGGGTTAATCACCACATACCCACAAATAGCAACCCATCCTTTTTCATCCAAAAAAATTCACAAAAAAGCACCAAAACTAGTGACAAAGATAAAAAAAAAAAAAAAAAGAAAAAAAAAGGAGAATTTACTCTCATTGGGTCCATGGAAATGCACATAGAACTCTTGCATTCCATCGTTAATCATCTCCACCTTGTAGTCACTCATCATCCTAACAATTGAAGAGAAAAACACCCAAAATCAAGAGAATAATCCAGAGCCAAACTCTGACACCCAATTAGAAAAAGATTGTAACTTGATGAAAAAAATAAAAATAAAGAGGTGGGGTATTAACAGTTTCATCAAGTCCATCTCTCGCCGCTTGCTTGGAGAAGACATGGTGTTTGATTTTCCTTTGAGTGTCTGTGATGTTTTCTTTTCCTTAGTTACTTGCTTTTCAGGAATTAAGAGAGAGAATGAGAGAGATGTTTGGGAAGAAGAGAAAGAAGAGGTTTGTGGGAGACCTTTGCTTGTGCAACTGGTAGAAGAAAATTGGTTCAGACAGCAATCACCAAAACTGGGGACTTACATAGTAAAAATAATCAAAAAAATAAAAATATTTTTTATCAAAGAAAATACATTGTTTACATAAGCAAAGTGTAACAAAAACTAAATTTGCTAAAAAAGGATCCATAACTTTGGATTTTGTTTGATAATCAAGAACAAAATTAAAAACCTAAAATATTAGAAAAGAAAATAACCCTGAAAATAGACATTGAAGTAATAGCCTACCCTTTTACATGCCTTGCAAGATTCCTTCCAACCTAATTCCCATTTCCCATGTTGCACCTTTTCACCGTCTAAGTTAAAATATTCCACCTTTAATATTTTGGTAAATTAAATAATAGAAGATTTGGTCACTTACGTTTCATTTTGTTCCCCCACGTCATAAACCTAGAGTCACATGTGAAATGTAACATTAAAATCCATTTCAATGCCGGAACTAATTGTATATAACTATTCCACTTCAATATCTGATATGTTAAAAACAATTGTTCATATATTTTAAAACAGATAATCCACTCAATTGCTTTTGCAAGACATGATTTAGAGCTTAGTTTACATTGTTCTTATCCTTTTAAAGACAAAACGTGTGGGAACATCATCCATATCTTAGATGATTCTCCAGTGGGACAAGTAAATACATTAAAAACACAATGTAAAACATAAAACTCTGTCGCATGTTTTTTTTTACTGCAAGATTCTTTATTGCATGAATCCCACTTAAACATAATTGGTTGGTTTTTTATTAGCTGGTAATTCTAAAATGATCAAGTTATGGCAAATGGTTTCTACAGCTGTTAATTCCATAGCTTATCCTAATTACAGTGTGAGTGTTGTGATGCATACACAACAGCACGAGTCCATTATGTTGATGATGATTCATTGTTTTAACTTTGTTGGACGGTGGTGAAGCTTTTTGTTTGGGTATGGTAGGACAAAGGCGTGTAAAAGTGAAATTCAGATGCATTTCACTTCGGTCTTGGAGAATGGATAGATACAAAATTTGAATCAGAAACAGAAAAGAAAACAAGTGGGTGTGATTATTTGAGGTACAGAGCAGCATTATTATTTATTTATTATTATTATTATTTTGTTATTTGCTTTCCGACATTGGAAAAACCAGAATAAAGTAATGGTGATGAGTCATGGAATGGATGAGTCATCTACAGGAGAGAGAGAGATAGGGAATTTGGTTCCCCTAGTGTTACCCATTTCACACATCTTCTTTTACCACAAAGTCAAATGGAACGATTTTGCAGGCTTAATTAGGTGTTATTATCATTAGATAATTTTTATTTTGGAACCAAAAGATCTATAACGCTTCAAATATGTTTTATATTTATTTGTTATATTGGATGGTTGAATGGTGAAAGTAATTTTAATTTCTTTCTCTCTAATTTTGAGAAAACAGATTGATAACTAGAATCAAGAAATCAAATAGTTTAAGAGATTGTGTTGTTGATGAAATTTGATCTCTTGAGTGATTATGGGAATGTGGTACATCTTTATGGGTTTATGGGTGGACATGATTGAGAGGTCAAAGGTCTTAGTCAAGTTTTTGTCTTCCTATCCAACACTTAATTTCTTTTGATTTGGTAAATAGTCGATATTGATAGAAGCAGTCGAAACATCGAATGTAGTTTTTGGTCTTTGTAATGTTCTCATTTGATATCCTCATATTTGGTTATAACCTGAATACAGTATTCTGTGTTAATGTCGAAAACATTGCCACTTATCGTGCAAGTTGAGACTCAAGACATTTTCCTTTTATAGAGGGAAGGAAAGAAAAATCAGAGGACGAACACGAGAGAAAATATAACTGAACTTCAAGATCGGAGTGGTAGCTTAGTATTAGATTCTCTAAAGAGCTTCGGTTCTTCTAGTAAAAAAGAATGAATCTCACGTAGGACTTTCACTTTAAAGCTAGAAACACATGGACTTTTAGGTGAGCTTATGTTCTATTTTTTTAATTTTATGCAATATTTTATGCTCTACGAGTTTCTTTTCCCCCTTTTGTATTTTAGTCTTTTTCTCAATATTAAATCTCAATTGTCCATAATTTTTTATATTTAAGTTTTTTTAATATGAGAAGAAAATAACAGTATTTTTATATTTAATACTTATTCTTTGTTAAGATTTTTTCTAGGTCAGTTTTTATATTACCTGTATATTATCTAATTGGATTCAACTTATGATACCACATAGCTCCTTACTTTTGAACTCATAGACTTACTAATCAGACTCAACTTATGATACTACTCAATCCTTCCAAGTATGAGTAAATACTTATTTTAATTAAGTCGGTATTCTACCTTTTAATTTCTAAACTTAACTTTATGTTTCCTAAACTGAACTTTTATACTAAATACATTTTGTTTTATCTTTCAATCTCCTTGGCTTTATAATATTCCTACCAAAATAATTTAAAAAACATATTTCCAAAAAAAGGCAATCATCCAAATATGTGATGATTTGGATTGGTCTGAGCATTAGGCTCAACACCGTCCCAAGTCCCTGGCCTGAAATGATTTTTGACAATTTTCTTCTTGCATCATATCACTTTTTTAAATTTCCAAAATTATCCTTATTTTGGATTTTCAAATCCATAATAGTAAATAAAATTCAAAAATAAAAAATACATTCCTTACAAATAACTCCAAAACACAAAATTGAAAATGCATTCTGGATAAAGAAATTTTAGAATTCAAAAATGTGTTCCGAAAATCTAAATGCAGAATATTTTTTGATAAAAGGTTCTGGAAGTAATTTTTGTTTACACCCTCCTTTCATTTAAGGTTATTTTCATTATTTTGTGGGGGCATTTTGTAAGGATCTAGAAATTTACACATCGATCGTCTGTCAGGACGAGACATCGGTCGTTTGCCAGGATGAGACATCAGTCGTCTGCCAGGGTGAGACATCAGTCGTCTGCCAGGATGAGACATCGGTCGTCTTCCAGGGAGAGACATCGGTCGTCTACCAGGGTGAGACATCGGTGGATAGTCATCGCGAGATCAGTCATCGGTTCCTTCTCGTCGGGGGGTCCTGTTATACGCAGATAAGCTGGGACCCAGGCTTCCAGCGAAGGCGTTCTGCAGGCGCGACACGTAGACAGTAAGGGCCCCCAGAGCAGTTGGCAACAGAGAGTAAGTAGGGCAGGTGGCTCCAGAGTTTTGGGCATACAAAGGTGTCCACGTGGCCATCCTGTCAGAGGAAACTTGCACGCAAGAGTTTTCCATCAGAGTAGGTGGTGGCAGCGGCATTCCTGGGCAAGGTGGTTTGTTTTCAAAATCCACTTCTGATAGGCAATGTTCGAACGCTGTTTGGGTAGAGAGAAATCGAGTGAGTTGAGTTTTGGTTCCCTGTTTCCTTTCTCCCCTTCTTTCCACGTTCGGGCATCTTCGCTACCAGTTGACGTTTCCGACACCATCAAGCACCCGTTTAACGATCGGCGACTGCCCCTGGGCTTCGTGCAAGTATCTCTGCAAGTTTCCGATAAAATCCTTAAAACAGAGTAAGTTCGTCGTGCTCTGTTTTTGAAGTCGCTTCTGAACTTGAGAGAGTTGCCTCTGCATAGGCTTTGCGTGCGACTCTTTTGGCTTCAGAGTTAGTCTCTGTTAACTCAGAATATGAGTGTTATAGTTCGTTTTGTGATCGGGACTCTATGGTGCAGGTTAAGGCATCCTTGAGTTCTCGGTGGGTTTGGAGCTCTTAGTGAGATCGGCTCAAGTCCAGGTAAGGGAAGCTAGCGTTATTTTTTTAATAAAAACCTTAGGCTAGCAGATTCTGAAGTTGGGGTGACGTGGTCACCAGTTTTAAATTCTATTTCACAATCCCCTGTTTTTGTGTGAATCGGTATTTGTTGAGATTGAAATGTGGTTTTTTTTAAATATAGTGGATGCTGTGAACTGTGTATGATTTTCGAAATTATCAACCTTGGTATGATTTGATTGAGATATGTTTGGATTGTTAGAAAAGGTTTAAAGTATGTTATGGTTGCCTTGTTCATTTACGTGTTGGATGATATACTGGAATGATGTGAAAGAGTGATCAAAGCATAGTATTTTCAGGAAAGAAAATACCGTGTGGAGATTTGTTTAGAATGTGCATTGACTAAGGATTTGTAATAAGGAGATATCCTGACTCTCCTGAGATAATGGAATCATATAGATGAAGTTATTCAGGTGGTGAGAGTCGAAGGAGGTTCATATGTATGGGTAAGCCGTTTGAAAGATAACTGACTTAACCTGTTATATGGATTAACCCTGTCATACTAGGAGAGTGATGATATTGAGATTATTTATGTGCATAACTGTGTGGATTCACAGCGACCCTGTGTGGATTCACAGTGGTGTAGTATGACAGGTGCAGATCTCTGAGTCTGAGTCAACGCACGAGTCTTCCGGAAGTAGAGTCAAGTGTCTATGTGTTATGAGTCAGTGGAAAGTCTGACATGAGAAAGCTGAATAAAGAGAAATTTTGATAGACACTTGATGGTTATGTGGAATGAATGACACTTGATGAAATTGTGAAATGTGTGAAAAATGATGGGTTATGTTGATATAAAGTTTCATATTTAAAGTTTTTTTTTTACAGCTAACTTACCCCTTGTTTTGTTTTGTGGTTGTTTTTCCTTAAATCTGTGATGATCGTGTATAATTTACACGGGAGTAGACAAGGTGGCAGGTGATAGAGTTCCCCAGTGAGTTATTGGAGGAAGGGATGGAAGAGTTTGAATGTTGTATTTTCGTTCTCTTTTAAAACTATTTGATGAATCTGTATTAAAATCCCCTAGAGAAGGGATGTTCTTTTGAGATACAATGTATGGGATGGATGTATTTTATTATATATACATATGTTAATTTTGATATTATTGTTTTACGTTTATTTTATTATATAAATATGAAAAAAATTTGAGGGGCGTTACACATTTTTGTCATTTTCAATAGCAAATTGGGTGCATATTGGAATTGATATGGTGCAAAGAGAAATTGCTATGATTTTATTTGATTGAATCGAGCGATGGGCTTAACACTATACCAAGTTATTGACTTGAAATGATTTTTATATGATTGGATTGAGCATTGGGTTCCACACTATCTAAGTTCTTGACTTAAAATAGTTTTTATTTGATTGGACCGAACATTAGACTCAACACCATACAAATTCTTGACTTGAAATGAATTTTATTTGATTAGAACGAGTATTGGACACGACATCTTCCAAGTTCTAAACTCGGGAATGATTTTTATTCTCTTCACTAAAAACATCCATTGAAGATATAATAATTATTCTCGTTAAAAACCTTATAGGAAAAATCAACAATATAAAAACTCATAAGTAAAAGAGAGTACGTAATCAACTAAAATAGAAATGAAGATTAATCACATTTCATGTTTTTAGTATAAGGTCATCATCTAATGATTCCAAATGATATGTTCTCCTTCCAATTACTTCACAAACGCTATATAGTTTCAATAATCAACTAAAATAGAAACTAAGATTAGCCACATTCCATATTGTTGGTATAAGGTCAATGTCCAGTGATTCCAAACGATATGCTCTTCTTCCTATTCTTTCACGAATGTGGTATGGTTTTACTGAAAATATCAACTGAACATATGATAAACATAAGACAATTATCTTCATTATTCCTCATTAAAAATCTTATAGGAAAAAACAAAATGTTAAAAACCTATAAGATAAAGAGTACATAAGTTAAACACAAAAGTTCGCGACATCTCATGTTCAAGATTTGATATATCATCTCTCCTTCCTATTATGTTATCTTCCTTCCTGTCACTTACATTTATGAAAATAGAGCAAGATTGATTTACTTATCCCACAATAGATATCAAAATGTTTTAGTCAAAAATGATGAATTTCAACTAGATCATTGAATTTAAATAAAAAACACAAGAATTTGTAGTCAAGATTAAATTCTACTTACACATCCCTTCTTTTATTTAATGAGTGAATGAAGGTTTCCATTTAATTTAATGTAGAAATTAACAATATCAAAACGATTAATATTAATTTTAAGCTTAATGTTAAAATGTTAGATTTTTTTTTTCTAACATATTACTATCAATAATTTTTCAGAGTGTCATTCTAAAGGAATTATAGGCATGTCAAAATTAGATTCAACCTTTAACTACTCGTGCAGATGATAACTAAAGAAAATAATAGTTTTAGCCTTATCTAAGTAAGATGCTTTATTTTTTTTATTTTTCTTTAATAGAATAGTCAAGACCCAGAAATGTAGTTCGACATTTAATATCCAAAGATAATTATAATTAAATCTTTCTTTCCCATAATATCACGTCTTACACATTCAAATTTTATAAGATTTAAAATATTCACAACTAGAAGAAATTAGAATATTAATAATAATCACAATGTAAAATAATTATTAAATTAATAAAATAAAAGGTGTTGGAATAGGGATAAAAGAATAAGAGAGGATAGAAAATAAATTGTCTGTATTATTTACTAAAGAAAATATTTTATCTATAGGTACAACATATACAATTAAAAAATACAACTCAGGGTTAATGTTTAAGTCATAGATTACAAATATAAGTTCATATAAATATTAATAACTATGTGCAACATATGTAGAAAATCAATGGACAAATATTTTATAACAATATTTAAAAGTTATAATATAATTAAATATGATTGTTGTTGCGTAACCTGTCAAATTTTTATTTATAATATAATTAAATATAAAATCTATTTATCATGATCTAGCAATTTTTTTTATTATGTAATGGAAGATTAATCATAATTATAATTTCTTGTATGATTTTGTATGACATAGATGTCCAACATAATTCACAAATTTAATTTAAACATGGAAAATATCTATATTACTTTTTGAAAATATTATTCTTTTGTTAAAAAAATTAAACAATCAACGTCAAGGTGGTTACAGACTTAAAATTGGCTCAGTTCCTGTCCTATTCTTAGATATAGGTTAATTAATACTGTATTTATTTTTTCTATATATTTTCTTCAAAACTATTTTAAATTTAATTGTATTAATGTGTAAATTAATTTAACAGTTATAACTGTACTTAAAAAAATAAATAGTTAATATTGTATTATTTGTATATAATTTATTTTAAATTATGTGTATGTACATGAAAATAATTTATTTTCATTTTATTTTACTCAAATCTTAAATATTTTTATCATTATATATACTTATGAAGGTAAAATTATTTCAAAAATTTGACTAAATTAAATTATCTTTCGTAAATGAATTTAATTGTTATGGCGTATGAGTTGTTGAATTTTATCTACTAGTTGTTTTTAAAACATTATTGAACATACAACTTTTAAGCAAAAGTTATCTTTAAAGCCTTATAAATTTCAAATTTTATTGAAATTCTTAAATTAGTAATTTGTAATTGTATACTTTTTTTTTAATTTTTATTAGTTAGTCATTATAACTAATTACAATAAATCTTTGCATTTATATTCATTTATATTATGAAATATAAAAGTTAATTATTACAAATTTATTTCATTATGGATTACTATATATAGTTATTTTTGGAAATTAGTTTGTGTCTCAACCATACTAGTTAAGTTAAATGTCACAATTGTTATGTTATACTGTTTTGAGTTTTTTTTTTACTCATATCTATGTATTTTAAATTTTTTTAGTTGAAATCAATCAACTATCATAAAAGTATATTATAAATATAATTATTTCAAAAGATGTATAGGTTCACTTTCAATTGAAATTTGATTTTAAATTTTAGATTATTATTATTATTTAATTATATCTTTAATTATGTGGGATATTTAATCTGTATTTTTATTGATTAAAACTCATTCTCACTTCATATTAAATTTTAACTTTAATTCAACTTCACATCACATCACTGTCTTAGTAAGTTTTAACTTTAATTCAACTTTACATCACTGTCTTAGTAAGGTGATGTTTGGATTCATTTATATATTATATTTTGATCATATATTTGTCATGATTTTTAATATGCTCTTTTTTACATCAAGAATTAAATATCTTAAATGTGAGACTTAATATTTATGAAGGGTTAAACAATTGTCTGATGAATAATAACACGATAGATTTAACGAATTACATTTTGATAGACTCTAATATAATTTTAAAAATTTAAAATTTAAAAATTTAAATATAAGTTAATCTTATATAATCCACTTATAAGGTGAAATGTGCAACTACCTATATATTATTTTTGTTATATATTTTCAATCATTATAAATAAATAAATAAATAAAATTTTAAGAAATAACTATTAAAATGTAAAATAATAAAATATTTTCAATGTGTATTGTATAAGGGAAAAAATTTAGTTCATAAAAATAAGAATGGGATGACAAAACTATTCGAAAGGTACAACCGATTAAAAAATATATAAAAAAAAAATTCCCAAAATCTATTAATGTTAATTGTTATTGACTTTAGTTTGCTTGACTTTTGTCTCCTGCAAACATTTTCCAGCTGTAAAGGAATTGAAAGGAATCTCAAGGCTTATAAAATATTATTCATATATTATTCTCTTCGTATATATAAACTTCATTATATGTGTCCCTGTAATTTTTAAATATGTTTGAAAACTTGTTGTGTTTTTTTTTATAAATATTGTATTATAAGTTAATAATCATTATAATTTTATTAAATTAATATATGAGATAAATTTATAAATATTATTACAAATTTTATTATATATATTTATTCATATCTTAAAAACGAAAACACTGATTTTAAGTTTGATAATCTTATAATCTTGAAATAATAAATTACATGATAAAAATAAAATACAAAGTGTTGTTTGATAGTCTTATAATCTTGAAATAATAAATTACATGATAAAAATGAAAATATAAAGTGTGATTATTTTGTAATAATAAATTCTTTCTTAATTAGGAGACCAAAAATTATTTTTCATAGATCTATTTGAATTTACCTATGATTATATATAAAAAAATTTAAATAATTTATTTATTAAATTATAACTACAGTATATTCTATCTTTAAAGAATAAATTATATATATTAAAGAATAAATTATTATATATATGTAACCATTATTTATAAAAAAATAAATTATTTAATTATTTTGAAAAAAAAATAAATTATTCAATTATGTATTTCATTAAATAAATTATTTTAAAAGATAAATAATCTAAATATTGTAATTTTTTTTTACAAAAAATTACTATTATTATAATAACTATTGAAACGAAAATATACTATTAAATTATAAAAATAAATATACTTTTTTGTAATTTTTTTATTGTGTATTTGATTTTTTATTAGGACGAATTATTTGAATTTAAAAAAAAAGCTATTTAAAGGATAAAATTTTAATGAACTGAGTTTTTTTTTTTCAAATTCAATTTTTCTAAATTTTTTAAAATTTTAAATAAATAACTGTCAAATTCATTATATTTTAATATTATAAAGTATTAAATTGGACAACTACATGTGTACACAAAAAAAAAAAACTCCTTTGTATATTATTATAGATATTATAGATGACAATTAATAAATTATCCTTAATTAAGTTACTTGATTTCATTTATTTAATGTTCCGAATTTAACTTTCAACTTTGATGGTTAATGAAGCGTTTCTTTTCAATTTTAGTCCAATAATAAAATGTGAATTAATAGTTATAATTATCAATTATAGAATATTTTATTGAAATTAATTAATTACTTTTTTAACTTAAATTAATTATTCTGCCCTTTTTCTCCCTACAATAGAGGTATTGAAATCTAGAAAACCATGTATCTTACATGTTATTAACATTAAAAAGTTATCATCATATTCATTAGAGAAACAAAAAGGTTAAAATAATAGTTTTGCACTCTTAATTTTTTAAGAGTTCAGTTTTAAAACCAGTTACAAATCTAAGAAAAAAATCTATTGGCAAACAAAACATTGCCTGCAATCACTCAAGTGAAAATATGCATTAGCTATAATTGAACTTTAAAAGATGGGTCTTCAAGACAATATTATTCAAAAACTAACAAAAAAACAGAGCTTGTAAACATAAATTTTATCCATAATAGTGTGAGATAAAATTAAAATAAAAAGAGTAACATTTAAACATGGCAAAATAAATTTACATGATTAAGAATACTATGCAGTGGTACAAGTGGGAGTTCAACCTCATACATCTACACAGCCAACCAAAATTAAGTAACATTCAAAAAGAATTCATGAGCAACTGTTGAATACGACAGATGTACCAAAAAACAATTGAATACGACAAAGTAATAAATCCATACAATGCAACCATTTAAAAAAATGCAGTAACAAAGTACAAACTCTGGAATGTGGAGATGATGTAAATTTGGTATAGTATGAATAGAACAGACAAGTACTTAGCATAATAAGAACATTGATAGGCACCAAAATGAGAATACCTTAGCCAAAACAAATTCTATACCACTTTGAAGGAAAGAAGCATGAAATCAAAATATGAAGTCGCATCAAATGGAAGCTACAATTTGAATTGCACTTTGGCGTATTTGTTCATGACCCTCTACAATAAAATGTGGACCTATATTCCCTAAGACCTTTGTTTCAAGTAACCCCTTGCAGTCAAAACCAACTTCTTTTAAGAAAAAAAAATGTGCAATAGCTATATATCATCTCTGTTGACAGACATAAGAAGATGCATCTCAAAATGGGAAGCATGTGATTAGTAATCAACTTCGTCCAAAATTTTCCCATTTCCACCACCAAATACACCATCTCTTTTAAATTCACCCCCCCACCCAACAACCAATATTTAAGGTCCAAAATTCTACTCCTCAACCAATGATTTACCTTCCAAACAAGGAGAGAAAGATCCTTAGACGCTGAATGCCGGTGTAGATGCACTAAATTTGTAAGAATTCACATCCTTGACAGGGCTCCTCCTATTATTTTGACAAACATCCACCAGCTATTTTCCCTTCTTATGTGACTTTTTGGGGGTTAATAAGATGGAGCCTCGAGAACTCTGCATCTGATGTCCAGAATTCTTTATCTGATGTCCAAAAACATTCCTCAGTGGTCCAGCTTCATCGTCATTGTCATCACTATCAATGTCATCGGGTGTATGCCTATTCTGATATCCTCTGCGCTGCAACATAAAGACATTGAAGTAGTAGCTAACTAAATCTTCCCTGCTTTTATCAGGAAAAGCCCTAAAGATATAGTCCCAGAAATATTTCTCAGGTGATGGAGGGTTTGCTCGTACCACATCCTCAAATTTTTTCTCTTCTTCTTTCGTCCACATTAGTCTAACATCTTCACCAACCCGATCAAAGTTCCAATCAAAAAATGCTTTACCCAATTCCAGCTGAACTTTAGCCCTTTTCTCTGAAATGTGGAATCTTACACACTCAACAGAACCTTCTTCTGAGCAGCCACATGAACCTTGTCTCCCCTTTCCTATGGGGTCCCTTTCAATAAGTCTGGTATTTACTGCTTCCTGTGGCCATATTCGAGTCCCTAACCACTTAGAATCACTTTCAAAAGTCACACCAGTCCATTCTGGTATTTCAGCTTGATGATTTGCCCCCAAAGGAATGCGCACTGTTGCACATTTGTCAAGACCTGAATGTGCATCTGAGGAATCAAACAACTCAGATTGACCTTCAGTACGAGGACTTGGTGTCCTGTTCTCAGTTTCCAGAGATGAATCAGAAGAGCTTCGCACAGATGTATATTTCCCAAATAAAAGCTTCTTGTCACGTTTCAACCTGTCTCTGAGATTGTAGTTTGTCCCAACTTGATCTTCATACAAGCAAGGGTGCATCTTCTGATTCTATAAAATGATAGTAGGCTTGAGTATAATATCAAAGGAATATTTGAAATTTGTTTACTCGAATATATAAAATGGCAGCATTAGGACAAAAATTCAAGAATCTACAGAACCAGCTAATAAAAAGAAAAAGACATTTATTATCCAAAAAGCATTCAACTAACCAAGAACTTGTCTATAGATGGTAATTATATACTTCACAATTATTAGATAAACTAACGACAACTGAGCTCTGCTTTTATGGTTTAATTTTTAATATGCAATTTGGGGTATATCACCCTAAAATGGAGGCACAAATACACAAGTTACCCATTCCTAAGTGATCAAAGTTGCCCCCAAGAACTTTACTAATCCACAAACACATTTAGTTTCAAGATTAATAGTACACAAACATCAAGTTTTTCTTCCTTGTTTATTGAGCTCTGTTTTCATCTATATAGAAGAAAGAGCATTCAATGTCAAAAAAATAATATAAAAAAATCTATTACTGACATCTAAGCTTAACAAAATACTAATAACACAATAATAATTTAACATTTAAACTTCATAATAAAGCAAAATAGAAAATCACAAAAAGAAGGGTATTAGCATATTAGTAATAAATAATATTAAATTATATAAACAACCAAATTATTTACAAAGTCATAAAAACATAAGCTATTAGAGAGAACTTTTAAAAAGGAGTTTAGTTCTTCAAATCATTATACTCACCATAAAACATTGTCATTTGGGGTAAATGGGAGGAAACTTACTTTTGATTTCAAACAAGTTGTATCCCTTCTGATTCAAGAGCTTATGTAATTTTATACTAATTTGAAAAGTTTACCCAAAAATCAGTTTGAAAGAATGCTGACATTCTGTCTATCTAGAATTGTAAAATCATCAGAGACGAGTTAACTTGAGTTTGACATCCACGGATGCATACAGTAGCTCAAAATAAATAGATCAATAATATGAATATACAGTTTCAGCACAAACCAATGTCATGCAGTCCAACATTATAGTTCATACTTCATTGGTGTTCTGCATGGCAACCAAAATATATATTTCCCTCAAATAAACAGGACAAGGAGCTGACATTAAAAGTAGGGATCAAAGGGTTAAGGAAGTTCAAAGTAACAAGTGCACAAAAAGATCATTACACATTCATGAACAAATACACTTGAGGAAAGGAATAGTCACAGGCGTTCATTAGTGCACAAATAAGTTTCACAGCACACAAGAATGAAAAATATGTACAATTATAGAATTTTTTTATCAGACATACTCGTTTTGAGTTTATTAATGTTTAAGCATGTAATAGAAGCAATTTAAGGTAAGATAACTTTATAATTTCAGGTTACCTGCCAATTACGTTGTTCATTGCTTGGCTCAGGACCTCTTCTGTAAAACACTGCCTCCCGAAAAAACAGCACCTGTTTCCACACCTCCTGACTACTATAAGACTTCCACTTCGACTTTTCAGGTATTGAACCAACTTCAGGATCACTAGGATTCTTTGCAACAGCAGTAACCCAACTCAGCATATCCATTGCAGACTCTCGCATCCTCTTACGACTAGGACTATCACTATCATCACTAGATGAATCCAATACAGACCCCTCTCTCTTCCTCTTGTGACCAGAACTATCACCATCACTACTACCACCAGATGCATCCAACACTAAGCCCTTATCATCACTGTCGTCACCCTTCGTACCTCCACTCACCAATCCAGCCCCACTGTTGTTAGCCCCATCCAATACATCCACAGCCAGCTCTTCAGACATTTTCCCTCCGTCAAACCCTCCCTGCCCTCCCATTGCATCATTTCCCTTACCCGAGTTTCCAAGAACCGCCTCATTCATGTCATGGTCCGGCAGCTCCGAGTCAGAACATTCTCTATGTTCACCTCCTTCATCACCGTTACCTTTCACCCCATTAGCACCGCAGAACTCCCTCCCATCCAAGTTGTGATCATCTTCTCCAGCCACAACCACCCTATCCTCGGCACAACCGGACAACAACCCTTCCACCTCAGCCTGCAACTCCATCAACCGCCTCCCGAACTTATCCCTATTATCCACCACACCAAACTCGGGAGACACCTTACTCTCAGCAATTTTCTTCATCCATGAATCTAAAGCACTCAAGTACCTACTGTAAAGCAACTCAACAGAGGACCCAACACTCACTCCCATCCCAGACTCCTCCCCAACCGAATCCCACAACTTCCCATTGCAAACGGCATCGTATCCACCCTTCCCTCTCACCACCAAAAACAACCTATACAAATCCACGTCCTGCCCATCAGCCAGCATTGGAGAATAATGCAAAACGCAATTAAACACACAGATCTCACTAAAGAACTCTGCAAACAACCTCTCGAAACGGCACAAAGAATTGTCGTTCGAGCCTCCAACAATGCCACCACTATCTTCTTCGCGAACACCACCGTCGAACAGCAACCGCCCTGCCATGGACATCGAATTCAAACCCTAGAAACAGATAACCACACTCCCAGTGACCCATTTTTTCAAATTTTTAAAACAGGTATATTTTTTTTAGATTTTCTTTTTTTCCGATAAATCGACTAAAATTTTTTCAAGGGTTCTGAAATTGGCACCGGTTGAGAATCCGGGTCGGGGTCAAAAGTAGATTTTGGCGGGAAAATGGAAAAGGGTGAGGATCCGGTAGTGTCTAGGGCTTGTTTGCTCTACCACCTTTGTGTTCGAGGAAGAAATATTTTCATTATCCCGCGCTTTCTTTCTCTCACTACAGTGATGTTAATTACAGAGAGAGAAAGTGTGTGAGTGTGAGAGAGAGAGAGAAATGTGCTAGGGGCTAAAATTCAAGTTTTCAACAGACGCAGACCCTCTTCTTCAATATCTGAATTTTCATTGGAAGTAAAAAAGAAAAAAGAGAGAGACGTACCAGTTATTAGAGAAAGGGTTTCAATGGACCCTATGATGAGTCTTTGTGTTGTGACTTCCTTGACCTTTGCCTAAACTATGTCTATGTGCCTATTAATTTTCCATTTCCCCCCTTTTCTATTTTTCTCCCCTCAATTTCTTTTGGGAGGATTTACAAGTTCCATTTTCATAAATCTGAAAAAAAAAAGGGATTTATTAGGGTTTTCTGATGAGGGGAACTTTGCTTGCATCCACACCATCAACTTCTTGCTATATAGGTGCCTTTGAAGGAACCACTAACCTTGGTTAGTATTTAACTAAATCATGGTTGGGTTTGGATTATTATAATAATAATAATTATTATTATTATTATTATTGGTGGACTTGAATTATTTCTTTAACTAGGTGAGGAAAAATAATTAATTAAAAAAGGGGCTTTTATGGGAAGGGGTATATGAAGAGGCATGAGATAAGTTGTTGTCATCAACACATGGTGCCCTTGTCAATGGTTCTCTAAGATTTCAAGATTTATCATCTTCTTACCCCATTTTTGCCTAAAACATACCAAATTCATTTCACACATTCAATGTAATCCTATTTTTATTTTATTTTCTATTATAATTGTAAATGTTGGGGATTTTGTTTCTTAATATTAAAATTTATCTATTTTTATTCATATATAAGTTTAAATCTATCACTATAATTAAAATCAAACAAATGCTTTCCTTCTCAGGGTTGTTGGATTTTTTTATTAACATGATTGTGATTCACCAAAAACTTATCATAAACACCAATCCAGCTATTATTATATATGCTTATTAATATATTGTATTTTTAAAATAAATTATTTATGTATGAATGTTATTATATGTTTCAAATTTTATTTTAATAAAAACTCTCTCTCTCTGTTTAACTGTTTAACTATTGTATGCATTATTATACTATAAGAATTATTATTTATCAGTGTTTCTTTTTATGGTATTAATTTAATATTCTATGTTATTATTATAGTATTTATATATTTTAAAAATTAAAAGTGTATTAATTGGAATTGGACAAGATCTATAAATTTCGATACTTAGTTATAATTGGTTGACATGTTTAAAATGCATTAAAATTAGAAAAAGATTAACGAACTTAAACCAAAAAGTAAACATTGGGTAATATGTTCTTGATCACAGTCCAAACCCTAATCTGACCCAATAATAATACATTCATAATAAACATAAAAATAGTCACAACTTTTAAAAAAAATATACATCATTATTATGCATTAATTGCATCGAATACTAAGTACTTACTTGATTGTAAACATCTTTTGCATGTGTCTTGGAGAGCCCACAAAAGAAAAGGAACTTGACTAGAATGAAAGACACTATAGATGAAAGTGGAGTAAAATTATTGTTTTGAGCAAAAAGAAGAAAAGAGGTCAGAATGACAAAAGGTAGTTGGTAGAAACTTTTTCGGTCCAACAAAAAATTAAATACTATAAAATAACAAATATCAAATATTTATTTCAAAGACTAATTATTTGTGTAAAATAGCACATTATTGTTATTATTATTAGAATTATGATTACTATTGTAACATATACTAGCATTTAAGATTTGAATCAAAATAATTATAAATATAAAGTATATTGATATCTATACTGATAAATTATCATTTATTATTTATAATAAATTTATAGAATAAATATAATAATATAAAATTATAAATAATTAATATTAATTATCAAACTTATATTATGTAAATAATATAAATATCAACTATTATTTTTTCCGTTAAATATAATAAAGAGAATTAAATTCAAGTCTATTTAACAGTTTCAACCATTTTTATAAAATTGAAATTTTGATTAACCATGCTAATATATTCAATTTACCTCTTCTGTATTTTTGTGGAGTTGTTGCGACGTTTGGAATGGCATATTATAACTAGTGGTTAATATAAATTCTAAATTAAAACTTTCACTCACTATATTCTTTACACAGTATATACTAGTAACATGATTTTAATATTGATTGAGATAAGATATTCAGAAAATTTAGCATTAATAAGTTATCAACAAATTCAAATAAGAGATTAAGATAATTATTTCTGAGTCTTTTATCTTATATATTATTTATTTTGTTTATATTTATTCAAGTTAGAATTTTATATTCAAATTTCTAACCACACATTTTAGAGGAAAGAAAAATGATTTGGATTTTCTCTTACTAGAACATTCATTAATCATCTAAACAATTATGATTTATTATAAATTAAATTTTAAGTTTAACTTAATCTTATAAAATCAATTTTTAATATGAGATTTATATTCACTTATATACTATTAAATATCTTTATCTTTAATCAATGTGGAATCTCCAAGACACTCTCCTTACGTGGATACTTGTCAACTCGTGTGTGATACTATGTATTTATGGCTATGACTCGACTCGATAGTGGATGATCTAATGAGACCAACAATCTCTCGCTATGATAGATTTTAAATAACTTTGATAATATATTAGAAAGTGGATTTTAGGCCTAACTCAATCTTATAAAATAAAGGTAAGGTTTGCATCTACTTATATATATTATCAAATGTTTTTATCTATAATTAATGTGAAATCTCCAACATGATCATTATCCAATTCAAATATCACATGAAAGCTTTAAATATCCAATTTAAATATCACATGAAAGCATTAAAGACGAAACTTGTTGTATAATTTAACAAGTTCCAAAAATATTAAATGTATTATTTTGTAAACGCATGCGTTACCCTATTATCAATTAGACAATATACTTATTTTCATGGTCTAACATTTTCTAGAAAAACATCATGTAACATGATTCTATCTCAATGTTTGAGTGATCACATTTTTTCTTGAGCATTAAGTGATCAATATAAAAGCAAATTGTTTTAAACATTTCTTTTATTTAAACCTCAAGTCATAATTTGAACGTTGATCATTATACCTAGATGATGTATCCAGTTGTCCATATAATAATTACTCACTGTTAAATACTATGTCATTATAAGTTTTATAATTCTTGCAATATTAATTTTACAAAATATATACTCTAATGAATTATGTATTTATGAGTTTATTTGAATTTACCTACAATTTACAAGTGTAAATTTTTTATTAATGAATTTATTTATTAAATTATAATAATAATTATATATAATCATTATTTATAAACAAAATTATTTAATTTTTTTGAAATAAAACTAATTTATTCAACTATTTATTTTATTAAATAAATAAATATTTTTTTATTAAGAGATGAATAATCTAATTAGGGTACACTTTTTTTTTTTGACAAAAAATACTATTATTATAGTAGCTATTGAAATAAAAATATATTATTAAATTATAA
This sequence comes from Phaseolus lunatus, assembly GCA_013389735.1. Classification (NCBI taxonomy): domain Eukaryota; kingdom Viridiplantae; phylum Streptophyta; class Magnoliopsida; order Fabales; family Fabaceae; genus Phaseolus; species Phaseolus lunatus. Next base: position 47,205,701 of record CM023866.1, read on the forward strand.
AAATGTTTTTATTAAAAATAAGTATAAAAATATTTTTTTTTAAAATTTTTGTATGTACTTTTTTATTGTGTATTTTGGTTTTTAATTTAATTGGGAAGATTATTTGAATTTTTAAAAAAAGTACTTATTTAAAGGGTAAAGTTGTAAGAATTTGGGTTTTTTTTTAAATTCAATTTTTTTCTAAATTTTTAAAATTCAAATTTTCAATTTAAAAAAAAATAAAATTGTTATATTTTAATATTATAAAGGATAAGAAAATGAAATATGTACACCGAAAAATAATTAAATTATTTTTTATTAAAAGATGAATAATATAAATACGATATACTTTTTTGTGAAAAAAAATTAATATTATAATAACTATTGAAATAAAAATATATTATTAAACTATAAAAAAAAGTTATTAAAAGTAATTTTAAAGTTAAATAATTTTTTTATTGTTTAAGTGGTTTTTAATTGGGAAGAATTATTTGAATTAAAAAAAAGAGTAGTTATTTAAAGAGTAAAATTGTAAGATAATTTTTTTTTGTTTTTTTCAATTCAAATATCTCTGAATTTTTAAAATTAAAACTTTTAATTTAAAAGAAATAATTATTAACTTTTTATATTTTAATATTGTAAAAGATAAAATTGAAAAACAAAATGTGTATACTGTAAAATGGAATCTTTTTATATGTTGTTATAGATGCAAATAATATTCCTTTTAATCAAATTATCGTTACTCTCATATTCACTGTTCCATAAAAAAGAATGAGAGGAATTAAACATAATAGTAGAAAAATATATATTTACCCTAATAAAAAACTTCTATGAACTATTTTAATCTAGAAGATATAATTTGTTTAAATTTCTTTTAGAATTCTAGATACATACACTTTTTTTAGAAAGAATTTAAATAAAAATTTATATGAAGATAAAAAATTTAATGAAATAAAAAATGATTTTTTATAACATATTATATATTTGTCATTATTTGTTTTAAAATTATATATCTAAAAAAATAGAACTTACAATTGGACAGATGATATCTTTGAGTAAAAGGTGAACTAATATTTTTTATTTCTTATTTAAAAATATATAAAATAATTTATTTTTTTATCCAAATTAAAATATTTATTAATGAGTTATGTTTAAATTTTTTCTTATTAATAATTAGTATTTATAATTATGTTTTTAAAACTATTATCATTTCCAAAAGATATTAGTTTTAAAATTTAATATTTCAAGAATTAGTAATAAATTTGAGAATAATTTAAACAGAAAATATAAATTTAACCATTTATTATTGACTAAATTAACCTAAGAATTTATAATTTGTTTCTAAAGCTTAAAATTTCATTTTCATTTATATCATTATATAATAATTTTATGTAAATGTTTTCAGTATCATCTTTAACTAGACAACTTTTTTTTTATCAAATTAAAATAATTTCATTAGTTGATATGAAATACTAAATTGTACCTCTTTAAAAAATAATTGCATAACTCCTTGAATAAAAAATAATTATACAATTTTTTTAACTCTTATTTTTATAAAATTTCAAATAATTCAAATTTTAATTTAACTATTTTATTTCAACAATTAACAAATTCAATAAAGCATTTTCAATTTTGGTCAGAAATTTAAAATTTTTAAAAAATATTAAGTAAAATTTTCAAATTTTAAAAACTAGTAAACTTGACATTTTTTTAAAGTTTAAATTTTTCAAAAAAAAAATGTGTATAAGAATTTAGAGAAATTAAAACCAGCAAATTCAAAATTACTTACTTAGCTCCAGTTTTTCTTAGTTTTGAAAATGCGTTTATAACGTTTAAATTTTTAATAAAATATATTTTAACAAATTTTCAATATTTAACACTAGCATCTTTAAATTAATTATTTGGTCCTTTTTTTAATATTAAAAAACATTTGAAATGATTTCTAAGAGATATTTCTTTTATAAATCTTTCCAATAGCTTTTTTACACTCAAAATTTTTAAATTTGAAATAACTTATGTAATCCTAATTAAGAATAGCCATTTCCTTAAAAAAACATGTTTAATGTGTACAATGTTTCATTAAACTTCTGTTTATGGTCTCGTTTGCCAACCATACAAAATTATTTCATTTGATCAATCACATGTTGACAATGATTTAGCAAATTTGATCAAATTCTATTTTAATAATTTATGTCAGTTTATTAGTGCTGTATTAATTCTGATTAAAAAAATATATAATTAGGAGAATGTGTAGAAAAAAAATCATTAAATAAATTTATTCTTATTAATATGATGTTATGATTGAGTTTTATTCAATAAAATTTTCTAATAATCAATACAATGTAATTTAAACTTCAAATATAACCCAATGATAATTAATATTTCTAAAGAAAGCTCATTCGTATATACATGTGCTGAAGTAAAATTATATGAGATAAAACTATATGAAGTTTGTAAGGATCTTTTTAACATAAGTGTGACATAATTAAATTTAAGGTATTTTAAGTTTTAATTATGTATTTAAGATATTCATATGGGTCTGATTTAAATGTGGAATAATTGTGTTTAAGTTGAGTGGGTGAAAATATTAAATTCTGAGTGTTTTGTTCTAATGGGCTATAACAGAAAAGAAACTCTTACAAGGAGGGAGTTTAGTAAGAGCGAAGGCATGCAATTAGAAATGCAAAAATTTCTATTTCTACCACAAAAAGAATAATTTTCTTCAATTTTTTTGGTTCCATTCTTCTTCCTCCTCTCTAAAATTTAAAGTTATCTTTTCTCCTCCATTATGATTCTCAATCTACAAGCTATCTATAAAGAAGACCTATAAAAAAATATGAAACCTTACTTTTAAGTTTTCTTAAGGTAAACTCCTTTTCCTTTATCTTTTCTTTAACTCCCATTTATTCTTCTTGGAAGTGCAAACATGACTTTTGGCTTTTGTTGGGTTTAAAATTTTTTTTAATTGAGCTTAATTATGAAGTTTTCTATGGCTAGGATAGGATCCTTGAGGTGATCAAGGAATTTTTTACTGTTTTTAATTTTTCTATTTCTTCAAATTCTATTTTTCTTGTGATATAGGAAAAAGTCAAGCTAAGGAAAACTAGTTATGTTTAGATCTTAATCTTAATTATAATTGATAATTTAATGTTGTGTTGATTTTTAGTTCCTCTTATAAATTAAATGAGAATCAAATTGGTGTTTTGTTAAATTGTTTTAGTATTAAGAAAAAATTGTTAGTAAATGATGCACTAAGGCCTAATTTTGATTATGTAGTAGATTTTGCTTCTAAATTGTGTTAATGAGATACAAAGATCAATATGCTTAGATTTTAGACTTAATGATATGATAGATTTAGATTTGTACTTTGGATATTGATATTGATAAGTTAAAATTTTGTTTTGCCTTGATTTATAAGATAACGGTGTTAAGTTGGTGAAATTTTATATCCTTATTTGAGAGGTTTCTTTTATTCTTTTAGATTTTAGATGTGATAGTGTAGTTGGTTGGTGATAATTTGTGTATGAAAAAAATTATTCACTTTTAAGACATTGTTGTTAACTTGAATCTGAGTAGTGGTATGTGAGATAAATGGAATTAGGAAGCCTACATCTCCTTATCAAATTATAAGTTTTAGGTTGTTAATATTTGTAACTCTCTCTTAAGCGATATTTAGGCCAAGCGTTACTAAATAATATCACTCAAGCAAATTATTCTTGTTTAAAAAAGGATTGGTGTGATGAAAAATTTACTCTAAGTTTTAGAATCTTGGTTATGAATGAAAATGGCTCAAGTAAGAAAATTCCCATTCAAGTCAGATTGTGACAAAGAATTTTTCTTATTTATATAAAAAAAAATGTTGCTCGAGGAGGGGATCTCGCTCAAACGATATTCCCTTGTTTATAAGGAAGTGTTTCCCAATATTTAAATTAACTTGAAAGGAATTGAAGGTGCATTTTACAAGTGTACTTCCTTATTTTACTTTATATGATTCTAAATTGAAAGTTTATATTTTTTTTAATATTGTTAAATAAATGTGTAGAGAGTTGTGTGTAATTCAATCATTAATGCAATAGGGTGAAAAGTGGTTACCAAAGAGATAATCTATCCTTGTATAGGTGTAATGTGTGCATTGAGTTATGCAATATGCTCTTGGGATATCTCGACTTTACTGATAACCTAAATCATGACAATTTACTAGTCTTGTATTTCATGAAATGTTTGAAAGGTGTTTTTGTTAAAACCAAGCTTAAAAAAATCATTTCTTTAAGGTTTTGACTTGTGTGTGTGTGTGTTTTGTTTGGTTGCTATTTTAATTTCTAATATTGCATAAATTGAAAGTTTATATTTTTTTTAATATTGTTAAATAAATGTGTAGAGAGTTGTGTGTAATTCAATCATTAATGCAATAGGGTGAAAAGTGGTTACCAAAGAGATAATCTATCCTTATATAGGTGTAATGTGTGCATTGAGTTATGCAATATGCTCTTGGGATATCTCGACTTTACTGATAACCTAAATCATGACAATTTACTAGTCTTGTATTTCATGAAATGTTTGAAAGGTGTTTTTGTTAAAACCAAGCTTAAAAAAATCATTTCTTTAAGGTTTTGACTTGTGTGTGTGTGTGTTTTGTTTGGTTGCTATTTTAATTTCTAATATTGCATAAATTGAGTATGAACTTCGTTCAACCCCCTTCTAAAACTAATCAAACCTTTATATAAATATAATTTTTCTTGAGGGAGTATCCAATTTCATTCTTAGTCACTTAACACTTCTTAAATATTTATCTAACTCTTACTAACTAACTTGAGCGTCGAAAAAATATTTTGTAGGTAAACCTCCACTCGATAGCTTAACTATCATTCTAAAAACGATTCAATTCAACCAAAACTTGATTTCTTCAAAACCTCTCAACCCACATCAGAACTCAACTCCGAACATAAGGATTTATACTTTTTTTTTTTTTAAACTTGATATGTTAATTTAGATGGAAGTAATTTTTTAAATTGCAATATACTTGTCAATGTATTTTTAAATGTTTTGATTAGAGGATTCATTAACAAAACCCTTAATTCTCCCTTTCCCGTATGTCATGTTTTGGCATTAGTTTTTTATGCTTTTATGAAGTAAGAGTCAAAACCTCATTTTCCTCGTAATTACCTAAAGATGATCCACAAACACAATGATTATAATAAATTTTAAGGTACACAAAAAAAATATATATATATATAAAATATTTAACTAAGTCATTTGCCTTAGTGATAGTTGACTCTTTCTCCCTAACTAAAGTATTGTATTTTAGTTTAATGAATTAAAAACATAATTAGAAGAGAAAGTATCAGTCAAATATTTTTATGAAATTAATTATGAACTGTTCATAAATAATCTGCACTAACAAGATTGTTAAAAAAAATATAATCTGTGGCATGAATTAAGCAGTTATTTAGGAAAATGTGATTATAAAAGGAATTAACAAATTCATTGGCTGCTCAAATTGTACTCTGTAACATCAAAGGAACAAAATAATAATCCACTTGTTTCTGGTAAACAACTTTAGAATGATTTTATTTCATTCTCAGCTGTCACCAACTATTGTACATTGACTTCAAAGCCACAAGACTTATGGATTCATTGGAAGGAGCTTTTAGAATGTTTATTAAGGAAAAATGGTTTTAATAAAATTGTATATCACAACATCTCCTAAGAGTTTTAATTTTTACGATCAGTTGGAGATTCTACATAAGATACACTTACATTATAGTATAGTGAAATCATAGTACATAAATAAATGGAAATTTTTCTTTGGTTAATTTTGTAATATTGAATTAAATTTAAAATTTATTTTCTTAGATGGTATTAGAACTTGCCTTAAAAAAATTATTGATTTATCATTTCTTCATGTATCAAATTATCAGTCTAAATTTCACTTTACAAGTTAAATTAAATTTAAAATTTATTTTCTAAAATAATCAATATTTTTTTTTTCATTCTAAATCAATAAAAAAAAGTTGTGATAATCCATATTTGTTGGCAAATTCTCCATCCACCTCCATACATTTTCCTTATACCTACGTGTTAATTGTAAAAAGTCAGTTTTAATTTTTTAAAAACTTTTAAATAACTCTAAATTAAGAGTAATATATTTTTTTTTAAATAACCTCAGTTGCATCCCACACCCTCGTACATTTCTTTTAGTCGCAATACTTCCATTATTTTCTAGTTGCAGCTTTTGAGAGGATAGTTTCATCATTTTAACATGTTGACAAGAAGATCCATTATATTTTTTAGTGCAAAAATATGTTATTTTTTAATTTTATATTTCATTTTTCTTCTTGTTAATAAAAGACGACAAAACTACCTCAATTACTGATCAACAACAATCACCACCACTTAAAAAAAAAAAAAAAATACATTACACTTTCCACCATACTCATCAAAATATTATTGAAATTAAAATATATATATATATATATATATATATATATATATATATATATATATATATATATATATATATATATATATATATATATATATGAAGGTGGGAGGAAGAATTTGTCTGGTTGTTTCTCAATGTGAGACAGTGGGCTAGACTGTATAATGCCAGCAACTGCTAAGGTGCCCTTCATTCCTATTTTTATTAAAATAAATAAATAATAAAACAATATATTTTAATTTATTTAAAATAAAGTAATTTCATTTTGCTCCATATAAAATTTTACGAACACTTACTATCTGGTAACTGTATAATTATTGTTGTTAACTTTGATGTGAAAAAAATTTGTGAACACATGTAGTCCTTGTAATTTGTTTTTTTCATTTAGGTTCTGAAATTGTTTTGGTTCCAACATTTCCAAAGACTAAACCAATAAAATCACAATTTTATAAAGACTAAAAACACTTAAAAAAATCAGTTTAACGGCAAAAACAACATTGCTATTGGAGAAAAATATAGAACTTAAAAGTACTAGTAAAATTTTATAAAGATAAATGAAATACATGTTATTTTATGGGAAACAAAAAAAACATATTAAAGCATCTTCAATTTTCTTCTACTCTTCTTTGTACTATTTCATCTTCACCAACTCATACTCTCTTTCATTTGTTTCGAAAATTACTTTTAAAATGTAAAAATTAAAAACACAATCAATCACTCCCTAATACTTGTTAGTTCAATTATGGATCATCATGCATTGCAAAAGGGTTCAGCGTTGTTTACAACAAAAGCAGTCTTCATTTACAACTTACAAAACAAGTATGCATTTTTCTCTCACAGAAAAACTTGACAGGAACTGTTGGAATTCATTTAAAACAGAAAAAAAAAACACAAATCAAAAAAATACTCTTTTCATTATATAGTTAAGAAAGAATTAATACAGAAAGCCAAATCTGATCACATATAGCACAGAAGTCACTTCTTTTCCTCCAATCAAGAATCAAGAATCAAGAATGCAAGACAGGTGAAAGTGGTGTTCAAATTTTGTCAGAGTTTTTGGATTCTCAACATCATATTCTGCATCAAAACTAAAACTAAATACATCAAAGAATAGTTTCCAGACATGATCAGAAGGCCTAGATACCTCAACTGAAACATGGAAAATCTGACATTGTAGAAGTTTAAAAGATTATCTTACTGACCATCAAGACAAATTGGACAGTCGTCCTCTTCTTCTGTCATTAATGCATGAAATTCTTTTGACTTTGTTAGTTCTGCCTTTCTTGGAGATATGGTGTTGAATTAGCTTTAATTTTACAGTGAGATTCTTCAAGATCTTCACATGTAACTAATGTTTCAAAGTTACTAGCACTACCTGTTTCTCTTCCTGGTTCAGAATCTGTTGATGCATATCAGGTGAGGAAGTTTCCAGGTTCAAGCTTACCAGCAATCTGGTAGAGACTGAAATAGTTACACTATCATTAAAAGTTGTGGGCACTGAAAGCAAATTTTAGTTGTCATACCATATGTGCATGAAAAAATATGCCATCGCCAAAAACACTGGACTAAGAAACGTTATTTTTCATGAAGCACTGAAAACATTCAAGTTAAACTACAACTCAGCCACCATATCAAATGCTCCATTATTTTCCCATCTTCTCCTTGGAGAGAAAAAAAAGGAGAGAAGGGGTACAAAGTTACAATTGTACAATGTGAACAATGCCAGAACTTTGTTATCGTACACTGACATTGACATTCACATCTAATGGAGAAAAAACATTCCCTGTATATGATTCAGTATCGGCAGTTGACACTTCCAAGTTGCCATCAGATAAGCTTCCACCAGTAGACACACCATTGCCTGAATTAGCCTTCACCCCATGAAAGGAATCTCCAGTAACCAGAGCTTGAAGCAACTGGGGAGGTGGAGGAACACTCACCTCCACCAACCCCTCCAACATCTTCACCACCATACCCATAGTAGGTCTCATTGCCTCATCATCTTGAATGCACCAAACTGCCACCAAAGCAACCCTCCTAGCCTCCTCAACGTTATACACATTACCAAGTTTCTTATCAATCACTTCACCCACATTTCCCTCTACTATCTGCTGCGCCGCCCAAGGTGGGAAGAACCACTTCCCCCCACTCTCAGTACCACCCTCTCCACCACCGCTGGCAGACGGCAGCGCCTCCACGTTCCTCCGACCGCCAATCAGCTCCAGCATTGTCATTCCATAGCTGTAAACATCTGCCTTGGTTGTAATTGCCACACCAGAAATCCACTCCGGTGCAACATACCCCCACGTTCCCCTCATAGTCGCCAACACCCTACTGAAGTCCCTCCCAATGAGCTTTGCTAACCCAAAATCAGAAACCTTGGCAGTGAAATCAGCATCCAAAAGAATGTTCTCTGGCTTGATATCGCAATGTATGATGCAACACCTACACTCCTCGTGTAAATAAGCAATCCCCTTAGCAGTGCCAACAGCCACCCTAAACCTAACATCCCAACTCAGACTAGGCCCTTCCTTCCTCAAATAAACACTAAGAGCACCATTCTGCATATACTCATAAACCAAAAGCCTATGGGAATTCTCAGAGCAAAACCCTCTGAGCCTCACAAGATTCACGTGTTGAATATTCCCAATTGTGGAGACCTCAGCCCTGAACTCCTTCTCCCCACTCCCTGGCCTCTCCAACCTCTTTACAGCCACAATTGAAGCATCATTCAACTCCCCCTGAAACACAGTCCCAAACCCTCCATGCCCGATCTTCTCCGAAAACCCCCGAGTCGCCAACTGAAGTTCCTTGTAAGAAAACACCCGCAAATTCAACACAGGCACAAACCCATCCTCCTCCTCCAACCCCTTTCTTCCACCCCTCCTCTTCACCATCACCAACAATGTCACCGCCGCCACCCCCAAAACCGCAACCGACCCAATAACAACCCCACTTAAAACCCTCCAATCAAACCCCTTCTTCCCAGATTCCCCTCTCGGAACCCTAACATACAAAACCACACTCTCAACATCGGCGGTTGAATTCTGAAAATCCGAAAGCGACCCATAAAAATTCTTGCACAACCCACTCCGCTCGTCGAAACTCAACCCAACGCACCCACAATCACCCAAACACTCGCGCTCGCAAAAGCTTCTAGATTTCCCCTTAACCAGACTCACATTCCCAAATCCAAACTTCACAGCACCAAGATCTTCAAACCCATCACCCCTATCACACCCCGCCTCCACACGGTGACAACCTTGAGAGTAATCACCGGAACCCCACCCATGACCATCCAATGGCTCAAACCCACTCACACACTCACACAATTTGGATGTTTCCCCAGTGCAAACCCCGAACCCCCCGCAGAGTCCCCGAACCTGGCACGCATTCTCCGGCTTGGTCCAAAAGTGCTCCCAGGACCCCGACTGGCTGCTCCACGCGTACTGCTTGACCTGCCCGAAAGGCTCCACGCGGAACATCGTCAGCGGCCGGAATCCCGTCTCGACGGCGCGTTCGGAGAAGCCGAAGGTCGCGGCCGGGGAGAACGGCGCGGCGAAGTGGAAGGCGTAGAGGTAAGGGACGCTCATCTCGGGGACGTTGAGAAATCTCCCATTGCTCCAGTTCCCGGTGGACCAGTACGAAACGGTGCCGTTGAAGACGAGCTCGAACTCGCCGTAGAAGGATGGCTTCAACCGCAGGGAGTAAAGCCCCGGGGAAGGGTCCGTCTCCGTGCGCCAAGAGATAAGGGAGTTGAAGCGCGTGAGGTTCATGCCGGGGAGCCACGTGTCAGAGGGGGAATCGAAGCTCTGCCATGAAACGACGCCGTCGGAAGTGAGGAGGACGAGGTTTCCGGAATCAAGAAGCTTGAGGGTGAGGTTGGTGGTGGTGGTGGCGGCGGCGGCGGTCCAGAGAGTGGTGTTGAAGTGGGTTAGGAGTAACTGACCGGTTGCGGTTAGTTGAAGGGATGAAGCGGTTTGAGAGACGGAGGGGTGGAGGCGGTTGGCGACCCAGACGGTGTTGGGGTAGGGTAAAGAAGTGCGGCGGATGGCGAGGTAGAATTTGGGCGGGCCTGGGCCCGGGCCTGGGAAGAAATTGAAGAAGCCAAGTTGGAAAGTGTTGTTGGGGCTTTGCAGAGTGTTGTTGCCTTGGAGAATGATGGTGGTGGAGGAGGAGGAGGAAGTGTTTAGAATGAGAATGAAGAGAAGAAAGAAGAGGAACATTGTCTTTGATTTGTTATGTTAAGGAAGTAGAATTGCATGGAGAAGAGAAGATGAAGAAAAAGAAGAAGAAAGAGTTTTCGGAGATACACTGTGTTTATGTCTGTGTTCGTGTTCTCCCATGACACTTTGCTTCTTCTGTTTTCTAAATTCTCCACCTTTGGTCGCTGCTTTGTTTTTAAATCTCCAAATTATCCTTTTTTTTCACTCTTTCTCTCTCTATGCTCTGTATCAATTATTTTTAGATTTTATGCTTCCTTATGTGATGTCATCAACCCTCCCTTCAAACCTTCCACCTACTAACTAATCCATAAAATATATAAAAATAAGAAATTTGCTAATAAAATGTGAAAATATAAATAAGAAATTAATAAATAATAATAATTAAGTAATAAAATAAAAAATATGTTTTTGAAAATAGAGACAAACATCTCCCATATTGAAGAGGAGAAGAATATTCAAATTCATCTCATAAATGCAAGGAATGAAAACAACATGATATCTAAAAAAACACAATGTCATCATGATTCATAGGAATATTAAATCTATTCCTTTTGGCTCCAATTGATAACTCAATTTTTTATTAACAATTTAGCTGTTTTTTTACAACCAATACTTTAGTGTAACACTTTACCCTATTCGGATGGTTTAGTAATAATTACTATATTGATATGATATGATATCTGTTTTAGTTTAATTTATATAATAATTATGCTTTCTTATTTTTTATAATGCCAGACATTAACTGATTGACGAAGAAATAATTTGAAATGATATAAACTCTTTATGGCATATAGTGCTGAAAGAGAATTTTACCTCTAAAATATTTGATGACGCAGAATTAAGAGTTTCAATCTTCCCTAACATAGATACCTAGGTTTTATTGCTCAGCACATTGTTCAAAAGGTTTTTCTTTTTTATATAAATAAAAATATTATTTTCAAATGTGGTTGAAATAAAAAAAAAAAATTTGAATTACATTCGATCAGTCGATCTGCACCTCACTTTCTTTTTTTGTTAAACTCTCTCACTCGTTCTTCTGCTCCTCCTTATTAGTTCTGGATTTCGGATGATACTTGCAAAAGTTACTTTGACATTCAAATCAAACTTCAGTACTCAATAATATTTAGATTAAATGATTGTATACTTAATCTTTTGAAATTTATATTAATTTATATAGTTACTGTGAATTATTATTGTTAATAAGTTTAATAAAAGAAAATTAATAAATATTGGATCATTAATCAACTTATTTGTTGATCATGTCAATCAATTTACACTAAAACTTATATCGGAATTCGAGTAAAAAATTTAGCTATACAAAATCTATCGATACAAAAATTTTCTATTTGTGGAAGATTGGAAAATTGAAAAATTAAATTTAAAGGATTTGATTTAATTATTAGTCCTCTCAAACATATTATTGAGTAATAATTCGATAATTAAATTATCATTTGAGATTTATATATATATATATATATATATATTTATTTTTATTTTTTTTGTACTTTGTCCATTTATTAAATGTGTAATGATGACGTTAACATTTCATTAAAAAGAAAAAGTTAATACGTGTTAACATTGTTTTGCTTTTTTTAAAGACGTATGGGCATGTTAGAAATTCAATGGAGAGATAAATATAATTTAAAATGTAATGGTAAAAAGATATGAAAAGTTAGGTTATAAAATTTATAAAATAATAATAATTAAGTAATAAAATTTACAGTTCAGATACTTTACCATGAAATGTTTCATTTCAAAAGTTAATTTGTTAAATTCAAGAAAGTTACATCTAATATTTGATTTAAATAATAATATTTCGCCTCTATCGTAAAACGAATTTGAAAAGTTAAGTATGCATTATATTTATTTATTTCTTGATTATAACATTAATCTAGATGAATAAAACTTAATTATATATATATATAAAGTGAAAGTGAAAGATAAAGGGTAATTTGGTAGAAGACAAAATGGGGAGTGATGGCAGACAAATGCTCTGAAGTCCACTCATCAATTTATCTGTTTTCAAGTGAGGAAATGGAAAATTAATTTTAAAAAAAGGGCTTTTTGAGGAAATATATATATATTTCTTTAAAAGGAGTGAAATATCTTGTAGCATTTATTTATAGGTAAAGAAAGAATAAAAATAAAAATAGGAGGCAGAGATAAAGGGGACCATTAAAATATGGGAACAGAACAGTGAAGAAATTGAGCAGCATGTTACACCCAACCAAACCAAAAATTCTTATTCTTGGACACAAACGCGTAAATGACTGTGATTTCTAACTTTGAGAGAGAACAACTAAATTTTATTTTAAAATTATAATTATCTTATTTTTTATTATATTTAAATCAATATTTAATTTAATATAATGATAAAAAGATAATTTGATCTTTATATTTTTTTAAAATATATTTAAATTGATTCTTTTATGTTGAGTCGATCAAACGACGTTAAATAATATGATAAAAAATTAATTTAATTTTTATATTTTTAAAATATATTTAAATTGATTTTTTATGTTGATTCGATCAAATAACATTAAATAATGTGATCAAACAGACATTAAATAATACGTATGTGATAGAAAGAAAGAATAATCTGGAATGTTAATTAAAGACAGATCATTAATTATTTAAGATTTGAAGAAATGGGAGTGCTTAAATGAGCCCCACAGTGATGTTGTAGCTTCTGGAATTTTCCAAAATAAGAAATATTCTTGGTACAAAAAATTACATTGCACTAGTCTGCAATTTTTTAGTTTAGAAAATCGAATATTTTTATTTGAGTTAAAGTTTTATCCATTGGTTGAATTTAATTATGGGTTTTTACATTTGAGCTGTTTCAATTTTTAACAGTTCTTATAATTTTGTTTTGACAGTATAGTAATTGATATGTGGATTAAACCGTTCTAAAAAATAAAGAGTACAAAAGATAATTATAATATTTTGTTCTAACATTAATTTTGTTTGCAATTTGCAGAAGTGGAAGTTTTAGCCACCAAAGTCCAACTCCACCAACCACTCTAGGAGGCCCATTCACATATTGTAGGTTTTTTTGGTAAAGAAATCGATCAATTCAGGTTTTGACTTATGACTGTATTTCTGTTTGTTAGCCCCACATTACCTACGAAGTCACTCAAAGGTTTTTATTAGGAAACCACTTTGAATTTTAATTTTCTTTTCTTAATTAAGTTTTAAGTTATTGAGTATTTTTAATTGAGTTATCATTAATATTTTTAAGTACATTGACTGTTAAAAAATATTATATATATATATATATATTTTTTTTTTTTATTAGTTCGATGATGTGATCTTACTTCGTATTTCTGTTTATTTGTTTCTGTGTATTAAAAGAATGTGATCTTACTTCGTATTTCGGTTTATTTGATTTTATGTATTAAAAAAATATAATATTTTGTGATTAATATAAAACGATATTAGGATGAATAAAAAATAATAAATGATTTTATTAGTTTCATAAAAAATAAGTTGGACAATAAGAGATTGTAAGAGATTGTTATCACTAGTGGTGAGAACAATAATAAAATAATCTATTAATGGTTCTGTAGATAAAACATGAAAAACTGTAATGACTTCATTATCCAACATATTTTTAATAAAATCAATAAAAATTACTTTCATTTTATATTATTTATAATAATCACAAAATCTTATGTTTTTTACTACGTGCAAACAAGGAAGCAAGATAATAACAAAATAACATCACCTTATTAATGAAAAATTAAACTGCAAAAACTCAATTGAAAAATATAAATCTTTTGAATATTTATTAGAAAAAAAAATTAATAAAGACTCACTTGAAAATACTTCATTTTTTTATGAAATTAAGACTAAATTAAACTTCTTTTTCAATATTTTTATTAAGCAAAAATGGTTTTAATGATAATATGCTCCTGAAAAAAGGAAAAATGCTGTTATTGGGCATGCTTATCAATCAATTAAAAAGATTCTAATGATCAAAACATCATCATGAGGTTTATTTTTGACAATCACTGCCTTTTTCTGTCTTTTCCTTTTTCATTCTTGACGAATCAAAACAAGTTATGATACCCCATGGTTGGTTTTGTTTTTTTTTAACAAGAGTACTACTATTCTAACAAAAATTTTCAATTTTAAAAATGCAAAAATGTAAATCTTACTGTATTTAACTAAACCAAGCACCCTAACATTTATTACTTCAATTATGGATCATCTAGTGCTGCCATTATCCATTACACTTCGGTTCAGAACAGTTTTCTTGTATCATTTGTTATGATTGCCAATAAATGTAGAAAGAGTAGGGAAGTTCAGAGTACTAAACAATCCATGGAAAAAAAAGTCAATCTGCAATCAATCCATGACAAGGAAGTTACGAGGGAGGTTTTAAAGGGAAAGGTTGTATGACTTTGATTTGGTAGAATCAGTATTTGGGTTGGGAAAGTAGGGTAGGGAGGCATTAATGGTGCCATTGACATGTTGAACAGATTGTTCTGTTCATGCAGTTCTCACTTCCAGCAAAGGCAAAACAACAAACTGAGTTCACTATCAAACAGAAAACTAGCAGAATCAACATTTGTTAACAATGTTCACAATTACTCCTTTTTCTGCCACCCAGCAGAAGAGTTTTCAATTTAAAACAAAAGGAGTTCAGTGTATACAACAAAAGACGTGGATTCCCAACATCCACCACAATATATACATTGAAAAAGTGCTAAAATGTAAAGCAGACTTTATTTACAAGACTAATACGCATTTTTTTCTCTCACGAAGAAAATAACATGGAAAAACAGATAAATATTGAGAAATTCGAACAAGAATATGGAGAGAATGGAGCAAAGTAACATGGAGGGAGGGGGGAAATCCATTCTGAGAACATGAATTTCTTGATCTTGAGAAAAGCCTTCATCTGTTCACTGATGATAGGTAAATTCCAACATGACGAGGAATTGCAGTTAAAAGAGACATGGAATGTGGTGTAGCCTTCTGTAAAATCCTTTTCATTCTTCTTGTCACAGACTGTACACCCAATGAATTAGCCCACTAAAACAACGACCATTTAAATGCTCTAGGAATTGAAATGAATTTGTATTATCTTCTAACCAGCTATCAAACAATGAGTTTTCATCTGTCTTTCAAGGCATTTATAAGAAGCTCTTTTTTTTAAGCAGCAGGACTAGTTCAGTGTCTGGTCAAATATCATCTCCTGTAGCATAGAGGGAAAATTATTTCACTATAGCTCAGCATAATAGATAAACAAGATAAAAAAAGGCTCAGAAAGAGGGTATTTATTGTCAACAATAACCAATAATAGACATTTGAAAGGAACTGTTGGAGTTCATTTACCGAAAAAAGCACACAAAAAATCATCTTTTCAATATGTAGTTAAGAAGGAACTAATGCAGAAAGCCAAACCTGATCACATATAGGACAGAAGTCACTTCTTTCCATCCAATCAAGAATGCAAGACAAGTGAAAGTGGTGTTCACATTTTGTCAGAGTTTTTGGATTCTCAACATCATATTCTGCATTAAAAATAAAAGTAAATACATCAAACAATAGTTTCCGGAGATAATCAGAAGGCCTAGATACCTCAACTGAACCATGGAAAATCTGACATTGTTGAAGTTTAAAAGATGATCGTACTGACCATCAAGACAAATTGGACAGTCGTCCTCTTCTTCTATCACTAATGCATGAAATTCTTTTGACTTTGACAGTTCTGCCTTGCTTGGAGATATAGGTGTTGAAATAGCTTTAGCTTTACAGTCAGATTCTTCAAGATCTTCAGATGTAATTAATGTCTCAAAGCTAGTAGCACTAACTGTTTCTCTGCCTGATTCAGATTTTGTTGATGCTGGACCTCCCAGGACCATATCATATGGTAGAGGTGCAGGAGGGGGCTGGTATGTATCAGGGGAAGAAGTTTCCAGGTTCAAGCCTACCAGCAATCCAGTAGTGAGTGAAGTAGTGGCACCATTATTAGATGTCAAAGACTCACGCTCTTCTAAAGTTGGTGGGCACTGAAAGCAAGAGTATTTTAGTTATCACTTCATGAGTGCATGAAAAAATATGCCATCACTAAAAACACTGGACTAGGAAACTTTATTTTTCATGAAGCACTTAATTTGGAGAAAACACTGAAAACATTCACGTTAAACTACAACTTAGACACCACCTTCTCATCTGACCCCCCATGGTTTTATTTCACTGTATTGCTGTTAATCTTTGTAAGAAATAAAATACAAATACAACTGGTACAAAGTTCATAGATTATCTGGAATTAACTTTGATGCATGTCTACATTTAAAGAAGTCATAATCATAACTCTTACAAGCCCCTTGATGTAAAAGAGAACCGAAGTAGAATACAAAATATAGATGAGCTGAGAAGTGTCACTTAGAATAAATACATGCACTGTTTTCCATCATGAATCTACTTTATTCAGAATGGTTAAAGGTTCAGAGAATGAACTAATAGTGAGATTATTACATTGATGCATATAAGCAACCATATATGCTACATGAGCCACAAATCAGGTAAGAGAGGTTAGAAGATTACTGACATAGTAATACACTGGTGTCCCATGTAGGTGAGTTTTCCTGGCAGAACAACAGCAACCTCCCATTTTTCAGCTGTCATTTTCTGTCAAACAATCAAACCCACCACCAACTGACACTCTCATTCTCTTCTGTTATTTTTGGGGATCGAAAAAGGATCAAAGGCCACTACACTTTATGCATCCATTCTGCTACCACAAGTTAAAAAAGCGTACATGCAAACATACATCACATTAGAAACAAACTTAAATCGCATGAAATCAATGTCAACTTAAAATATGCAAAGAACACAGAGTGAAACAATCAATTACACAGCTGCAACAGCAAGTCCTTCATTTTGAGCAATAAATAACATAATATCAAGTTGCATGTAGTCTCAGTACGGATTATGTTATTATAGTACTGCTGCAAAAAGTTAAAAATGACTCACCCTAATTCATGATCACCCCAATTACATATTCCTAAATCAGCACTCAAACTTCAACAAGAGACAAACTTTCCATTCATGAAACCAATCCACTCAATCAACAAGAACATGGCAGCAAACAAACAACAAAGTCAGATTCGTCCGCCGCCACAACAAAACAGACCAAACACCCTGACCCAGAACAATACCACCAAAACCAAGAAAAGGGTTGAACAGGAAGATCCATTTGAATCAAAATCTATGGAACAAACCCTAAAGTTTGAGGTGGAAAAAGGAAGTAGCTTTCTAGTTTTTAGTTTGATGGAATAAAAAAAAGTACCTTGATTGGAAGGGAGGGTGGGAAATTGGTTCCACGAAAAGTGCTAGAGAGGGAGTTGGGAAATTGAGAAGTTGGATTATTGTTATGTGTGCATTCTTAGATAGGCATGGCATTAGCATCAGCATAGGTTCATTGTTAGTACTAGTTTTGATTTGATGTTACCGTGTTGTGTTGGTGGGGTTGTCTCTCCACAGAGGACGCGCTCCACTCGTTTGTGTGTCATAAGGAGCTTTGTCGTTTGTTGGGTTTGGATTTGCAAATGTACAACTGCATCACAAAAGTCAACTCCATTACTTCATCAACAAATTTATTGCATATTAATGTAACACTCCCTTCTAAGACTCCCAGACATGTAATACCATGTAATTTGTCGCACAGAGGGTTGTAGTATTTCAAAATACTAAATGTGTATCTGTATATATACATTCATCCATAAAATTTAACTACATTTATTATATCTGTGTTACTCACTTCGAGATTCAACTTCTTGACTTGCATCCCTGTTTATTTATTTACCTAATATACAATCATGATGGTTTTCAAACGTAACAAACAAACAAAATCAACTATTATAAATAATATGTAACAATACAATTGTTGTAGGATAAACAGGAATAACAATACAATTGTTCTAGGAAAAAAAAAGAGGAAAGTCTTCCAATTAGATCATTCAATTTAGCTAAAAAAAAATTGGTTTTTAGCCGGATTGTTATGTCATTTTCTGATTATATGTCTTTTTTTTTTATGTTTTATTTGTTCTTCCCATTCTTCAATATTTTATTTTGTTTTTAGTCTTTTCAATATTAAATGTTAATTTTTTTTATTTAAGATCAATTTCCAATATTTAAGCTATTATAATAATATGAAAAAATAATGGGATTCTTCTATTGAATATTTATTATTATTTAAGATTGTTTTCATATCGACTTTATTCCTATTCGCAAATGTCTAAAATCTACTCAGACCTGACCTATGACACCCCAAGCCTCCAGCCTCTAGTCGAAGCCTTAGAGGCTAACTAATTGAAACCAACCTATGATACCACAAGCCCCCAACCTCAAGTTGAAGCTTTAGAGGCAAACTAATCGGAACCAACCCATAACATCACAAGCCCCTTAACCTCAGGACGAGGCCTTAGAGGTTAACTAATCAAAATTTTGTTACTAGTAATGGATCGAGTTTGGGTTCGACACCATGTCAAATTAAGACTTGTACATTTTTTTTCTTCATGTTAAGTTAAGACTTGTACAGGGCCTTCAATAAACTAGACCGAGTAATAACTCGACACCATGTTAAACTAAAACTTGTACATGTTTTTTTTTTCACATCAAGTTAAGACTTGTACGCGACCATCAATAAACTGGATCGACTGATAGCTCGACACCACATCAAGTTAAGACTTGTACATGGTTGTTTGTCATGCCAAGTTAAGACCTATACGTGGTCTTCAATAAACTGGATCGAGTAATAATTCGGCATCACATTAAGTTAAGACTTGTACATGATTTTTCTTCCCGTTAAGTTAAGACCTGTGCGTGACCTTCAATAAACTAGACCGAGTGATATCAACACCACATCAAGTTAAGACTTGTACATGTTTTTTCTTCACGTTAAGCTAAGACCTGTTATCTGCTACATGTTACCTGATCCATGCTACCTGTTATCTGCTACATGTTACCTGATCCATGCTATTTGGTACTTGCTACCTGTTAACTGTTATCTATTATTTGCTACTCGCTATCTTTTACCTGTTATCTATTACCTGTTACCTACTACCTGTTACCCACTACCTTTTACACACTACCTGTTATCTGTTACTTGTTACCTACTACCTGCTACCTGTTACCTGTTACCTGTTACCTACTACTTGTTACCTGCTACCAGTAACCTGTTACCTGCTACATGCTACCTGTTACCTGCTACCTGTTACATCTTACATGTTACCTATTACCTGCTACCTACTACCTGTTACTTGCTACCTGTTACTTGTTACCTGCTACCTATTACCTGCTACCTATTACCTGCTACCTGTTACCTGCTACCTGCTATCGGTTATATTCTACCTGTTACATGTTGCTGCTATCTGTTAAGTGTTATCTTTTACCAGCTATTTATTACCTGTCACGTGTTACCTATTACCTGCCACCTATTACCTACGACCTATTACTTGTTACCTGTTATTTGTTACTTGTTACTTATTACCCGTTACCTGTTACTTGCTACCTACTACATGTTATCTGCTACATGTTACCTGATTCATGTTATTTCTTACATGTTAGCTGTTAAATGTTACCTGTTGTTACCTATTACTTGTTACCTGTTACCTGTTATCTGTTACCTGTCACATGTTTCCTGGTACCTATTACCTGCTACCTGTAACCTATTACTTGTTACCTGCTACCTGTTACCTATTATCTGTTACCTGCAACTTGTCATTGCTACCTACAACCTATTATCTGCTATCTGCGACCTTATCTGCTACCTACAACCTATTACCCGCTACATATTACGTACTACCTACTATATGTTACCAGCTACCTGCTATTTGTTGTGTGTTACTTTTTACTAGCTACCTGTTACATGCTATCTGTTACCTGTTACCTGTTACCTCTTACGTATTACCTGTTACCTGTTACATGTTACTTGTTACATATTACCTACTATCAGTTACCTATTACCTATTACCTATTACCTGCTACTTGATACCTTCTATCTTTTACCTGGTACATGTTACCTACTACCTACTGTCTGTTACTTATTACTTGCTACATGTTACCTGCTACCTGTTACCTACTACCTGTTACCTGTATCTGCTACCTGTTATCTATTACATATTACATGCTACCTGTTATATGTTACCTTCTACCTTTTACCTGTTATCTGTTATGTGTTACATTTTACCAGTTACCTGTTATCTGTTACTTGCTACTTGCTACCCGTTACATGTTACCTACTACCTATTACCTGTTACTTATTACCTGCTACCTTCTATCTTCTACCTGTTAGCTGTTACCTGCCACATGTTACTTGGTATCGATTATCTGTTATCCGCTATTTGTTATATGTTACCTGATACTTGTTACCTGCTACCTGCGATCTACTATTTACTAGCTGCTACTTACTACTTGTTATTTGTTACTGGTTACCTGCTACCTGTTACCTGATACCTGATTCTTGCTACCTGTTACTTGCTACCTACTACCTGTTATCTACTACATGTTACCTGATCCATGTTACTTATTACCTGTTATCTGTCATTATTTGCATATTTATATTATAAGTATAAATTTATAATTTATTTTAAATGTTTGTGTCTGTCTATCAGTATTTTTTTTTATTATTATTATTGTAATATGTGTTTTATTATATGTGTATTTATATTTATTTAAATGAAATATAGATCTATGTGTATTCATAAAGGAAAAACGAAATAAAGATAAAGATTGATATTGGAGATGTCCTCATACCTACTCAAAAGAAATAAAATTGTCGTTAACAAATATCTTCGTTAATTAAATTATAACAATAATCAAATTGTATAAAACATATCATTCATAATTTTTTCAATTTTAAAAAATTATAAATTTTTTGTTTATTTTTTTATTTGTGTATTCTTTTCAAGAATAAGAAAAAATTAAAATGATTATCAATAAGTATTATAATTTATTTGAATTTTATAAAAAAAAAATAAAAATCAAATGACAACGTGAAATAAATAGAAAAATAAAAAAAAACATAATAAAAATGGAAGAAAAAATAAAAACTTATTTAGTAAGCAACGGGTAATTTATATATATTTATTTATATATAGTTTTACTTAAATTCCTATTATATTTTAAAAAAATTAAAGTAATTATCCATAAAAGCACATTTCAATTCAAAATTTAATTTAACTAATTATTTTCAAATAATAAATGTATTGCATCAAACCGTTTTTTTCGAATTTAATATTAAAAATAACAAAATAATCAAAATAAAATAATAAATTTTTTAATTATGTTTAATGTGTTTTATCATCAACAAAATGTGTGCATATACACGTTTTCCTATGGTCTACAATAATGAAAATAAACTAAATATGTAACGGTTAAAAGCATTTTTATCTCACCAGCAATCACTTTGAAAAGAAAGACTAAAACTGTTGTTTGATTAAGAGAAACTCCAAATCTGGATAAAATGAAACAAAATCATGGCATCAACCGTTAAACCTTGAGCCAAACCTCTGACATGACAATTCTTAGTGCAACTGTGTTTAGCCTCTCATCTCATGCTTTGCAAATTCCATTTCAAAAAGCAGCTTTGTTTCCCTCCAACCGTTTATTCATTTGTCACTCAATGCACCCATTCTTGGAGCACACGCAGAGCTTCTATTCCATTTCCTGATAAAACCAACTTCAGGGACCCTCGCACTGCTCATTTATTTTGTGCCAATGCCCTCAAATTCTCCGCCAAATGGGCCCTTTTTCCTGAAGGAAAACAGTTGCATGCCCATTTGATAAAGTTTGGATTTTGCCATGTTCTCTCCCTGCAAAATCAGATTTTGAGTGTTTATCTAAAGTGTAAGCAAACTAAAGATGCACAGAAACTGTTTGAGGAATTGCCTGTGAGAAATGTGGTCTCGTGGAACATTCTAATTCGGGGCATTCTTGGATGTGGCAGTGCAATTGAAAATGACTCTAATCCACAGCTCTGTTTTTCTTATTTTAAAAGGATGCTGTTGGAAATGGTGGTTCCGGACGGTACAATTTTGAATGGTCTCATTGGTGTTTGTGCAAAGTTTCATGATATTGACGTGGGTTTCCAGTTGCATTGTTTTGCAGTGAAACTGAGACTTGATTTGGATTGTTTTGTTGGAAGTGTTCTTGTTGATTTATATGCTAAATGTGGCATGGTTAAGAATGCAAAGATGGTTTTTCATGTTGTTCCTCAAAGAGATTTGGTTATGTGGAATGTGATGATTTCTTGCTATGCCTTGAATCGTTCATCGGAAGAGGCTCTGGGAATGTTCAACATGATGCGATCAGATGGTGCAAATGGAGACGAGTTCACTTTTAGCAGTTTGCTTAGCGTATGTGATACTTTGGACTGTTATGATTTTGGAAGGAAGCTTCATAGTCATATTCTGAAACAGTCATTTGATTCAGATGTGTTAGTAGCTAGTGCATTGATTAACATGTATGCGAAAAATGAAAATATAAGTGACGCACACAAACTGTTTGATAGGATGGTGATTAGAAATGTTGTGGCTTGGAACACGATTATCGTTGGGTCTGGGAATTGTGGAGAAGGGAATGAGGTTATGAAGCTTCTCAGAGAGATGCTTCACGAAGGGTTTCCCCCTGATGAACTAACTATTTCCAGCACTATTAGTTCATGTGGCTATGCTTGTGCCATTACTGAAACAATGATAGTTCATGCTTTTGCAGTTAAATCATCATTTCAAGAATTTGTATCTGTTGCTAATTCTCTGATTAGTGCGTACTCCAAGTGTGGTAGCATAACTAATGCATGTAAATGCTTCAGATTAACTTCAGAACCTGATATTGTTACGTGGACTTCATTGATAAATGCATTTGCGTTCCATGGTCTTGCCAAAGAAGCAACTGAAACATTTGAGAAGATGCTATCTTGTGGAGTAATTCCTGATCGAATTTCTTTTCTTGGTGTTCTCTCAGCTTGTTCCCATTCTGGGCTTGTGGCTGAGGGACTTCACTACTTTAACTTGATGACCAGTGAGTATCAGATTGTTCCCGAATCAGGGCATTATACCTGCCTTGTTGACCTTCTTGGAAGATATGGTCTTATAAATGAGGCTTTTGAATTCTTAAGGTCACTGCCAATGGAAGCTGAATCAAATACATTAGGAGCATTTATTGGATCCTGCAATGTTCATGGAAATATAGGACTGGCTAAATGGGCTGCAGAAAAGCTCTTCATCATAGAACCAGAGAAGAGTGTAAACTATGCAGTCATGTCTAACATTTATGCTTCCCATAGACATTGGTGTGATGTAGAAACAGTTCGTGGAATGATGGGGAACAAGGGTGCAAGAGTCCCTGGTTGCAGCTGGATAGAAATTGGTAATCAAGTTCATTCGTTTGTATCCAATGATAAGACACACCCTAAAGCTTTAGAAATGTATGCTACATTGAAAATGCTACTTTGGCCAATGAAGGAAAAATGCAGTATGAATTTGTGAAGGATACATCAGTCTATGATCTACATAATGTGTACTTGGATTATCCAATGGGACAAAATTTACATGAAATTGGTTAGGTGCTTTTAGTGTTATTCTCTTATTAAAATTGAAGTTTTACTTTGATCATTTTTAGTGTTATTCTCAAATTAAAATTGAAGTTTTATTCTGATAATCTGTGTAACAATAAATTATATTAAAGATTAGCATAGGGTTATTGAAATAAAACTTCAACTTCAATTAGAGAACACAATTTTAATTTATCTGTTGACTCTACGTAGTGGCGAACTAATGAGAATTTTTCATTTAGTCCTTTGGATTGGATGTTCATTCGGTTATCAAAGAGGATTTTTTTTCACTATAAATACAATTTTTGAATTGCACAATTGAGAACTTATCTTGTCCGAGTAATTTGGGACTCTAGCCCAGCAATTTTTAGATTATATCTCCTTATTTCTTCTATTCCTTTTCTTATAGAATTTCTTGTTCCTTCTTGGTCATGTATGTGTCCCTTTTAGTTTAGGTACATTGTTTTTATTATCCGTCATTATCTTTTATTATTCAGGATTTTCCTCCTTATATTTCACATAAAGTGAGTATCATATTAGGTTTTCTAATGTATTCAATTTTATAATAATATTAAGGTAATTGCATTCAATCATTTCAATCATTTCAAAATGTGCATCTCCAAGATTATAGCATTTTTTTTATTAACAATAAAAAATGAATAAATGTGAACTATTTTAGGGGTGGTTCAACCTTTATACAGAAACTCCTCCTTAATTTCCCCCTCTAGACATACTTCCATGTATATTTATAAAGACCACTACCAACAGAATCCATAATACAAACACCTAAGGTACTCTGTTTGAATACCTAATAGAGTACAACCTTACATCATCCTCATACAGACCAAATGATCAAGATACCAATCTGAAAAAGAGAAATACAAAGAATGTGGCTTAGTCATAATCCAAGACCAAGCCTTTAATTGAACCAAGGCAAACACTTCCAAAACATCAACTACACCTCCCTTAAAGATTACTTTGTTTCTATGTTTCCAAACCTCATTGACTACTGCAATTTATATTACTCCTCAAACCTCATTTACCGAAACAGGCGCATTAATCATCCTAAAGTGGGAAAAGTTTAGCAATGGAACATTGTGGAACACCATTTGCACACCCAATCATTCACATCAATAACTCCATAGAAGCCAAGCAAGTCTACACTCGATGAATAGATAGGTAATATTCTCCTCCTCCATCTCACAGAGACTACACGTAGGACTTGTAATCACGATCCCGCATTTTTCCAAGTGATCCCTGGTGGCTAACTTATTTTCCAACACCCTCCAAGCAGTAATTAGAGCAGAAGGTATAACTTTGAGCTTCCATAACTTCTTATACACCTCTTCTACAATGGCTCCTCCTCTTCCTTCCACACCCATCTATCCTCCATTTTCAAATGAAAGCTCACACCCTAGACTTTCTGAGAAAGAAGACTCACTAATTGTTTCTCCCATTCAAAAAGACTCCTTTTCCATACAAAATTCAAAATCCGGATTCCATTGTTCCATTCCCCAAACTCTACTATTGCAGAGGCTTTTGACAAATTCAGGAAAAACAACCTCAAAAGGCACCCTTCAAAACCCCCACAACCCGCCCAATTATCTTACCAAAACAAAACATTCTTCCCAATACCAAATTTCCATTCAACCATATCTTCAAAATTTCCATCCAAAATAATAGCATGATCGAGACCTTTGCCTAATGATTGTGCTCCAGTCATACACTTAGCCATCTCACATCCAACACGGTTCATAGCTTCCCAATCTTGAGTCGAAGCGTACGAAAAGGTTTAAATTACTTGTAAATGCGTAGTCACTCCACATCCGACACGGTTTCAAGAAATTATTTTTCTTGAATTTATCATCACACAAAATATGATACGATATATAGATAAATGTGACACCAAGAAAGGTGGTGGCGGGGACAAGGAATGGAAATGACGTGACTACAGCAAGACAACAGTTTCATCTTCTAAGTACTGTCCTATGACAAGTCTAAATCCTCTATTGGATCCCTTATTGTACTTCTGAAAATACAAATTCAAGAGTATGTATACATGAAAATTATGGAGTGAAGAAAGAAATTACCTTATTAATGTGATCTAATTGATAACGTTTTACAGTCCAATAATATGATAACTTATGACACTTTCATTTATGATTTCCGAGTTCAACACTATTGTAGTAAGTTGAAACTTAGTGTTCGTCAGGTTTGAATGCGTTATCGAATAAAATAATGATGCACTCAACCAGCAGAATCTGCATAAAGTTTATATCTTTTGAAATTTCTTCATTCTGCTTGAAAAGAAAAATCTTCTATCAAATTTTTAGCATTTTTAAATTTTCTTTACATTTGAAATCGAAACATTTTGCATGAAAATCAATTTCTTCTCCCTGTAGTTTTCTGTGAGTGCCTTTGTACAATTCAAATTTGCTTGCCGTTGACTGTTTTTTAACACAAAGTCGCTTATAAAATTTAATTCTTAAGAAAAATATGTATTTATTTAGGAGAAAAATTTAATACTATTTTGAATAAAACATAACTATTGACATATATTATTTTCAATATAATAAAAAAAATATTTGAATACAAAAGTTTTAATTAGGTTAATCTTTTTCTGCTTTATTAAAGATTCAATTAATGTAATTGAACACGTGAAAACACTTTACTAAATCTCATTATAATGAAAAATAATCTTAATTGTCATAATCAAACAGTCAATATACAAAACAAATGAATAAAGTAGTAAGTGTGTTACTAATATTTCCAAGTATTGATTCTTATTTTGTGATAGACCACAATGTAATATTTTAGGAACTTCTATAGGTATTTTTCTTTTTTTTAATGGTTATTATTTGTTATATTTTTAGCACAATAACTTATAAATTATCAACATATTATGTCAAAAAGGTATAATGATTCATATATTATGTTATTGGCGCCTTAGTTCTTCTATACCATTAATTCAGATATACTTTTTCTAATACGAAATTATCAATTATAAAATGTTGGTATCTAAATTCTTGAACATTCCTTTTAAAAAAATAGAATGCTGTAGTGAAAATTATTACTCTCTGTAAGCATTATATTCATTACATGTAGAGATAAAAAAAAAATATCAATTCATTGAATGCTTATTGTGATGTGATGAACAATTATTTTCCAAAACAGGAAAAGAACTCGTGGGCCTCTACGTTTAATTCATGACCCATAAAGAACTAAGTTAGGTCATAAAAGGACGTTTCTCACTGCAATTTTATAGTTTTTTCTGTCATAGAAAAATCATTTAATTTTTTAAAAAAAAACCATAGAATTTGAAAGATATTTTTAGATATAGAAAATATCTTTTAAATTATATATTTTAAAATAAATTTTACTAAAATACTTGAATTATAAAATTTAAAAAATATTTTTTAAATTTAGAAATATCTTTTAAATTCTATCATTTAAAAAATATTTTTAAAAAAATATATTTCAAATTATAAAATTTAAGAGATATTTTCTAAAATTTAAAATTACCTTTTAAATTTTGCAATCTAAAATATATTTTCTTAAATAAATATATTTTAAATTATAAAATTTGGAAGATATTCCGAATTTTTATCTTATAGTTATTATTTTAAACCGAGAGGGATGTAAGTTTATTTTAATTTTTTTCATTGAGGGTATAATAATTATAATTATCCGCTTGTAATTAAATTTAATTAATTTGACTCAAACTTTAAACAATATAGATTAGGATGTTCTAAATTGACAAGTTAAGTCTAATAAGATGGTTTGAAAATGGATTGAGTTGAAGTTTGTAACCAAGACAAAATTGTAATGACATTCGAAATTGATTTGAAATTGGAACGTCTACATTGTGAAAAGTCAACAACCAACACCGACTAAGAAAATTAGATGTTAAACCTTCAAATTTAATAGAGATGCAATCCATGGTATTGGGAGAGGAATTTGATTGATAAAAGTTAAATCATAGTAATTCGTGTGTTTAAAATTTGTGGTGAGAAAACAATATTTTAATGCATATTTTATACCTTAGACGAGATCAAATTCTTGTTTTCTGATAAGTGTGTTCGAACACCATTAATATTATTAATTTGATTTTATATAAGATATTATTGATTTAAACGTCATTTGTTTGATCTTAACTAAAATATATTTAATTTTATTTTTCTAAACTTAAGTTAAAATATTTTTACGGAATGGAGTGCAAATTGAGTGTATTATTAACTCAATATTAACCGTTCTCGCTGATTGACTCTTTCACCGATTGACTTGGGTTGAATGTTTCTTTTTGAATCTATTTCTTTTGGATTCTAATTCACGTCTCCTTGTAACACTAGAATATGATTTTGTTGTAACAAATGACGTCCTATCTATCTCTTCTGGATTCTGATTCACGTCTCCTTGGCAGCCTACCTGTTGATTATACTCCGACGATCAAGTCAACGATGACTTACAAAAAGTAAACAGTTTTCAATCTAGTTTGCAAAAACAACATACCTTCACCTGGGTGTCAGGCCCCTTTTATAACCACACATCCAACAGCTCTCACTTAAGAGAATAAAATTTCAATTGAAAACATAACTATGCACATTAATCTTTTATCTCTAACAAAAAAAAACCACCTGTCACATGC
The DNA here is from genome assembly GCA_013389735.1 of Phaseolus lunatus. Taxonomy (NCBI): domain Eukaryota; kingdom Viridiplantae; phylum Streptophyta; class Magnoliopsida; order Fabales; family Fabaceae; genus Phaseolus; species Phaseolus lunatus. The sequence goes on from CM023866.1 coordinate 47,234,557, forward strand.
ACTAATTATTTTCAGGTGCTAACCACATGCCAACATTCTGTTTTAAGTGCACACCCTATCTTTTAGAGTTATTATCAATTACTATCAATAGGCATTAACACGTAATTAACATGTAACAAATAATAAACATGCACACGTAACAAGTAACAAACACACATCATAACCACTTGTGTATACTTATCTATAAACATATACAATGAACCCCCCTCATATGACAGTCTCATCTTAATTATATCCTACAGGCTCATTAATTAAACTAGGTCAAACTCACAACTCTTACCAAGAGTCAAATAGTCAAACTAACCTCTTTCCAGTCCAAACCGATAATCGAACTATCACTGACCCAACTTTAATTATTATCATGACATTAGTTAGGACATTATAACACATTTTTAATTAAAATATCACTCAGTTAATCTCAATCTAAATATTGTAATTAATTAAATTACACTTATGAAAGAATTTTTTATTTAATTCTAATTTGAATATTTTTTTTACCTCAATCTTAATTAAGACATTTTTATAACCTCAAACCAACCATCTTTCAACTTGTTTTGAATGGGATATTTTTTCCTTAGATTCAATTAAATAAATTTTTAATAACTTTAATGAGAATATTTTTTAATTAACTTACCTAAAAAATGTCACTTTGTGGATGAATTGGTTATTTATAAAAAATAAAATTATCAATAGATAGATTCTTATTAAGGGATCAAGATGGAGTTTTTGAAATAAATTTTTAACATATTCAAAATGCATTAAATAAACTGTTTTTTTATCAAATAAAGCTCGAGTGAGAGAGAGTGTGTTTGTGATATATCATCATGTATATTTAGATTTTATTCTTCTAAAGTATGAATTCTATTCAGAAGATTAAATCTAAAAGTATAACAGATAGAAAAATTTCAATAATAATAAAAATATGTGTGATACATCATAAAATTATTTAGTTCTTAATTTTTAGGGACGCTATAGTTTAATCTCCAACTTTTTAATATTTATTAAGAAAAGGAAATAATAGTTTTTGGTGCGAATTCTTTAGTAATAATATCCAAAAGTTTATACCAAACTTTTGTTTGTGAAGATTTGCGAATTTTAATAGAAGGCAATTGTTAGGAAATTATGCATGCTCATTTTTCAATTCAATAACTAACACATTATTTTATTTTAAATTGCGTGTAGTTCAGTACCAGTTACGTACAACGTTGTAAGTAATAATTAATAATTAATAAATAATAATAATCAACGCCCATGTAATAACTATAAAACCTCAAATTCCGCGTTGACCAATGCAACACGCCGTAAAATCCCTTTTCCCTCGACGGCATCGTTTAATTAGATACAAACTTTTAAGACGACCCAATAAAACCATAAAAAAATTAATTACAATTTACTATCTACAAATAACTTACTTACTTGTTCTTTAGGTTAAATAAGATTGAATTTTCTCTATCGGGATTTTAATTTTAATTTTTTTTTTCGTTTTCAATTTCTCAATCTTTCAATGTTTTGAAAATGAGTATATTTAAAGACATTTTGACACTGAAATAAAAATAAAAATATTTAAATTATAGATAATATAGTCAAAAAATTATTATTTTTTGATTCATGTTTAATTCGAATGACATATATATCAAACGAATCATTTAATATTCGATTGTACATTATTGATTTTTATTATAATAGCTTTAAAAGTTATGTTAATTATAAATTTTAATTAATTAACCGTATAGAATTTTTTTGTTAATAGTGTACACAAACTAAATTAAAAAATCAATAATCAAAATATAATGAAGGAGTTTTCAAGAAACTCTATTTTTTGTGCGTGACATGAATGATAAAGTTTTATCATTTTTATTTGTTTGAATTAAGATTAGAAGTTTGATTATATATAATTATGTGTAATGAAAACGTAGGAGTTGGGTAGAAAGTTTTCTAGAAGATATTTTCCTACATGTTAACTTTCTCAATTGTAAAATTAAGAATAATCTATAGAATAAAGATGACGTCAACAATTTTAAAGGAGGTATTTTTTCTTCTTATTAAAAGTTTTTTAATGGATAATGACCTCCCACCCTAGACCTCCAACCATTATATAAAAAGATATTTTTTGAAACTATTATTAAAATAAGTTATTCTTTTCTCTAATTTAACATGTTAATTTTTTTTTTCAAAGTCTTGATCCAAAAAGTGTGATAAAAGTTGGGTATGATAATACCCTGTTTGGAAAGCAGCTAATGAGAACTTTGTGATTCATTAAAAGTTAGTACCTTTCTAAGTCAATGCAAAAAAAAGAGTGTTTCTTTCTGCCACCTACTTGCTTAAAGGCCTCAAACATTCTTATCCTCTTTAGGTTACAATCATTGAGGACTTTTCAAAATTACTTTCAGAAGCACTTCCACATTCAAATTATCTGTCATTCAATATTCACACTACTGTACCATGAAAATGCAGCTGTCCTTAGAAGAACAACAATTTAACTATACCATAATTGGTACATTATATAATGCCCAAATATTCTTATAAATGACTAACCAAAATATAAGTTTTTTTTTTAAAAAAAAAGAAATCCTTATAAGTTGATAATTATGCACTACATTATAAATAGAACGAAAAATAATTTTGAAATTATATTATATCACATCTTTTTGTTTTACTATAATATGATACATTATATATAGTTTTAAAATTAATTTATTTCAGTAAAAATTATTTCTTTATCTACTTATAATTATAATTTAGGACATGATTCTGATAACAAAGACCACCGAAAAGAAAGACTTAGCTTAGGTAGCTTGGCTTCCCCGGCGCATAATAGCATCACCCACCCTTTATAATCACCAGACAAATTTGCAAAGTCTTCGTTTTTCTTACTTCACTTCAGTTGACTCTCTCTCTCTCTCCAAAGCTTAAATGACTTCTCCATATATCCCTCGCCGGCGATCCGGCTCCGACCATAGCAGTACGCCGGGAAGAGTGCCCCCTTCTCCGGGCTACGCCTCCTCCGAGCTCAGCACCTCCACAGTCACAGCGCGCCAGAACCCCGTCGCCGCCGCCGCAAGGTTCTTCACCGGAATGTTCGCCGCGTGCTTATCGCCGCCGGAATTGGACAACTCTAAGAGCATCGGGGATTCCGAGGAGTTTAAGTCTTCTTCCAGTACTAGTTCCATTTTCCCTTCTTATTAGGAGAAAACTTTGATACAATATCTCAAGTTTGTAGTTTTGTTTTCCTGTTAAAGTTAGAGTTTTACTTCGATTTATTTTCACCTTAAATGTCAGCAGCAAAGGTTTTTAAGGTGAAACTTCAATTCTAAACTAACAACAACATCATGTGAGTTTGGTCTTTCGCTTTTCGGAGGACGTGTATGTGCACGCGCCTTCTTCTATGTTGTTTTGGATCTCGGAGTTTGAACTCGTGTCTCAAGAAGTTTGTATTTTTAAGCTGCTGAGAAGAAGGGTAGAGAGGTGTCATGAGAATTTGAGATTTTGGTCTGAATCGTGATATATTGATCCGGGTTTGAATTTTGAATTTTGATTATGGGTCGAGAATTTGGTCAAGTCCCGGTTCCGACAATCTTGGCTTTCTATTTTTGGGATAAATAATTTAGTAAATCTGCATTTTTTTGGTTTTTCTGTGTGCCGGTAACTTTTGAACTAAGAATGCAGTTTTGAATTTTTCATTAATGTATTGCATTTAGGACATGATTTGCATGGTTTTATGGTGTAAAAGGTTGTACGTGTAACCAAAAAAGATGAAGAATACGATTAGCATCTATACATGTATCGGAAACACTACAGGTTTTGAAGTTCTGTGGCTAAACGTATGAGTTAAGGAATTTCTTAATTCCTCATCAATGCATTGCATTCAGATCACTAGTTTGCATAGTTTTTCTTTAGTGTTTTAGCACTATTGATTTTGAAGTGCTGCTATAAACAGGCTTATTTATCTTTCATGCTTATAAGTGGAGTGGCGAAATTAAAATGAATTATTGTGTTTGTTTCATAGCTGCATCGAATGGTTCAAGAGCTGGTAGTAGGAGAGGGCGTGGCTCAAATGGAAGTATGAGCCTCAGTTCATACAACATAGTACAAAAGAAAGAACCTGGCATTGTGAAGTTCACCATGGAGGAAATCTACCAAGTCACGAGAAATTTCTCCCATTCTTTCAAGGTTGGTCAAGGTGGTTTTGGTGCTGTGTACAAGGCAAAGCTCCTGGATGGGTCTGTTGTTGCAGTAAAGCGTGCTAAGAAGGTTTTTAAAGTTATTTCTAGCCTATAACGGTGCTCAAATGTGTCACCCTTTGCATGGAATGAGAATGTTAATGATAACAATTAACGAACACCCAAAAGCTATTTGGTTAATTGCTTTTGCTTTGCAGAGTCTATATGAGAAGCATTTGGGGGTGGAGTTCCAGAGCGAGATCCAAACACTATCCCGGGTGGAACATTTGAACTTGGTCAAGTTCTATGGATATTTGGAGCAAGGGGATGAAAGGATCATTGTCGTTGAGTATGTTCCAAATGGAACCCTCAGAGAACATTTAGATTGTGAGTTTCTCTAGTCTTTTAGCTTTTGTCTGTTTGTAATTTGGCCTTGCGTCCAGCATTGGCCTTTTGTGCCTACTTCAGCTTCATCAATGGACTCTTACAGGCATTCATGGAAGCGTTCTGGACCTTTCTGCACGTCTGGAAATAGCAATTGATGTTTCTCATGCTATCACCTATCTTCATATGTATATAGGTAAAAAACAATACAACTCTCTGCTCATCAAACAACTTTGTCATGGCAAAGTGTTTAGTTGTTTGTCCCTAAGAAAGTAAACCATCAATTTTGTCCTAAAGTATTGTCCTCTCTACTCAATTGTCCTTAAAGTGAAAATTATGTCCAAGTAATCTCCAAAGTATTAGAAATCATGTAAGTAATTGGAAAACTATTCAAATTGGTTGTTGAACATTATAGTTATGTAATCAAATTAATGCTTTATTATTGATACATAGAATGATGAAAAGAATCTGACGTTGTTTTATATTGTGTTCACTTTGTAGATCATCCTATCATTCATAGAGACATAAAATCTTCGAACATTCTTCTCACTGAACATTTTCGAGCTAAAGTAGCAGACTTTGGTTTTGCTAGACAAGCCCCAGACAGTGACTCTGGCATGACCCATGTTTCCACCCAAGTCAAAGGAACAGCTGGCTACTTGGATCCTGAATACCTGAAAACTTATCAACTAACTGAAAAGAGTGATGTGTATTCATTTGGAGTTTTGCTTGTTGAACTTGTCACGGGCAGACGCCCCATTGAACCAAAATATGAACTCAAGGAGCGAATAACGGCAAAGTGGGTGAGTACTGTGCACCATTTGCCTTCATTTTGTTCTTCTTGTTTGCTATATAGCAGTTTTTCATGATTGCATGAAAAACAATATCTTCTTATGATACCCCGTTCTGCGTAATAGTTTAGCACCTTCTCTTCATGGTTACTCCTTCTCAATCCACGTTGCTCAACTCTGATTGTTAAGGAGGATTGAGAGGGCATTTGAAAGAGCTTAATGCTCACAAATGTGACATTTCTATAAGCTCTTTTAAGACTTAACAGACGTGCATTGTCAGTTCAAATATTTTTATGTTGTGAATCAAGCAGCCAACAAACTTATCATATATGATGTTTTATGATTAGATGACAGTATACAAGACTTTTATAACTTCAATGCATTTATCATTAATTCTTTACTCTGACACACCCAAACTCTTCAATGGAACTTGTTCGGTACAAGTGCAGGCTATGAAGAGGTTCATAGATGAAGATGCTATCTCGGTCTTGGACCCAAGACTGGATCAGACTGCTGCAAACACTTTGGCACTGCAAAAGATTCTGGAGCTAGCTTTACAGTGCTTGGCTCCACGTAGACAAAACAGGCCTACTATGAAAAGATGTGCCGAGATCCTTTGGGCCATCCGCAAGGATTTCAGAGAGGTGTTATCAGCTTCAAACTTTCACTCATATTCCTCTACTTCCCAAAGGAGCACCTCACTGAGAGAGTGACAAGGCTAGTTGCAACAATTGCATAAAAAAAAATAAATGCTAGAACCGCTCTCAGATGTTCTCCTTTGAACACTCTTTTTTATTGGTTGAAATTAATGAATCTTTCTCCTGGGTATTAGTTTTCAATCAATAGAAAAGAGTGTGATAGAGAATAGGTTTCTAACACGTGGTGAGGACAAACAATGGCCTTAGGAGAAAAACCACTCTTCTATACTATGATAGGAAACCTTGGCACTTGGGATGTTTGGTGTTAGACTAGGGTGGCATGTTGAAGTTCATATTTTGTGGAAATTGTACATGAGAGTCTTGGCTTGTGTATAGGAATGAGAGAACATACTTTCACTAAAGATGGGTGCATTACTTTCCTTATTTATGCATTGTTTTTTCTTGTTCTTCCCAAGGAGGAAAACTTGTATTCTATTGATTGAAAACTTGATTGGTGTATTCTATTTGGGTATAATATTCCATTTTGCAGTTGAGTATTTGGTTCACTTTTTGTTGGACCCTATTGGTACACTAATCATTAATGTGGTAGGTGAGTTTCATCTTAATCATATTTATATTAGTGAGAAGCAAAGTGACCACGTTATTATATTAAACCAGGTTTGGTAGTGCAACAAGTGGTGGTTGCCTGGACCACTGCAATTGCAAGTGTGACAATTCTCTCACAACTAAATTAAATATGAATGCAACAATCATATATTTATATGTTAACATACTCTTGCCAAATATTTAAATGAACTTTTTATTTTAAAAAAATTATCATCAAGAATCTCACTCTGATTTTTAATATATATTGAACACGACTTTTAATAAATACTTTCAATTATTAATTATTTCTAGTACTATAAAATCTAATTGAGATAAGAGATTCTACTAAGAATGGTTAACTATGTTTCAAATGTTACTCGATAAAAAAATATTAATTATTTTTTATGTTATCTTTTTCATAAGTACTAATTAATAATTACTAACATTCTTGTTTTAATAGAATAAAAATGATATGGTAGATAATTTCACTATAGAAGTTTGAACACTATGCAAAATAATAGGTAAGATCATTGGATTGAATCTTATGATAGGGATAATAAAACAGGTGTACCAATAAAGATTAGAATTAAATAAGTTGTTAATATATTCAAAATTGTCTCCTAATGTTTTTTAGTATGTTCAATAATCCTCTCATTAGCTTTGATACTTTTTATACTCTTGGAAGTAATTGTGTAGTTCGCATATAGTTATATAGTAAAATATTTCCTTATATATTGACTTATAACATTTATGAAAATTAACATGTCAACATAATTAACTAAAAAAATAAATATAATAGCTACCAAGACTAAATTAATATATTTATTAAAGGTTGAATATTAAAAAATATTTTGAAAATACTAATCACAACAAAAGTCATTTTTTGAGATAAAAAATTTATTTAACTCTAAAAAAATTTATAGACATGAAAAACATATATGCATATAAATGTCAAAGTTGTATAATGAAATACAACTTTCTAACGAAAGCAGTGTTTTACCCTCAATTTATAAATTTCAATAATTTTGAGAAGAAATTAGTCTTGAATGTTTCAAAAAGCCTTCAACAAGACGTGATTACCGGTGCGATAGAAAACTACCTGCGTTTTGATTTATTATTGAGAAACAGAAGATGAAAATAAGTAATGTGTTTGGTATGATTGATTTAGAATAATTTTTTTGAAAATATTAACACTTACTAATTTTATTTATGTTATTTTTAAATATATAAATATATATTAAATGAATTTTCAATTTATTGTAGCATGTATTTAGATATAGTAGATTTTTTTTATTAATGAATATATAGTAAATCTATAATAGAGAATGTAATTCTCTCTATAATAGACAATAATGATAGGGGTATAAAGTTTAATTGATAGAGGAAAAAAATACGAAATAATTAAATAATAAACATAAAATCACCAAAATTCTCATTCTCTCAAGGTTTGTGGTGTTCTTGACCAAAAAGCTGTAAGGGACAATTTTTCTACTTCTCTTCCTTGTGATTGGGGAGTTAGTGTGATCTAATTTCATTCCTCTTGCTAAATTCTTAGTTCTTTGACAAATCATGCATAATAGACTTCTTACTAACCTCCAAAAGAAAGAGGTGTCTTATGTTCTATGTAGAGAGAGAAAAAGAGAGAGAAAAGAAAAAGATAGAGAAAAGAAAAAGATAGAAAAGTTTCGTCCAGTAACTTCCGGCCGCCGCCGACACTTTGTTCACCGTTGGATCGGGCTGAAATTTTATAAGCAGGTTCATAATTTGTGTGAATTCAATCTGACCGTCCGGATCTTGCAGAAGTAGTTTGAGCAGAGAGAAATTCATCTCACATTACAGCAGCGTTTTCAGCGTTTCTCTTGAGAACGAGTTTTTCGGATTGTTGCTGCTGTTTCGTCCACCGTTGGATCGGGCTGAAATTTTGTCAGCAGGTTCATACCTTGTGGTGCTTCAATTGGACCGTTCGGATTGTTCAAAAGTCACCGGAACAGTGAGATATAGGCCGCGTACGGTAGCTGCAGTTTTGGGAATTTTTCAGGTTTCTTGTTCTTTGTTTCATCTCTGTTGTATTTCTACTTGGCTGGTTATTGAGCACAATTTGTGCTGTTTTGAGACTCTCTTGTAACCATAATATTGATCATAGTGGAGTTTGATTGACTGGCTTGTGCCCGTGGTTTTTACTTCTCACATTGAGAAGGTTTTCCACGTTAAAAATTTCTGTGTCTTCCTGAAGTGTGTTTTTGTTGCTGCCATTATTTGTTATTGCTCCTCACAGATTCTTGCTAGTTGGGGAAATTATTATCCGCTGCTTATTGCTCTTGTTGAGATATTATTTTTTATTGTGTTGAATTTCCCATCAGAGTGGTATCAGAACCTGGTTGGGGCTATTTGACTACCTGAATGATGGAGGCAAATACAAATAAGATGATTTGTTTGAATGGCACTAACTATCACTTATGGAAGGGAAAAATGAAGGATCTGTTATTTGTGAAGAAATTACATCTTCCTGTGTTTGCTACTGAAAAGCCAAAAGACAAGACTGGTGAGGAATGGAAGTTTGAGCATCAGCAGGTTTGTGGTTTTATTCGTCAGTTTGTTGAAGACAATGTTTATAATCACATTGCTAATGAGGAAGATGCAAAATCCTTGTGGAAGAAGATTGAGACTTTGTATGCTTCTAGTACAGGAAATAATAAATTATATTTGTTGAATTGCTTGATAAATTTGAAGTACAAGGAGGAGATTTCTATTTCAGATCACTTAAATAATTTTCAAGGGCTCCGAGATCAATTGTCACAAATGGGCATCAAATTTGATGATGAAGTGTTGGGATTATGGCTACTGAATACTCTACCAGATTCTTGGGAAACATTTCGGGTTTCAATTACAAACTCATCTCCTGATGGTGTTGTCTCCTTGGAAAATGTCAAGAGTGGTGTACTTAATGAGGAGATGAGAAGGAAGGCTCATGGTACTTCATCTCATTCCGAGGTACTTGTCACTGAAAATAGGGGGAGAAGTCAGAAAAGGGAACCGAAAGGGAGTAGAGAGAACAGCAGAAGTAAGTCCAAGTCTAGATACAAAAATGTGGAGTGTCATTATTGTCACAAAACAGGGCACATTAAGAGAAACTGTTTTCTTTGGAAAAAGGAGAACAAAGATAAGAAAGGGAAGCAGAAGGAGAAACATCATGACAATGATGATCGTGTTACTACTGCTACTTGTGATGATGATCTTATTATTCTCCGTGACCATGATTCAGTTAATCTTGTATCAGATGAGAGCATGTGGATAATTGACAGTGGTGCTACATTGCATGTTACACCAAGGAAGGAGTTCTTCACATCTTACACTTCTGGTGATTTTGGAGTGTTGAAGATGGGTAATGATGGTGTGTCTAAGGTAGTTGGTATTGGTGATGTTTGCTTGCAAACCAATATGGGAATGCAGTTGTTGCTTAGAGGAGTCAAACATGCTCCAGATATCCGCTTTAATTTGATCTCTGTGCAGATGCTTGATGATAGTGGTTATGAAAATCACTTTGGTTCAGGAAAGTGGAAACTCTCCAGAGGTAATCTAATTGTGGCCAAAGGAGAGAGAATTAGTAAACTGTATTGGACAAAAGCATTGGTTGCTAAAGACAGTGTGAACGCCATGGATATGGATGCTTCTTTGTGGCACCGAAGGCTTAGTCATATCAGTGAGAAGGGGCTGAATTGTTTAGCTAAAAAGGATGTGCTTCCAGGATTGAAGAGTGCAGAGTTGGAGAAATGTTCTCATTGCATGGCTGGTAAGCAGACCAGAGTATCCTTCAAGAAGCATCCTCCCTCAAAGAAGTCAAAGTTGCTTGAATTGGTGCATTCTGATGTTTGTGGCCCATTGAAGGTAAAGTCATTTACTGGTGCACTTTATTTTGTTACCTTTATTGATGATTGTTCCAGGAAGCTTTGGGTTTATGTTTTGAAAACAAAGGACCAAGTTCTAGAGAAATTCAAAGAATTTCATGTTTTGGTTGAGAGACAGTCAGGCAAGAAGCTGAAATGCATTCGTACTGACAATGGTGGTGAGTATTGTGGACCATTCGATGCTTATTGCAAGCAACACGGTATCAGACATGAAAAGACTCCTCCTAAAACTCCTCAGCTGAATGGTTTAGCAGAAAGAATGAACAGGACATTGATAGAAAGAGTTAGGTGTATGCTTTCTGAAGCAAAGTTGCCTAAGCATTTTTGGGGTGAGGCTTTGTACACTGCAGTGCATGTTATTAATTTGAGTCCTGCAGTTGCTTTGAATGGTGAGGTGCCAGACAAGATTTGGTTTGGCAAGAATGTCAAGTATGATCATTTGCGAGTCTTCGGTTGTAAAGCATATGTGCATGTTCCAAAGGATGAGAGATCCAAGTTGGATGCGAAGACAAGGCAGTGCATCTTTATTGGTTATGGTCAGGATGAATTTGGCTACAAGTTCTTTGATCCTGTTGAGAGGAAGTCAATTAGAAGCCGTGATGTGAAGTTCATGGAAGATCAAACCATTGAAGATATTGACAAGATAGAGAAGACAGCATCTGAGATAGATAATAGATTGTCTAATGTTGATCCAGTTCGAATGCCTCTGCGTGATCTGGATACTATTGAGAATAATGTTCAGAATGATGACCAACATGATGATGTTGATGATCAACAACTTCGAGAAGATTTTGATGTTCCTATTGATGACGTTGACGAGGAACATGGGATGTCACAAGATGAAGATCTTGGTGATGCTTCTGAACCACCTCAAGTTCAAATTCGGAGGTCTAATAGGCAGAGGGAACCATCTACCAGGTATCTTTCTGATGACTATGTTACCTTGACAGATGAAGGAGAACCTGAGTGTTATCTTGAGGCCATAGAGAGTGGAGAAAAGAAAAAGTGGTTGGATGCAATGCAAGATGAAATGAAGTCTTTGTATGATAATCACACTTTTGACTTGGTGAAATTGCCAAAAGGCAAGAAGGCTCTAGAAAATAGGTGGGTTTATAGGGTAAAGCAAGAAAGCAATTCTACATCTCCAAGATATAAAGCCAGATTGGTGGTGAAAGGTTTTAGACAGAGAAAAGGCATTGATTTCAATGAGATTTTTTCTCCTGTGGTGAAAATGTCATCCATTAGAATTGTGTTGAGTTTGGCTGCTACTCTTGATTTAGAGGTAGAGCAAATGGATGTTAAAACTGCTTTCCTTCATGGTGATTTGGAAGAAGAGATTTACATGAAGCAACCTGATGGTTTTCTTGTTGAAGGCAAGGAAGATCATGTGTGTAGGCTGAGAAAAAGTCTATATGGCTTGAAGCAGGCTCCGCGTCAATGGTACAAGAAGTTTGAGTCTGTTATGTGTGAGCATGGCTACAAGAAGACTACTTCTGATCATTGTGTCTTTATTAAAAGGTTTGCTAATAATGATTTCATTATCTTGTTGTTGTATGTTGACGACATGCTTATTGTTGGGAAAGATATTTCCATGATCAACAGGTTGAAGAAGCAATTGAGTGAGTCATTTGCTATGAAAGACATGGGAGCTGCTAAGCAAATTCTTGGTATAAGAATCATGCGTGATAGGCAAGAGAAGAAGCTTTGGTTGTCACAGGAGCACTATGTTAAAAGAGTGCTACAGAGGTTCCAGATGGAAAATGCTAAGGCAGTAAGCACTCCTCTTGCTACTCATTTTAAATTAAGTGCAAAACAAAGTCCTTCTAATGAAACTGAAAAATCAGATATGCAACGGGTTCCTTATGCATCTGCTGTGGGTAGTTTGATGTATGCAATGGTGTGTACAAGACCTGATATTGCACATGCTGTTGGTACTGTTAGTAGATTTTTGTCTAATCCAGGTAGAGAGCATTGGAATGCTGTGAAATGGATTTTAAGGTATCTTCGTGGTACTACTTGTTTGAAGCTTTGTTTTGGAGGTGATAAGCCTACCCTTGTGGGCTATACTGATTCTGATATGGGTGGAGACATAGATACTAGAAGGTCTACCTCAGGCTACGTGATTAAATTTGCAGGGGGAGTTGTGGCATGGCAATCTAGATTGCAGAAGTGTGTTGCATTGTCCACTACTGAGGCAGAGTTCATTGCCATTACAGAAGCATGCAAGGAGTTGCTTTGGGTGAAGAAACTCTTGCAAGAGCTTAGTTTTGTTCAAGACAAGTACTTGCTATTTTGTGATAGTCAAAGTGCCATTCATCTTGGTAAGAATTCAACTTTTCATTCTAGGTCCAAGCATATTGATGTGAGATATCATTGGATACGTGATGCCTTGGAAGCTAGGTTACTGGAGTTGGCAAAAGTTCATACAGATGATAATTGTGCTGATATGATGACTAAGACACTATTGAGAAGCAAGTTTGAAACTTGTTGTGAGATTGCCGGTTTATCAATCATCTCCACATAGTTGTGAGGGGGAGATTTGTTGGGTTGGGCTCACTTCCTATGTGGAGGCCCAATCTAATTTTTAATCACCTTTAGGGTTTTTTCTGAGAGATAGAGTGACAGCCGTCAGCAGAGACAGAGAGAGAAAAAGAGAGAGAAAAGAAAAAGATAGAGAAAAGAAAAAGATAGAAAAGTTTCGTCCAGTAACTTCCGGCCGCCGCCGACACTTTGTTCACCGTTGGATCGGGCTGAAATTTTATAAGCAGGTTCATAATTTGTGTGAATTCAATCTGACCGTCCGGATCTTGCAGAAGTAGTTTGAGCAGAGAGAAATTCATCTCACATTACAGCAGCGTTTTCAGCGTTTCTCTTGAGAACGAGTTTTTTCGGATTGTTGCTGCTGTTTCGTCCACCGTTGGATCGGGCTGAAATTTTGTCAGCAGGTTCATACCTTGTGGTGCTTCAATTGGACCGTTCGGATTGTTCAAAAGTCACCGGAACAGTGAGATATAGGCCGCGTACGGTAGCTGCAGTTTTGGGAATTTTTCAGGTTTCTTGTTCTTTGTTTCATCTCTGTTGTATTTCTACTTGGCTGGTTATTGAGCACAATTTGTGCTGTTTTGAGACTCTCTTGTAACCATAATATTGATCATAGTGGAGTTTGATTGACTGGCTTGTGCCCGTGGTTTTTACTTCTCACATTGAGAAGGTTTTCCACGTTAAAAATTTCTGTGTCTTCCTGAAGTGTGTTTTTGTTGCTGCCATTATTTGTTATTGCTCCTCACAGATTCTTGCTAGTTGGGGAAATTATTATCCGCTGCTTATTGCTCTTGTTGAGATATTATTTTTTATTGTGTTGAATTTCCCATCACTATGTGTTCTTAGAATAAGAGGAGAGTATTTGTCATTTGTTCTTTGATTGTCCTTTTGTTAATTTCTTTTGGATCTCACTTTAAAATGTCTTCTCTAATTTTAGCGACATCTCTTGTTTTATCTCTTTTCTTAAGTCTCTAAATAGCTCTTGACAAGGACACTAGACCTGCAACTATCACTTTCTCTTTATGGATGATTTTGGAGGATGAGGAATCATGCTAGATTCTAGCATAACATCAATATTGATTTAGCCATTCACATGGTTATGGGTTACATTCGGATGTTAGGTAATGATTCTAATAAATGTATGTCTAATGATATTGTTGACTTTTCTGCCTTGAAGTTTTTTAGTAATAGTACTAAACCCGGAAAGGTCTCTACTTCAATTCAAGTGATTCAACTTTTTCTAAGGTGAGTTAGATCAAAGTTAATATTGATGGTGTTGCTCGAGACTCTTCAGGTTTTGTTGTGTATGTTAGTAATGAGATGATAAATGAACCTACCTCATAGGTATTGTCCAAACTCATCTTGAAGTTGATGGGGAATCCCCACATTGATTAAGTACGGGTATTGATTAAATACGAGTATGAGTATGAGTAATATCTATTTTTTTAAATTAGGTATGAGAACGGGGATGAGTATGAATATATCCGCCCTATCTCAATCCCCATACCTGTCCCAATACTCATTCTCATCCTCAGTTTTAAATTACTAAAACACCTTTAAATTATTAGGTAACCTAAAAAACTTGTATTAACTTTTCTTTGATTCTTAGTTTCATAACTTAATTTTAGGTTATATATTTGATCATTTTTACTTTTTTCTATAATATTTTACCTTTATCCAATTATTATTTGATACTCTCATTTGATATTTATATAATTATAATTTATTTCTTAATATTTAGCATTGGAGAAGATAAAATGTGTATCATTTTAATATTGAATACTTGATAATATCAAGTTTTCTTGAATGTGATTTATATTTTTCATACAAAAACTATTTAATTAATAATTGGAACAATAAAAGGCAGCTACGGGTGTGAGTTCGGGTATATCCCTTATCTGATGGGGATGAACGTGAGACAAAAATCCATACCCATTAGATATGGAGCTGGAAATGAGAATGAATTTTTATTTTAAAAGTAAATATGAGATAGAAAAACTCATATCTTATTTACCCGTCCCGTCCCATTGTCACTTATATCTTTGGAGAGAGTATGTTATCTTTAGAGAGAGTATGTTGGTAAATTTTCACAATTTTCTTTCAAATTCAAACTTTCTAATATGCGAAACTTATGACTGTTATTATTGTCATTGAGCATGTTTAGTATGCTCATTATAGGAAATTTTTGTTGAAGAGTAACTCTACGATACTTTGTCAAGCTAGCTTTAGTTCTTTGGTCTCTTAGAAGATGATATGGAGAAGGTGTTTGAAGATTTATGAAGGCACAGAATTTAATATTTCTCATATTTTTTGGGAAAGCATTTGCATAGCCTTGAGATTAACAATAAGTTAGAGTTTATTTGGTACCCTTGGGATTATCAATAAGTTAAAGTTTATTTGGTTGTCTCATTCTATTGGTTTTTGATTTTTTCCATTATAGGTTTCAGCTTCTCCATGTTCTGTTTTTAGTTGAAACTATCTTCTTTATCTCATATGAATTTGGGTGATGACAAATGATTGATTAATTTTGAAGTATTATCCTAATTAAGATGTTAAAATTTATAATAATAACTAACTGAGTTTTAAAAAAGAACACAACATTAATATCTTAAAATATATAAATAAATTAAAATTGTAAATCTAAAAAGTTTCCTGTCGGTCTATTCAAATATGTAAATCACTAGTTTTAAAAATATAGTTATTTTATTTTAAATTTAAACTTTTTTTATTCTTTGTACAAACTGGAATAAATAGAGTTGTGATATCGTTATATCGTTATATATATACATATATACTTTTTTTTTTCTTGAAAATATTATTAAATAATAGATGATAATATAAGAATAAGAATAAAAATAAAATAAAAAATGTAATACATTTTTAAATTTATAAAAATATACTATTAATTTTATAACATATATATATATATGTTATAAAATAATTTAAAAAATAGGATCTTATATTTAAAAAATAATTATATATATATAAATTATTTTAAAAATAGGATCTTATTTATTTTTTCGTCTAGATTGTAAAACCTGTGCCGATTGCTAAGTAGATAGCATTGAAACTGATAATTTGAAATTTATTTTTGAGCAATGCATTTTTACTTTTTGTCTTAGAAAAATGTATTATACTTCGTATTTATGTGTATACGTAGTCACGTAAATGTATTATGATCCTATCATCAACCTATCTGACATAGCCACGTCAAGCAAAATAAATAAACAAATGTTGTCGCAGAAAACTCCAAGTTATAACATAAAAATTCTTATTTTTTTAATATATTTTTCTTTCTTCAATTTATCAACTATGGAAGGGACATGTATCAAGAGAGAAAAACTTTCACTCGGCCATGTTACTAATGTTTTTTTAATAAATGTATAAATTATTCTTGAAATATGATTGATGGATAAATTTCTCATTAAAATTTAGTTAGTAATCAATGAGAAACTTTCATTCGGCTATGTTACTAACTTTTTTAATAAATGCATAAATTAGTGTTGAAATATGATTGATGGATAAATTTTTCATGTAAATAGTGTTCTTCTATAGTAATAAGCATGTTGAAATGGATGTGTACACCTTTATTCAAGGAAAAATGTAAAGTGTAAATAAAATTTATTAGTGTGAAGATGATTATCAATAAAGTTGATCTTTTGAAATAATTTTATATAATACAAGTTTTAAATTCAATTAATATTTATCTGTGAATTTTCTCTTTGATTAGCAATGGTACCATAATGTTTAACAAACGATAAGTTATGATTACAAATATTAGTCAAAATTTACAAATATTAGTCAAAATAATTAATGGGATAAAGTGAGCAGTAATGAACTGACCCGCCAACCCAACTTTATTTAGGTGTAACAAGTTAATTTTTTTGAATCCGTTAATTTGGTGTAACTCGACCTACCTAATTCGTCCGGTCACAAATGGGACGGGACGGGCCAATTCGTCTGTCCATCCTTCTTTATTGTGAGAATCTACTTACTTGGATTGCTAACCTAAATTACATTTAAAAACAATAAATAGCTAAATTAAAAAACAAGACCCACCAAGCAATGTTGAACTGCTTTTACCATAAGAACTATCCATATACAATACAATTCACAAGCTATGAATATTATATTCTAATTTATTATAATTACATAACCAAAGCCACAATCCATTTATCCTATGATGACTAGATGGTTTGATTTCTTTCTCCTATCTTATGGCATAAAAGATAATGGTGTTGAATACATACCCTAAAATGAATGTAAAAATGCAAACCTTGTGAGGAAGAAATTTACAAGAGACTGCTTTGTTGATCCTGGTTAACATCTTAGGCCTCATAATTCATTCTTAGGTTGGTTGATTTCTAGTTCTACTCAGCAGCCATATCATTCACCTACTCAATACTGGTAACCTAACATTCTTGTGTCACATTAAAGCAAAAATTAAACTCCAAAATACCCACAACTTTCCTTTTTGCAACCACCAATCCCATGTATATGTTATTCTAATCACCTCTTGAAAATGAATCCTGACGAGTCAGTTCATAGTTTCCACTTGAAGGTGGTAAAACTTCATCATCAACAATGTTTGCTTTTGAGCAAAGGAAGAAGAAAGAAGATGTGTATATTGTAACATGCCAAAAGCTGTAACCATTTTGAAAGAGTAAAACATGAGACTAGAGAAGACAGAGAAGAGACAGTGGAGAGGATAGTAGTAATATGATACCTGTGCCAAAGCCAGTAGTTTGCACTGGTTTCAAGCGTCCAGCTTAATCCTGCCATGGCCAATGCAATGAAACCAACCACCATAAAACCCCACCGAAACCGTCTCAGAAGTGTCTTTACCAAATTACAGAACCATTGCTTCATAGTTTGCATGCTGCAGTGGAAAGTCATCTCTAAGAACATCTAAGTTTAAAGTAAAATATAAAACTGCAGTTTGGATTTATTCAAGACGTAGCATAAGATAGCTAAGGATTTGTTCATCCTCAAGCATGTCTAAGTTTAAAGTGAAAGATTTAAGGTATTTGTTGAAGGAACTGAATATGGTTCATCCTGAATTCCCCCCACCATCATGTTACAAAAATGAACAAAACAAAAAGATATTTAAAGGTTGAATTGACTGCTTTTTGAACTTTTCAGCTTCAGTGTGTATGACAAAAATCCCTACTCCAATACAAAATCAGGGACTGCATGCATAAACAGACTATCAATTCAACGAACAAGAAAACAGTGGTATTGTGTCAGATTGGCAATTTACAAAAGGGTTTCATGAATACATGATAAACAGTATCTTACAGCCAGATCATGATTCTATCAGCCATAAAAAAGTGCACAAATTGACCATCTATAACTATTCTGTTCTCTGGAAAATTCCATGCTCAAAAAAATCTACTAAGCACGGAGACCTTACCTTTGAAGGAACCTTAGGGATAATGCAAACGAGAAGGAGAGCGACCTGTATCTTTTTGAGATTTCTATCAACCATGCAATAAGAAGACCAAGAGCCCCAATCACAATGACAAGAACAATATTGGAAGACCTGCACAATTCAGTGTAGATACATGTGAACAACTTAAACATCTTTGGCAGCATATATACAAAGCTGTTGTCCACTAGTTCAATTTACCTAGTTGCCTTGGTTGCAGCCAAGAGGGCAGTGAGGATAGCAACAGCTGTGTGGATTGCCCTCTTATATACTTCATCAATGCTTGCTAGGTATACAAAAGTGCTAACCACAGCCATGAAAGAGAGCCAGAAATCCATGAACTGAAATGTTGAAATATCAAGTTACTAGAAATGCCCAGATAAACAATTATAGTCGTTGTTGAGTTGTATTACAGAGCCCAACAACATGCTACTATGGTTGACACCCAAGGCCTGGGAATTCACAGCATAAATCATCCAATTAAGAATGAGAATCTTATTTAGAAATCAGGTTACAGAAGATAGTTGAAGGTTGTCAGTGGTATGGAAGTGATAACATCTTTCTCTATCCCATCTCGGACTGTCGATAACATCTTCAGTTTCCAAACTTCTTATTTTATTTTAAGATACAGGAAGAGAGAAGTAAAGGCAGCGCAGTAACCTGTAAAACATTAAAGTTCAATGCACACCAGGTGCCAACATCACATGCGTGATATAGCCCACTAGCAATTCCACTGGATGTGAACAAAACCCATTCTGCAAATGCCTGCAAATACGAAATTACAGGTTCCATTGTTAATACACTCTATTTATTTAACAAGTCAATTTATTTTGTTAGAAATGTATATATCATGTACTTCTTGGGAATCCAAATCATTTGTCTCCTTCTCATTGATTTAACTTAAATATCTATAATTGTTTATCCTCTACATTAAATTTATATATAATTCTAAATAGTTCCATCAATTTCCATATGCAGGTAGATGAATCATGATACAACAAAATAATTTAGAGGAAAAATAGATGACAAAGGAACAAGAATTGCCTTTTCCCTAAGGGACCGATAGGCTGGAAGTATGGCTGCAGCATTTGATCCAATGAGAAAAATGGATTGCAGTATATGCCCTACGACAAATTTTCAACAACCAGATTAAAGTTCAAAAACCAACACGTCCAAAAAGATCAACACAACAGCAAATCCATATATTCAACAAACCATAGAGAAAAACAGGAGTATAGCATACTTTATTTCTACATCTAGACTGAAATTGATGCACTAAACTCAACTCAAACTCACAATGTATATCCACTTTACTCGGTATATTGCTAACAAAAAAATACATACATTGATATTGGTTGCAACAAATCATTGTATATAGCATCACGAATGGAAAAATAAAATTAAACCAAAAGGAAAGTTAACGGGAATATGCATATATGTATGTGTAGATATATAAATGTATGTATATGTGTATCTATCTCTCTCTATCTACATATATACAAATATCTATATATATATATATATATATATATATATATACCTGTGAAATCAGATGATAATAATAATAACACAACAAAAGAGGGGGATGTAGGTCATAATATGGATTGATTTGAACTATGATACATGTAACAGACCAACAAATTATCAATTTCTAAAATTGACACTCACCTTTATGTGATACAATTTCAATGCTACAGTCAAAGCCACCGTGGTTTCGATCACAGGAACAGAAGCTGAGGTGAAAAGATAAACAATAAAAATGGTAAATTTCTTTAGAAAGTTGACAAATAAAGTAATCTGGAAGTCTGTAACTTAGTATCTGACAATTTCACAAAATACGGCTCAGTCAATACCAAATATCTGTACGGTTCCTTTCTAATAATTTAAAAGAAAACACAACTAAAATGTAAAGAAAATTGAGAAATTTAAAACATGCATAGGGCTTAATGTAAACCTGAATGATGTCAATCCACTGGCATCAAAAGAATATTTACAGTCTCCATGAAAGGAACATTGTTTTGGGCATCCTTCAAGTGAAATAGACATGACTGTTTCTGCTTTCATAGAATCACTGCTGGTATAAAGATGCCTTAGACCTAAACCCCAAGTTCCTTCTCTAGCATAAATAATGTAAAAATCAATTTCGTCATCACTCGAATCATATAGCATGAAAAACATGGACTGATCACTCTTCCTTGTCCTGTTAGCATAATAATAGTCCCAGCTATCAAGAGAAGGCAATCCACCAAATCTAGCATACACTTCATAACTGATCTTGACATCTGCCGATAATCGTATGTGAATGTTCCGTCCAGCTGCACCACGGGGAATGTCAAAAGTAAAATAAGTCCAAATGTCATCAGTTTTTCCTTTATTTGATGACTTGTTTAGAAGTGGCTCAAGAGGAAAATTGGCAGAAGATGCTCCTTCACCAACGGCCACTGGTAAAAAATATGATTCAAAGGGAATTGGACCTCCTCTCCTTAGAACTGTCTGCAGACAACCATTCTTATTTCGTCAATAACATATTCCATGGAGGAAAATCTTTAACAAGATATAGAACTGGTTCTACCAGGATGTCGTTTGACTCAAAATCCTGGGATATTCTTCAACATTCCTATTGGATAGAGTATTTAGTGAAAAACTCCAATATTTCTCATACTAGGAAACTTAACGTGTTGACAAGTCTTCCAATCCATACATTACATTATTGCAAATAAAATAGTTCTGTACTGAAAACAAATTCAATCTACCATAGGAAAGAAATCAAGTCCTCTTAAGGATAAGCACAAAGCATTTGCTGACTATAAGCACGTTTCTAGTTCTGCAAATTATAAACATCTGATTGGATTTTGAACTGCACAGTTCAGATGTTAGCTTAATCTTTTGTTTGCTACTGGAAGGCTTATGTTTGTATATAATTTATTTTATCCTATTCTTTATACTTGTTATAGCTAATGTTTTTCTTAACCATCAAGATAAGTCTACATTACATGTGATCATATCCCCATTCTATCTAGGTTATAACCAAAAGCAGTTTGCTCTCCTATAAATATTGCACTAACATAATTTAGAGTGGACCTTTGTATTAAAAAAAAGAGCACCAGCTATAAAGAATATGGAGACAGAGATGCATCCAGCAATCCATACTACCTGAAGTGTGTAGCTGTCCATTGTGCAATTCGGTCCTGCTTTTCCAAATGTACACTGAAGTACTTGTGATTCCATGGAGTAACAAACTTTAGAATTGCCATCCGAAGTCCCTCCAAACTTTTTTGAAACATTAACTGGCAGTATACTTATGTACAAACGTCCAATCAGTGGATAACGGATAATCAAAGGGGCCTTATTCAAATCACCGGAATAATCATGCAAAGTTTCTGAAGGAATTGCACCATGGCGAACAAAACCCATTAAACTGACATTATTTGAACTAGAAGTGTTATTTGAAGCTGTAGTGTCGAATTTAACATTGGCTACCATAATGGTCAATTCTTCTGCCATATTTGTTACATCCAGGGAGTAAAGTTCTGGTACACCTTCCTGTGCACAAATCGTATCTTGGTTACTTTTACAGGTCATCGCATTTTCCATCATTGGCTTAATCACTGTATCCTTCACGGAATTATAGACATCAGATACTGTGCATGAAAGTGGATAGACTGTACTGTTACATAACTCCCCTTTCATCATTGAATTTGAGCATGCTTCCACACTTATATTGGTACTGAAGGAGTATGATGAGCCACGGATAATCTGTAGAGGTAGAGAAGTAACTATTATTCTTCCATGTCTGTTATTGCATAAGGAACTTGGCTCAGAGATAAAAATGAGCCAAAGGGAAATAAGGAATTTTTGCTTTGAAACGAGATACCAAAATAAAGGCAGAAATCAGTACAAGGTTGTGTACAATCTGACATTCTGGATAGAGAATTTATTAGATACACATGTTGTACAAGACCATAACCATCAGTGGAAATCTACTCCCTAGGCTTTAGAACCAACTGGTATATTGAAGTTTAATTTCTTTCACTAGCTCTACAAGAAATAAAGGGGGTACCTTACATTGTTTTTTGGTGTAATTATTACAACATAAGAGCAGTAGTTAGCACATAATCATTTATAAGAATTTCAATAGATATAAAAATTTTAACATTACAATTTAGAATAAAGAGAAATAATTACAACAAATTCCACAATGCACAATCAAAATTGGGACTAAAAAGAATTCTATGCACAGTGATTCTTAAAGGTAGTAACTGCATCAACATATTAGCAGCCCTTACTAGCCTAAAAATATGCAAATGACAGCACTGAAAGGATAACAAATGGTTGCAACACATGCCAAAAAATAGTAGAAATATTCAGTTTTCTTTGTGATAAAAGCAATATTTGGGCAATAAACCATACCATCTTCGATTGTGTTCTTGCAGCTCCAATTCCGTTGAAAAGACCAATATACCATGCACCTGGAGATATCTGAGAAATAATTCATATGTTTATTGGCTATGATATTATGACAATAAGAAAATTCGCTTGTGATCTAATCCTTCCCTATTATTAATGTAGGAACTTTAATACTAAGGCAGATACAACTATGTCATCATAGATCTCAAAGTAAAGGAGACATTGTGCCCAATGAAGCAATAAAGATATTGCAAAGAGTAAAAGGAAGACTTATCATAATACCTGTTCGTTTGTCAATTTCATGGTGATGTTTTTCTCCATAGGGAAGCACTGCTCGTTGTCAAGACCATTTATTCCTGATGAAAAAAGGGGAGACGAAAAGTCATTATACAATGGTAATACACATGACAGTTTAAAAAATGTAGTCCTTTCTTCATTAAAAAGGAGTCAGAGAAGAAGAGAGGAAGAAGGAATAAGAGATCAATTCCTGTCATGGTGCTTCAAAACAAAGTGAAACACTAAGAAATGAACAAACATTACTCGTCCATGAGTTTGGCATTCATCCATTACACCATAAGCAAGAGAAACCATCATTGCAGGGTATGTGAAATTACGGGTAGAAATCTAAGCATATACTAATGAATCAGAATAATATTCTATAGAATAGAACCTATAATGCTTGTTTGACAAATGGTGGGAATTTAGTAGGGCTCCAAGGTTCTATCTTAAAAAAGGTTTCAACAAGTCTGCAATAATCATAAAACAAAGTTCAAGATATAATCTATGTGCATAGATATTAAGTTCAAAAAACAATTCAATTAATTAGAGTTTAATATATTTTGGTGGGGATTCTACCTATGACAGCTGAATCCTTCAGAGACATGTTTAAAGCATCTGGCAGAGGAGGGCTGCCATCTCTAAAGCATATGATGGGCAGTGAGCTTTTTGGAATCCTTTCAACTCTTGAAACATCCTAAAAACAAAGTAATTATGAACCAATGAGGAGCCAAAATAAGTCAAAGCTCTCAAATCTTTCTCAGTAAAATTTCTTTAGCAAAACAAAAAACGAAGCAATTTAAATACATAATAATTTGAATAAATAAACAGGGAGATAAAATTAAGACATATAATAAGCAATACGGGAGTTTTATCAGGCACTATATTGTTAATATTACCTCATGCACGACGAGGCATTATAAAAAAAATAATATCAACGTAGAAAAACATGAAAGAAATTTAATCTGAAGGAAGGAACCAAATTTTCCCGGTGAAAAGACATCAATGTAGATGCTAGTCTAAAAAGTGCCCCTATTTAGAAGGTATTATAGACATTACTTACAAGGTCTACATCTGAGTTCAATGCTATGGACACTGCAGAAAACCATGGTGGTATATCAACTGAAACATGAGAAAACATCAAGATACAAAATCAGAACAATTACCTAAAAAAAATTAAACCAATAACAATTTGAAGACTAGGGATAATTGACTAAGTTAATCAACAATAAAAAAAACAAAAAGAGAGAAAAGAGAAATTGTTGTCATGCTAATTCACCTATACCCTTCAAAATTCAGTTCCGACCCATTAAACCAGACGGTGAAATGCATCACGACCAACAAAAGACAGAAGAATTGAAGCAAACAAAGAAAAGGGTCGCCATTACCAACCTCTGATGTAGCGCAAATCAAAGGGTCCGAGAGTAGTCTGAGGATAGCTGAAGCTGGAAACAGTGAAGACATCATCAGTGGCTCCAACAAATTCATCGTTTGCGGAGCTGAGGTCAAGAGAACAACAAAAAAGAAACAACACACTGAGAAGAATCGAGTTGAGTTGACACCACAGAAACGAATTCAAAGGCATTTTTTTTTTTTTTTTTTTTTGTTGGTAAATTCAAGGTCGTTCTAAGACCATGGAGAGGCAGGGCAGTGACGAAGAATGAATGAATAATGTATTAGTTAGTCTAATTCAATTAATAACAAAAATAATGATAATGTAAAATAGGTCAACGTAAGATTGTGGGTCAATATGAAAATAAAGCAATTATTAATTATCAATTACTTTTTTTGTCAGACTTTTAATATATTTAAGAAATATTAAACAGCGTAATAAATTATCTTCAGTTGTAACGCTACCTATTTTATTTTTTATTTCTATATCATTTTATATATATATATATATATATATATATATATATATAATGATATAGAAATAAAAATTAAAAAGAATGCGCAAGGGATACAACTAATTTTTTTATTTATAAAACATATAATTACACTAAGAAAGATACTAATATATAGTTCTTAGCTTATAAAATAGTAAACTAAGTAGTAGATAGGTTATTGGTAATGAAATTATTAATTTAATATTTATTATTTATGTAAAAGTTATATTAATAATGAATTTATTAACATTAAATTGTTTTGCATCACTAATCCATGAGCATTAAATTTATTAAAAACATTGAAGATAGTTAAATTATTTTGGGTAATTAAATCATTTTATAGTACACATTTAATGGAATTAATGTGGTTAGAAATTCAGAGGATAGTTCACACTTGTAAAGAGAGATTCATTCAAAGATGTAAGATATGTGAATATATCAATTATAGAATCAATGATAGAAGATGAAATCATGATGCTTAGGTCTAATAATTAAATATAAAATAATTATTAATTTATAACTGATGAACCAAAATATTTCAATTGAACCAAAATTCATTAATTTTTCTACTTTTTTTTTCTCTAATAATTTTCAACTTTGGACTACCATAGCAGACCCAGGAATATCGTTTGGAGGGTCAGAGTTTAAAACAAGTTTTATATTGTCAGAATATTCATATTAAAGTTTGTTTCTTTTTCTTTTTATTATTTTATCAAATACAATAATCATAAAGTCTTTGAGTTGACTTCTAAACCATTATAAGTATAATATTAAAACAAAAACATCTAGCGTGTATAAATATTTTAAAAAATTTTAAATTTAGTTCAAATGTAAATTATAAATTATGATGAAATATCCTTATTCCGAATGATAAAATATAATAGAAATATGTTGATCATCGAGAATTAAAGTTTTGTTTTATTATGTAAGAATATAAGTTAAAGATTATACTTTTAAAATTAAAGGATAAATTAAGAAAACCACGTGAATCAACTTTTAATTTATAGTGTGCCAAAATCTAAATTTATGATTTTTTTTAAAGTATAAAATTAAAATTGGCAATAGGTATAATTTAAGTATGTAATAAATTATAATATATTAGATACAAGTTACGTGATTTATTATACTAAAGAGTAAATTGTAATTCTAGTCCTCCCTTCAATTTTTAATCTACAATTTTAGTTCTTATATTCTAAAAGAAATATAATTTTAATTTAATATTTAATTATTATATATTTAAATGTTTGTTCTTAACAATAAGGTTCAAAATTATAAAACTACAAATTAACATTTATACATAATTTTGTAGATTTCACATTATAATTATTAACAAATTAAAAAAAAAAAAAGCATGAAGAAAAGTTTGAACGCACTTATGAAATCTGAGTAGGTCAGAAATGGCACTTGTATTTGAATAGAAAAAATGTTGGAACATAGAAATAAAGTTGGTAAGTTTTGAAAAAGAAAGAATAAAGCTAAACCAAAGAAAATTATATAAACCTATTTATAAAGTTCTGTGGGTCATCGTCTTACGTCAATGAAGCAGAAAGAAGGAACTTTTTTATAACCAATGCATCTTTTGCTTCGAAATTAACGATAATTTTTTTCAATTATTGAGATCTATTTAAGACATTGATTTTTAGTGGATATTCTTTCTATATACAAACTAAAATTTGAATCTCTAATTGTGTATTCAAAAGATAAACTTTACCAATAGTATCAACTTTAGTGCAAATACGAATTGTCAAATCGAGTTTTTTGACAAAAAAAAAAATGGTGGTTGCTTTTTAAATTATTAAAGTAGAGTGTTTAAAAAGAAATATCTATATGGAGTATGAGTTTGGTTTTGGTAAAAAAAACTCTTTGGGTTCTGCAATTCGTAAATGGCAAGAAAATTTTGCAGGAAATTTTAATTTTTTACTGTTTTGGATAGCTATTTGCTGAGGAAGCTGCAAAAAATGGAGAAATTTGAAGATTTAAGAAAAAGTTAACTATTAGGGAATTAAAAGTAAGTTATTTTAGGCATCGTTTGTTTCTAAGCAAGGAAATGCAAATGTTTACTGTGCAAAGGTGAAACACGAAAAACTAGACTTTAATTAATAAAAAAGCACGAAAAACAAGTATGCTTATACGTTCCAAACTTTTTTTTCGCAGAACAGCGAAAGTTGTACATATGTATATTTATATAATTATTATTTATAATTTACTTAATTAACCTTTATTTTAAACTTAAATTATTATTATTTTTATTTAAAATAGGATTGTAATTTAAATATAATTAAAATTATTAAAAAAAATTATCAGAAGAGAGGGTAGACAAAAGTAGATGTTCTTACACAAATATGGATAAGTTGAAGCAGAAAGTTTTTGCATAGAAATCAGATTTTGGAAACCAAAACTATAGGGTGGCTAGGCAGTCGGAGGAGAAGCATGGGGTGGGAAGATCTGTGATATGCAAGAGACAAATTCAATCCATTTTGAGGAACCTGCAGAGCACTTATAAGAAGAGATGGTAGAGGAAACTGGATGCTCTTACACAAATATGGCAAAGTTGAAGCAGAAGACTTTTGCATAGAAATTAGATTTTGAGAACAAAAGCTCTAAGGTGGCTAGGCAGACGGAGGAGAAGCAGGGGGTGAAAAGATATGTGACATGCAAGAGACAAACTCAATCCATTTTCAGGAACCTACAGAGCACATATAAGAAGAGAGGGGGAAGGAAAGTTGATGCTCTTACTCAAATATGACAAAGTTGAAGTAGAAGGCTTTTGCATAGAAATAGGATTTTGAGAACCAAAGCTATAGGGTGGTTAGGCGGTCGGAGGAGAAGTAGAGGGTGGGAAGATATGTGACATGCAAGAGACAAACTCAACCAATTTTGAGAAACCTGCAGAGCAAGTATAAGAAAAGAGGATGGATGAAAGTGGATGCTGTTACACAAATATAGCAAAGTTGAAGCAGAAGGCTTTTGCATAGAAATAAGATTTTGAGAACCAAACCTGTAGGGTGGCTAGGTGGTCGGAGGAGAAGCATGGGGTGGGAAGATATGTGACATGCAAGAGACAAACTCAATCCATTTTCAGGAACCTGAAGAGCACCTATAAGAAGAGAGGGTGGAGGAAAGTGGATGCTCTTACACAAATATGGCAATGTTGAAGCAGAAGGCTTTTGAATAGAAATCAGATTTTGAGAACCAAAGTTGTAAGCTGACTAGGCGGTCGGAGGAGAAGCAGGGGGTGGGAAGATTTGTGACATGCAAGAGACAAACTCAATCCATTTTGAGGAACCTGCAGAGCACATATAAGAAGAAATGGTGGAGGAAAGTGGATGCTTTTACACAAATATAGCAAAGTTGAAGCAGAAGACTTTTGCATAGTAATAAGATTTTGAGAACAAAAGTTGTAGGGTGGCTAGGCAGACGGAGGAGAAGTAGGGGGTGGGAAGATATGTGACATGCAAGAGACAAACTCAATCCATTTTCAGAAACCTGCAGAGCACGTATAAGAAGAGATGGTGGAGGAAAGTGGATGCTCTTATACAAATATAGCAAAGTTGAAGCAGAAGACCTTTGCATAGAACTCAGATTTTGAGAACAAAAGCTGTAGGATGGCTAGGCAGACGGAGGAGAAGCAGGGGGTGGAAAGATATGTGACATGCAAGAGAAACACTCAATCCATTTTCAGGAACCTGCAGAGCACGTATAAGAAGAGATGGTGGAGGAAAGTGGATGCTCTTACACAAATATAGCAAAGTTGAAGCAGAAGGCTTTTGCATAGAAATCAGATTTTGAGAACCAAAGCTGTAGGGTAGCTAGGCGGTCGGAGAAGAAAAAGGGGGTGGAAAGATATATGACATGCAAGAGACAAATTTAATCCATTTTCAGGAACCTGTAGAGCACGTATAAGAAGAGAAGGTGAAGGAAATTGGATGCTCTTACACAAATATGACAAAGTTGAAGAAAAAGGCTTTTGCATAGAAATTAGATTTTGACAACCAAAGCTGTAGGGTGGCTAGGCGGTCGGAGGAGAAACAGGGGGTGGAAATATAAGTGACATGCAAGAGACAAAGTCAATACATTTTGAAGAACTTGTAGAGCACATATAAGAACAGAGAGTGAAGGAAAGTGGATGCTCTTAAACAAATATGGCAAAGTTGAAGCAGAAGGCTTTTGCATAGAAATAAGATTTTGAGACCAAAGTTGTAAGCTGAATAGGCAGTCGGAGGAGAAGCAGGGGGTGGGAAGATACGTGACATGCAAGAGACAAACTCAATCCATTTTGAGGAACCTGCAGAGCACAAATAAGAAGAGATGGTGGAGGAAAGTGGATGCTCTTACACAAATATAGCAAAGTTGAAGCAGAAGGCTTTTGCATAGAAATCAGATTTTGCGAACAAAAGTTGTAGGGTGGCTAGGCAGACGGAGGAGAAGTAGGGGGTGGGAAGATATGTGACATGCAAGAGAAACACTCAATCCATTTTCAAGAACCTGCAGAGCACGTATAAGAAGAGATGATGGAGGAAAGTGGATGCTCTTACACAAATATAGCAAAGTTAAAGTAGAAGACTTTTGCATAGAACTCAGATTTTGAGACCAAAAGTTGTAGGATGGATAGGCAGACGGAGGAGAAGCAGGGGGTGGAAAGATATGCGACATGCAAGAGAAAAACTCAATCCATTTTCAGGAACCTGTAGAGCACGTATAAAAAGAGAGGATCGAGGAAAGTGGATGCTCTTACACAAATATTGCAAATTTGAAGCAAAAGGCTTTTGCATATAAATCAGATTTTGAGAACCAAAGCTGTAGGGTGGTAGGCGATCGGAGGAAAAGCAAGGGGTGGGAAAATATGTGACATGCAAGGGACAAACTCAATCCATTTTCAGGAACCAGCAGAGCATATAAGAAGAGAGGGTGGAGAAAAGTGGATGCTCTTACACAAATAAGGCAAAGTTGAAGTAGAAGGCTTTTGCATAGAAATCAGATTTTAAGAACCAAAGGTGTAGGTTGGCTAGGCGGTCAGAGGAGAAGTAGGGGAGTGGGAAGATATATGACATGCCAGAGAAAAACTCAATCTATTTTCAGGAACCTACAGAGCACGTATAAGAAGAGAGGGTGAAGGAAAGTGGATGCTCTTACACAAATATAGCAAAGTTGAAGCAGAAGGCTTTTGCATAGAAATAAGATTTTGAGAATAAAAGCTGTAGAGTGGCTAGGCAGACGGAGGAGAAGCAGGGGGTGGGAAGATATGTGACATGCAAGAAACAAACTCAATCCATTTTGAGAAACCTGCAGAGCACGTATAAGAAGAGAGGGTGGATGAAAGTGGATGCTGTTACACAAATATAGCAAAGTTGAAGTAGAAGGCTTTTGTATAGAAATAAGAATTTGAAAACCAAACCTATAGGGTGGTTAAGCGGTCGGAGGAGAAGCATGGGGTAGGAAGATATGTGACATGCAAGAGACAAACTCAATCCATTTTCAAGAACCTGGAGAGCATGTATATGAAGAGATGGTGGAGGAAAGTGGATGCTCTTACACAAATATGGCAAACTTGAAGCAGAAGACTTTTGCATAGAAATCAGATTTTGAGAACAAAATTTGTAGGATGGCTAGGCAGACGGAGGAGAAGCAGGGGGTGGAAAGATATATGACATGCAAGAGAAAAACTCAATCAATTTTCAGGAACCTGTAGAGCACGTATAAGAAGAGAGGGTAGAGGAAAGTGGATGCTCTTACACAAATATGACAAAGTTAAAGCATAAGACTTTTGCATAGAAATCAGATTTTGAGAACCAAAGCTGTAGGGTGGCTAGGTGGTCAGAGGAAAAGCATGGGGTGGGAAAATATGTGACATGGAAGAGACAAACTCAATCGATTTTGAGGAACCTGCAAAGCACGTATAAGAAGAGAGGATGGAGAAAAGTGGATACTCTTACACAAATAAGGCAAAGTTGAAGTATAAGGCTTTTGCATAGAAATCGGATTTTGATAACCAAAGTTGTAGGGTGTCTAGGCAGTCGGAGGAGAAGCAGGGGGTGGGAAAATATGTGACAAGCAAGAGACAAACTCAATCCATTTAGAGGAACTTGCAGAGTACGTATAAGAAGAGAGGGGTGAGGAAAGTGGATTCTCTTACACAAATATGACAAAGTTGAAGTAGAAGGCTTTTGCATAGAAATCAGATTTTGAGAACCAAAGTTTTAGGGTGTCTAGGCAGTCGGAGGAGAAGTAGGGGGTGGGAAAATATGTGACATGCAAGAGACAAACTCAATCCATTTAGAGGAACCTGCGGAGCACGTATAAGAAGAGAGGGTGAAGGAAAGTGGATGCTTTTACACAATTATGACAAAGTTGAAGAAAAAAACTTTTGCATAGAAATCAGATTTTGAGAACCAAAGCTGTAGGGTGGCTAGGTGGTCGGAGGAGAAGCAGGGGGTGGAAATATAAGTGATATGCAAGAGACAAAGTCAATAGATTTTGAAGAACGTGCAGAGCACATATAAGAACAGAGGGTGGAGGAAAGTGGATGCTCTTAAACAAATATGGCAAAGTTGAAGCAGAAGGCTTTTGCATAGAAATCAGATTTTGAGAACCAAAGTTGTAAGCTGACTAGGCGGTCGGAGGAGAAGAAGGGGGTGGAAAGATTTGTGACATGCAAGAGACAAACTCAATCCATTTTGAGGAACCTGTAGAGCACGTATAAGAAGAA
Organism: Phaseolus lunatus; assembly: GCA_013389735.1. Lineage (NCBI taxonomy): Eukaryota > Viridiplantae > Streptophyta > Magnoliopsida > Fabales > Fabaceae > Phaseolus > Phaseolus lunatus. The sequence goes on from CM023866.1 coordinate 47,266,285, forward strand.
ATGGTGGAGGAAAGTGGATGCTTTTACACAAATATAGCAAAGTTGAAGCAGAAGGCTTTTGCATAGAAATTAGATTTTGAGAACAAAAGTTGTAGGGTGGCTAGGCAGATGGAGGAGAAGTACGGGGTGGGAAGATATGTGACATGCAAGAGACAAACTCAATCCATTTTTAGGAACCTGTAGAGCACGTATAAGAAGAGAGGTTGAAGGAAAGTGGATGCTCTAACACAAATATGACAAAGTTGAAGCAGAAGGATTTTACATAGAAATAGGATTTTGAGAACCAAAGCTGTAGGGTGGTTAGGCGGTCGGAGGAGAAGCAGAGGGTGGGAAGATATGTGACATGCAAGAGACAAACTCAATCCATTTTCAGGAACCTGTAGAGCACGTATAAGAAGAGAGGGTGAAGGAAAGTGGATGCTCTAACACAAATATGACAAAGTTGAAGCAGAAGGCTTTTACATAGAAATAGGATTTTGAGAACCAAAGCTGTAGGGTGGTTAGGCGGTCGGAGGAGAAGTAGAGGGTGGGAAGATATGTGACATGCAAGAGACAAACTCAATCCATTTTGAGAAACCTGCAGAGCACGTATAAGAAGAGAGGGTGGATAAAAGTAGATGGTGTTACACAAATATAGCAAAGTTGAAGCAGAAGGCTTTTGCATAGAAATAAGATTTTGAGAACCAAACCTGTAGGGTGGCTAGGTGGTCGGAGGAGAAGCATGGGGTGGGAAGATATGTGACATGCAAGAGACAAACTTAATCCATTTTCAGGAACCTGAAGAGCACCTATAAGAAGAGAGGGTGGAGGAAAGTGGATGCTCTTACACAAATATGGCAATGTTGAAGCAGAAGGCTTTTGCATAGAAATCAGATTTTGAGAACCGAAGCTGTAGGGTGACTAGGCGGTCGGTTGAGAAGTAGGGGGTGGGAAGATATATGACATGCAAGAGACAAACTCAATCCTTTTTGAGGGACCTGCAGAGCACGTATAAGAAGAGAGGGTGGAGTAAAGTGGATGCTCTTACACAAATATGACAAAGTTGAAGCAGAAGGCTTTTGCATACAAATCAGATTTTGAGAACTAAAGTTGTAGGGTGGCTAGGCGGTCGGAGAAGAAAAAAGGGGTGGAAAGATATATGACATGCAAGAGACAAACTCAATCCATTTTCAGGAACCTGTAGAGCACGTATAAGAAGAAAGGGTGAAGGAAATTGGACGCTCTTACACAAATATGGCAAATTTGAAGCAGAAAGCTTTTACGTAGAAATCAGATTTTGAGAACCAAAGTTGTAGGGAGGCTAGGCGATCGGAGAAAATGTAGGGGGTGGAAAGATATGTGACATGCAAGAGACAAACTCAATCCATTTTGAAGAACCTGCAGAGCACATATTTTAACTTGAGCGAAATGAGACCGAGAGTAAGCTTGACTTTTTGTTCTATTTTTGGTTGAACAAAAATCTTTTGCTTGAGTGAAAATATAAAAAATTTAAGTCTCATTCAACTAACCGAACTAATCCAAAAACCATATCAAAGTTTTTACCCAACATCAATATAAAATTTTACAACTTTTAGACAATCAAAAGATTTTTATGGTTTTAAAATGGTCAAATATAACCTGTATTCTTACTGAAATCACAAATCAATATAACTCCAAAACTTTCAAACTTCAAAAAACATTTCACAATCAACCGCTTTTCAAATTGTTTAAACTTGAAACAACTTTTATCAATCAACATCTATTTGACTCAACAAACAAACTTGCAAGAGAAATTTGAAATTTGTAAATGACATCCTTTACATCAAGATCTTCTTATCTAAGTGTGGTAAATAAACTACATCCGGATCTTGTAACTTAAATGTGATAAATAAACTTAAAAGTTCAGTTGAATACAAATGAATATTAAATTGTTTGGATAAATTATTCTTTCAACTTTGATAATGAAACATTTTGTGAGTATAGAAGAGGTGAAAAAAATACAAGGCATGGTGAAAAAATGGGAAATGAAAAGATGAAAGGATATTCAAATAACGAATTGTTCTTCTTTGAAGATCATAGGTATTCCCTAAAATAATGATTGTCAAAGAATTGTTTTTAAAAAAAAATCCTCTTCAACATACTATCACAAACCCCAGAATAAATCTGCAGCTTTATGGGCAAACCTACTTCATGTAATAAATTCTGAGCAAAATGCTCATAATAGATGACACTTGACTCAACCAAATAGTGAAAGCAAATAGTCCTTGCCTTTGGAGTTTGGTGCTTCTGAAATGTGTAATTTCTTTTCAGAAATAAAGACTTATGTGGCCTCTGCTATCCCTGCTGTTTACTTTTGCTTAGTACAATTTATAGGTCATGTATAGACCTGAAAGATATATATGACCTCTTCACCTTTGTTTGTTTGTGGACGATAATTTATATGGAATTGAATTTTTATGAGTTTGAGGAAGCCAAAGAATCTTCAATAGCACTTTTTATTATCATAAAGTGGGAACTTAATGAAATACTAAACCTTACTGCAGAAGCATTAATTAGATGACATGAAAATGGGTACCTGTTACTATAATCCTTGAGAATCTAAACAAGTTGTCACCAAAACAGAACTTTTATCTCTGCATATTGAGCTGAGAAATAATGAATAAGTACTTTCTCTGTAGAAAGACATCGAAATTAATATTTGGGACATTAGCAACCTCACTAAGCTCTAGAATTCAAAACCTGTGAGTCATTACTTCAGCCTACTTTTCATCTTTGTTATTAATTGTTAACTTATCTTCCTCCACTTTATCTGATACTGGTGTACAGTATTTTCAGTGCTTGATTTTACAAAATCTTTTAACCTGTGCAGCCACCTAAGCATAACCTTGGTATATTTACACCTACTTGGTTCACATCTCTCACATTTCTTATGAAAGATAACCATAGAAAATTTGTTGCTGGCACCCACAGTCATCAGGTAAAATTAATTAGTGGATTTGTCCCAAATTCTAAAATAAATGAAGAAATTTATTTTCTATATATAATAATCTAATAATGCAAAATTGGTTGTCTGGAAAATGCTATTTAGACTATTTAGACTTCTGGTTGTCAAATGGTGCAACTGCATTAACTTAGCTTCAGTTTGTTACCAACTTTGTTTTATTTTGCTTCTTCTGTTGCGTTGGGATAGCACCTATTGTAGAAAAGTGGCAGAAACTTGCCTTGGTGATTTGACATCTGTGTAAAAACCTGTATAAAAAGCCTTGTTAAGGAGAGTAGATTGAGGGAGGGTAGCCTAATTGCTAGAGGCAATAGGACACTGAAAATGTACAGGTTAAATAATTAATAAGGATTTAGAGGTCAATATTTTATCCACAGACATGTTTTATTGTATGGAACTGACCTTAATTACTCAGAAAAGGCATGCCTGTTACTGTTGTTGTGTTTTTTGTTGACTGTGTTTTTAATGAGTGTTATTTGAATTGTTTTAAAAAATAAGGAAAAAATGCTCTGGAAGCATCAGATCCATAGTCAGGCACCCTGAGCTACCTATTATAGCTTCATGTGGTAATAGCTACTCTGTATGTACTTTCCCTTAATGTTACATTTTCTTTTAATCATGAGGAATCTTCGCTGATGCATTGTTTGGATCCCTAAAATTTGTTTACTTGTTTCTAAGGTTGTTTTAGTCTTGAGGAACAAATTTATATTGTGAAGTAACCTAGTTTTTTATGACCTTGACATGGTAAACCTGTCTACACTAAAACTAGGATCCTCAATGGTTGTTAGAATTGTGTGTACTTATTTTCTTCTTATAGTTTGTTGTTTTTTAGGTAATTGTTTATTCATGTAGTTATAATAATTTATGTAATTTCTTATCGGTTGCAGGTTTTCCTTAAGCAACGTATATGCCCGTTCTTTTTTACTCCAAATTTGATGTTAAAGGTTAGTTTTTTTCTTCTTTTTCGATGGTGTTTGAAGATCTTCATTGAAAGGAACATAGAAGAAAGACATTGAAGTTCTTATGGTGTCTCGGGTTCTTTATGCCTAGAGCAGTCCACTCACTAGTGTCAAATCTTAGCATTAGTTTGATGAACTACGAAAACTTGTTGAAAAACTCAGGAAGAGATGCTGCTTAGCCAGGAAGTTCAAACCTTATCTTTTCTTAAATCCCCAATTTTCTATACTCCAAATACTTATAATATTTTATTACAAAAATATTATACTTTTTTTTATAAGGAATCTAAATTACATATACAACAACAAAAAACTCAAATAATTAAAAAAATCACTACTAATTTTCCAGTTTCTCATGTTTAGTTGGTTTTTTCAATAAACAGAATCATTAAAAAAAAAGTTTAAACTAACAATTTTAAAACTTTAAATAAAGTTTTTAAATCACTTTTAATAGAATCTTCTTCTCACACTTTTACAGCCATCACTAGATCCAATAGATCCAAATAATTGATATCAATGGATTGTCACTTTTATAAACAGTGTTTCCATCTATTGAAAAAAAAGGAACTTAAACACTCTCATATTTAGCAAACTATCATTTGATTTTATAACTTTCAGTAAATTGTTGAAAAATTATCATGAAAATTGTATTCTTAACTTAGCATTTCTCTAAGTAAACAACAACAATGAACATAAACAATATAAAACTAAAAAAGAGCAACAACAAGAACATGAGACATGATTAAATGTGAAAGATCTAATTTGACAAATCAGTTCTGCGTCTAAGTATCTCAACACCTAAGTAATCAACTGAACCCTGAACTGCAACTTGAGGCTTTCCAATCTTCACTCGAACAGCAGATATTTGTTCATAATCTGTCAGAGTGATCACTGCAATTTTTTGAGCTACTGATTCCAGAAGATTCTGAGGTGACCCTTCAACAATTTCCCTAGCTATACTGCATCACCAATCATATATACATAGGCATCTTAATAGCATTACACTAATATGAGAAGTTTATGCAATGATGAAAAATTTTGGTCACTCACTCATATATATCTGTGTAACTAATAGTATCTGATAAATTATCAGATTTGCCAGCTTCTTTGAGATCCATGCATGCATCAATATCTACCAAGAATTTTTGACCTAACTTCCTCTCTTCAGGTAATGCTCCATGAAAACCATGGAATAACAATCCTCTGAGTAAGAGTTTGTCTCCCCATATCAGTGCCTCAGATTCCATTATTTCTGCTGAAATCAATGGCATGTAAAAATGTAGAGACGTTTTTTATTTATAAAGAAATGTAACCATGACTCGTGTTCTTTGTTTAATGTAATAAACTTCAAACAAAAGTTTAAAAATAAAATGATGCATCCACAGAGGAACATCTTGGTTTTTTAAATCATATCATATCCGAAGAAGATTGCTTGCTGAATTTTATAATACTGCGCGCACGTTCCAATCAGCCAACATATATGCTCGCTATGATGATAAAAGTAAAAATATAAGTTTTACAAGAATTATGATAGGTTAAAATTCAATACTGAATCATTTCATATTATAATGATTAAAATAGGAAAAATAATAATGAAGAAATTTTTAAAAATTGTAAACTAATATTTTAACTTTTTTTTCTTTTTTTAATTTGTATATGACATAGTAAATGATATAGGATGTAATGATTTCGATGTAAAAAAATACACATAAATATCATAATCATGTACAATTTCTATATATTTCTTTATGCTTAATTCATCATCTCCCTACGGATTTACATTTAAAATAAAATTTTAACAATGTTTTATTTTTAATTAAAGTCGTTGAGCATTATTTTTGTAGAATTTTTTTAACGAAAATCGTGAGATCCTATAACGAATTTAGTATAAGTTGTAATCCGAAATAAAAAATTTATTAAAACACCACAAAAGTGAAGTCGTGCCTTTAAAATACAATGATCAATTTTTTTAATTATTCTCATATACTTAAGGTCTTATAATTACTTTATTATACTTTTATTGATAAATCACTTTGTTTATGGATTAAAATAGCTTGTGTATTATATTTAATATGTTTATAAATAAGTTAGATGATTTATGAGTTGAAGTTTGCATATGAATGTTTCAAGATTAAAATGTTAATCTGCTTGAATATAGATTTTAATGTTTTCAATAAGAAAGTTATTTAGAAGTGAAGTTATTTGAAAGTGTGTTGGAATCAATGTAATTTATATCCACGCTAGTTGCAGTCTTCCTTTTACCAATTCCTCCATAAGACTTCACCAAGAGAATCTGCAGAAAAACAAGAATCTTTCCCTAGTCTGACCAAGGTATGAAAAGAGAAAAGGACCAAGCTACAAATAGGTTTAAAAAGATATTTAATATTACACACAAACTGCGTACCAGACAACAAAGAAATAAACCTGCTACTGCAAATTCATTTACAGATATCAAGAATAGAATAAGGCCTAACACATAAACAATATATGGAAAACAATACAAAAAAACGCAGTCTGAGACAAAGAGACTCATTTCTCTTATTTCAAACATTGAACAGGTCATAACATCCAATCTGATAGAGAGAATAAAAAAGAATATGATACACTTTTCATACTAGTTCACGCCTTCAATTGTGTCATATGGAAGATTTTCTCTATGTCTACCTTACCTTGTTTAAACTCCACTTTATTCCTATGGTCCCAAATGGTCTATATACACACAATCCACACACCCTTGCATACCTTGTTTTACTTTGAATTGTATTGGAGGAGATAGAACTGTTGGAAATGAGACTGAGGGTCAAGGTGTTGAATAAGTTTGATACCCACCCAACTACAACAAAGGTTCCAAAGAGCATGAGCAATTTTTCATGTAAAGAAAAGGTGTTGGACCTACATAACGGGTATTCAGTTGAGTTTATATTAATTCCTTTCCTCACCAAAGTATCCCTTGTTGGGACCTTACCTAACATGACTTTCCATGCAAAGGTTTGGGTATCTGGAGGTGCCTTAACAACCCACAAAAATTTCAGGATGGGACATTCTTCAAAGCTTCTACCATTGTGCAACATTGCATATGCAAATTTAATAAAATATTGAACATCCTCTTCACCTTTCCATTTCCAGCAGTCATGATAATTCCTGTGTAATTGAATCAAACTGATTTTATTAATCAACTGGTTAAGAAGTACCTTCTCCCACTCAAACCTTTCCATCCTCCATCCTACTCTCCACTCCCACCCATGGCGTTCCACTCACCTAGTTGTTGCATTCATTTATCTTTATCATTCGAAATGGAATATAATTTTTCAAACCTTTATTTAAGGGATACCTCTCCTACCCATTTATCCTCCCAAAATTTAATCCTATTCCCCGAACCCACCATTCAGACCATTTGCTTCTCAAACCAATTATTAGTATCCCCATCCCCACACACTCTGCATAGGTCCCTCCACCACCAAGACTACTTATTAGATCTCCTTTGATGAATTTGGTTGTTTAAACTCTAGTATTTTGACATCAAAATTTCTCTCCATTGTCTTGTCAATTCAACCTTAAATCTCCACTTTCATTTTTCTAGTAGAGCATTATTGAAAGTGCTAATATCCTTGATCCCCAACCCTCTCTCATATTTAGGCCTACAGAGATTTTTGCATTCGATCCAAGCTATCTTTTTTCTTTCACTCCCTCATCTTCACAAAAAACTCCTTTGGATCCTAGTAAGAGTAAGGTAAACTGATCTAGGTACTTTGAAAAAAGACAAAAAAAAGGAATGTAGGTGAACACATACTTAATTAAACAAATTCTACCGAAAAAAGATAAGAACTTACCTTTCCATTTTGCAAGTTTCTTTATGAATTTTCCAATATTTTATTTTTTACAATCTTAAGTACATTGAAATTTTTTATTATTTCTCCTTTATAAGTTTTGGTTTATTTTTTATGCCATTCTATTTTTTTTTCAATAAATTTTGTGTTATTCATTTTTTCATCAAATTTTCTACATTAATTATGTTTTATATATATATAATAAAGGTAAAAGTGGTAAACATAAATTAAATCCTTTAAAATTTAGAATCGAATTATTTTTAAATTTATCAAATTAATCCTACATTAATATGTTTAATCACAATTTACAAATCAGCTCCGTAAAATTAAAAGAACCTCTAAGTACACAATACAATATACACATAAAAAAAATAAAAATAAATCACACACACACAACTGATCAAACATCTAATTCAAGTTTCCAAATCAATACGAAATCATTTCATGATATATTTCTTGTCAACAATTTTATAGATAGACAAAAAGAAAGTATATGCACGCAAGAATTTAGAAGGGTAAAAAAGAATTGGAAATATTATTTCTTTAGTAACAAGGAGTGTTACGCAATCATGATCAAATAATTAGAAAACTACACTCACTGATAAGATAAATATTATCAAAATAATACCCTAATGGTCCTAAACATATTTATTGAACATGAGCACTTATATTTTGATGCAATGTGTCACTATTCTGGTTGTTCTCGTTGTTCTTGTTGTAAGGAATGTTCATCCTTTTTGGCATAACATATGTGAAGGCAGAGAAACACGGAGGCAGGAATAATGATTAGAAACACAATAAAGAGGAAACAATAGATAATCGTTTGAACGAATTTAGATATATAAAGATGATGTTCTTCCTTAGAGATATCACCATCCTGAAGAAGTCTACGATGGTGCCCATCAATTAGGTCAGTGGCGGCCAAAACTACTGTTGAAAAACAAAAAAAAAAAAATGCATATGCTCTTGGTGAGTGACTTTGTCCACATCATTTTGTATGAAGAAGATTTTGTTGGAAGAGTTAACTCTCAAGACCTTAGGAAAAATGTTAATTGAATAGTTAGTTGTGATAAAAGATAGTTGTATATTGAGTTTATTTATATATTTCACAGAAGAGAGGTAAAGAGGGAACCAATGTAATGCATGCATGCTGTTTAATGATCATTATGAGGGAGAAAATTAATATAGTTACATCTTTGATTTTGTTCCAAATTACATGATAATCATTTTAAATGAAAAATGATTCAACGCCTTTATTTAGTATATATAGTTTATTTATATATAGTTTCAAAGAAGAGATATGAAGACAATATCAATGTAGTCTATGCATGCAATTCAATGATGAATGAGAGAGAAAATTATTATTATTACATGTTTGATTTTGTTTCAAATTACATGATAACCATTTTAAATGAAAAATGGTTCTGTAGAACATGTGATTATTTGTTGTACTTGGAATCCTCACTTTATCGTCTCATTCTTTTATAATTAATGCTGAAAAAACATATAAGTATAACAATATTAATTTTTTAAAGATTTTTATTTGTAATCAACTACATTTGTTACATTATTATAGTAAAAAAAATTGTCACATAAGTAAATTATCAATCAAATATATTTTACTATTTTTTTTCTTTGAAATGTGATGAACTTGTTTATTTAACGTTTTTTCTCATAAAGACATAATTATCAAAACTAACTGAATTGTTGATTATTAATCCACACGGTATTAAATTAATCTTTTGAAGGGGAGATTCCAAAACAGTGGCTTGCTACTGGGAATCTTAGGTGTCGTTCATGTTTTGCACTACTACATGAACCTGGCACACCAAAAAAAGAAAAAAAAAAAACTAACTGAATTGATTAAATCGTTATTTTATACATAATTTTTATTTTAAATTGTACAGCAATTAATTTATTAAAAATTGTTTCTATTTTCTTTATAATTATCATCATCAAATTACTACATCAGAGGTATTTATTTATGATATATTTAGTTATTTTAAACATTCTACTTGATAGTGCAATCATATACTTTTTAACTGGAAAAGTTAGTATATTTGATATATTTTATTCAAATTTATATTAGATTTAAATTAAAAAATTTCAAGATTTATTGTCATATTATATATATATATATATATATATATATATATATATATATATATATATATATTTGTATAAGAATATTTTACCACATAATAACACCTTAATTTAGTATGTTCCTACAGCAATGAAGTTGAATTTATTTTGTTACTTTAATTTATAAATATGCATAATTATATATTGATTACCTAGTTAGTGATGTGTATATTTTGATTTGAATTGATTTAAATGAATTAATAGAATTAATATATACTACATATTATACATATAATTTCATATCATATTAAAAATTTAATTAATATATACTACATATTATAGATATAATTTCATATCATATTAAAAATTTAATATTATTTTAAATTAAATAACTACCTAGATTTTGAACAACAAATAATTCGTTGTAAAATATTAATAATAATTATTATTATTATTAATTGAAAACGTTAGTATTTTTTTTTTTACTTATGTCATTTTATTAAGTTTAGATTTTTTTTTTCGTATTACTTACTCCATCTTTTCATTTTATATATTTTTTTTAGTGTTATTGATTTATTTTTATATTTTCATCTTTATATTTTTTTAAAAAAATATACTTTCTTATTTTAAAAATAATTTTAACATTTTTATCTTACTGTATTTTCGCTAATTCTACATATGACTAAAAGAGAGTTTTCTCATAAATGAAAAAAAAAAAAAAACACTACTGTGTTATAAAAATATGTTTCTTTTTTTTTAGAATTTAAAATTTATATATATTTGCTTCTCATTCTTCTGAGAATGTTGTTTCCCTTACTATTTTATTTTCGTGTGCGTATATATATTACCATAATCTTCACCTTTTTACTATTTTCGTTTTCATTTTTTTAAAATAATCTTCAATATTTATTTTCTTCGAATGTTTTAAAGAAAGATCTATTATTTAATATGTAATTAAACTCTATATTTGTAAAGCAATATCTTCTCTTCTATTTTCTTTATAATTTCCATAATGAATTACCAAGTTAATAAAATAATGTATTTTTTTATGATATATTTAATTATTTTAAACATTCTAATTGATAGCGTAATTATTTGTTTTTTATTTGGAAAAATTTTATTATTTTTATATATTTTATTCAAATTTTTAGCATTTTTTTTTGCAAGATTTTATTATAAAAAATAATAAATTAAAGTCGGTCAAAAATTAATGTAAAGATGCAAAAAGGGACATTTATGTGTAGATAATGTGTTGTTAGAGTGCGAAACTGACACACATAGCTAGGTCTTAACCCATACTAAGCGATAATATTAAATATTATAATATTTTGTTTATTCATGAGCTTTAGCAAGGGTTTCACATACATAAATAAATAAAAAAAACTAGTGCAGTCGATATGGATGGTACAAGAATAATTATCCTATAATTTAAAGTAAAAAAATCATGAATGGGTTTGGCCGACACGAACTAAAATTTAAAAAGTTAACTATAATGGACTTGACTCACGCATAAGTTGATGTTTAAGTTTCAAATCTAAAAGTTTTCTCGAATGGTCATAAAAAAATATTTGGATCTATTCAAAGTTTCCATATAGATCTCAAGTTTGATGAGTAATACTAAGATCAAAAGTTAAAGGAGTTGTTATTGAAGTCATTTCTGGCTATTTATGGGTGGAAACCAAAGACAATATAAGTTTTGTTTATTGGCAAGTATAAAAGGTAGCAACGTTCAAAGGAATGACTCTTTTTTATAGGAATGAAAATGGATAATGCTACAACATTTTTGCATGTTGGTGGTGAGTGGAGCAACACTGATTAATTACTCTTAAACATGATAACATTATGAAAAATTGGAGTGAATGCAAGTATCATAAGATGTACAAAACATGATGGAACCATATACACTAGTATTTACAAAATTTAAGAAATTATGTGCACAATTGTATTATGATATGATGAATGAAGAATACCTAAGTATTGGGCAATGATTGAAAATTTACCACAATAGTATACTTTTACACCATTTTTACAATAATGAACAATTTTTAAAAATATTACAAAAGGTTGTAAGTCGTGATTTAAAGAGCTTTATTCTTCTAAAGTCGCCATCCATTAATCTATTTCAAATTACAACTTAGACCGAAGTCATTAAGAGACTTCACAATTTTGATTAAAAAAATTTCTACACGAACTTTAATTAAACATTATCCACAGCAAAAATTCATAAAAAGACTACATACATATAGTAATATAATTTGTAATTACCTATAACAAAAATCTATAGCTAAAACTATATATATATATATATATATATATATATATATATATATTATCATTAGAATGAATAATATTAATTATCAATTAATACATTAAATTTATTTAATATTCTAGATCTATAATATTTTAAAAATCAGATACAAATAAATTTATGATAAAATCAAAAATAGGAAAAACATAAATTTATGATAAAATTAGAAAATGCAGATTTATATACACGACTATAACTAAAAGTGTATATGGTATAGTGATAATATAGTTTTTTTCTATGATTGAATTAATTTAAATTTTACTTTATAAAAATTTATAGTTATTAAACTTTATTTTTTATTTAAGTTTATGATAAAATTAAAAAATACGGATACAGGTAAATTTATAATAAATTAAACTATTATAATATAAGTTTATAATAATATATTAAAAAATACAGATACCCATAATTATGATAAATATATATATATATATATATATATATATATATATATATATATATGGATACAGTGTATCTGTATTTTTTATTTACCTATTGCCTAATATATATTTTAAAAATACAAATATACATAATTTTTCTATCGACATCTTTTAATTTTATCGTAAACTATTATATATTTAAACTAACTTTTGTGTTGAAAAATATTCATTCCAACTTATCATAAGATAAATTATAAATTATAATCATTAATGAATTAAAACTTAGGTGTATAATATTCGAAATCAATTGAATCGTGATTAACTGTAGATAACATTAAAATTAAAATATAATGAGATTCAATAATAAATTGTTACACAAATAAAAGCGCTTAATTTTATAATAATTCTTTTAAAAAACATATTGAAAATGTAAAACTATTAATAAAATTAGTTCGATTATTCAATTTAGTTTTACTTTAATTAAATATAAAATATTAAATTTAATAAAATTAAATAATATTTTACAATTTAAATTGGATTTGATATTTTAATTTTATAGTTTATAAATGCAAAATTATTAATTTTTTAAATTAAAAATATATATAATATGTTTTCTATAGTTACTTCAAATTTGCAATTTTGACAGATAAATTACTAATCTTACCATAGATGTAACACCCCGAAAATACATGTAACTATTTTAATACACGTTCTACATATTTCTATACAAACTTAGAGTTTTTCAAAATATTTCTATTACAAGATTATGACTTATAGAAGTACAAATATTTACATATTCATAGCTCAAAATAAAACTCTGAAACTCTTAAGGTTCTCTTGCACCTGTATGGTTATCTGCTCGTGTACATAGTACAGTCATCGCAGTTCAAACACAACACGAAAAGCAAGGGTAAGCTAGTGAAAATAAAGTTTTATAATACACACAATTAAATCAAAAGAGAAAATAAAATTACATGGATCAATTTCTCAATTATTCAATCTTCTTCAAATCCCAATAATAAAACAATCACGTAGATCTCACATGGATCTACACATCCAAGATATTCAACAAACAACGTCTTCCGGAAGACTCATATGAAGTAAGTTCCACCAGAGACTAATACCTGATTCAAAGATTACCAGCGAATCCAACAAAAAGGGTCAGGGTAAGTTCAATACAACCCAAGCCGTGCATCTCATATGTCACGGTGTGCATGAACTCCTCCATCAGCTTCTCACCACCTGATATCTTAGTCTATGTGACTTAGATCATCAGTGAAGCTCGGAGATCTCTATTATCACATAGACATCAATACTTAATACACAGCAAACATCAGTCCATACATTATCCCAAATGTATGAATTCAATTCCATATCATTTTCATCATACAGTATCATTCTAAAACACAATCCACAATATTTAAAATCTTATTTAATATAAAAAAATAACACTTAAATACTAAATCATCAAAATATAATATTTTTACAAGTTTAAATAATATATAAACAAACAACACAAAATATAAACACACAACATTCCTGCAAGAGAAATTGAATATTGGGACCACGTCCCTTCCACATCCAGAATCTTCTAGCCTAGGGTGCTATTAAAAAATTAAATTTAGCTTCCCTTACCTTAATTGCTTGCTTTCCAAGCAACTTCTAGAATTTTATTCTTCACCGTCTAGATAAGTTTTAAGATTTACGGGCCTAATGTAAGTTATCCAAACAAAACATAAATTCAGTATATACTAGAATAAGTTGAGAGGATTAATCTTCTCAACTGACCCCACCAAGATTTATGACTAAAACATAGTGAAAAACAGAGAATTAAAGATCTTTAGAGTAAAAATGAACTTACTCTTTTTAAAGTTCTAATCAGGTTCCTTAACTCGCCAGCTACAATGTGGTCCGATCAGATTCTAAAATAGATAAAAATTAGTAGAAATGTTCCTTAACTTGCCAGCTACAATGTGATCCGATCAGATTCTAAAATAGATAAAAATTAGGAGAAGAAAAGAAGAGAGAAGGTTTAGAGAAAGGAAGAAAGAAAAGATTGGAAACGGGGGGGAGGTATGCAGCGTTTAACACTGTCACAGTAGAAATTATATACATATTTACATTTTTGTTATTGTGTTTTCAGACTTATATGTGAAAACAAATGTTTTTAATTTTATGATACATACAGTGGTTAAGAATATTATAATAAATATATAATTTATTAAAACAATCAATTAAATCATTAAACTTATTCATATTTATATTTTATATAACATTTTAATAAATTAATTTTACTTCTCCTTTAAAAGTATAAAAAGTCACTGTAAAAGGAAGTTTTGCCGTTTTAATAAATACATTTTTTATTTTAAATTAATTAAGATAACTATGACTAATAAAATTAATTAAAATAATTATGACTAATATCTATTAATTGAATTATACTAAAAAAGAACTTATGTTAGTGGTCATCGATGAAACATGAAAATTAATGTGCTAATATTTAGACATCTTCTTTAATTCCATAAAATCCTTGAAATCAGGGAATTTGAAGATAATAAAACAAATTCTACCAGCAAAAGTTAATCACAAATTAGAAAGAAACACACTTAATTAAACAAATTGTACCAGCAAAAGATAATAACTCACCTCTCCATTTTGTGTTTCTTTCTAAATTTTCCAATATTTTATTTTTTACAATTTTTGAGTACATTGAAATTTTTTATTATTTATCTTTTATATAAAAAATCATTAATAAGAAACTAATTTTAGAGACAAAAAATTATTAGTTTTTATATTGATTAAATTAGATATTATTTTAGAGACAAAAAAACTATTAATTTCCAAATTAGTTTCTATTATTGATAAATACTTTCTAAATTAGTATCTAATTAGTTACCTAAGTTTTGGCTACCAATTATTTAGATTTTAAAGTTTCTATCTTGGTATCTAATTAGATACTAATTTATAAATTATTTATCAATAATAGAAACTAATTTAGATACTAATAATTTTTTTAGTCTCTAAAACAGTATATAATTTGTTTAATATATCAACTAACTATTTTTTTTCTCTAAAATTGGTTTCTATTCAATGATTTTCTTGTAGTGATAAGTTGTAGTTTAGTTTTTATGCCATTTTATTTTATTTTCAATAAATTTTTTGTTATTCATTTTTTCATCAAATTTCCTACATTAATTGTGTTTTTTATATATAATAAAGGTAAAAATGGTAAACATAAAATAAATTCTTTAAAATTTAGAATCGAATTATTTTTAAATTTATGGAAATCAATCCTACACTAGTATGTTTAAGTCACAATTTAAAAATCAGCTACCTAAAATTAAAGAACCTCTAAGCACTCAGAATAATATACAACATAAATTTAAAAAAAAAAAACACACAAACACAAATGATCAAACATCTGATTCAAGTTTTCAAATCAATACAAAATCATTTCATGATATATTTCTTGTCAACAAATTTATAGATAGACAAAAAGAGGCACAAAAGAGTTTGGAATGGTAAAAAAGAACTGAAAATATGATTTCTTAGTAACAAGGAATATTACACAATTATGACCAAAATAATTAGAAAACTACCCTCACTAAAAAGATGAATCCTATCAAAACAATACCCTAGTGCATCATTCTTGTGGTTGTAAGGATTGTTCATACTTTTTGGCGGAATATACATGAAGGTAGAGAAACAGGAGCCTGGAATAATGATCAGAAACAAAAGAGAGAGGGAAGAGTAAATAATAATGTCAACTACTTTAACTCTTGGGAATATATCATACATATGAAAATGATGATCTTCCTCAGAGACATCACCATCCTGAAGAAGTCTATGGTGGTGTCCATCAACTGTGTTAGTGGCTGCCAAAACTACCGTTGAGAACAAAAAAAGAATGTACATGCTCTTGGTAAGTGATTTTATCCACATCATTTTGTATAAAGAAGATTTTGTTGGAAGAGTTAACTCTCAAGACCTTAGAAAAATGTTAATTAAAGAGTTACATGCGATGAAAGATAGTTGCATATTGAATTTATTTATATATTAGTTTCACAGAAGAGAGGTGAAGAGGGAATCAATGTAATGCATACATGCGGTTTAATGATCATTATTAAAGAAAAAATTAGTATAATTACATCCTTGATTTTGTCTCAAATTACATGATAATCATTTTAAATGAGAAATAATTTAGCACCTTTATTTAGTTTATTTATATATTAGTTTCGTAAAAGAGATGTGAAGAGGAAATCAATGAAGTGTATGCATGCAATTCGGTGATCAATGAGAGAGAAAATTATTATTGTTGAATGCTTAATTTTGTTTCAAATTACATGATAATCATTTTAAATGAGAAATGATTCAACAGAGCATGTGTGATTATTTGTTGTACTCATAATCTCACTCCATCATTTCTTTTATAATGAATGCTAAAAAAACATATAGATATAATAATATTATATTTTTAAAGATTTTTATTTGTAATTAATAAACAACTACATATGTTACATTATTATATAAAAAAAATTGTCACTTGAGCAAATTGTCAATCACATACATAAGCAAATTATCAATCAAATATACTTCATTGATTTTTTTTTCTTTGAAATGTGATAAACTTGTTTATTTAACTTTTTTTTTCTCATAAAGACATATGATTATAAAATTAACTGGATTGATTAAATCATTTTTTATATATAATTTTTATTTTAAATTGTACAGCAATTAATTTATTATAAATTGTTTCTATTTTTTTTATAATTATCATAATCAATTTCCACATCCATAAAATAATATATTTATTTATGATATATTTAGTTATTTAGAACATTCTAATTAATAGGGCGCAATCGTATATTTTTTAATTGGAAAGATAGTATATTTTGATATATTATATTCAAATTTATAGTAGATTTAAATTAAAAAATTTGAAAGATTTATTCTAAATACAAATATATATATATATATTTATATTATTTTTAGTTAAGAGTAAAATAATGAATCATACATTACTACGGCCCATTGTATAAATGAAATCTTATACACACACAACTAATAATTTTTTTCGTTTTTAATATTGATTGACTTATATTTGAGGTGTGATTTTAAGGTCACAAAATATGGGATGATATGTAAAACATGGTTGGTTGCTCATAAGTATTAAACAAATTTCTATTTTGTAATAAAGATTTTCTAACTTTATTGATGGTCTAAATCACATAGATTAAGACATCTAGTAGTAAGAAGTTGAATGAGGAATTTATTGTATCAAATCACATGTTGGAGTCTGATGGAGTGAATAAGAACACATGTTGATGCTTGAGTAATGATATATTTTAAACCCACCTTGATCCATGCAATTGACACAAATCAATGATTTTATTGATAATGGTAAACACAAATCAATGATTTTTCTTTGCTAATCAATTACTAAATAGCAGAAAATTAATTTTTTTTAAAAATCATACGAAAATATATTAAAAATCATAGAATTATATGTATTTACACACAAAAATATATTTAAAAAAATCATAAAGATATGTATTTACACAGTTCATTGAAAAAAATGATTTTTAACTTAAAGAATAGTTATCATTCATTATTTTAATTATAAAACATTATAAAAGAAATATTAAAGAAATCTAAGAAATATGTCATTTTAATTTCAATTTTAAACCTATTGGAAATTATGTCATAATTTTGTTATTATTTGATGGTGTAGTTTAAGCAAATATGAGGAGAAGAACTTGTGGGCAACAAAGATGTGTGCCCTTTTTTTAGTTAAAATTGTGTCATGTGGCCACCCTCCACTGCTACAATTTTAACATACCAATATCTTATACACATGTGTAAATATATTCTACCGCCAAAAAAAATAAGAACTTATCTTTCCACTTTATAATTTTTTTTTCTGAATTTTTCAATATTTTAAACTTTACAATCTTGAGTACATTGAAAAATTTTATTATTTCTCTTTTATAAGTTCTGATTTATTTTTTATGCCATTTTATTTTTTTCCAATAAATTTTGTGTTATTTTTTCATCAAATTTTTATATTAATTATTTTTTTATATATAATAAAGGTAAAAATAATAAACATAAAATAAATGCTTTAAAATATGTTTAAATCGCAATTTACAAGTCAGCTGTGTAAATTTAAAAAATCTCTAAGTACACGGAACAATATACAACATATAAAAATAAAATCACACAAATGATCAAACATCTAATTCAAGTTTTCAAATCAATACAAAATCATTTCATGATATATTTATTGTCAACAAGTTTATAGATAGACAAAAAGAGAGTATATGCATGCAAGAGTTTGGAATGTCAAAAAAGAATTGGAAATATTATTTCTTTAGGAACAAAGAGTGTTACACAATCATGATCAAATAATTAAAAAAACTACCCTCACTAATAAGATAAATCTTATCAAAACAATACCCTAATGGTCCTAAATATATTTATTGAACATGAGCACTTATACTTTGATGCAATACGTCATTGGTTTGGTTCTGAGCGTTGTTCATACTTTTTGGCGCAGCATTTATGAAGGATGAGATACACGGAGTAGGGAAGAATGGACAGAAAAAAAAGAGAGAAGAAAATGGATATAATAATTTGAAAATGATGATCTTTCTTAGAGACATCACCATCCTGAAGAATTCTACGGTGGTGTGCATCAACTAGGTCAGTGACTGCCAAAACCACTGTTGAGAACAAAAAAAGAATGCACATGCTCTTGTTGAGTGACTTTGTCCACATCATTTTGTATGAAGAAGATTTGTTTGGAAGAGTTAACTCTGAAGACCTTATAAAAATGTGAATTAAAGAGTTAGTTGTGATGAAAGATAGTTGCATATTCAGTTTATTTATATATTAGTTTCACAGAAGAGAGGTGAAGAGGGAATCAATATAATGCATGCATGCAGTTTAATGATCATTGTGAGAGGAAAAATTAGTCAGTTACGTCATTGATTTTATCCCAAATTACATGATAATTATTTTAAATGAGAAATGATTCAGCACCTTTATTTAATATATTTAGTTTATTTATATATTTGTTTCACAAAAGAGATGTGAAGAGAAAATCAATGTAGTGTATGCATGCAATTCAATGATTAATGAGAGAGAAAATTATTATTGTTGCATGCTTGATTTTGTTTCAAATTACATGATAATCATTTAAAATGAGAAATGTTTCAGCAGAGCATGGGTGATTATTTGTTGTACTCAGAATCCTCACTTCATCATCTCATTTTTTTTTATAATTAATACTAAAAAAACATAAAGGTATAATAATATTACATTTTTCTAAAGATTTTTATTTGTAATTACACTACTATAAAATTATTAAATATAAACTAATTTTAAAGACTAAAAATAATTAGTTGTTATATTAATTAAATTACATACTATTGTAGAGACTAAAAATATTATTGGTTTCTAAATTAGTTTCTATTATTGATAAATAGTTTCTAAAATGATATTTAATTAGCTACCAATGTTTTAATTATAAATTACTTAGATTCTAAATTTGGTAACAAAAACCTTTTATAATTAATTAGATACTGATTTAAAAACTATTTATAAAGAATAAAAACTAATTTAGAAATTAATAATTTTTTAATATTTAAAATAATATCTAATTTAGTTAATATAGAAACTAATTATTTTTTATCTTTAAATATAATTTCTATGTAATAATTTTTTTTTAGTGTTAGTAATCGACTATATGTTACATTATTATACTAACAAAAAATTGTCTCATGAACATTTTATCAATCAAATAATAAGCAAATTATCAATCAAATATATTTTACTGATTCTTTTTCTTTGAAATGTGATAAAGTTATTTATTTAAACTTTTTTTTCATAAAGACATAATTATTAGAATTAATTAGATTGATTAAATAATTATTTTATATATAATTTTTATTTTAAATTGTACAGCAATTAATTTACTAAAAATTGTTTCTATTTTTTTTATAATTACCATAATCAATTAACAAATATTTTATTGATGATATATTTAGTTATTTTTAACATTCTAATTGATAGCGCAAGCATATATACTTTTTAATTGGAAAGTTGGTATATTTTGATATATTTTTTTAAAATTTATAGTAGATTTAAATTAAAAGAATATATATATATATATATATATATATATATATATATATATTATAAAAGAATATTTTACCACATAATAACACCTTAATTTAGTATGTTCCTACAGTAATGAAGTTGAATTTATTTTGTTACTTTAATTTATAAATATGCATAATTATATATTGATTACCAAGTTATTGATGTGTATATTTTGATTTGAATTGATTTAAATGAATTAATAGAATTAATATATACTACATATTATTCATATAATTTCATATCATATTAAAATTAATATTATTTTAAATTAAATAATTAGCTAGATTTTGAGCAACAAATAAATCATTGTAAAATATTAATAATAATAATTATTATTATTCTTATTATTATCAATTGAAAACATGAGTTTTTTTTTTTTACTTATGTAATTTTATTAAGTTTACATTTTTTTTTTTGGTATTACTTACTCCATCCTTTCGTTTTATATATTTTGTTTAGTGTTATTGATTTCTTTTTATAGTTTCACCTTTATATATTTTTTTTAAAAAATCTAATCTCTTATTTTAAAAATATTTTTAATACTTTTATCTTAATGTATTTCGTCAATTCTACATATATGATTAAAAGAGAGTTTTCCCATAAATGAAGAAAAAAAAACATTACTATGTTATAAAAATGTTTCTTTTTTTCAGAATTTAAAATTTATATATGTTTGCTTCTCATTCTTTGAGAATGTTGTTTCTCTTACTATTTTCGTGTGTGTATATATATTACCATAATCTTCATCTTTTACTATTTTTCATTTTCATTTTTTTTAAATCTTCAATATTTATTTTCTTCGAATGCTTTGAAGAAAGATCTATTATTTAGAATATAATTAAACTCTATATTTGTAAAGCAATATCTTCTCTTCTATTTTCTTTATAATTATCATAATCAATTATCATGTTAATAAAGTAATATATTTTTTTTTAACAACAATATTAAGAGAAAAAAAAGTAATATATTTTTTTGTGATATATTTAGTTATTTTGAACATTCTAATTGATAGCGCAATTATATGCTTTTTATTTGAAAATTTTGTATAATTTTGATATATTTTATTCAAATTTTTAGCAAAATTTAATTATTTTTTCAAGATTTCACTATAAAAAAATAATAAATTAAAATTGATCAAAAATTGATGTAAAGAGATGAAAGCGGGCATTTATGTATAGACAATGTGTAGACCTTTCAATAGACACTAAAAAGGTGGAAGGAAATATTGAATTTGCTATTGGAGTATAAAACTCACACTCATAACAAAGTCCTAACCCACACTTACCGGATATTAAATATTATAATATTTTGTTTATGCATGGGCTTTAGCAAGGACTTCACCCACACAAATAACAAAAAAAAAAAAAAATAGTGGAGTTAATATGGACGATGCAAGAACAATTATCTTATACCTAAGGTAATAAAAATAGTGTGTGGATTTGGCCGACGTAAACTAAAATTGAAAAAGTCAACGCTTAAGTTTTAAATTGATTTTTTTTCTCAAATTATCATAAAAAAAATATCTTAATTTGTTCAAAGTTTTGCATATTGATCTCAATTTTGATGGGTAATAGTAAGATTAAAAGTCAAAGGAGTTGTTACCCAAATTAATTTATGCTATTTATGGGTGGAAACCAATGGTACTAGAATTTTTGTTTGTTGGCAAGTATAAAAGGAGCAAAGTTCAAAGGAATGACTCTTTTTTACATAAATGAAAATGAATGTTACAACATTTTTGCATGTTGGTGGTGAGTGGAGCAACATTGATTAATTACTCTTAAACATGATAACATTATGGAAAATTGGGGTGAATATAGACATCATAAGATGTACAAAACATGATGAAACCATACACAAGTAGTATTTACAAAACTTTTAAGAAAATATGTGCACAATTGTATTATGATGAATGAAGGGATGAATGAAGGGCACCTAAGTATTGGGTAATGGTTGAAAATTTATCACAATGGTGTACTTTTATACCATTTTTACAAGAATGAACAAGTTTGAAAAATATTACAAAAGTTAGTAAGTCGTGATCTAAAGACACTAATTTATTCTTCTACCCTCGTCATCCATTGATTCATTTCAAGTTACAACTTGCAGTTATTAAGAGGCCTTACAATTTTGGTTAAAATTTTTTTATGTAGAAGTCGCACTTGCAGGACTTTAATTTGTACTTGCACCTCTTTAATTAAACATTATCTATAGCAAAAATCCATAGAAAGAACTAAAAAAAAATCTATAGATAAATATATATATATATATATATATATATATATATATATATATATATATTATCATTAACACTTTTTACATAAGAGTTAAACTCAGATCCCGCAAATACACGTAGAACCTTTAATCAATGTTCCACAATGTTTTTTATGTTATTATGATTATTATTAACTTTATATATTAACAATAATATTAATGATATTAATAACATTATTGATGTTCATATAAACCTAATGGCAGCAGAGTAAAACATTATTTTAAAAAAAAATACATTTTCAAAATAATTAGTTATAAATATATAAAGTTTAAGAAAATTAATTCTGGTATAAATAATTATATTAATAGTACATATAAATCTTTATATTTATAATATAGTTATTAATGAAAGAGATATACACAACAATTTATAATATTTAAAATACGGCATTCTAAATTTTTAATATTTATAAATATAATTATCAATATATAAATACTAATATTCGATAGTTCTATAAATATTAATAATTTAGAGTTATTAAAAATCCGTATATATAATACAATTGCTTCATGTACAAATAATATATACACCCGTATGAATTCATGTGCTGGAGAACAAAGTTAGTAAAACAAATAATCTATCAAAAAGTAACAATTTCAAAAGTGTTATCAAAAGAAGTTGCCAAGGTTTTAATGAAATTGAGTTCTTTCTTCAAAAATTTTATAGTCTAAAGTCATCTTAATTAAGAAGTTTGAATCATTTGATGCAGGAATTACATAATTAATGTGTTTGCATTAGTTATGTATAAATTAGAGAAGATTTTTTCTCTATTTTTTCTTAACAGCACCATATTATCAGTGTTCAACAACACTGATATATAGTGTAGATTGTAAGAAAGAATTGGGGAATACATATTTATTGTATATTTTTATGACTAAAAGTTATCTGCATTTTCTTCTGTCAACACTTTTCATAAGCTAATTAATTTTGTTGACACAAATATCTTATTAGAAAAACTTCTATAAAAAATACAAAAAGCAAAAGCAAGAACGTATGTATATAATTCTTTTTATATGGGTTAGAGCATTTCAAACAACTATACAAATATTAATTAATTTTTTTTAATCAGCAATTAATTTATTATTGTTGATAAAAAATTAATAATAATATCATATTTTATTTTTTTAAATTAAAAAAATTATGTCGAAATTCGAGTTTTCAGTAACTGAATTTCATAGCCGAATTTCAACATGAACTTTTTAATTTTATTTTTGAAAAAAGAATAGAAAAGGAAATGAGAGGACAATTTCATATTGAAAAATTTCAGATAATCTAATTCTTAACGTCAACAACAAATAAGAATATTTTAATAGTTAAAGTGAAAATAAATTTATTTAAATAATTTTTTAAAATTGACTTTATTCGAAAAAAATTCTAAATAAAATCGCTTGTACATTAAAGTATGAAATGGGCAATAGGGTTGTGAGGGGATAAAAGGCCAATTTTTTAAGGGTTATGCAATTTTTTTATGGCTTTTATTCTTTATTTTTATAATAGGTTTGAAACACCATTAAAAATGTTTTCATTCAATCATTCTTTCTTTACTATAAAAAAAAGGTTTCCAAAGTTACAGTCGGTTGTGGATAGAAAACATCAAAATTATTATAACATAAACACGAAGCAAAGAGATCATTATTAATACATAGTTTAAGAATACCATGACACGTAAATTCAACCCATAAAAATAACAAGTAAAAGAAACCGTAAATAGAGGGTTCAAATTACTCTGATAGAAAATCAACTTATTGTTGATTATTAATTCAGATTTTATTAGTTTTAAATTATTTATAGCTAGTATTGTATCAGTAATCAGTTTACAGGATTGTTATTTCTATTTTATAGCTTTCAGTATTGAAGTAAATCAGAATGTTATAATGTAAGTATTAGTTTAACAGTTTTGTAATTTCGTGAAATTATGTTCGATAAGTTTCTACAACTTTTTACCTTCTGTTATTTCCTTCAATTAGTTTCTATAGCTGGTATCAGAGCCATTCTGTTATCATGAACTCTATCATTGAAGGAAAAAACTACAATCAGTAGTGTGTGCAGATGAGAGTTTTGTTTGATTATCATGAGTTATAGGATGTTGTTGAGAGTAGAGTGTCTGCATTAGCTAATAATGCAACTGAGGCGCAATAAATAGCGCATCATGACCAGAAGAAGAAGGACAAGAAGACTTTGTATCTCATCCATCAAGGGATGAATGACGAGACGTTTGAGCAGATAGAAGGAGCAACAACGACAAGTGAGGCTTGGACCATTTTGTCAACCAATTATAAAGGTGATGACAAGATCAAGAGGGTGCATCTTCAAACCCTAAGACATCAATATGAACTGCTGCAGATGGAAATCACAAAGACTATTGATGTCTATATAAATAAAGTTCTTGCCTTGAAAAATCATATGAAAACCAATGGTGAAACATATTCGGAGCAGGCAAAAGTGGAGAAGATTTTGAGGTCTTTAACTCCTAGATTTGAACATGTTGTTGCCGCAATTGAAGAGACCAATTACATTTCGACAATGGCAGTAAGGTTATTGTCTGGTTCCCTACGAGCGCATGAACAGCGGATGAATGACAATAAGATTGAAAAATCAATTGAACAGGCTTTACAAGCACAAGCCTCAATTGGTAGCTCCTATCATAAACACGGTAGTTCATGAGGCAGAGGACGGGGACGTGGTGGTAGCTATTCCAACAAAGGTCATGGTGGCCAGAATCATGGAGGCGCTGAGTAAAACAGCAGTGGTTCCAATCACAATCCAAGTTCAAATAACTCTTGGCGTGGACGACGTGGTCGTGGAGAACGTGGTCACGGAGGACGAGGAGACATGTATAATAAATCAAATATGGAATCCTATAACTGTCATAAACACAACTATTATGCAAATGAGTGCAGATCAAAAGGTGATAATCATGCTACCAATTGTGCTAAAAAAGGTAGTAATCACGATCAAGATGAAGAGGATCATGCAGTACTAATGGCAGCCACATCAAATGAAACTCCAAACAATCAGACTTGGTATTTGGATACAGGTTGCACGAATCATATGTGTGGTTAGAAGGAGTTGTTTACAGATTTAGATGACTCATTTCGCACAAAAGTGAAATTCTGTGATAGCAGGTTCGTTCTGGTGACTAGAAAAGGGTGAATTCTTATCACATTGAAGAATGGTGATCACAAGTACATCTATGATGTTTTCTATGTACCTGATATGAAAAGTAATTTGTTGAGTATTGGACAACTGGCTGATAAGGGTTACGTGATGCACATAGTTGAAAATCAATTCTCAATTTTTGATAAAAAAGGTAGTTTGATTCTTAAAACCTTTTTATCAAAAAATCGTATGTTTCCAGTAGATTTTCATATGGGTGATTTCAAGTGCTTGAATGCAATAGTGAATAATGAATCGTGGTTATGGCATTTACGCTTTGGGCACTTAAATTTTCAGAGTTTGGGAAATCTCTCCAAACAAAATTTAGTAAATGGTTTACCCCATATTCATCACCTTGATCAATTGTGTGAGGTTTGCATTTTTGGAAAGAATCACAAGATACCATTTGTTAAGGAGTCTTGGCGTGAGAACATATTCATCACCTTGTTCATACAAATGTTTGTGGCCCGATGAACATATCATCAATTGGAGGTAATAAGTATTTTTTAACCTTTATTGGTGATTTTTCAAGGAAAACCTAGATTTATCTATTGAAAAGCAAGGATGAGGTATTCCACTGCTTTAAAATATTTAAAGCATTTGTTGAAAGACAGAGTGACAGACTAATTAAGATGGTGTATAGTGATGGAGGGGTGAGTACAAGTCAAATAAGTTCAAGAGGCACTGTGAAGAACTTGGGTTGCAGTATAACATAACTTGTCCCTACACACCTCAACACAATGGAGTTGCTGAGAGAAAGAATAGAACAATCATGGACATGGCTAGGAGCATGCTTAAAGTGAAAGGTATGCCAAATTATTTTTGGGTTGATGTCGTAACATGTGTGGTATATTTGATAAACAAATCACCTACTCGGAGTGTTCCTAACACAACTCCGATTGAGGCATGGAGAGGATTAAAACCCAATGTGCAGCACTTGAAGGTATTTGGGTTAATAACTTATGCTCATGTCCCCAAGGCAACAAAATCGAAGTTGGATGATAAGGCAGTGAAGACCATTTTCATTGGATATAAGCATGGGGGATACAAATTGTACAATCCAATGACAAAGAAGGTGATTGTTAGTCGTGATGTTACATTTGCCGAAGATGAGGAATGGCAATGGAATGCAGTAGCTGAAATGGATTTGAAAAAATGATATATTTACATTTTGAACGATGATGTGGAAGATGGAATCACTCTTGAAGCACTTGTAGTTCAACTTGAAGCTATAACTCAACCTGAAGTTGCAGCTCCAATTGCGAAGTAAATATTGATGATGAAGTTGATGACAATGGAGAGTTGGTTCACTTTGCTTCTCTTGCAGATTCAGAACCCGTGAGACTTGCTGATGCCATTCAACACCCCAAATGGCAAGAGGATATGAATGAGGAATTGATGGCGATTGAGAAAAATAATACATGGCAGCTTATTGATCTTCCAAAAGGACACAAAGCAATTGATGTGAAGTGGGTGTACAAGATTAAAGTAAAAGCAAATGGTGAGATTGATAGATACAAGGCAAGGTTGGTGGCAAAGGGATTCGAGCAAAGAGAAGGCTATGATTACGAAGAAATATTTTCTCCTATAGCTCGAATGGAAACAGTGAGATTAATCATTGCTTTAGCTGCACAAAGGCAATGGAAAATTCACTAAATGGAAGTCAAGTTTGCGTTTCTAAAGGGCCCACTTGATGAAGAGGTTTATGTAAAGCAACCACTGGGTTTCATACAATCTGGCAAAGAGGAGAAGGTGTACAGACTAACTAAGGCTTTATATGGTCTTAAACAAGCACCAAGAGCTTGGAACAAAAGGATTGATTCATTTCTTCATGCCACTGGATTCAAAAAATGTGCATCAAATCATGGTTTTTATGTAAAGACTAATGATTATGGAGATTTGCTAATTTTATGTCTTTATGTTGATGATGTGATTTTTACAAGAAGTAATCTCAAAATGATTGGTGACTTCAAGCATATCATGATGAAGGAATTTAAGATGATCGATCTCGATCTTATGTCCTACTTTTTGGGCATTGAAGTCATCTAAGGAGACGATGGAAGTCATTCATCTGAGGAAATTTGCTGCTGAGTTTTTAAAGAAGTTTAAGATGGAGGATTTAAACTCAGTTAAGACTCCAAATGAAACTAGAATTAAGCTTGCGAAGGAATGTGATGGGCGAACTGTAGATGCAACATATTTTAAGCAGATTGTTGGGAGCCTTAGATATCTCACGTGTACTAGACTCAACATATGTTATGTTGTGGGATTGGTCAGTCGATACATGGAGTCACCTTGACAAGTTCATTTGCAAGTTGTAAAGAGAATTATGCGCTACATCAAAGGTACTACAGCTTTTGGTCTATTTTACTCTTCATCAAAGAAGATTGAGATCGTCGGATACTCAGATAGTGATTCGGGTGGAGATTCAGACAAGAGCACAAGTGGTCATTGTTTTATTATCGGAAAGACTGTTTGCTTGTGGTCATCAAAGAAACAGTCAATTGTTGCATTATGTACTTGTGAAGCTAAGTAAGTAGCCGTAGCAACAAATGCTTGTCAATCAGTTTGGCTCAGCAATATCATGACTCAAATTGGTTTTAATCTAGATGTTCCAATCAAGATTTATGTTGATTATATCTCTACAATTAATTTTGCAAAGAATCTGGTTTTTCATCAAAGAAGTAAACACATTACTCAAATTGGGAAGAACATGATCAAATCGGAATACTGTAGATCAGAAGATCAGATTGCAGATATTCTCACTAAGCCATTAAAGACCGATGCTTTCATCAAGTTAATAGATCTGTTAAAGCATAAAGGTTGTTCCAAATCAAAATTTAAGGAAGGATATTGATTATTAATTCCGATTTTATTAGTCTTAAATTATTTAGATATAATTACTTTATTCGTCTCTACATTTAGAATCAATATTCAATTTTGTATATTAATTTTTTAAAAAATTAATTTGATCCTTATATTTTTTTAAATATATACAAATTAGTTATTTGTCGCGTTTTACAGAGTTAAATATATTGTTTATGTTATTGAAAAATGTGATCTGTCAAATGAATTGGGACCCGTTATTATTAGTTTGACGTAGGAGAATGATAAAGTATATTTATGTATGATTTGACTGTCGTTTACAAATTAACTTTAGAGACAACTCCCACTACCGTTTCTGTACTCATTTCCAAAACGCACCAATCGCTGCACTTTAATTATATTATATATTTTTTTTCTCTGTGTTTATTTATTTAATTATTGGCTAAAGAATTAAATTAAAACAATTTGTAAATCGTATGCATCTCAACAACAATAACATGTAATAATGTTTCTAAAGAAAAAGTTAAATCTCGTATGGATTTGGAAGTGCTAAAAATTGTTAAAACTTTTTAAAAAAAAAAAAAAAACATACACAATCACTTGTATAAAAAAAATCCGATTCTAAGGGATAATTTAAACGTCATTATTACGACCAAAATAACACAGTCAAATGTACTGGAGCTCAATTACTTAATGAGATGGCTTTAGAAAACATGAATAAATAAACTCAAGTGCGTTGAATTTCCACAGTTTAGGACAATTTTGTTTTCTTTTTACTTATTTGAAGTGTTAAAGAGCTAATAACTACTACAAAATTTTATATCATTAGAAGTAATAATCAAACTTTTTAAACTTTTAATGGACAATGCATACAATTTGTATTCTAGTAATGATTTATTACGTACATTAAAATTTATTTCAATACCCAATAATCGTTCAAAATATTGTTTCTTAATGAATAAATTATCATGAGAATATCAAAATACTCAGTAAATTTATAAATTAATTGTTAAAACTGCAGATAAGTCTCTTAGTTTAAAAATTATTTATTAATTCTTAATTCTTAATTAAATTACAAAAAAATATATTTACTAACTAATGGTGAAAACGAATATACTAAACTAAATGAATTTCACAAAAGTAATAAATTAATTAAGGATTCTTATAAATTAATATAATTTTTTTCACCAAATAAAAATTCACAAACGCATTCTTTCGAACACGTTTCTTAATGCTATCTTTAACTGAAATTTAAACCATTATCAAAATAGTATTATAAAAATTAGTAGCTAATAGTCCTCTAAATAATAATACTATGAATTTTGATTTATAAGCTTTTAATTTTTCAATTTGGTATAACTCATTAGATATATGTAATAAAATTCAACATACTGGTGGAAGAATCTTTCATTATGTTTTGCCCTCTTTCCTAGTACGAGGTTATCGTAAATTTATATCATAATGGATCCCACTATCTTAAATTGAATATTTACTTTTAAAAATTTACTCCTAAAAATTTCGTACAACATGTTACATATTTTCTTTCATGATGAACAACATTATTTCTAGTTTTCCACGAAGACATCCTAATATTGAAAATCAATGAAAACACCGGGAAAACATAGAGAAACAGGTTATACATAGCAGCTGCTGGAAGAGTGATGTTCCGAGACATATCTTGGGTAATATCACTTGAAATATCTTGGGTAATATCACTTGAAATGTGATGTTCCGAGACATATCTTGAGCAATATCACTTGAACAGGATTAACTGCATCAAGAAATCCATAAAATGCAAATCAGCAAAATAATTTAAATCTCCAATTACTACTAGAAGAAAAGATCTATCAAATAAAAATAATTAATATTATCATAACATTACCAAATCAGAATCAAACGTCTTGTACCAAATCAAGAAGAGAATCACTAATTATTAGCATTTTAATACTGGAATCAAACACAAATTAATCATAAAAAAATGAAACAACAATAATCACCTACTAAAAAACACTAATACAAGGGTTCAAATGTGAGAAATAAAAACAAAGTAAAACTGAAAACAAAAACAAATTGAAGCGTGTGTTTGAACAATAGCGTATGAGAGAGCAAGAAAATCTTACTTCCATTTGAACGAGAGAATGAGACGACGTAGCAGTAGCAATGGCAATGGCAGTCACACACGCATGTAACAGTACCAAGCGAACGAGCAAGACGTAGATGAAGCGTGTAGAAAATAGTGAAACCTGAGAAAGACGAATGATACTGTGAGAGAGAGGAAGAGGAACGATTATAAGAGAGTGAGGAAGATGAACGTGAGAGATTGAGATTGAGAGAGTATGCAATGAAAGTGGAACAGAGAGCGAAAGCAGAAGAGAGAGCGAAAGCAGAAGAGAGAGTGAAAGCGGAAGAGAGAGAGGGATTCACTTCCAAAAATAAGATTGAATTTGAAAAAGGAAAGTTTGAGATAGTGAATTGAAACTGAGAAAATAATTTTTCTAAATTTAGGTTATATACAATATTTAAATTTTGTTAATTATAATATTTATTTAAAAGCGTTATTGTTTATTTTGTTATAGTGACATTTATATAAAAATTATTACTATAACAATTAAATTTTATGTTTATTTTATTTATAGAAAATGGTGTAGTGTTTCATCCACTTCTTCTTTTCTCTGTCAAGCTTTCCACCATTGTAACTGATATATCTTGCATAATGAACTTTATGGAAATTAACAAGTATTTGCATATGTTAGATCAGTTTACAGGGCTGTTAGTATTCCGATTTTATAGTTTCCAGTAATTGTAAATAAAATTGTAAGTTTACAATTTTGTGCAATTACGTTTAATTAGTTCCTACAACTTTTTGCGTTTTGTTATTTTCTTCAACCTATAAAAGGCACCCAAAAAATACTTACATTGTTGGAGGTCATCCTTTACATTTCTCAATATTTAGTGACAATCCAAACACATAGACACAGACAAAGGACAAATGAGACAAGTACTAGGAGTGCAAGTCAAATGTAAATGACATTATGAAACATGATTTTGGTTGTATGCCAAATGGGATAAGGTGTTACCGTATTTGCACCAATCATGTAGGTCAAAGTGAGAGTGGTCATGGTGATCCACATACCGATTGAAAAAAGCCATGTGAAAAAGGTGTTATTCAGAGGGAAGCTACTCACAAAGAAGTGGCACACAGCTAAGGATGAAAAGAAGCATACAATGTTTGATAAAAGGAATCTGAAATAAGCTTATGGGTAAACTATAGCTAGGACAAATTGACTAGGGCATGGATTACCAATTAATATTTTTGGACATTACACATATCCACTCTCTCTTACTGGTCTAACACCACCACATAGTGGATTAATAGCAGTTTGAAAGGTGATGGTTGTGATTGTGGTAACCTCCGAACTCAAATTCCCTCTCATATCCATCAGTATTTCATCCTTGTTCTTGATTGCCACCCCATTTACTATTTTTTCCGTACCTTTTTTCAACCCCTTCTTTTCTATCAAGTTTTCCTCAATTGTAACTGATATATCTGTTTAACGAACTTCATGGAAATTAACAAGTACTTGCATATGATAGATCAATTTACAGGGCTGTTAGTATTCCAATTTTATAGCTTTCAGTAATTGTAATTTTATTATATATATTATTGAAGTAAATCAAAATGTAAGTATCAGTTCAGCAATTTCATGCAATTTCGTGCAATTTCGTGCAATTAAGCTTAATTAGTTCCTACAACTTTTTGTCTTATGTTATTTTCTTCAATTAATTTCTATACCTACAAAAGGCACCTCAAAAAATACTTACATTGTGGGAGGTCATCCTTTGCGTTTCTCAACACTTAGTGACAATCCAAACACATAGACGCAGACAAAGGATAAGTGAGACGAGTATTAGGAGTGCAAGCCAAATGTAAATGACATTATGAAACATGATTTTGGTTGTATGCCAAATGGGATAAGGTGTTACCGTATTTGCACCAATCATGTAGGTCAAACTGAGAGTGGTCATGGTGATGCACATGCCTATTGACAAAAGCCATGTGAAAAAGGTGTTATTCAGAGGGAAGCCACTCAGAAAGAAGAGACACACAGTTAAGGATGAAACGAAGCATATAGTGTTTGATAAAAGGAATCTGACATAAGCTTCTGGATAAACTATAGCTAGGTCAAATTGACTAGGGCATGGATTACCAATTAATATTTTCGGACATTCCACATATCCACTCTCCCTTACCGGTCTAACACCATCACCTAGTGAATTACTAGCAGTTTGAAAGGTGATGGTTGTGATTGTGGTAGCAGTCAAACTCAGATTTCCTCTCATATCTGTCAATCATTCATCCTTGTTCTTGATTGCCACCCCATTTACTATTTTTTCCGTACCTTTTTTCAACCCCTTCTTTTCTATCAAGTTTTCCTCAATTGTAACTGATATATCTGTTTAACGAACTTCATGGAAATTAACAAGTACTTGCATATGATAGATCAATTTACAGGGCTGTTAGTATTCCAATTTTATAGCTTTCAGTAATTGTAATTTTATTATATATATTATTGAAGTAAATCAAAATGTAAGTATCAGTTCAGCAATTTCATGCAATTTCGTGCAATTTCGTGCAATTAAGCTTAATTAGTTCCTACAACTTTTTGTCTTATGTTATTTTCTTCAATTAATTTCTATACCTACAAAAGGCACCTCAAAAAATACTTACATTGTGGGAGGTCATCCTTTGCGTTTCTCAACACTTAGTGACAATCCAAACACATAGACGCAGACAAAGGATAAGTGAGACGAGTATTAGGAGTGCAAGCCAAATGTAAATGACATTATGAAACATGATTTTGGTTGTATGCCAAATGGGATAAGGTGTTACCGTATTTGCACCAATCATGTAGGTCAAACTGAGAGTGGTCATGGTGATGCACATGCCTATTGACAAAAGCCATGTGAAAAAGGTGTTATTCAGAGGGAAGCCACTCAGAAAGAAGAGACACACAGTTAAGGATGAAACGAAGCATATAGTGTTTGATAAAAGGAATCTGACATAAGCTTCTGGATAAACTATAGCTAGGTCAAATTGACTAGGGCATGGATTACCAATTAATATTTTCGGACATTCCACATATCCACTCTCCCTTACCGGTCTAACACCATCACCTAGTGAATTACTAGCAGTTTGAAAGGTGATGGTTGTGATTGTGGTAGCAGTCAAACTCAGATTTCCTCTCATATCTGTCAATCATTCATCCTTGTTCTTGATTGCCACCCAATTTACCATTTTTTCCGTACCTTTTTTCCACCACTTCTTCTTTTATATCAATTTTTCCTCCACTGTAACTGATATATCTTGCATAACGAACTTCATGGAAATTAACAAGTACTTGCATATGGTAGATCAGTTTACTGGGCTGTTAATATTCCAATTTTATAGCTTTCAGTAATTGTAATTTTATTATATATATTATTGAAGTAAATCAAAATGTAAGTATCAGTTCAGCGCTTTCGTGCAATTACGCTTAATTAGTTCCTACAACTTTTTGTCTTCTGTTATTTTCTTCAATTAGTTTTTACACCTACAAAAGGCACTAAAAACTACTTACATTGTTTGAGTTCATCCTTTACGTTTCTCATCATTTCGTTACAATCCAAACAGACAAAGGACAAGTGAGACGAGTATTAGGAGTGCAAGCCAAATGTAAATGACATTATGAAATATGATTTTGGTTGTATGCCAAATGGGATAAGGTGTTACCGTATTTGCACCAATCATGTAGGTCAAACTGAGAGTCGTCATGGTGATGCACATGCCTATTAACAAAAGCTATGTTAAAAAGGTGTTATTCAAAGGGAAGCCACTCACAAACAAGAGGCACACAACTAAGGATGAAACGATGCATATAGTGTTTGATAAAAGGAATCTGACATAAGCTTCTTGGTAAATTATAGTTAGGACAGATTGACTACGGCATGGATTACCAATTAATATTTTCGGACATTCCACATATCCACTCTCCCTTGCCGGTCTAACACCATCACTTAGTGAATTAATAGCAGTTTGAAAGGTGATGGTTGTGATTGTGGTAGCAGTCAAACTCATATTTCGTCTCATATCTGTCAACCATTCATCCTTGTTCTTGATTGCCACCGAATTTACCATTTTTTCCGTACCTTTTTTCCACCACTTCTTCTTTTATATCAAGTTTTCCTCCATTGTAACTGATATATCTTGCATAACGAACTTCCTGGAAATTAACAAGTACTTGCATATGGTAGATCTGTTTACTGGGCTGTTAATATTCCAATTTTATAGCTTTCAGTAATTGTAATTTTATTATATATATTATTGAAGTAAATCAAAATGTAAGTATCAGATCAGCAGTTTCGTGCAATTTAACTTAATTAGTTCCTACAACTTTTTGTCTTCAGTTATTTTCTTCAATTAGTTTATGCACCTACAAAAGACACCCAAAAAATACTTACATTGTTGGAGGTCATCCTTTACGTTTCTCAACATTTCGTGACAATCCAAACAGACAAAGGACAAGTGAGACGAGTACTAGGAGTGCAAGCCAAATGTAAATGATATTATGGAACATGATTTTGGTTGTATGCCAAATGTAATAAGGTGTTACCGTATTTGCACCAATCATGTAGGTCAAAGTGAGAGTGGTCATGGTGATGCACATGCCTATTTACAAAAGCCATGTGAAAAAGTGTTATTCATAGGGAAGCCACTCACAAACAAGAGGGACACAACTAAGGATGAAACGAAGTTTGATAAAAGGAATATGACATAAGCTTATGGGTAAACTATAGCTTGGACAAATTGACTAGGGCATGGATTACCAATTAATATTTTTGGACATTACACATATCCACTCTCTCTTGCTGGTCTAACACCACCACCTAGTGGATTAATAGCAGTTTGATAGGTGATGGTTGTGATTGTGGTAGGAGCCAAACTCATATTTCCTCTCATATCCGTCACCAATTCATCCTTGTTCTTGATTGCCACCCAATTTACCATTTTTTCCGTACCTTTTTTCCACCCCTTCTTTTCTATCAAGTTTTCCTCCATTGTAACTGATATATCTGCTTAACGATCTTCATGGAAATTAACAAGTACTTGCATATGGTAGATCAGTTTACAGGGCTGTTAGTATTCCAATTTTATAGCTTTCAGTAATTGTAATTTTATTATATATATTATTGAAGTACATCAAATTGTAAGTATCAGTTCAGCAGTTTTGCTTATTTAGTTCCTACAAATTTTTGTCTTCTGTTATTTTCTTCAATTAGTTTCTGCACCTACAAAAGGCACCCAAAAAAATACTTACATTGTTGGAGGTGATCCTTTATGTTTCTCAACATTTAGTAACAATCCAAACACATAGACGCAGACAAAGGACAAGTGAGAAGAGTACTAGGAGTGCAAGCCAAATGTAAATGACGTTATGAAACATGGTTTTGGTTGTATGGCAGATGGGATAAGGTGTTACCGTATCTACACCAATCTATTATTCAGAGGAAATCACTCACAAGCAAGAGTCACACAGCTAAGGATGAAACTAAGCATATAGTGTGTTTAATATAAAGAATATGACATATTCATCTGGGTATATTATAGTTAGGACAGATTGACCAGGGCATGGATTACCATTTATTATCTTTGGACATTTCATATATCCACTCTCTGCTGTTGGTCTAACACCACCTGGTGGATTGATAGCATTTTGAAAGCTGATGGTTGCGATTATGGTAGCAACATAAATCAGATTCCCTCTAATGTCAGTCAGCCATGTTAGAGCAGACACACAAAAGATGGAACTCACAAAGAGAAATATGAGAAGAGAGAGACTCTTCTGTTATTGATTTCTTGCATTTAAACAATACAAAGAATTGTCTATTTATAGGCACTATTAATTTGGATTATTTCTAACACCCCACCATAATCCAAAATACAACTGTTCATGACAGAAAATTAAAACTACTGATCAAGATAGAAAACTGCCTTCATATCTGTTTAAAAATTCCAAACTACAACCTCACAACTCCAATCAGCTTTCTTAGTTCTTTAAACCTCTCACCCTTCAGTGCTTTAGTCATTATATCAGCTAACTTCAACTCAGTTTTGCAATATGTGAGCTTGATCCTTCCCTTGGACACTTGATCTCGAAGGAAGTGAAACTTGGTTTCAATATGCTTGCTACGGCCATGTGAAACTGGGTTTTTTGCAAGATCGATTGCTGATTTATTGTCCACAAATAGTTCAACAACACTTCCAGTTTCAACCGTCAATTCTTGAATCAGTGATGATAGCCACAATGCTTGGCAGGCAGCAGAACAGGCGGCTATATATTCTGCTTCACATGTGGAAAGAGCTACCATAGTTTGTTTTTTTGAACACCAAGATATAGGTGCCCCAGCAATTGTGAAAACATATCCCATAGTACTCCTTCTATCCAATAAATCTCCACACCAATCTGAGTCTGAATAGGCTACAAGATGTAGTTCAACCTTTTCTTCTTGTTGTGGAAAAATGATGCCAAAAGTCAGTGTTCCTTGCAAGTATCTCAAGATTCTTTTTGCTGCCACTAGATGTGAGTGCCTTGGATCACTCATAAACCTGCTAACCACACCAACACTAAAGGAAATTTCAGGCCTAGTATGACAAATAAACCTCAAACTCCCCACCATTTGTCTATACATAGTAGCATCAACAGCAGGTTCATTTTTGCAGTTGTCCAATTTGGTATTTGCCTCTGTTGGAGTTTCTGAAGCATTGCAGTTTAACATGTGGAACTTCTTCAAAATCTCAAGAATGTACTTCTTCTGGTGCATGAATAGGCCTTGATCAGTTTGCACAAACTGTAGACCAAGAAAATAGGACAATGTTCCCATATCTGACATCTCAAACTCACCTTTTAAATCTTGCTTCAGCTTATCAATTCCTGCTGTGGTACTACCCGTGATTAAGAGATCATCTACATAAAGGCAAAGAAACAGGATATCACTATGATTTAGTGATTTAACATAGACACCATGCTCAAATAAACATTTCTGAAAGCCACAGCCTGATAAGAAGGAGTCTATCCTCTTGTTCCAAGCTCTTGGAGCTTGTTTTAACCCATAAAGTGCTTTCTTCAACCTCAGCACCTTGTCCTCATGCCCTTTATTGATAAAGCCAGGAGGTTGGACAACAAAAACTTCTTCTTCAAGTGGTCCATTTAGAAAGGCTGACTTGACATCTAAATGCCACAATTTCCAGTTTTTCCATGTTGCTAAGGCTACTAGCATTCTCACAATTTCCAGTCTAGCAACTGGTGCATATACCTTTGAATAGTCAATCCCCTCCTTTTGCATAAAACCCTTTGCAACTAGCCTAGCTTTGTGCTTGGCCACTGTACCATCAGACTTCAACTTAGTCTTGAACACCCATTTAACAGAAATTGGAGTCTTCTTTGCAGGTAAAGATACCAATTCCCAAGTGTCATTCTTCTCTATGGACTTGATTTCTTCAATCATTGTTGCTCTCCAAATATCACTGCGAATGGCTTCCTCAAAATGAACTGGTTCAGAATCAGCTAGCAAAGCCATGTGTTGCACAAGATCACCTTCTGCAGAGATAGCATCAGCAGAGAACAGTTGATAATCTGTGAGATGTGGAGGTAAATTTCTGACCCTTGATGGCCTAACATTCACGGATGGTGGTGAACTCACCACATTCTCTTGAGCCTCTTGAGGAACCGTGTTGCTGTCATCCAAGTCAAGTATCCATTTGCTCATTAATGGTGTTGATTCTTTGAAATCCTTCCATGAATTTGACTCATCAAAATACACATCCCTACTGAAAATCACTTGCCTTGTGACAGGGTTATAGAGTTTGTAGGAGCCAGTTGAGTTGTAGCCAACAAGAATCATAGGCTCACTTTTGTCATCAAGTTTCTTCCTCCTTTGATCAGGGATGTGCCTATAACAAAGTGAGCCAAAAATCCTGAGATGCTTCACTGAAGGTTTCAGACCAGACCAGACTTCTTCAGGAACTTGAGAATGTAAACTCTTTGTAGGACATCTGTTGAGGATATAGACAGCAGTGGTTGCTGCCTCTCCCCAAAAATTATGTGGAAGATTTTTACCTTTTAACATGCTTCTCTCCATATTTAGAATGGTTCTGTTTCTTCTCTCTGCTATCCCATTATGTTGAGGTGTGTAAGGTGCAGTCACCTCATGCAGTATACCTTGTTCTATGCAGAAAGTTTCAAGTTCCCCAGAAGTAAATTCTCCTCCACCATCTATTCTGAGTACCTTAATGCATTTCCCTGACTGCTTTTCAACTAGGCTCTTGAAGTTTTGAAAATTTTGGAACACCTCACTCTTTAATTTCAGCAAATATATCCAGATTTTCCTGCTCAGTTCATCAACAAAAGTCACAAAAAATTTGTTTTCTCCCAATGATGGGACATCAAAGGGTCCACAAACATCAGAGTAGATCACTTGCAGAAGCTCTTTAGCTCTAGAGGGAGTATATGAACTGAATGTAGTTCTGGGTTGTTTGCTCACTTGGCAGCTGTCACAGACTTTGCTTGGAATCTGAATTGAAGGCAAGCCATGAACTAGTTCTTTAGATCTAAGCAAACTCAAGTCTCTAAAATTTAGATGTCCTAACCACATATGCCATAGCCAGGAATCATTAGCAAGCATTGAAACAGAGAAACATTGTGATTCAACAGTTTTCAGATTCACTTGAAAGGTTCTGTTCTGTGCCATAGGAGCCTTTAAAACCATCTTATTTGCAGCATCAAAAATTTCCAGAAATCCTTGATTCATATTCATTGAAAACCCTTTTTCCAGCAATTGTCCAAGGCTAATCAAATTGCTATTCATGGTAGGAACATGGAGTACATCAGAAAGTATGGCTTTCTTGCCATTTCTGCCACTGATTAAAACATCACCAGT
This sequence comes from Phaseolus lunatus, assembly GCA_013389735.1. Lineage (NCBI taxonomy): Eukaryota > Viridiplantae > Streptophyta > Magnoliopsida > Fabales > Fabaceae > Phaseolus > Phaseolus lunatus. The sequence continues at coordinate 47,306,209 of CM023866.1, forward strand.
CCCTTCTGCCTGTATGACTCTATCATCTGCAAATCTAATATTGCTTTTTCTGGTTTCATCAAAATTCACTAACCAATTTCGATTTCCAGTCATATGATTGGAACAACCAGAATCTATATACCACTTATCATCACAGCTGGAATCATGGTTTGTTATCATCATGAGAAGAAGAGGTTTTTCCTCAGAAATTACCTCACTGTCTTCTTTAGCTATGTGTGCTTCATCATAATGGTTGCCTCTATGTTCATTCTGATCTGGAGGTGCTTGACACTCATTGGAAAAGTGACCAACTTTCCCAAAATTAAAGCACTTAATACGTTTTCTGTCAACCTTCTTCTTGCCACCACGCCAGTGATTGTTCCCCCCTTTTCTTGAGGAACTTTCAGCATGATCAATCTTCTCACGTTCTTGATATTGGATATTTTTTGGATTCCCTCCTCTGTAGTCCTTTCCCTTACCACGACCTTTGTATCCACCTCTACCATTATAGCCCCCTTTCTTTGAAGTCTGGGCCACCAATGCCTGATCAACAGGCTTCTTTGTGGATCTCTCCATGAGCCTCTGCTCATGCGCTTCGAGGGAACCTTGAAGGTCCTCCACTTTCAGGTCTTCAATCTTTTTCGATTCCTCAATCGCCACAACGATATGATCGAAATTGGGGGTTAGGGTTCTAAGAATTTTTTCCACCATTGACTGATCAGAGATCTTTTCACCGCAAGCCTTCATCGCGTTCGTGTGGCTTATTATTCGATTGAAGAATTGTGCGATTCTTTCATGTGACTCCATTTGCATCAATTCATATTGACGCCTCAATGTCTGCAATCGAACTTTCTTCAACTGTTCAGCCCCTTTATTACATTTCTCAAGAATCTGCCATGCCTCATGGGAGGATTTTGCTGCCGCAATCTTCTCAAAATGCGCATCATCAACACATTGATGAAGAAGGACCATGGCTTTGCAATCTTTCTTCTTATTTTCCTTGTGTGTGGCTCTCTGTGCTTCTGTTGCTCTTTCAACCAGATCTGTGTAGCCATTCTCCACAATTTCGCTGATTTCTTGATACCCCATAATTGCTTTCATTTGGATACTCCATCGGTCCCAATTCTTTCCATCAAGAATAGGAAAATTAGCAATGAAGTTTGCACTAGTTTGCCCCATTGACAATCAAACAGAAAGCACCTTTGGATCGAAGAAGAAAACCTAGCTCTGGATACCAGATGTTAGAGCAGACACACAAAAGATGGAACTCACAGAGAGAAATATGAGAAGAGAGAGACTGTTCTGTTATTGATTTCTTGCATTTAAACAATACAAAGAATTGTCTATTTATAGGCACTATTAATTTGGATTATTTCTAACAAGCCATTCATCCTTGTTCTTGATTGTTATCCATTTAACAATTTTTCTATACCTTTTTTCCACCACTTCTTCTCTTCTGTAAGTTTTCCTCCATTGTAACTGTCAAGTTTTCCTCCATTATAACTGGTATCTCTTAAAACCTAAATAAGCAACAAATAATATATTTTTTCCTTAAAAAGATTTATAATCTGAAAAATACACAGTATAAATCATATAGAAATTAAAAAAAATAAAGAACAAATTACTTACTCCACTAAAACCTGAGTTGATGTGGTGAGAGGATTGCTAAATAGAGAAGAAGTCGTAAGACTGTGGTGTGGGTGAGGATTGTTGAACGGAGAACAAGAAGAAGAAGAAAGGAAAGGAAACTTCAGAGGTAGTAACCTACTGCGTTTAATGGAGGAATGTACATATATGCTTTTTGTTTGTTAATAAGTAACCACATTCTGTTTCAAATATTTACATAATTTCTCACATATTTTATTTTTTATATTTATAATTTGATTTTTATTAAATGAATTTATTTGAAATTTTAGAGAGGTAAGTAACGTGTTCTTATTATATATATTATTGAAGTAAATCAAAATGTAAGTGTCAATTCAGCAGTTTTGTGCAATTATATTTAGTTCTACAACCTTTTGTCTTCTGTTATTTTCTTCAATTGGTTTCTGCACCTACAAAAGGCACCCAAAAAAATAATTACATTATTGGAGGTCATCCTTTACGTTTTTCAATATTTAGTGACAATCCAAACACATAGACGCAGACAAAGGACAAGTGAGAAGAGTACTAGGATAGTTCCAACACAATTTTGAAAATGACAACTTTTTCAAAATTTGATACTCACTTTTTTTTATGATAAAAAATAATTAAGAAAATTAGTATCGATCATTTGAGAGGTACCCGAACTTTATAAAAAAAAAAGCAATCAATCTATAATAACCGTCAAACCATTCCTATATGGCGAAGAAAAATTAACAAGATAAATCAGCAAGACAAAACAAACCAAAATATCTTATAGACACATTTCAAGTATTAATGCACAACACTCAACCGGATATGTAAATGCTGGCTGATATTTGAATAAGGTTCAAATAAAAATGAATATTCAATTTGTGAAAATAATTAAAATGAAAAACTCCACAAGTGGAAGGAGAATCAAAGGACTATTGACTCTATATCAATCACAAGAGTCTATTTCTATTACTTTTTTTGCTTGAAATCTCTTAAAACACAATGATACATGAACATTTTAAAATACTCCAAAAACAAAACACAGCAAAGTGACTATATTGTTTGATAGAAAGGAATGAGATTTTTTTGTTTTTTTTTTTTTGACAGACTGTTTTTGAGATAATTGTTTTTTATATTGATAAAAGTAAGATCCCAGGATCAATTATATTTCTAAGACAAAATGATTCCTTCTCATTTGCTTTAGTTTTTCAAATTATATAAAATATATAATATGAAAATCTCTTATGCTAATTTTATAAGTTCCTATTGCTTAAAAGAATATTGATAAAAGTATATGCAGACACAGACATAATAGGAGATGACATACCTTCTCTTGCTTTAAAATGAAAGGTGAAGATGGTATTAGTTTCGTTTCCTTTTACAACTAAGCTGATTTTGAAAGCAGAAAAGGAATATATATATATATATATATATATATATATATATATATATATATATATATATATATATATATATATATATATATATATATATATATATATATATATATATATATACTGCCAAAACTTGTTCATAACCTAAGAAATAAGGGTATGCTGGAAATTTGCAATAAAATTAGTTTCGTGGATGTGTGAATCACTTAATTGAAAAGATTTTAACAAACTGTTGTACTGTATGTCTTCATCTTTTATCAACAAGAAAGAATTAATAAATAGAATTACTTTAGGGGTTGTCAAACCTTAATACAATACGTACAAAATCGCACACCTTTCCAAATAATCCACCTCAATAATGGGATGAAAGACACCACCTAAAAGAAACCAAATCACAAATACAAACTTCCACATCTTATCCAACAAGTATATCTTTTCTACATTTAAATTAAAATTTTATGAATTCTTATTTTGTACATCAAAAAAAGTGGTCAAGGAATACTTCTCCTTTTTCAAATATTGTGAAGCATATGGCTTGAATTCCTTATAAAAAAAAGGCAGAAAAAGGATGGTAAAGACACATTTAGAAAAGATTTGTCTGCATTATGTTAGTTATTAAATCAGATTTTATTAGTCTTAAATTATTTACAGTTAGTATTGCATTAGTGGTCAGTACAGTTAGTATTCCTATTTTATAGCTTCCAGTAATTGTAATTTTATTATATATATTATTGAAGTAAATCAAAATGTAAGAATCAGTTCAGTAGTTTTGTAAATTCATGCAATTACGTTCAATTAGTTCCTACAACTTTTTGTCTTATGTTATTTCCTTCAATTAGTTTCTAAAATTGGTATCAGAGTCAGTCTGTTATCATGAACTCTACCCAATTATCAGTCCCTATCCTTTGATGGAAAAAATTACAATCGGTGGTGTGTGCATATGAGAGTTTTGTTTGATTACCATGAGTTATGGGATGTCCTTGAGAGTGAAGTGTCTGCATTAGCTGATAATGCAACTGAGGCACAACAAGTAGCGCATCGTGACCAGAAGAAGATACTGCTGGTATCAAAGCTTATGGCACAAGAAGCTTGGTCAAGGGCTTCTCAAGATGTAAAAAAAAAAAATTGAAATGGAAGAAGATCCACCACTTAAAGGCACTCGATTACCCTCACTAGTACAAAATATGTATTCTACATCGTCATATAAAAACGGTTCATAGGGAACAATCGTTATAAAAGAGGCGGTGGCATTTTTGTAGTTTTTTTGAAAAATTTTGGTATTTTTAAAGATGGTTCAACAAGGAATCGTCGTTATATGTGTGCCAAGGTGTTTTTAACGACGGTTCAGGCGGGAACCGTCGTTATATAGCTCCTGGAGTGCTTTTTTTTTCGCGCTCCCTTCACTTTTCACTCTCACTCACTTCATCTTTTTCCTCTCATCCCTTCACCTTCCTTTCTCACTACTTTCATCCCTTCACCTTCCTTTCTCACTACTCTCACCCTCACTCTTTTCCCTCACCCTCACGCTTCTCCCTTCACCTTCAACCGCCCCCAAACCTGCTACAACACTCGCACCGCGAGCGCGACCAAGCCACTCCCTCCCTCCCTCAATCGCGCAGCAACCCTGCACCGCCTGCCTCCCTTCCTCCTACAATCGTGCGTTACCAACGAAGGAGGATGCTGCTACTAGGTTAGGGTTTAATACTCTTCATTGTTTGTTTTTAATAAATTTTTTAATATACTATGTGTTGGTTGGTTGGTTCTGAGTCCGGGGTGTTTTGACCTTCGGCAATTTTTATTTAGATTTAGAGGAGTGTTTTTGAATTAGATAGTTGCGTTGATGCTGAGCATGTGCGCCAACCCTTTGCCTCTGCACTGCACACCCACACACGGCTACTATACTATAGAAGGTTAGTATTAATTTTTTAGGGTATATTTGAATGTATGTGTTTATTAGTTAATAGTTTAGGGTTTGTGGTGGAGAAGAGTGATAGATTTGGATTTGCCAAAACTTAAAACGGTCATAACTTTTGATAGAGAAGTCGGATGGAGACGCATAAAAAATGAAAGTTGTCCGAAACGAGGTAACGAAGGCCATGGTCAATAACCAAAGGGAGATTGGCCCCACCAAAAATCCATCATTTACTATTTGTTTTTTATTTTTTAGTATTATTTAGGTGTTTTTTAGCTATTCTGAGGTTTAAGTTCTCATACTTACACTTATCAGAAAATTCTGAAATTTTTCATGATGTTTTCTAGTATAAATTAGAGATTTATTAAACCATTATGATTACATTACATTCACAAATTTATTACTCATACATTATATAATCATGTGTGTATTCTAACATGAAATCTTATTATTTCCGTGCTTATTTTGGATATAACATTTTGGCAGGGAAGAGAAGTGCAAGTGTAAATGCAAAGAAATTCACTTATATGCACCTTAAGGTAACCATATCTAGTTATATAACTTTTTCATATAGTTATAAAACTTATTATCCACTTTCACATGTAAATTATGATATTATGTGCATTATGATTATGGAAAACGGATATTTATGCAGAATTAGGAGTGAGTGAGTAAGTTTATAATATTAATTTTTTTTTAAAAATGGACTTATAACGACGGTTCTAGTGGGGAACTGTCTTTAAAAGCTCATAATAATGACTTATAACGACGGTTCCTATCCTGGAACCGTCTTTATAAGTGTTTTTTTTTATAAATAAATTGGTATAATATGGGTTTATAGCGACGGTTCTAGAACCGTCATTATAAATAGCTGATTTACAATGACACTCGTAATAACGACGGTTCGAGAGCAGTCTTTATATGTCCTTTTTAACCGTCGTTAATGAGCTATTTTGTACTAGTGCCTCTGACATATATCAGAGATGTAACGTTGCGGTATGTAAACCTGCTGATCACACAGAAGTTATCAATGACCCAAATCCAAAGTGGAAAAAAACAATGGAGGCAGTGTATATGATTGAGAAGAACAAAATATGATTGAGAAGAACAAAACTTGGGAACTTGTTAACATACCTCGAGATAGAAAGGTACACCAAATGGATGTCAAGTCAGCATTCCTAAATGAATTTCTTGAAGAGGAAATTTATGTTGAGCAACCTAAAGGTTTCATTGTGGAAGGAAAAGAAGACAAAGTTTATAGGTTGTCTAGAGCTCTTTAGGACTTAAAAGAGGCTCCAAGAGCATGATATAGGCGAATAGATCTTCAAAGTTTAGGTTTTGACAAAAGTCTTTCAGAATCTGCACTATCCAAAGGTGTTGAATGGAGACTAAGCAAAGCGAGGATGAAAAAAAAAAGTTGCATATTTGTCTACCAAGCCACTTCCAACTAGTAAGTTTAAATTCTTAAAACAGAAGATTGGAGATTGCAGTTCAAAAATTAAGGAGGAGTGTTAAATATTATGATTTGATAACTGCACATAAATACACGTAAATGTATGTGACTCTTTATTTTTTTTGTTTTAATTATTGAATAAACATATCTAAGTAACTTCTTATTAGCATTTAAAAGACAGCTACTGAAAATATTATAAATGTAATTGTTAATAAAAATAATAAAATATCTTTTTGTTTTATTCCCTCAACATCAACACATTAACCATATTATTAGCAAGAAAAAAAGATTATAGACATTATTAGTATGAATGGGGACAACTTTTATTTAGTCCCAATGATTTTGATGAAAGGAAATGATTCAAATCTTTATTCACTTTCCACATTTATTTTTCTTTGGTGTAGAGGATTTAGCAGAAAATGAAGGTCGGGATCTGTGTATTCATACCAATAGAAAAGAATAGGCTTATTTATTGAAGCTGCTTCGGCATATCATGACGTATCCATACCTATCCATGTGGACCTTGGATGACCTTTTAAATTTTATATTTTTTTTTCATTTGATAATCACGTGATTATTTTTAAAGTTTTAAATGTTTATTTATGAAATTTGATTAATAAATTAAAATTATGAGAAAATTTTAAAAAATTGAAGAAGGATTCTTTGCTAACATTTTTAATTTTTCATTGTCTCAATCTCCACATTTTGAGTTCTCAGTTTTAAAGCTATTTTTCTCTACTCACTTTATAACTTTTCTCCTTCTCCACATATTCTTTCCTTTTCCCTGACCCAACACATCGATAATGCGTCGTCTTCTCTTCTCATGATACGATCATGAAGTTCTTCTTTTCTTTTTCCACTTTCCAACATTTCATATCACACTTATTCAAATATTAATGGTTAAAATTTAAAATTATTTTTTATTAAATAAACTTATCCATGGTGAGATTCTATGTGTTGTGAACAAATATATACCATTATGTCATGTCATTATATAAAGAGATAACTATTACTTACTCATAATTATTTATAAATTTGGATCTATAATAAATTAGAATTTACGTGTAGATTTTAAGTACGAATTGATATAAATAAATAAAATTAAGTTTTCTATAAATTTTTTTGAAGTAGTTTGACAAAAACAATACGTAAGTAAAATATGTATGTAATTTTAGTATGTTAAAATAAGATTTTTAAAAAAAAATATTATCCATAAATAATGATAACTGGATTAATTGATAAATAAAATTATGGATTACTTACTATTTTACATACAAATTATAATAATATTAATATACTAATACTAATAATAATAATAATATTAAAATTAAAATTAAAATTAATAATAATAAAAGATAATAATATTAATAATAATAATAATATTACTATTAATAATATGAATAATATTATTAATATTTAATAATGCTAATAATTTTATTTATAATATTAATAATAATAATTATATTATTATTATATTTAATATTATTATTATTATTAAGATTATGATTACTAATTTTAATATTATTAATGTTATTCTTTTCACTTAACGTGCGCTTCTAGTAGCATCCCATCACTAGTCCACACAAAATGTAACCCAGTTGCTAATGAAAATGTAAAGGTTGATTCTCCCCGCACCCGATCATTTCAAATTGGCACCCGATTGTAGATAGAAAAAGACTAAATTGTCCTTAATGAATTTGAGATTAGGTTAAGTGAGAGATGTGCATCCAATGCAATGCACTCAACCCGCAACTGAAGTGAGAGATCTGCACCCAACTCTTCCTCTTCGTTTTCACAGTGAACCCGCAGTCGTCAACCACCTTCGTCCCGTTCGCTTTCGCCAGTAGAGCAGCAACCGCCACGGCCAACGACTTTGCACTTTTCCTCTGAAGGAGCCCTTGAACGGAGAGGAACCCAGGAACGAACGTCGGAGAAGGAACCATCGTCGGAGAAGACAAGGTAAGTGGCTTCCGGATAATTTTATTCAGAATTGTAGTTTGTGTCTTCCAGATAAATATATGCGGAATTATAGTTTGTGGCTTCTGGATATTTTTGTGCGGAAGTCATATTTGAGTTGTGGATATTTTTATCCAGAATATGTTATTGTTCTACAGAAGGTTTCGCCAGAAGTTTTGTGAATTAATTCTGGATATTAATATCCGTATTTGTGTTAGGTAGTTAGGGCAATTCGCAATATGTTATTTTTTGGTTTGTTCTTTTATAATATCTGTATTCCATTGTAATTTTTGGATTGAATGTTATTTTTATGAAAAGTAAGATGGTGAGGACTAGAGGTGGAGGAAGTTCTAATTTGGACCGTGTGCGACCAACTGATGGGGTGGTCCTAGTACTTCAGTTCCAAATGAACACTTTGAAGATTATATTGAAGAAAAAGAAGTTGAATTGATTATGAAGGCTATCTAGGAGGGCCAATGGATAAGTCGTTACTCATTAATTATGAACATCATGTAGCCAGACAGTTATGGGATGGTTTGGTAAGTAATGAAAATTAATTTCTTGTATTTGGTATGTATGTATTTATTGATGATATATGTTGATTATTGTAGGATTGTGGTGAGCTGAAGGTCGTTTCACATGGGAGGAAGATAAATAAGTTAGGAGCACCTCATGAGCGCATAGAGACTGTTGTAGAAATGTGTGGCTTAGGTGGTCTGCTTCATGCTGGTTATGAGATTTTAGACCAAGGACTGTTGTGTGCTTTTGTAGAGAGGTGGCAAGCAGAGACTAACAGCTTTCATTTACCGGTTGGGGAGATGACCATCACTCTTGATGATGTTTCAAATTTTTTGCATTTACCTATTGTCGTTCAATTTTACACGCAGGAAACCTTAGATGCAGATTCGACGATTGATTTATTGGTACAAGCTCTCCGTGTTGACCGTGGAGTTGCATCTGAAGAAACAAGATACTGTCGAGGAGCTCATGTTCGCCTAAGTTGGTTAAGAGATGTGTACGAAGACGCATGCTCAAAGAGGCAGTGGACTGTGGCTGCCAGAGCTTACTTACTTCACCTTGTCGGTTGCATTATCTTCACCGACAAGAGTGCTACATCAGTTAGTGTGTTTTATCTTAGGTTTTTTGTTGATTTGAGGTTCACCGGGGGATATTCTTGGGCGGCAGCTACATTAACTCACGTGTATGAGCAGCTAGGAGATTGTAGTTATGCAAACACTAAGCAACTAGCTGGTTATGTAACATTGTTGCAGGGGTAGATTTATGAGCACTTCCCGTCTATAGGGATGAGGCGTATGCAACCACTGTATTCTAAAGACCAACCTCGGTGTAGGATGTATGATGAAGGAAAAGGTGCTTCAATTGTTGTTGTTTGATCGCAATTAGATACATTGACACCAGCTTTGATTCGGTTTTGTCCATATGACGAGCACAGGGAAGAACGTCCATTCGAGTGGATTTCCTTATTCTCAGGTTATTTGAGGCTTGGAAATTGGACACAATTGCACATGCCATAATGTGCTCTGCGTCACTATGGATATACACAGATTATCCCTCACAATCCATCTATACTTAGACATGGTGATCCGGATACAAATGAAATGGATCATCGATCGTTACATTATGTTGATTGTGTCATAAATGATATGGCCAGAGCATCTTATCCTGGCGCTTGCATTGAAGAGTGCATCTCTTGGTTTAGATCTGTATCACATCTATATGTGATTAATGCGGAGGATGATAAGCGTCCTCTATTTGTACCCTCAGATGCACGTGGCCACAGAGCACATCCTGAGGAGTCACATCCTGAACATCCTGCTCTGGTATGCTTGTAACATTATTAACGTATTAATTTGTGTTATCTTTTTCTAATACTGTAACATTCATGCTTGTAGGGTATTTGTCGTAGAATTACACAGATATTGCAACCATTACTTAATCATGGTGATGTTGCGGAGGGCAGTCCTGTTTGGGAAGGCATACAAGCAACCATTATGTTAGCATGAGGAGCGACTGATGATAGAGTTGTATATGTTAGGAGACATTCACGTAGGAATGATTGAGCATGTATTAGGGATAATGTATTAGGATTCCTTTTTATGTAATATTTTTATCCATGACGATGTATTTGAACCTTATATATATATATATATATATATATATATATATATATATATATATATATATATATATATTATTGAATGTGCATTTTAGTATTGTTATTTACAGTGGTTTGGGATATTAAGTTATGAGCATTTAAAAAATATCTTTCGGATATTGCCATCCATAGGCACTTGCTTGACTTCTCGCCCACTCTAACAGCTCATCTCGATCACGAAATACTTACAATAACATATGCCAAATTTTGAATTCATTCATAAACAATAACATTCAAAACCCCAACATTTACCTTACCTCATTTGTAGTAAATGTCTCACTACACTTATGTGCCCTATGTTCATTATCTAACGTATTGTAAGTTATTGACTACTCTAGATCAACATCGTCTAATCCATCCCACACATCAATCTCTCCTGAAATTCCCATGTATGAGTCCTGTGTATCCATTCACAATGTTGAAAAAAAAATTTACTTAGCTTGCGGATACAAAAATCCATAAGTCAAAACATACACTTTCGCATTCCCACATCCTGAACACAGTAAACTATTCTGGATATGGACATCTAGAATTCAAAACACATCTCCAGATATGTACATACGGAATACAAAACGCAATTCTGGATAATTATATCCGTAATGCATTTCTCTACTACGGACATAGGCGTCCGGGACCTTCAACTGTAAATGTTATTGACTTACGGATTTTTATATCCGAAGTGTTTAACAATGACTTCTGGAAGTTTGCATCCATAAGGTCAAAAGCAGGCTTCTGGATATCGGTATCCGTCACCACCTCAACTCAAAGAAAATGCGAAAAAAAAGCTTAAATGTCTTCTTACATCACAACAATGTCAACCGACAGAACTTACAGTGCAAACGGCCCATCCACCACCACCATAAGACCACCTCCTATGCAACAAACCACCACCAAAGAGGAAAAACAACTTTCTCTGCACCCTTCACAGCTTTTCAAAATGAAGAAGACAAGGACGTAATTGCCAAATGTAAATATACTGAGAGAGAAAGACACTAGTGTACAATAATCATTATCCTTCAATATGGCTAATGATTTATTGTCACCTAATAGAACTTGATGTACAGACACATTATGTCTCACAACAAGTACAACACGGCTATGGTAAGGCTCGTAGGCCTCAACAATCCTCAACTAGCTACACTATCTTCTTCTTCTCTAACTTTTCGGTTAACTATGGAAAATATGACATGATTAAACTTTTTCAAAAATAGGGTAAGATGAAGGAAGTGTTCATATCCCATAGGCTCAACAGGTGGAGAAGAAGATTTGGTTTTGTAAAATTCTTTGAGGTGGGCAACGTGTGCAGGTTAGAGAAGGAGTTGGATCTGATTCATATAGGAAATTTGAAACTACATGTCAATCTTCCAAAATATAGAAGAGTAGAGTTGTCTCAACCGACAAGACATACAATAGGTGAGGAGTCTCCTTCTAATTATGAAGGCAAATCTAAATGTAAGTGTATGGACAACCGATATGCCTCATTAGATAGCGTGTCTTCTTCGGAGACATATGCAGAGGAGACCCATTTTTCGGAGGATGGGCACTACAAGAAAATCTGAAATTACATACCGATTATTACATACGAATAAAAATTTGAATGTAAAGTCAATGTTACATATGGATATTTACATACAGATCCTAATCCGTATGTAAGATATTTAAATTTTAATTCAAAAAACAGAAATTACTACATGCAGATATAATCCGTATGTAAAGTATTTAAAAATTTAATTGAAAAAAAAAACGGTTAGATATGAATATAATCTGTATGTAATTTATTTCAAATTTAATTAAAAAATAATAAAAAACGTTACATACGGATTATATCCATGTGTAATGTATTAAAAATTTAATTAAAAAAAACTTCTTATATACGGATTAAATTTGTATGTAGCTTATTTCAAATTTAATTAAAAAATAACAAAAAATGTTTCATATGGATATATGTAATATAAATTTTAAAAAAAAACTGTTACATACGGATAAAATCCATATATAACTTATTTCAAATTTAATTAAAAAATAAATAAAAATATTACATACAGATAAAATCCGTATGTAATTTATTTTAAATTTATTTAAAAAATAGCTTAAAATATTATTAATATTTATAATATTAATAATTTTTATAGTATTAATAATATTAATAATATTTTATTATTAATAATATTAATAATAATAATGATAATAACTATAATAAAATTCATAATATAATAAAAGAAGTGGTTAAAGCTTTTTTTTCACTCAAGGGATGACCTGGGATGGCTACGTGGTCGGAGGAGTAGTGGGAGATGGGAAGATCTATAACATACAAGAGATAAACTCAATCCTTTTTAAGGAACCTACAAAGCACGTATGAGAAGAGAGGGTGGAGGAAAGTGGATGTTCTTACACAAATATGGCAAAGTTGAGGCAAAGGCTTTTGCATAAAAATCAAGTTTTTTCTGCAACCTAAAAGTCAACTTTGCATGTTCAAACCACCCTATACAATTAGCTCTTGCTAATCTTATAGTAGCCGTGGAGAATTCTTATGACAGCAGTGCCAAACCGATGGTGACACGAAGGCCCACTCGGGGAGGGATGCAGAGGCCCATCTATTTAATTCGGTTACCCATTCTGTGTTGGGGGGCACTGAGAAGGAGATGGTTAGCCCAGCCCGAGTTGTAGAGGGGGCAAAGTCAACGTGGAATGCAGTGTTCGAGAACCCAGTAGGGGTCGAGACAAAGCGGTGCCTCAGGAGGGACAATTGAATTCCCCAACAACTATTATTGGCTTAACCCTTGGTCATGTCAGCAATTTGCACAATAATGATAATTATAATAAAAATTAAAGTAAATTACACTCATAGTTGTTTTATCTGAATTGATGAAACTCAAACTCACTCTTTATTGACTTCAACAGGTGAAATTGAAGAGAGAGCAATACTAATATTTATTAGTTGATTAGTTAAATGTTGACTTGCACATTGTGCACTGGAAAAGATAAACACTAATGTTTACGTTAATATTTAATGACGCAAATTAACTAATACAAAAACCAAATGGAATTATAGTTATTATAGGTAGATCGTAGATTTTGTGGTTGTTATAGTAAAAATGTAAAAAAGATACAATACATGTGGTACGAAAATCATATTTGATCCAATTTTTTTCAAATTATTCTTATATTTTCATACATTTTTCTTTCACTTTTATATTTTTTTAATTTTAATAATATTCTTTTGAATATAGTGGATGATGCATTTTTCTTTATTTTCGAATTTTTAAATGGTGATGTTTATTTGTGGTGGTTGACAGGAACCTTAATAATTAAATTAAGTTTTGAGTAATTTTTATTAGTGATGGTTGTGTTTTTGTTCGTTTATTTTTTTTAAGTCATACAACTCAAAAAGAAATCAACGAGGTGTAAAAATGGGATAAAGAATCTTCTCACCAACTCTCTCACATATTCTTAAATGATGGAATTGCTCTCTCAAATAATGCGACTGAAAAAAAATAGAAGTGTTAAGGCAAGAAAAGATGTATGCGACTGAAAATGAGTTGTGGGGTGGGTAGATTATTTAAAGAAGTCAGACTATGCTTCATTTAGGATTATTTAAAATTTTTAAAAAGGTTAAAATCAACTTTTTAATGATTAATATGGAGACGAAGGGGATGTATGGAGATGTATGGAGATGTAGGGAGAATTTGCTAAAAAAAATTTATACGTAAAACTTGTCCCTAATTTTTAAACCCAAATAAATAAATAAATCCATTCAAATTCTTACGCTCTTGTTGAAAATATTGGAAAACCAATTCTGTTTATTGGAGTGTGATATGAAAAGGAAATGTTAGTTTCTTCATGCAACCCCACAATGTTATGCACAGACAAATATATCTCTAGTACTTTCTAAAAAACCTAAAATGCACATAAGATCCACATTGTACTCTTTATTCTTCCTTTGCCCACAGATTGCACACAGATACTCCATTTCTCTCTAAACAGTGGCGACACTGCTCCATCCCTTGGCATAGGAAGGTATTTCTATTGGTAGTGGTCGATGGTGCCTCGGAGACTTGGTGGTGGTTGAGTTGTTTCTTTTAGCGGTTCCCTATTCGGAGAAGAAGGTAAGTAATTTTTTTTTGGTTTTTGGATCTATAGTTCCATTTTTTTTTTTTGCAGATGTTCACTTCCACATTTCATACGTAGTAGTAATTCCAGACAGTGCAGTCTGGTAAGTTTACGAAATAGGGAATCTGCATTTGTTTTTTCGCATTCCAGAATATTGAATCTATATAAATTCTAGATTAGGGCATGCGTAAATCTTCCGAATTGGTGAGTCCGGATTGACGGATTCGTAGTAGATCCTATCTTGTGATTGTCAATTAAATTATTGGATGAGGGTTGCAAGAGAGTATTAGTGAATGGAGGAGAAGATGGTATTGTTCGACTATGGTTTACTTACGGAGTGGCGAATCTAGAAATCACATTTTCACTTCTAGATTGATCAATCTGTAGCACAAGATCCCGATTTCCAATCACCACAAAACCTCCATAACCACCCATGCTTTAAAAAAAAAAAAAAAACTTAATTCTTACCTCTAAAAGTCAAGCTATACTTCGACAACACAACTCACTCCTCTATCTTAGCGCAGCTAAAATGATCCTTTACCAGCACCTCAGATGAATGAAGAAGCAAAACAATGTCAAACCAACCCATCCACGGTGTCCTTTTTCAAATAAAAGATTAAGATCAGTTTCAGAATTTTTTAAATTGTGGACGTGTAGGAAGAAAAATGTAGGGTTGCAAGAAGAAACTCCTAAAGGAAATATGCATGGGATTGGGCTTCTGCAACCAAACACCTCTCAATTTCGGCTCATACTATATACACTCCTCTCTTTCCTATTAACACACTCCCCTTTCCATTTCTTTTCCAAAAATGGCCAAAATACCCCTTTATCTGCTCCACATCTCCCATCTCCATTGCTCCATTTCAACTCCTCCCTTTAGAACCATCACTCTCTTTAGTCTATCTTTTCTAAATTAAAATAAAAATAGTTAAAATATGATTTTTTTTATCATATTATTTAAATGATATAAATATATACTAATCTTATATTAATATTTAAAAATTAAGTTTTAATAATTAATTATTTTCTTAATTTATCTAATTAGAAACACTAATTAATCAATTAAAAATTTACAAAATATTTATATAATTAAATATATTTTTAATATATATAAAATAATATAAAAAAATGCCCTTAAAAAAGTAATGGTTGGTACCAAGGTCTATATATTCTCCATTGACAACCTGTCATGTCATGGCCTATGTATGTGCTTCTTGGTTACTGCGAAATCAGCATCATAAATTTGAGAAGTCCCCTCAACAAATATTGGTTGCTTCAGTCAATTTCAAATCTATATTTCATAAAAGTATGAGTCTGAAAATACTTTACTTTCATAAATTGGGTAAGTCTCAAATTTATATAAAATATTCAGAAAACCTCTTTTTTTTAATTTAATTATAATATTTTTATATAATCAAAATAACATTTTTACTAAGTTTCATGATTAAAAGTGTTACCGAGTAAATTGTTAATTTGATGTATCGAAATAAAGCAATGTAGAACTAAAAAAATTGTTACACATATTTTTGTCATAATAATTTTCAAACTTTTATTCTGAATGAATGGGTCTTTTGGAAAACATTGGAGCTATTAAAACCATATCCGAATTTTGGAGTTGATATGAGAATTAAAGGTGAATGAAGCAATGAGTGTTTTGACTTGTAAAATTTATAGCATTTAATACCGTTGGTTGCCTTCAGGGATTAATCGTAAAAGGAAGTACGCGTGGTAGAATGTATGTCCAAGTATTGTTATTTTTACCATATGATTTTTTTTATATAAAATTTTATTTAATAATACTTTTTTATACTTAGAAATGGATTCAAGTTTTACTTAAACTTACTTTCGATAACACATCAACAAATTCTTATTTTAAACTTAACTCAATTTTATAAACCGATTTATAAAATAAAATTTGTATCATTTATATATTATAAAATATTTTTATTTATAATTGATGTGACATCTTTAAACTAAATTTTATAATAAATAAAAAAATTGTTTATTATAATTTAATTTAAATTATCTATATTCATTTCATATATATATATATATATATATATATATATATAAAATATGAACATGTAATTTTTAAATTCACTCAAATGAGAACTTTTAGTGGTTTATAGTATATTAATTATCATAAATCTTAATTATCAAAAGAAATTTATGAAGAAAAAAATTAAACAAATTCTTACTTGAGAATATAATAGTAATTAAACAATCATTTGTTGTAATTTAATCTCAAACAACTCAGACCATGTCATAATGAATATTAAATATAATTAAATATTTTTTAAGTCATCCGTATAACTTATTAATATTTTATAAGTATAACACATTCTAAAGTTAACTAAAACTATATCATATATTATTCTTCTAATTACTTAATTTATAAAGAGTATTTTATATCTTGATTAATGTACTAATTTAATATTAAGCCTAAAGAAAAAATATAAATGAGTACTAATACATTAACAAAAATTATTAAATAGAAATTAATTTAAAAAACTAAAAATAATTAATTCACTGTATTAACTAAATTAGATATTATTTTATAAACTAAAAATATTATTAATATTTAAAGTATTTTTTATTATTAATAATATTTATAAATTAGTATTTAATTAACTATTTAAATATTTAATTGGTATCTAATCTCAAGAAGACTATTTTTTAACATATTTGAACTAATTTTTTCCATTGACATTTGTCATTTTTTTTAACATAATAATTATTTTTTTATTGATATTAATGTTAGACTTTATCAATAGTTAAATGTTATTCTTTATCAATAGTTTGTAAATATCTTTTTTAAAATTTTGATAGGAAAAACTTTAAGCCAATAACTAGGATTATTTTTTCCTAATGTCAATTAGGAGAATTTTTCACTTGACATTAATAGCAAAGTTGACAACAACAAAAAAAAACTTTAATCAAGAACGTTGTAAAAATGATCTCGATCAATGTTAATCTCAATATTGTGATCAATATCAATTGAAACAATATTAGCTTATTCCTCAAGAAATTATGTCAATTTCAATTGAATTTTTTTAATAAATTTTGACTAAAAAATAACATAAATAAAGTTTGACTAAAAAATCATCAAAATTAATATTTTTAAATTATTAACAATTATTTGATTTTTTTTTTCATTTGAGGTAATTAAAATATTTTATCCAAACAAAAAATAAAGTTGAATAAATTTAAATTGCCTTACCTTTGAAAAAATAAAATAACTTGAAATGAAATCAATTCAATTTCAATTTCAATATATTTGTGACTTTAAGGAAAACTTCACAATCTAAATACAAGGTTAATTTCTAGATATAACTTATCTTCACTTATTAATTTGACCCAGTTCACATAGCTTGATATTAACCCACGTGGGACCAGGGTAAAAACCCACGTGAGATAAATTTTATAGGACCAAAATACCTACAAAAGCCCTTGGCCAAGGACTAACCCATGTGCCAATTTTTTTAAAGTAAAAGAAATTCTTTAAAAATGAGAATTTAAAAAATATGTATTTAAAAAACTTTATATAAAAAAAAAGTCAATTTGATCCGAATTTTAGTGATTCATAATGTAATGTTGTTTAAATCGTTAACATTGCCATGAAGGTTGAACATAACTTAATTACAAATATCAAAATTATTAGAAGAAAAACTTATGTTTCTAGAAGGAAAAAAGGTCATAATTAAGTACAAACATTTTACTATCTTTAACTCTTCATGTAATGATCAACAATTAAAAAGAGTAATAATAATAACAATATTAAATAAAATTACAAAACTAAGTTAAGTTAGTATAATTATAGAGAAGGACCATAAACTAAAATATTAAACAGAGACATTTTATAATTTTATAATAGTTTATTAAAGAATAAATGTGTATATATATTGTTGTATTTACTCTATCTTGATATAAAATATATCTTAATATATTATATTTAGTGTTTTATTTATTTAATCCTGGTACAAAATATATCTTAATGTATTAGTAAATTGGTATGGGATAATAAATTAACTAAGGATAAATACATTTTACTCAGATAAATATCATGTTATAATACTAATAAGGTAGACATATGAGGTTAATTGACGTGAGAAATAAAAAAAAATGATTATTTTTACATTTTACAAGTAATTTTTTTAATAAACTTATAAAACGAGTAAATTTAATGAACAAATTTCCTAAATAAATTAAATATTGATAAAAAAAAATTAAAAACAATATTTGTGTTTTTCTTTTAAATTATTTATACTAAAATCTTATTTTAGTATAACTTTTAGCGCTGTTTTTGTTTAATAATTTCGTAAAAGTAGATTTATTTAATAGATAAATTGAGTATGAATGATACAATTTTAATATGAAACAAAATAATTGAAGTCATAGTCACACGATCTTAATGTTAAATTAAAATAATTGAGATATTATGCAAGTTATATAATTTTAATATTAAATAAAAATAAAAATAATCGAAGTTGTGTTTTCATGATTTATTTAATATCATAATATTTTTTTATTTTTTTATTTTTTTTATAATTTGAAAATCAAATTTCACTATTTTGGTGAAAAACCGTTGGAGTGAGTGTAATTTTGCATACTGACGTGAACAAAAGTTTTGTAATTTAAAGCCTTTTCTTTTCTTTTGAAGACAAAAAAAAAGTATGAAGTAGGCTACGATTTAGTTTGTTCTATTACCTTTTGTAATAAATTAACACTCATATTTCCCTTTCTTATTTAATTATAATGAATTAAATAATTTAATTAGAATAAAGGGACGAGGTTGCTTGTGCTCATAAAATTCAAAATAAAATAAAATAAAATGAAGTAAAAAACAAAAAAATATTATTTTCACATTGGAAAACATCAAATACAATAAATCTTCTTTTTTTTTAAATAAAATTTTTTATATTAGACATCACTATGCAACCTGACATCTCAACTAGGCTGACATCTCAATTAACAACAATCATCTGTCATTACATGAAAAAAGTATTATAAAAAAAATACAAAAATATAGGGGGACTAGACCAAAACACATATGTTAACAAAAACGATACATAGGTAGACTATACCTATTCATAAAAAATTCTAAGAATAGACTAGAATGAAGCCTATTATACCAATGAAAAAATTCTCTATGAATAAATCCTAAATTAGCCAACTTGTTAGCACACGCATTCCCTTCACAGGAGATATGAGTAACCGGAATCCTAATTTTCCCACAGTAATTAAGACAAGTATTCCATCGATTTCGAAACACCTAAGGAACATTTGTCCTAGCAGTAAACGCAACACAAACCAAAGCAGAATCACATTCCAACCAGTATTAATACCAAAAAACTTGATCACATTGAAATCGAACATATCATTATTCATAGAAGCTTTTGACGAATTACCCATCAGACAAGTTAAACCTTTAATTACCGAAATAGCTCGAGTAACCTCAATCTTACCCTGAAAACGAGAAAAATTCCTCATACGCCAAATCATCCAAATAGAAAAAGTTATCACAGTAAGCTTAATCAATTTAACCAAAGGACTACCGTCACTCTTAATAAAAGAAAGAAGGTCATCCTTATTAGAGAAATGAGAAGTAGGAAAAATCTCTCGAACCCAACTCCAAATACCCAAAGCATTAGAACATTTAAAAAATAAATGTAGAATAGATTCCCCGTGCTTTTCACAAAGCATACACATAGAACAAATATGCAACCCTTTATTCTGAATATGTTGATCTGTAGGAAGTCGCCCATGAAAAACTTTCCAAAGTACAAGAGATTTTGGAAGGCGGAATAAATGAAGACCAAATAAATTTACCCAACCACAAGGAACTCCTGGTTCCAAGAAGAAAGTCCTAGCCGATTTAAGAGTGAAACGACAAGACTTATCTATAATCCAATTAGGAATATCATGTTCCGTACTAACCATGATATGACTAAAAAGATGAGGCATCTGCTGTAAAGACAGTGGAATATTCCAATCACAACCTATCCAAAACTGAGAGATGGTATCCGGAATGCTAGAACCATCATATATACCTGCAATATTTGCTAAAGAAGTAGCGGAACACCATTTATCATTCCAAAAATTAATAAAAGAACCCGTACCAATAGTCTAAGAAGTATAATCAAGTATAGTAGAATAAAACTGCTTAATTCTAGCCAAAGAGATGAGGATCTATAAACCATTCTAAGCTCGTATTTTGATTTAAGAACCCTGGCTTTCAAGAGCAAAGACCAAGGCCTATTGCTATAAGCAAAATTCCAAACAAGCTTAAGAAGATAAGCATTATTTTCATGGTGAAGGTTAATAATCTTCAAACCGTCATTCTCAAAAGGAGAACAAAGAGTAGCCCAATTAACAGTAGCTATGCCTTTTTTTAAAATATCTCCAGTCCATATAAAATTTCTACACTACTTCTCAACTTGCTTAAGAAGAGAAACAAGTTATTTATACAAATTAAAACTATAAGCTAGAAGTCTCGTAATCACTGTATTGACCAACTGAATCTGTCCCGTCAGGCTAAGAGACTTACCTTTCAAAGAAGCTAGCTTCGGTTTAACTTTATCAGCTAAAGGTTGAAGAAATCGACCTTTTGGAGCACCAACAAAGATAGGCACTCCTAAATAAGTGAAAGGAAAACAACCATGAATACAAGAAAGAATACACTAAATTTTGGTGACAAATCTTGTATAATCATCCATGGTAAAAAAAACTACTCTTAAAATTATTAACATATTGACCTGAAAAATCACCATGTGTTTTAAGAAAAATACTCAAATTCCTGAGAGACTTATTATTCCCCCTACATAAAACAAAAATATCATCCGCATATAAGATATGAGAGGGAGTGAGAAAACCTGACGACTTCTTATTAATTTTATTATATATGCACAAACGATGAAACTATTAAAGAAGAATGAAAGTGTTGCGACCAAAATAAAGATACAGGTACAATTGAATTTATTTAAAAAGATAAAATTATGTTTTATTTAAGATTAAATTTTTTTAAAAGGTTAAAATTGACTTTTAATAATTATTATGGAGGTGGAGGAGACTATACGGAGGTATATGAAGAATTTGTTCATGAAATATTCATTAAGATGGTTAATAATTAATTTTCAAAAAAAATATATTTATTCAACTTTAATAAATTTTCCCTCTTTAGTACTTTTTTTTATAATTATAAGAGTCAAATTCTAGATTATTTTTTTGAATTTAAGCTTTATACATTTGAAGAGCTGATTTAGTTTTTGTACATTTCTATCATTAAATCTTGTCCTGTGATAAACAAAACTATTAACATTGTTATTCGCATATTTAAATTGTACTTTTTGTTTAATAAAAACATTTATTTACCTTTTGTTTTCTATAGTTCTATAATTGTTGGAATTCTATCACGATCATATTTTAATAAAAGAATATATATTTCTAGAGATGTTAGAGCGATATATGTTTGGATTTTTTGAATTCAAAAATAAAAATAATATATATATATATATATATTTATAATAATTAGTTAGATATAAAAAAAAAAAAGGTAGGAATCAGAGCAGAGAAAAACAGATTTTTTTTTTCTGTTATTGATTCAAAAGACATGTCCTGAAATTTGGACCTAGTGACCCAAATTCAGTTTTATGCACAAACCACACGCACTGTAAGCGAGTGTTTCACATGT
This sequence comes from Phaseolus lunatus, assembly GCA_013389735.1. Taxonomy (NCBI): domain Eukaryota; kingdom Viridiplantae; phylum Streptophyta; class Magnoliopsida; order Fabales; family Fabaceae; genus Phaseolus; species Phaseolus lunatus. The sequence goes on from CM023866.1 coordinate 47,328,493, forward strand.
ACTGTATAGTTTTTATATTTTATATATATATATATATATATATATATATATATAAATTTCCCTTTTTGCATCAAACTCTGGTTGATAACTAAATTTGACATGTGACAACACGTAAGTATGTACAGACACATACACAAAAGTGTTTTAAAACGACATAAAATTTTAAGAACATGGATATACATATTTAAGTTACATAAATACAGACTAAAGATGTTTAAAATTATCAACAGAAATGTTTTTAAAAGTAAACTGAATTTAAAAATAAAATAAAATTACACACGTCACCCTCAAAGGGAAATAAGACAGCGATAATAAATATGGTTTCTTCAAAATTGTTGACTTTAAAACCACTAATATGCAAAATATTGTTGGTGAAGAACTAAAACCTGATTACAAAAATAAATAATAAATAAGAAATCAAGCAATTTTAAGTAAATTACGCAGATTAGAAAATTATGGGAGCATTATTTATTTATATCATTGAAAATAAATCATTAGTAGAGAATAAACACACTATGCATGAAAGAAAAAAATATGATTTTTTTTCAATGAAAAAGTCACATTCTTGATAACAAGATAAAATGAGCAATAAATATAATATATTATATCAAATTTCTTTTATGGTTTGTTTTAAATTATTTATAATAAATAAACTTATGTTAAAAATATAAAATACCGTGTTCGTTTGTAACATAGATTACAACAACATATAGAGCTTATTCTAATTGCAATCAAAATATTTTGTTTAGAATGTTTTTTAAAATAAAAATGCAATTGAAGGTTAATATACCATTATATACAAGCCTAGGAGGATGTAATAGAACATAATGTTTTTTGGAGAGAACATTTCACAATTAATAATCTGATAAATAAAAAATATAAAGAAAAAAAAGAGTAATAGAAAATTTATATAGATCCACCCTATAGTTCAGGTTAATGTCCAATTTTTAATTCACAACCAAAATTAATTTCATTAAAATAATGTACAAATATAAAGATATATCTAATCCTCACTTAGATTAACTTCAAATATTTTCTACCTAAGTAGTGTGGTTTATGAATAAATACAAATGTTATGTTTCATTTTTTTTCATTTATACACTTCTATTTTGTAATGTGATGTGGGGAAGTTGAGTTATAGTACATTTATTGTGATTTAGGTGAAACCAGTGTACACTTTTTTGTGCTGAAATATTGGAGACTGTGAAAACTGATGGCAGTGAATAGGTTATGCAATAAGTTCATTTATTTCAAACAAGCTTATAACTAAGTAACTTAGTATGAACCAATGAAGCCAACACATTCTGTGTTGAGATTCAGTCTCCACCATTTATTCTTTTTCATGATGATGATATTGACCACTAGAATGTAAAGAAACAAGAACATTGTAGTCATCATAGCCCAGGTAGACAATAATATTAGTATTAATCAAACAAAGATTGCATATGGTATATCAGGCTGCATTATTGTGTGTATCTTATCGATGTTAAATATTCCCATCGTCACACTCACCTCAAATGAGCAAATGACTCAGGAATTTACAAGAAGCTGTTTGATGTGTGGAATTTATGCATCCTACACTCAGAATTCAAGCCATTCAAAGTCGCATATGATTTTATATGGTTCTCTCTTTGACCAATAGCTGCAGGATAGCTAGCTAGCTCCACTTTAGTGAATAAACAAGTAATCTCAGTAATCATTCTGTAATTGCAGTACAATGGTGATGTACTTTGTCTGAGAGACTGACCTGTTGTGGCAGGAGAGTAAGATAGCAAGCCACAAGGACGAGTGGGTCTGGATACTCTCTGAATCAGAGACACTCAGGCATGCAAACAAGGATTATCAAAGATAGTGATTACTTGTCAGTTGTGAGACAAGTGTTTATACACACACTCGAATCAAAGTTTTAGACCAAACACCACTTTCCATTTACGAATCCAGTGTATCACTTGCCCAAAAGTTAAAGATTAGTCTTTCAAGATACTAAAATCTACTCAAAAAGCTGATTTCTTTGACAAATGTTTTTCTGTGAGCACCAATCTAGATCACTTAGAAGACGAAGATATCTGCTAATCGTATTCGGCAGTGCTGGTTAGAACAAAGACTACTTTGAAGCAATTGCATGTGAAAACTCAAGGGTAAAGAAGAAGGGGTGTGTGGGTAAGAACACCAAGAGAGGATCTCATGGGAAGAAAGGGGCCCCAGAGAGCACATGTGTTGGCAGTCAAAGCAAATCAGTGTTATTTGCAAGCCAAGTTGACGACTGAGGACTCTGCCATTGCCCTGCTACTTTTGCATCCATTTGGTAAGTGGGGTTAATAAAAGAAGAAAGGTTTGGCTGAGATTTTTGCTGGTACAAAATATGTTAAAAGATGCAATGCAAACTCTCCTTGCCCCCCACCTCACCACTTATCTAGCAGTTTTGGGCTAATGCAAACGACTTGTTGCTGCTTTATATGAAAAAAACTATCCTTGTGAAGATTATTGTGATTATATATGCCTTTTACTTATCATTATGCATCACACAAGCAGAAAGTATAAATAAGATATACATTGTCCACAAATACAGACATGAAGCACCAATTTATGTGAGAAATATATTATCTATAGGCTATCTGACACCCAGTACTCTTCCTTTCATCAAAACATTTTTGTTTTATCCACCTCTATTCATTGCTTATAATCCATTGTGTTTATCTCTGAATATTCAAACAGATGCTCTACTTCATATATGTGCATTTTGTATAGGTTATCTAGGTTTAGGGTTAAACTTGAAACACATTATTTCCTTATAGTTTTTCTGTTGTATACGTACTTAGGGTTTGAAATTGTTTACTTTGAGCCTTCATATTTCCTCATCCATCATTGCTTCTGAATAAAATGAGACACAGAACGTGTTTATTTGTGCTATCTCAGTTGAAACTGGGACATGGAAACAAAAAAATAAAACACATACATACAAAGAATAGCAAATAGAGAATTTATCTGAGCTTCGAATAACTATATATATATATATATATATATATATATATATATATATATATATATATATATATATATATATATATATATATATATATATATATATATATATATATATATATTTACCTATAATTTCAGTTCTTGGCTTTGGTTGTTGTTTTTACTATCCACAATTTCTCAACTCATATTTAATCTGTAATAAACTAGCACCCACATAGATTCAAACTTTTAGTGCAACTCTATCTTCTGCTCTGTTTTTTATATTGGTGCATAGTATTTTCTGCAGCTATAAACAGAAACAGCAGAGATCGGATTTATGGAATTCTTGGTGTTTCTGTGGATGTTATCTGCTGCCACGAAGTTCATGAGATCCTAGAAATAGTGCTGACTGCTGAAGTGAACAGCTTTCATGTTTTCTCTACAACATTATCATTATTATTATCATATCAGTACAAGAAAAATTGAAAAGAATGAAAATTGTACCTGGGAAATTGTGGAACTCTCCATATGATTAGGTTCCCTAATATATAGGAAGGAAAAGTAGGATAGCATATAACCTATTCGATGCATGTAAATTATGGTCAAAATAAACAAACAGAGAAGAAAGAAACCCTGTTTCTTTAGGTGGATAAATAGTGAGGCCAGACAGCACCTAGCCAGAAGTTATATATAGCAAAAAACGAGAACTAAAAAACAGACAGGGACATCTCTGTGTGATGATATAGACCAAAAACCAACCTCTGCATCTCCAGTGTTGACATGCAGAACCATAATCAGAAACAGAAAACAAATTCAAGTGGATCATATATAAAGAGGTGTTAAGAGGTACTGTTCTTAATTACTTATTTTTACAAGAACAGCAAACCTTAATCAGGCTAAGATTAATTTGATTCAGCTTTAATTTTAATTATTTATGTAGATATAGTTAAAATGAAGTATCTGCAGTGACATATCTCTAATAAAACTCAGAGGGTAAGAATGGTGAGAGGTATTATATATAAGGTAGCAGACATGAACTTCTTCTACGTGGAAGAGTTGCCATGTTTTTATTTTGGATCAGGGGTTTTCCTGTTGTTTCTAAAATAAAGCATTTTTTTTTTGTTATAGCAATCTCTTTGAAAATGTTATCGTCATCACTTTATGAACTAAGCCAAATATACTATTTTGTTGGCTTCGGTATTAAAAGGGTGTATTTTGTAAGACTAGTATACTATGGAAAAAAAAATGCAGATGATGAGCTAAGATCTTGTAGGATGCCGACACGTAGTAGCCTTGTTGGAAGAAGTAGAGTTATAGAATTTGTTTTTTGTTTTATAATTATTGGGGAAGACTGAGGAAGAAAAGAGGGACAGAAAAAGAGATTAAAAAAAGTGTGTGCTTTCTATTATTTTACTCTTTTTAGTCTTTACCCACACCTGCTGCACAAATTGGCTGCAACTCTTTTCATCCCGTGTGCCCCACAAACTAGTGCTTATGTTTAGTCATTTTTACAGAAAAAGGATCAGATATATATAGTGCCATACACTTGCAATGGCTCGGATCACACAGCTTGTGTATAATAAATAGTACTCCCGAGACAGAGAACTGAAAAAATGGTCCTTTTTTTAATTCTTTTGCCATGGCTGTAATTATGATGAATAGGTTTATTTATTTGTTCATTTAGTTTGTTCTAATTTCAATTTTTTTTTAATATTCCATTTGGGCATGGCAAAAGGTAAAAATGTAAATAGCTTGAGGCCTCTGAATTGACCATTGGGGGTATCAATAAATTCTCCAACTGTTTTAAATGTTTTGGAAAAACGAGTGTAAAAAGATGAGTTAAATGAGGGAATGGTGATAAAAGACATGTCCTATAATTGTGTGGGCTAAGGGTTGAGGTTTTGGTGCCACGTATGCGATGTTGCAAATACAAAGATGAAGTGTTTTGGTATCAGATACCCCAAAGTTTAAACTTTTCATGCAGCTTAAGTGTATTACTTGCGTTTTTTTTTCCATGATCAGAACCGTTGATCCTTTTAGGCTGAAATGGGACCCCGTCAAGTACAATGGTCCAGCCAATTTTTGTGTGGGCCAGTCCTGTTGGCCACTCCTACCGCACGCAGGGCTATGATTTCCTGCGTCTAACATACGCGCCTTCGTGGAGAGAAAATCAGAAGAAAATTTAGGAAACAAAAGTATAATATAATAAAACATTTAGTTTGGTGCATACTGATGAACAGTGAATGTTGTTCCTTTATCTTGATGGTTGGGGATGCAGGGGTTTTAACGGTGGGAGTGTGTGTAGGTGATGGAGTGAGAAAAAAGAAAAAGAAAAAAGAAAAAAAAAAAATAGGGTTTGGACAACGAAGAGTGACGTGGTTGTGGGTAGCGGCAGGGTTCCCTTTGGCAAATGGCGAATGGGGGAGTAAATAGGAGGAAAGCTAAGGGTGAAATGGTCAGAGGGAAAAAGAAACAGAAACATATGAATGGAAGGGGAAGCAAGGCGAAGGAAAAACCCTGATTATCATCATCGAGGTGAGGGAGAGAGTGAGATCTGAGAGAGAAGAGAAAGGAAGCAGTTTCCATGCCCATTCCATTTCATTCCATTCCATTCCCCTGAGATTGCATAAAATCTCTATATATATATGTATCTATTGAGCAGAGAGAAAATCTAGGTGATGAGGATCCGCAAGAACGCGAAGCTTTCCCCTCTTCTGTTCTCGTCGTCGTGCAGTGTAGAAGGTGGTTCCGTTCCGGTGGAGACGCACGTCTGTCAGCTGAACCAGTCTCCATGGGATGTCATCCCCTTTCAGTATGACTCCATCCAGGTTAGTTACTCCCTCTTCCAATCTCTTCCTTCTATTCCTTTTTTTCCCTCCCCGTTTAGATCTATTCCCTCTTTAGGGTTTCTTTCTCCTCTTCTTCCATTTCTTAGGGTTCCCCTTTCTTCACACACGCTAAATTCTCCTCCTTTTCTTCTTCTCTTCTAACTCTCCCAATTAGGTTTTATCTCTATCCCTCCTTTTTCACCATTCCCCTTTCTTACTTCTCTCCAGTTCAACCACACCACCGCGCCAAACGACAATGCCCATTCCTTCGCCGCCGTCCAAAGGTACGCACGTAATCCCCACCCGGTTAGGGTTTTTTTCTTCTTACATCAACTCAAATTCTCTAGATTTTCTTACCAATTATTTATTATTCTCATTCTTCTTATCGTTATCATGCATATGATTATCGGGGTCTTATTCTTATTCGTATTCTTATTATTATTGTTATTATTATCGTGGTCGTCGTCACAGCGTGGATAAAACGGAACGCGCCACGGTGGGTGACGATGATGATGATAATAAGGTGGTGGCGCCGCTGGACGCCACTGTGTTGAACCCTTGTCAAGGGATTGACGAGAAGGGTTGGGCATGTAAGAATGAAGCCAAGCAAGGGCAATCATTCTGCGAGCAACATTTGTCGTTGTCTCTGCTGGCTTCCTACACCAGCAAGAAATCTCAAGGCGGGACTCGCCGCGTGAAGACTCGGGGTGCGGGGAAGAAGGCGCCGGGAACGGCGGCGGCCAGCTCGAACCCGTATGAATTCTACTATTATTCTGGGTTCGGGCCATCGTGGGGGAAGCGAAGAGGCGATAGAAATGGGGAGGGGAGCAAGAATAATATGGTGGGGAGTGAGAATTCGACGATGGTAGAGTCGGGTGGGGGTGGTGATGATAATGTGGGTGGCGGTGAAGTTGGTGGTTCGGTTTCGGAGATGGAGAATGAGGGGATTATTGATTATGTGGAGGATGATGATGACGAAGAAGAAGAGGTTGTGGTGGAGGACGATAGCGGGAAGAAGCGAATGAGGAAGCCTGTGAAAGCAAGGTCGCTGAAATCTCTAATGTGAAGATTGGAGTGATATAGTAAGATCGAGGGTTGGGGTTGAATGTGTTTTGTGATTATCGTAATTTGTTCTTGTCTTTTTATTATTTTTATTAGTATTATTTTGGGTGTTGTGTTGTTGGAATGGGATATTTAGGGTTATGAAAATAATGGTGCTAATTTTGGGTTCACATGAGGAGGAGGGGTGAGGTTAGCCTTACCAACATGAATGACGGTAGGGGTTTTTTTCCAGTGTGAATGAGGTGGACCGTAAAAACTGTGTGGTTTTGGAGCGAGAGGGTGTATTAGTAAATTTAGCCTTTTTTAGTGTATTTTTATTTTTCCCTTTAATATTTAATATATATTAGCTTTATCCAGAATGGGAGTATTGGACTTTATAAATTGGCAGTTATATCCATGCATAAATATACTGTGGGCCACTTTGCAGCATATTTTGAAAGTTACTTCTTTTTCCCGGTTTTAAATCTCTTTTTTTATTCTTTCTGATACTCTTACCTACCCTTTTATTTTCCAAGTAATAATAATCAAAATCATAGAAAATTAAATTTTGGCTAATCATTAATTTATTTTTTATTTAGCCGCTTTCTTTTAAAATATTGACGAAGATGCAAAGGATGAAAATGTAATTGCGCAATTAAGATAATAAACCGTTAGACACCATAGATCGGATTTGCGGCTTCTTTAAAACTATATAATATCTTCGCAACTGTAACAAAAATTTCTAGTAACTTTTTATTTACTTAAAGTTAATGTTTCTACAAAATATACAATTACACTTATATCTATTAAATGGAATTTTATGTTTTTCTTAATGGATAACAATCATATTTTAAAATCTATGTTTGATTTTAATTTTAATTTTTAATTTTCAGAAATTTATGTTATATATGCTATGTTAAGGTATAATTAAAGATTAAGATCAAAATATTTTAATAGTCCAAATCAATGGTATTTTTTAGTAACCAATTAAAAAATATTTACCCTCTTTCCTAATTTTAATAAATATATTATCAAATATTTCAAACAATTTATTAGGAGGTAAAATTGAAATAAATGTTTTAATATTTTATTGAAAATTGTAAACATAAATCAATGATTTTTCTTTGCTAATAAATTACTAAAATGCAGAAAATTATTTTTTTTAATCATAAGAAAATGTATTAAAAAATCATAAAAATATGTATTTACACACAAAAATATATTAAAAAATCATAAAGATATGTATGAATTTACACAGTTCATTGAAAAAAATGATTTTTAACTTTAATAGTTACCATTCATTAGAAAAGAAATATTAAAAAAAATCTAAGAAATATGTCATTTTAATTTCAACTTTAAACCTATTGGAATTAGGTCATAATTTTGTTATTATTTGATGGTGTAGTTTAAGCAAATATGAGGGGAAGAATTTGTGGGCAGCAAAGATGTGTGCCATTTCTTTAGTTAAAATTGTGACACGTGGCTACCCTCCACTGCTACAATTTCAACATGCCAATATCTTATACACATGTTTATATATTCTTCAATCTGTCCAAATTAATTTGGTTTAATTTTGTTACTATCATTTAAGTTATTTTCCCTTTATTTCATTTTTAAATATCTAGTTTTCATACAATTTATAATCAATATTCCATTATTGAAAGCACAAGAACATACATAATCCTAAATCATCCAAAATACTTAAAATGGTGAAGCAGTTGGTAAAATTTGAAAAGACAATCTCATTAATCAGTTAAAAACCAAACTACATGAATAGCTTAAAATGAATGGAAGTATATTAAATAAGAGTATTAATATGATAAAAGTTACTTATTGTCTCGGTGACCTAAACGCAGCAGGGAATGTGTGACAAAGAAAAAATGCCAAAAGTGTGATCAATTTGCAATTGCCAACAAAGTTAATGACCAAAGCATTTACCTAAAAAATCAACAAGCCTTTGCTGCAAAACTTCCCCCACGAAACGAAAGATTCTAAGGAAGGGTCGTTATTGTTGGCAACATTACCTTACATTTATAATTCAAGAGAATTATTTCATTACTTTAACCAAGGTTTTGTTCTCCAAATAAAAATAAAGAGGAAATAACGAAGAAAATATTGTTATACTAAACCAAAGAGATGCTTAGAAGAATAAGAGCTCAAAAAAACTATATATTCAGTTGAGAAAACAGAGTTAAATAGCATTATTTAAAACAATATTATCAAATATTAGTCAAAATTAAACCTCATAACATGTAATGTTAGAAAGATAAAATTATTATACAAATCAAGTTTTATTATTGATGAAGATAAATATTAATAACTATTAAGAATGTTGTGTGAAGAAAATAATAACTAATGTTTCATGAACTATATTTAATGTTTCTTAACGTTCAAGCTTGACAGACGATAGAAAATAAGACATTTAAATGAGTTCAAAGCTACTCATCTAGTAAAAAAGGAAATACAACGACTACATTATTCAAACCAATATATAAACATGCTTCAAAGAAAAGAAAAATTATCATTACTTGTAAGGGGCTGAAATTTAGCTAAATTTATTTTGCACCATAAAACTTATTAAGAACACAATTTGTGTTCAACCTTTAGCAAATTAAGAGAGAAAGTTTAACCTTGTAAACGTCAAAAGATGCAACTCTGAGTAAACCTTGTGATTTGTTGATCACAAAAACAATTTTATTTGTTTTGAACTAAAAGTGACTTGTTGAAAAAATACTTAGATGTGTCAGAAGTGACTTGTTGAAAGAATATTTTAGTTGAGGAAGGAGTGGATTGTTGAAAGAATATTTGTTTATACTTCATAGGAGTAGTCTGCTTAGTAGAACTTGATTGATTGATCAAGAACCTGACATTGTTTACGCTATCACAGGAACCAATATAAAATTACCGAGTAATCGTTTTTCCCTTAACCTTTTACATTACATGTTATTTAGTAAGATAATTAAAGAAGGTGAAAATCTTCAAACTAAGTTTGTAAAAATCTTTTTCATATTGTTTGACCATTCTTAAACATATCGTCTAATTGCGAAGTATCAGATGACACTTGCAAAAAAGCTGTTAAATTTTTAAAACATAATTCAATTATCACTTATTGTATTTTTCTTGTTTTTCATGCAACCCATAATCCTACCATGAAGTCACTAAGCTTAAACACCTGGTTAGATTTTTCACTAACTAATCTTTATTAAAACTTAGAGATGCAAAAAAAAAAAAAAATATGAGTCAAGACTATAGTAAAATAAGGTTGAGAACATGAACAAAAATCATTTCCTGGGACATGATGATCACTATTCGTAAGGACTTATCCACAATATATTGCGCAAGTTCCTCACGATACAACAGAAAATTCTCAGATATTTTTTAGGATCACAGAACTAGCAAGAAAACTCTTAAGAGCAAAAATAACTCCAGACTGCAAAAGTAAAAAAGAGAGAAGATGTGAAAAAGTGTGTATTTTTTGAAGTGCAAAACCATCTATATATAGATGGAGGAAAAACTAAGGTTGCGAATGAAAAGAAGAAAAGGCATTACAAGAAAATCATTAAATAGAAACCAATTTTAGAGACAAAAATAATTAGTTGCTATATCGACAAAATTAGATACAATTTTAGAGACTAAAAAAGTTATTGATATCTAAATTATTTTTTATTATTGACAAATAATTTCTAAATTGATATCTAATTAGATACAAAGGTTTTAGATACCAACTTTAGAATCTAAATAATTAATAGCTAAAACTTAGGTAGCTAATTAGATATCAATTTAGAAATTATTTATCAATAATAAAAACCAATTTAGATAGCAATAATTTTTTATTCTCTAAAATAGTATCTAATTTAATCAATATAGAAACTAATAATTTTTTTGTCTCTAAAATTGATTTCTATTTAATAATTTTATAGTAGTGAGGGAGCACCTTTGAGCATGAGACATTTCCTAAGCGGTTACTTTTGTTTTTATGTTGCCTATTTAATAGGTTTTTCTCTCTTTTGTAAATGCAAAATAATAAATACAAAATACAAGATTCAGAGTTTTCTCCCCTTACGTGTCTCTTCTCTTTGTTTTGTTTTTCTTTGCATCTTAAAACATATTGTGTTTGCATCTACACATATCCATTTTTGTACATAGTTGCTTTCTTCCACATACATTGTTCATCTTTAAATCTTCCATGCCTCTACCACAAAGATATTCCAATAAGACATGCAACAAGTTGAGCAACATGCCCGAAAATGAAGAAGTACGTTTTTTGGGGATTTTTTTTGACATGGTGGCACCAGATCTGGAAGCTTCTGAGATGAGGAACATTATACCTCATCCCTAAAATGACTCATAATTCGGAGAGAAAACCTAACTTCAATTGAATTTGAGTTCAAAATTTCCTCCAACAAAATTTGGAATTTTAAATCTAAAGTTGAAAAAAAAATCATAGTAAAAAAAAATGTATAGTCACCTTTGCAATATTCTTTACTCTTAAATTTGGTTTTACATCAAAGACAAAAGATTAAAAAATAAGTATTTCTTGTTGTAGTTATTCCATCTACTATTCACCATTTTGAATGGTGAATGAATGGTATTCCCTTGATCATTCACCATTTTGTTTGTAATCAATGTGATAAAAAAATCTATTAACTATTTAAATTAAACATACAAATAGATAAGAATATAACCACATAATTTAAAAATATTATAATAATAAAATAATTAGTAGTGAGATTCTCAAACAAACCTTGTGATAAAGTGTTAAAGTTAATTTAAAATTTGTCATTCTTTTTCTTACCATTAAATTCTTTCTCTTACCATTAAAACTTAATCTTACTAGATACGATAAATTTAAATAGAAAAATGTCAATTGAAGAGGGTCAAGGAACGTGACCATAATAAACAATTAACTGTAAATTTTCGTAAATTTGATTTATTACAAATTATATTTTTTAATAAGGTATGTCTATAACAAAATTACTCTTCATATAATTAAAAGTACAAATCTCCATAAGCATATTTCACATTGCTTATCTCTTATCTCGTGTAGAACTATATACTACTTACTAAAATTTAATTAGTTAGAAGTGAAATAAAAAATCTTGATGTTTTTGTGAATTTAATTTATATTAAATTACCTATTTATCTTTTATTTATTTATTTATTTCATTCAATTTAATTTTTCTTTTAACAAAAAAAGTTTATAGTTCTTTAGTTTTTTTAGCAATTAAGTTCCTTCATTTTAAAAAACACAAACACAATAGTCCATTTTATCTATTTAAACAATACGTAGTTAGATTCACAAATTTTAGCAATTTTCTTCGAGAATTAATGACTAGTTCTTACACTAAAAAAATTATTAAATAAAAATTAATTTTAAAAAATTAATCATATATTAATTAAATTAAATATTATTTAGAAACTAAAAAAAAGTTATCAATATTTAAAATGATTTTATTATTAATAAATAATTTTTAAATTAGTATTTAATTAATTATCAAAATTTTAATTACCAATCTAAACTATTTATTAATAATAGAAAGTATTTTAAATACTAATAATTTTTTAATTTTTAAAATAATATATAATTTAGTTAATATAATGATTAATTAATTTTTTATTTTTAAAATTAGTTTTTATTTAATAATTTTCCTGTAAAGATGAGTGATAATTTAAAGAAGTATATGTGTTTAAAAATAAGAAAAAAAAACAAAGAGTAGAGTCTTTCCAAGCTAATTAGTTAAAATTTGTGTAGAAAATAAACGTAATCTATTATATTGCTAAAATATTAGGTGTTTTTTTTTTATAAAGAAATCAATTATAGGAAGTTCTCATCTATTATCAAACATCATAAATGATTTTAGATATTTTTCCATTTGTTATTATAATATTAAAAAAATAACAATAATAAATAAAAATATTTTCTTTCCAACGGAAGAACATATCTTTCTTATTTTCTTCTTCTTTCCCTCATTTCCCTCTATTTTCATAGTCTTTACTCATTAAAATTAGTTATTGAAACTTTAACTTTAATCATTAAAATTAGTTGTTCAATCATATGCGCGTATTATTGATAATTTCTAGAATAAAAAATATTCTCCTATCCAACAACTTCAATAAATTTATTAAATGAGGGATATGTATTTCAAAATAAGGATTGAAAGATTCACAAATATATAACTTTATTATCAGCAATATTTACATAATTATCTAAATATATTACGTTCAAAGAAAACAAAAAGATTTTTTTTCAAAATGTTTGTAATGTATAAATTTCTAGATGGACCTTCAAATATTTTTAGATACTCCCATTCAGAAGATGACAACAAAACACACAAGGTAACTTAATTGAAATCAATAAATATATAAAAATAAATAATCATTCAAAATATTTCATAAACAACATTCATCTAATCTAATGATACTAAAGAGTAATACATGTCTTATCTATATTGGTATATATAGAAATTGGGTGATTAGAATATGAAATTTTAACCATGTAATTAGGGTTATTGGTGGAAGTTGGAATTTCATTGTCAAGTTTAATAGACACAAATATAACTTTACCTCCCTATTACTTGTTAATTCAAGTTTATTTTCAAGTTGTGTATTCTCTCCCTTGAATTGTATGAAGTAAATTATCAATTTAAAATAAAAAATTGTTTATTTTACTATTTTTTAACTCTTAATTTATTTATTTTGTAGTTTCATAGTTATACCATACAACACTGAGGGGATTTTGGTCAAGATAATTGATCGAGTACCATTTGGGTAATGTGACCGACATACTTTTTATAGATTTAATAAAGACTTCTTAACACAAAATGATTCCTATAATCACTTTACGGAATGTTACCTAAACTCTTATGTTAACCTACCTTAATCTCGGTTCAATATCAAAGGCTCATCATGATCTTATAAATGTGCACACCAACAAAGGTAAAGATATATTTTAAACAATATTTATTACTCTCACATACCTCATACCAAATTCTAACTTAGGCATCAGAGCACCTTTTTTAGGTACCTTACTCACACTAATCGAAGACCAAAGATCTCGCGACGTCATGGACCAATAGTAATGCAAGAAGATAAAGGGAGAACTGAGACCTACTTAACCTCTTGTAAGAACAATAGTAAAACAAAGAACAATGCAATTTAATATGATCCTATTTACTACATTCAAAGCATGTATACGTAGATATTGATCCTTATTTTGGTCTTCTAAATTCTTTTCTTATGTTGAAGACACTTGTTTTTATTTTTGTTGATGAAAAACCTTACAAACTTTTTCACCAACATATTCATATTTTCACAATCCAAATTTTTGTAATTCCCTTTATTTTTTTTCTTTCGAAAATTTTAAGGATTTTAGTTTTGAAAGTTACTCCTTTCCTCTTTTCATCATCATCTCCTTCTTTTCTTAATCCTCAAACCTTTATCCAACTTGTGTTCTATTAGTTTGTCGAACAATGCCCTCATGCTACTTGAGGTAAATTAATTCAAGAAGATTTCATTCTAATTTTTCATAATAAATAATTTTCTCCCAAAAAAGAAGAGGGCTATTAATTAAAGGACCACTTCGACCAAAATTTGAGAACCAACCATTTTAGGATCATGAAACTTTGAATCACTACCAAAACAAATTTGAGACCAATGAATATGTTGTGTAGTTATAAAACAAAGGCAGATTAATGTTTAAAAAGTATATTTAATAGAACCTCAAAAACAATTTCTTGTATCACAACTAATTAACTATTAGAAAACAAAAGTTAAGATTACTTGCAATACAAGAAAAAACATAAAATAGAAAAATGATAAGTAAGCAAAACATCAATAATCTTATATTGATTGGATTGTACCTAACTTTATGGCCATTTTGAATCACAACAACCTTAATGTAATTATTTCAGTGCCTTCAATAGTAGATTACGAAAGACTTCATATGCAAAAATGTAATCATTTAGATATACTATCTTCTAAGAAACCTACCAAATACTATCAAACCATTTAGAAATATAATGCATAAAACACCAAAGCTAGTTGTACAAACAATCACGCTAAAAATCAAAAGTTAACTTTAAGTCAAAACTCTCTAAAGATTTATTAAAAAAATACTTTTTAATTCTTGAATAACTCTTAAATACTATTTTTTCCTAAATTTTATTAATATGAAAAAACAAATATCAAATACGTGTTACATTTGACAAATTCACAAATGTAATACATATTATAAATTTTAAATACAGATTTTGAAAATGGGAGTTATATGTCACTTTAAAAAGAAGATATAATAAGGATATTATTTTATAAAAAAAGAGTATAATATATTTAACAAGTATAGTATTTAATATTTTTTTCCAATTTAGTTTCTGCATATAACAAATATAGATAGATATAAATGTTAAATCTATTAAATGTAATATTTTTGTTATAACTAATAAGTATTCGAAATTCACTCAACCAGAAATATTAAAATGTTACATTTAATAATTTTGATACAAAATTAATTTACATATCATAAAATATCGTTACTTCAAATGTATTTTATTATTTATACTGAGAGATGAAAATAAGTATGTTAATAATTATTTTTTTCAAAAACAGACTTGTATCTTTCTAAATGAAAGCCTTTTTTTTTTTTTTTCTGATTTTCGTTACTCTTTTCTGTCTACAGATCCTTTGTTCTCTTTGATGGGGACAAGAGGGTTCTGCAATTGATCTACCCAAGAGATGAATCTTTTTCACAGACAATGGTGAAAGGCAGAACCAGTAGATTTCGTAGGGTGCAGCAGTGATGATGCCTCCACATCTCTCAAACTCAACCCTGTTCCTTTGAAACCCTACACTCTCATTCTAAAAAAAAAAAAGCATTTTTTTATCAGTACTCTTGAATTTTAAGAAAATTTTAAAATTTTCTATTGCATTAAGCTACCAATTTCTTTAATTAATTTTTCATACTAAGTTGATCAAAGTTTGGTTACATGTGTTCAATTTTGTACCATGTCATGTCAAACAAAACTGAAATAATTAATGTAAAAAAAAAAAAAACTGACAGAAAAACCAATTAGTCTAACAAGACACTTTAAAGAAAATCAAAGTGAGAAATTTTTAAATTTAATAAACTATGAGTTAAAATCTGATATATAAATAAGAGACTAAAATCATTTTAGTATATAATATATTATTAACAATTAACTATAATAATAAAAATAAGTAGGTTTAAATCCATATTCTTTCTTTACAATTTTGCAAATTTCTAATTTTCATCCCTATAAAATTTCAATTATAGATTTAGCCTACTATTAATATACCATTCAATTACTCATAAAAATATTAATACATTTAGCAAATTAAAATGCATTAAATTTAATTAATTGTCAAGCATCATTATTTATACATTACATAAATCACAATAAACTAATTTTAAAGATAAAAAAATAATTAATTATTATATTGACTAAATTAGAGATCATTTTAAAAAAAAATTTAAATTACTTTCTATTATTGTTAAATATTTTTTAAATTGGTATTTAATTAGCTACCAAGATTTTTTTTATCAAATTTAGAATCTAAATAATTAGTAGTTAAAACTTTTGTAACTAATTAAATATAAATTTAAATACTATTTAACAATAATAGAAATTAGTTTAGAAATTAAAAAAAAATCTTTAAAATATCTCTAAATCCGTTATTATAGTAACTAATTATTTTTTACCTCTAAAATTGATTTCTTGATAAATTTCTTGTAGTGAATGAATAATTAACATAATTATTATTATTATTTTACCTTTTCATTGAATACCATTAACAATAATAATTTTTAGTTATTATTTAGTAGGTCTAAGTTAATTGCAATAAAATATTATTTAAACCTTTTTATTTTAAAAAAATTATTTTATTTTTTCTAAGATAAGTTTTACAAATTTAACATAATAGAATATTCAATTAATCCAAAGCTTCTTGATCGGATGGATTTAGTTGGGGTTATTTAAAAAATAAAAAATGAAAGACCTACATCTTAAATGGACAGAAATTAAAAGATATGATGATGAAATATGTAAGATAGAAACTTAAATGATAAAATGCAAAAAACATAATTATAGTTCTGCGATTAAACCTGCTATTTTTTGTAGGTCAGAAACTTTAACTGGTTTTGACTTATTAAAAGTTAATTAATTAAATAGTGACAACATAAACTCACATGCAGATGTGCTGTCCAAACATAAGACAAACTGCACATAACTGACTTTTTAAGCAAGTAGTATGAATCTAGAAAATGTTCAATCTTCATTACATCAACTAAGTGAATTTATTTATTTTTATTTCTTTATAAATTTACAATTAACCTTGCAGTCTTCACCTTAAGAATCCTCCAATTGGTACATTTATTCACTTCTTTTCCCTTTGAGTGTTAGTTTTAATTGGAAGAGGGGAAAATATGGAAGAGCAGTGTCACACTTCACTGTCTTTGGGACAAAAACAACTAATAAATTAAGACATGCTCACATGATGTCTGTTTATTAAGCACATGATGTCTGCTTATTAAGCACACTCATCTAAAATGTTAGGATCTGTCATGACAAGACAAAACTTTAGCCTTGTAGAGAAAATTAAAACCCTCAGTGTGACTAGAACATGAATATGTTCATATGTTCAAAACTAAAATTACACATACTGAAGGTGTGAGATATGCACATGAACCCTCCTCAATTCTTTCTTCATCCCATATAATAAGTATAGTGTATAACATTGGAGAACACATTACCATCCAAGTAGGTTTTTGTTAATGGATAAAATTTAGATAAAATATTATATAATTGTTTGTTGTATTCATGTTTTGTTCAATATGTAGTTAAGTTTTATATATTAGTACTATTGTACTGTCATTTAATCATATTTGAAATTTTACTATGATGAAAATATGTGTTTCAAACATTTAGAGTCTCTAAAGTTTTTCATTTCGTATATGTGTTTAAAATATTTGAAGTCTTTAAAGTTTGTCGTTTCGTATTATATATATTGTTTTTATTCAAAATGAGTTAAAATCATCTAAAATGGAAAAATGAGTTTTGTAAATGAGTTGATACGTTTGTTAAATAGTTATCAAATTTAATAATAAATATCGAATAATGATCCATTTACAGAAAATTCTTCAATATTTAAGTTAGTAAAAATTTATGATAATATTTGAATTTAAACGATGGACTGTGTGAAAGATAAATTCATTATACTCTCCAAAAAATACCTAATGAAATATTGAATAAAATGGTTACTCCTTATTACTTACATGTATAATGTATAATGATACTTACAGAACAACAATAATCCTTGGGAACCGAAGGAAAGGGATACCAATTTGTTGGGAGAGTTGAAGGAGCACATAAAGAAGTTAATGGACTCACTAAGATCATCAAGAAAACCAGGTATGTATCACATACCTGCAGGAATTTCATTACATCTTTTTTTTTCTCTCTTGCTGAATGCTTTCTTCCCATATATGGAACCAGATTGTCAATGTCCTCTGTATTTCACAACAACATTTGGTTGTAAAATGATAGGGTGGTGTCACTGTTACTTCTTAATTTGGTGGTGATATTGTATTATACAATTACATTGAATCTGTAGTTGTTTGTGATGAAAGTGATTTAGTCAAGCAAATAAATTTTGACTCACTCTCTGTCTATCTCTGCTCTTCCTTTTTGTCTGTAGTCCAAGGCTCAAGTATCTATCAAATTGAGGGATTCCAAAGTGAGGTTGAAGGAAATTCATCACTGTCAACTGATAATTGTACAATGCAGGTGAACATAAGAAAATCATAATATAAGTTTTATGCATGATAAGTATGAAAAAAGAAAGTAGTGAAACCAAATGTTTATGCAAAAAACTAAGAACAACTTCTGATTAAGTTGGAAACAATTAATTATTGTTAGGTAATTAATCATATTGAGTTGTGTGAGGAAGGAAGAAAACAAAAGGGCTTTTGAGATGGTAGTTTGGAGATAGCAACTGTCGCTTTCTATCAAATCAGGCTGGCTCTGGTAAACATCATCTTTGGCTTCACCCAACATCACACTTCATGTCTTCCTCATTTCTTCATAAAACTTACTCTTTTAGTCTCTTTAGGTACATCAATCAAAAAGTTAACACAACAATATTCAACTAAAAGGGTCAATATAGTAGGATTCAGGATAAGAATATAACACCCAAGAAAGTAAACAACTAGAGCATCTCCATTTTGCTTCCCCATGTTCTATGTTTGCTATTTTAAGGAAATTTTAGGAAAGTAAAAAAGATTTTCTTCTTTTAATTGCAAGACCCTCTTATTTTGATGGGTTATACTAGGTTTTTCACCCCATTATTTTTAAGATTTTGCATCAACTAATAATTATATGGTAAACTTCATAAAATATAAATAATGTTAAGTGGTTAAGATCAATTGAGTGATGAAAATTTTGATATGGAAATAACATTAAAAGGAGAATTTTTATTATAAGAGATAATAGAATAGAAGCTCACTGTTTGTTAGAGTTATTGGGAGAGTCTTTATATATGTAAGTCCACTGTCCAAATCTGTGGTGGAAAAAGGTTCTTCTAATTTACAGTTCATTTATTACTATGCAGATACATTCACATGTGACTGAATCTAGTTTAGAAAATAGTGAGAAGAATGAGGTTATATGCAAATTCTCTGGAATAGATCTTTTGTTTGAAGTCCAGAATAGGTATTGATCTAGATGGGCTTGGGCTTCCTGATCATTTTATCAGTCCAAAGCCCCAAGGAAAGCCCAAGTTGATAGTGGTGCATATTTACTGTAATCAGAAGATTAATAACTTCTAAAAAACAATTTCAGTAATATTACCAGCACAATTCTTAAACTTCTTCTTTAAGAAGTTCAGAAAGAAATTTTAAACAAGTACGAATATGTTCAGTAAATCATTTCTACTCTTTATAACTTACTTTAACTTCTCTGGTATACTTATTTTTGACAACTACTTTTTTGAATTTTGGCATTAAAATTTGTAAAATTATTTACAAATTAATTGAGATATTTGTACAACATTATGATACAGAGATTTTATGTTATTCCAACTTCAACCCTACTAATTAGGTCATGTCCTTGACACTAGTAGAAGCACCAATGCACAATAATTATAGCCGAAAGCAACATGAAACATATTATGTCTGGTAATTTATACTAACTTCCTAGTAAAAGCTGTTTGAGTGTCATGTTTTACCCCCTGCAATACTTATTCAATGTCAAAAGTATTCAACCTTATAATTAGACTCCAAAACAGTACTTGTTTTCTACACCTTATTCAAGTAACTCACAAGCAATAATTGAGGCATGTCTTGGTTTTCAAATGGGACAAAATCTTTCCTTAAACTTTTGTTTAATAAGAATTGAAAATTTTATGACTAAATCTTGTTTATATGATTAAGAATTTAGGTAAGTTTGAAGGTTGAAGATAAAATGGGAGGAAATTATGAGGTAGTATTTAAGCTTTGGAGAGTCAAGCATTTCACTCTATGAGATTTTTTTTTTAGTCTCAAACCTGACAAAATGATGTTCTGAAAAATTTTTAAGTCTTCTAATAAGTAAAATGATAATGTTATTACAAGAAGTCAGGAAGGTCGCATTCTCCCTTTATTTTCTTGCATTATTGTTGGTATTGGCCAAAATATCGCAAGATTTTCGGTCTTCGATCAGTGTGGATGGGATACCTGCAAAAGGTACTTTGATATCTAAGTTAGAGTTTGTTATAATGTATGTGAGAATAATAAATATTAATTAATGCATACATTTGTCATGATTTGTGTGCTTGTTTATAGGATAGTGATGATCCTCTCACTCTGAATCTAGATTAGGGTAGGCTATCGGGTTAACCTTGAAATTTATGTTATATTCCATATAGTTAATTATACTGTGTTAAAAAGCGTTCGTTAAATTTATAAAAACTATATCAGTCACGTCACTTGTGAAGTATTCAGAATCCTCGGAATTGTATAGTATAGATAAAAAAAGAGTTTAAGTAAAAAATTAAAATAAAAAGAAATCACGTTTTGTTAAATAAATCACGTTTGAAGATTAAAATGTTTGAATGATGCAATCTTAGAAAACTAATATGAAAAAGGTATGTTTTCTTTACCTTTGGTGAAGAGGAGCAGAAGGACGTGGCAATGATCTCATCTATTTGACTACATGAGGATTTACTTTATTCTCTTCGAAGAAACAGATTCGTAATTTATAAGAAAGATAGATTACATTATATTTATTCGTTATATGATTCTTTTTGTATTATTTTTTTTTTTTCACAAATAGCACTGTATTCGTTTAAACTAAAAACAAGAGATTAATATACACCGAGACGAGTTTGGGTTTAAACTTTAAAAGGCAAACTTTTTAAATTAGTGTAGAAAAAAATAATTTAATCCAGACATTTACACGTATTCATTATATAATAGAAAATGATATCATAATTAAGGATAAAAATATGAAAATATATTTTCTAATAAATATAAAAATAAATAAATAAATATAATTCTAGATTGCCTACGTTTTCTTTATCGTTCTTGTCCACGGAAATGGTCACATAAACTGAATTTAATTTAACACTTTCGTTTTAACTACGTCATACGTAGATCTGACTATTCAGGTGTAGAAAAGTATATCAATTAATAGAACAATATCATTTGCACACGCATGTTATTGCTAAAAACAATATAAAATATTATCTATTAAGCACTACTTTTCTATCTCTGAATATTAATTTGGATGTATTGAAAATTAAATAAATCTTAATTCTGCAAAGGTAAGGCATAAGCTGAATCTCCCCACTGGTGCAAAAAATAACATTAGTTATATATTTTTTAACAAAATAAAAAATATAATTAGAAATTTCTATTTTTAACTTCCCTGTTAACTAGCCATTGAGAGATAAAAATGTTATAAGAATGAAACAAGCTACAATTTCCTCTTCAAATTACAAGTATAACAGAAAAAAGAAGAATGCAGTTGTCATTCAAAGGGCTATAACTATTATATAAGAATATAAGTGAAGTTGTTTAATTATATGTGTTGCTTGTAAATAAATGTAATATTTTAATATCATAAATATAATTTTTTTTATGTTAAAAGAGTTCGGTATATAAATAAGAGTTTATATTTGTGAGATTTATATTAAAATATTTTTTTTATTAATAAGGAGTTTATCTAAGCAATTCATGTTGTAACTAGTTCAAATTTGTAATTTTCCATTAAAGTAGGAGAAAAAGGAAAGTGAAAGCTCACCACCAACTGCAGGTATAATTAAGTCTTTTGAAAATATATATATGCCGAAAGCTATTCCTTCCTTTTAAAAATTTGTAATTAAGAAAGAAAAACAAACTGAGCTATAAATAAACTAGAAGCTTATGTCCACACTAATTAATATATATATTGAAGATATTTGTTTATAATTATAGTATGACTAATACAAGTTAAAAATTATTTTATTTCAATAAAAAATTGTTTCTTTAATTATAATTATTATAGGATTGTGAACATATTAAAGACTTTTTTTTCTAATACTCTTCAAATCTAATGTTTACACTGACCAAACAAAACAAGTTGATCAACTATGTAAAATATTACGATTCGAACAGATGCTTCAAATTTGAAACCTATGCATGTAGAAAGTTTCCTGTAGAGAATTTAAACAGAATCATCACTCCAGAAAGATTGGTATAAATCTGTACAAAAAAAAAAGATATAGCTTCATAAAGTATTGGATGAAATTACCTTGAATCAATATAGTGTTCAAAAAAGAAAAAATAATATATTCCATGAATGACCATAGATCAATAATAGTATAATTAAAATAATAGCATGGTACAGAAATGATATTCAATGATACACGAGCCGCCACCATAGTAGTGGATGAAATTCCAATAACACCACTAATAATAATAATAATAATAATCATTATAGTAAGTAAAAAGTGTATGATGGTTCAAAATTTTCTTTTATTTTTGGGTTTTTGTTATGTACAATTCACTTTCATGATTAATTATAGAGAGAGAAGAAAGTTCGAAGAAATTGAGAATCAGAAGGAAGAAGTGTAATCGGCGTAGAACTCGTTGATCCCAGAAGCAGCCCAGAGGCGTTGATTGTAATCATCAAGCATGTCATCGGGCACAAAGGGGGTCCTACATAGAGGGCACGTTTTCTGATCGTGATCGATCCAACGGTCCACGCAGGCGCGGTGGAAAATGTGTTTGCAGTTCCGCATACACCGAATCTCCTCCTCCTCGGAGAACTCGAACAGACAGACGGCGCAGGCGCAGGAATTCTCTCCGGACTCTCCGAACTTGGCGACGGGGAGGATGTCCCGGATAAGTAGCGCCGACACTGAGGGGGGCCTGGAGACGGCGGCGGTGGCGGCGGGGGTGCGGGGGTCTGGCCATGCGACCTCGGTTTCGAGGAAGTCGGAGAGTCCGAGGAGGTGGAAGAGAAAGAAGACGAGGTTTCGGATGAGGCCGAGGAAGGCCAGTGTGTGGAGGAAGGGGTTGGGGAAGAACACCTCCGCGTAACCCACCGGAAAACCCATCGGAGAAGAATATATTGATGTGAGAGACACGGTTTTTGTCTGTGTCCTTAGAGAGAGAGAGAGAAGTGAGGAACAGAAGCTTCGATATTGGGAAGCGAGTGTGGCGTGTATAATAGTGGCAGCTTCTTTATTTATATATAAATAAACAAAAGACTTTGAAAATACATTACCTTAGTGCGTAGGGCAATTATTGAAAGGTCCCTTGCCAACTACGCGCATATAATATAACTATCAAATGTTTTTAGATTTCATTCATCATTATTTTTTATTTTTAAGGTGAACACAATAGTAAAAATAAAATAGTTTGAACTTGAATAGTGAATTAATAGGTGTTCTTAAATTAGATCTCCATAAGACTTTTTTATTTTTGGTTTTGTTGTTTTGCTATTGGATTACTTTGTCCTGTAACGTGGTTTTCTTCTAATTTGATTACTTAGCCTTGCACTTAAGGGTCACACCCCGAGTTTTTTTTCTATTATTATAATATTAGGCTTGGGAAGAAAGTGGGTTGATTATCTCTAATAGGCCAATTAGGAATATGTCTTTTGGTCCCAATATTTGTTCATATCAGAATTTTAATTTCAATTTCTTTAAAGTATGTATCAAATTTCAAAAATAAATAGGAATTTTTAATTTGTAATTTCGTTTTTTAACCTCTTAAACTTAGAATAAGTTTAGTTTTGGTTTTTTAAATTTAAAATTGATCTTTACCGTGTAATGATTTGTTGTAAAAATAAACTAAATACACAAGAAGATATAGTTAAATTATGTATTTAAATTTTTTGAAAGTCTTTGCAAATCAACGTATGATAATGATAATCAGACAAAGTTTTAATTTGATAGATACATCTTTAAATAATTTTTCATAAAAGTAACATCTTATGAAGATCTTCAAATGTAACTTCAAAATGACCAGACACACTATCAAAAATATTTTTCAAAACTTATTTTAGCAAGATTCTCTTTTTGTGGTTAGTTGCAAATTAACGATATACAATTCAAAGAGATAATTGTAAAGAGATATTTATATTAGATGTTTTCATATTGGTTTGTCTCTATCAATATGATAAAGTTTTACTAGTAGACTAATGTTGCAAAATACAAAATGAGTATCTTTAGACCTTAGTCAGCCCAAACTAAACATAAAGTATTACTTGAATCAGAGTCATAGTTAGCATTGAGTATTTTTTTTAAAATACAATTATTGGCTAAACAGTGAATATTCTGTAGACATAAACACTCCTAGCTAATTTTTTTTTTTACACAAAGAGAATATAAACGATCACAAGTTTGCTAACTAAAAGAGGATAATGTCTTAAAAGATATATTAGATTGACAAAAAAAAATTAGGTCACTAACAAACACAGTAATATTTTTGCTCACAAACTGTAGTTTAAGGATTGCTAAAGATTCCAAGAACTTTGTTATTATTCTTGTTCTCGTGATTAACCTTTATTCTTCAAAAGATCTTCTATATATAGGTATTAAGAATAAAAGAGTGAATGCAAATCCTTTCTGAGTCAATGTAAGGTCTTATGAAATTCCTCTTTGTCTGGTGTCTTTTTCATGTTCAAGTTTGAATATACATTAAATGTTCTTTATGTAATATTAAATGCATATATTTTTGTTACGTCAGTGTGGCACATGTCATGATTAATCTGTCATAGGTTAGATAACTTTTTCTCAAACTTAAGTAAAGTATAAGTTAGACTTAACAAGGTTGACAATCTTTTAACAGTTACATTCCACTTTTTCATAAAAGTTGTTTACGTGGAACAAATTTAGGCATGTTCTTCAATATATTTTTGATGCAGACACTTCATTGCAAGATTATCTTATAAGAAATTAAGAAATAAACATTATTTGCAAACATAAAATAAACATTTATAAGTATTCAACTTATACCATGAATTGCTTCTAACTATATGTACTTATCATTGATTAAAGCAAAGACTTATCAGATGAAATTCTATAAAAAAAATGTTATGCGTCTATTCAACTTAGATGAAGTATTTGCGTTTATCAATATCTAATGTTTATAAAATTATATTTTATAGTTTGTTGTTAAACACATAATCAAAATCAAACAAGCTTTCTTGAATTTTTCTCTAAGACCTATAATAATAAAGGAATTAAAGTTTAATAATATACACATATATATATATGGATATTATTAATGTTATTCTTGTGACTCTTAGTGTTATTTATAATAATAATAATAATAAAATATTTATAATAAGAATATTATCATTAATATTATTACTATTTGTAATAATAAAATTAAAAATATTATCTACGGATACAAATAAAACATTGTAATATAAATGTACAACTTTTGAATAAAAAACACTCATTTACACAAGTAAAAACATGTCATAAATCACAAGTTAATATCACTTAAATAATGATATCCATTAAAAGATAAATACATATGAAAATTCTTCTAAAACACACCAAACTAATTATCCAACATATTCTATACTTCCCAAACTAATATCATCTCAATATGACAAGTTTAAAACTGGACCTTTTATCCAAAATTCAATTTAAATCAAAATATTGATCACATAGGTGACCAATTAAACCATATTCAATAATTAATAAATTATATCATTTGGTTAAATACATTAAAATTTAAACTTACCAAGTTAATTTTTAAAATCATTAATCAATCCTATCATTAAGTTAAAACATTTGGCACTTAACAATTCAACATTAACCTATCTTATCATAAATTTATCATATTTTATATTTTCAAACATAAACATACACTATAAGAAAATTATTAAATAGAAATTAATTTTAAAGACAAAAAATAATTAGTTGCTATAATGACTAAATTAGATATCATTTTGGAGACTAAAATTTTTTTTGATTTCTAAATTAGTTTCTATTATTGTTAAATGGTTTCTAAATTGATATATAATTAACTGTCAAGGTTTTAACTATCAATTATTTAAATTCTAAATTTGGTAGCAAAAACCTTTGTAGCTAATTAGATACCAATTTAGAAATCATTTAACAATATAGTTACTCATTATTTTTTGTCTCTAAAATTTATTTTTAATCAATGATGTTCTTGTACTGATAAACATTAACTCACTCACTAACCACAATTAATCCATGAGTAGTCAAATCAAACAGAACTTTTAAAAACCAACAATCTAACAAAATATATACTAATTTAATCTATAAGTTTTCACACACAAAAATCTTTGAATTTATAACCTAACCTTGAATTTAAAATAACCTAGTTTCTAACTTTAATATATTATTTATACCTCAAAGATATATAGAGATTGAAGAAGAGGGAAAGCAAAAGTGACAAAGAAAATCCTTTTATAAAGAAGGAGGGGACATTTGTTTTACTAAAGATAAAAAGATATCCTTTTTAGTTTACTTGTGGCACCCCTCCCTATCTACTATGTTCACCATTATTTTATGTTTTATTTTCTGTTAGCAACCCCAAACAAACCAATGCCCACAGCTAGTTAAAGCCCAACTATCTCCAGAATAAGTACCTTCTAAATTATTTTTTTTCACTCCGTAAACTTAGACACAATTTTCCACTAACAAATATCTCAAACTAACCTCTATATATATATATATATACACACAAAATTAACTAAAACAAATATTTAACATAATAAGTTAAATTTAATTATCACTAAAAATACAGATCCTCTATGTAATTTGAAAAATATTTCTTTTATAGTCATTTAGTCCTAAATCTAACTAGAATTTATACTTATATAATTAATAACTTCAATTAGTTTATACGACAATCTATTTAGATATTCTAATCACATGTTTTTTTCTCCATTTCAATAATGTCTTTATGTATAAGACATTTGAGGAACTAAAACATTTTTTAAATTTTATGAACTAAAAATATTAATTTAAAATTTTAAGGAATAAAAAGACACTCATCCTAAATTTAAGAAGCTAAAACTATATTTAACTTTTTTTATATATTTTTATCTTAATAAATTTATTTTTTATTTGATACATTAAAAAAAATTATTAAATAACAACTAATTTAGATATAAAAAATAATTAATCATTTTATAGAGTAAATTAGATATTATTTTTATAAACTAAAAAATTATTAATATTTAAAATATTTTTTATTAATAATAAAAAATTATAAAATAATTTTTAAATAGATTATAAACTAATTATAAATTTAATTAAATATTAATTTAAAATTTAAAATAATTAGTAATTAAATTTTGATATTTAATATTCTTCCTCTTTAAATTAAACAACACACTAAAACCCCAATGGAGAAAAATATGTAACTATTCTTTGGGAGGAAAAGAGCCGCATTTATAACAGTACCAGCAGCAGTTTTTCTATGAATAATGGTAATGAAAAATGTCTACAAGAATGCATTTACACATGTCACGTTAATAATATAAAACCTGTAAAACAAAATACACAGGCATCAAGTTTCTACAGGTGAAAACCAAATATACATACAATACAAAAATATATGGAACACATAAAAAAAATTTATTAAATAAAAACTAATTTTTATATAAAAAATAATTAGTTATTATAATAATTAAATTAGAAATCATTTTAAAAATTAAAACAAATTTTAATTTTTAAATTAATTTTTATTATTGTTAAATAATTTTTAAATTAATATTTAATTAGTTAAAATTTGTAGTTAATTAAACACCAATTTATAAATTATTTAACACTAATAGAAATTAATTTTAAAACAAAAATTTTTTTTAGTCTTTAAAATATCTTTAATTTAATCACTATAACAATTAATTATTTTTTTTCTAATTGATTTTTAATTAATGATTTTTTTTAATAAAAATAAGTTTGATTTAATTTTTTAATATATTATAAAAGATATCATTTTTATCTAATCCAACCCAAATATGTGGTCAACCAGTTAGCCCACTGTTTTTATGGCTCTGACATCAGCTATCATAATAACACTGGTGAAACTTGATCAAACCCAACCAAATAAATTATATTAATTTTTATGTTTCTATGTATAATTACATTTTTTTTTTTTGGTTGATGTAAGTTACTTATAATAAAATGTATTATTTTCATCTTTACATAATCTGATTGTGTATTAAGTAGAACAAAAAATATTATTGGTTATTTATGTCTTGGTACTAAAATTCATTTTAATCCACATCTTTTTAAAAGATTCAATTTAGTTATTTTAACTTTTAAATCTTGGATCAATATTACTCTTTTGAAATAGTATTTTCTTATTTTGGGATAGTTTTATTGTTATCATTATTATTATATTAATATCTGTATAACATAAATAGTTTAACCTTTTGTTCAATAATAACTTTTTTAAAGTATATATGTTTTGACAAGTTAAGTGACCATTCATACATGTTACAGATAGAGAATCAATAGTACAATCAATAGTTCTTGAACAATGGCTATAGAACAAATGTTCTTGACAATACATGCTAGAACCCTAGAGAATCATAGTATGGTCAATTGAAAGGTCTTTCAAATAGTGCCTTCCAATTCAGCAGCTTCATAGTAACATAGAATGCTCAATTCCACTACCAATAGTAATCACAAAACTAGTCTTCTTCATCTTTCTTGTCAAAATTTTCATGCTAGCTACAAAAAGGAAAACATAGTAACCTTATCTTCTTTCAATAAGAAATTTATAAATTCAAGAAGATTAAAATGTATACAAGTTTTTCTTTTTTAATTCAAATTAAATAATTTTTCAAATATTTTATTTAGATAGGTAAATTTAGTTTCATTAAATTTTAATCTTATTGTTGAACTGGAATATTTTAACTGTCATTAAATAAAGAATTATTTTAATAACATTGAATAATTAAAAATATCACGTGTTTATGTTTTTAAGTTTACATTGATAATATTATTTTTTTAATTAAAATAAATTAAAATGAAAGATTCAAATTTTTGATTTAGTGGAGATGATTTAAAATATAATAAAAGTAATATTAAGTTTATAAATTATCATCTTAGTTATCTAGTTATTTATTTATAAATATAATCTTTCTAATTTTTAAAATTATCTCTTACTTCTTTCTCAGTTTTTAAAGTTGATTTTCATGTTATTATGGATTAGAATGTTTCGGGGAGATGGTAGTGAAGTGAGAATCAATTCTGATCAATCAAAATTTTAATGAGTGTAAATTTTTCTCTTTCCTCAAATATCAAATTCCATTTTCTTTGTTCTGTTACATGGGTAGGGTTTTGTTATGGCATGTGTGGAGTTTTGTCACCGTATGTGAGACAAACTTCAATACATGAATATGTGCTAAATTAGTTCTACATTGACATGGTTGGTCTTTTAATGAGACATATGAGAAAATTATGACTTCTTTAGTTTTCCTAAGCTTTTGGAGCAATTCATTAAAGAGCAAAATATTTAAAGGTAAGAGAGTTAACTTGATTTTTGGAATTATTTTTATATAATTAATCATTTTACGTTATGCAGAAGTCAATAAATCAAATAAATATGGATTATTATATCGGTTATAAAAATGATAAAATGTAATAGACATTCTAATCATTAACATCTACATTACTAATGGAACGATGTAATAAATTTCCTAAAATTTATATAAAATATATTATTTGCACTAATGGATATAAAATGTGTATCTTATTGAGGAAGAAATTTCATCTATCTCTTACAAAAGATTTATTAAAATATTGTTTTTTCAAGCAAAAAACATGAACCTTAACTAAAAAAAATATAAAAAAATAAAAAAAATTGTATTTTTTTTATATTGATCACATTTTATGTTTTGTTTTTTTACTCATTATTAATATTATTTTATTTATTTATTATACGAAAAAAAAGAGTACTATTTTAAAACTTTTTTTTTATTTATTTCTTCCCTTTTCCTATCTACTAATCTACCTAATTTCCTCCTCCTTGAGTCTAATCAAACTCAATCTCTAATTCATTAGACAATAGCTAAACTTTAGACATACTAGCAATTGATTATGTAATGTAGCTGAAAACACAAGTGAAAGCAACACATAGATGGAACATGTAGGGTAATACTTGAATGATAAGAGAAGAATCAAAAGAGCAAGGGATCATTGTCACAACACATCTCAAATGGGCAATGGCTAGTGTCCGAATGAGTTAAATATAAAATAAAATAAATAAATTTTATCCAAACACAACGTTAAGGTGCACATTTGCATGGTGGTGATTGGCAATTCAAGCATCTTATATCACTATATTGTTAATAATAAATATTCTAGTTGCATTAAAAAAAAAAAAATCTTCAGTCACTTCAGAGGAATTTGAGTTCAAATTGATGGCTATAATTCAGGTTGTTACTGCTGAAGGTACAAGTGTAATAGTTACTAATGAGTATAATTCAATAAACATCTTCGGATGTTTAACAGAAATATATAGAAGAAAAAATTATCATAAACTAGCTTGTATATAAATGTAAAATAAAATAATATTTATAAATTAGTCTATAACTTATTGCAATAGATGCACTAAATTCTAGATAAGAAATTAATTAGTATTATTTTAAAACTTGATTTTTGTTCTTAACTCGTGTAATCTAGTGAAACACTTTTAAATTAATATATAATTATGTCTAGTTTAATTTCGATTGATTATATTCACAAATCTTTTTTGAAGAATCAATTTCAACTATGATTCACGGATTATTTTAGAATTGATTCAATCAATTCTCAACCTTACTCAGAACTAATAAAAAAGACATCTCTAAATTATTTTAAAATATTATTATGTTATATTTATTTGTACATTTTATTTTATCAACCGTTTTTCTCAATTAATAGTTAAAAATAAACTTATATTACAACTTAAATTATAAAATTTAAAATATAATTAATTTATACATTTTAAGTAAAAAATATTATACTTTTTTATAGAATAAATTTCAGTTATATAAATAAATCTTGATTATGAAACGTATTTATCTTAAAAGAAAAAAAAAGTGCATTTTGAAAATTAAAAATAACTAACTTTCAATAGAGAAAATACAAATCCTTGAAACAAGTACGTTAGAGACATTTGCCAAATTCTAGTAGGACCAAACTAAAAATCCTGCACCTGTCAAGCATAATAATATTAGACAGCCTAATAATATTACACACTCTGTAATAATTGAAGATTGAAATAAGCAAATTATAATTTATAAAAAAATAGGTTATTATCCACCAAATTATAACTGAAAAAAAATATTTTTTTATTAAAATGGATCAATTTTATATCAAATTACAGTTGTAAATTGTTTTCTTCCAATATACAGTTGTAAAAATAATATCATAAATACTACTATAGTTAATTGGTTATAATTTGAATTAAATATTATTACCTTTTAAGCACCTTTTATGTAGGATCTTTCTAAATATTCAATATAAGCAGAATAAGTAATAAGGAAATTTATTTCTAAAAAGAATATATTCCCTCCAACTTAAATTAATAAAAAATCAAATATAACTTTTAAACACCACAAAAAAAAAAATCATATATGCTGATCTTATTCCTAGTGTCTTACCCCAATACATGCAAAATAGTATTTATTCCCTCCTCAAGAACAAAAAAAAAAAAAAAAACCTAGAAAAAAGAAGATGCATGCAGAAAAGGTTATCTATTATAGAATTTTTAGTCATCTCCAACATTAAATAAGATCTTCGCAACTCGACACTTCATTCTCCAATCACATTCTATTTCGATCTCATTAATATTAAGGCTTTATTTAGAAGGGAGTGGCAATAAAAATAAAAATGAAATTATTTAAATTAAAAGACATAATATAAAAAATTAAATAATATATATCATTAATATTTTACTTTTATAATATTAAAAATATATTTGATTTTGTTTAGAAATATATATATATATATATATTATGTTTTTGGAAAAAGTTTAATATTTTTTCACATTTTTTAATGATTATTGTTCTTATCAAAGATGTGATGAAATTGTTTGAGATGGATGACAAAGTTATTGGATTATTTGATTTCTTTATTATTTAGTTGATGAGTTTTTTTTTATATAAAATTAAAGAGTGGTCCATTTTTCTAAGATTTTGTGACGCTGAGGTTCAAATTAGTAAAAACTTATATATAAAAATATTTTAAGTAATTGAAGGAGATTGATTGGGTACTCTTCCAAGCAATATCTACAAATTTTTGGATATAATGAAATATCTAATAAAGTGATTGTCAAATATTGAGTTATTAAATATTTGGTTGATTTCTATTGTACAGAAATCATTTTTTTTATGTATCCGAGTTGTACATATCTACATATGGTTTAACCCAAGTATACTAAATATACATGAGTATTATATTTTCAATATTTTTTCATGCTAGTACAATTATATATCAAATTTGTCTAACTTTTCATTCTTTTTCTGCATTTCTAATTTTCTGACTTTAAAAGCAAACAAACTCTAAACGGTAAGAACAATAAGTTCATCAACAAAGCACACCATTGCTTCACTTTTGGAAGAGATGGGATCACATTGGTAAATGCTTATTCTGAGTTTTGAAATTATAGATAGATGTTAATTTAATTTTTAAGAGAAGAATTTTTATTTAATCATACAACATACATCATAGGTGCTTCTTATGTGAAAATTGAAAGAGTTTTATGATGATCCACACTAAAGAACTGATTTAGACTTTCTTTAGACTTAATATTTTCAACAAATTAAAAAATAAAGGAGGACAAAATTTGCATGCAGATGTGGTTTTGACATGGAAACTTGGCCAATTCAAAAGGGCACAAAGCACTGTGGGGAGTGTGAAAAGAAAGATGGAGACAAAAGTGGGACTAATATACTAATGGAGGGGTGGGCCAGGTCTAGTGGAAAGTCCATGACAAGGATGGTGGAGGGGAAAAGGAATGAAAAGGTCCATAAGGGTAGGTGAATGGGGGAGGAGAAGAGACAGAGAACAAAAAGAGATGGTGGGTGATGAAAACCCTAACCAACCACCACACCATCATGTGGGGGGTTAGGAGGAGAAGATGATGATCAAAATGGGAGTGGCACAAAGTGATGAACCATGATGTAAGAACCATTTATATTTCATACCAAACCATACTCTTAAACTCTTCTAATCCTTTATTATTGTGTCTCAGATCCAAAAATTAGTCCAATTTTCAACAAACATTTTCAACCAACCATTGCACATGAGTTTTTTTTTCCCACAAATACATATAACTTAGATTATTAATAACTCAATAAACATATAAAATTTCATAAAGTATATCTTATCAATAGACTTCAACATCCATTAAGGTGTACAAAAATTAATAATGAATATTTCAAAATTTTCATATGTTCTTATATTTAATATAAAAAATGCTACGTACTTCCTCTTTTCTCTAAAAAATCACCATTATAAAATTGTTATTCCATTTCCAATTATTTAGATTGACAACTTTTTTTCCAGAATATATATATTATATAAAGTTATTCCAACCAATATATAAATATAAAAAATAAAATAACTATTAAATATTAATTGTGTCTAAATAATAGAACTACCCATACACAAAAACACATACAAGACACATACAAAATTATCTTAACTAAGACTTTTTAAATTTGATATTTTGAATATTTGATGAAATACAACTTAGTATTCATAATATTTTTATACAATATTTAAAATTACTAAAAATGATAAAATTAATGAATAATTAAGTAAAAAATGTTGACAATCGATTATAGATACTTGAAATCCATTTTCGGTGATAAAAGCATGAACAATCGATTATGGTTGACAACAAAGGAAGTAGAACATCGATTATGTGAGAGAGAAAAAATAAGTAATATTGATTATGGATAGTGAAACATTGATTATGTAAGACAAAAATTAACCAACATCGATTATTGGCAGTGGAATATCATTGTTTACACACAAAAAAATCTTGTACAATCGATGTTGTGAGTCATGAAACTAAAAGCCAATGGAACATCAATTATCAAATTGAAAATCGATAATTGATGTTCATGTTCATAACATCAATTTTTTTTTTTGCTTTCTAACATTTTTTACCTTATTGGTTCTTACTTCAATGATCTAACACCATTGATAAATGTTCCACTAAAACCACAAATGCACCAAAGCATGAGCATTACATAGAATAAATATGTGTCATGATGTCTCTATATCTCTAGGAATAATTCATCTTTAAGAACTCTCTCTACATTTTATTTTAATAGTAAACTTACTATATACACTCAACTTTCTCTCTGATTAATAGTTTCTAAACATATATTTCTAAAAATTCGTTCTGTTGGGAAAAACACGCACGCGGAAGCTACACACACAATCACGAATCAACTGCAGAAAATCAAGAACAACACAAGAATTTAACGTGGTTCGGTCGCCAACTGCAACCTACATCCACACGGGCAACTATTAGGTTTTCATTCTGTCCTGTTGCACACAATTACAAGTACAATGATCTCTTTAAATAGAGATAAATAGAGATAATAAAGGGGACACAATGATTAAGCCCAATCACTAAAACATAGTGTCTACTCAGCCCAACCCAATTGATCCTGGCTTCATACCCAACAATCTCCCACTTGAAGTCACGGAACAATGTTCACCTGCGCTTCAACTGTGTACATGTACTTCTGTAATTTATCACCGGAACTCAATGTTCCACCACTAGTTGCCACCAGCCTTCTTGATCATCTTGAAGGCTTCACAGAAACTCCCTTGAGTTTCAATACGTTCGTCATGGCTGAAACTGCCACTGACTCGTCCTCTGTTCCTACCGGCTCCCACTTACACGAACTGCCAGATCCTGGAACATCCTGAGAACAAACACTCTCCATACTCAGCAAGAAATTTTCTGGAGATGTTTCAACAGCTGGAATACTGGTTCTCCTAACCCACTGTCTTCTGGGGACCTTAGCTGAAGCACTACCCGTGCTCCCACTGCCACAAGTACCTCTGACTGGTCTACCTGAACCTCTCCATGCTCGTTCATCCTGAATCTGACCTGTGGCTATGGATTTCTTCCTTGCAAAGACAACCCTCTTCTGCCCACGAGATTCTGTGAACCGGACTTTGTTTATCTTCTGAATTGGGACGGTCCCTCCCTCAGACGGTAATTCGACCATATACAATGAACCTCTCTTTCTTCCGCGAGCCATGACAAGATTTCCCTTGACAACCTTCCACTGCCCATTTCCGAACTTCACATTATGTCCCTGTTCGTCCAACTGCCTAACAGAAATCAAACTTTTCGTCAAGCTTGGAACAACTCTGACATCCTTCAAAGTCCAGAAACCGACTGGCGTCTTCAACACTATTTCACCCATGCCCGTAACATCAAGAGTTATATCTTCTGCTAGTCTTACCTTTCCAAAGTCTCCAATAATCAGATTCTGCAATGCTTCACTGCTGTGGGTAGCATGAAATGAAGAACTAGAATCCATGACCCAGGAATCCACACTGCTATCCGCGCAACAGACTAAGAGGTCCTCGTCCGCGGAGTATTCTGCAATGTTGACTTGCTTTTCGTTTGGGCATTGATTCCTGAAATGCCCCAACTCCTTGCAGTTCCAACATGTTACCTTCGAGCAATCTCGAGTCTTTGACTGACTCCTTCTGTTCTTGCTCCCACTACCTCTGCTATTTTTTCTACCTCTGATGACATTTAGCGAGTCACCCAAAGATTCCCCGGAACTCCTTCTTCTGACATCTTCGCCAAGAACGAGATCACGAATCTTCTCAAAAGTGAATCCATCAGGCCCTGCTGAACTGGTAACCGCTGTAACCGTTCCGGACCAACTGTCAGGCAAAGACAATAGCAGTAGTAAAGCTTGAACTTCATCATCGAACTTAATGCCCACTGACATAAGTCTGGCTAAGATCGAATTCATTTTATTGATGTGCTCAGTAACTGAACTGTCATACTCCATGCCATAGCGAAAAACAGCCACACCCTGCGCCTAGCACCGCACCGTCACTGCTGCACTAGCAGAAAAATGCACGCGCCACCCTGCGTCTTCTGTCACTGCCATCGCACTGCACCTCCGTGCCGTCTCGCTCATCGCAAGCACCTGCACCTATTCATCGTGAAAACGCGACCCGCCGCCGCCCCTGCGAAACCCTAGCTTTGGGATGCCGCTGCCGCCCCTGCAAAACCCTAGTTTTGGGACACCGCTGCAGCCTCTGCAAAACCCTAGCTTTGGGACACCGTTACAGCCCCTGCAAAACCCTAACTTTGGGATGCCACTGCAGCCCTGCGAAACCCTAGCTTTGGGATGCTGCTGCCGCCCCTGCAAAACCCTAGCTTTGGGACGCCACTGCAACCTCTGCAAAACCCTAGCTTTGGGACGTCGCTGCAGCCCTTGCAAAACCCTAGCTTTGGGACGCCGCTGCAGCCCCTGCAAAACCCTAGCTTTGGGACGCCACTGCAGCCTCTGCAAAACCCTAGCTTTGGGACGCCGCTGCAGCCCTTGCAAAACCCTAGCTTTGGGACGCCACTGCAGCCCCTGCAAAACCCTAGTTTTGGGATGCCGCTATAAGCCCTGCAAAACCCTAGCTTTGGTATGCCGCTGTCGCCTCTGCGAAACGCTAGTTTTGGGACGCTGCTGCCGCCTCTGCGAAACCCTAGCCGCAATTTTCACGTCTCGTCGAATAATTTCTGTTGATCGGATCTCTAGTGTGTAAATGAACCAAAGCTCTGATACCACTGTTGGGAAAAACACGCACACGGAAGCTACATACACAATCACAAATCAACTGCAGAAAATCAAGAACAACACAAGAATTTAACGTGGTTCGGTCGCCAACTGCAACCTACATCCACACGGGCAACTATTAGGTTTTCATTCTGTCCTGTTGCACACAATTACAAGTACAATGATCTCTTTAAATAGAGATAAATAGAGATATTAAAACATAGTGTCTATTCAGCCCAACCCAATTGATCCTGGCTTCATACCCAACACGTTCTTATATACAAAAGTTCTTCTATATACAATGTGGAATTCTAACAACTATATAATCAAAGTTTCCTAACCTGTGAAATGAATTTCAAAATGTGTATTCTTCTTATATTTGTATATTTTTTTAGTTTAAGATTAATTTAATTTTTTTAAATACATTAATTATTTAATCAAAATACATGTATGATACAAATATTTAAAATATATATATCAAAATAAATTGATAAAGAAAAATGTCTTTTTTAAATTGTAAAATATATTTTTAATACTCAATCAGATTTAATAA
The DNA here is from genome assembly GCA_013389735.1 of Phaseolus lunatus. Classification (NCBI taxonomy): domain Eukaryota; kingdom Viridiplantae; phylum Streptophyta; class Magnoliopsida; order Fabales; family Fabaceae; genus Phaseolus; species Phaseolus lunatus. The sequence goes on from CM023866.1 coordinate 47,366,160, forward strand.
AAAAAATGACATGTACTTAATTCTATCCCAATCCAAACTATTTTAATTGGATTGAATGATAAGTTTGATGAAACCCAACTCAAACCTATGAATGAAAACCTTTAAATAATTCAAAGAAATGGAGAAACCTAAGAAAAATTGTTACAACCAAATGATGTTAACATACTACATGAGAAGATGACGTTAACATACTACAAAATATTAGTCTAAAAATAAAATGTACATGAATATTTTTTTTTATACAAAAGAATTATGATTTTTTATCTATTATATCCTTGAAAATTATGGGCATTCATGTTACATTTTTTTAACATCAATTCATTTATTATCTCAAGAACTTTGAGTATATCCTTGTCGATGCTTAAATTTTGTGACTATTCATAATTCAACTAATTAAAGGATCAATTTTTAAACTACCCAGAAACCAACTTGCCTTTAAAAAGAATTCAACAATATCCAAGAATTGCACTTTTAATATGGAGCTAAATGAGAAACTTGAAGAGAAAATGTTGTGATTTGAAAGGGTTGTTTTTGCTTTATGACATATATGAATATGAATAATATGAAGAATGAGTAATGGTGAGCATGAATGAAATTGAAGGGACCCAATGCACAAACAAGATGTTTGATTATGTCTCCCAATCTCATTTGCCATGAAGAATGTACACCCACATGCTGTAGTATTATTATTATTATCTTATCTCCTCTAAAAAGTGATTCTACATCTTTGACTCTTCACTTGGATCTTCTAAAACTCACTTCTTTTTGTGATTCTCATGCTCTCTTTAGTCCTCTTCTTAAAACTCTCCAGATCTCTCTTTCTTTTCATTTTTCATTTTATCTTGTTTTCCAAAGTTACCTTTGTACCTTCACATCCATTCATTTGAACTCTCTAATCGTCCCTTGTGACTTCTACCCCTCTTAATGAGAATTGAGATCATGAAAAAAAAAAAAAATTTGGTAAAATAATTTAGTAGTGGAATAGGAAGTTCTTGATGGGTAGGTTGGTGTGCTTTGGTTTAATGTTTGTTGGCCAGGCTTCTCATTTTAGCTTCAAAATAATAGGATTTCCCACATATGTAGCATCCCATCAATTTTTGAAAAAGACTGATCTACCTTTTTTTAAAAATGACTTCTAAATTACTTTTTTCGAATGTTTTTAGAACATAGTTTTCGAAATTCATGAAACATAATTTGGAAAACGTTTTTTGGAATAAAATTTTCAGAATAAACTTTATGGAATATATATATATATATATATATATATATATATATATGTATATATATATATATATATATATAATCTTTGCAGCACTCTCCTAAAACCAACAACCTATATTTTGTTTTCTATTTAACCCATAGGTTGACTCTAAGCTCTCTGGATGACACTCCAACTGTGTAGTCTTTTGTAAGTTATATGTTATGTTAGGTGTTATAAATGTGAGGTATTTTTTAAATAACTATATTTATTTTATTTATTATTGTCGATAAAATAATGGAATATATATATAATATGTTATTGAATGTGTTTTTTGGAATAAATTTTCCAAAGTATGTTTCAGAAAAAACTTTCCAAAATAAAAACAAATCAGATGAAACATTTTGATTATTCACCTAATTGATAGGGGTGTAGGGAAAAATTTGACGAGTTGATAGGAGAAACACTCATTATATCATTGAAGGTTGGTAAGCAATAAGATTGTGAAAGACTATGAAATGTCACCATGTTGAAATATTACAAGCTTAATGACATGACACATTAAGGTCGTGTCTCTTTCTATGGATGTACTCTTTACATGCAAACATGTGAAAGTATATCCCTTATTTCGATCTATGGTTTTGTGGAGAAGAAAAAAAGAGTATATAACTATGAAGAGTAAATCTCTTCTCCCCTTGGAATGAAGAGAACCAAAGAAAAAGTAATAAGCTCAACAACATTGAATTTTTTTTTTTCAAATTTATTTTAGGGTTCACATTTTTTTACATTTTTCATTAATAAAAAGTAGATTTCATTATAAATATTAGTTATTAAATAAATTTAACCAACACAAATATTTTAATAAAATAAAATAATAATAATAATTAATAATAAAATAAAAAAATAAAAAAAATTATATAGTTATTTATGATAAACAAATTATATAATAATAATTATAAATATTATAATACTATTTACATTTAATACAAAAGAATTTTCTAATTAGAATTTTTAAATTTATGAATATTTAAATTATTTATTTCTATATAATAATTTATAATTTTTACATATATTCAAAATTTTACATGTAAATTATTTTTCATTAAGTAACTCGTTTTTTTTTCCCGAAATTAATTATTCAACTATATCAGATTATACTACTAATAATTTTAATTCATCCAAATTCAGACAAAAATATATAATATTTAATTATTCTATTTTTTAAAAATAAGGATAAATTTGTAATGTTATATTTTACACCTTAAAAAAAATAAAAATATTTCACAATCATCGCATCACTCATAAATTTTAATAAACTTTCTTCATAAATTCACTCTATATCTCAATCCAAATACACTTACTTTCTTTACAATACAATTTCCTCTCAAATCCCCACACATATACTTATCCTTATATTTCTACTCCTCAATCTAATTATAACCTAATACTGAGGAACACTATTAAATGTCAAGTAAATATCAATGGTTATTGTATTTATATGTGGTGAGTTCATAGATAGTTATTTACAGAATAATTTTAAGAACAATATTTTTCATACTCGTTGTTTTATTCTTTTCAATCTAAAACACATATTGTAATATTGGAAGACAGGAGAAGAAAATAATAATATTAAAACAGATTCATTATAACAATATGTTTAAGTAATATTAAAACCTGTTTGTATTTTCTTTTTAACTAAAATTTCAAACTTTTCTCTTTTTCTTCAATTTTTTCTTTAAATGTATTAAAAAAGTGGACATCTTTAATATCTACAAGAAAAAGAGATAGATATAGAAAAATAAATAAATTTGTCAACACAAAAACTAACAAGTATTTATAATAGATTAATGAATAAAAGTTGTTGGTGCTATTCTTGTATTGGGCCTGCTACATTTTCTTGGACTAGTGCACAATTTTCAAATTTTTTTAGGTTGAAGAGTGATAAATTGAATTGACATCTATATTCACTTAACAATCAAATATATTATTTTTATTTTAAATTTTAATTATTAAAAGAATATAATATTGTATTACTAAAAGAAGTTGTAAAATGAAAGTGAGAGAATAAAAAAACCTTTTTCCTAAAGATAGGATATGTACTATCCCAAAAGACACACAAATGCATGCATAAGCACCCAAGTTGTATTGGGAAATGTCACTTTTCCTCAATTTTAACTCAAGACAAGGAAATATTATGGATAAATGATGTTTGGGGACTATAGTGAATGTGATGATGTGAATAGAATGGTTAAAAGGGCAATGGTGGTGGTGGTGGTCCTCTTAGTGCAATACAATGGATGAACATGGTGATGATGACAAAGGGATAATGTTGATCACCATAATGGTAGTAGTGATATATGGCCATTTGAGCATTATTGGCAATTGAATGGTGTTAATAGTTCATATGGTCGAATATGCTCATGGCATTGGTATATTTGATACATTATTGGTGATGGTGGAGTGGAGAAACAAAGTGATTTTCTTAATTTTTTTTTTTGGATAACTTATGTCTAGGGATAAGATGCTCTTACCATCAATGTGTCTATCATAATTGTCTAAATATATTTGACATTGCAAGAAACTATTGTAATACAATGAACATAGGACTTTGCTTAGTATAAACCTTTATGAAGAACCCTATCTAGACAACTTTCAAATTTTCAATCATTTGCAACCCATAATTTGTTACTATAGGATATGCATCTTTCACTCAATGGAATTGACAACAAATTTATTTATACTATATTATCATCTCATAGTTAATTAGATTTTTCATAAGTTATGACACTTGTAAAAAATATAATAATGTTATTAACTTTTATCATATTTTATAAATTAGTATAAAAAAAAGTTGTGAAAAAATTGAGATTAAGAGAAAAAATAAATTAAATTTAAGTTATACTTTTAATTATGTCAACTTGAATTAGTGTGGCACATTCTTTTGACAACTATGAATTAAGTTTAAAAAGAAAATAAATTAAATTTTAAGGATTTGTAAATTTTTTGCAAATTAATGAATTATTTTTTTATACTCAAGTGAAGAAATAAACAAAAACAATGAAAAAAAGGTAATTTTAAATATTAATAGAAACTATCTATTTTGTGATCTTTCATAAAGGAACAAGCTTGAGACAAGAGACAACATAGTATTTCTGGCTCTTAGATTTGAGAGATGAGGAGTTTTATATATAAATTATTGTTTTAAAATATAAATTAATCAACAAGATTATTATCTCTTACATAATTAATTTTACTTTTTTCCATCAAATTTAAAACAATTTTTTTTTCTCACTCTGATTTCTAGTTCCCTCCCACAGAGTACTCCACGGTACTACATCGCCGTCGTCGTCCTCTCGGCCTCCGCCGTGCCAGAGATCATGGCCGCCACCATCTTTCCCGGATCAGCAGCTTTTTATAAAGTAGAGGTACTCTAAGTGAGAGGCGCGCCTTTGATTATTGAATTCTTAGTGGCTGGTTTTCGCAAGGTTTGAAACTGTCGAAGGCCATTTCAATCCACTCTGATGTTATTCCACCATATAGATATATCTGCGTATACAATTAATTCTGAGCTGAATTGATGAATGCTTCGATGTTGCTTTGAAAATAAGTGTTTATCTTGTGATGATCTGGTACTGTTCTTGCCATTTTTGAAATGAAACAATGTTGGTTTCGCTTTGAGATTGTGGCAAGTGAGTGTAATTGTATGTTACTACTTACCAACAGGCGTGAGATGCATGCTCTTTGTTTTAAGCTCAATAATTTTGCTCATAACCTTTCATTGGTGAGTGGATAGCCTGGAATCTGTTTTCTGTTTGTGAAACTTGTTTTCTTTCCATTTTGTTTCAAATAAGTGGCATATTGAAGAATTTGTTATTTCTTCTCTCCTTGAGGTCATATGGAATCTTATATGTGTGCCTGATTGGATTGATATTGACCCGTTGAGTGTTAATTAGATGGTCTATTGGATTTGAAACTAAAGGATGTTATCCATCCCTATATGAGGTGTCCAACATGTGATCCAAATCCAAAACCTCCCCGAAGGAGGCCGTAGTTTTCCATAAATAAGGATTTGAGTTCAAGTCAAACCCTAATGGTTTAAAATAGCTTTCAGATTAGTCAAACCCAAAGTAGCTTTCAGATATCAATGTCTAAAAAAAATCTGCTCTTGATTTGATGAAATGCATTTTGAGTTTGGCTTGGATACATCTTTAATACTCACTTTGTAACCAATCTTACCTTAAAAGGATCTTCTCTATGTCGAATTAAGATTTTTCTCTTGTATTGCATTCATTTACAATTTTGCTTTGTAAGATTGCTCTGTAATATATGCTTTAAATGTTACGGTTGATTAATGTCCTCCCGAGTTTCAGCATTGCACCCTGGGGATGAGAATTTAATATTTCTATTTTGGTGAGGTGAGAATATATGTTGAAATTCAATCATTTCATCCTAAAAATAACATTGCTAAACATGAAAGTTCTACTATTAGTCAGCACTGTTATTTCTAGTTCTTTTAGCTTGATTGTTCAACCGTGTTATCTATTTTATTGGATTTTTCATTTGGTTGGGCCATTCCAATGATAAGGATTTCCAAATTCATCCAGCCAAGTCTTCATGAATCTTGACATGAACTTGATTGGGAGCTTGTATTACTTTGAAAGAATATCCTAGTTGGTTGAGCAATATTGCTTTTATAAGAGACGACGACGCCACTTTTATTTACTTTTATGTTCTTGGTCCTCAATAGAGGTTCTTGTTGTGATTAGGTAAGGAATACGAACCAACATCAGCTGATTTGGTTATTTTCTTTTTCTTCTAGTAGCCAGAAGCAGTCATTGGCTCAGAGTTTGATGCAAACGCTAGAACTTTTTTGCCGTTGCTAATACATGAATGTTACCAACTATACTAACTAACAAGCAATAGCAGCACCTCAGTCAAGGAGTAAAATGCTCGCTTAACTCGGTTAAGATATTTTAGAAAAGTATGCTTTAGTTACCAGATGTCAGGGAAAGAACTCTCCCATTGCGGGGTTTGTAAAAGGCACTAAGTCACTGGTAATCTTGTAGGTTAACTTATTTTAATCTCCCTTTTGATAATGTGAATTGTTCTGTAGCTATTAGTTACAGTAGCATCTACGATGTGGAAGATATGCGATTGCTAAGCTGGGGAATTTTGCTTCACAGGTACTAGATAAACTAAATTAGGCTTTTACAACATTGGAACAAACAAATAAAATTCCATGCCTATATTCGTTCATTTTCTCCGTTTCCAATATATGTCTCCACAATTCTGGTATACCATGACATTCATAACAAACCATTTCATTTGCTCTATTCCTATGAAGTGGGATTTGTTCATGTATCTGGTGATTAATGATTCTTGTGCATGCTTTTTTTGAGTGTTCACTCTAGGTTTTTGTCATCCAATTTTCTTCTAACCACACATTCTTATTTTGGTTAAGTCGGGGAAAGGGGATATATAAATTTTACTCCAGCTGAGCTCACCATTGGTAGGAGAATCGTAGCTTTTCTTACACACGCACACACATTGCATATTCTTGCTGTTTCATGGTGCTGGTTAAATTCCGTATATTTTGAATTGAAGGCTCTTTCTTGAGATGCATTATTTCGTGTAAAATGGCAAGATGATTTAAGAAACATTTGCTGAAATCTGGCATGGCAATTCGTGTTCTCTTGTGCAATTTTGACCTTTTTAATTCTAGTAAAATTTGAAGAAAAGATAAAAAAATTATTTTTAACATGAGGTATAAATAAAGGAGAGAGAAGAAAGAATGACGTTAAGAAAAGAAACAAATGAAATCTTTTATGGAAATAGAGAAAGGTATGAACAGTTCTTTTAATATACTATTTGTTTACCATTTTTAAGATAATATTATTCATCTGATGATTTTTTTTTTTTACTCTTTAATATTTGGAAAAATATTATTATCGCTAAATGTATTTTTTAGGGTCGAAAGGGAGGGTTTCTCTGGCTCTACCCACAGGACAACCTATATGTACTTTTGTCAATCTGCCAACGTAGCAGTGCCTGAATTTGTTTTACTCCTGTTTGTTTTGATGATGAAAAACTTTTAAATGAAATATTCTAATTTAGATTAATGACTGAGATTAGTTTGACTACAATCTCAATCATTTTCAATAGTTTAGAAGTAATTGTTTATAAAAAACGTTTCAAGATTAATGCTACCCTAGAATCAAATCTTTAATCACTATGGATATCTAGAACTTTGTTTGCTTGGATGATGACAGGCAACAAAATGCTTAGAACGTGCAACATGTAAAAGACCAAGAAGGAACAGAGGAACAGAAGACGAAGAAAGATGCAACTGGGAATCGTTTGAATTTTGATACCTTGCTTCTCCCTAGGAGTGGCGTGATTTTGAAGGCGAATGAATTGCGAAGGTTATTGAGTGCATCTTGAAAGCAATGGAGGAATATGAACATTAACTTTCGTAGCTGAAATAGATTCCATTCACAATTCCATACGTGTGTGTGTATATATATATATATATATATATATATATATATATATATATATATATACATATATATATATATATATATATTCATAAATAGATAAAAGAGTTGCTTCATTTTTATTATAGAAAAATATATTGTATAAAAATGTACAAGGTTTGGATACAGAAAAATATCTAATTTTAGTAAAAAAAATTCATATTCCTTTATATCTCTCTTAAAAGGAGAAACTGCGTAACAGGGCTTTTTTATAATGAGAATAATACGTGAGAAACGGAGGTGGTAGTGAAAATAAAAGTATTATGATTAGTATATGAACCTATTCATGACTTTTATTTTATTAAAGATCAAAGAAACAGATGGCCTAAAGCAACACAGCTTCTAAAGTGTTTCCTATGAAGACTTTAGTACCGTGTTCACATTCGAGTGGTCAATTTGGTCATCCCCATCAGTTCTTTGGGTCTACTTCACCCACACAAAAGAAAATAAAAGAAACTAGGCTTGTATTGCGTTGTTAGCAGAACCAGTATTATTGCAGGGACAGTGATAATTTAATGGAATCTACCAATAAAGCATCCTCTTCTTCCACCCGAACCTCAGGATGGTTATGGTCCAACCATGTTTTCTTGAGTTTCAGGGGTGAGGACAACCACAGAGGTTTCGCAGACCATCTCTTCGCTTCACTAGAGAGAAAGGGGATCAAAACTTTCAAGGATGATCATGATCTCGAGAGGGGCAAAGTTATATCAGTGGAACTCATGAAAGCCATCGAAGATTCCATGTTTGCACTCATCCTTATCTCACCAAACTATGCCTCTTCAACATGGTGTTTGGATGAACTTCAAAAGATTGTAGAGTGCGAGAAAGAAGCTTTTCCAATCTTCCATGGTATAGACCCCTCTGATGTAAGGCATCAAAGAGGGAGCTTTGCCAAGGCCTTCCAAGAGCATGAAGAGAAATTCAGAGACGACAAAGAGAAGGTGGAAAGATGGAGGGATGCCTTGAGAAAAGTTGCAAGTTACTCTGGATGGGACTCCAAGGATCAGTAAGATGTCTCATTCTTCATCACTCACTTGGATATATTATTTTTGTTTTTATTTAGCGCAAATGATATGTAGGGGTGATGATGTATTGGATCCAATCTAGATAAATCCAGTTCCAATCTAAACTTCAAAATCTATTTTAACTAGATTAAATTGATTTGGATTTTTTCAATTCAATTTAAATTGAATTACATATAAAATTAAATCAATTTTGTCAATTAGATTAAGTTCGATGTGGGATCGGGACCTGATTTATCTTATGTGGGGTCAATCCAACTCAATTTGACATGGTACTGCAAGATGTGAGTCTTATGTCTCATCCCAGCACACGTTCAACTTGACTTGACACGATTTGGCCCTGTCTTGGTCCCAATTAGGCCTGGCTTGACCTAAACCAGGTTGGACTCACCTCAACATAAGCCCGACCCAACCTAGTCTCGAAAGCACCTAGCCCACATGGACCTAATCCAACTCGGTTGAATGTGGGCCAGTTTGGACTTGACTCGACTTGGGCCTATGCCGACTTAGCTTGATTTGATATGGGATTGGCCCAACTCAGTTTAATATGGTCCTTACTCGATTTGGTTGAATGTGGTCTTGTCCTGACTCGAATCAACTTGGGTCTCGACCAACTCAGTTGAACCCGGGCTTGGGCTGACTCCGATTAAAATGGTCTTGACCTGACTCAGTTCGATCTGGGGCTGACTCGACTTAGCTCAACCTATGCCTAACCCGACTCAGCTCAACCTAAACCCGACCCAACTTGGCTTGACTTGGGCTTGGAATCGACTTGATCTCGATTGGACTCAGACCGATCTGGACCTGCTCTGACTCGACTTGACTTGTTCCCGAGTTAACTCGATTGACTTTGCTTGAATTGGGCACAAGCCAACTCAGCTCAACCTGGACCCAAAACCAACTCTACTCAACTTGGGCCTGGGCTAACTTGGAACAACACGGACATGGGCCCACAAGTCTGGGTAAAGTCGACTAAACCTGAGCCTAAGCCAACTAGGCTTGACTTAGGCCCGGGAAGACTCAACTTGACTTGGGCCTGACCTGACTTGATCTCGATTGGACTCAGACCGACCTGGGCCTAGCCCAACTTAATTGAAGGTAGGCTCAACATGACTCGGCTAAATGTGGGCCTTGAATTGGATCGAAATGGGCCTAGATTACTCGGCTCAACTTGGGCCCAAGCCAACTCAACTCGATCCAGACCCTGGCCAACTCGGCTCGATCGAGGTGTGAGTCATCTCGGCTTGACCTGACTTAGATCAACTCAACTCTGTTTGACATGGTCTTGACTTGATGTGGGCCTGAATTGATCTGGCAACTTAGTCTTACCTGGGCCCAACCTAGTTCTCTTAGTTCTACCTAAGTCCAACTCGACCTAAAACTAGTCCAACTCGACTCGACCTGGGCCTAGCCCAACTTGACTAAACGTGGACCCAGGCTTAATTTGGCCTGTCATGTGTCTGACCCAACTCGACCCACTTGGAGCTTATTTGACTTGGGCTTGAAGCAATGTGACCTCTAACTTCACCAACTTGACATAGTTCTGGTTTGACCTAACTTGACGTGGGCTCGACGTGGTCAAGATTAACCTAGGTTTGGCCCAATTCATCTTGTCTTAGGCCTAAGATGACTTGAGGCTAGGCCCAACCTAACTTGAGTCTGACTAGCCTAGCTTGACTTTGGTGTGACCCAATCTGACTTGTTTTTGGTTGGCCTGACCCAACACTGGATGACTTAGGTCCAACCTGACCCGTCCTTCCAATACTACCTTTCTTGAGTCTGGTCCAACCTAGCATTTCATAACTTAAAAATGATCTAGATGTATTTTGATTTTGGATTTTCAAAATCCAAAAAATTATCCAAATCTATAACCAACTAAATGGATTAGACTTAAAATCCAAAAATATGGATTTGAATTTGAGATAAATCTATTTAAATAAACTTAAAGTAATATAAATTTAGATAATTATGAATTGGATTTGAGAATTTGGATTTTTTCTCAACCTTAATGATATGCTTTCAACATTATATCTAAAATTGATGATGGATAATCAACCAAATTATCATCCATTAAAGATATGCTATCATCATTATATGTGAAATAGATGACGGGATAATCAACCAAATTATGATCCATCTTAAATAGCATCAGGAACGCACAGACAGTAACCAAGAGCTTGCTGAAAACAATCAAAATAAAACAGAACAAAAATGAAAACAGAGAAGGATTAGCAAAAACATAAAATAGAAGAATAAAGAAAGAAAACGAAAAAAATAGAGGTCTCCCAGCATTGCTGTGTGCATTGTGCATTGAGCACAGTCTCCATGCACGACTGTGCCTTACCATACTGTATGGGTTAATTTAGCGACAGACGATGTAACATCAAATGAAATTTTGCTACATTAACGGAAATTAACATTGTTAGTAAAGAAACTAATATAAGGATTAGTTTGTTCTACTAGAGACTATTTAAGGTATTAAAGTAAAGCATTTTAAACTTAGCAGATCCAATTGAAAAAATAAAGTAAGATAAGGGATCAAAAGCCTATCTTAGTCATTTCTTTATTTGTCTGTGGTACATTGAAAATTAAACAAGGGAACTTTAGTGGAATTTTTTTTATCAGTTAACCTTTTGCAAAATATAAAATGATAACCTGTTTTCTCTATTTACTGCTATACTACTTTATGGTTATTGTTAAAATAAAATTGTTCTTTTTATCTTCTCTCAATACAGGCATGAAGCAACACTGATAGAAACAATTGTCGGACACATACAGAAAATATTAATTCCTAGACTGCCCTGTTTCACAGATAATCTTGTTGGAGTTGATTCACGGATGAAAGAAGTGAATTCACTTATGGACATATGGTTAAATGATATTCGCTTCATAGGAATATGGGGCATGGGAGGCATAGGTAAGACAACAATTGCTAGATTAGTCTATGAAGCAATCAAAGAGAAATTCAAGGTTAGTTGCTTTCTTGAAAACATTAGAGAATTGTCCAAGACAAATGGCTTAGTTCACATTCAAAAGGAAATTCTTTCTCATCTTAATGTTAGAAGCAATGATTTTTATAATCTTTATGATGGGAAAAAGATAATAGCGAACTCTTTAAGCAACAAAAAGGTACTTCTTGTTCTTGACGATGTAAGTGACATAAGCCAATTGGAGAATTTAGGTGGAAAGCGAGAATGGTTTGGTCCAGGAAGCAGACTAATAATCACAACTAGAGATAAGCACCTGTTAAAGACATATGGAGTGGATATAACTTGTAAGGCTAGAGGCTTAGCCCAAAATGAAGCCCTTCAGCTCTTTTGTTTGAAAGCATTTAAACAAGATCAACCTAAAAAAGGGTATTTGAATTTGTGCAAAGGAGTGGTTGAATATGCAAGAGGCCTTCCTTTGGCACTTGAGGTATTGGGTTCCCATCTTTGTGGAAGAAGCATTGAGGTTTGGCATAGTGCTTTAGAACAAATAAGAAGCTTTCCACACTCCAAAATTCAAGATACACTGAAAATAAGTTATGACAGTTTGGAACCTACGGAGAAAAAATTGTTCCTAGATATTGCATGTTTCTTCGTAGGGATGGACATAGATGAAGTGGTAAATATCTTAGAAAATTGTGGTGATCATCCCATAATTGGAATTGAGATTTTAATTGAAAGATCTTTGGTAACTCTAGATAGGATGAATGATAAGTTGGGGATGCATGATTTGCTACAAGAAATGGGTAGGAATATTGTATATCAAGAATCTCCAAATGACCCAGGGAAACGTAGTAGGTTGTGGTCTCAAAAAGATATTGATTATGTATTGACAAAAAACAAGGTAGGTTCTAATTTCTCTACCACTATTGGATTCTTGAATGATGCATGAAGTATTTTTTTTTTTCTTGAGTCTGTGTTTCTTCTCATGCCCCAAATTAAGTTATTTGCCATTTTGTTTTCTAGGGAACTGATGAAATTCGAGGCATTGTTCTGAACTTAGTTCAACCGTATGATTGTGAAGCACGCTGGAACACAGAATCATTCTCCAAGATAAGTCAGCTAAGGTTACTCAAGTTATGTGATATGCAGCTTCCTCGAGGCCTCAACTGCCTACCGAGTGCACTAAAAGTTGTACATTGGAGAGGATGTCCTCTGAAAACCCTGCCACTTAGTAATCAACTTGATGAAGTTGTTGACCTCAAATTGCCTTACAGCAAAATAGAACAACTTTGGCATGGGACAAAGGTAAAGACCATTTATCAAGAGTTCTTTCGAAATTAATTTTTTCATCACAATAATAAGTCAGAACTAATATAATCTTTTGTTTACACAATATTAATTTTTAACAGCTTCTAGAAAAGCTAAAGTTCATCAATTTGAGCTTTTCCAAGAACCTGAAGCAATCCCCAGACTTTGTTGGGGTTCCAAATCTTGAATCACTGGTTCTTAAAGGTTGCACAAGTTTAACTGAGGTTCATCCATCCCTTGTACGCCACAAGAAACTTGTTAGGTTGGATTTTGAAGACTGCAAAAAGCTCAAAACTCTTCCAAGTAAAATGGAGATGAGTTCCTTGAATGATTTAAATCTTTCTGGTTGCTCTGAATTTAAATGTCTTCCAGAGTTTGCGGAAAGCATGGAACATTTGTCAGTGCTTTCTTTAGAGGGGACTGCTATAACAAAACTGCCCACATCACTGGGATGTCTAATTGGCCTTTCTCATTTGGATATGAAGAATTGCAAGAATCTTGTTTGCCTTCCAGATACCATTCATAAATTAAGATCCCTCATAGTTCTGAATGTTTCTGGCTGCTCAAAACTTAGTAGCTTGCCAGAGGGTTTGAAGGAAATCAAGTGCTTGGAGGAACTTGATGCAAGTGAAACTGCTATTCAAGAGCTACCGTCATTTGTCTTTTATCTGGAAAATCTCAAAGATATCTCAGTTGCTGGGTGCAAGGGGCCAGTATCTAAATCTGTAAATAGTTTTTTTCTCCCCTTTAAGAGGCTGTTTGGGAATCAACAAACTTCTATTGGATTTAGATTACCACCTTCAGCACTAAATCTACCCTCTTTGAAGAGAATAAATTTAAGTTATTGCAATCTATCTGAAGAGTCATTCCCTGATGATTTTTGTCGCTTATCTTCATTATTGATTCTAGATCTCACTGGCAACAATTTTGTTAACTTACCGAGTTGCATTTCCAAACTCGCAAGGCTCGAGCATCTTATCTTAAACTCCTGCAAAAAGCTTCAGAGGTTGCCAAAGCTTCCATCAAACATGCGAGGATTGGATGCAAGCAATTGCACTTCATTTGAGATTTCCAAATTCAATCCATCCAATCCATGCAGTCTCTTTGCATCACCTGCAAAATGGCATTTTCCAAAAGAGCTGAAAGGCGTTTTGGAGGTTTGTACCTTAGTTTTATCCACATTCTAAAACTGTGTGTAACATATAATCATCCATTTTTGTTGCTTATTCAACATTAATTATGTGTGCTACATCATGCAGAAACTCCGTCTTCCCAAAGAAAGATTTGGCATGCTTATCACAGGGAGTGAAATTCCACCATGGTTTTCCCCTAGTAAAACCGTTTCATTTGCAAAAATATCAGTCCCTGATGATTGCCCAATAAATGAATGGGTGGGATTTGCTTTGTGTTTCCTCTTAGTAAGTTATGTTGTCCCTCCTGAGGTGTGCCGTCATGAAGTTGATTGCTACTTGTTTGGACCTAATGGTAAGTTGTTTATCACCTCCAGGCGTTTACCTCCCATGGAGCCATGTGACCCTCACCTTTATATTACCTATCTTTCCTTTGATGAACTGCGTGAAATAATTTGTATGGGCGGTGATTGCATGGAAATTGAATTTGTATTAAAAACATATTGTTGTCATTCACTGCAAATAGTGAGGTGTGGGAGTCGTTTGGTATGTAAGCAAGATGTTGAAGATATTTATGGAAATAGTTAGTAGGTTTATCCTAATACATGTAGTTTCTGATACAGATGGTGCTTGAAAATACTATGATTACTTACAGTGAACATCTCAGATAGACCACTGTGTATCTTTTCATGTAATTATATGTCTTGTTATTTATATAGAAACTTCTCATTCTTCGTATTTGTAGTTTGAACTCAACTTTTTCATGTTTTGTTGAAGTGATCCACACTAATAAGGAATCAAGATATTAAAGTAAAACTCCTTTCTTGAAATTGTCTAACTATTGTGGACGAACCAATTTTCACCCATTTAAATTAAAGCAACAAAATCAACTAGTCCACCACGGCTGACTCTGAGCCTAAGTTGAGCCTAAGACTACTAGCTCCTTCAAGAGGTTTATCATTAACATTTTGGATCCTTTACAAAATCATGGGTAAAGTCACCAGCTAAAGCCAACCTACTCAAAATGCAGATTTCCAGCTAAACTAAGTGATCAAATGGCTACAAAATTTTGTGTTCCAAAGAGTTCATGGTAAAAAGTGGGAATTTTGTGTGTGTGTGATTTCAATCCATTGATATGACTCAAAACCATAATTAAAGCAATTGGAGGTGACTTACTTCTTAATTCAGGTCACTCACTGTACTGCATATTGATAGCGTGAATGAGGGACTGATATGGAAGGCTTTAAATTATGTACTGTAAACCATGAACCATGGTGAGATTTGTTTTTGGTGAAGAAAAAGGGGATTTGACTAAACAAAAGGAAGAGCAGAATCAAACACAACAAAATTCTTCACACACAAACCATGTTTTGCAAAGTTGTGAGCCACTTGACTGACTTCCCTCAGCACATGGTCCTACACAGAGGCTCCAACAATTTCATGTCAGTTTGCAAGCAACCATTTAACACCAGGGATAGCTTGGAATCTGATTCCAATATGAGCTCTTATTGAGTTTAAAATTATTCAAAGAGAGATAAATATCCAAAAATGGTTACTCTCAATTAAGGAATCGACAGGAACATCTATATTTTAAATTAAGTAATTTGAAACTCTAATTATTTTAAATTAAATAATCCAAACATATATTTATTCTAAATAATCTCAAAATATGATTATTTTAGATTTTGTAATTTATTTATTTCAGTAGTCTAAAAATTTGATTTTTTTAAATTAAATAATCTAAAAAAGTTATTATTTTAAATTAAGTAATCTAAAATTTGATTATTTTAAATGATGTAATTTTGAAATACAGTTTTTTAGATTAGTTCATCGAAAAATATGGTTGCTTAAGTAACAATATAGAGTATAGTTATTTTAGATTAAGTAATTTAGAATATAATTATTTTATATTAAGAAATTCAAAAATATAATTATTTTGAATTTATCTATAATTATTGATAGAGATTTCTATTTTAATTATATTTAAATTTATTATTAATTTTACCCTTATTAATAGATTTTTTTATTATTTTACCTTTTAGATTTTGTAACTGTTTTTTAACTTAATTAACTACCTATAATAAAAAAAACTACTTATAATAAAATTATAAAACTATTTATTTTATAATTATTTATTTTAAATTTAATAATATTTTTTATTATGATAAGCACGTGTGTTTTCATTAATCATAGATTAAATAATATAAAAATATAATTATTTTAAGAATACGTTATCCTAAATCTTGAAATTTACCTCCCATGAATCGACCGACGTGTTACCCTCACCTTTATGTTCTTTGTTTCACCAATGATAGCACATGCAGAAAAGAAACTTGTACTACAAGTGTTGGTATCTGAACAGAAACTTCTCGTTTTTCCATATGGGTTTTTCTTGATGCACTCATCAAACTTCTTTTTTGCCCTATTAATATCTGAAAAGATAATTTTATCCTTTTTCTTAAAATGACTTCTGAATTAGCATTTTTGGAATTTTCTTTGACACTATTTTCTAAAATTTATAAATGTATTCCAAAATATGTTTTCTGAAATTTCTAGAAAATATTTTCCAGAAAATATTTTTGGAATAAGATTTCTGGAATTTGTTTTTGTGAATAACCTTTTTGAAATGTATTTTGAAATTTTTTTTCTAGAATGAGACTGAATTAAATGCGGTATTTTGGTCATTTTACTTATTTAATGGATGCAAGAATAACTTTGAAGGGTGCAGGAAGAAACACCCTTTCCATATTTATAGTTTGAACTCGGCTTTTGCATGTTTTGTGAATATGATCCGCACTAATGAGAATCAAAACAATGGACTAAATTTTTTTCTTATAGTCTTACACGAAGGTGAAAATTATTGTTAACAACCAATTTTCACTTATTCAAATACAAAACAACAGAACTAATAAGTCCATCATTCATTTTTACATCCATTTATAACAACAGTATATAAGTAAAATCACCAGCTAAAGCTAATAGACTCAAAATGCAGATTCTCAGCTAAACCAGATGAGCAAATGGCTGCAACTTCATGCCTCATTGTTTTGGGTCCTGAAGCAAGAACTCCCACACTTGACCCTTTGTGGTCAAATAGGATTCCTGTAAAAAGAAAAAAATAAATTGAGTGATTTCAAATCCATTCACAACTCTAAGACATAATTAAAAGAAATTGGAGGTGACTTACTTCTTAGATCAGGTCTTGCACCATAATGCACATTGGTAGCTTGAATAAGTGACTGATATGGAAGACTTTCCAGTTCTCTATCTGCATTGTAAACCATGGAGTTTGGCGACACTGTTGGTGTAGAACCTTCCATGTTCTGAATCTGTTTTCCTTCTTTAGCATGATATTTCTTGTTCCAAAGAAAAGCTGCACTAGAAACACTTGCTATGGACACACACATTACTAGCATGTTGAGGAATGCATTCAAAGGGTAAGAGAATATTTGATTTGAGTTATGATCAATAGGGAAAATGTAGTAACGGGTAACGATCCCTATTAAGATAAGGAAAATGACGAAAGAGGATGAAATTATAGCACCAAGCCAGAGCCAACTGTTTGGACCTAATATAGCATGAACTGGTTCATCAGATGGTCTTGGCTTGAACCATCTGATTTGAGGGTGAATTAAGCCATCTGCTTTAAGCTCCTTGTCCCTTGTGATGTAGGCCTCAATTTGCAATTCCAAGTTAGAAATATCAGAAGGGATGCCAGATAGAGGGAGGATCAAATCTACCATTGACAGAGATGAAGAGTTCTTGAAGACACAAATTAGGACGACTTTCGGGGTTTTGCATTTGAATGTAGTGTTCAGACATATTAGCTCCCGAATGATGGATATAAAAGGTGTGATGCCACTTCCTCCACTCACCATCACAAGAGTTTCATGCCTGGTGGAGAAAAAAAAACAAAATTTATTATTATATGGAAGTCAAAAAAATCATCTCCGATAAAGCATTAGGTTTGAAGTTGTGTTTTGATTCTAAGATACAAACCGTAGATAGTTGGTTGAAGCAGGTCCATAAGGACCTTCCACAGACACCGAAAGACGATCTATTGTGGAAGGAGTTGAAAGCAACTTGTATAGCTTATTGGTCCAAGTTCCTTCACTTTTAACAACAACACTTAGCTTGTCTTGCTCCAAATTACTATTAGAAGTAACAGTAAATGGATGCCACTGCAGCTTGGATATGCTTGGTACATTTATGAACATCACACTTGTGGGGTTATAAGTTAATCCTGCCAAAAGCATGTCACATTAGCTCATAAAAAAAGTCTCAATAAATTAGTCATTTCTCAAGATACTGAGCTAGGATAGTCATGTTAGTTACCATGGCCCTTAGAGAAGTTGAGTTCTACAGCTTCACATGGCAAAACCCGAGCAGAAACCAGACGAACTTGGCGTCTTGATTGCAGAAATCTTAAGTAACGATCAACCACGAAGAGGTAGAAACCAGGGAGCATCATTAAGGTATAGGAAATGCCAACATGGAAGATGAAGAAGACTATGAAGAGGATGTAGAGGTGATGAGTGTAATAGAAGAGCTCAAAATATTTTCGCCTAATGCGGGGAATGGTTACAATCCACAGTATCAAACCAGCAAGCAAAGCTATCTCTCCAGCCACAATCGATATATCGTTTTTCTTCCATTCCAGCATCTGCAACAAAAAAAGCCATGGTCCCATCAGCTTAATATGTAGCATAGACACATTGGACATGACACGAACATGGATGTGAACCATTCGATACATGTAATTTTTAAAATGTAGGAGACGGGACACAAATATATTATATAATTATAGATTATATAAATTAATAATCAAAATTTATGTGAACAAGTATGACTGAGTTTTTTCTTTATGACAGAAAAATATTTTCTTTAACTGGTTCAAAATGATTTGTTCCTTATATCTATAATCATAATAATAATTTAAATAATAAATTTAATTTTTTAAAAAATTACTATATGTTCTTTTTAAAATTGTATTGAAACCGTACCAGAATTGTCAAAAATCCAAAAATATTTTTTGAATTTAACACTTCACCGTGTAAGTGTCAGTGTCCAATATGTATGTCCAACACGGACACACTATTTAAGAGTTCACAATACTATAAAAAAAAAACATAAAATGGCGTTGAGAGGGCTTGCTCAAGAATAACACTGAGACAGGTTTGTTGCTTGCTCTCTAAAATGTTCTGCTGTAATTCTTAGTATTAATTCATACATACTTGTATAAATCTTTTTTCTTAGCAATGTAAAACTTTCCTATAAATATAGACGCACATAATCATATAAATAAATATGATTAGAGTAGTACAGTAACAGTTTCACAGTTCAAGCATACAAATTTCACATTTTTTAACCCTTTTGGGTGGTGTGCACCGATTTGCTACTTAAAGCAAGTCAGAAATGAATTGAGACCAAAAAGCAGAAGCACAAGGAATATCCAAAGTGACAAGGGGGCCAATGGGTGTATTTGTTTAAACCTTTTTTTAGAAATAAAGCTTTTTTAAATAAAATAATCACTTATTATGAATTTTAACATACTTGAGTAAACTTATTTAAAAGACAGAAAAGAAAAACAGACACAGTAGAATGAGAGAAAAACTTCAAAAAAAAAAACTTTCTTTTTAAGCATAAACAAATAAATACTAATTTCTACTTATATAAAAATAACAAAGGAATCACCTTCTAACAATTTCTTTTTTAGCACAAACAAATAGACTCAATATCTCACCTCATAAGGTGGATTAATTGCAATCAACACTGATATAATGATGAAAGATTGCATGCCATGAAATTAATAAATTGTAAGTTACTAACCGCAGAAATTTGATGAATAATTGCCCAATGGATGATGTAGCTCAAACCGTGAGTAGTGAAGAGTATCATGGCAATATGTCCAAGCCAAATATGGTATTTGATGCAACCCTCAGAGGTGAGGCCAAGCAGTGGCAACACGCTCGAACCACGAGCCACAGGAAAAAACATGAACACCAAACATGTGTTCCCAACAACACCAAACATCACTGCTGCACTGTCTAGCTTCTCTTCCCATCTGCACCACCAACATATATCACAGTTAACAATAACAATCAAAATGCTCAACTTAGTTGTACGATCCCTCAAATAAATTGCTTGAAATTAATTTCTATGCTCTTTTACACAGTGAATCCACCAGAAATCACAAAATCTACGACTTTTTAAGATAATTGTTGTAGAAGTTAAGGAATTAATCATACAAAAATTTGCTATTGTTGGATGACATACGTGAGAATAGTTTACATGCACTGTAATTGTGAAAACATTTTCACTGTATGCACTATTTATCCTACTGCTACTGCTAGTACAAACAGTAGGAAAAATAGTTTTGGCACTGATATTGTTAAGAATTTTTCTACTATCATCCAAATCATTCAGTATCATGTTATGCATATTAAATTTGCTGACTTTTTACACTAGTAATGATTTTTGATCGATTTACAGTTAATAAGTTTTTACACTGATATGCATAGAAATCAAAGTGTAATAGTAGTCATAATAAAAATTTACATTTTCTCGCCTTCCTGTGCTGCTGATTCGGGGGTGATTTTGGCAAATTTGTTGCTTACAGAAGTTGCAAAGGACCAGACAAGGAGTGCAATGAACATGAGGAAGAATGCAAGCTCTGTGCCAGAGACAATGCCAAGAGGGCCTTTTATAAGCACTGGACGCTTCCATATGTTTACCTTATGTTTCTTTGAGTTGCAGCTGATGATGCACAAAACATATACACATGTGAAAAGTCAATTATCAGAACTACAACTCTTTTCAGGCTTATTAAAGACTTTGTCCCCACCCTCACATCATTTTTCTAGAGTTGAAAATTTTAACTTTTTGATAAAATAAGTATTCAATAGATAATTAATCAAACTTTTCTGTAAGTTAAAATCAGTTTGTGAAGAAACTAAATGAAAAGAACTTTTTATAAATTAATTTATAAGACATAAGTTCATTTTAACAAATAATTATTTACCATTTCTCATCATATTAGTATTTATATGAAAAAAAAATCAAAATAAGGCCTTAACTTGTCTTACAAGAGAAATATTTCCTGGTTAACTGTCAAAATTATGATAAAATTTATTCTGCTATCTACCATATTAATTAGTGGATTAT
Organism: Phaseolus lunatus; assembly: GCA_013389735.1. Lineage (NCBI taxonomy): Eukaryota > Viridiplantae > Streptophyta > Magnoliopsida > Fabales > Fabaceae > Phaseolus > Phaseolus lunatus. The sequence goes on from CM023866.1 coordinate 47,387,448, forward strand.
AAACTTTAAATACAGGTTTATTTGTGTCTTTTATGCTTCTTGTCTTTTTCTGTTCTTAAACTTATGTCTTAAATACCATTTTACGTTTAGACAAATAAAACTCCCATTTGATACAAAAAAACAGAAATCATTTATAGAAAATTTAATATTCTAAAACGTCAATTAGCTTAAAGAATCAGTATTACCCTAACATTCACAAATGTAAAAGCACTTTTTTAATAGAGATCAAGAAAGTGTAGTGTTAATCTTACAATGAACCATTTATCAAAAGATTACAACCAGCGTAATAAGGGGTGAAAAATGGTACCTTTCCATGGTGGAATCATTTGTTTTTTTTATTATGTGGAGGTAGACACACCCCAAAGTAGCTATGAGCAAGATTGGGAAAGTGTACATTAGAAGATTAGAACCTGCAATGAGAACATTACAGGGGAATATTAGCATAAAATAATGAAAGCAATGTAGGCACAGAAATTAATAATTGAATAAATTAACAAGACCTTTTGAACCCAAATAAGTTGTAGTGTTAGTCTTTGCTCTGTATTTAGGAAGCCATCTTTGTCTATAAGTATTTGTGGGTGACATTACCCAAATGAAAATCCAACCCAAGAACAAAACCAACACCAGAAGCCTTATTGCAAATTGAACCATGTGAAATTTTGCTTGAGAGGGTGACCTCTTCACCACAGTTTCTTGAGCCATCTTGGTTTTGGAGAAAAGAAAAGACTGCAGTGAGAAGAATCAAAGTGGATGACCTATTTATAGTTCAAGAAATGGAATTAGTTTGATTGGACAATTATACATTAAACAAAACATTAGGCATGGGACAACAACAGGGTAAAAACAAAAAAGCATGCTTCATGTCCCTCCTATAGGAATGTACAAATTATTATCATTTTTTGCATCATATTCTGTGGACCCAAATTACCCAAATTATGAGAAGAGGGTTGACATGAATTGAAGGTCAACCACCATTTCAGTGTTGTGACTAATGCCAAATGAGAACATCAAGGGTTTCAACCCCTTTTCTCACTCCACACACATACCCTTAAAAAATAAAGCTTTGATGAAAAAAAAAATTCCACAGAAAAATTTTAAGACTACTGCTAGAACACACATCATTGGAAAAGTTAGAGAAAACTACCAACTTCAACGAAAATTTGTAATAGAATTGATTAGGAACAGCAACATAAAAAAAAGTTTGATATATCATATGTAGCTGTGTTTGTCTTTATGCTTTGATGATTTAGATGAAAACAAAATGGATGGTGAATGTTCAGAAACAGTGTTACCTTCAAAATGCAGAGCAAATAAACGCAGATGAATGAGATAAATTTGGATTATTGTTGTGTATTAATAAGCACCATTTTCTTCATAACACGTGCCTGTTTGAAACCATATTTGGAATTGCAGGTTTCTGAAGCGTGTTGGCTAAAGTATGAACTGTGAAGAGTAAAAATGTAAAGAGAGAAGCTATTAGTAACAGTTTATTCATCTAATGTTGTTCTTACAAAAGAATAAAATAATAATAATTAAAGGTAAGAGTGAAAGGCTATTCAATAACTTATATTTAATAAAAATGAAATCATTTGCCAAGATATTTTCAGTTTCTGATTATAATATATAATACATTGTTTTGTCATTAATTCAATGCATTGATTGTAGATATTAATTTAATTTTTGCATTAATAATATAAAAGAGTGTTGTATTTTTGACATATTAAACAAGTTATAAATAGAGATTTATTGTTTCTTATAATAGTTATTTCAAAATTGTCTGAAATAATGATCTGTTGTTGATTTTTATTTTCGGTTTTTTAATAAAAGACTTTTTTACTGTCATTTTTTAAATTTGAAGATAATACTTTTTTTAATTATATTCTTAATTTAATTAAGATAAAAAATTAGTTACAATAATATAGAAAAAAGTACAATGACGCGTAAATGTATCTAAAATAAGAAAACAGAAAGATAAAATAGGTAATTCATTTCAAATTAAATTAAAAATATATTTTTTTTATTTGGTATCTTAAACAACTATAACAAAGGAGTTAGGGAGTAGTTTGTAATAAAATGGCATTGTAAAAAGAGTTTAAAAACATTTAATTTTATATTTAGTATTTAGTGTTTGTATATTTTAAAAGACATTTAATATTGATTATCCAATGGAGAAGGACGCAATTTTTTCTTTAAAAAAAAACCCATCTTAATGTTAATAAAATTAAATTATTAGTGGATGTTTAGCATGTCTAAATCTATATATTATAAATATATTTTAAAACTAAGTATTCTTTAAAACATAAAAATATTTAATGGAAACAATAAAAATATTTACTTTTAACTTTTATTTGTAGTAAAATTCGATTTTATCATTATTTAGTATTTTTTTTATCTTACATAATCTTAAATTTTTAATTATATTTATGTTTTTTTCCTGAGTTAAAAAATTATATCTTAAATTTACTTTAATCTTTTACTATTTTGCTAAAATGTAATCTAATTATTCCAGAAAAAATATCATTTTCATTTTTAAAAAAAATGCTCCTTCCGTTAAATTAAAACTATTTTTGTTTTCTTCTTAAATTAAAAAATCTGAAATACATTATGTATATACTTACAGCTAAACATTTACTTTTTCTCGTTATTAAATAATAGTATTTTAAAATTTATAACTATTTATTTTCGTCCTTTTCATTTATGATTCAAAAACGAAAAGCTATATTGTTTTATGTTTAACTAGTATTTTGGCTTGTAGATTATAGGAGTCAAATTTAATGTGTAAAAGATTAATCTTCTAGATAAATAAAATTAAAATTTACCCATATTTTATTTGAAAAATTATTTAATTTCATTAAAATTAATCAGATTCAATTATTTTTCTAAAGTATCTTTTATTATGATATATCTATTAAAGGATTATAAGTCTACATTTTATAAAACCTTTTTGTTACAGGATTTTATATGAATAAAAAATAATTACAAAATATGAATCTTATAATGATCTTATATTCAAGTAAAAATTGCAAAAAAAAAATGTGATATAATGAGAATCATTAATATGAAGAAAATGACAAATTTCTATCTTGAAAATATTAACAACCCAACAAAACATTAATGTGGTATAAGACTCTTATATTTAAGTAAAAATTGAAAACAACATTTTAGTAATAATGTAATAAGTAAAAAAAAATACTTTAGGTTGACTTAGAATTTAATGTAAAAAAAGCCTTTGAATTAAAGTTTTAATTAATAAAAAATACTTTAGGATGATATCATTAATTAGGATAAAAATAATTAAAATTTATTTGTGTTTGAATCCAATTGTTTTCTTCTAAAAAGAGTGTATTCATCATAAAAAATAGGAAAAAAAATCAATCATATCCTTATTTTCATTTTTATTATGCATAACAATATCTGAATAAAAATATAAATATAATAAAAAAATAATTGAAATTTCATTGAAATGAAAGAATCAATTGTTTTTGGTAAAAATAGAATATGGAGTATTTTTAATCCATGCATTTATTGCTGACTCTATATTATTATGCATTTATTGTTGTATTTATGAATGTAATTATGATTGAATTGTAATTTTTGTCCTGTAGTGAGAGATGAACATCGGTTGGGAATGAAGACTTGTATTGTTCTTATATAGTTATATTTACTTGTATAAAAACAATTTTATTCATAATGAAGTAAATATATTTTGTTCCTGATTTTTATTTAAGTAGAAAATGATAAATATATAATTTATTACATAAAATAAAATTATTAGTATTCACCTTTTGCAAAAAATATTTTTTGAAAAATAATTATTATAAAAATATAAATTATAAAAGTTTTATTTATAATATAAATTAAGCTTAATTATACTTTTTACTTAATAAGCATAAAAAAATTAATTTAATCTCAATATTTTTAAAATATTCAATATATTTTCATTTTTAAAAAAATAATTTAATATAATTCCTTCAATTATAATATTTATTTTGTAATTGTATTAATGTATATTGAATTATATGAATTTTTATCACATTAAATGATTTTTTTTAAAAATTAGACCACCACATTAGAATGTTTCAAAAAGTTAAGACCACATTCAATTTAAAAAAATAAAAAACAAACCAAATTAAAATTTAAAAGAAAAGTTAAGACGAGATTAAACCTTTTAAAATCTAAAAAATTTAATTGAATTTTAGTCTTTAATATAGTAAATAAAACAATAATTAAGTTTATAAGTTACACTACAAGAAATTATTTAAATAACAATCAAATTTTAAAAAAAAAATTAGTTATTATATTAATTAAATTTGATACTATTTTAAAATCTAAAAAATTATTTGTATCTAAGATTTCTATTATTAATAAAAATTTATAAAATAATTTTTAAATTGAAATCTAAATTAACTACAAATATTTTAACTACTAATATTTTAGATTTTATATTAATCTCAATTAATTTTTTAGAGGTTATAATTTAGAATATAAAATATTAATAGATAAAACTTTGGTAGCTAATAATTAGATACCAATTTAAAAATTATTTTATAAATTTTTATTAATAATAGAAATTACTTTAGATACTGATAATATTTGTAGTTTCTAAAATTATCTCTAATTTAGTTTAATAATAATTAATTATTTTGATCTCTAAAATTAGTTGAAATTGGTAATTTTCTTGTAGTTATAGTGTATTATAATCTATTTATTCATAAGGTAGTAGGTATAATAATAGCATATAAAATTGTCAATATTTTCATGTAGAAAAATGCTCTCCGTCTTTTATAAATCAGTTCATAGTGGAAATGAAATGACTATATACGATATGTTATCTTAGTCTAATAAATTATTATTTAATCTGTGAAGTTATTAAATAGCTTTTAAGAAATTCATATAAGTTTTTTTTTATAGTAGGTATTGTATAAACTATTTTATTCTGTACATTGCACAAGATATTTTAAATGAAATCTTAATAAAATAAATCTATATTTAATCTATAAAATTGCGAGTTAGATTTTAATTTTTAAAAAATAATAAATTAGTTATTATCCGTTAAATAGAATAATTTGCTTATATCTTAATATTATAAATTATTGTATTCTTCAAACATGTTCACATGCTATCATTATAATATTATGTGTCTACTACTATACTTTTTAGATTATAGGATTATTGTTTAATTGCTTCGTTAATAATAATCAGATATAAATTAGTTCTAGAACTTAAGGAGAAGTTGCACCACGTAACTTAGGAGTTAAAAGAATATTTCTACTTAAATTTTGAGTACATTTATTTTTATTTAAAGATCTTTTATTATTATTTTTTTTAAAATTTAGTTATCAATTTTGATGTATTAATTAAGAAAAAAAAATTTCTTAACTTATTCTACTATATATGGAATATTTGTTCTGTTTGGATAATTTGCATTAGACCCATATATTTTAAATCTTATCCAAATAAAAAGGTTTAAATTATAGAGGTTACTTGAAAAACAAACAATTGAGATAAAAAAAATTAATTTTAATTTTTTTAATAATATCCTAGATTAGAAAATCTGGATATGGACGTGATCTCAATATTCAATTTATCTTGCAAGGATATTGTTTGTTTATATATTATTTAAATTTGTATAAGATTTTAATGATTTAATATTTAATTTTTTTTATGTTAAATAAGATTTTTAAGGTTGTGGATTGGATTTTGAACTTTCTAAATTTTTCTAAATTTAACTATGTAGTTGTTACTAAAGAGTGAGATTCATTGGCAGAACATTCAACACGCGAGTAAAAAAGACTATATAAAATAAATAAATAAATTATTGAATAATTAATGAATACTTCTTCTTATATTATTATGCATTTCTAAATTTTTGGATCTATAAAATAAACTAAAAATAATATAATATAATTGTGCAGGTAGTTGTCTTATTTTATAATTTAATCTTAATTATAGATTGATAACTTTTTAGTTTCGAATAAATACTTTTAAAATTATAAATAGATTCATAGCACGAATGAATAGTTTATGTTGATTTTTTAAAATTTTAATTATCAACTAAATTAATTTAGAATACACCTGGTAACTAATATTTAATATTCTTTAGTACTGTTTATCATATTATATAACATATAACTAATAATTACTATTGTTAATTGTTACTATTCATCAAAGACAATTTTATAGATATAATATAATTGATATTGTGATTTATTGATTATTGATGGTAAGAAATCAAAATAAAAGAAAGATGATGACAAAATCAAGTAAATTAAATATGAAAAAAAAAGTTTTATATAATTTTCAAGTGATATGTGTTCTTACGTTGCTAATTTAAACAAATTTCCACTTGCTAAAATTCTGCCTCTAATAATGCCTCTAATCTTATTTCTTAAACACAATACATGAACCATGCCTGTGCTGCAAAAATTCTGATCTTATTACCTTTTTCAGTTTTATAATATTTTGATGACTTCACCTCCATTCCAAGAATCATGTTTTTTTTTCCCTTCTGGGAAACAAATTGTTAGAAAATTGAGGACTGCAATCTTTTAGAGAGGATATATCCATGTTCATGAATTTATAAAACCTTTTTTTAATTGAAGTTTATTGATATAATATAAAATTTAAAATTCTATCTTGAAAGTAATTTTTCTTTCAGCAAAATTTTTAAAAAAAATATTATTAAAATATTACATTATAGTTAAGTAGCATAAAGTAAAAAATGATGTGATATTATAAAATTCATACAAATTATTAGTTTATATGAAATATTGATTATATCATACCCTTTTATCTTAATTTTTATTAGATAATTACATGTTCTTCCTAATTTCCTCTTTTTCTTTGTGGAATTAATTTTATATGTTTATTATTTATTTTATTTTATTTATTATTAAAAGAACATATAGTGGATAAAGAAAGTAACGTTGTTTATCAATAATTCAAAAGCTGATATATGGTTACATAGTGAAAATATTAATAATTGGGTGATGATAATTTCACACCGTCATTTACTCTACATTCAAATTACAACTTTATAAACTCTTATTTATTATAACATTTAATTTATATTTATTATTATTACTTTAATAAAATATTTTATTATAAAAAATAGTTGTTAAATGGATATAAGTAAAATAGTGAATATCAAAAGGATATTTTTCTTAATAATTTTTACACCAAAAGAATAAAAAACAAAATTTAAAGAAATAAAAGTAATCTTAAAAATTATGTATTTTTCGTTCCATTTTTTTTTATGAGTATAGAACATTAATTTTATTATTAAATTTATTTTTATAAACCTCATGTTAGACATTATTATATGTAAGAACTAGATTTATTGTTTCTATCCATTATAAATCCTATTAGCATGATGTTTAATTGTAGGTACACATAGTCAAAGAAATTCTCCTTGATTTCTATATTTTTCACATTAATCGTCTTTCGAATCTATGTTTATCCCTTTTTGTTGCTAGTTCCATGCTAAACAAAACAATTATTTAAGTTTGGCATAGATCATGATCATCATATTCTTCTTACCTTAATTTAGCTTAAATGTGGGGAACGTTGAAGCCAAGTGTGCAATTTTGATAGAGTTTACAATTCCTCACCAATTTTTTATTTTATTTTTGTATTAGCTAAGTTCGCTCTTATTGTGGTTTAATGTTATTAAACTTATATTCATGTATATATATCAGATTGGACCACTTAATACTTTATCATGGATGAGATATTGGTTTATGAAGTCAACCATAATATAGTTATATTCTTATTTAAACTTTGTTTTTTTTTTATTTTTATTTCAAGTGTTTGATAAAAATACTCAAAAACTATTTTAATTCCTTTACTTTTAACTTTCAGTTTAATTTAAGTTGTTATTATTTGCATTCTCACAGTCCCATCAAAACTATTATATTTTAAAAGTTGTGATTTTGCTAAATAGTATACAATTTTTCCTTAAAAAATATATTCTTACTCACCATCCTATTAGTGGAATTTATCACACTTTTCAAATAATGTAATACATTATCTTTCCAAGAAAAATATAACTTTTTTTCTTGTGCTAATTGTTGTTGTTGAAGAAATTCATTAAAAGAATTAATAATTATATATTCTTAAATTTAAAATTGCATATTTATCTTTTATGTATGAGCTGTATTAATTCCACATCTTGTATATAATTAACATATATAAGTAGCAGCTAATGCAATTAATTAGTAACATGTGAATGATACAGATGGTTGCTTATAAAAAATTATTTCTGTAATTAATTTTTTTTTTCTCTCATGCTTGAAAATATCTAAAATGAGAAGAAGTGGTCTTTTCTCTCACCATACTATAGAATTGCTTTGTTGTCCATGGAAATGCTTTTAATCTGAGTGGATTTAGAACACGTCTAGATAAGGTGGTTTGCACAAATTCTTTCTTATGCTTCCTCTAATGGTCATATCCAACACAGCTTAAAAGATCACCAATCTTCAGTGAGAAAAGGGTAATGAAAGGTGAAAGAATATTGTATTGAATTTGTTGATTACAATATACATATATAGTCAAAACCTGATAGTATATAATCCTACAATTAATACTCAGTATCATGACACTACAGCAAATAAGGTAACAATCAATGCTGATAATCATTGATTGATAATTACAATAATTACAAGGATTGACACAATCAAAGATAATCATTGGAATCCACATATTAAGGGATCTTGTCTCTAATTCCCCCTTTCAAACTGATGGGTGAGGGAGTCACCCCAAGTTTGTCTCTGAGTTGGCTAAATCGTGTATGAGTTAATGCTTTAGTGAGACAATCAGCTATTTGATCAGTTGATGGAACATAGGCTACAACAATCTCATTTTGCAGTACTTGGTCTCTGATGTAGTGCACATCAATTTCAATGTGTTTGGATCGAGTATGCATAACTGGATTTGAAGCTAGCGCCTTAGCACTCAAGTTATCACACCACAATGTTGGTTTTCTTGGCAGAGGGAGTTTCAATTCATCAAGAAGTGAACGGGTCCATGCTATTTCAGCAGCTAAGTCAGCCAATGCTCTATATTCTGACTCTGTACTGGATCTTGAGACTACCTGTTGCTTCCTCGAAGACCAAGAAACAAGTGTTTCACCAAGGAAGACACATTGACCAGCCATGGATTTTCTATCATCCACACTTGTTGCCCAGTCTGCATCTGAGAATTCTACTAAGTCCAAGTCAGTTGATGGTTTGATGTGTAGACAATGTTGAATGGTACCTTGAAGATATCTCAATATTCTTTTTATGCCTCGCCAGTGATCTATAGTGGGAGAGCTCATGAATTGGCTGAGCTTGTTAACTGAGAATGTTATATCGGACCTTGTGTTTGTTAAGTATTGCAAAGCTCCTATAGCTTGTCTGAATATGGTTGGGTCTTGTAATTTCTCCCCTTCAGCTGTAAACTGCTTGCCGGTTATCATAGGTGTTGGACAAGATGAAGTATTTTCCATTTTGAATTTTCTTAGGATATCTCCTATGTATTTTGATTGCTTCAAGTACATGCCAGATGCATCTCTTTGGACTTCTATGCCTAAGAAGTAGTGCAGTGGACCAAGATCCTTAAGTGAAAACACATCATTGAGTTGTTTGATGAAGGATTCCAAGAACTTGGTGTTGTTCCCTGTGACAATTATATCATCCACATATATAAGTAGGAAGGTAATGTGATTTGTACCTCTTAGAGTGAATAGTGAGGAATCACTTTTTGTGTTCTTGAAACCCCAGCTGACTAAGGCATTTTTTAGGCTATCAAACCAGGCTCTTGGGGCCTGTTTCAATCCATAAATTGCCTTGGATAACTTGCAAACATGTTCAGATTTAGCTGAGTCTACAAATCCTTCTGGTTGATGCATAAACACAGTTTCTTTGAGATAGCCATTAAGAGATGCATTGTTTATGTCCAGTTGTTTGACCTCCCAATTGAGGTGTACTGCAATTGAGAGTATGATCCGAACTGTACTGGCCTTGACAACTGGACTGAAGGTCTCTTCATAGTCCAATCCAGCTGTTTGTTGAAATCCTTTTGCTACTCGTCTTGCCTTTCTCCTTTCAATTGTCCCATTTTCTTTGTACTTGGTCTTGAAGACCCATTTAGAATCAATGATGTTTTCTTGGCCTTGATATGGTACTAAGAGCCAAGTTGGATTTGACATGAGTGTCTGATACTCTTTTTCCATAGCTTCTTTCCACTGTGGTCTTGTGAGTGCTTCTGTGACATTTTCTGGTTCCTTCTCATCTGTGGTAGTTTCAACAAACCCAACATATGGCTTCTTTGGCTTATGAATTCCAGCTTTGCTCCTGGTCCAATGAGTGTTGATGTTTGGTTCAACAAGATCTTGGTGATCTCCAACAACTGTTTCTGTGAGATCAGAAATTTGAATGTTGCTTGGTGAATTATTTTCAGAAATTGGACGGCTCCTTGTTGAATTATTTGCAGCCTGATCTCTGCTAAAATTAATTGCAACACTCTCAATTGGATTGGTTGGTTCTTGTTCATCACCAAGATTGTTATCATCTGGAAGTGTGGTGGCTCCAATATGTGGGTTACCTGCAGTAGGCAAAGAAAAAGGGAAAGATGAACTCTCAGTTAGTGTTTTCAAGGGACTTCTTGTATTGAGAAATCCATCATGGAATGGAAAATGTTCTTCATTGAAAACAACATGTCTTGAAGTGAAGATTCTTCCATGAGAATTTATGCATTTGTATCCTTTGTGAGAGTTACTATATCCCAAGAACACACATCTGGTTGTGTGGAATTGTAGTTTGTGCTGATTATAGGGTTTAAGACAGGGATAGCAAGCACACCCAAAGGGTTTTAAGGAATTGTAGTCAGGTTCCTTTTGAAAAACCAATGAGTAAGGGCTTTCATTTTGAATGACTAGAGAGGGCAATCTGTTTATGAGATAAACTGCTGTGGAGAAAGCTTCCCACCAAAAATGTAAGGGCATTTTGGCTTGTGCTAGCAATGTCAAGCCAAATTCAGCAATGTGCCTGTGTTTTCTCTCAGCCCTACCATTTTGTTGTGATGTGTAAGGGCATCCATTCTAAATTGTATTCCTGCTTCTATTGCACGGTTTTGCACAGCTTTGTATTCACCACCACCATCACATTGGATTGTCTTAATTCTCTTGTTAAACAAATTTTCTGCCATGTTTTTAAACTGAATAAAGGCTTGTACAGTATCTGATTTCTGTTTCAGAGGATAAATCCAAGTAAATCTACTAAAATCATCAATAAAGTGAACATAATATTTGAAACCAGAAGAAGATATTATTGGTGCAGGACCCCAGACATCAGTATGAACTAATTCAAGGATTTCCTTAGCATGAGAGGAAGATGTTTTGAAGGGTAAAAAATGCATTTTGCCATATTGACAAGCCTCACAAAAGTTAAAATGATCTCTAGGTGATAGTTTCACATTACAACTTTTCAAGACTTTATCTAGAACTGTATTATTTGGATGACCAAGCCTTCTATGCCAACTCTCCTTGACAGATACATAAGCACACGAGTCACTTTCAGTCCTTGAGAGTTGATATAAGCCATCTTTAAGTGTCCCTTTTAGAATTGCCTTCCCTGTTAACTTGTCCTTCACAAAGCAACAATTTGCATCAAACTTAACAAGAATGTTATTGTCAGCCATTAATTTCGACACACTTAATAAATTTTTGGTAATGTTAGGCACATATAAGACATCATGTAAGTTGAGTGAGTTTAGTTTTGAGGAACCTGTGGCAACAATCTGCAATTTCTCACCACTTCCAACTATTAATGAGTTCTTACCATGATGTTCGGCTAGATCCTCAAATTTTTCAATTTGGTGTGTCACATGATTGCTTGCACCACTGTCAAAGTACCAATCATAATCTTGAGCAGCGCTTTGTGAGGCTAGGAAGGCATTGTGTGCTCCTTGTTTGTCATTGTCTACTGAATAATTTGAGTTTGAATAAGACTTATCAAACCTGTATCAATAGTTTACAGCTGTGTGCCCAACCTTGTTGCAAACTTGGCATGCTGGTTTAGACATTCTTCCTTTTCCTCTGCCTCCTCTCCAACTTCTGAAGTTAGAGCCTCTCCAGTTGTTATTTGTGTTGAATTTGTTACCTTTGTAATCAGTTTTATTAGCAACATTTGCTGATGCATTAAGAGAGAGTTTGGTAAGACCATTCAGTTGATCAAGTCTACTCTCAAAGGTCAGTAATTGGGCCTGCAGATCAACCCAAGTGAGACTAGTTTGATCAGATAGTTTGACCACCACAGAATTGTATTCAGAATCTAAACCATTTAGGGTTTGAATGATTAGATCTGAGTTGGAAACGGGACTCCCTGCAAGTTTAACCAAATATTCCTCCATCTTCATTTCTCCTTTCTTGATGCTGTGAAACTCAGATTTAAGGTAGATGATTCGAGATCTTGTGTGTGCACCGGCTAGGCTTTGGGCTTCATCCCAAAGTTGTTTTGAGGTTTCACAATGCAACAATTGTGTTGCTATTTCAACAGTCATTGAATTCATCAACCATCCAAGGAGTTGTGAATCATGAGCCTGTCAATCTCCAAATGCGGGATTTGGTTTCTTGCTTGAATCTGCAGAAACTATGAATTCTTCAGGACACTCCTTTGTCCCTAGCATGTGGCCATCGAGCCTGCAACCTTTGACTACAGAAATCACCAAGGATTTCCATAATAGATAGTTGTCTCTGTCCAACTTGACAGATACAGTGAATGGAAGACAATTTTGGGATTTTGAATCTGCAGCGGATGCCATGATTTGAATTGGATCAAAAAAGCCTTCAGAGCTTTACAGCTCTGATACCAAGTGAGAAAAAGGTAATGAAAGGTGAAAGAATATTGTATTGAATTTGTTTATTACAATATACATATATAGTCAAAACCTGATAGTATATAATCCTACAATTAATACTCAGTATCATGACACTACAGCAAATAAGCATGACACTACAGCAAATAAGGTAACAATCAATGCTGATAATCATTGATTGATAATTACAATAATTACAAGGATTGACACAATCAAAGACAATCATTGGAATCCACATATTAAGGGATCTTGTCTCTAATTTCTTCAGTATGATTACACAACTACATTTTTCATACGATATCTTAGGTACCCCTTATCCCATAGTTAATTATGCTGAATCAATATACTTTGAAGCTCTTGAAAAATGGTACATAGACCCTTGATGATTTACCCCCTTTAAAGAAATTTTTTAGGTGTAAATGGATGTACAAAATTAGATATAACTCTGAAGGACCTTTATAACGACCAAAAACACATCTTATTATTTTTCAAAACAATCACTACAAGAAAATAGTCAATAGATTTGTAGGGATCAACCTGGTTTGACCCATGCAACCCATTTCTTTGATATCAAATTAAACGAAAGGAAGAAAAAAGAGATATAAACACAACATGTCTCAACAAAATACTACACCCAATTTTTTGGTAATTCGTCAAGCTTTATTAATCAACAAGTGTAACATGTATATTATTCAATTACAACTCCTAACTTACAATACAAATATTTTTTCAAAGTTTTTCTTCAATATTTTATAAGTATTCTTTTTCATAAGAGTCACTCTTAGATGTGTACAACACAAATTTTTTTTGACAAACAAAACACTTTTAACTTACAAAGCAAAAAATATTTTAAATTATATATAAACACACTAAGGTTAAATGGACAAAAGTTTCAATTTATTCTAAACTAATATAATTATAAGCTCGCTTTAAATCAGAAGTTACTCAAAAAAAAAATATTTCGATGGAGAGTTTTATAGAGAAAAACAATTAAGAATTAAGAATACTATGAAAAAAAAAAAGCTTCAAAGCTTGATGTATAACTATTCTATTATTATATATATTATTGTATATGTATTCTTGTTTTTTCAGTTTCTTTATATACTTGATGCAGAAAAAATTATTTGTTGAGATTGACTTTTTTCTTTATGACTTCTTCAACTTTAGACTTACTTTTCATGAAATTGTTCTTCCCATACAAATGTTGATGCATTTTAATACTTGATATAAAATCATAAATGTTGCATTATGCAACTCTTATATGAAATTGTTGGATAAGATAATTGATGCAATTTATTAGTCTTAGTTAATGTATTTTCTCTTAAGTGTTATTTTGTTTTTGTATAGTATGACAACTTATGAGCTAGGTGGAGCAGGTACAACCATGGTCCTCAATGGTGACATTTTCGTAGCATTTCTATTGATGTAATCTAAATACAACCTAAAATGATATTAATATATTAACTAGTATTTATATTTGTAAGGGGTTAAGATATTATTTATATGATTACAATAGAATTTATTATTAATGAACAATAATAAATATGTATAATCATAAAATGAGATTTATCACGTATTATCATTTATTTTGTTATATTCACACTAGCCAATTCAAAACTTAAAAACAAAAAATCAGAAAAGCTTCCCACGAGGGCCACGCGTGTTATATTATATTGTTACAATCCCCTGCTGTTGGAAACACAACGCATGAAGTCTCTGTTCAATCTTTACCATTCATTCTGTAATCTTGTTTTCATGAAAGCTCTAAAAACGAATATGATATTAATCAGTGATTCTCACGTCAAAATAGTAATTGATTTTGATACATTAAAGACATTGCATTAATATATGTAATGAATCACGTGCTCCATGCTTTATTTAATAAATATGTAAGCACGTGGCACTCGAGGAGACGGAATAATGAGATATGGAAAAGATTTTGGTGGTAAAAAAGTAAAATACATATAATTAAGAAACATAATGTAATAATATTTTAAATTAAAAAGTAAAATAAATATGATTAAAATATTCATGAGATAAATGGCCACTCTTGGTAATCTCTTCATCCACATAGTCAACAGAGAAGAAGGAAGAAGAAGCAATGGAGACAGCAGGACCATTAAAAATATACTTTCTCCCATTCTTCGCACAAAGCCATCAAATCACACTGGTTCAGCTCGCTCGCTTGATTGCCTCACGTGGCCACCACGTCACAATCGTCGCCACTCCCGCCAACGCCCAACTCTTCCAAAAAACCATCCACGACGACATAGCCTCCGGCCACCACATCCGCGTCCACCTCATCAAATTCCCCAACACCCACGTCGGTCTACCGGAAGGCGTAGAAAATCTCGTTTCAGCCACCACCAGCGAAACCGCCGGAAAAATCCACATGGCGGCGCACCTCATCCAGTCTGAGGTCGAAGCTGCCCTGAAAGAGTCCCCTCCCGATGTCTTCATCCCTGACATCTTCTTCACCTGGAGCAAGGAATTCTGCAAGCGTCTTCAAATCCCGAGGCTCGTCTTCAACCCTATATCCATCTTCGACATGTGCATGATCCAGGCCATTAAAACCCACCCCGAAGTCTTTCTCTCCGATTCGGGGCCTTACAAGATTCCGGGTCTTCCCCACCCTCTCACTCTACCGGTCAAACCCTCGCCGGGTTTCGCAGCACTGATGGAATCTCTTCTTGAAGATGAAGAGGGGAGTCATGGAGTTATCGTGAACAGTTTCGCTGAACTCGAGGCTGAGTACACTCAGCATTACGAAAACCTGACAGGAGGAAAAGTGTGGCATGTGGGCCCCATCCACCTCATGGTGGAACAAAGCATTAAGAAACCTGTCATTGTCAACGAGACCAGACACGAGTCTCTCACGTGGCTTGACTCAAAGGAGAAAGACTCGGTTCTCTATGTTTGTTTCGGAAGCCTCACTCTTCTTTCGGACAAGCAGCTTTATGAACTGGCCACCGGCCTGGATGTTTCCGGACACTCTTTCATCTTGGTGGTTCACCGGAAAAACAAAGAGGAGAAAGAGGAAGAGAAGAGGCTGCCGGAGGGGTTTGAGGAGAAGATTGGGAAGGAGAAGAGAGGGATGTTGATTAAGGGGTGGGCGCCGCAGTCTTTGATCTTGAGCCACTCTGCTGTGGGAGGGTTTTTGACGAACTGTGGGTGGAACTCGGTCGCGGAGGCCATCAGTGCTGGTGTTCCGATGGTGACCATGCCGGTCTTCAGTGATCAGTATTATAATGAGAAGCTAATAACGGAGGTGCACGGGTTTGGGGTGGAGGTGGGTGCGGCGGAATGGAGCATTTCGCCGTACGAGGAGAAGAAGGAGGTGGTGAGTGGGGAGAGAATAAAGGAGGCTGTGAAGAGGTTGATGGATAAAGGAGATGAAAGTGAGAAGATGAGGAAGAAGACGAAGGAGATGCAAGAGAAAGCATTGAGCGCTGTTGAAGAAGGTGGATCCTCACACAATAGTATCACTGCTCTCTTGGATCATCTCAAACTTCTCTTGCCTAAATAGGCTAATTACTCTTCACATCCCAATTAATACTCCTCTTCATCTCTCGTTTTACCGGGGCGAAATTTTTCTTTTTCTTTTCCATTTTTATCGGGGTGCTTTTTACGATGTTCTTGTCAGAAAAATATCACTATTTTTAAATTATCATTTGGAATTGCATTGTGATATATGGATAACTGCAACGAAAATGTTTAGTTAATCATTAACAATATGCCCACTAACATATATTTAACTCTTCACACGTGATACCGAGGGAGGACGTGGTAATGAAGTTTTTTATAATTGTGTTTGGAGTGATGTAAGGAGAGCAATTTTTTAAGAATGTTAGAGTTTAGGCATTATTATAGTTAATGAATGAGTTTTTTTTTTTTTTGTGATGCTTCAATGTACATAATTGTAAATAATTACAATGAAAAAAAAGAGAGGTTATGATAATTTGATAATCTTTGTTGAGAATTTATGTTATGTAACATGTGCTATTTAAATATTTTGTGTAAAAGAGAAATTAATATATATTGTGTTATTTGATTATAGTATATTTTTGTTGGGTATTGTGAAAATTAGGGAAATAACAAGAAGGGAGGGTTGAATGTTTATAGTCATTGAACAATTTATAGAAAAATTCATTTTATGTCTGATGAGCTTTAATATAATTTTTGTATTTTGTGCAACTTTGATTTAATATAATTTTGGTATTTTGTGCAACTTTGATTTTCTCTCATTTCTTTTTACCACATCCTTAATAACTAATAATGTTTATCTCTTAAGTAGTATAGTTTTTAGCACTAATTTGGTTAAAGTGCATACCATACATGAAAAATAATCGGATTAGATTTAAAAGACTCCTTGTGTCAAAAGGTTCATAATAAAAATAACTTTAATTTGTGTCTCAAAAAGTCTTTGATATTTGTTTTATTTTTTATGTTGAACGGATTTCATTAGCAAACAGATATTCTCTGCAAATATAGAATAAGCATATGAATATTTATTTAAGTACAAGATTTTCTTATTCTACATGTACTGTTAGATTGATGTTTAGTGTGCACTTTGTTTATTCTTATGTGTGCTTTATTAGACTTTGAGAAAATATTGCACAATGTTATATCATTTGTCAAATGAAATACTTGAATCTTATATGATTTGTTATTTTTAAGCACTAATTAACATCTTAGGATGTGAAACTTTTGTTGTATAAAAATTTAAAAAAACATAATTGGTATGCAAGATGAGTCAAACAAAATAGCCAATAGATTTGTAGGGATCAACCTGTTTTGACCCATTTATGACATGCCAAATGTGGTGCAACCCATTTCTTTGATATCAAATTTGACAAAAAGGAAGAAAAAAAGAAATACAAACACATGTTTCAATAAAATACTATACCCAATTCTTTAGTAATTTTTAATCAACAAGTGTAACATGGATATTATTCAATTACAACTCCTAACTTACAATATAAATATTTTTTTCAGAGTTTTTCTTCAATATTTTACAAGTATTTTTTATCAAGTCACTTTTAGATGTGTAAAAAAAAAAATTGACAAACAAGACACTTTTTAACTTACAATGCAAAAAATATTTAAAATTATATATAAACACTAAGGTTAAATGGACAAAAGTTTCAATTTATTCTAGACTAATACAATTATAAGCTCACTTTATATCAGAAGTTACTCTAAAAAAAGTATTTAGATGGAGAGTTTTTATAGAGAAAAACAATTCAGAAGACTATGAAAAAAAAAAAAACTTCAAAGCTTGATGTATAACTATTCTGTTACTATATATATTCTTGTGTATGTATTCTTGTTTTTTCAGTTTCTTTATATACTTGATGCAGAAAAAAATTAGTTGTTAAGATTGACTGTTTTCCTTTATGACTTCTTCAACTTTAGACTTATTTTTCATGAAATTGTTCTTCCCAAACAAATGTTGATGCATTTTAATACTTGATATAAAATCATAAATGTTGCATTACGCAACTCTTATATGAAATTGTTGGGTAAGATAATTGATGCAATTTATTAGTCTTAGTTAATGTATTTTCTCTTAGGTGTTATTTTGTTTTTGTATGACAACTTGTGAAGGTGGAGCAGGTACAACAATGCTTTGCAACAAAAACGTGTTTTTGAGAAGCTTTGTTATGATTTCTAAACCTTGTACCTTTACTGAGAAACGTTGTGTGACCTTCTTCAAATCCTGCAAACGAAACAAACGAAATAAACAAAAGAAACATTAATTTGTTCAATAAATCCTTTAATAAAAGCTTTCATACACACGTCTACTAAACTATGCGTCCAAAAGTTATTCTTATTTATAAGTTTTAACTTGTGAGAGAGCCTGCAAATATTTAAGTAAATAACATTTAAATATTTAGACAAAAATATTATTTCTTTTTTCAATTATATTATGACGCAGAATTATACTTCATTTCTTGATCGGAAATACCACAAAAGAGATTATCAAACGCTCAGTGAGTATTTAAATTTAGATACTATTAATATTATAATTAATATTATAATGATGATGTATATTTCTTTTTTCCGATGTACTTATTTATTTATACGATTGTAATTGAATTTATTTATAGTAGATGTAATTGTTCAAAATTAAAAACCAAAAAAACAAAAAAGCTTCCCACGAGGGCCACGCGTGTTATATTATACTGTAACATAAAGAATAGAGTAACCAGGATAAGGGATAAGATAAAACGTATTATATATTTAAAAATACATCACATTTCTTGGAACTACAATCCCCTGCTGTTGAAAACACAACGCATGAAGTTTCTGTTCAATCTTTACCTTTCATTCTATAATCTTGTTTTCATGAAAGTTGTATAAACGAATGATATTAATCAGTGATTCTCACGTCCAACGTCCAACGTCCAACGTCCAACGTCCAACGTCCAACTAGTAATTGATTTTGTTGATACATGAAAGAACAAAAGAAATTGCATTAATGTATGTAATGAATCACATGGTCCATTCTTGGTTTAATAAATATGCAAGCACGTGGCACTCGCGGAGACGAAAAAATGAGATAAATAGACACTCTTGGTTATCGTCTTCATCATCAGAGTCTTCAACATCGTCAACATAATCAACATCAGAGGAAGAGAAGAAGAAACAATGGAGACAGCAGGACCATTGAAAATATACTTCCTCCCATTCTTTGCACAAGGCCATCAAATCCCACTGGTTCAGCTCGCTCGCTTGATTGCCGCACGTGCGCACCACGTCACAATCGTCACCACTCCCGCCAACGCCCAACTCTTCCAAAAAACCATCCACGACGACATAGCCTCCGGCCACCACATCCGCGTCCACCTCATCAAATTCCCCAACACCCACGTCGGTCTACCGGAAGGCGTAGAAAATCTCGTTTCAGCCACCACCAGCGCAACCGCCGGAAAAATCCACATGGCGGCGCACCTCATCCAGTCTGAGGTCGAAGCTGCCCTGAAAGAGTCCCCTCCCGATGTCTTCATCCCTGACATCCTCTTCACCTGGAGCAAGGACTTGTGCAAGCGTCTTCAAATCCCGAGGCTCGTCTTCAACCCTATATCCATCTTCGACGTGTGCATGATCCAGGCCATCAAAGCCCACCCCGAAGCCTTTCTCTCCGATTCGGGGCCCTACCAGATTCCGGGTCTTCCCCACCCTCTCACTCTACCGGTCAAACCCTCACCGGGTTTCGCAGCACTGACGGAATCTCTTCTTGAAGGTGAAGAGGGGAGTCATGGAGTTATCGTGAACAGTTTCGCTGAACTCGACGCTGAGTACACTCAGCATTACGAAAACCTGACAGGAAGAAAAGTGTGGCATGTGGGCCCCAGCTCCCTCATGGTGGAACAAAGCGTTAAGAAACCTGCCATTGTCAACGAGACCAGACACGAGTCTCTCACGTGGCTTGACTCAAAGGAGAAAGACTCGGTTCTCTATGTTTGCTTCGGAAGCCTCACTCTTCTTTCGGACAAGCAGCTTTATGAACTGGCCACCGGCCTGGATGCCTCCGGACACTCTTTCATCTTGGTGGTTCACCGGAAAAACAAAGAGGAGCAAGAGGAAGAGGAAGAGAAGTGGTTGCCGGAGGGGTTTGAGGAGAAGATAGGGAAGGAGAAGAGAGGGATGTTGATCAGGGGATGGGCGCCGCAGCCTTTGATCTTGAGCCACCCTGCTGTGGGAGGTTTTTTGACGCACTGTGGGTGGAACGCGGTGGCGGAGGCCATCAGTGCTGGTGTTCCGATGGTGACCATGCCGGGCTTTAGTGATCAGTATTATAATGAGAAGCTTATAACGGAGGTGCACGGGTTTGGGGTGGAGGTGGGTGCGGCGGAGTGGAGCATTTCGCCGTACGAGGGGAAGAAGGAGGTGGTGAGTGGGAAGAGAATAGAGGAGGCTGTGAAGAGGTTGATGGATAAAGGAGATGAAGGTGAGAAGATAATGAAGAAGGCGAAGGAGATGCAAGAGAAAGCATGGAGAGCTGTTGGAGAAGGTGGATCCTCACACAATAGTCTCACTGCTCTCTTGGATCATCTCAAACCTCTCTTGCCTAAATAGCCTTTCTTTTTCTTTTTCATTTTTATCAAGATGGGGTGGTTTTTACGAGGTTCTTGTCAGAAAAAATATCACTATTTTTAAATAATCATTTTGAAATTAACTCATGTTACATTATCACCACTTTACTTTTAACCTAACAAAGATGAGTATAATCTACTCCTAAAGCAATAAAGATCAATGCCCATTACTGCTTATAAAGCTTAAGATTTGAAAACGGTTTTATATCATCGTCGTATCAAATTTATGCACTAAGTTTGATGCACGACAAGAGTTATATCATAAGTCTTGTTGTGTTATTTACATCTTGTTTTAATTTTTTAATTTCTTTGTGACTTTGGATGTATTTGGATTTGAAAGGGAATTTGTTAGAATTGGAGAAAGTGAATATGTGAAAATTTGAAAAAAATGATGAAAGAATTTTAAAAAAAAATTAGAAGTATAAAATGTAAGTTTACAAATGTACTATTGGTATTAAAAAATATTTGAATAATGAATTATCATATATTTTTGTATAAATTTAAGTTAATTAAATTTTTGTAAATTATTTCTTATACAGTTGAATAATTATTTTCAAGAAAAGATATATTATCCGAATATTGAAAGTTGTTCCATGAGTTCTTTCACCAATGAATTTCTTACAGGTTCTTTAAAGATTAATTATTTCTTAACCCTCAAATGAAACTCACAAGTAAAGCATGTGTCTAGTGGTGTAACTAGTAGACATTTTGTTCCATGCATATACTCAATGAGAATGTTTATCTCATATCTCTTAAATCATGCATCCAAAAAATTAATTAAAACAATGCGAACTAATTAAGAAACCAAAGTTTAAGATACAACCTCTAAAAAAAAACTAGTTTTTCAAGAGATTATAATATTAAGGCAACTACTAATAACGAAACTTTTAGATAAAAACCTCAAAACTCAATGGGAAATTACAAAGGAATCAACCAAAAGGATTTAATCTTCCATACAGAGAGAAAACAAAAGAATTACAAAGAAGAAAATAAACTAAGAAAACTGTGTGAAGCAAGCTCCTCCTTTTCTTCTTGAAGCTTGTGTTTTTTTATAGGTTGTTTTGCTCCAGGGATAGTAAATTTTATTTTCTACGTTTTTTAATTTCTAAACTATTGAATGAAAATATTTCATTTAGACTAATACTAAATAATAATCAATTGAGTTCAAATAGAAAATCTATCTTCATTTTAGGGTTTTATTCTAGTAGGGTAATGTATTCTATATATCTTAATAGGAATTGAAAATACTCTTTCAATCAAACAAATATTTGAATTATTACTTCTTTCAAACAATTTACTCTAAAAACACAAAAATAACAGTTATTGTCCAACTAAACTCAATTATATGAGTATTAATTAAAATAATAAATTTATTTATTATTATAGTTTAATAATATGTGAATAAAATTATTAAGTGTAAATAAAATTATACTCATCACCGAGATATATAATTTAACTCACATAATAATTTACCTCAAAGATCTATGATCACTTTTATTCATTATCGATTATTAGATTTTTTTTCCTAAATTTAGTTTTAATACAAAAACATGATAACATTACTACTTGATTATTAGGACCATAACGACTCTAATTTTTGTTTTGTTCATCCCAAAATCATGACACTTAGTACATAAATAATAAAATTAAAGTTAAATAGTCTTTTTTTTCCTTTTATTTGTCCATTTTTTTGAACTTAGTTTATTTTTAAAGGTTTCAATTGGTCTCAATTTTATCTACAAATAAATCAATATGCTCCCTTCTATTAAATTCATGTTAATGACATTAAAATGGTAAATACGTGACGATGTAACCACTCAAAAGGCTAACAGTTCCAATGATATTAACAACAATACTCCAAAAAGTTTATACTACGGACGAGACAACAATAATATAACAAAAATGTAAATTTCAATTCTCATAAAATTATTCACTTTTCATGAATACTTAACTCAATCGTAAATATGTTGAACAACAAACACATGAAAATAAAAAATACCAATAAATAAGTAAATAAGTAGTAAATGAAAGACAATGTGATGAACTCCAATCATTGTTCGTTTAATTTAAGGAACAAGATATTATGGTTGATCGATTTGAAATTTTTTTAATATTAAGATTCGTTAAATGCAAACAATTGCTGATTTGGTTTATTAAACAATTTTAAAAATCAATTTCAAAGAACTGAAATTGTAATAGTATTTATTTAACAAGA
Source organism: Phaseolus lunatus (assembly GCA_013389735.1). Taxonomy (NCBI): domain Eukaryota; kingdom Viridiplantae; phylum Streptophyta; class Magnoliopsida; order Fabales; family Fabaceae; genus Phaseolus; species Phaseolus lunatus. The sequence goes on from CM023866.1 coordinate 47,410,617, forward strand.
AACATAATAAAAAATATCTTAAAATAAGATATAAATAGATGATAATGATTATACTTACTAAATGAACTCAAGCTTTTCTCTCTTATTAAAGTTTATTAAATGCCAACTATTTAAAAATTTGGAAATTAAAATTCGTTTGTTGCCTCAATAAAGCTGAGAAAAAAATATTTGTATAATAAATTATTATTTACCGTTTAAGTTTAAAATTTGTGTTAAACACGTTCTTTTCAAATACGAATAAAATAAAAGAAATACAATATATTGTTAATACTCATTAAAAAGTTATATTTACATTCAGTTTCTTTCCAGTAATAACTACTAAAATAATTAAATTATTAAAAACATTTTTTTAATAAACTTCTCAGAACGTTTGCTAGAATAATAACAAATTATGCTTTGATCATTTAACTTAGTTGATGGAACTGAGGGCGAAATTTGATGGGATGGTTAAAGAATCACCCTCTTTCTATCATTCAATAGATTCTTTGTTAATTCCTTATGCTGACAAAATATTAATACTTAAAAGGTAATACACAAAAAAGTTAAATTTGATTGGCATTGTTATCATTGACAAATATGTTATTAGGAAGAGCTGGGACATTCTTTTGATCGTATCAAAAGCACTTTTTTAAATATTTTTTTAAAATAATGTGTTATGAAAGATCAACACTTATATCATAATAGTGAAATATGTATTGATAAAGTATTTAATTTTTAAAAAAAATTATTAAATTTTTATCCATTCTAATACAGTTTCAATATAATTTTAAAAATGATAAATATATTAATTTTTAAAAAAATTAAAATTGTTGTATGAATTTTTATTATAATTATAAAAATAAAAATAAATCATTTTGAATTAATCATGAAAAACATTTTTTTAAAAAAAAAAATCTGAAACATACTTGTACACATAAATATTTATTATCAATTTATATAATTTATAATTATATAATATATAGATTTGTATCCTTGTGTTATACATTATAAAAAATTATGTGTTTTAGATAGTTTGGATTTAATAAATTTGATGTATTCGAAAATATTAATATATATTGTCTTATTTGTTGGAAAAATTGGGTAATTTCCCCATTAGAATAATACAACTAGTGAAATGAACTAGTACAAAATAAATGAACTAGACAAAACACTAACAAAGCTACCCGATAAATAATATTGAATACTATACTACTACTGAAACAGTCCGCTATTATTAACGAGGGAGAAGATATTACAACTTGGGATGATCTACAGTGAAGGAAGAGAGGTTAATTTATAACTTTCAATCCTCCTCCCAAACAATGAACCCACCGATGTGGGACTTGGGAATAAGCCAAAAAAGTCAACATCATTCACATAAGAAATGATAAAAACAATTATAATACTTAAATTAAGATTAAAAGAAATAATAAATTAGGATCAAAAGCTAATTATGCAATTGCAATCAATCTTCAATTTAATTCTTATTCTTCTCGTTTTTAATAAGGGATTCTAGGGGAAGAAAAAGAAAATAGGAGGAAAAAAACGTCATTATTAATGGATAAAACTAGTGCAATTGAATCATTAGTTTTGTTTGCTCAACCAAACAAGTACTAGAATGTGTACAATTGTGAGAGAGGATAGAAGCATATAAATAAATAAAAACATGTAATTTAATTTTAATTAAGTTTTTATCTCAATCGTTTATTTTTTTTATTTTAATTTAATCTAACTTTTATATATCGATAAAACATTTCTTCTAGATTATAGCTAAAATTTGTAGATGTAATCGGTTTGACAGTATAATTTTTTTTAATAGTTTTTAGCTTATATTTTATTTTTTAAGTACTTAAAAATATGTCCAAATCTTTTTATGGCTATGATATTTAGATCATTGATTTACTATTAATCTTTTTTAGATTATTGATTTATAATGTTACACTTATTTATTATTGTTTTAATTATTTAACTTTTTTAATAAAATATTTACTTTCTCATAGAGAAATAATAACTATATTAAATTATAATAAAGAATAAATTTATACACTGATATTACTGGAAATATAATTTACATATAAAAAAATTATTTTAAAGTTTTTAAAGTTAATTTAAAAGTATAAATTTATAATTACTAAAAATATGTAATTACTAATATTAAGATTTGATTCAACAATCAATCAAGCTTTAATTTATTATTTTAGAACTTTCAACTATATGATACTTGTTTCACCAAATAATTTTAACCTAGTTTCTCACTTTCAGCTACTTTTATGCTAATTTTATCAAAGATAATCATAATTATTCGTTTTTATTTCCTAAGAGTAATTTAAAATGTTTCATATTATATATGTGTGTGTGTATATATATATATATATATATATATATATATATATATATATATATAATATTACGTTTTTATTATGTTAGCTTATTTTTTAGTACTCTGTGTGAATAGTTTAATCATGTTATCATATTTTAAAGTATTAAAATTTAAATGGATATTTCTTTAAATATTCTAACGTATTCTGTTTTCAATTTTTAAAAAAACATAAATACGGGGTGCATTATGAGTGTATGATAAATTCTGTAGTTACAACGGTGCTTATATTTAAATTATAAGAGCATAATAAATTTTATCATTATAGAATTTATGTACTTATAATGCATATCTTATTTCCTATTTGTTTTTATTTGAAACATAATTGGTAAAAAATAGAAATATGATACATTTAGAATATTAAAAAAAACTAAAGTTTAACACACTAAAATATGATAGCATAATAAAAATAGTGAAATACAATGTTGTAAAAAATTACGATAATACAGTAAAAAAATGTAAACATACCCATGCTATAATATAATAAAAATGTAAACAAATATAAAAAAAACCCAAGTTAATGCCTTTCGTTTTGCTTGCACAACAAATAAGGCAACTTCTTCCTGCACCTCTACATTCTTCTTCCTGCACCCTACATTATCAGAAAAGACGATTTTGCCCTCTTTAAAAAATGACTTCCAGATTGCTCTTTCCGAAACATTTCCAGAACATAATTTCCAGAACGTGTTTTAATGTATTCCGGATTCATCAATCTGGAAAGTGTTCTGGAAAAGCTAATCTGGAATGATTTTTTGTTTTCCAGATTTTTTATCCCGGAAATATCCGGAAACAACCAAAACTATGTAAAGGACAATTTTGGTATTTTCTAAGAATGTAGGGTTGCAGGAAGAAGAATGTAGAGGTGCAGGAAGAAGTTGCCAACAAATAATGACACAGAGAAGACAATTGCTACCAGTATGTTTGAATATAATTCTGAGTCCACACAAAATATGAATTTTATAACTTTTCAAGCAATCTAAACAATAAAATTTTACATTTTTAATCACTTTCAATTCTAACATAATTATCATTCAAACTAATTCTAAATATTTAATGAATTAACACATTCGTTCAAATATGGAATATTTCGAAGTAGTGATTTCACCCCACTAAAGATCATATTTCTTCTTATGACATTAATCTGTGGAAAAAAAATTACAGTCTGAATTATTGTTGTTCGTAATTAAACAAATTAACATATAAGGAACATAGTTCAACATTGTAGGCCGATACTATCCCTGTTGAAAGCATCATTCTTGAAATATTGAGCAGTTCAACATTTCTGATACAGATAAACAGTTGCCATCTATTTGCTGAAATGCACCTAATCCTAATATGTCAAATTAAGTGGCGGTCGCATATCTTGTTTGAGAAAATTTCTTCTTGTTACAGGAGAATCAACTTTAACGATTATGACTAGGGAAGACTTTTAGCCCCTCCACGCGTATATCTATTAAATTACAGGAGCAAGTGTAACCATTCAAGCTCGAGCTATTGAACCAGAAGAGGAAAAAAAAAGATGAAAATTGATGTAGAAATCATTTCTAGAGAAGATATTAGACCTTCTTCTCCCGCGCCCTCTCACCTTAGAGTCTTCAGGCTTTCCCTTTTGGATCACCTTATCCCATCACCATATGCTCCAATAATCCTGTTTTACACCTCACCTAAGAGTAACACAACTTACCTTTCTGAAGTCCCCAAGAGGTTAGAACTGCTGAAAAAATCTTTATCAGAGACACTAACCAAATTCTACCCCCTAGGTGGCAAAATCAAAGAGGATCTGTCCATTGAGTGCAATGATGAAGGTGCTAATTTTGTGCTAGCCCGAGTGAAATGTCCTCTAGATGAATTTCTAGTCCAACCTCAGGTGACCGTACTACACAAGTTTCTTCCTGCTGATCTTGTTTCTGAAGGATCAAATTCAGGAACCCATGTGACTAACATTCAAGTGAACATCTTTGAATGTGGGGGAATTGCCATTGGCATGTGCATTTCTCATAGGATCCTAGATGGGGCTGCACTTAGCACCTTTATCAAAGGTTGGACAGAAAGGGCCAAGGGTTATAACCAATTAACCCAACCAAACTTCATAGCACCTTCTCTCTTCCCCACAAATAGTCCATGGCTCAAAGACTTATCGATGTGGATGTGGGGTTCCTTGTTCAAACAAGGCAAGTGGGTCACAAGGAGGTTTCTGTTTAGAAACTCAGCTATAGCCACACTCAAGGCTCAAACACCGGGCACAGAAAACTCCACACGTCTGGAGATGGTTTCTGCTATGTTGTGGAAGTCCCTCATGGGTGTGTCGAAGGCACGGTTTGGTACCCAGAGGCCTTCTTTTGTAACTCATTTGGTGAACCTGAGGAGAAAAATGGATGAGGCTCTTTGTCCTGAACATGCTATGGGAAATCTTCTTTGGCTGATGGCTGCAGAGAGTGTGGATGATAGTGAGATGGGGTTGGAGGAGTTGGTGGGGAAGTTGGGGACTTCAATATCAAGAGTAGATAAGGAATTTGTTGAAGAATTGAGAGGTGATAAGGGAAGGTCAATTATGCAGGAGAGTCTTAGGGCAATAGGTGAGATGGGATCAAAGAGTGAAGTGGATTATTTTGGGTTTAGTAGTTGGTGCAATTTTGGATTCTACGAGGCTGATTTTGGGTGGGGAAAACCCACATGGGTGAGTGGTGCTGGTTCAATTGGTTCAGTTTCAATGTTTATGAATCTTATCATCCTAGTGGACACAAGGTTGGGAGATGGCATAGAAGCTTGGGTTACCTTGAAAGAGGAGGATATGACTTATTTGAAAGTAAACCCCGAACTCCTCACTTGTGCAACACTGGATCCAAGTCCATTAGCAATGAGTTCAGTTGCCTGATTAGAATTAGCTTTCATCACTAATGAAAGTAATACTTCTTTTAAATCTAATAATTTGGTTTCATGAAAACAAATTAGCTTAGTTGATCCTGAAGTTTATATCAAGAAATCCATTTACCTACTTACCTAGTTTTTCTGTAACTTGTTTAACTCTATGCTAGATCGACTCACATAGTAAATGCAACGTTTTACTGAGATGTGTATGGGTCAGAATTTGATTTCTGACTGAATTATATCTTTCCCCCCAAAAAAAGACAAAACACTTTATACAGAGAAATAAAACACCTTGGCGATCTGCATATTGAGATAAAACAGTAACTTACGATACTTGAGAGAAATTTTTAACTAATTAAAAATAGTGTGTGAAATGCATTTCTAAGAAGGAAGGGAGAATGCAGAGAATGTTAATTAAGGGTCAAATTTTGTATATTCTAATTCAGAATATAAAAGTGAATAAACTAGAAAAACAAAGTGTTGAACTTTGTGACATTTTGACCTTGAGCCAAGCATCTAAACCCTAAACTTGTGGTGAAAAATAATGAACGTTTAAGGAAAACTCTAGTATGATTTAGAATTCTAGCTACTCATCTTTGTCTACACTAGCCGAAGAAACGACGAAAGTAAATGATTATATATAAAGTAGAAGAAAAATACATACATATACCAAAGGATTGAGTTAAAAACGATGAATTGATGTAAAGGATCTATAACTACAACTCAACAACTTCATCCTCCCTGCATTCCCCCACATCAATCACCAGAGTTCCTTTCTTCTTTGTACGTCGAACCCTACAACAATTTCTTCTTGGAGCCTGCTGAAACCAACAAAACCCTTACTTAGCCAAATTTTCATTCCAAATTCACTTCAATAATTTATAATAATGCTAGAAAATAGGTCACACATTTCAATTAGGGGAATTTAAAGTTACCTTATCCCACAAGTGCCGGTCGATTTTCTTACGAACTTCCACCGATTTGATCCGGGTCGGATCCTCCATCTTCCACTTGCAATCGGGGTTTTTCTGAACACGTATGTAACGACTGGAAGTTTCATTGGCAGCACCGTCATACATTGCCTCTGACAAGAAATAGACAAAAGGCTTCTGACAAACATGGCGGCTGACGGGGCGGGTGTTGAACGGGTACGCCGTGTAATCAGCCCGTTTGTACCAGTTGAGGAACGTCCTCGCCGGCATCTCCATTTCCCGGGCCGAGAAAATGCCCCGGAATATTTGAACCGCGTATCCCCATGAAACGGATACGGTCCAGCTCCGGGCTTTGTCGTAGCAAATGGATTGCTGCATGAGCCCGGCTGGGTCAAGCTTCATGGGCTCGTTCAGGCGCTTCAAGGCCTGCACCCGGCTCACGTTTGGAAATATGGGCTCAACCACGTCCAAGTGATGTAGGGACACCAGTGGCGTAACTGGATGGGCCGCCAGAAGCCCAAAGAGATTGCCGTACACATCGAACTATTCAATGTGAAATCAGAAAAAGATTTATACATCAGACGTGGGCTTTGTACACGTGTATAATTTCGATTAGTAGTATATAAGATGAGTACCTAGTTTATGTAGGGTAGTAGGAATTAGGAAGGGTATTATCTACCGACATAAGACGATAGTTTAAGAACGTGGCCCACATTTTCATGCTACGTGTCTTATAGTTTGTGATATTCAATTTTTTAAATAAAATGTAAGTGGCTTCCCTTCAACTGCAATATGATCATCACAATTATTTTATATTATTCAATAAATACAAAATCTTATTGTAAAAAAGAAATTATTCTGTCCCCGCAACCATGGATGTGGTGGCTTCAATGGTTTAGGTTTAAAAAAAAAGTCAATTATATTTATGATACATCATATCATTTCGAAGACCACCTACTTTAAAATTAAATTAATTCATCTTAACCTTAATGCTCCCACATTAATTCAAATTTTACTTAAATTTTTCCAATTTTTCTGACACTGTCCACTTTAAATTTCAACTATATTGGTAAGTAGCAATAAATGGTGTCCACCTTATGCACCCAAAAATTGAATTATTTGTTACTATCTATGTTTCAGCATCTAACGGTGGCAGTGTCCTTATCTATTTTTGCATCTTGCGGCCACGAGCAATTTCTTTTGTTATTATCACTGTTGACACCAATAACATAAACCTTTTAAAAATTTACACAGAAAAAAAAAATTATACAGTGTCTTATATATATAAACTTAGTTATTTCGTGTATCTATGCATAACATCTTATATGTTATGAAATTATATGAATAATGATGACAAAACTTTACACCAACATTTTGTCAAAATTGAGCTCAAAAAACTTATCTACTCTGAACCTAAAAGTCCTCCACTTCCTACTCTCACTAACCCACTTTCTCCACCACTTCCAATTATTAAAATTTCTCCATTACAATGATACCAATCATATTGATTGACTGAGTCGATATCTGAAGTCACAGACACACTTATGTTCTTTCTTTTTCTGTCTATGTTAACCCCTTTCCCTATTTTCCTAGATTTTCCTAGGTACCAAAGACTAAAATTGTCACAAGCCAAAGAACAAAAACAATGAAAATTAAAATTTTTCACAAGTTGCAAAAGTACTAACCTGATGGAACCCTTTCTCCTTGGTGAGTGGAACTCCTAATTCTGCCATACAAGCTTGAATTCTGTCGTCAGAGCCATACAACCCAGGGTACCTCTGAATGCACCTATCTTGCATTTTCTCCAATGCCACAGCCAAGGGATAACTGATGGCAAAACCACCACCCCCATAAGCCATATTATAAGAAAAGTATATATTTTGCAAGTGACTCTCTGAAGAACTCCCAATGTAATAGAACTGATTATGGTCATACTTCTGCAAAACCTTCACCAAATTTTCTGCCACAAAAACGGTGTCATCGTCCCCCATCACAAACCACCTCACATCCTTCATTCCAAGCCTGAGTGTCTCAGACACTATGCGTGAGATTCTAATAGCCGATCTATGCCCCTTTGGATTCTTATACTTGAACCTTGAAGTGTCACCAGAGATCCTCAACAAGGGCAAGGAATTCTCATCACCAGGTTCAGGTTTCACCTTCTGCTCTAACCACACAACTCCACGCATCTCATTGGGCCTCCACCACATCTTGATGTACTCTTTTCTCTGCTTCCAAAGCTTGGCTGAGGCCCCTATGCCAAAGACTATGTGGGAAAGGCTCGTTTCTTCAAAGGGTGGGGACTCTTCTTCAGGTGGGGTGTTGGATATGTGATGGTGAGTGATGGTGGGAATGTGGGGCGGTTGATCACAGTCATAGGAGTGGCTCACGAATCTGAGGGAGTAGAAGAGATAGGAGATGGAGATTAAGAGGAAGAAGAAAGCCATCAGCTTTGAGAAGCTCCATGAAGAGTATAAATGGTCAGCGTCTTTGAAACTGTTCTTCATGGTGGACATGGTTTTCAAGACAGAAAGATGATGAATTGAAACCCCAAAAGCTTGATCATGAGAACCCCATGGAGGTGATGGGGAAGGAGAGAGAAAGAGAAGATTAGATTTGGTAAAGTTTTAAGCTGTGTGCATAGTACACCGAAAGGGGTGCCTGATAAATGGTAAACAAAACAAAAACACTAACAAAAACACTGTTTGGTTTGAAGGTAACAATGAATCTTAAATTTAACAAACTACAGCAATGTGCTAAAGCCGGGTTTGCAGTCTATTGGTTTGATTCCTTATAATCTATGAAAAAAAAACAGAACTTTTTTTTATGAACTGATTAAAACTCATTTCAGTTGTAATTTTTAAAATAATGATTATAAATGATTAAATTTAACATTAGTCCTATTACCCACTATCCACTCATTAAAGTTTCTTTAAAAAACATTAAAATAGATAACATATTAAAAATCATAAAATAACCTGTTATTATTATCTATCTTATTAAAAATATCCTCAAAATTCTTCAACGGGTACTTTTATTGTTTATTTATTAGGGTTAGAGGAACAAGAAATGCGTCTTGATATATTTTTAAAGAATGAAATATAATTATTCGTTTAATTTATATAACTATAAATTTTTCTTATTCGGTGTCTTTACTCGAAAACATTTGTAAATTTGTTAGACATATTATTTTTATTCTACTTTAAATCTACGGTTGCACACATGTCATTCAATCCATACAATAAAAATAATATATAAAAAGATGTTTTTAATATCAATATTGAAATATAAAAAAGTTTTATAAGTGTGAAATTAAACAGTTAATTGGTTATGACATAAATAAATAAAAAGAAAAAAAAATACACTAAATATCGCTATGAAATCTGAAATATAAATTATATTAATACTTCAAACTCCATTAATCATATACCATTATATAAAATATAATATAAAAAATAAATAAATATAAAAAGATTGGACTAAATTTACATACAAAAAAAAAAATCAAAAAGTAAGTAAAACGAATTGAGATTCAGTGAAGCAGAAATACTAGAAATCCATCAAGGTGAAGAGCACAGCTACAAATATTGAGAAAGGAGTTTGAGCTATGAAGGAAGGAAGGAGAAAAGATTGATAGTTTTATTGCATTAACTCTAATAGTGGTGAACATCATTAATTTTTTATATTCATTGCACATGCTCATATCACTTCTAATGAAGATTAAATCATCTACATAAAGGTTTACTATCAAAATTTTACCTCTTTTTGACTTGGTGAACAAAGTATGCTCATTGGAACATTTCTCAAAGCCTTCATGTAGAAAACGAGCCTCAATTTTGTTGTACCACGTTGTTGGTACTTGCTTGAGGCCATATAATGTTTCTTTAATTTGTAGAACTTTCTATCTTCTTCCTCTTTAATGAATCCTTACGGTTGTTGCACAAAGACTTCATCCTTGAGATTTTGTGAAGGAAAACACTCTTGACATCAAGCTGAACAACTTCACATCCACATTGTGTTGCTACTGCAAATATTACTCGAATGGTGTCGAGTCTTACTACTGGTGTGAATACTTCAACATAATCTACTCCATAACATTGTGCATAACCTTTGGCTACCAATCTAGCTTGTATTTCTCCACATCTCCATTTTCATTAAGTTTGGTCTTGAAAACCCACTTAAATCCAATGGACTTAGCACCTTTAGGCAAATCCACTAGTTCCCAAGTCTTGTTCTTCTCTATAGCTTCAATTTCTTTTTAAGAATGTTAATGATTTATAATTATGATTTTAACAAAATTTCATATTGGTTAAGAAATATATTTTGTCATCATCCTAAATCCTAAATCATATTTATGAGGATAAGACTACTACACTCCAATTACAAATTCACTCTAATTACAAGAGGATTTTTTCTATATTGGTTAGGAGAGATCTTTGACATCATATCGGAGAAGGATAAGACTACACTTCAATTATAACCATAATCTAATAAGACTAACAATGAGCAACATTTCAAATTTTAAAATGCTTCCTCACTCTTTTTTGGTGAAACCAAACTTCTTTGCAAATGTGATGTAAATTTCTCTACTTACATATCTCTCACACCCATAAAACTTTTGATGTGTATCTTTTGCCCATGTGGTCATAAACCCACATTTATGAACAAACTTTTGATTCAATTTTCTTGACTACCACGCCTCCCATATTTATAAACACAAATTTGTGAACAAATCTCTTGTGCAATTTTTTTCTACTAGCCCACATCTCACACTCACGTGATCACAAACACAATTCTATGGAAAAAAAACCACTAATAATATTGTCTTTGCTACCCATACTCATGTGGTTACAAGAACATCTCTATAGGCAAGCCTTTTATTCAATTTTCTTTACTAACATACCTCCCACACCATTATGGTCACATACACACATCTTTAGGCAAACCTCTTGTGCCATTTTGTCTATTAGTGTGTTCCACGCCTATGTGGTCACAAACACACTTTTGTGGAAAATCATTGATGCATTTTTTTCTACTAGCACATCTCCCACACCACGTGGTTATAGACACACCTCTATGGCAAGCCTCTAATTCAATTTTCTCTACTACCACATCTTAGACACCCATGTGAGCACAAACACACATATAAGGGCAAACCCTTACGCAATTTTTTCTATTAGCACTTCTCCCACTATTGGAGATCCCATATTGACTAGAGATAATACAAACTTATAGTATATAAATAAAGGTAAACTTCATCTTACTAAGTCAATTTTGTGAGATTGAATTAAGTTTAAATTCTACAATTTTAATATGATATCAAAGTCATCTTAATTGAGTTGAGTTTAGTTGGATCTGTTAAGTCACTCGCTATTGGACTCCCCTCGATTCTCATGCTCGATGTCCTATGAGAGATGCCTTGGAGATTTCATATCAACTAGAAATAATACTAATGTATTGTATATGATATCAAAGTCATAACAAGTTTATCATAGGTTGAGTTTATTTGGTGTTCCGTTATGAGTCGCTTGGATTCTCATGCTTGAGGGAATGTGAAAAATTGTGTTAGAGATCCCATATTAACTAAAGATAAAATCAATTTATAATATATAACTACGAGCAAACTTCATTTTAGTTAGCCAATTTTGTGTGGTTAAGTTATGTTTAAATTCTACCACCTTAGTACCTAGTGACTTGCATTTTTTATTATTTATTAATACAAAACGCAAATGCTTATAATATGTCTTAAAGAATACCAATATGCCTTATATTTTTTTTTTGATTTTTAATAACTTTTTCTTAAGGAACTAACTAAATAGACTCATCTAACTATTCACTTTGGTTGGGAGTTTGAAATAGTAACTGAGGGGTGCTAATAGCATGACTCTATTCATAGGCCATGAAAAGCCTGAATACTAACTAATGAATGAAAGATTGTCTGTCTCTTTCAGGTACATTCTCAATTGCGGCAACAATCTTCAACAATGGCTACCAATTCAATTTCCTCATCCTCCTTTCGATTAGTCACTACCAGGATCCCTCTGTCCCTCTTCCCCAAAACACCAACTATCCTTTCTCCTCTAACAAAACCTCCCTTCTATAAATCCATCACCTTCCAGAGACTTCCATCATCATCTCCACCCTCATCATCATCATCACCGTCCCCATCATCCACATCCCTTCAACCCATTGAAGACCTCCCTCCGAAGCTCCAAGAAATCGTCCACCTTTTCCAATCCGTCCCCGAACCCAAGTCCAAATACGAGCAGCTCCTCTTCTATGGCAAAAACCTCAAACCCCTCGAACCCCACTTCAAAACCAACGACAACAAGGTCCAAGGTTGCGTCTCCCAGGTCTGGGTCCGAGCCTACCTCGACCCCAACCGCCACGTCATCTACGAAGCCGACTCCGACTCCGTCCTCACCAAAGGCCTTGCCGCGTTGCTCGTGCAGGGCCTCTCGGGTCGACCCGTTGGTGAAATCATTCGGGTCACGCCCGATTTCGTCACTCTGTTGGGGTTGCAGCAGAGCCTAACCCCCTCGAGGAACAACGGGTTTTTGAACATGCTTAAATTGATGCAGAGAAAGGCGCTTATGCTGTACGTGGAAGCTGAAAAGGGTGGTGAGTTCACTGAATTGAAGTCACCTGAGTCGAATTCTGACAGCATTGCTGAGAATTCTTCAAGGGGTGGAGAAAGTTCTGAGCTTGGTGATACGGAGGGTGATGTTGGTTTGGATTCTGATGGTGATGTGGAATTGGGAGGGAGGGGGAAGAGGATAAGGGAGAAGTTGAAGAAGGAGCTTGAGCCTGTTGAGTTGGAGGTTGAGGATGTGTCTTATCAGCATGCGGGGCATGCTGGGGTTAGAGGGAGTGATGGAGAAACGCATTTCAATGTTAAAGTTGTGTCTAGGGAGTTTGAAGGGAAGAGTTTGGTTAAGAGGCATAGGCTTATTTATGGTCTTCTGCAAGAGGAGTTGGAGACTGGACTGCATGCCTTGTCGATCGAGGCGAAGACTCCGGCTGAAGTTGAAGGATGAGAGTTCATTAGGCTGCAAGAGAGATCAAGGTTTTATGAGTTTGAGGATGTATGAGTTGTGTTTGTTGAACTATAATGGTGCTCGGTATTAGTTAGAAGGGTAATTTCTATTTGTCGGAAATATACGCTCATGAATGCAATAGTATGGATTTAGATTTGTTGAAGCTGAGGCTTTCATTCCAATAATGTAACAATTGTCATTTAAAAACAGATGTAATGCATTGCTATCATGAACATGTTTTCATTGTTGTTACATGGTACGAATAATAGTGTAATGCATTGCTGCTCCTTCATGGTCAGACTCTGTTGGATGTTGTCTTTAGAGTTTAGATTTTCCAGCCATTCTTTTCATCAGTTTTTAAACTGACGCCAATATATCTAATTAAATTACTTGATTGCACATGTGTTTTTCATTTTTATAATTCCCTTTGATTTTTTGGCTTGGATTCATGTACTTGAAAACTTCTTCGGAATATATGTAATTGAAGGTCACACTTCGCGATTACATGTTTGCATTCTCACACACTATTGATACGAAGCTGTTGTCTTAATTCTATAAGCATGTTTCTTGCTTAAGCTTTTGATGTTGTGACTATGATATACTTTTTCCTCATTCATTGAATGACAACCCTCTTTTCATGCTAACTTTGTAGGTTATTGTGAACGAGTCCCGTGCTGAATATCGTGCCATTATTGCCAAAATTCCTCTGCAAACTGAGGATTAAGTAAGATTCCCCAGATATCAGATGGTGTAAAAGGCATGGTCAGATCAAATGCAAAGGTTTTCTTAGGGAAAGATGTTCCCTACTATTTCTTATCCCGTATAGAAAGTTCATATGCAGAATTGATTCGTGGATACAACCTCAAATATATGGTACCTCACCCATTTGAATCCCCGAATTTAACCATATTATGGGTTGTTCATACTCGATGAATCCTTTTTGTTCATAAAATGGTTTTGGAAAACTTATTCTTTAAGGAAATAAATTTTAAGAAATTGACGTGCAAGCACAGTGAAACACCTATAGGAAGTACTATATGGAGATGTTGTAATTATCTTTGAACTTCCCTGTGCTTCATTTTATATTGCATTTATTTTGATTGGATTTCCAGCTTGTTCTACATTTGTTTTGACCGTTCAAGTAATATTCAAATCATATCTCACTGCACCTAAATGAAAAAAAATTATACAGCCTATTATCTTACTGGATAACAGGGAGATGATCAACCTGAAATCTAAAAGAACTAGTGATAGAGTTCCTGTGTGTATTAAGGATCTTGACACAACTTCATTTCATTAAAGTATAGTGATGCATATTGTAAGCATATTGTAACAGATAAAGAATATATATATATATATATATATATAAGCATATTGTAACACCACACACACACATATATATTACAAAAATTACATAGCCATATAAAGAACTCAAAGTTTGTAACTGTTGTGTTGAGTTTGCTCAAGACTAATATATAGTTTCTACCTCCATGGTAGTGGTGGGGACACCATGTGGATGGCTGTCAGAATTGGAGACCAAAGTGATCAAAAAGTCAAATAGATCAGTGGCTATAACTGCAGAGGTTAAGTCCTCTTTGTGCAAAGTCCTCCTTTTGCCTTGGATGGCCATGATCCAGGACCTTCTAGTAAGTTCCTCAATGAAGAGCTCACAAGCCTTGGAGAAAATAATTGGAGCCTCCCCTGATATCATTTTAACATCATCCCCTGACTTCTTCATGATCTTCTTGATCCTTGCCAGGGGCAGAGGGTGGGGTCCTGTCCTTCCTGATACCCCTCCACACAGTAACCCTGAATATGCACCAGCTTGTCTCATATCTGTTCTACTTCACTATTATGTGCTTCTGAGTTAACTTCACCTTTAATGCTCTCTGATATACTCTTAGTTGTAGCTTCACTGTTATATACACCATTTTGATCGAATCTTTCATAGTTTCACTCCAATAACATGGCCGGCCAAGCCTGCTTTAGCCGACAAATTGGAGTCTTAATAAATAATAATGAATTCTTAATTAGACTCTTTTACTCCAAGACTTTTTATTCTATTTATATATTTGTTGCTTGTGTCTAGAAACATTAGGGATGGTGACAAGGGTTCTCTTCTAAAAGTATTTAGCAATTTTGAATGGATTGGTCAATAAAAGAAATATTTTAGGCACAAATTGAACTTTTGGAGTCACAATCTACCGCAACCAGTTCTGTAAAATTGTACGTTTTTGGATATTTCAAACGTACATCATTCAACCAGTTCTACATGAAATTAGTATACACCAAGCAACGTTACAACAAATGAAAGTTCATTTTATATTCAGTAGCATACTAACTGATAAACATGCCTTGTGTAAAAGAAATGAAACATTAAACAAAATATTTGGACGATAATAGTGTTGTAAAGTTTTCTATATTATATTAAACTTTTTTATATTTCCATATTCGGTACTAGCTTTTTTTGAAACTAGTCATATTTTTTGAGAAACTCCTCCGTCTTATTTTTGTATTAACATCTATGAATGATTTATTACAGTAACTTATGAAAAAACAAGAGCAATATATATAAATAAATAAAAGGTTTAAGGTAGAAAATAATCCAAATTGGATATTACAAATAGGTATAAGCAAAAAAAAAAAAGAAGAAAAGTCATACTTTTAAACTCTAACTTTTGATCACTCTAATTTTTCTGCAACTTAACTTATTCTAACCCTAAAATAATCTCGATAATTAACCAGAAAAATTAAGATTGAGTCTATCTAAAGGAGTGAAGTGACAAGATATATAAACAAAATTATCACTCACTTATGACCAAAGGTAAACATTTAGAAGCAGTTCTGATATAATAATATTTTGATATGACATGAATATATTGTATACAGTAAAGTTATTCCAAACAAAATAAAAATTAACATTTAAGTACATTTCTTGAAGGCAAACGTAAGCCTTCTAAATTAATACACAAACAAGAACTAAAATTATACAAGTTTGTTTATACCATTTTGTTTTAATGTATAAACATAGTTGCAATGAAGAAAATTACCATGATAAATATGAAGAAAAAGTAAATTGTCTTAATGCACAATTACGTTTTTTTTTACGCACTCGAATTTTCTATGTCCAAACTGCGTGAGTTACCATCCAGTGATGCAGTGAGCAAAATTATTATTTTTTTCTTTGAATTTTTTCATTTATTTTATTAATTTTTGGGTTGTTGTCTTTCTTTCCAAGGCAAGTAACAGAAGATTCTGTTCGTTCCTAAACGGAAATCGATTCAGTGCGAAGCGAAAGTGAGTAAGACCTTGTTTATTGCACTCTGCTAATTTATGTTCACTCTTTTTTCTGCTTACAAATACTCTATGTTTAGGGTTTATCAGTTAATTGTATTACTCTGAATTGTTTATTCCAGATTTTTATTCAATCTAATTATGTTGTGATGGCATTCTGATTATTGTTCTGGAATTCGCAGATTGATTTGTTTGTTACTGTATTTGATTGAAATTGTACCATACAATGCCATCGCTGTTTACTTTCAAATGTTGAGTTGTTAGTGTGCTCAACAATGGCAGCTGTTAGGGCTTCCTCTGTAAGACGAATAGGAAGCACAATCAATGTTTCCTTCAATATGGAATTAGTTCAGCGCTGTCACTATCACCATAGTGTGTGTGTGAACGTTTCAAGGTTGCCAAGTGATTCACCTAGTCATCCTTATTACAAAAGAGAGTTACAGTCTGCTAAGAATCGGTTTAGTAATTTGGCTTCTGAATCCTTTGGAAGTAGTCACCAATTTGGTACTAGAGCCAATTTATCTTTTAAACCTGCATTCTCTAGCTATTGTTTTCGGAGTGCCCTTCCTTTTGCTTCCGCGAGCCACGTGTTGAATCGCCGATCTTATTCGTCGACGGTGGGTGGTGATAAAGGAAGTAGAGATGCTGGTACAGAAGTCGCTGCTGGTTCTGGTGCGAGTGACATGAATACCACTGGTGATTCTGTTGTTGGGGGTGATTGGGCTGAGAGGATTAAAGATGCTTGGAAGAGTATGGTCGAGTCAGCATCGTATGCTGGGGAAAAGGTTAAAGCAACATCTGATGATCTCACTCCATATGCTCAGCAGTTGCTTGATTCACACCCATATTTAGACAAGGTGGTTATTCCAGTTGGTGGTACTTTAACTGCTACTCTAATAGCTTGGTTCTTGATGCCTATGATTTTGAGGAAATTTCACAGATATGCAATGCAAGGTCCCGTTTCTCTATTGCCAGCAAGCATATCTGGAGATCCAGTTCCTTATGAGAAAAGCTTTTGGGGTGCCATGGAGGATCCTGTGCGATATTTAGTTACCTTCATGGCATTCTCACAAATGTTAGTGGGTTGTATCTATAGATTTTTTAAATATGTCATTTTGTTTACTATATTTATGGTTATATGACAGCTAACTTTGATTTCCAGTGGTGTAATGGTAGCTCCAACAACTATAACCGCAGAATATCTTGCACCAGTTTGGAGGGGTGCAGTGATAGTTTCGTTTGTATGGTTTTTGCATAGATGGAAAACAAACGTTTTTGCACGGACATTGGCCAGTCAAAATTTACTTGGACTTGATAGGGAGAAAGTGCTCGCTCTAGACAAAATCTCATCTATTGGTCTATTTGTGATTGGTATAATGGCTTTTGCTGAGGCTTGTGGTGTGGCCGTGCAATCTATTGTTACTGTTGGTGGTATAGGAGGTAAGTATTAAATTAAATTGAGTTTGTTGAATTTAATTTTAGATTCTTAATATTTTTTGGCATCTCTGTTTTCCCTATATCTTTGTTTTTCATTAAAGTTGAGTATTGATGGAAGCCGAAAAGTCTTGTTGAGATTAGATTTCGGGAAAGAAAAGTTCCTTATAAGGATACAATTTGGTCGAAAGATGAAACCATTAGCACTGTGGAAATTGGTATATTATTATCTGGCGTGGCAAGCTTCAGTTTGCTTACATAAAAAAGGATAAAATTTGACAAGATAATTTAAATAAGTTTAGATTCGTTAAAGTTGAGTGTTGATGGAAGCCGAAAAGTCTAGTTGAGATTAGATTTCGGGAAAGAAAAGTTCCTTATAAGCATACAATTTGGTCGAAAGATGAAACCATTAGCACTGTGGAAATTGGTATATTATTATCTGGCGTGGCAAGCTTCAGTTTGCTTATATAAAAAAGGATAAAATTTGACAAAATAATTTAAATAAGTTTAGATTCATTAAAGTTGAGTGTTGATGGAAGCTGAAAAGTCTTGTTGAGATTATAGATTTTGGGAAAGAAAAGTTCCTTATAAGCATACAATTTGGTTTAAAGATGACACCATTAGCACTGTAGAAGTTGGTATATTATTATCTGGTGTGGCAAGCTTCAGTTTGCTTATATAAAAAAGGAGCAAATTTGAGAAAATAATTTAAATAAGTTTAGATTCATTAAAGTTGAGTGTTGATGGAAGCCGAAAAGTTTTGTTGAGATTAGATTTTGGGAAATAAAAAAGTTCCTTATAAGCATACAATTTGGTCGAAAGATGGACACCATTAGCACTGTGGAAATTGGTATATTATTATCTGGTGTGGCAAGCTTCAGTTTGCTTATATAAAAAGGATCAAATTTGACAAAATAATTTAAATTAGTTTATAGTGCTTTGGTTCATAGTGTTTTTGCAAATTTTATTGGGATCAGTATACCTACTGAAGGAATTGGTTGGGGTTCTATTAATGGTGCTTTGTGTTTGCAAAACAACTCAAAGTGAAGTGAGAGTAAGCACAGCATAAGTTGTTTTTATAAAATAATACACTGTACAACTAGGTAGGTCTAAGGATTTTGACCTCTAAAATGAGGGGAGTGTACTTTAGAGATTAAAGTACAGTAGTAGCTTTTAATTAGCTAATCAACAGTTGTGATTCTAATTAGATTCAAAGCTTGGTATAAATACGCTTGATTTTATTACATTTCTCAATGGTTGATTTTTTTTTTTCTTTCAATCAACAGTTGCAAAGGCACTTTATCTTTTAAAGCGCACCCCTTGACTTTAGAGGAGTTGCATTCTAATTTTAGAATTGTAAAACAATGAAGAAAGTCAGCTGTAGGAAAATGAAAGAAATAGAATACACATGCACATAAAGTATTTCTTTTGTTCCATTTAGCAGTAACATCAGCTATCCATTTGATTAATGTTTTATTATGTTGCTGACTTGCTCACCATTCCTTGACAAGTTTCACTCTTTTTTTTACCACAAAAACAGGGAATGGAAGATTTCATGTTTCTGTCTTTCTTATGCAGGAGTGGCTACTGCTTTTGCTGCCAAGGACATTCTTGGCAACGTGTTTAGTGGTTTATCTATGCAGTTTTCTAAGCCTTTTTCAGTTGGAGATACAATAAAAGTATGTTGATTTAGTAGGTGCACATTAATGATTGGTCCTTTCATGGTATAATTTGTTTCCTGAACTGTGGTCTTTCGCTTGAATGCCCTCTGTACAGTTAACTTCTTAGGTGAGGAGTGATAATTAGATTTTTACTTCTTGCACATTATTAAGTTAAATAGTCCTTCATTATTGGTGCTTTTTTTTTTTTTTCCAAATGGCCCTATATGTAGTGCATATATAGCTGTAGTTAGTACGTCCAGTGTTAGAATTAGTGTTGAAATGAAACATTGGAGGGCCCAAAATAAAAAATAAATTTAGGTGAGTGTTTTGGAGAAAAAGATACTATGAGTTTGGATTGATTAACATACTTCTCATGAATTTTTTGTGAACTGCAAAGAGCATTTCGCAAAATTTGGAAATCTTGAAGTGTTCATGCATCAGTGTAGGTCTTCCCCTGGTTAAGTTTCATGTTTCTTACATGTGTCTGAGAAATTGTAAAAATTGCAGGCAGGCTCGATAGAGGGTCAAGTGGTGGAAATGGGTCTTACTACCACGTCTTTGCTGAGTTCAGAGAAGTTTCCAGTCATTGTTCCAAACTCATTTTTTTCTAGCCAGGTGGGGGTCTCTATGCTCACATCTTCTGCACTCACTTATGCAATAAAGAGAAGTGGGCCCCACAATAAAAATTAGTGAAGCCTACTTCATTGTTTCTTTCTTTCTCTAAAATGCATCTATGCAAATGACTTTATGAAAGAGAAATCTGTTCTGAACACTTACGCATTACTAATTTATTGTTTTGATCTTTGGCACTACATCATGCTAAGATATGCAGCTAGTTGGAAAATTTTTGTTTGTAGTTTGACTTTCCAAGCACTAGTTGAGCAGGCATATATATAATTCTCTTGTCTTCCATCCCATAATTCTGATTACAGCGACCTTTTTGCTCCTTGTTTTGTTTTAGTTTTAGATGATAACCTGTTTGCAAGAGAAAAAATAAATACCAATATATCAGGGAAGAAGAAAATGCTGACATGTGCCTGTGTTTCAAACCATGTTTTTTTTTCCTTATCGCGAGCATGATTTTTCTTTTATTTCATTATTCTTTTGGTCAATAATTTTGTAATGCATTGCTATCATACCATGTGCTGCTCCTTCATGGTCAGGACTCTTGGATGTTGTCTTTAGAGTTTAGATTTGTCCAGCCATTCTTTTCATCAGTTTTTAAACTGAAGCCAAGATATCTGATTAAATTAGTTGATTGCACATGTGTTTTAATTTTTATAATTCCCTTTGATTTTGGGGCTTGAATTTATTTACTTGAAAACTTCTCTGGAGGATATATAAATTCAAGGTCACACTTCACGTTTGCATGTTTGCTTTCTGACACACTATTGATACGAAGCTATACCTTAATTCTATAAGCATGTTTCGTGCTTAAGCTTTTCATGTTGTGACTATGATATACTTTTTTCCTCATTCATTGAATGACAACCCTCTTTTCATGATAACTTTGTAGGTTATTGTGAACAAATCCCGTGCTGAATATCGTGCCATTATAAGCAAAATTCCTCTGCAAACTGAGGATTTAAGTAAGATTCCCCAAATTTCAGATGATGTAAAAAGCATGCTCAGATCAAATGCAAAGGTTTTCCTAGGGAAAGATGTTCCCTACTGTTTCTTATCCCGTATAGAAAGTTCATTTGCAGAATTGACTCTTGGATACAACCTCAAACATATGGTACCTCACCCATTTGAATCTCTGAATTTAACCATATTATTTTTGTTTCATACTTGATGATTCCTTTTTTTCATAATTTCTAAAACTTAATCTTAAAATATATTTTTAGAAACTGACGTGCAAGACAGTGAAACACCTATAGGTAGGAAGTACTATATGGAGATGCTAATGCTATAATTATCTTTTAACTTCCCTTTGCTTCATTTTATGTTGCATTTATTTTGATTGGATTTCCAGCTTGTTCTACATTGTTTTGACCGTTCAAGGAATATTCAAATCAAACGATATCTCACTGCACCTAAAGTTCAAACACCATACTTAGAGATGATCTATTAATAACCCATAGAAACACAGTACCCTGTAAGTAGGAATAATAGTTTAGCCAACTGGCCAAGGAAACTGATTTTCTGATAAGTTGCTAAAATAGATACAGGAGGATCTGTTACGTGCAATGTTAAGAATTAGTTGTGATTCCAAATGGAATACTGATTACCAATTAATCCCTGGTACATAAGTTGATACGAAGTGAGGCAGTTATTATGTAGCAACTCCTCTGACCGTAACGATAATACAGCTTCAGTAACGTACATTGCATATCAGCATCTGAAAGGAAAACTTTATGTCTCAAATAATAGTACTCAGGTGACTTTTATGCAAGGTTGCCATTTTGAAGTGGTAAGGTATTTTTGTAAAGCTGTCTGTACGTAGTTGCGCTCTTCAACTATGGTTCAGTTTTCCTGCTTTCTATCTTTTTTCACACTGTCATTTAGCGCTGTGTCATGCAATCTTTTATTACTGTGCTATATGTTAAATTCCGCCATATTTGCATTAACATCATTTTGTCCTCGTATTTATCTTGTATCTCTGCTTTTTACAGCGCAAAGATGAACTATACTCGGCTGAACAAGAAATTCTGCTGCTGGCAGTTCAGATCATAAAAAATCATGGGGTTGCTCTTGGCAGCACATGGCAAGAAATGCCTTCTAAATGATGTGCTCTGCAAGAAGACAATTTTGGAAGAAATGGTTGCAAGACATGAGCTTTAGCTTTTACTATTGCAATGCTTACAAGGAATTTGTCATTTATTCACACTGAAGCAGTTTTCTAATACTATAGTTTGCCCGTGTAGTTGGTTCATTTGCCTTTAGGTTTTAATTTTGATTTACTAAAGAATGCAATTTTTTCTCGTTGAGTGAATTCTGGCATTATGTACTCACTTAAGAAGTTATTTTTTACATAAATTATAGAACTTAAAGTTAATAATAATATGATATTGTCTCTCCCTATCTCGTAGAAGTGAGGGAGGCTCTCATCTATTTGGTGTTTGGAAAGGGTAGGTGTACACATTCTTATTCCTGCTGGTAAATTATTTGAACCAGTGAAGTCATTCGCCGGTGATAGAACACAGAAAGATTAAGAAATATTTTTTTGCTACTCTTACCTTAATTGACAAACCTGCAACGTGAAAACCACGACCTTAACTCAAGCTCCTATAGTGACAAACATTCCTTCTGCAAAATTATTCCCTCATTCCATTAACTATCTTTTATATATGCATCCTTCCCCTCTCTAATACACTTAACTAAATTCCTTTACTCCTCTTTCTTCTTCCTGGAATAAACCTTGGTCAATTGCTTCCTGCACCCCTCAATGTGAACCTGCACCCCCACAATTTCAAAATGATTATTTTACCCTTTTTTTAAGTGACTTTCACACTGCCTCCTTGCCTCTGGAACATACTTTCTGGAATTCATGAAATACATTCTGAAATAGGATAAGATTTTCGAAACAAATTTTTCAAAATAAAATTTTCAGAATGCATGAAATATATTGTTGAATAAGTTTTTCATAACAGAAATTGGGTCATTTCACTCGATTATAGGGGTGCAGGTTCAAAAAATGGGGAAATTGGGTCATTTCACTCTTATTGTTTGGCTGGGGCCTGCTCCAGCACTGGATCCATTTCTAGCCTGTCCCATCACTGGATCTGGGCCCAGGACTCGTCAATTCATCTGGGGCAATTGCTCCCTGCACCCAACATGTTTTAACCTGCACCCAACACAAATTGAGAATTCCGAAAATACCCTTTATTCTGGAAATGAAAATCTGGAATTAAAAATAAAGCATTCCAGAAAAATAGATCCGGAAGAGATTATTGTGTTCTGGAAACAAAAATTAAAATCTTATTCTGGATAAAAAAATCCAGCTGAAAATAATACATTATGGAAAAAGTTATCCAGAAGAAATTATTGTATTTATCTATTATTGTATTTTAGATAAAGAGGTCCGGAAGATAATTTTATGTGTACCCATTTTCTTAAGGTATTTCGCAGTGATATAGTGATATGGTGCAGGAAATGCCTTCATCTGGCAGTGACTTTACATGCATCAATGCTCATATCAACCAAGATCTCTCATTCCCTCACTTTGATTGAATTTTCAATCTACACCAGTCAAGATTTACCCAAAAGGTTTGTTCATTGTTTTCTGTCAGAATTAGGAAGTTGAATTTTGAACTATGTTTTAAACTGTGGTCATAGAAAAACAGGTCGAGCAGAATTCTGAATTGGTTTTTAATTTTTCTAAACTGAAACTGAGAAACTTTTAAATTTTTTAAAATTATTTATTTAATAAATTTTATATGAACTAAATTAATTTAAAAATGAATATTTTTATTCTTAATAAATTTATGACTTTATTTATGACAAGTATTACAAACATAGTTCTTAGAAGAGATGTAAGGGCAATATGTTTTCATAGCATTTAGTCTTTAGAGTGGTGCCCCATTTTAAAATGACAAAGGTCAATGCTTTTAAAGCTACAATTTGGTTCAATAACAACAATTGAACAATAGAGTGATGTGTAACAGGTCTATTAAACATGTATAATCCAGCAATCATGCTAACTAAACCAATCATCTTTTTTGTTTTCGTTTCCTATATAAGGCATTGTGTTGAAGTAAAAAAACATATCGCAATGAAGAGAAGAAGTGAGTTTAGATATTGAGATAAAAAAAATATGGGAATATGCAAGACATTAGTGAGATAAAAAATTTCATTGAACTTGACAGTTCGAGAATGAGTAGTAGAAACATAATATCCAGTGGGAAGCTTAACAAGAACAAGTTTAATAGGATAGGATGATAATAAGAAAAAGCAAATAAAGTGGCACAACATGATTTGTGGCTCCAGAATAAATTATCCAAGTAGTTTTACAGGAATCAAAATTCTTAAAAGAAGAGATACTACCTGCAAGTTGTTGATGAATAGAACTTACAAATATAGAGCCTACTTGATTCACTTGTGCTTGATTGGTAAGGCTAAGGCTATTAGTAGTGGTTTACTACAGAAGATTCATAAGGGTTTGGTATTGTTGAGGAGTGATACGTATAGCACAGTTTTCCAGATTCTTCTGTTCCTTATCAGAACATATGCTTCTTGCATAGTAACATTATTTGCTTGAGAAGTTTTAACATTGTAAAACTTGTGACCTGGATATGGGAATCACAGACTTCCCAACTAGTTTCTGAAATGCATTCAAATATTCTCCTTCAATCTCGTAGCAACTACGAAATAATATAGCTTTGGAGGCACTAAATACCTTTGCAAGCCTTTTAAGTCCCCTACCCCAGAATCATTTTCCTGGTAGAGATTAGCACAAAAAGCACGTGCCTCATGTCTTTGAAAAGCCACTACTGAGGGAAATGTCACCCATTCTGGTGGCACTGTTAAACTTTCTGGAGATAAGGGAGCTTTTCTTGTGCCTGGTGGCCCTAAGAATGCCATTGCAGAAGCCGAGCAAACAGAAAAGAAGATTGACTTCACTTGAAGCTCTTGAACAATGTCTGTCATCCGGTGGGGATAAAAATCACAAATTATCCAATCCGGTAACTGATTGGCCACAAATTGCTTCACAACATGTTGCAGCTTATCATATGCCAACTTTAAGTACTGAATTTTTTTAAATGGAATGTCCAGGGTGGCCTCAACACCTTCTGGCAAGAGCTCTTTATCCATGATGGCATTGGAAGTTGCACCAGATCAATCAAATGAGCTAAAGTTGAAGGAAGTTTAGGAAGCCTTTGAATGTTTTTGGGAGTTGATATGAAGGAGACATGAACACTAGCTTTGGCTAAGGCTATGGAAAGTTGGAAAAATGGGATCAAGTGACCAAAGGCAGACCTTGGAAGCATCACTACATAGATTGTATTCTCAGCCATTTCATAGGTCTGCTTACTGTATATGCTCTTCTTGCTCCACCTCGCTTCAGTATAGATATGTGATTACTTCTTTCAAATACTTCCTACATTTTCAAGTTTGTATTCACAGTGTCTGCAACAGGAAAGGAGAAAATATCAACAATGTTGGTCATGGCAACTACAAGGCTAAAGGGTGTTGTGGTTATGATCCAAATTATTTGAGGCTTAAAAAAGTTTATTATTTTCCAAGAAATTGAACTATTAAAAAAATTATTATAATCTTTCCTTTAATTTAAATAAACACTCACATAAGTCTCGTATTATTTATAATTTTCAAATCTCTCTCTCTCTCTCTATATATATATATTAATAAATGATATTTTTCCTAATATTTTTAATAATGTCATACTCATCTCTCTTGCTTCATTTATTAAATAAATCTTTTTTTAATTTTATATTTCAAATTTTGATTATTTTTTATTTAAATTATAGTTAATATAATATTTTTTAAATAAAATAAAGGAAGTAGGTATTATTTTATTAAAAATATAAATATTATTTATGAAAACATAAATATGTAAATGTTTATTTGAAAATTAAAGATGATTGATAAACCTATCAATCAATAAAGTTGTTTTAATTTGACTAATAGTATTAAGTTCAACCTAGATTAATAATATATGTTGTTTTGTTACGTTAAATACTAATTGAAACTCAACTAATATATTGTAGTGGAAAGACATGACGTGTTTTTCGTAATTTTTCACGTTATCTTATTTTAGTACATTAAAAATTAATGTTTATATTTTTAAATAAATGTACTATTATAAAATATAAAATAGAGTGTGTAACTATTTTGGTAGATGTATCACTCCTTCTCTAATATTTTCTCCTTACAAATTAAACATATTTTGTTGTTTTCTTTTATCAGTTTATTTTTTTGCATTGTAGATTTTTATTTGTGAGTGGAATATGAAAATTAGTTACAGAAAAATATTTTATGTTCTATAAAATAAATTAAGATATTACGATTTTAAAATATAAAGGATTATAATATATATATATATATATTATAATCCTTTTCAATCCTCAAAATTTTTAATTTTCTAGATAATTAGATATTACCAACCAGCAAAAGGAAATTCTCTTAACTATCTTAAACAAAGCTCTTTTATTTTTAATTTTTTAACCATTAATATTCTTTAATATATTCTCTTTCATCTACTTTCTAAATTAAATTTAAATTATTTTAGAAGTAGTGATCAATAATTAAAACAATCTTACATACTCTACACATTTATATTCAAATAAAATCATTTAGTGTGTATATAAAATCTAAAAATTACACAATTCAAAATAGAAAATTTTACAACACAAATTTTGTATTCTAGAATTAAATTAATTATTTCAGACTCTATCCCATACTACAAAAATTTGTATATCAAATTATACAATCTAAAACAAATATTTTTAAATTTTTTGAAGATATGGGATAAACAGAGAAATCCCAGTGTGATTCTGTAATCGATGTTCTACTTAAGAAAGGTTGGGTGGACATTTTACTCATTTCCTATTCCTAATTCAATAAATATTGTAAATTAATATTTGACATATGAAACTTGTAAAATATATATATATAATTAGAATATTTAAGGACTTAATCCATATAAAAAAAACAAAAGAGAGATTAAAGATATAAATCCTTAACCCCAATATATATACAAGGAACCAAGACTTATTACAAAGATTTATGCTACATCCTCCCCAACAGAGACCAAAAAGCAGAAAACATAGCAAAACTGAATATGAAGTCTCTTTGCAGTGAAAGCCTCCCATGACAGAGATATTCCCAGAATAGCACCAAGAACACAAAGATCAGGTCCCTTGCTCCATAGAAGCACAGATAAATCTCTGAACAGAAATACCTCAAATGCAAGCATAAACCTTTAGAAAGAAAACCTGCAACATAAAACACCACATACCTTTCTGCAGCCTATATTCAGACCATATTAAGAAAAAAAACACATCTTAAACCTAACTAAGAGGATCAACAAATATACCAATGAAGCATAAGATATGTTACATAGATTTAATAGTACATTGGCACCATTTGGGATATAAAAAATTCTCTACTTTATGTTTAATCCACAATCAGACTTTTAATGGAGTCAAACACCACACTTCAGTCATATCAACCTTAATCTACAATATGTAACCAATTTTTATTTTTTTTGCATGATTATTCCTTTCAAAATTTCAATCTTTGGTTTTTCTTTAGCAGAAACAACAACAATAAGACGTAGAATTTTTTAAAGTTGAAACTGTTCGAACCAAAATAATGAAGAGACAATAACAGAGTTAGCTGCTGTTACTACCCTGCACTGAGCATTAACCAGTCACTCAATTTCAATCTTACCCTTCCAATTTCAATTTTTAGATATAATTATTCTTTTGAGAATGGTAATTTACTCTGATATAATCTATTTTAATTTCTTTAAGTTCACCATTCTGAAAAGAATCTGAATGTTTGTAAAGTTAAATTGGATGAGTAAAATTGATAATAAGTGACAGTTTAATGCTTATTGCAGGAAGAAACAGCTCCCAGCTCTGTTACTGGCTCCTCACTATTTGGGTTCGAAGAGTTTCAAAATCAAAAGACTTCAGGTCTTGTTGAAATGTGTTACTGCTAACACAAACCTGAAACTGCAGTTTTGAAAGAATGGTAATGCCAAAAAACAATTTGGTTACATATTGCATAAGAAATAAAGGCCACGTAATAATCTGCAAGTACCTTAGAAAGAGTTTTGTAAAAGAAATAAATTGCACAAGCATAAAAAAAAAAAAAAAAACAGAGTTTTACAAAAATATCACACACACGTTTACACTAGAATTTAAAGATGAAGTTAGTACAATAAAATTAATTACAGAAACAAAAAATACCAACAGCATATACTAATACATTAATTAGCCTTTTACATGAAAGCATTTGAATTGTATAAATAACCTCAAACTAAGATAGTTAATAATAAAATAATAATAATAATAATTGTTCTTACAATTTGTGTGAGATCGAATATCCATTATCAAGTCTCTTACATCTCCTCTCTTTTCAATTTTTCAGTTGTTCTTTCAGGTATGTCTGTGAAGGTGAGGTACCTGCAAAATTCTTCAACCTAAGTCAGTTGAAGTGTATATATGATTATCTAGTTCAGAATTGAAAGAGTCATTATTTTTTACCATGAGATGCTCTCTTATTTATAATTTTTTATTGGATTTTGTGTTGTGCAAAGATTCGCGTAGACCCAATGATCCCTTAATCATGTTTTATCTCTTCTAATCAAGCTTAATTTATTTGATCTATTTTTTATATCAGTAAGAAAGAATAAATAAATGTAAACTACTTCAGGGTAGTCCAACCCTTATACAAAACGAAAACTCTCCCCCTAAAAACAAAAAATCAAAGACTCCTACCAATGTTAACAAACAACACATAAGCAAAAACCCAACCAATCAGTGAAGTAGCGTGATATTGGTTTTGGCTGAAAGACCGTGCTATTATATAAGGTGATCGGTCTTTTGGCTTCTCGATTCTTAATATAATAATAGTAAATAATAATAATAATAAAATTATGCAAGAGGCCATAGCAGAAACCAAAACACATATATACAAATGAAAAACTATTAGTGAGTAAATATGAGTCAGAAATCTGTAAAAAATTTCTTGAGGGATGAAAAGGAATATAGTATCACAATTCAGTGCATTCCTAATTTGTTCATGAATTCACCCACTCAATGCATATTTTCTATCGAAGTTGAGAAATTTATGAAAAGTCTAAATTTTGGAGAAAAAAATAAATGTATTTTTTAAAGCTATGAACTTCTTCAAGAGGACCATGAAAGGGAGGGGAAGACTCTTGCGAGAAGAAATCTTATTTGGAGAATAAAAGGAAATATAAACCTTATTTGAAGAAAGGCTAAAAATCTTGGAAAGAAAAAGGAACATAATAATGAACCAAAAATTTGTCTTCTACAATATCTAAGATAAGAATAATGGAAGACTTTAAATTGGAACAAGTTTTGCTCAAAATATTGAGAGAAATTGCAAAGAGTGAGGTTGGGGAAGTTGTAGTTGGAGGTTAGGAGAAAGAGGAATGTGTTACATAGGTTGGAGAAAATTTGGGATGAGTGAAAGTTATTCTAATGGAGCATGAGAGTTAGTAGAAGGAGAGGAAGGTATTTATACTAAATTGAATGTGATAGTGACAAAAATAAGAGTTAAAACATTTAATTTAGAGAAATAAAACTATTAATTGAAGGATTGAAACATTTTATTATAGTGAGAGAATGAGAGCTCTTTTTTATAAAATCATTATTGTACAAAGAAAAAAGTCATAAATAACTTCATAAGATAAGCGTTATTTACGTTATATCCTAACTACTACGGTTTACTAGAATACATTAAGATATCTCAGCAGCTTCTCACCATATACCTTAGTGAAGTTATATGATCTCTATTAAACATAGATTTTTCATACTTAAATGTACCATCAAGCAACAACTCATATATTATCATAAGTATATGACGTCAATTTCATACAATTTTCATTATTCAGATACAATTCATACCATCCAATCACATAATATTCAAGAATCTTTCCAACATAAAAAAAAAACACTTAACTACCAAATGATCAAAATCTAATAACATATAATCAAACAATTTCATCAAATAACATTTGTGCAAGAAAATTTTTAACTTGGAATCACATCCTCTTCACATCCGGATCTTTTAGCCTAGGATATTATTGAAAGTTAAAGTTAACTTCCTTTATCTTAAATTATTTATTTCAAATGAAATTCTAGCTCAAGTAGGAGAACTACTCCAAAATCTGATGACCTAAAGTAAGTTATCCAGACATAATAGTTGAGAGAATCACTTGTATCAGTTGACCCTTTTAAGATTGATGACCAAATCCTATGTAAAAACAAAGAATGAGGGATATTTAAAGTAAATAGAAATTGACTAAAATAAGAGAGTAGAAAAGTTGAGAGAGAGAAAATATAGGGAGTTATGTTTTGTGTTAATTTTAAGTATAATTACATTTTTTGTTTCTACATTTAGAATCAATATTTAATTTACTATCATGGTTATTAAAAAATTTAATTTGATCCTAATATTTTTTTAAAATGCATTTAAGTTGGTTATTTTTGTTAACTTTGGACTAATCACATTATGATTTTATGTGACAGTACAAACATAAATTGTGATTTGTTTACATGTAACTCTCCACGTCAATTCTTCCTACACCCCACCCACCTCCCCACATCAAAATAAATTATTAAATGGATGATTTATTTATTTAATGTTAATCTTTAATTTACTTAAAATACATTAAATTAGTATTTTGTGCTAAACATAAATAACTTTCTACTGTTAACTTCTCTATAAATTAAAATTAGTTTATGGAAAGCTAGTTTTGTATAATTTATTTCACGTAGTTTTCCCACATTTTTATTGTTAACATCAATTTTATTTTTTCTTTTATATTTTTCTCTCTTAAAAGTGTTTACGGATAAGTATGTTGAAACAAACCTGATGTGAAAATGGACATTGTACCTAACTCCATGTGGAAAATAATAAAATTTCCATTACTATATATTAACATCTTTAGTTTTTATACCAACAATTTTATCAACAATATGCTACTATAAGTAAATAAACATCACCAAGTCTTATTATCATGAAAATAATATATTTAATTGGTTTTTTACTATTTTTTATAACTCCACCTATTCTCATTTCAATTAAGTAGACTCCACCAATATTCAGTAACATAAATATTAATAGTAGACTACCTTTGTTTATATTTTTATAATAACATTTTCTAAATAATATAATAAAAATTATGTTATTTCTCTCTTTATTGTTATATGAATTATCATATCTTTATCAATTCATTCCTCATACTTGGAGTATATTTAGTAAACTAATAAATTAATTACTAGTTTATTTGACAAACTTATAAGTTAGTTTGACCAACACAAAAGTTTCTTATAATAATATCATAATTTATTTTATGAGCTTGTAACTCATAAACTATAAAATTAATTCAATTAACTTGTAGTCGATTTAATATTTTTTTCTATTATTGTCTCTTATATTTTAATATATTTTCTATCTTTAATTTTGTTTTACTAATTATTATTACACATTTCAATCTTATAGACACAAATTAACTATTACATATACTTTAATATATTTTTTTTATCTTTAAAAAAAATCTTATTATTATTACACATTTCAATCTTATAGATATAAATTAATTATTACATTATTTTTAATATTTGTTAGGTTATTTTTTATGCATTTTAAATTAAAAAAAATATTTTATATTACAAACTGAACTAACAAAAGATGATATTTGAAAATTATACATAATAAAAATTAAAAAAAAATCAATATAATAATAAATTAAATTAAAAAAATAAAAAGTTTATTTTTTTTAATTTTTTATTAATACTCATTGGATCAAGTCATATTAAGAAATTATATATTCAAATAAAAAAACATACATGACTGTAAAAAATATAAATTTATTAGAAGGATTAATAAAATTTTAATGTTTTATATAAATTTAAAATTATAATTATATAATAATATATTTTTGTTCAAAGATATAAATATCCTTTATATAATAAAAATGAGATATAATTATCTGTTTAATTTTGGTTAATATTCAATTTATTACCGTAATTATTAAAAAATTGAATTTAATCCTAAAGTTTTTTAAAATGATTTAAGTTGGTTCTTTATGTTAATTTTAGACTAACAAAATTATATGAAACACAAAAATTGAAATATAAAATATAAAACTTTGACATTATCTCTAAAGTAAACAATCTCTTCTTCTATCAAGACACCTTAATAGTAATCTATTATTAGCATCTCCTTTCAATCTCATAATGAACAAAATCAACATTCAAGAAAAAAAAACTTAAGGGAGTGGATTACACTCAATGAGAGTGTGTTAAGGTTTTTTCTTGGAATTTGGGAAAAGATGTTGTTAGTAAAATTATATTTTTATTTATTGTGTTATATTATCTTTTCTAGTAATTTATTTTGGCAATGAGTTAATGTGAATTAATATTTTCCCTGTATGGTAACTAATAATGAATATATATGATATTGTCATTGAAATGTTTGATTTCTGTAATTCATGTACATGCACCGTCTCATCTTTAAATTTACTTTGCTTATTAGGCGATTTCATCTTCCATCCCCATAATTTAAAAAATATCTAAATTACTTTTTGATATTTTTTATTAGACCTTTTTCTTAATTCTAAAATGTGAAATTAGGAGAATTTCTCATAATTTAGAAAATACCTAAATTTCTATTGAGTATTTTTCATTAGATTTTTATTCTTAATTTTAAAATGTGAAATTTGGAGATTTTTTGAATTATAAAATTTAAAAATTAAAATTTATGATTTTTCATATTTTGAATACAAATTTTGTATTCCAGAATTTATATCCTGCATGTTACATTTCAAGAAACCAAATTTGTATTTCGAATTTTACAAGAATACAAAAATTTATATTTTAGATTATATAATAAAAATAAATGTTTTTATAACTTTTGAAAATATGGGATGCACGAACAAAAAATGGAGGTGTGATTCTGTAATGAATTTTCTACTTAAGAAAAGTCACAGATGGGTGAAGATTTTACTCATTTCGCATTCTTAATTCAACAACTGTTATTATAAATTGATATTTGACATATGAACACGAATCTCACTTTTAAGGTATTAACCCATAACCCAATATGTACAATGAATAAAAAAAAAAGAGATGTAACCCCCCTAAACAGCTCCCCCATAGTCACCTTTTTCCTTTTTATTTTTTTAATTCTTTCTCTCTCCCAACTTCTTTTCTTTTCCTTCTTTTTTAATTTCCTTTCTCAATTTTCATATATTTTAGAATCTGATAGTACCACGCTGTAATTGAGAAGTTAAGAAACATTTATACCGATCAGATTTTCAAACAATATATCTAAAAATCTCTTATTTTATTTTTCTTTATAATTTAGTCATCAATCTTAGTGAAGTCAGTTTAGAAAAGTATTTCTCTCAACTTGATTAAGCTCCTACTAAAATTTGGTAATGTTTAGATAATTTTCTCTAGATTCCTAAATTTTAGAGTGGTTCCCTGTTTGAGGTAAAATTTCCATCAGAATAAAAAATTTCGGGTAAAGGAAACTAACTTTAATTTTTTAATAGCACTCTAGGCTGGAAGATCTAGGTGTGGAGGGGATGTGGTCCCAATATTCAATTTATCTTGCAGGGATGTTGTTTGTTTATATATTGTTTAAACTTGTAGAAATATTAGATTTTGATAGTTTAGTATTTAAGTGTTGTTTTTATTTTATTTTATGTTAAATAGGAATTTTAATGTTGTTGATTGCGTTTTGAATTATATTGTATGATGAAGATTGTATGGAATTAAAGTCATACATTTGAGATAATGTATGAACTGATGTTTGTGTATTAAGTATTGATGTTTACGTGGTAACATAGATTTCTCTGATAATCTAAGTCACAGACTAAGATATCAGGTGGTGGTGAGAAACTGACGGAGGAGTTCATGCACACCGTGACATATGAGATGCACGGCTTGAGTTGTATTGAACTTACCCTGATCCTTTCTCTTAGATTCGTTGGTAATCTAAGTCTTAGGTATTGGATCAGGTGTTAGTATCTAATAGGACTTACTTAATAGTCTTCCGGAAGACATCAATTGTTTGAATATCCTAGATGTGTATATTCATGTGGGATTTATGTGATTTTTTGTGTTGAGATTTGAAGAAGATTGAATAATTGAAAAATCGATCAATGTAATTTGGTTTGCTCTTTTGATTAAATTGTGTATATTATAAAATTTTATTTTCACTAACTTACCTTCACTTTTTTTTGTTGTGTTAGACACTGCGATGACTGTACACAGGTAGATGATCATATAGGTGAAGAAGGTTCTGAAAGACATTAAGATATTATTTTGAATCTTATATTGAAAATATTTGTATTTCTATAAGTCTTAATCATGTATTAGAAATGTTTTAAAAAACTCTAAATTTGTATATTGGCAAGTAGGATTTGTATTGTAATAATTAGATATATTTATACAACATTACAAGATACCTCCAAAAGAGTCTTACAAGAACACCCAGAACCAGGACCTACTACAAAGATTTATGGTACACCCTTCCCAACAGAGACCAAAAAAGCAAAAAAC
The DNA here is from genome assembly GCA_013389735.1 of Phaseolus lunatus. NCBI lineage: Eukaryota > Viridiplantae > Streptophyta > Magnoliopsida > Fabales > Fabaceae > Phaseolus > Phaseolus lunatus. Next base: position 47,445,429 of record CM023866.1, read on the forward strand.
ATAGCATTAAGTAGCCAGCAGCAAAGAAGATGCACTGGACCATCCCAAATGGACTGCCTGATTTTTGGGGTAGCCCAAAGTAACCTCCGACAACACCAAGCAAAATTGAATATGAAGTCAACCCTCCTTTGATAAAATGCTTCCCATCACAGAGATAGTCCCACAACTATTGATAAAACCTTCCTTTGTAAACACACTCCATTCAACAAAAGAGTGACACACCTAAGACTTGAGATACGAGGTCAGTGCTCTTTACAGTGAAAGCCTCCCATGACAGAGATATTCCCAGAATAGCACCAAGGACACAAAGATGAGCTCCGTTGCTCCATAGAAGCACAGATCAATCTGAACAGAAATGCCTCAAATGCAAGCATAAACCTTTAGAAAGAAAACCTGCAACATAAAACACCACATACCTTTCTGCAGCCTATATTCAGACCATACTAAGAAAAAAACACATCTTAAACCTAACTAAGATGATCTATGAAACATAAGATATGTTACACAGATTTAAGACACACAAAATAGTACATTGGACCATTTGGGATATGAAAAATTCTCAACTTTTTATTTATATTTAATCCACAATCAGATTTTTAATTGAATCAGCTTTTAATTGAGTCAAACACTACTTCAGTCATATCAATCTTTTTTCTACCTAAAAAATATTATTCCTATAATTTCTATGCATCTCACTTATAATCTTACATGCATTTTTATTCTATACTTATTATCAACTCATTATATCTTAATCGTTGTAATATATATGACCTTTGTACAATATGTAACCAATTTCTTTTTGCATGATTATTCCTTTCAAAATTTCAATCTTTGGTTTTTCTTCAGCAGAAACAACAACAATATGACCTAGAATTTTTTAAAGTTGAAACTGTTCGAACCAAAATAATGAAGAGACAATAACAGAGTTGGCTGCTGTTACTACCCTGCACTGAGCATTAACCAGTCACTCAATTTCAATCTTACCCTTCCAATTTCAATTTATAGATATCATTATTCTTTTGAGAATGGTAATTTACTCTGATATAATCTATTTTAATTTCTTTAAGTTCACCATTCTGAAAAGAATCTGCATGTTTGTAAAGTTAAATTGGATGAGTAAAATTGATAATAAGTGACAGTTTAATGCTTATTGCAGGAAGAAACAGCTCCCAGCTCTGTTACTGGCTCCTCACTATTTGGGTTCGAAGAGTTTCAAAATCAAAAGATTTCTGGTCTTGTTGAAATGTGTCACTGCTAAAACAAACCTGAAACTGCAGTTTTGAAAGAATGGTAATGCCACAAAAAAAAAATTGGTTACATACTGCATAAGAATTAAAGGCCAAGTAATAATCTGCAAGTACCTTAAAAAGAGTTTTGCTAAAGAAATAAATTGCACAAGCATAACAAAATAGCAGAGTTTTACAAAAATATCACACACATTTACACTAGAATTTAAAGATGAAGTTAGTATAATAAAATTAATTACAGAAACAAAAAATACCAACAGCTTATAGCATATACTCATACATTAATTAGCCTTTTACATGAAAGCATTTGAATTGTATAAATAACCTCAAACTGAGATAAATAATAATTGTTCTTACAATTTATTTAAAACCGAATATTCCTATCAAGTCCTTTTCGTCATCTCTCTCTTCAGTTCTTTAGTTGTCTTTTCAGATATGTCTGTGAGCGTGAGTACCTGTAAATATATTCCGACATTTAAGTCAGTTGAAGTGTATATCTGATTATCTAGTTTAGAATTGAAAAAGTCATTACTTTTTATCATGGGTGTCCTCTTATTTATAATTTTCTATTGGGTTTTGTGTTGTGTAAAGATTAACGTAGATCCAATGATCCCTAAATCATGTTTTATCTCTTTTAATCAAACTTAATCTATTTGATCTGTGAATTAGCGTGATATTGATTTTGGCTGAAAGAGCGTGCTACCGTATAAGGCGACCGACCTTTTGACTTCTCGATTCTTAATAGAACAACAACAACAACAACAACAATAATAATAATAGTAAAATTATGCAAGAGGCCATAGCAGAAACCAAAACACATATATATGAATGAATAACTAGTAGTGAGTAAATATGAAAAGTCAGAAACCTGTAAAAAATTGTTTGAGGGCTGAAAAGGAATATAGTATCACAATTCAGTGCATTCCTAATTTGTTCATGAATTCACCCACTCAATGCATTTTTTTTTTATCAAAGTTGAGAAATTTATGAGAAGTCTAAATTTTGAAGAATAAAATAAATGTATTTTTAAAAGCTATGAACTTCTTCAAGAGGACCATGAAAGGGAGAGGAAGACTCTTGCAAGAAGAAACCTTATTTGGAGAATAAAATGAAAAATAAACCTTATTTGAAGAAAGGCTAAAAATCTTGAAAAGAAAAAGGAACATAATAATAAACCAAAAATTTGTCTTCTACAATATCTCAAGTAAGAAAAATGGAAGACTTTAATTTGCAACAAGTTTTGCTCAAAATATTAAGAGAAATTGCAAAGACTAAGGTTGAGGGAAGTTGTAGTTGGAGGTTAGGAGAAAGAGGAAAGTGATACATAGGTTGGAGAAGAGTTAGTAGAAGGAGAGAAAGGTATTTATACTAAATTGAATGTGATAGTGACCAAAAAAAGTTAAAAAATTTATTTTAGAGAAATAAATTCATTAATGAAGGATTGAAATAATTTATTTTTGAGAGAAAAAATTATTAAACTGACAATTAAAAATTTAATTATAGTGAGAGAATGAGAGATATTTTGTATAAAATCATTATTGTAGAAAGAGAAAGTCATAAATAACGTCATAAGATAAGTGTTGGTTATGTTATATCCTACCTACTACGACCTAATACAATACATTAACAATTAGGGTAATTTCAAACATTCAATATCTTCTAACTACAAGCATGTATGAATTCCCTCAGTAGCTTCTCACCATATACCTTACTTAGTGAAGTTATATGATCTCTATTAAACATAGGTTTTTTTATACTTAATATATCATCAAGCAACAACTCATACATTATCATAAGTGTATGACATCAGTTTCATACCATTTTCATTATTCAGAAACAATTCATACTATCCAATCACATAATATTCAAGAACCTTTCCAACATAAAAAAAAAAGACACTTAACTACCAAATTTTCAAAATCCAATAACATATAATCAAACATTTTTCATCAAATAATATTCATGCAAGAAAAAATTTATCTTGGAATCACATCCAAATCTTCTAGTGTAGGATACTATTGAAAGTTAAAGTTAACTTCCCTTATCTTAAATTATTTATTCCAATGAAAATTCTAGCTAAAGCTGGAGAACCACTCCAAAATCTAATGACCTATAATAAGTTATCCAAACATATCAGTTGAGAGAATCACTTTTATCAATTGAGCCTTTTAAAATTGATGACCAAATCCTATGTAAAAACAAAGAATAAGGGACATTTAGAAGAAATAGAAACAGACTAAAATAAGAGAGTAGAAAAGTTGAGAGACAAAAAATATAGGGAGTTATGTTTTGTGTTAATTTTTAGATATAATTACATTTTTAGTTCTTACATTTAGATTCCATATTCAATTTACTGTCATTGTTATTAAAAAATTTAATTTGGTCATAACATTTTTTTAAAATGCATTTAAGTTGGTCTTTTTTATTAATTTTGGACTAACCACGTTAAGTGGTTCTGATGTGACACAAATAAGTATAAACATAAATTGTGATTTGTCTTACTGGTAAGCCTCCTTCTCCTCAATTATCCCTACACCCTACTGCCTCCCCACATCAAAATAAATTATTAAACGGATGATTTATTTATTTAATGTTAAGGTCCATCTCTTTCATATCTTAAATTGCTTATTTTAATCTTTAATTCACTTAAAATGGGTTAAATTAGTATTTTGTGCCAAACATAAATAACTTTCTACTGTTAACTTCTCTATAAATTAAAATTAGTTTATGGAAAGTTAGTTTTGTATAATTTATTTCACGTAGTTTTTCTAAATTTTTTATTTTTAACATCAATTTTATTTTTTCTTTTATATTTTTCTCTTTTAAAAGTGTTTACGGATAAGTTTGTTCAAACAAACCTGATGTGAAAATGGACATTGCACCTAACTCCATGTGGAAAATAATAAAATAACCATTACTATTAACATCTTTAGTTTTTATACCAACAATTCTAACAACAATGTGCTACTACTATACGTAAATAAACATCACCAGGTCTTATTATCATAAAAATAATATATTTAATTGTTTTTCTACTATTTTTTTATAACTTCACCTATTCTCATTACAATTAACTAGACTCCACCAATATTCAGTAACATAAATAAATATTAATAGTAGACTACCTTTGTTTATATTTTTATAATAACATTTTCTAAATAATATAATAAAAATTATGTTATTTCTCTTTTTATTGTTAAAAGAATGATCATATCTTTATCAATTCATTCCTCATACTTGGAGTATATTTAGTAAACTAATAAATTAATTACTAGTTTATTTGACAAACTTATAAGTTAGTTTGACCAACACAAAAGTTTTTTTTTAATAATATCATAATAGCTTATTTTATGAGCTTGTAACTCATAAACTATAAAATTAATTCAATTAACTTGTGGTTTATTTAATATTTTTTCTATTATTGCCTCTTATATTTTAATATATTTTTTATCTTTAATTTTTTTTACTAATTATTATTACACATTTCAATCTTGTACCAACCAGTCTTCGGACATCGACGACCGCTAGTAGTGGTGGACCACGTAAGCTGGGTCCCACAAGCGGCGTGAAACAGTGTTCCACAAACGGCATGAGCCAGTGTGCCAATTAGTGGTCGGAGATTGATCACCAGGGTATGCCGACGTGTATTTGACAACAGAGTGAAGCCGATGTGACGTCGAGCATTGATGGTTCAAACAGCTAAATTGGGCCACGAGAGGGGGCCCTCAGGAAACACAACAGTTATCAGTGAAACGTTCAGAGTTCGGGGAAACCTGAGTCACAAGGTGCTCATACGTGTGGTGTGAATGAGCATTTGGGCGCGACACAAGCAAAGGGCCCTGGGGGCACTAAGGCTCGCTAGGGTTAGGGTTTCCCAGGGACAGACCGCATGCATGGCACGTCACCTGAACAATTAAGGCACCCTCAGAACGGATGGCCCCATAGGCTAGGTGCACAAGTTGATACCCAGGTGGTCATTCCGTTAGAGTTTTACACTCTAGCAAGGGAAGCCCTATACGCTAGATTACACTAAGATTGGGTAATAGCGGCGCAAGGGCATTCGTCCAGAAACCCTAAGTGTGGGTAACGGAAACAGAGGAAACCCTAGATTATATAAACAACAGTAAGAAACCCTAAATAGGTACGCAGTTTCTGAAACTAGAGCTATTACACTCACTTACTGTTTCTTGTCCTAGGATTGACTTGAGTGTCGGAGTGCAAACGGTCTCTAGGGCACCCCTTTCTCTTTGCAGGTACAGGTGTTTCGATCCAAGGAAAGCATCCACCCAAGGAGAGAGAGGAAGGCGTGTGAACATCATTAGAGTTGAGTCAACCGGCAAGACAAATCTTATAGACACAAATTAACTATTACATATATATTTAATATACTTTTTATTATCTTTAAATTTTTTTTTACTTATTATTATTACACATTTCAATCTTATAGATATAAACTAATTATTACATTATTTTTAATATTTTTTAGGTTATTTTTAATTTTTATGCATTTTAAATTAAAAAAATATTTTATATTACAAACTGAACTAACAAAAGATGATATTTAAAAATTATACATAACAAAAATTTTAAGAATTTTATATTTTAATTTAAATAAAATATTTAAATAGGATATTAAATAATTAGGATTGGTATTTATTTAAAATTTTGAATATTTTAGTAATTTTATATATATTGAATTTTTATTTAAATAAGACATTAAATAATTCAAAATTTATATTTATTTAGGATTTTTTAATATTTTAAAAATTTATATATTTCAGATTTTTATATTTGAATAGGACATTAAATATTTAAGATTTATAATTATTTAAAATTGTAAATATTTTAAGAATTTTATATATTTTGAATATTTATTTAAATATAACATTAAATATTTAAAACTTGTATTTATTTAATATTTTGAATATTTTATAATTTTTATTTAAATAAGATATTAAATAATTTAAAATATTTATTTATTTATTATTTTGGATATTAAAAGAATTTTTTTTTTATATTTTTATTTAAATAAGACATTAATATTTAGGATTTGTATTAATTGAAAAAATTTATTTTATATTTTTAATAATTAAATTAGTTTAACGATGATTAGATTGAATGAATATTAGAATTAATATCTATATATAGAAATTATTTTCAGTCAAATTAATTTAAATGATATTTATAATTCATTCAGTTAATATACATTATTAAATAATACATTCTTATGAATTTTTATTTCTTTATTTTTATTAAATTTTTTTTTTATCTAATTAAGCAGTAGATTATTTTTCTTTCTAAAAAATATAGATACATATTATTATTTTCTGTGAAAGTTATGAGCACAAGTAATCTCTTCTACACTGACCAACATAACAACAAATAGAATATTATTATAAACTTTAGAGTGAAATAAATAAATAATGAAAAATAAAAACGAAGCAATGAAGTAAAAGTATTAATTTCATTATTATTGATACAACATTACAGTAAAACGCTGTCTATCACCTAATCTTCCCAGCAACATCAATTCGCCTTTGTTTTCTTCCGTCACTGCTGCAACCCTTAAACCCCTCTTTCCTTTCTTCTTTCTCCGCCGCCGGGAAAACCCGAAGTACCGGCAAGTCTCAACCTTCGAATGCTCTCTGCAAGATTGGAATCCCAACTAGTCGGTGCTCAAGTTTCTTTTTTTCGTTCTAGGTCTCTAGGAATCAGGGCTTTTTATTCTGTATTGTAAGGTAACTCTTATGCCGCCAACGAAGTTTTATTTTTCCTTTAAATTTAAACACTTTTTGGTATTTGGGGTATTGACTATTGGCATCATTTTGTTTTTTTTTTTTTGCTTCGAACTGGCTTTTGGGGTGGTTTGTTTAAGTATTGTTGCTTTTGGGAGTTTGACATACTCTTTTGTGTTGAGTGTTTGGGGTTTCTTCCATGTTTATTTATATGCAATGGTGGTTATTCGAATGTTAACATTTGATGAAGTATTATTTTGGTATAATGTATTGGTGAAATTTTTCTAGCCATGATCTGGTTTTTAGGTTTCTTTTTGGTTATTGTGATTGCCAGGATTGAGTAGCTTCTAGGTTTTAAGTTACTTGGTGGGTGGTTGAACTTGAAACAGTAGCAGTATGCTTAAAATTTTAGTTCCTGTTTATGAAGATGATACTTTGAATGATTAATTTCTCTTTTACTTTACCCGTCGTAGTTTTAAACTATCAAACTTTTCAGGATTCGTGTTTTGTATGTATTTTTTGCTGGGTAAACAATCCTAGTTGATGATCAGATTGTCTGAATATGTTATGCAGAGTTGGGTGTTAGGGAGGAATCCATGGAAACACAATCAGACGGTAATGAGGACACTATAGCTGCCATCAAAGATATGAGGCAACAACTTGAAGCTCGCATTGAGTGCCAGCACAAGGCTCACATGGAGATGCTTGCTTCTATACAAGCCGTAATACCTAATCTTGTTTCATCCCTTGACCTTTCTCTCAAGGTTGTGTCTTCTTTCAACCAGCGTCCTTTTGCTCCTACACCTGCTTTGCCTCTGCCTGATCCTAAATTGAACCCCAGAAAACCTAGTGATCTAACTCACCGCTCCAATTCTGAATCCTACGCTGATGGCTCTACTGAAGCTGACTTGACAAATCTCAGGAATCAAAAACTCAAAACATCTATCGATTCAAACCCAGCCTCTCAAGTAGATTCTGAGAAGGTTAGTCCGTTAGCAGTGGTTCGGTCACTGGTCGCTGTTTGTCTATTAGGGCGAGTACCCTTCTCACCAATTGATTCTTCCACTGTGTCAAGGAAATTGGAAAATGACCAGGCAGTGACACCTGCAGAAAAGTCAGCTCTTCAGGAGCTTGGGGGGGATTCAGGGGCAATACTTGCAGTGGAGATAGCTTTAAGGTCAATGGCAGATGATAATGGTGGTGTTGAAGTGGAGGAATTTGTGGTCAGTGGCAAGGCAAGAATTATGGTTTTGAATATAGACCGTACCCGACTTTTGAGAGAATTGCCAGAAAGTGCACAGTATCAACAGCTTGAATCAAGTTCTGGAGATGGGAATGTAAATCAAAATCAAGTTCAACAAATCACTAACAATGGTACTAATGTGAATGGTAGTTTGCTTGGGATGGGAAGGCCAGTTCTGAGGCCAATGTCTGAAATGTGGATACCCCATGGGGACCCTCATATGTCAGGGTTGCAGCCAATGTTTTCAGGTGGACCAAGGGGAGCACCCAGAGTAATGGGCATGATGGGGACACATAGAGGTATGAGTATTTCTTCAATGCACAGACTCCCATTGGGGCCAAATGCACAAGGGAGTAGTCCTAGTGCAATGTCACAAAAACCAAGAACATTAGAGGATGATATGAAAGATCTTGAGGCTTTGTTGAATAAGAAATCGTTCAGGGAGCTGCAAAAGTCTAAAACTGGTGAGGAGCTTTTGGACCTAATTCACCGACCAACTGCAAGGGAAACTGCTGTAGCTGCCAAGGTTTAAAGTCACTGCCTACTTTAATAGGCTCTATGCTAAATTTTCCCTTATGCTTGTTGTCTGCTTTGATGCAATTTTCTACAGTTTAATCTAATTGGGCTCTTTTGCAATGGGTTGTTTCAGTTCAAAACAAAAGGTGGTTCCCAGGTCCGGCAATACTGTGACTTGCTGACTAAAGAGGACTGCCGACGTCAATCTGGTTCCTTTATAGCATGTGATAAGGTTAGTGATAAGGACATTATTTTACTGTTTTTTCATCTTTTAATTTTTATTTCAAACTTTTTGTATCTGTGTTGGTTTAAACTAATACGCTGATTATTTGGTTTTAAATGAAATCTAACCTGAAGATTGGTGTTTACTTTTTCTGTTAGCCTTTCTTGACATGCATTAATGATCCTTCTACTGCCAGGTTCATTTTAGACGGATTATTGCTCCACATACTGACATCAATTTAGGGGACTGTTCTTTTCTTGATACTTGCAGACATATGAAGGCATGATTTTTACCTGACTCTATTTTATTTTGAAATTATTTTCATTTTAGTAATCCTTATTCTTAGTTTGAGTTGTGTATTGTTCTTTGACAGACATGCAAGTATGTTCACTACGAGTATGACCCTACTCCTGATGTGTCTCCAACAATGATGGGTGCCCCTCCTCCTCCCAAACCGCTAAAGCCTCAGCGTGCTGAATATTGTTCTGAAGTGGAACTTGGTGAACCACAATGGATAAACTGTGATATACGTAACTTTAGAATGGACATTTTAGGTCAATTTGGAGTAATAATGGCAGATCCACCATGGGACATTCACATGGAACTGCCTTATGGAACAATGGCTGATGATGAAATGCGCAGTCTTAATGTTCCTGCTTTGCAAACTGATGGGCTTATTTTTCTATGGGTCACTGGACGAGCAATGGAACTTGGACGGGAATGGTATTGTTTGTGTTTGGTTATATGCTAATTGTTATTTTTCTATGGGTCACTTGGACGTGCAATGGCTTATTTTTCTGTATTCCGTATGCTTCTTCCAGCTTGGAACTTTGGGGATATAAACGTGTTGAGGAGATTATTTGGGTGAAAACAAATCAACTTCAGCGAATAATCAGAACTGGGCGCACGGGCCACTGGCTCAATCACAGTAAGGAACATTGTCTTGTTGGAATAAAGGGTAATCCTGAAGTGAACAGGAACATTGACACAGATGTCATTGTTGCTGAGGTCAGGGAAACAAGTCGTAAACCAGATGAGGTTTGTATAATATTCACCTAATAACAATGTCATTCTAATTTTCCTGTTGTTAAAATTAAATAATTCACATTCTTAGCATTTTAAAAGTTGTCAATGTATTCTTGTAGATGTATCCTATGCTGGAGAGGATAAGTCCAAGAACAAGAAAGCTAGAACTATTTGCTCGCATGCACAACACTCATGCAGGGTTGGTTTTCTTGACTGGTGTATTTTCCTTCGAGTTTTTCTTTCATGGTATTCATGAAATAGTTTGATTGAGGTTGAGGATACTCTAATTATGAAATGGTTTTTGATGCTTTGTAAGCGAAGTTTACATGATAATGTACGAAGAACCTAAACTGGTAGAAACGTAGAAGTAGACTAGTTGTCGGTTTAGGGCCTAAAATTCATGTTGATAGAAATTATAGACTGTTGGTGTTCTTTATTGTTGATTATGTTCTTCCTTGTTCTCCATCAGATGGATGTCTCTTGGTAATCAATTGAGTGGTGTAAGGTTGGTTGACGAGGGGCTGCGAGCAAGGTTTAAGGCTGCTTATCCAGATGTGGAGGTGCAGCCACCATCACCTCCCAGAGCTTCTGCTATGGAAGTAGACACTGGTGTTGCTGCTCACACGAGAAGTCCATTTGCAGCCGCAGAATCAAAGTCCAATTCAACTCAGTTTGCGGAGACTGCAGCAGCTCCAGAAACTTCCTTTGCTTCAGAGGATAAGTCAATGGCCATTGATGTTGACATTGGTTAAGTTTCCACTTCTGCTCATGCTTAGTTAGAGCAATTCCTTGACAAAGCTGAAAGCAGAAGAGCATTTTGACTTTTTCACCATCATTAATTTGTACTCTTTCACACTTCTTTTTAGAAAAATTATTAGAGTAACAAAGGTATCTGGGAAAGAAATATTTCATTTAGGCGAAGATGCTTTTGTAAATGAAATAATTGTGTTATAGTTAATGATGAGGAGTGTTGTAAAAGTGTAATTCCAGTTGTACCTAACTACAGTTTTCTTTGATGTTCAAACATCAATTTTGGTAATTTGTTATGTTATTGCAGTCTACTGATTTTGCAATCTCAGGAAAACCAAACTACATAGATTCGTGAAAATTGAAAGCATGATGTTGAGTTGAAAATTGAAGGAAACATATGCTGCACATATAAATGAATAGGTCCTTGTTCAGGTATTAATGGCTAGGCATAACTTCGAACATCATGTAGAAACAAGATAACTTTCATTTTTAGTTTACCTAATGTCTCTATTTTGTACATGCTTTTATTTTTATTGAGGTTTTGTATTTTTTTGAAAGACTTGGATACTTTTTTAAACACATATATATGAAGTATTTGATAATATCAGTACCAAATTAGGTTAAGCAAATGCATATTACTGCTTAATGCTGAAGTGAGACTATTTTCACCCTTTAAACCTTTTTATTGAAAGAAAATGAAAGGTGGATTCAACTTGGTATGTTCAGTGAAATGCAATTCTTTTTAATAGTTTATTACACATTCCATGTATAAATCATACATTCATTAAATTAATTAAGTAGATAATCCAGTGTCTCTGATGTGCCTGAAAATTATTTAGAAGTCAGCTTTGTGCATATTCAAATGTCATATAATAGAAGAAAGATTATCCATATATTTTGAATTTTATGGAAATGTAAATGAAAATTAATAAAGGTGAAAAAACGAACAACCAACAAGTTTTAGGTAGGCCTTTAATTTTGTAATTTTGATTTGACTTAATTCTACAATTTTAATACTATTATTTTTAAACTAAATGTTTGTTTCCATTCGTTAAAGATTCATTAAATGTTTAATGTAATATAAGTAGAAATTAAATTAAAATCGACGTTGAAATTAGAAAAAAACATGTATTACATATTTAATAAATTATTCACGTATAATAGTCAAGTGGATTAGAAAGTCTAACATATAAAAAATAATCAATTAAATCAAACATAAAAAATCACACAATTAATCATTTAGAGAGGAAATTTTATTAAACGAAGATTTGGGTAATTTACTTTAAAGACAATTATATATATATATATATATATATATATATATATATATATATATATATATATATATATATATATATATATATATATATATATAAATCTTAGGGACTATACAATATATAAAATACAAAAAAAATATCTTTGTGAAAAATAAATTTTTTAGTCACGATTCTTGGAAATCTCTTATAGTTTCATTATTTATTTTCTTTTTTTATTCATGTACTCATTACAAGTTGATAATTAAATTATTGAAAATTTTAATCCTAACCAAATTAATTTAAATGAATATTAAAACTGAAAACATACTAACATAGTCAATTTATGATTCGTTCAGTTAAAATATTATCAAAAAATATTCTCACGAATTTTTTATGTTATTTATTATTACTGATTTCATTTTTCTATTAAAACAATAAAACTTTGCTCAGTCTGTTTAATTAGTAGAGTATTTTTTTATGTAATTAATAAGTGGAATATTATTATAAACTCTACAATGAAAATAATAATAAAACTAGAATATCTTAACTTTTTATTTATTTATTATTGTTGTCGATATAATATTATAGTAAAACGTTATCTACCACCTAAAGTTCCCGGCAAAATCAGCGTTTGTTTTGTTTTCTCACTACTGCAACCCTTAAACCCCTAATTCCATTGTTCTTTCTCCGCCACCCAAAATCCACGAGTTCCGGCGATTTTTCACCTTCGAGTGCTCTCCACTAGATTCGGCATCCCAACTCGTCGGCGTTCACGTTCCCCCTATTCATGCTAGATCTTTAGTACTCAGGGTTTTATTCTGTATTGTAAGGTAACTCTTATGCCGCCAACAAAGTCTTTTCTTTTTTTGCTATAGATTTAAGCATTGTATTTGGGTTGTTAACTGGTGGTATCATTTTGGGTTCTTTTGCTTCGAACTTGTTTTTTTGGGATGGTTCGGCTTATTTATTGATGCTTAGGGAATTTGGCATGCTCTTATTTGTTACTTTTTTGGAGTTTCTTCCATGTATATTTTATACACAATGGGTTTTATTTGAATGATTACATTTGAAATAGTATTATTATTTTGATATCATTTATTGGTGAATTTTAGCTAGCCATGATCTGGTTTTTGAGGTTTTCATTTTGCTTATTGTGACTGCAATGGTTGAGTACCCTCTAGGTTGTTAGTTGCTTGGTATCTGGTTGAACTTGAAACAGTAGCTATATGTTTGAAATTTTAGTTCCTTTATGGTTAATTTTGTGAAGATGATACTTTGATTAATTGATTTTTCTTTTACTTTACCCGTTTTAGTTTTAACTATCAAGCGTTTTCAAGGATCTTGTTTTGTATGTATGTTTTGCTTGGTGCACAATCCTATTTGATGACCAGAATGTCTGAAAATGTGATTCAGATTTGTTACCGAAGACGTGTTCCATTCCTAGAAAACAATGTAACATGGTAGCCTTAATTTTGCTAGATTTCTATTTAAAATATTTCGAACAGAGATTTTCTATTTGGCCTAAATTTTTATTTTTGACTCGTCTTATTTCAATTCAGTCTTAGTTAACGCAGTTTTCGGATGGTTGATACTTCAAGGTTCACGCACATTATATAGCAGGGGATCTATTCGACCAAATGCATTAGAGTAAAACGAACTTGAACAATGGAGCCAGCTATCTTGTGAGGGTCTGGCGTTACAAGTGTCTAAAACATATACCATTTTTAAGTATTGTAATGTAAATTGAAGTTATTATGGGTAGTAAAACTCTGTTAAAGTGGCCAAAGCAGATCACAAATTCTCTAGTTGTGCAGTTAATTAAAGCAGAAAAGGACGTGCACAAAGCTGTTACTATATTCGATACTGCTACTGCTGAATATAGTAATGGGTTTCGTCATGATCATGAAACTTTTGGTCTCATGATCTCTAGGTTAGTTGCAGTGAATCAGTTTAGGACAGCAGAAGGGATGCTTGAGAGAATGAAGCAAGAAGACTGTAAGGTTACAGAGGACTTACTTTTAACTATATCCAGGGGTTATGGACGCGTGCATAGGCCACTTGATGCCATCAGGGTTTTCCACACGATGGAAGGTTTTCAGCTTAGGCCCACTCAAAAGGCTTACCTTACAATACTAGATATTCTTGTGGAGGAAAACCATGTAAAGAGGGCTATTGGATTTTACAGGGAGATGAGAGAAATGGGATTTCCGCCTAGTGTTGTTTCCCTCAATATTTTGATCAAGGCCCTCTGCAAAAACAAGGAGACTGTAGATTCTGCCTTACGGATATTTCGGGAGATGCCCAACCGCGGGTGCCAGCCTGATTCATATACATATGGTACATTGATTAATGGGCTGTGTAGACTTGGAAATATCATTGAGGCAAAGGAACTATTCAAAGAGATGGAGCAGAAAGGTTTTTCAGGTTCTGTTGTTACCTATACTAGTTTGATACATGGCTTGTGTCAGTCTAATAATTTAGATGAAGCTATTGGATTGCTTGAAGAAATGAAAAGAAATGACATTGAACCAAATGTTTTTACTTATAGTTCTCTTATGGATGGTTTATGTAAAGGTGGTTATTCATCACAAGCAATGGAGTTCTTGGAAGTGATGGTCAGGAAGAACCATTTACCCAACATGGTTACTTATAGTTCTTTAATCAGTGGACTGTGTAAAGAAGGAAAGCTTTGTGAAGCCGTGGAGATTCTTGACAGGATGAGGATTCAAGGCTTGAAGCCAAGTGCAGGGTTGTATGGAAAAATCATAAGTGGCCTCTGCGCTGCTGGCAGCTTTCAAGAAGCTGCAAACTTCATTGATGAGATGGTGCTAGGTGGTATCTCACCAAATCGTGCTAGTTGGAGCCTTCATGTTAGGATGCATAACATGGTAGTCCAGGGTCTTTGTAATAATGTTGATCCAACTCGTGCATTTCAGTTGTATCTGAGCATGCGTACTAGAGGCATCTCTGTTGAAGTTGGCACTTTTGATTGTCTTGTCAAATGTTTTTGTAAGAGAGGAGACCTGCACAAATCTGCTCGGATTCTTGATGAGATGGTGTTAGATGGATGCATTCCAGATGAACAAATATGGAATGTTGTAATTGGTGGACTTTGGGACCGAAAAAAAGTGAGAGAAGCCACTGAGCTGTTGCTGGTTGAGCTGAGACAGAAGTTTGTTGAAGCTGAAAGTTGAAGTCTGTGTTTCTACACATTATCCATATGCATTGCATTCTTACTGAAAACCTTTGGTATCACATGGCCTTTTTCTATATTCTAAAAGGTTGTTATTTAGTTGCTAATTGAATGTGTTAGGCGCATAAATCTTGCTTATTGTTTATTATTGCATTTAGTCTCAATAAATTTTGTGCTGAGCCCTTTAATGGCTTGTTTGTTATTTGTGCTAACTGCTAAATGAATATTTAACTGTTTCTAGTATAGTGTATCTGTCTTTTAAATGCAATGATTTGATCATCATGTGACTCCACCATCAAAAAATAGAAAAAGAAGATTTATTGGATATTGTTGAAGAAAAAAGATTTCTTGCAATCACTGTATCTTTTGAACTCTTAAGTTATACGAATGAATTTCAGTGAATTCTAGGTTTCTAAATTACCCATTTCTTTTGATCCGCTTCATAGAACTTCAACATTTATCAGTGGAAGCAATATCTAGTTGCTTTTGTGTAAATTTTGTCGTCATTATTATCTGAACATGGATCTTACATGGACAACTAAATATGCTCTAATAAGTGTATACAATAACAGACAGGAATTCAATTCTACTAATCTTTTATTTTTGGAGCTTCATAATATTACTAGTTCATGCCTAAATTGTTGCATAATGAAATTTGGAATTTTTTGTTTTCATGGAAAAATAGTTTTATCTTTAGCTTTTACAATTTTGACATTGCAGATCCAAACTAACATTTTTTTTGTGTGACTGAAGATGTGCTGTCTTTGCAATTAATGATCTCACCTCATCTCAAATGGGTGACATTTTCTGATGATCAGTGTCTCTGTGATCTGATGGTTTGAGCTTCAAATTGAGAAAGTAAATATGCTGTGTAAGATTTACAACTAAGCTTTCCTTGGGGACCGACTTAACACCAGTTTCTCTCTTCTTTGGGGCCACTGCCTTGGCTCCTTCGCAGCATTTATTTTAATGCGGAACATGCTTTTTGGAAAAGATTTTCCAGAATCCTTACCGTCTGGGCATGAAATGTATGAACTTTTAGGTGATATTTTGTTGCAAGTTGGGCTGGAAGGGCGGTTGATCCATCAATTACCTACAAGCCCTTGGGGGTAGCAACCCATAACAGATGTTCCCCTTGTTGTCTTTAAAGTTACCTATTAAACATAACAGGAAGCAGGAGTCATGGCCTTTGATAGAGTCACAGTTGCCACTATTTCTGAACATTGGAGTGAGGTTGGCCAAATGGGCAGTGCTCTGAAATGTTTGTCTAATGACTTTCTTATTTTTATGGATGATCACTTACAAATACAAGTGCAGCAGTCATGACCTTGCTGACAGAGTCACAGTCACCAATATTTGTGAAGAGTGGAGAGAGAAGTTGGAAATCTAGGACTGCGCCAGTTGGTAAAAGGTTGGCCAAATGGCCAGTGTTCTGAGATGTCTGATCAATGGCTTTCTAATTTTATGGATGCTCACCTTTTGCAGGCAGCTCTAATTTTTTGTGTGGTGCTGCTGATGTTCCCTTCAAGTTTCTTGGATTGCCAATAGGTGTCAACCCTAGGGGATGTATGACATGGCAGCCAGTTGTAAACTCTTTTAAGAAGATACTAGCTTCTTGGAAAGGAAAAGGATTCTTTTAGAGGAACAATTACTCTCCTAAACTCTGTACTTTCAAATTTGCCTCTATATTTCTTATCCTTCTACTAGATGCCAAAGTGCATTGCTAAAACGCTAGTGGGTTTAAGAAGAGAAATCCTCTAGTGAGTTAGATGAGAGAAAAAAAGATTGCACAGATTAGTTGAGATCAAATTTGTTAACCTAGAGAGTAGAGAGTGGAGAGGTTTGGGGTTACAACCAGAACTGTTTAATATTAGCTTGCTTGGTGGTAAGTGGGTATGACGTTGTCTAAAATATAATAAAGCACTTTGGTGGTGGGTACGAAGGGAAGGAGGATTGATAATCTTGATTTTGTTTGGTGGCAAGACTTGTGTAAAATGGTGCGTGAGGTAAGTCTAGTTCAGTCTTTGTGGTTTTCAAAAAATGCATCAAGGGAAGTTAGAAAAGGGAAATCTACTAAATTTTGGGAAGACATGGATAGGTTCAACTCCCCTTAAACTTTTTTCCTAGGCTGTATTAAATATCAGAAGACAAGCAAACATTTTTATCTTTGAAAAGGGGAGTGGAAAAGGGCACAATGGTGTTGAAACTAGAAGTGGCGTAGTGATATGCTTTTTTGGGATCTCTTGCATCTTTCAAATCTCATTTCATAGGTGAATTTATCCGAAGAAGAGAATGATTATTCGATTTGGTTAGAAGACAACTCCAGGTCTTACTAGTGAGTTTGGGCTATTGCATTTCTTACCAAACAAAGGAAAACTCTTTTTCTGCAATTTTGTGTAGGAACATTTGGAAGAGTTTTGTGCCTTGCAAAGTAAAAGTTTTCTCTTGGAGGACTATTCCTGTACGATTGCCCACTAAAATTGCTCTGTTTAGCAGACATTTTTTTCATGATCCCCAATAAACCTTATGTCGTTTTTGCTTTAGTCATCAAGAAGATTGCAATCATCTGTTCTTCTCATGTTCTATAGCTTCTCTACTTTGATATCATATATATGCTTGGACATGTTTTTACGCAGTTCTCTCTACCGTGTTTGGAGACTATTTTCTTATTATTCTAAAAGGAAAAAGCAATAAGAAGGCTCGGTACCTGGTGTGGCATGCATTGATGTGGTCTATTTGGTCACTCTGCACAACTTTGTTATTTTCAGCATGCTTGGTCTTTTATTTGGTGAATTTATTAAGGTTGATTCTCAGTCTTGGTTAAAATTTCTGGTTGGCAAAAAGCTAATTTATTTTTCAGATTGGTACATCAATCCTATATCTTGTCACTCCAGCTCATCATGACTTTTCTCTTTTACAATTGGTTGGTGCTTTGGTGTTACTAGTTATGGAAGGAGGAGGAAAACACTAGGGCATGTGGCATTACTAGTATGTTGTGCATGATGGTGATTGTTTGGATTATTCGGTCTTGTGAAAGGATAACTTGAAGGGTCCAATGATTGTTTTCTGTTTTTTATTTTTCTGCATAACTTTGTATCAGATTTCATGAAACTGGAATTGGCTGCTTTTGCTCAGTTTTATTTCTTTTAATAAATTTATTTTTGCTATAAAAAAACACATTAAAAAATGCTATCGTAACTAAGGCATCCCCACATAAAACAAAACCACAGCTCCCACATACCAAATGTAAATGAGTTCAAATGAAAAGCCACTCACCATCATACAATAGAGCTCCCCTTCAGATACATCTCAATCAGCTCAATGTCGCTGAAGAAACGTTTAGCCTATCAAAATTAATATGAACATCGTTGCGAACTATCCAATTACCAACCACCTAAGAAAAAGCAAGCTATATTAATTTAGGGCATTTTCATTGTAAACATCATACACTAAGTTGTAAGTTTAAAATCTTATTATTAAGATCCTAGATCTTAAATAAGACTTTATAATAACCAAGGATTGAACTAAAAGTTCCAGAGAAATCTAAAAAGTAACATCATAAAGTTGAACATATAAATGATAAATTAAAATGAGGACTTCAGTTATATTTGGTAATATTATTATGCATTGAATGTTAAATGCAAGTGAACAATTTCACATTTATTGACATGTTTTTTTGGCTATGTTGAATTTCTTTAGGCCTTCTAAAAAGAATAAATCATAATAAAAAAATTGATGCTTTGACAATGTTTTATACATAATTAATTGTATCAGTGATTGATTGTGAATATATCCGTATTTATTGTAAAGAGTGTGATATTTTAACAAATTTTATATTTTATGCAACTATTTATAGTATTATTTTATTCTAAAATTTCATTTATATTCATTATTATCATTTGAATATATTATTAAAGAACCGCGAAGTGGTTGTTTTTGGAAAAACAGGTTAATTAAGAGATATTTTTTTTCTTGTAATAATAAGCACCACTCCGGTGATTGCGATATGGTGGCATTGATCTTAAAAGAAGAAAAAGGAAATGCGAACATTTCTTTTTGGTATGCTAACATTAACAAAACTTCCTAATTGTTGGCCCACTCAACCTTTTATGAGTCATATTGGCACTACAAATCCAAGATACCATTTCATCTCATCTTAAAAGTATCATATGACCCAAAAGTCTCAACTGATATGAAGCAAAATTTTGTCCTCATCATGTCATACTCTTTGAAAATCCTATCCTCAACTGTTTTGATCACTTTTTAATCCTCTTTAGAATCAGTGAAATGAATCCCAGAGCTCAAGTCATCACATCACTTCCGATGAATCATCCGTTTTGAAATTTAGAATTTTTTTATGATTTTATTTCTAAAAAACATCTTAGTGAATTAAAGGAGAAAAATATATATAAATTTTATTTGGTTTCGATTTCTTAAGTTATCTGAAACTATTGAGTATATTGAAACACTAATTATACACAGTAAAATAATAGTTAATATCATATAAAAGTTAACTCACATCAACCTGGTTTTTTCCCTATTCATTTTTCATGCATGGATGATTCCTTCAATTAGAGAAGGAGAGAGAAAGCATAAGCATAAAAAAAGCAAACTACATAATACACTGGTTAACAGACACAAGCAACTGGTGGTGGTGTAAAAGACAACATTTTCATATGCCAAATCATATTTTTTTATTATTATCTCCACACTTTTGCCTTCAAAATTGTTAACTTTGCGAATACAAACACTCAACACTGCAATCTAATGGCATGTACACGTTTGCTAAAGTGGAAACTGATACTTTATTCATTCGGGGACATGGCAACTTCTGTTTCATTCAAGCAATCAATTCAATCGTTTCATTCTCATGATGCCAACTCACTCTTTGTTGTCTGGTAAATCAGAATATTTTTTTACTTTTTTAGCTATAACCAAAACAATTTCTGTTCTCATAAAACAAAAATCAGAATTCTAAAGACTAGATCCTAAGATAGCAGCAGAAAAATAAACAATTAAGAACTGAACCCCGTATGCAGTTGTTGTAATCACATTTTCAACAATGTCACATTATTATCATTGCTTCATTCTACATCTGAAGAACACCAAGAGCGTTAGTGAGTTATGAGATGCATACAAATGCTTTTTGGTTTTTCTTTTCATGAACTTAAAATGACAGTTAACATAAAAGAAAAGTTAAATTAGTTCATAACTAAATTATTTGACAATTTTTAGTTTCGTCTCTCAATTACATTTTTTTTTGTTGAATCTTTTTGAATTTGTATATGTTTTTTTCTTAGGCCTATGAACGTTTTTTATGAAAAATTAAGCACAAGGACTTAATTAGTTCCTGCATTCATATCAGTACAATTATATATGCAGACTTCAAACCTTTGTATTTTCATCTAATATTCTCACAGCTTCATTCAATTCAAGTATTCTTTCATAATCTCTTTAAGTTTCACCCATCTGCTACAAGACAAAAAGACTCAATTAAGAAACAATACAAGTTAGGGAAAAATAAATAGTTCAAGATACACATTCATTACTCAACAAACACTTTTATTAATTCTTTTATCATCAAACAAAATCTACATATAGAAATGAGCACAAAAGGATTTATACACGAATATACTAAATGTATACCTTATGTTAGTCAATTTGTCCTTATACTAAGAGGTCAAATAATCAAATAAAAATCAATTTTAAAATAAAAAATAAATAGTTTAAATTAGATATTATTTTATAAATTAAAAACTTATTTATATTTAAAATAATTTTTAAATTTATAAACTAATTTTTATATTGGTATCTAATTTCTTATTAATTTTAAAATTCAAATTAGTTGAAAATTAAAATTTTGATAACTAATTATATATCAATTTTTAAATTAATTTTTAAATTTTATTAATAATAGAAATTAATCTAAATATTAATAAGTTTTTTAGTCTTTAAAATAATATTTGATTTATTTAATATAATTATTAATTATTTTTTATTTTTAAAATTAGTTTATATTCAATTATTTTTGTGTGTATATGTTTGAGGTAATTTAAATTTACATATCCTCTACCTCACATCTAAATATATTTAAAATATTGTTATGATTTGTAACAGAAAAACAATTTTTAAGAAATATAGTAAAAAATTAGAAGAAATTAATAGCTTGAAAAAATGAATGAGAAAATTCTACAAAATAAATAAATTTGTTTATTTTAAAAATTTAAGTATAATTTAAAAGTTTCATGTTAAGTAGAAATAAAAAATAAAAAGTTAAGTAATATATAGAAAAAGTGATAAACTATGGTGCTTAAAGTTTGAAGTAACCGTTCTTATAATGAATGTATATGAAATAGTGTTCACTTTCACACCACCATACACACATTCCAAGATGTTTCTTACTCTTTGTGGTTTCAGATGATCTTTATGCATACTACAAATTCACTAACAATTTAATAAATTAATATTTTAATTATATTATTTAATTGTAAATATTATTATATTATTAGTTATCTTTCATACTTTAAAGATTTTTACTGTCTCAACAAAAACAATCTTTATGCATTCCAATTACAATAGAAACCCCCGCTTTGGGAGAGGAAGAGAATTTATAAAAAAAATTTCCCAATTCATTTTAATTAAAAATAATAAATTATCATATATATATATATATTAATTATTCATATTTCCTCCTTTTTCTAATTATTAGTCAACGATAATTTTTTAATTAGATATATTTTAATCTAAAAATAGTTGATGGAAGAGATGCTATTAATTAAGTCTTATAAAAAAACTTACAAAAAAAAGTTTGACGCCAAAATTGCCCCGAATACGATATTAACGCCTTCTGCTTCATCAAACTCCATTATTACATTGAAAACTTTTACAATATACAGATTATATTTCTAAAAAATTATTTAATTCTTTTCTAACAGCTTAGTTGTTAAATTTGTGTAGGCTTGTTTAGAAACTAAATATATTAATTGATAAAATAGATAAATTATTTAGGCTTTTTAGACGTATTTAAATGCAAACAAAATTTTATAAATTTGAAATACTGTATATTGAAATTATAGTCAATAATAATGCACATATACATTGGTTGGAGCATCTTAAATATTACAATTTATTCAACTCATTTTTTATTGATAAAAAATTAATTAAGTTACTAAATGTGGACAAACTCTTTTATATGCATCTTATATCTTATAGAAAAAAATAAATAGATCTGTATAAATTAAAACTAGTTATACAAATTAAAAATAAAAAATAATTTAAAAAAATATTACTATACTATAAAACTTTTGCAGATTAACTTATTTATAAACTAATTTTGATTATAAAAAAATCTAAATTCATTTTCTTTCACTTGGAATTCCAAACTAAATCATGTCTTGGATTAAAATGGTGAATGAGGACGTTCCAATGCAGTGGACATTATAAATAGCTTCATTTCATGCAAACAATATTTATCTCCAAAGGGCAAAAGTTATAGTGTTGCATTTGTTCTTCTCTAATTTCTTTGTTTGTGTAAGATCTTGTTACCACTATCCTAATGGCCCCAAAGAGAGACATTCAGCAGAATCTATCACCCTTCCGAAAGCCACCAAGTGGTGAAACTGGAAGTGCTTCAGCCTCTGCTACTTCCACCTCCACTTCCAATGTCATAGCAAAACCATTAACCATTCAGCAGATCTTTGGCAGAAAAAAAAGTGATGCTACTTCCACCTCCACTTCCAATGTGATCACAAAACCATTAACCATTCAGCAAATCTTTGGCAGAAAAAAAAGTGATGCTCCATAAGGAACCACGCAGCTATACTTTCTTTGTTTTCCTAGAACTTTGTTTTTGTCTTTCTGTCTGAACGTGTTGGTCCTTGCTTTGTTTCCTTCAGTGGATGATGTCCAAATTAAATCATGCACTATGTGTACTTTCTGGTTGTATTATATGAAATATGAAAGAAGTTTGTTTCTCTTCCATTGATTTGTGTTTGGTTGGATTAATGCATATATATCCGACAAAGCCAAAGCCATGTGCCTGAGCTGAAGAGGAGGCAAAACACTTGTGTCTTGAAGACAAAATTGCAACTGTGGCTAACTAGGGTAAGATACAAAAGTTTGATTGCTGCTAAACTTTCATCAATGTCATATATATTTCCAGCAAAAGGTGTGCACATACATTATGATATAATACATGAAAAATTATACTTCACAATCCCAGGAAGGTGTGCCAAATAGTGAGTTTATGGGGTGATGAAGGTGGAAAGAAAACATGTTCATAATATATACTTTATCTTTTCGGTATTTGGTTGAAGAAATACTACTTTTTAGCTTTCTTGCATTTGCATATGAATGAATTATTGTGAAGATATTAAGTGATAAAAACACCTGGGAAATTTTGCTGTAAAGTAGTAAAACTGTAAAGGCATTTCTTTGATTGTACATTCGTGGGATCTCGGGATGCGATGAGGTGAAAGATGAAGCTTTCCTTCACAGATTCAAACTACGTGGATATAGTGGCACTGTGAGATGTGATTATAATTGAATAATATAAAAAATATTAAAATAATAGTATTAAAAGTTATAAGTTGAATGTAAAAATAAAAATAAAAATGAATTATGAATGTATCATGGTGTATATATATAAATGCTACATGTTTCGCTGCATGGCACTGATATGAGTGCAATTGCAGTCACATCTGCTACATTTTCCTTTTCTGGAAAGGTTTACTTTCACACCGTCCTTCACGAAATACATCTATTTAACAACTCATTTATCCAATAAAATAATAATAAATATATCTAAGATTATTACAAATTCATGTGTTAATTATTACATCAGCTTTCCTTTTCCTCAAAAAGAAGAAACCAAGCCATTGAACGAGGAAGAGTCTCAATAAGGTTTCAAAATCAGAATATGTGCTTGATTTTCAAATGCATAATTCCAAAAAGAAAAAAAGTTAAAGATAGACATTTTGTAGTTTAGTTGAAGATAGCCTGTACCAACCTTTATGCATAGATTTTCTTCTAGCCTTGTTTTTCGGATTGATTTAACTAAAATTTAAAGAAAAGATGATAGTTGGTACTCTCTCTCATTTATGTTCATTCTTTGATGACTAAGTAAGCACAAATATGGGATTCATAACTCTGCCACTGCAATAATGTGGTGTGATCCAACTTTTAGCCTTTTATTTATACTGAAACAGTTCCTAGTGTAGCACATGACACATTTTGGCACCATCATATCACACTGTTAAAGCAAAGTTTTTCTTGATTTAGGGTTTAGAATTTATGATATAAGTGAGTGAGTGGCCTCCCACCATACAGTAGAGAGGAAGAGACACAGCTGCCGGAAATTACACCAGCTTTATATTTGGAACGATCCTCACTGGTGTTATTGTCAGAGGTATGCAGACTAAAGTTTGCATGCATCAAACAGTTATCAACCCAGTAGTCAAGGTTGCTGAGCCTTTTCAGCAAACATGTTCAACGCATCAAAACTTTGAATTCTAGTTCCCAAAGTTTACTTTTTCCTTCATTAGTCTTTTGTTTTATGGTTCATGATGTATTGTCTGACGGTGTGTGCTGATTACTTAAACAGAAAATATTTTTAATATCAATTTTACATTACTAAAAATATTGTAAAATTGATGTTGATAGTGTTGATTAATCTTAATAAAAGTAGCTAACTTTTTCAATAAATATTTATATTTCTTAATAAAGTAAGTATTGCCTTGAAAAATAAATGTATGTCATATATTGAAATAAAGAAGTAGCTTAAGATTAATTGGTTGATTTAGAATTATTTTTGTATATAAAAATGAAATTATGAGAACAATTGTGGTGTGAAAGGGGACAATGGCACCATTGATGGTCAAAGAGCATTTTGGTGGCATCGATTTTACAACAAAACATTCAACTACTCTCGCCCGTACCTGATTGAATTAATGTTCTCCGATAATATTCAAATCTCCAATCTAACGCTCCTAAATTCTCCATCATGGAATCTTCATCCGGTTGTAACCAGGTAATCTTTTCCCTCCAAATGTTGTTACCAATAGAATGGGTAAATATTATATTTTCTAACACATTTATTTAAAAATAAAATGTTAAAATATTTATTTATTATAAATTTAACTTTATTAATAAATATTAGTAAAATACCTCCAATAACAAATTCCGCAACACCGCTGATGGCATAAACCCAGGCATGCAGCAGCTCAAGATTTGGAGACTATAATGTATATATAGAAGACACACAAAGTAAAAATGTAAAAAAAACAAAATTAATTGGGTAATTTATATATATTGTTGTATGATTATAATTAATTTCTTTTAACCTTATTGATTTTCTTGCTTTATATTTCACTTGCAATAATATATGTTACTTAAACTTTAATCTTATTTTTATATGTCCTGTTAATTTCAATTTATTTTTCATTTATACATTTTAATTATATTTAATATTTCAAATGTATGTTAAAATTACCCTGTTTTTTCACTATATTATTTGGCTAATTTTAAATTTAAGTAAAACTTATAAATAAAAATTGATTGAAAATAATAGGAACTGGTTGCATCATTAAAAGTAAATATTTTACTTCATTAGATAAAATGAAATGAAAAATGTTAAAAACAATCATTTATGTGAAAAGAAACGACATTTCTATTAATATGCTAGTTTAAATTTTAAAGTTAAATTGAAAATTATATTTTCTCTCATGATTAGTATAATATTACCACTCATTTTATCAAAAAAGAATTATTAAATTTTATATGGTGTCAAGTTTTAGAATTTAAGCCAAACATATACTTACAGTGGGAAAAGCAATGCATTTTAACAATAAAGAAAAACTATCCTTAAAATATATTTTGTATAATAGTGAGAATTCAAAATTACTATCTTCTTAGTAGATTTTTTGGAAATTTGTCCTTCCTCCTTTTCACATTACTTTTCCTATGAATTTTTTCAATCACAATAATTAGTTTTTTAACACAATTACTCTTCAATATGGAAATGCAATAATTAATTAGATGAAAAGGGAGAATAAAGTTTTAAGAGTACTTGTAAATTATAAACAAAATTATCATCAATAACGAACTCAACAATTTATATATTTCTTACTTTGATAATATAGTTAAAAAAAAGTCTTGTGTACAACTTCAACTTCTTTGTTTCACTTCTTATTTTGGCCTTAACATGCACAAATATAAACATAAACTATGGAGAGACTCTTTCTTACTCTACCTCCATATTTTGTCATTTCCATAAAAAAGTCAAAATATATTTTTATCTTTTTTTTTCCATCTCTATAAAGTAACTTCTGAATTATCTAATCTGTACATGTATTTGAAAAGAGACTTTCAGATTATATAATCTGAAAGTTAAAAAATAATTTAAATTATGTAATTTGGAAACTAATCATGCATCTGGAAAAAAAATTTCTAGATTATGTAATCTAGAAGCTAATTGCAAATTTGAAAAGAGACTTCGAAATTATAAATTATGTGATCTGGAATATTATAGAGAAATATTTTTGAAAATAAAAAATTTATGGAGGTAAGAGAAGAATATATAGAGAGTTGCAGGAAGGAAGTGGGTGGGAAGAGGCATAAAGTTTGGATGGCCCACAAAGCAATTGGTGGTGAGAAGGCTAACATGCATTTCCCCAGAAAGTGCAGCAATTGCCTTAGGAAGTGAGATCTCGGTGGAATCCAAGATGACAGCTGAGGACATCACAGCCATCCACAGAATCAAGACTGCAGTAGGGAGAGGAGGGTATGTGAAGGACATATATGTAAAGGGAATGACCATGCACACCATGAAATTGGTTTTTTTGAAGGACTGGTATCTGTGGTTCCCATGCTGATAGCCACTATGATCCTAAAGACTTGCCTGAGATCAAAGGCATCAACTACAGAGATGTGGTGGCTGACAATGTCACCATGGCTGCTAGGTTGGAAGGTATCTCCAATGACCCTTTTACTGGAATCTGCATTGCCAATGTGACAATTAACATGGCAGCCAAGGCCAAAAAGCAGCCATGGACATGTACTGATATTGAAGGGATCACAAGTGGGGTGACTCCTAAGCCATGCAATTCTTTACCTGATCATGGGCTGGAGATCATCAAAGCATATGCATGTGAATTACCGAATTAAACATGAATGACTACACTTGTGTTACAATGTTTGATTTAGTTATTTATTCAAGGCTAGTCTTCACCATCTTATCCACAATCCATAAATCGTTACTCATGTAGAACAATGAATTTTCTGTCAAAATTATGGAAATGAAACAATTTTCGTTTTGCTACAAGTTTATGAAATGGTTTTAAGCATATTATGTTGTTACGTGACTCAAATTGACTGTTAAGTTATGTTAAAAGGACCACTGCACAGGTATGACTTAAGAAATTTTTTGAATTATTTGGAATACCAACAAACCATTACATTTTATGTCATACAATGGGAATATGGGATAATGTCTGCCCCCACAAATGAAAAGTTGTGTATTTTTATGGGTGTAAAGGATAGAATAGAAAAACTGGCAAGATGAGTTCAGTGCAGTGTCCTCGAGTCTAAAATGAAGGATAGAAGTACAACAAGGAGTTGAAGCTTAAGGATATTCAGCTGAAAACTGAGTAAAACTGCACATCTTCTGATCCTTTCCTCGGTACATCACAACAATATGATTATCTAAGAATCTGAGATGAGACTGAAACGAAGAAACCTCACAACAACCTCAGATATGTCGAATATGTTTCATGTTCTGTGGTGCTCTGCAACTTGCCAAAGTAGTGTCATAACTTATATTAGTTATCAGGTATTTCACTAAGCATATACAACACAAATACAAAATCTCAGTAGACTGGTGGAAGAGGATTGAACTTCACAGATTCTCTCCAGATGAGTTCCTTGATATCTTCTTCAGTGAATGACGGTTGCTCAAAGTCAAAACTGAAAGGTCTAGTGCAAACAGGTTCCTCATTGATGTCGTGGAGAGGTGCCATGTAGGGGTGGCTCAATGCCTCATCAACTGAAATGAATTAAGAATGGGATACAATTAATAAAAATATAGACAGAAGAGAATCTCATTATTTATAGATATAGACACTCTCATTGTAAAATATTTGTACAAAGACATCTAATAAGAAATCACTGTACTGCCACATCATCATTATCATCATTTCTGGTATGTATGTTGTCAAGAAACATGAGAAAAAAATTGAGTATAAATTACTTCACAAAACTAGTTGGTTTTACACTAATGTTATGATAAGAACCTTGGGAGAACCACACCACAAAAGCTAGATATTGTAACAGGTTTTACTCACGACCTAATAGTAACAGGTTCAAGATAACCATACAAATTTTAACAAAAAATGAGTATAGGACACTAAAACCAAAAACAAACTTGTCATTGATCTGGTTGTTGTAAACTAAGAAATGATTTGTAGACCAGCAAATACACAGACTTACAAGGGTGCCCTTCAGAACAAAATTGGAAAAAATTGTAACAGATTTTTAATTCATAACCTCAGATGTTAATTATTTTCCCGTTTATTTTTTCTTGTGGCATTTGTTGGTGCTAAAGTTGTCATAACTT
Organism: Phaseolus lunatus; assembly: GCA_013389735.1. Taxonomy (NCBI): domain Eukaryota; kingdom Viridiplantae; phylum Streptophyta; class Magnoliopsida; order Fabales; family Fabaceae; genus Phaseolus; species Phaseolus lunatus. The sequence goes on from CM023866.1 coordinate 47,474,227, forward strand.
GGTCTTTCACATCTTCCCCCATATCATTCCAATTCATATACTGCTCCAGGAACAATAAAAGTCACAGCTATTCATAAAACTGGGGAAAAAGTTTTGCATGCAAATACCTGTAATACGCCTGTTAGGATCAAAGATAAGCATCTTCTCTAGCAAATCAACCGCACCGGGAGACATGTTGGGAAATCTAGCAGAAAAGTTTTGCTTTGGATACTGGGGAAGCTGTCTTACATATCTACGAGCATTATCACTTCGTAGAAATCCAAGGCTCGCATCATCGGGTGAACCAATCAACTTGTTGAAAGAAATGAGAATTGTCATTGAAGTGTTAGTTTTAAATCAGCAAGAAATCTAAAGAGCATCAAAGAATGAAAATTTACATTCTACAGGAAACCGTGTAATCTGAATCTATTGATAAGCTAGAACAGAATGGGTCAATGACTATACAAGCATTCTTAATTTAATCAATTATCATTTCTTACATATATGATTTCCTTAGGTTCTCAAAAGGCAAAAGGACACCAAGGGTACAAAAGTAGTCATAGAGAGTACAATTCTTTGATGTTTTCCAATAACAATATTATATGGTCTACTTTACTAGTAAAACTACTAGGCAATATTATTTGGGAATAAGTGACATGAGTGATGCACAGTTTTTCTTTTCACATTATTTTATTTCAAAATAAAATTCTTATGCCACCAGACCAGACCCGAATCCTTTGGCAAACACCATTAAAATATTCAACCCTTCAAAAACTAAGCTCTTTTTTCTTTCCTTGAATTTTCCCCAAATAGTCAAAGAGGTCAATTTGATGGAAATAAACCAAAGGTTCAAAATAATCAAAGTACCAACAGCATTTTAGCAAAGCTTGACACCCAAAATTTACAATTGCATAAAGCTGTAGAAGTTGGAACTCTAATTTACAAGTAGATCCAACTTCCAGATCTAGAAGAGACAAAAGAAATATAAATAAATAAGAACATAACCAGTCTCAATAGATTTATGCTAGGAATCAGAAGTATGATATCAAACAAATACCTCTGTGACCAGTCTCAGCTGATGAACATAATCTTTGCCAGGAAAGAGTGGTTGTCTTGTTAGAAATGGGAAATCTACTAAATTTTGGGAAGACATGGATAGGTTCATGAAACTGGAAATGGTTGCTTTTGGTCAGTTTTATTTCTTTTAATAAACTTCTTTTTGCTTAGTTTTTGGCAATATTATTATGTATTGAATGTTAAATGCAAGAAATAAGCAATTTCACAAATTTTGACATGTTTTTGGCTATGTTGAATTTCTTTAGGCCTTCTAAAAAGAACAAATCATAATAATAAAAATGATGTTTTGACAATATTTATACATAATTAATTATAATAACTAATTGTATCAGTGATTGATCGTGAATATATCCGTATTTATTGTAAAGAGTGATATTTTAACAAATTTTATATTTTATGCAACTATTTATATTATTATTTTATTTTAAAATTTCATTTATATTCATTATTATCATTTGAGTATAAGAACTGTGAAGTGATTGTTTGGAAAAAACTGGTTAATTAAGAGATATTTTTTCTTATTATAACCATAAGCACCACTCCGGTGATTGCGATATGGTGGCATTGATCTTAAAAGAAGAAAAGAAAAGGAAATGTGAACATCTCTTTTTGTTATGCTAACGAAACTTTCTAATTGTTGGCCACTTGAGATTGTGTTAGAATTTTATTTTTAAAAAATATCTTAATTAGTTAAAAGGGAAAGGTGTATATAAAATAATGTAAAATTATTGAACGTAACCTCGACTTTTAAACAAATAATGTGAGATTATTAGAAGTAACGAAATCTAATGTAAATTGATTATGCAGTAAAATAACAGTAACATATCATAAAAAAGTTAACTCAGATCAACCCGAGTTTTTTCACAAATCCCGTTCATTTTTCATGCATGGATGATTCCTTGAATTAGTGGAGGAGAGACAAAGCAGAAGCATAAAAAAAGCAAACGACAAACGCGGTTTAACTGACGGGTAATGATGGGTAATGATTCACAATTCATATTTTCCATACAATTATATTACAACTTCAAATATTATCAAACTATCATTTTTCTTAACGGACACGCAACTGGTTGGTTAAAAAGACAACATTTGCATATGCCAAATAATATTTTTTATCATAATCTTCACACTTTTGCGAATATCAAAAGTAGGCATGCGCACGTGAGCTAAAGTGGAAACTGATACTTTCTTCATTCGGGGACATGTATGTTCTGTTTCAACAAATAAATTCAATCGTTTAATTCTCATGATGCCAACTCACTTTTTTGTTGTCCGCTAAATCATAATATTTTTTTTACTTTTAGCTATAACCAAAACAATTTCTGTTCTCATAAAACAAAATTCAGAATTCTAAAGACTAGATCCTAAGATAACACCAGAAAAATAAACAATTAAAACTGAACACCGTATGCAGTTGTTGTAATGTTGTTATCGCATTTTCAACAATGTTACATATTATTATCATTGCTTCATTCTACATCTGAAGAACACCAAGAGCGTGGTGAGTTATGCATACACATGCTTTTTGGTTTTTCTTTTCATGAAGTTAAAAAGAACAGGTCTTAACATGACAGTTAACATAAAACAAAAGCTAAATTAGTTCATAACTAAATTATTTGACAATTTTTAATTTCGTCTCTCAATTACTTTTTTTTAGTTGAATCTTTGACTTTGTATATGTTTTTTTCTTAGGCCAATGAACTATAATTAGTTCCTGCATTCATATCAGTAGAATTATATATGCAGACTTCAAACCTTTGTATTTTCACCTAATATTCTCACAGCTTCACTCAATTCAGCTATTCTTTCATAATCTCTTCAAGTTTCACCCATCTGCTACAAGACAAAAGGACTCAATTAAAAAACAATACAAGTTAGGGAAAAATAAATAGTTCAGGATACACATTCATTACTCAACAAACACTTTTATTAATTCTTTTATCATCAAACAAAATCTACATACAGAAATGAGCACAAAAGGATTATTTGTACACAAATATACCAAATGTATACCTTATGTATCTTATAGTCAATTTGTCCTTATACCAAAATGTGTCAAATAAAATAAAAATCAAAAACAAAAAATAATTAGTTTAAATTAGATATTATTTTATAAATTAAAAAAATTATAAGTATCTAGAATAGTTTCTAAACTTAAAAATTAATTTTTAATTTATTATTTAATTAAATACCAATTTTAGAATCTAAATTAGTTAATAGTTAAAATATTGATAACTAATTAAATACCAATTTAAAAATTAATTTTGAAATTTTATTAATAATAGAAATTATTTTATATACTAATAATTTTTTAAGTTTCTAAAATAATATTTAATTTATTCAATATAATTATTATTTTCTTTAAAATTAATTTTTATTTAATAATAATTTTGGTGTATATATGTTTGGAATAATTTAAATTCACATATCCTCTCCCCTTAAAATATATTCACACCTAAATATATTTAAAATATTGTTATGATTTATAAGAGAAAAATAATTTTTAAGAAATATAGTAAAAAATTAGAAGATATAGCTTGAAAAGATAATGAGAAAATTCTACAAAATAAATAAATTTGTTTATTTAAAAAATTGAAGTATAATTTAAAAGTTTGATCTTAAATAGAAATAAAAAATAAAAAAGTGATAAACTATGGTGCTTAACTTTATAAGTGGCCCTTCTTATAATATATGAACTATTGTTCCCTTTCACACTCACAACCAAACTAATTTTTACACCAAATTCAATAACACCAAACACAGATTCCAAGATGTTTTTTTATACTACAAATATTCACTAATAAATTAATATTTATTTTATTTTTTAAATTTAAAATACTATTATATTATTATAAAGTGATATCTTCCGTACTGTAAAGATTTTTACTGTCTCAAAAACAATCTTTATGCATTCCAATTCATTTTAATTAAAAATAATAAATTATCATATATATAAATTATTCATATTTCCTCCTTTTCTAATTATTAGTCGATGGTAATTTTTTAATTTAGATATATTTTAATCTAAAAATAATTGATGGAAGAGATACGATTGTTTAAGTCTTAAAACAAAACTTACACAAAAAGTTTGATGCCAAAATTGCCCCAAATACGATATTAACGCCTTCTGCTTCATCAAACCCCGTTATTACATTGAAAACTTTTATAAGATACAGATTATATTTCTAAAAAATTATTTAATTATTTTCTTACAGCTTAGTTGTTAAATTTGTGTAGGCTTGTTTAGAAACTAAAATATTAATTGATAAAATAGATAAATTATTTAGGCTTTTAAGACGTATTTATATGCGAACAAAATTTTATAAATTTGAAATACTGCATATTGAAATTCAAGCAATAGTTAATAATAATGTACGTATACATTGGTTCGGGCATCTTAAATATTACAATTTATTTTTATTGATAAAAAAATTAATAAAGTTACTAAATGCGGACAAACTTTTTATATGCATCTTATTTCTAATAGAAAAAATAAATAGATTTGTATAAATTAAAAATAGTTATACAAATTAAAAATTAAAAATATTACTATACTATAAAACTTTTGCAGATTAACTTATTTATAAACTAATTTTGATTATAAAAAAATCTAAATTCATTTTCTTTCACTTGGAATTCCAAACTAAATCATGTCTTGGATTAAAATGGTGAATGAGGACGTTCCAATGCAGTGGACATTATAAATAGCTTCATTTCATGCAAACAATATTTATCTCCAAAGGGCAAAAGTTATAGTGTTGCATTTGTTCTTCTCTAATTTCTTTGTTTGTGTAAGATCTTGTTACCACTATCCTAATGGCCCCAAAGAGAGACATTCAGCAGAATCTATCACCCTTCCGAAAGCCACCAAGTGGTGAAACTGGAAGTGCTTCAGCCTCTGCTACTTCCACCTCCACTTCCAATGTCATAGCAAAACCATTAACCATTCAGCAGATCTTTGGCAGAAAAAAAAGTGATGCTACTTCCACCTCCACTTCCAATGTGATCACAAAACCATTAACCATTCAGCAAATCTTTGGCAGAAAAAAAAGTGATGCTCCATAAGGAACCACGCAGCTATACTTTCTTTGTTTTCCTAAAACTTTGTTTTTGTCTTTCTGTCTGAACGTGTTGGTCCTTGCTTTGTTTCCTTCAGTGGATGATGTCCAAATTAAATCATGAACTATGTGTACTTTCTGGTTGTATTATATGAAATATGAAAGAAGTTTGTTTCTCTTCCATTGATTTGTGTTTGGTTGGATTAATGCATATATATCCGACAAAGCCAAAGCCATGTGCCTGAGCTGAAGAAGAGGCAAAACACTTGTGTCTTGAAGATAAAATTGCAACTGTGGCTAATTAGGGTATAAGCTACAAAAGTTTGATTGCTGCTAAACTTTCATCACTGTCATATATTTCCAACAAAAGATGTGCACGTACATTATGATATAATAGATGAAAAACAAACTATCTTGATTGATAATAGAGTTGATGAACTTTGGTTTTTCCCTCCATATGGTTTCCTGCTTTAGATTTTAATTATTGGTTGAGTGTTGGATCTGGGGAGTATTGTTCTAAGTTAAAACACATAAAACATAAATAACTATTGAAGTTATGTGAGGCAACACTAACCCTAATGCTATATATATGAATTCTGAAGTCTGCCAAATAGTGAGTTTATTGGGTGATGAAGGTGGAAAGAAAACATGTTCTTAGAATATATATTTTATCTTTTCGATATTTGGTTTAATTTCTTTTGTATGAACACAGGGTGGTAACATATTTCAAGACAAGGTGCAATTAAAAGACATAATTAAATGTAAACTACTTTTAAATATATTTATATATATATATATATATATATATATATATATATATATAAATGTTCATGTCTAGTATTTGCATGGAATGTTTTCTTATTCAAGAAGTTCAGTGACATCCCTTTCTGGAACTTGTAAAATGCTTCATGTTTTTGGTTGCATGGGTTTAGAAACGAACCGTAATTCTTGTCAGCATTTGCAGTCACATCGGCTACATTTTCCTTTTCCTATATATCTAAGATCACTACAAATTCGTGTGTTAATTATTACATCAGCTTTGCTTTTCCTCAAAAAGAAGATACCAGGCCATCGAATCTGGAACAGTCTCAATAATAAGGTTTTAAAATATCGTAGCTTTCGGTGCAGTTCATCTCTAGATGCATAACTCTGAAAGAGAAAAAGTAAGTGACAGAAGAATTCTTATAATAATTTTGATGTAATGTAATTATAAGAAAATCATCAAAAATAAATCCATTTTAAAGAAAAAAAATTACTAATTTTAAATAGTTAACAATTAAAAATTAATTTATAATTATTTAAATATCAATTTTTTTAATGTATAAAATAATATTTACTTTAATTAATATAATAATTAATTATTTTTTATCTTTAAAATATCTAACGTTATGCTTATGGGTTCCAACATCCTAAAAATTTCATTTTATTAATTTAGTATAGCTGATTAATATATATATATATATATATATATATATATATATATATATTTTGATTTGCTGCTACTTATTAATTATAATCTGAAGACTAAGAAATGCCTGGAATCAACGTTTGTGCATAGATTTTCTTCTAGCGTTGTTTTTCGGATTGATTTAACTAAAATTTAAAGAAAAAATGATAATTGGTACTGTCATTAAAATTCCTAGTGATCTCGTCTTATTCATCTTGCCCAACAAATTTACAGTGTAAATCAAATCTACTAGCAATTATCGAATGTACCTTATAATTAAACTTAAATGTTCCCATGTATTGTTAGTGCAGCATTCGAATATATATACCGGAAAGGATTTTAGTAGTTGTATATATGCATGATAAGAACACTGAGAGAGCACAAAAGGAACATTGCCTTGTGCTGTAAGTTGTTGCAGGAAAATGGCCTACCAGTTCCTTCAAGTCATAATCTACAAATACACCCTCTTCAGAAAATTATAAGTATATATGTCTGGATGTTTTGCATTTTGTTTCCTTGTTTTATATGTCTTAAAACTCATTGTTCTTAATTTCTCATTCTATTGTCAAATTTACTTTCTTCTATATGGTTCCTTTTTTAACTTGCAGGGTTTACAGTGCTTCATTGACGGATTTTGGTGGTGTTGGAGATAGAAGACGTCAAAGGCCTTTAAGTCTGCAATGAGTCATCTGAGTGATGCTTCTAAAGGAAAATGACCTACTTGGAGTTTTAGTCTTTGCAGTCATTTCACCCTTGCATCTCAGCTATCTCTCTCATTTATGTTCATTCTTTGATGACTAAGTGATCACAAATATGGGATTCCTAACTCTGCCACTGCAATAATGTGGTGTGATCCAACTCCAATACACTTTCAGCCTTTTATTTATACTGAAACAGTTCCGAGTGTGACACATTTTGGCACCATCATATCACACTGCCTTTTTTTATCAACAAAAGAAAGCACCATCATATCACACTGCTAACCAAAGTTTTTCTTGGTTTATGAAAGCTTCATATTTGGAACAAAACTCACTGATGTTATTGTCACAGGTGTGCAGACAAAAGTTTGCATGCATCAAACAATTATCAACCCTTTTTAGCAAACATGTTCAAGTTCAACGCATCAAAACTTTGAATTCTTCCCAAAGTTTACTTTTTCCTGCATTGGTCTTTTGTTTTATGGTTAATGATGTATTGTGTGACGTCTGTGCTGATTACTTAAATAGAAAATATTTTTAATATCAATTTTACAGTACTAAAAATATTGTAAAATTGACGTTGATAGTGTTGATTAATCTTAATAAAAGTAACTAATTTTTTCAATAAATATTTATATTTCTTAATAAAGTAAGTATTGCGTTGAAAAATAAATGTATGCAATATATTGAAAATAAAGAAGTAGCTTAAGTTTAATTGGTTGATTTAGAATTATTTTTGTATATAAAAATGAAATTATGAGAACAATTGTGGTGTGAAAGGGGACAATGGCACCATTGATGGTCAAGGAGCATTTTGGTGGCATCGATTTTACAACAAAACATTAAACTACACTCGCCCGTACCTGATTGAATTCATGTTCTCCGATAATATTCAAATCTCCAATCTAACGCTCCTAAATTCTCCATCATGGAATCTTCATCCGGTTGATATCAGGTAATCTTTTCCCTCCTCCTAATGTTGTTACCAATAGAATGAGTAAATATTATATTTTCTAACACATTTATTTAAAAATAAATGTTAAAATATTTATTTATTATAAATTTAAATTTATTAATAAATATTAGTAAAATACCTGCAATAACAAATTCCGCAACACTGCTGATGGCCTAAACCCAGGTATGCAGCAGCTCAAGATTTGGAGACTATAATGTATTTATAGAGAACACACAAAGTAAAAATGTAAAAACAAAACAAAATTAATTGGGTAATTTATATATATTATTGTATGATTATAATTAATTTTTTTTAACCTTATTCATCTTCTTGCTTTAAATTTCACTTGCAATAATATATGTTACTTAAACATTAATTTTATTTTTATGTGTCCTATTAATTTCAATTTATTTTTCATTTATACATTTTAATTATATTTAATATTTCAAATGTATGTTAAAATTACCCTGTTTTTTCACTATATTATTTGGCTAATTTTAAATTTAAGTAAAACTTATAAATAAAAATAGATTGAAAATAATAGGAACTGGTTGCATCATTAAAAGTAAATATTTTACTTCATTAGATAAAATGAAATGAAAAATGTTAAAAACAATCATTTATGTGAAAAGAAACGACATGTCTATTGATATGCTAGTTTCAATTTTAAAGTTAAATTCAAAATTATATTTTCTCCCAATGTTAGTATAATATTACAACTCATTTTATCAAAAAAGAATTATTAAATTTTATATCGTGTCACGTTTTAGAATTTAAGCCAAACATATACTTACAGTGGGAAAAACAATGTATTTCAACAATAAAGAAAAACTCTCCTTAAAATATATTTTGTATAATAGTGAGAATTCAAAATTACTATCTCTCTTCTTACTAGATTTTTTGGAAATTTTTCCTTCCTCCTTTTTACATTATTTTCCCCATAAAATTTTCCATCACACTAATTATCTTTTTAACAAAATTACTCTTCATTATTATGGAAATGCAATAATTAACTAGATGAAAAAGGAGTTTAGAATTTCAGTAGTTTTAAGAGTACTTGTAGATTAAAAACAAAATTATCATCAATAACCAACTCAACAATTTATATATTTCTTACTTTGATAATGTGGTTAAGAAAAAGTCTTGAGTACAACTTCAACTTCTTTGTTTCACTTCTTATTTTGGCCTTAGACTCATGCACAAATATAAAAATTGAGGACTGCTACATAGTTTCTGGAGATGACTTTGTGGCAGTGAAAAGTGGGTGGGATGAGGCATAAAGTTTAGATGGCCCACAAAGCAATTGGTGGTGAGAAGGCTAACATGAGTTTCCCCAGAAAGTGCAGCAATTGCCTTAGGAAGTGAGATCTCAGGTGGAATCCAAGATGTCAGAGCTGAGGACATCACAGCCATCCATACTGAATCAGGGGTCAGAATCAAGACTGCAGTAGGGAGAGGAGGGTATGTGAAGGACATGCATGTAAAGGGAATGACCATGCACACCATGAAATTGGTTTTTTTGGATGACTGGTATCTATGGTTCCCATGATGGTAGCCACTATGATCCTAAAGCCTTGCCTGAGATCAAAGGCATCAACTACAGAGATGTGGTGGCTGACAATGTCATCATGGCTGCTAGGTTGGAAGGTATCTCCAATGACCCTGTTACTGGAATCTGCGTTGCCAATGTGACCATTAACATGGCAGCCAAGGCCAAAAAGCAGCCATGGACATGTACTGGTATTGAAGGGATCACAAGTGGGGTTACTCCTAAGCCATGCAATTCTTTACCTGATCAAGGGCAGGAGAACATCAAAGCATATATGCATGTGAATTACCGAATTAAACATGAATGACTACACTTGTGTTACAATGTTTGATACAGTTATTTATTTAAGGCTAGTCTTCACCATCTTATCCACAATCCATAAATCGTTACTCATGTAGAACAATGAATTTTCTGTCAAAATTATGGAAATGAAACAATTTTCGTTTTGCTACAAGTTTATGAAATGGTTTTAAGCATATTATGTTGTTACGTGACTCGAATTGACTGTTAAGTTATGTTAAAAGGACCACTGCACACGTATGACTTAAGAAATTTTTTGAATTATTTGGAATACTAACAAACCATTACATTTTATGTCATACAATGGGAATATGGGATAATGTCTGCCCCCACAAATGAAAAGTTGTGTATTTTTATGGGTGTAAAGGATAGAATAGAAAAACTTGCAAGATGAGTTCAGTGCAGGGTCCTCGAGTCTAAAATGAAGGATAGAAGTACAACAAGGAGTTGAAGCTTAAGGATATTCAGCTGAAAACTGAGTAAAACTGCACATCTTCTGATCCTTTCCTCGGTACATCACAACAATATGATTATCTAAGAATCTGAGATGAGACTGAAACGAAGAAACCTCACAACAACCTCAGATATGTCCAATATGTTTCATGTTCTGTGGTGCTCTGCAACTTGCCAAAGTAGTGTCATAACGTATATTAGTTATCAGGTATTTCACTAAGCATATACAACACAAATACAAAATCTCAGTAGACTGGTGGAAGAGGATTGAACTTCACAGATTCTCTCCAGATGAGTTCCTTGATATCTTCTTCAGTGAATGACGGTTGCTCAAAGTCAAAACTGAAAGGTCTAGTGCAAACAGGTTCCTCATTGATGTCGTGGAGAGGTGCCATGTATGGGTGGCTCAATGCCTCATCAACTGAAATGAATTAAGAATGGGATACAATTAATAAAAATATAGACAGAAGAGAATCTCATTATTTATAGATATAGACACTCTCATTGTAAAATATTTGTACAAAGACATCTAATAAGAAATCACTGTACTGCCACATCATCATTATCATCATTTCTGGTATGTATGTTGTCAAGAAACATGAGAAAAAAATTGAGTATAAATTACTTCACAAAACTAGTTGGTTTTACACTTATGTTATGATTAGAACCTTGGGAGAACCACACCACAAAAGCTAGATATTGTAACAGGTTTTACACACGACCTAATAGTAACAGGTTCAAGATAACAATACAAATTTTAACAAAAAATGAGTATAGGACACTAAAACCAAAAACAAACTTGTCATTGATCTGGTTGTTCTAAACTAAGAAATGATTTGTAGACCAGCAAATACACAGACTTACAAGGGTGCCCTTCAAAACAAAATTGGAAAAAATTGTAACAGATTTTTAATTCATAACCTCAGATGTTAATTATTTTCCCGTTTATTTTTTCTTGTGGCATTTGTTGGTGCTAAAGTTGTCATAACTTGGTCTTTCACATCTTCCCCCATATCATTCCAATTCATATACTGCTCCAGGAACAATAAAAGTCACAGCTATTCATAAAACTGGGGAAAAAGTTTTGCATGCAAATACCTGTAATACGCCTGTTAGGATCAAAGATAAGCATCTTCTCTAGCAAATCAACCGCTCCAGGAGACATGTTGGGAAATCTAGCAGAAAAGTTTTGCTTTGGATACTGGGGAAGCTGTCTTACATATCTACGAGCATTATCACTTCGTAGAAATCCAAGGCTCGCATCATCGGGTGAACCAATCAACTTGTTGAAAGAAATGAGAATTGTCATTGAAGGGTTAGTTTTAAATCAGCAAGAAATCTAAAGAGCATCAAAGAGTGAAAATTTACATTCTACAGGAAACCGTGTAATCTGAATCTATTGATAAGCTAGAGCAGAATGGGTCAATGACTATACAAGCATTCTTAATTTAATCAATTATCATTTCTTACATATATGATTTCCTTAGGTTCTCAAAAGGCAAAAGGACAAGGGTACAAAAGTAGTCATAGAGAGTACAATTTTTTTATGTTTTCCAATAACAATATTATATGGTCTACTTTACTAGTAAAACTACTAGGCAATATTATTTGGGAATAAGTGACATGAGTGATGCACAGTTTTTCTTTTCATATTATTTTATTTCAAAATAAAATTCTTATGCCACCAGACCAGACCTGAATCCTTTGGCAGACACCATTAAAATATTCAACCCTTCAAAAACTAAGCTGTTTTTCCTTCCTTGAATTTTCCCCAAATAGTCAAAGAGGTCAATTTGATGGAAATAAACCAAAGGTTCAAAATAATCAAAGTACCAACAGCATTTTAGAAAAGCTTGACACCCAAAATTTACAATTGCATAAAGCTTTAGAAGTTGGAACTCTAATTTACAAGTAGATCCCACTTCCAGATCCAGAAGAGACAAAAGAAATATAAATAAATAAGAACATAACCAGTCTCAATAGATTTATGCTAGGAATCAGAAGTATGATATCAAACAAATACCTCTGTGACCAGTCTCAGCTGATGAACATAATCTTTGCCAGGAAAGAGTGGTTGTCTTGTTATGATTTCTCCAAGTATGCAACCAACAGACCATATATCAATGGCTGCGGTATATTCTGAACAATTAAGAAGCAATTCGGGAGCTCGGTACCATCTGGTCACAACATACTCTGTCATAAAATCAGTTTCGGATGTAGTTCTAGCAAGGCCGAAGTCAGCAATCTTAAGGTCACAATTGGCATTCAATAGCAAATTGCTAGGCTTTAGATCACGGTGCAAAACATTTGCTGAATGTACATATTTGAGTCCTCGAAGCAATTGATACAGAAAATACTGGGGAAAAAAGAAAGATCTTGAGTTACTGTAATAAAATATAAAAGCTAAGCTACACTGCCAGAAGCCTTAAAGACCACACTAAGTCCAAGCAGTGTAAAAGATGATGTGGACCCCACAAGCGAAATAGGAGACCAACACCACCTAGTACACAGACTGAGCTTCATTCAGGATGTTCATAAGTATAATTACATTTTACCTATTGATTTGATACATAAAACAACAAATGTCATAAACCAATTTAATTCAAAAGCAAGAAGATTAAAATTACTAAGAAAAATCCAATGTCATTCAGCAAATCAATGTAAATTGTAAAGCAAATTCGTATTCAAATATTTTCTCTAGTCTGTTGTAGAGGAAGTGAAGAACATTATACACATTCAGCTCAGATTTATATTACATTCTTCACATAACTGGAGAACAAAGTTTTGTCCACAAATATTAATACAGATGAAAACCAAAGCATAATCTTTCTAATGATTGAGTTTATTAATAACAATGTGATGAAGTCAAAAATCAACACCAAAGAAAAAGGTAGAAGAATGGGGGAAATTTTTCAGCAAAAGAATACCTCCGATAAAAGTTAATAATAGGTCTATACTCTTTAGAGAGTGGCAACCATATAATGTTTATATGCAAAGTAAAAGAGAGTAATCAGGTAAGGTATTATCCATACAAAATGTTATTGATCAATCCTGACCAAAAGAAGATATGTATCATTTTAGAGGCACAAATTCAGGTCCGGTCTCTAGCAAATTCATTAGTTGGCTCAAGTTTAAAGCATACTAAAAGAAACTAATTTACACCATTGACATGATAATGGAAGTAAAACATTGCAGAAAGTGAGAACAATGCAACTACACTATTGTAGCCGTCACAGCTCTAAACATTGAACTGCAAACAAAACACTAATTTAGTTGACAGGGAAATCTAAAACTCGGGCCTATTAAACAAATATGAAACCACTTGACACATGTGCAATACAGCTTACTCGACACCACAAACATTTATCTTCAGAATATCTACTAAGTACTTTATTTTGGGCTTTATCTCCGGTTTTTGTAACTATACAACCAAAGGAGAGAGCATTAATAAAGCTGTTTGCTATAATGTCTTCAAACTACATAGAGTGAAAGTCATATGCTCAAACTAATTAAAGTGCTAACCCGGCAATGGTCATCAGTTAGTGGTTGATTGGAACGTATTATTTGATGGAGATCTGTGTCCATTAACTCAGAAACAAGGTAGACATCATTGAAGTTTTCCTTCTGTGGAGGTCGTATAATATCTCTAATGGACATAATCTGCATTGAAAATATAATTGATAAGCAGTAACCTTAGCAAGTTGAATGCTACTGAAAAGTTTGGAGTCAAAACTCAATGAGGAATACCCAATCAAACACCTTTCATGAATCAAAGACAAGTATAGCTTTCAACAACTAAGATAAAAAGATTTTACTGTAAACTGACTTCAATAAATGAAACCCTTAATACTAAAGCTAATCACAATCTGCATTTAAGAATAAAAAGGCATTTGAATAAAATTATAGCAATGATGTCAGGAAAGTCCAACTCCAAAGTATCCTTGCGATAAATATTTGCTGAATTAAGATTGTAAGAATATGAAGATAGATAGATAGCACTAACTAGGTTGGTTAGTTTGTTAAATGTTCGGCCAACAAATCTAAGCATAAGGTGGAAATATTATGTATAAGAAAAAGCCATAGAAAAAGCATCAGTGCATCACATTACAGGATGCTGCACTCTGTCATTTCTTCTCGTTTAATATGCAACATTAAACGCTACAGATCAAGGCTTACACAGAAACAACAGAAATGGGGGAAGAAACAAAGAATAAACTGAAGAAAGAAAATAATAATAATAAGCCAAATAAAATTCACACAGTCTCACACGGAAGTAAATAATTTAACTAAACGATAACATGGAAGAAAACAAGCTGTAGACGAGTGCAAGTAAAAAAGCATCAAAGTTACGTCTCACACGGAAGTAAATAATTTAACTAAACGATAACATGGAAGAAAACAAGCTGTAGACGAGTGCAAGTAAAAAGCATCAAAGTTACGTTTGCATGATCCATGTGCCGAAGAAGTTTAATTTCTCGTAAGGTCCTCTTGGCATCTATTCTGTTGTCAAATGCATTGCCAACCTTCTTAATGGCAACTTCCTCGCCTGTCTCCGCATTTACAGCAGCACTGAATGAAACAAAAATATTGTTAGTGTTCTTCACACATCTTTGATAACAGAAAATCTATGTCACGTGGACAAGAAAGTGAACTCCTCCTAGTCAGATCCCAAATTTAATAAACAATCCACAACATATACATTGTACTCCATGTAACTGAATACGAAGAACTATGACATTAGCAGCTTCAGTATGACATGAGCACCCAGAGATAGCAAAGGAATGATCCTATCTCACTTTCCACCTCGACTCCAGCAAATCATAGTATCAATACAACTAATAAAACAACAGAAACAAAATCGGAAGATATATGAAAGTCTACGCACTTGGCAAATATTTTAAAATCTACAAAAAACAGTGTCTGAGAAGGAGTAACACACAATTCAGCTCATGAATCCCATCAAGACAAGGCAAATTGGTAAAAAAAACAACTAAGAAAAATGCAACAATTTGAGCGCAAAACCGGTCTCCCTCAGCATCAAACTAAAATAACCAATCCAATCTTCATTCACTCAACAACCAGACCAAACACAATTAAAGAATGACAAAATTCTAAAGCAAAAAAAGTTAATTACTTAATTCTTAACAAAAGGGGTTTGATCAGTAACAGAAACTAGTCCTTCCTCCTAAAGTCAACTAATCCAAGACCAGAATATGAAAGTACAGCATCATAGCTCAAAGCAAGAAAAGCCCTTTACACAAAAGGTAACAAACAACAAAACAAATGTAATAAATTCAGCAAAAGGAAATACCTCCCAGAAAAAAAAGGACTTTTTGACTTACCAAACAATACCATAAGCACCTCTACCCACAGGCCGAATAGGAGGGACATACTTTCTGGAAACTTCGAAGAGGTTGCCATAGATATTGTACTGAATGTAGCGTCCACCATGAGTTGGTACCCCTTTGATGTTGTTGTGGTCACCTGACTCAACAGTAGACATGTCTTGTTTCTATGACCTCTTCTCAACTCAATTCAATACCAAAAATTAAGAAGGAGCTGGAGAAAAGACCCAATATAAATAGAGTGATTCAGAGTGGAAAAGGAGCTAACTTTGAGGCAGTTCGGTTTCAAGACATAGAAAGAGAAAGAGAGGTATGAGTCTGAGGCTTTTCTAGCGGACACGCATGTGTGAACCCGTGATCTTATTGACTTTTCTTTTCACTTTTTTTCATCAACGTTGGTGTGCTGTCTGTGATTTTCCATTTCCAATCCTTTCTTCCCCTTTTTTTTATTATTTTCATTACCCTTTTTCTTCAACTTCATCTTCCTTCCTCGAAAATCATAATTCTATCTTCATTACCTTTTATAGGTTTAGTTACATATTTTATTCTAAATTTGTTCATTACATCTAAAAATTATTCTTTAATTCACATACAACTGATTTACTCTAATTTCTATATATTTTTTTAATTATTTTAATTTATATGCTACAAAATGTTACAAATTAAAATAAATTGATTCTTAATGAATAAATATCAATATGGTACTTTACTTACCTCAAGTCAAGTATTATTAATTTTAATAAGGAAATAAAAGCTAGCAAACCTCCAACATTTTCTTTGTTTTGGTCAATGCAAAGCTCCAACTTTACAATTGGTTTATGCAATTTCAATGAAGGTACAAGATCTTTTATTATTATTTTCAAACCCGTGACATAGAATTCAATAGAGAAATTGAAAAAAAAAAAAGTAAACATTAAAACAATATTCACGAAAACCATTATTTTTTATTTGTGGAAATATATAACAAGCTTGTCATATATCGTCAATATTTAATTTTTTTTCCTAACGTTCCGAAGTATTTAAAACATTTACAACAAAAAAAATATTTCTATTACTCAAATAATGTACAACCAATATTGTCTATATTTTTCACATCAAAAACATTAATTTTATAAAATAAAATTGATAAAAAATATTTAATAGAAAATCTCAGATATGTAAGTATTCAGATTAACAATTTTTATATGCTTATGAGTTCATAGTTTAAATATTGCATCATTCAATTGTAGTTAAAACAATTTTTTTGACATCATGTAAAGTAACGAGCACGTAAAAAAGTTTATAAGAACCGTCATTCTATTTTAGAAACACCAACTTTGTATTTAACGTATTTTCATAAATTGTTAAAGTAATTTGGACTGATCAAAGTCAAGTCAATGAAGTTTCACGTTTTGCGAAACAAATACGAAGTCCAAGTCTTCGTCAACGTAGCACAAACTGGAACTGGTTTACTCTTTAATTTGAACACCCAAAGTTACAAGATTGAGCAAAATGGTGTTATCAGAAATGAATTCTTTGAAACCCAGAAGCAAATTATAAGTAAATTTTACAGTCAATGTTTCATTTTTAATCAAAATTTGTGTTTTTTTTATATGCAAAAACAGTGAGTCTTCGTTTCGTTCTTAGTTTTTTGCTTTGGGTCCTTGTTTTCATCCCTGGCCAAAATGTGAACATTGAATTTGCAAAAGATAGAAACTTCCCAGATTGTGGTCCAAAAATAAATAGAGACAAAATCCATAAGACATGACTCGGAAACATAGGCTGTCATCCTATGCTTATGTCATGTTCATCTGAAAACTCTGATACTCTTCAGGCTTTTATCCAATTGACATTATCATTCATTCCGTGGTTGTTATTGTCCAGAATTTGAGAAAGAATCTAACAATAATATGCTAACAACAGCAAAAGAACCATAAAGAAACTATCAAACTAACAATTTGCCACTATAACATTTGAAAATATCAGTTCTTCGCTTGCTTTAGACCATATGTTTTCGTTATGAAAAGATGCAGTATGCAGTTTACAAATTATAGTGACACATAAAAATGGCAAGTGAATAATTTTCCAAAAACGAGTGAAGATAGTAAATTCTATTATTGTTGACAATTATTAATTCACGAATCACGACGAATCAACTGAAAACAGATCTTCAGAATAACTTAGAACAGGGGTTATGATAAAGTGATTGAATAACGAGACAGATTGACTTGTCATAGGCTAAAGCAATTTGACAAGTCAATCGACAGGTTAATATAACAGAGGGTATTAATAACCTTCATCTGTTTCCATCCATAATAAAGTAGTAATGAAAGCTTGATATACAAAACAGATAAGGTTCAATTAATAAGTGAAGCAAGAATCAGAATTTTATATGATATGGGCCCAACATCATGTTTTCTAAAAAATCTTGCATTTATTGACCATGCATGCAAACAAATAATTCAGATCAAGAAAATTCTCACCTGAATCATCAAACTCTGGTTCACAGAAGGCTCAGCAGATCCAATTCCATCTGCATGATATTTTGAACAAAATAATTCACACTAAGATAAATTCCCAAAACCGAATCAACGAACTTCATAAAAGACTCAGCGCATCCAATTATATCTGCATGATATATTAAAATTGTGTTTGCTTTCACAGTATGGAAATAATAAGAATTAACTTTGACTGCAGACTTGATTTTATAAAAAATATGGTTGTTTGATTATTGCTAGGTAAAATTGGTTTTGCTTCAAAGCTGGATTTGACTAGAATGATAAATAGTAGCTTCTCAACTGGATTGACAAACTTACCAAGTTTCAGGATAAAAACATCCAACAAACATAAATCACTTCACTAGAAAATCAAGTTTAATCAAAGTCAATTTTAAAAAATCTATTTTACAAGCGTTCAAACATACATACTAATATTACAACAGTTGAATTAGGGGGACTAGAATTATAAGCTACTAATAGTTCCTGCAATTTTCTGAAACTTTTGCAAGAGCCCTGCGAAATTTAGGATCCAAGCATCGTTAACAGTATGCCATAAACACACCCACAAAGCAATCACCCAAATTGAGATGAGTAAACACAACAATGCACATATCAAAAAGAGTGCTTAACTCTTCAAATCTCAAACAGTATACACATCAAATGATAGTCATCCCATATTCATACATTAACATAAGCAAAAGATGAAACATATATTTCAGTTAATTGCAATGTCATAAAAGCACTACATTTTTTCACCCAGCAACAAAAAAAATTCCCGCTAAGGAACAATGGGAGAAGGAACAATTTGCAGTTTTCTGCGAACATCTTCCAAGTCTTCATGAAAATGCCGCTCATAATACACACACATAAGATCAGTGCATTGCATGCCAGCACGAATAGCCCAGGGGAAGTAATGCTGATAAAACAATTTTCTCTGCTTTTCACTGAATCTAGCAGTGCCCCCTACAACGGACAGCAGGCACATAGGAAGGCCCATCTGCTCAAACTCAATAACCTTCAACGCTGTCTCCCCAATCAAGTTAGTAGGAAGGTCAAAAAGGGTATGCCAGAAGTCATGCACTTCACGAGCTCTTATTGTTACATAGGCCAGTTCATCTGTATCCATGAACCGCACAGGAGGTCGATCATCTGGTGAAAAGTTCCTAGATCCCATAAACCTAGCATAGGTAGCACCAAAAGTGTTTTCCGGCAGGTCCCAAGCATGTCCGACGTTTGCAGAAACAACACGAGGGCGCTCCAATAACACAGCCTATAAATCAGAATTATAAAAGAAAATTATTGGTTGTTGCTGTAACATAATTGATGCTTCAACAGGCAAAAAAAGAATGCCAGTTAATAACAATGATAGTGATTGTTTAGTGATAAGTGGTAGCTGTTTATAATCACTTTTATCAATGAGTAAGACCAAGGGCCAACCATCCACGGATCCTGAACTCTTTGTAATCCCCAGAATAAATAAACTATGGTTGTTGCTAGTACTTGCCATAGAGCATCCAATAAAAAGTAAATTAAATAAATCAACATCCAAAACAACATGCGCAAGGAGAATATCCACATTAACAAAAAAGAAATAAGAGTAGAATAAAATAAACCAGCTCACCCTCCCTTCAGGGGAACTCTTCATCCTCTGAAGAACTTTCTCAAAAGCAGGCTTTCCAGTCGTCTCACCAAGAGCCGCTATCAGATCTGCTCTTCGAGGGTCCAACAACGCCCCCACTGCCGAACCCATTGCCACAGCAGCCTGCTGCCATGTCTTCAACCGAATTCTACTACCTTCTATCATTGCAGATAACTAAATAAAACTACCCTTGCCAATCTGATTCAATACATCATTATTTGTCAGAAAGAAAACCAATTTCATCAATTTTGATTCAACTAAAGCTGAGAAAGCGATAACAAATCAAGGGTAAGGGAAAGTTAAAAATGTGAGTGTCATTGAAGATCTAGAAGCCCTAATAGTAACCGAAATGAAGGGTAAGTGAAAGCAAGAAAATCTGAGTGTAACGGAAGCCCTTATTGGGAATCACTGCTTCAGCGAAAAAGTACTACTGAAAACCTCCAAAAAAAACCGGTTTTTGGTCTTGCTGAATGATAAACGTTTAAATTAACGTTGGCAACAAGATTATAAATGAGGGACAACACCTTTAGCATAGAACTAATTATAGGAACCTTCAAAACCATAAAACATCCAACAGCGAAATATCAATCAGGCAAGTCTAGAACATTTTACCCGAAAGAAAAAAAAAAGAGTCAGAACTTATAAAGCTTACTGAACACTTTCAGCGCATCAAACCAAAGACAATCATCGATTATCAGATTAATTGGCAAAAGAGCAATCAATAAATAAAGAGGAGAAGGGTGAAGCTTGCTTACTTGTTCGAGTAAGGAATTTAGGCTTTCCAAAGCTCAATCCCTTTGCTTCTTGTTTTCGAGCCGGAACTGGCTGCCTTCTCTTACTTCAACATGACATACCATCCCCTATTAATCACTTTTTTTAAGATTGGTTTAATCTTTCATAACCACCTAATAATATACTCTATTTATTTTATTTTTGTCTCAAATTTTTAAATAAATCTATTTTGACAAGTATTAATGAATATTCCTCCATTTCCAACCCTCCAGGTATATATATTAATAACTACAATAATTACCAACATTAACATTTAATTGTGTATATTATGTATTTAACGGTAGGTACTAAACTGAAAATGGTTGAACATTGGTATTTTAATTCTCTAGGTTAATTTTTGATTTTTATGGAGAAGACGTACCATTTAAAAAATGAATAATACCGATATACTCAAAATATAAAAGATTATTCTCTGTATATATTATTAATCTATTTGGTATATTTTTTTGAATTTTTTTTATTTTTACTTTATCCACTCATGCACGTATTAATGTTATGTCTTAGTATGTTATTTCACATAACTTTGTTTTTATTGTTACTTTTTCTATAATGTCAATTTTTTTTAAACAATTCAAAATAACATCAAATTCATGTTGAATAAACAATTCAGAGAATAAATCGCATGATCATATGTCATAAAAACTCAGTTTGATCCACATAACATGAATTGCATTTAGGTATATGCTACCGAGGTCAAAATAATAATATATTTGTTGACTTTATTAAACTCTTAGTCATGTCAATAACCATGAAATGTTCATTTGATTTTAATCTCTCAGTATAATAGTGACCAATTATGTCCGACTTACAAGAAAAATATAAATAATAATCAAATGACTAATTTCATTGCGTCGATAAAGAGTCTAAAAAATTGTCAAGAAATGACATTAACATGAGTAAGTGCAAAATTAAGATAAAATATAAAAGTTCACTAGGAATTTATGGACAACTTGTTTCGATTGAAAATTATCAAATGTATTACATATTTCACTAATTAAAGTGGTGTTTGTGTTGGTTTTATACATGGTTTGAGACCATTTACCTTAAAATCTAATTTTGTTAAATGTTAAGATCATAATAATTCTAGTGTTTTACTCATTTGTAATGTATTTTCATGTATCCACTCAAGATCATTTAAATAATTTGTTTGATAGTTAAAAATTATTTAAATTTACTATTTTTTTTAGTATTTTCACCATTGTTTATTTCTAATCAAATTATAGTTTTACTCTCCAACTTTCTAAAGTTTTAATATTGTTATGCTTTTCCTATTTTTGTTTGTCTGCGTTGAAATTTTCATTTCTAACATATTTGTGTTGCATTTGAGAGTAGATGGAATCAATGTTATGAAAATATCAATCAAATAATAATTTGTATTATTTAATAATATCAACCATGGTAGTTAGTGGTCAAGTGTGAGAGTTTGATAAGGTTTTAGATAAGGTTTTTTTTTTTAGTTAAGAGTTCTGTTTCATTACAAGGTGAGACTATATATAAATTATTCCTCTTATGTATTTCTAAGTGTTTTTTTTTTCATTGATGACTTTCATTAATTACTACAAGTATGGCTGATGCAACCATCCATTTTTTTTTTTCTTTTTAAGATTAATATTAACAGATGCGATGACAAATTATAAAAGATTTAAACCTTCACAGACTATCAATTTTTGTCGTGTTAACCAATAAAAATATATGTTATTATGTTTTTGAAAATTTTATTGTAAAAATAAATAAGCCTGGTGCATCTTAAAAAGAATCTCATAAAAGGTTAAGTTTGTTAAGTTTGTGAGGAAAGGTTATTGGTTGTTTATTCTTGCACCATAACAAATCTTTTGCAACCCATATTTTTTAAGGAAATTGTTTTATCTTTTTAAAAATGATTTCGGGATTATATTTTTGGAATACTTTTGGAACATATTTTCTAGAATATATTTTATTAATTCCGAATTTACTAATCTGGAAATTAGAAAAATAAAAAAACTGTGTTCCAAAATAGATATTTCAGAATAATTTTTTGTTTTTTAGATTTCTTATTTTGGAAATACTTTTTACTTATAGAATTCCTATTCCGGAAGATTTTTTTCTTAAAAAATTCGTATTCTGAAATCATCCAAAACTGTGAAAGGATAATTTTAATATTTTAAAAAATATAGGGGTGCAGGAAGAAAAATGTAGGGGTTCCTAAGATTGTTTACTGGAGAACATAAGCCCAATTGTAAGCCCAACTATTGTCATCTATCTATTTGGACCCAACTCTGTATTTCATCGCCTTCGAAGAACTAAAACCTCTACTCGCCTGCACAAGCAGCTTAGGGCGACGCTGAATCCTTCGTTCATCCTTTCTCCGATTCCAAAACCGTGTCACCGTCGTAACCATGGTTCGTTCATAACTTCAGTTAAACGTTCTTCACGTTTTTCGAAATCCCTCGCTTGCATTTTCTGATTCCGTTTTTTGTATAATCGTAGCCGCAAGGGGATTACATAGAGCGTCACCGAAGAGACTATGGCTACCGCCTTGATCACTTCGAGCGCAAGCGCAAGAAAGAGGCTCGGCAAGTTCACAAGCGCTCCGCAATGGCTCAGAAGGTTTTGCCACTTTTTATTTGGAATTCGGAATTTGAGTTATGTGATTGTATTTTCGCGAATCTAATTGGATTTTAATTCGTGTGGAACAGGCCCTTGGTATCAAGGGAAAGATTATTGCCAAGAAAAATTATGCTGAAAAGGCGCAGATGAAGAAGACGTGAGAATTTTCTCATTTTACCGCTTTTAATTTTTTTATGTGGACTGATTTTCTGTATTTGCTAATGTTGTATGTTGTTTTGTCTGTGTGACGTGGGGGGAGCGTTTTAGTTGTTAATGTGCTGCATTTTTTGCGTTGATGTAAAAAAATGATTTTTGGTCGATTCGTTATGTCTAGATTTTTTTGAATGATGTGTTTATTGAAGGTTTGTTGATTGATGTTAGATAACTAGCTTGCTAGTTGTTAAGTTTATGAGATAATAATGATTTACCTGTTGTGGTTGATAGTTTGGCCATGCATGAAGAGTCAACGTCTAGGCGGAAGGCTGATGATAATGTTCAAGATGGAGCCGTTCCTGCTTATCTTCTGGACCGTGATAACACGACCAGAGCAAAGGCATGTCTCACGTAAATTATTGAATGATAGTTTTGATTCATGATTTCTTTTCGCCGAAGCATCTAAATTGAATTTCTGATTTTAGGTTCTCAGCAACACCATTAAGCAAAAGAGGAAAGAGAAGGCTGGAAAGTGGGATGTTCCTCTACCCAAGGTAAGATTGCATTTGGTACTTTGTTCGTGGATGATTTTAAATGACCTCTGTTGAAATTGTTTTACTACCTGTCACAGAACCTGTGCTCTTCATGCATTAAGTAAACTTTGGATTAAATTGTTAGTGAAAATGTTTTATCCTTTTGCACTTAAAGAAAAGTCTAAACACCTAGTCCCAATTGAGGTTGGCTGCAAGCAAACGTACAGACGGGAAGATGTATAGAAAGTGAAAGTGAAATGTGCTGTGGGGATAAGTACACTCCGTAAGAGAAGAACTATTGGTTGTGGTTACTGGTTGCTGCTTGGTTGAGCGTGGTTGTCAATGCTCGATAGTGTGGAATAGTGGAGCTATTCTGGAATTGTGTTGTGTAGGGGCTGGTGCATGCTACTAAAATTGAAGAGCAGCTTTCTTGGCTGTGATAGTGGAAAAAATTATGTAAAACCCCTGCTGGAGCAGCAGGGGCTAAACCCCCCCCATGATGAATCAGAACTGAAATCCTACTTTCTGAGTCACTTGCACGCATTATTATGAGGTAGCACCCACTGGTCTACTTTCCCTTGAATACCTACTCTTGTCTGGCAACATTTCCAGCATCTCCCAGTATTTTCCTTTCTGGTCAGTTGTGACTGTTTTTGGCTTTTCTCAACCATTGCGTCCTGTTTTCCATAGTTTTTGGTTATCCCTTCCCTTCTGTGACCATTTTTGGCAAACACGCTGCTGCTTCTGGCCATTTGTGACCTTTGTTGCCTCGCTTTGTTCTGTTTTTTTAATATCTATGAAAAAGCTTTTTGTCTCATGGTTCTGTGCTCTCTTCTAAGTTTTATCCTTGATTTTTATTCTAAATTTCTTATTAGTTAGAACAGAGACCATTGTGCTACCTGCTATCCCATTATAGCATCTTCAGTTTGGCTGCTATGGCACCTTTGTTTGGGGGAAAATAACCACTGTTGATGAAAGTGGTTGTGACAAGAAGGACCTGAACTTTTGACGACAATTAAGGAGCTAACTGCCCCTAGATGCTTGGGTTCAGAAAAGGGTGGCAGTACTTTAGACACAATTGAGTAGAGGGTGGTAATTTTTTGGAGTGAGCAATAACAATGGAGATAGAAAGGAATACAAAAAAATGTACAGTTTGCACCCATACAACGAAGGTAAATAATAAACAAATCACATAGACATCATTTGAGTGTTGACTGCATCAATTGATGATAAAAACAGCTAATCAATATTCATGTGTGTATCTCCTATTTAGCAACATGAAAAGTATAGCATATTCAATAAGGTTCCTTTTAAATGAGTATTTTTTGTATTCTTTTTGAAGGAAAGGATGCCCCTGGGGGTGGGTTGTTCCTTTTTGTTTACATGAATGTATGCCTTTTTCATTTCTTCAGGTTCGTCCTGTGGCTGAAGATGAAATGTTCAAAGTGGTCCGGACTGGTAAAAGAAAGAGTAAGTATCATATTTATCTGTCTAAACTTAATTACCAGCTTCAGTTTTTTAATGTCTTTGTTTTACCTTATTGGTACCACTTGATTAAAATATAAAATTGTTATTTTCAAGTATTAGTTGTGTTGCATTATTGTGGTTTCTTTATCTTTCTACAAATCATGCTTGTGTATGATTCATAGTTAATTCTTGCATTATTTGCTTGAATACGTTGAGGATATTGAGTACATGAAATCTGTACTTTAATCGTGCTCTTGTGATTTTATGAAATAATTAGAGAAATCTCTATCTTCTTTGGGAAAGTATCTTCCTGTCAATGTTTATACAGTGTATTAGTTCATCATGAGCACTTTAAGTGTTATTCGAGTATTAAACAAAAAGTGTAATGATCATTCCTGAAGCACATCTGATAGTGCATGATTCACCATTTTGCAGCCAAGCAATGGAAGAGGATGGTTACTAAAGCTACATTTGTTGGGCCTGGTTTTACGAGGAAGCCTCCAAAGTATGAGAGATTTATTCGTCCAACAGGATTGCGGTTCACTAAAGCCCATGTCACTCATCCAGAACTTAAATGCACGTTTAATCTAGAAATAATTGGAGTAAAGAAAAACCCTAACGGCCCTATGTACACCTCTCTTGGTGTCATGACCAAGGGAACTATAATTGAGGTATTTATATTTCATGCTCTTCTAATCTATTAGTGGATCTCAATTTGACTTTTTTTATCGCTGATAACTCTATCAAACTGTGTTACTTATTTCTCTTCTTAATGTAATTCAGGTGAATGTCAGTGAACTTGGCCTTGTCACACCAGCGGGGAAAGTTGTATGGGGTAAATATATATTTTTTTATCACTGTTGGCTGAATTTTCAACCGAAAAGTCTGAAATTCGCTCATCGGATTTTTATTTGCTATGAATGCAGGTAAATATGCTCAGGTTACCAATAATCCAGAAAATGATGGTTGTATAAATGCTGTGTTGCTTGTTTAAGGTCATAGCAACTATTGAAGATCTAAGTTGACTTCAAACGTGGTGGTCAAAGCCCACTCCTATGCTTTTTGCTATCTTATGCTATGACTGGGTCACCATCTCCAATGTTCGTGAAAAGTTGTCCAATCTTTGCCGGGGCCTGAGACTGTCTGGGGAAACAGTGAAAGCATTTTTGTTATCAGATTGCGATACTGACAAGTTCTATTATTCTTTGGGTAGTCAATGCTGAGGATCAGTTCTAGCATTTGACATTTGAGGTAACTGTTGTACAAGAATCAGACAGGTCGGATGAATTTATATACTTCATTTGCAAGACAAGACATTTTAAGTAGCTGCTTTATATGCTATGGTACAAATTTTATACTAATTATTGCCAATTGCCAAATTTTAATTATTGCCCACTGTGCATTTCCTAATGGATGTACCAAGCAGACTCTTTAAACAATTTGAACCTTTGAATTGTTAATTTTCAGTCCCTATCCGAAGGAATGAATAACTCTTTAAAATGTTGTTGGGGAAAATGGAGTTTATTTCTATGCGAATATACCCTTTTTTTAGGGTAAGTGTTGCTTTTCAAGAGAGTGAATACCGGTTATGCTCCTATTGATTTTTCCCTAGACAAATTGTTTATTTTTAAAATCAATACTTGAAAAAGGGATTATTAATGGAATTAAATTTTCATACGATAATAATAATAGGAAGGTTTAATTATCTTATTCTACTTTACATTTTGGGTCAATAGTTAATTTAATATAGTGATTTTAAAAAAATTAATTTGATTTCTATATTTTTTAAAATATATTTAAATTGGTTATTTCCGTTAAATTTTATTGACTGATGTGGCAAAGAGAGAATAGGAGAAAGATAGTATTTATGTGGAAGAGAAAGAATGTTTATGTGAAGAGAGAAAAAGGTAGAATTGAGAGTTATTATTATTATTTATTATTTATTATTATTATTATTTATTATTATTATTATTATTATTTATTATTTATTATTATTATTATTTATTATTTATTATTATTTATTATTATTATTATTATTCTTATTGTTACTATTATTATTATTATTATTATTATTATTATTTTTACTATTATTATTACTATTATTATTATTATTTTTTTTTATTATTATTATAATAATAATAATAATAATTATTATTATTAATAACAATAAAAATAATAATAATAGTAAATAATATTAATAATAATAATGGTAAAAATAATAATAATAATAAAAATATTAATAATAATAATAATAATAATAATTATTATTATTATAATAATAATAACAATAATAATAATAATATTAACAACAATAATAGTAATAATAATTATTATTATTATAATACTAATAATAATAATAACAAAAATATTAATAATAATAACAAAAATCTTAATAATAAAAATAATAATAATAAAAATTACATTATTATTGTTTTATTCTTATTATCTTATTCTTATTATTATTTTATTAATAGGTTTAATTACCTTATTATTATCATTCATATTATTATTATTATTACTATTATTCATATTATTCTTATTATTATTATTATAATTATAATTATTATTATATTTACTGTTATAATAATAATAACTATAATAATAATAATAATTATAATAATAATAATAATAACAAAAATAATAATCATATAAAAATAATAATAATAATAATTACAAAATTAATAATATTAATAATTAAATAATAATAATAATAATATTACTGTGATTAATATTATTACTGTTATTTATTACTATTATTATTAATATTTATTATTATTATTATTATTATTATTACTGTTATTATTATTATTATTTTATTATTAATATTATTATTGTTATTACTATTTCTATTATTATTAGTCCTATTATTATTATTAATATTATTTCTATTATGATTATTATTATTATCATTATTAATATTATTATTTTTATAATTACTGTTATTATTTTTATATTATTATTACTGTTATTATTATTATTATAATTATTATAGTAATAATAATAATATTATTATTACTATTTTTATTTTATTATTATTATTATTGTTTTATTTTGATTATTATTATTAATATTATTATTATTGTTATTATTATTTTTATTATTTTCATTATTGCTATTATTATTAGTGTTATTATTATTTTATTTTTATTATTATTATTTTTGTTTATTATTATTATTTTTATTGTTATTATTATTATTATATTAACTGTTATAATATTATTTTTGTTATTATTATTATTACTATTATTATATTTATTATTATTATTATTATTATATTTACTGTTATAATATTATTTTGTTATGATTATTATTTATGTTATTATTATTATTATTACTATCATTATTATATTTACTTTTATTATTATATTTACTGTTATAAATATTATTTTTGTTATTTTATATTTACTGTTATAATATTATTTTTGTTATGATAATAATATTAATAATTAAATAATAATAATAATAATATTACTGTGATTAATATTATTACTGTTATTTATTATATTTCTATTATTATTATTGTTATTATTATTATTTCTATTATTATTGTTACTATAATTATTATTATTGCTAATATTATTATTAATATTATTATTATGACTGTTATTATTATTATTAATTTTATTCGAATTATTATTATGATTATTATAATTATTGTTATTATTATTATTATATTATTATTATTACTGTTGTTATTATTGTTATTATTATTATAATAATAATAATAATTATTAATATTTTTATCACTATTATTATTATTCTTATTTTTATTTTTATTATTAATATTTTTATTATTGTTATAATAATAATAATTATTTATTATTAATATTATTATTGTGACTGTTATTATTATTATTAATTTTATTATAATAATAATAATTATTATTATTGTAATTTTTATTATTTATATTATTACTACTGTTATTATTATTATTATTATTAATATTATTATTATTGTTATTATTGTTATTATTTTTATTATTATTATAATAAATATTATGTATTATTGTTATTATTATTGTTAATATTATTATTATTATTAATATTATTATTATTCTTATTATTGTTATTATTATTATGATTTTTATTATTATTATTATTATTTATTATTATTAATAATATTATAACAGTAAATACAATAATAATAATAAGAATAGTAGTAATAATAATAATAGTAATAATAATAATAATAATGATAATAATAAAATTATAAAATAATAATAATAATAACAATGATAATAATATTAATAATAATAATAAAAAATAATAATAATAATAATAATAATAATAAATCTCAATCATACTTCTTTCTTCACATAATCATTATCTCTCTTCTACATAAGCATTTTTTCTCTCCCACATAAACATTCTTTCTGTCACATAAGCATTCTTTCTCTGCCACATCAGCTGGTGAAATTTAATAGAAATGACCAATTTGAATACATTTTAAAAAATATAGGAACTAAATTATTATTTTTTTAAATCACTATACTAAATTGACTATTAACCTAAAATGTAGGGATGAAAAAGGGAATTAAATCTAATAATAATGATGATATATTTAGAAGTATGTTAGAAAGAATGCTAGTAGTATTGCTCTTTTGAGGAAAACTGAAATGTCCAATATTTGTCAAGTGAGTGGATATTATTTGTCAAATGGAACAGAATTTCCATGCACTTGCCAGGCCAGATTGCATCGTCTTTAGAAGTGGAAGTTTTTAGAAGGAAAAAACGTGCAGTTATGATTATTCACTAAAATACAAAATTAATAGTTAAGTTTGTCATTCAAGTATACAACAAACAATAAATTATGGAATATTAAACATTAACCATTTAATTAATGATTCCAACTGCTCACTTCATTAAAATGAATCATCATTTAGGAATTAAATCCAATACTGCCATGTGAGAGAGATGTTGCAAAACCAGAAAAAGAAAACGTTATGGACCTCAATTTCTACCAGTCAACAAGTGTGTTAAAGTATTCCGTTCAGAATTTGAAAACAGAACTTTAGAAAAAGAAAAAGAAAACAGACTTAAACTTTTTTGCAAGGGAGTGAGTCATCCTAATTATATATAAACGTATTACAAAATTTAAGTGTATTTTTTTTTTGAATAGATTTTACGCTAAACAAATCTCATATACTTCTCAAGACACTCCTCCAAAAGTATAGGAGACAAAATTTCCGTGCTTTATTATGGTCCTGGTTTAAGTGATCATTTAATCCACCGAAATCAACAACTGATTTGGAGCAAAGTTTTAAAATGGAAGGAGCCAAGTCTTGGCAAGAATTCTCCAAAATTATGAAGCCACAATGGACCACAAAACATCATCTTGGTCAGAGACAACACGTGAGTGACTCGATCCTTAATGGCCCCAACAAAATTAAATTAAAAAAGTGAGTGAAATAGTGATTATAGTGGGTAAACAATGTCAAGATCTCCAATCATAAACCCTATCCAAATCTTGAAATAGATGATTCTTAGGAGCACAAAGTGAAAGATGACCAACTTATTTGTAGTTTTGTATCACTGAATGTGGCTCACAATTAATTGTCTTCCACCTAACCACTGCATTTTGGTGCTAATTATTGTTATAGTTGTTCAAAGACAATGGTGGCAAGCATAGTTGACAATGATATGTCACATGTTGAACAATACAATGTAGGAGGATGACCTAACACTACTTGTTACTCAACATTTCTTCTTCATTTGTAACCTTGGCTGCATTTAAAGCCACACTCTTCAACACTTGTTTTGTTTCCTAATCATATGGTTTCCAATTCCCATGATCCCTAATCCAAAATGAACAAGAAAAAAAAAAGTTTCAAAGTACAAAATTTTCTCTTCTTCAGCCCTTCCTTTTTATTCTTTATTTCAATCCATACTTAGGTTAGAAATGCTTGACACAAATTTTTAGTTATTAATCTTTTTCTTCCTATATATATGACTAATATTTTATAGACTCATCACAGATGCTGAAACACATTTAGCTCATGATTCTTCATCCTCAAAAAGTCCTTCTACAAATTTTGTAGTCCAAAATTTTCAACCTAAAACAACCAATCAGCATAAAAAGTAGGTGTATTTAAATAGAATATATTTAAAATGTCACCATTAAATATTCATAAATAAAAAGATAGTTGATAGAGGATATACTATATGGAAAAAACTCATTAAATATAAAGCATATTAAATAAGATAAACATTTTGAAAAACATATATTTTAAAAAACGCAAATGTAATGTTCTAAAATCTTGAATGGAATGGAATAACAATTTTTTATATAATGAAAACTCTAATAATAAGGAATATTATATTTCTAATCTAAAAGATTGCTCCACCCATACTCTATTTTTACATTTTTCATTGGGGTTCAAATATCTTCGTATTTGAATCAAACAAATAATTATTTTATTTTTATTTATTTCTATTTAACCAATCATTATTACAATCTTTTTAATTAATGACATAAAATTTAAAAAAAATATATTAAATTAAATGGTAAAACAAATTACTTACCGTATGGGTGATCTTGTGAATTATAAAACTATTGTGAATCATCTATAGTTAAAAATTAATCTCTTTAGGAAGCATAAAACTAACCAAATTATATTTTTCTTTCTCTTGATTTTTATGGATAATGGACAATCTCAAGTTCAGACATGGACCACACAAGTGACTCTTATTTATTCTTGTCCCCCAGAGAAAAATAATATACAACTCCTAAATTAACTTAATTAATATCTCCACAAACATGATCCTGTATAAATCTTAGATCTGTGGGGTTGCTTTCTTATTTTTTGAGAAAAAAAAAAACACTTCAATGTGCTTTTTACGTCATAACATCATGTTAAAGATGGAATAACTTGCAAAAAAAAAATGGCATTATGGCTGGTTTTGGCTATGAACTGAATAAAGCATTTCCTTTTTCCTGAAAAAAGTTTCAACTGAATAGAGCAGACCAAAGAAAGTCACACATCAGTTTCTAAATTTCCACTAAGAGGCCAAAAGAGAATACAATGAAGGATATAGCATCATTTCTTTGACATCATATTACATCACAATTTCACACACAAAGGAACAAAAAATTGTTAAAAGAACACTTTGAATAGAATATAATTATAGAGTACTTTCTTGAAGACAATGCTTTGTTATCAATAAATGGTGTTTTGTTTATTATAGAAAGTAGAAACCACATATAAATCTTTTGTCCCTTCCCACTATTCACTACCAATAAATATGTTTAAAGAAGCTAAAGCATGTGCATGCACAAGTTGGAGCACTTAATGGCTTTAAAAAAATAAGTTCAACTTGATTGTTTTATACTCATAAAATGTGTAAAAAAAACTACATAACCGAATGTGGATCTTTGATATTGATTTTTATCTGCTAGTTGTGGAAAATATTTGAACATTGCTAGTTTTAAAAAAATCTAATTAAATCTCGAGTTTGTACATACAAGATTCTCGTGAATGGTGACTTTAGAAGAGTTTGAAAAAACAATGCAAAAATATCTAAACGCATCATCATATCATATTCATGGTACGAACACAAGCATATTTTTAAAGTAAAAAAAAAACATATAATGATGTTGTAACTATTTATGCCAAGTAAACAAAACATTTTTTTTTTCTTGCATAAACTCTTCTTTCCGACAACTTCTGAAATTTTTTGGCACGTCTTAAATTATTTTAATGGTTCAAAATTTAAAACATGGTAGTTCTTCTAATGTGCTCAGAATATTTTTCCTTCATTCAATTCAGTAGAAGTTTTGAATTTTATGGCTTTATCTCTCTTAGCATATTATATAATATGAGATATTAAAGTGTCATGAATGAGTTATTATGAGACTGTTTCAAGCTTCTTACTGGTTTTAAATTTTAGCCTTGAGTCTGTGATTTTGTAAAAAAAATAATGAGAGATAAAATGTAAAGTATAAACGAGTGGATCTCAATCATATATTTAAATAAATAATTAAAACAATCTTAACTAGTTGTATATAATTATAGGATCAGAGTTAATTTATACTATAACTAATGATGTTCTGATGTATATTTATTCATGTGCATGCACAAAAAAAGAGAGTCCTTAATAATACCACATGAATGCAAGCTTCTTCAACCCACTATTCATGACTTTGTCTGGAAATTAAAGTTATAATACATTTAAAATAGTTGTCTCTTGTGAACAAGATGATCCTATAAATAATTTTGCTACAAAGATTTACTTTGCTTAAGAATTATTTCTAAAACTATATCAGTAGAATTTTTTAATTTCTTTTCAAATACTTTTACTTTATACATTGAGAAAGTATTCTTCCTAATTTTATTGTTTCTTTTATCTCCACTTAAAAGAATTAGAGAAAGTTTTAAGGAGGTAATTGATGGTTTAATAAAATGTAATTATATTTCCCTAGAGTTGAAGTCATTGAATGGATTTATTAAAAATAATTGTGAAAAACCTTAAACGAAAAGTATATTTGTATCATTCAGAAATAAAATGGACATTATTTTTAAATTAAAGAAGTGACGGAAGGAAGTTTGAAAGATGAGATTTACTGTAATGTATGACTTGAATGTGATTCTGTCTTAGTTTGTGTTACGTTTATTGTTAGGACTACGGTTCCGTGAATGCTTCATAATCGATGGAATACTTGACTTAATTATTGTGAAAAATTTAGGTTTATGGTTACTCATATTTTTCGTGAAAGGAATTTGTGTGCTAATAAGTTAGCTAATTTAGAATTTATTTATAGAAAATCATTTCATTGGTATAATAGACTTCCATCTAGTCTATTCTTAAAATTCTTTATGAATAGGTATAATTTACGTATGTATCATTTTTGTTAACATATGAGTTTTGGTCTAGTCCTCCATAATTTTATTACATTTTTTTTCTTTTTTCTAATAATATTTTTTTCGTGTAATGACAAATGATTGTTGTTACTTAAGGTATCAGCATATCTGGAATGTCAAGTTACATAATGATATCTAATATGGAAACTTTATAAATAAAATAAAATAAAGGAAGTGATTTTTAAATTTTTAATTACTAACAAGTACACTACAAAAAAATCTTAATGTAAAATATAAAAATTCATGAAACAAAAAGAAGGGCACACCATTTGGATACATTGAGGTAACATTTGGCATGAAACAAAGTTCACTGTGTGTTCCATATAGCTTTAATAGGTTGTAGCAGTTACCACCAACAGCTAATTGTGTATATATCAATTTCTGCAAGAAAGCGACTTCTGAAATTAAGGGCAAAAAAGAAGAATGAAAGTGCTTATCTCCAAATGATGCTGGTATGCTAACACGTAATTGGATATTTATGAGACTGGAAAGGTGAATAATTTGGTATGATTGCCCATTTTATATTATGAAAGGTTATGAAACTAACAAAATAAGAAATTTCAGGTGTGGATAAACAAATAAATGTTAGTTTATTCTGAAAGGGTCCACAATTGACAAAAAGTCAATAATCAACGTAGCAGCTTTCTTTTAGTTGTTATAAATTATAATTACTTATCAAAGTCAATGTCAGGTTCCAAAGAACAGAGAAATTAACACTTGAAAGGAAATCAGCTGTGTGAAAGACTTATAGTGGTTTAAGCATTTCAAGGGGCATATGTCATGAGAAACTAACTAACCATTGAAGAATACAGAAAGAGACAAAAAAAGGGTATCCCAAGATACACTCATAATCAGACACCAATCAATGCTTGTTGCTTTCTAATGAGAAGGCAAGCACTGGTAAGTTTGGAATTGACAATGAAACCAAATTCCTGCACACTTCATGCTCTCAGTGCCTGTCATTCCATTTGGAAAATGTAAGCCATTCATGGCAAAAAAAGTTGAAGAAACAGTTGATATTCATTACAGATCCAGCGTGTTCATTATCACAAGCATCCAATAATGAAGTTGGCAATGATGTTAATGGATTGAAAGTGTTTCCATCAAGATAGATGGATGGTAGGCCTGTTGCTCAGAAGCATCTAACTGGACCCACCAAGTACACTCATAAAATGCTAAGTTTTCCAACATATGGATGGGACCAGGATGCAGTGCTAGAGACAAAATATGGGAGACAAAGGTGGTTGATAACATATTTTGACCACATGGAAGGCGTACCACTGTGTAATGCTTATCCTACTTTGTCTAATAAACAGAAACACAAAATAATTTTGAATTTTATAGCAATGAATCAGAGTATACAAAAGAACACCCCAGATTGAGGTAGGTAACTGGGGACATTATGCAAATAGGGGACTAATTGCTTCTTTCATCATTAAAGTAAAAATAAATATTAGCAAACTACTAGGAAGAAAAATAATATGGCACATTGCTTTTCAGTTATCATGCTACGATTATCTCCATCTAGAAGGCTGATGGTGATATCTACTACTACTAATAGTGCTGTCATCTTCAATCTGATTGTTGATCTCTCCACCTGTCTGCCTTTTATCTAATCCAGAGCCTTTATGCTCCAGTTGATAATCACGATGGGAACGGGAAGATTCTCCCTCAATCCTTCGTTCCTAGAGACAGGAACGACAAAAGAAAAGAGATAAGCATCAGTTACAGCAAAACTGAACTCTTTCTTTTTGTTGGTTGAGTCAAGTACAATGTAAAGTTTGATAAGGAAAAAGAACATACATCACGGAATAAGAGGTCCTCAGCCTCGAGCATGTGGATAACATGTCCTATTTTTGGCCTCTTTGCAGCATCAGGGTCGACACATCGAAGAGCAACCAAAAGAGCCCGTTTAAGAGCCCTTGAAGATGGCTTTTCAGCAAGCTTAGGATCAACTACTTCCTCAGATTTTCGATTCCCAACCATACTTTTCAGCCACTCTATTAAATTAACCTGCAACAATTCCAACTTCCACAGTTAGGGGAAACAAGAGAGAGAACTGTGCTGACAACAATAAAATGAACAATCTCAACTTTTAACTGTGTCGGTGATGGTTTCTAACCTCTCCTTGTGGTCTACTATAATCAACAGGACTTCTTCCCGTAATTATTTCCATGATAAGTATCCCAAAACTATACACATCACTCTTCTCAGTCAGCATTCCAGTGCAGGCATACTCAGGTGCAACATAACTGAAGAAAAAACAGAGAATTACTACTTGTGGTTGTGGACCTTAAATTTGAGTAATACTACCCCGGTTCTCATATATAAGCAAAAAACTTCACAATTTTTGTTCTCAAATATAAGCAAATTTTAACTACTTTTATTTCCTTTGATGATATTTTTTCCTAAAACACCCTGACATTAATTATTGTCTGACTTTTGGTTATACCATCATAGTATATTTTTGTGGGAAAAATATCTAATATTAGTAAGAATTAACGCCCTTAATGTTTTCCTTAATTAGTGCAAAGTTAGCTTTTTTTGCTTATATATGAGAGTAGAGGTAGTAATAACCAATTATTATAGAAAATAAAGATAGGGAAATGCTTAGTTAAACCATACTAACCCAAAGGTGCCCATCACTCGAGTAGTGACATAACTATGATCAGCAGACAAAAGCTTCGCAAGCCCAAAATCAGAAACCTTTGGGTTCCATTGGAGATCAAGCAGTATGTTGCTCGATTTCACGTCTCGGTGGACAACTTTGGGCTCAAGACCCTCATGAAGATAGGCCAGTCTGAAAAGATAGACAGAAGAAATCACTTTGATCAAAACCTTCCAAGCACTGAAATGGAAATCAGAATGCATACTAGACCATGGATATAGTACCCTTTTGCTGTGCCCAGTATAATGTTCATTCGGATATCCCAAGTTATAGGGCTTACAGTTCCAACATCCCCGTGCAGCCACTGTTCTAGATTCCCATTGTCAACATATTCATATACAAGCATCCTGCGATTAAAAAAAAAACATACATCAAACCTTCCAACCAAACAAACTTTCTATTTTCAATGTTCAAAGTAAATTAAAAAATACCTGTACGCCCCCTCAACACAGTATCCAAGCAACCTAACAAGATTCTTATGCCGCACACGACCAATTACTTCTACCTCTACTTTAAATTCTCTCTCAGCTTGGCCCCTGTTAATTAGTTAGACATTAATCACTTGTAAGAGAAAGACAAATCCAAGACCAAATTATTTTCACTATACAGCAACAGTTAGTGAGTAACCAAAGATGAATTCAATGGAAAATCCCAACAAAGTGTGATACTTCGAAAACTCCTGAAAGTGACAACATTATCAATTCAGTAGTAACAAACAAGGAGCCGAAAAGAAAAACGATTCTTTTCTTCACTTTAGTAAGCGACTTTACAACACAACACCCAGAAGCAGAAGACAAGGATAACATACGAAAAAGAAAACAGGTTAAAAAGTATTACAAAAACAGTAGTAGCAAGAGTAAAACAGAAGGAAAACACAAGCAATAAAAAAGAGTCAATCACTGTTCACCACAAGCACTAGTTTACTTCAAGCAAGTAAACCTAAATTCCAAACCTAGCACAAGCATCCATTTAGCTCAACCCAACCAATTTCATTTTTTTTTTTCAAAACACCCTAAAATCAAATTAAAAAAGAAAACACAACCCAAAAACCAAAAAAAATCCTTTCTCCTATGCAGATTAAAAAACACCACATGAAAACTTCAACTCCAGACACCTAAACTACGAAAAAAATAAAATTATACAAACACATGAATTTCCCCTTACACTTTTACTTTAACACACAGACCCAACCACAGATCACAGAAACTCCATTTTTCTTCAGCCACCCAAATTAAACCTCAAAATAAATAAAATAAATTCACTGGTAATTTCCTCTAAAAATTTGATCTTTAACCAAGTCAAATGAATAGAGCGATCCATGTACCCCACCCCACTTCAGCTGAATTTAATCATTACACGAAATTGAAGATTGTAATAAGAAGAGAGACATACTTATTATTCAAAAGGTTCTTAACAGCAACCTTGTTTCCGTCGGGCAACAACCCACGATACACGATTCCATAGCCACCTTCACCAATCACGTTCTCTTCACACAACCCATTAGTCGCAGCTTCGAGTTCCCTCAGCGTGTACCACCTCCCCCACCCGAGATGCGACACTTCGGGGCCCACACTCCCGCTTCCCAGTGACGACGCCGTTTCGCACAAGCTCACAGCTCCCCTACTCTCCCCACTGGAGTACAGAACGGCGGCGGCGCGGGGCTCCGCCTTCGGAGGCGGGAGGTTGACGGCGTCTGGTGGCAGGGGAACGTGAACGATCTCCAGAATTTCCTTGGAGATGGGCGGCGTGGGGACGGCGGCGGCGCTGCGGCGGAGGGGAGTTTTGTGGTGGTGGTGGTGGCGGCGGCGGGAGGTGAGGCAGAGGGACAGGAGAAAGAGGACTATGACGATGAGGGATCCGACGAGGATGCCGATGACGACCCAGAGACGGAGGCCGAAGATGGAAGTGCGTTTGGAAAGCTCTGTGTCGACGAAAGCTGCGTCGTACACTGACATGGTTGCAAAGAAAGAGGTGTGGCTTAGAAAATTGGTGGCATTGGTTTTGGTTTTGGGTGGGAAAGTGAAGTTAGAGAAAGTTTATGGAAGAATTTTGAGAGAGGAAAGTGAAGAGATGAGTTTACTTATTTATTGTGTGAGAAAAAAGGGTTTAAAGTTATTGGATTTGAAGATGGAATTCTTAGCATAATTATATTATTATCAATTGAGGTAAGTTTATTAATGCTACAAGTCATTTTGTATTTTAACTTAGATTAACACATGAGACAACTTTTAATATTTTATCTTTTTTTTAAAGTTGTTAAAGAAAAAATTGTTGAAAAGAATCTTCATTGTCTTAAATATTATTTAAAAAGATTAACTTTATTGTTCAACAAATAGTCAATTCAATTCAATTAGTTATTTGTCCTATTCAAATATGATTTTTAATGAGAAGAGATGGTCTTAAGAAAATTATATTTCCTCTCTAATGTTCTAATAAATAATATTTATATTATTTTAATTTTTAATAATATTTTAATTATATATATTATGTTTTTAATCAAGTTATTTTATTTACAAGTGAAACATTGAATAAAAATTTTAGAATACAAAAATTAAATATTTCTTCAAAAATATCTGTACGATTTAATTATGGTGAAGTTTCATTCACCACTTTGGAGAATTTTAAAAAAAATGATATTCAGATTTCTCTAATTTTAAAATAAATATTTACATCTTTTATACTATAAATAAAATAATCCTTATATTCTTTATTTTATTTATACTTGTATTTTTTTACAACGTATTTATACTTCCATTAGAATCGTATTTAAATATAATAATAAGCTAATGAATTCAATCAGATATTTTATAACTATTTATTTATTTATTTTGATATTAAAATAATTTTTTTAAAAATATTTTGTACTCAAGTAAGAAAATCTGTAATTCAGTGAAAATATTTATTTATATATTTATAGTGTAAATGATGTTTATATATTTAAATAAATATTACATTAATTTTGTACTTAAGTGTATTTTAATTGTTTTAATTTGGTCATTTTAAAATATATTTATGAATAGTATAAATTAAATAATTATAATGTATAACTAAAATTAAAATGATTTACAATAATTAATGTATTTCAAATAGAGATTAAGTGATAAATATATGGAATTAAAAATCATTCATTGCATAAACATATACTACTTTGGTAAATATATTATGTTATAAATAAATTATTTAATATATTATTGAATGTAATTGTAAATTATACTTTCCAAATACAATAATCGATATTATTATTAGCTCAATATATAAAAAAATGTATATATATAATTATTTTTTTAGTCCTATTATTGTGAGGTTAATATTCAACTTAAAATAATGATTTTTTAAAAAATCAATTTAGTTTCAAGATTGTTTAAAAGATTCAATTTAGTCTCTTTCATTAGGTTTTTACTAACGACAATAATTATTGATGATGTGACACACACAATGACATTGGTTTGTACATGTGGACTAAACAAAACTTTAGAGTTTAAAATTGTGAAAAAAAAATTGAGGAAGAAAAAAGCAGAGACGACGACGAATATGGTGATAGAACTAAGGGAGGGGTGTCAGCTAGGAAACACCTGATATATGTTGTTTTGTTGACATGAAAGGTCTTACAAAGTAATAACCATGACTTGTAATAATATTTTATGGCTGCATTTGTTTGTTGAGCTGCAAATGCTTACTCCAATTTTAGCCGTCAAAAAAGTGTATTTTGTGAGGTGCTGCAAATATTTGAGTGATGAGCACTGGGCAATAATTGATGTATCTATAGATAAAGTAGAAGACAACATTGAAACATCCCTTATGAAATGGAGAAAACTGCCTTCTGGTTGTATTCTTGAGGATAAGTCAAACAGCCATTGCAAGGTATATGAACAAAAACTATTTAACATTTTATGTGAAATTCAGACTGTATAAACCCTAAACCCTAAACTGTATAAAAAAAACAATTGAATGAGTTAAACAAAATTTAGATTGGAATAGGATATACCAATGCAACTTCATTGAAAAGGAAATTGCAAGCCAATTATTATAAATAACATTTACAGATCATCCCATCAACTACCCCTAGTTAAATAAAACTCAACTTTAACTTCAATTAGTTAACAATAAGTCACAAATATTGAATAATCAAAACCATGTTTCTAACCATGTCTTAAAGCAGAAGAGAGAAAAATAAGAATCGAAGTCTTTTTCCCACTCAAAAAGGGTTTCATTATGTACAATATCAATTAATCAAGATAGCATTCAAAAATTCTGAACACTTTTAATTTTCTGGAGGTACTTCATAGTCGTCGCTCCTCCCTTGAATCCGCCATCACAATCGTCTTCGCCTTTGCTCCCTCTCCCTTAATCTTTTTTCTCTAATTTTCAAACCCTAAAATTTCATTTAGTTTACGTGTTCAAACCAATGTCATTGTGTGCACCACGTCATCAACAATTAATGTCATTGGTGGAAACTTAACAGAAGAGATCAAATTGAATTTTTTTAAAAAATCTTGGGATCAAATTGATTTTTTTTTAAATCGCTATATTAAATTGAATATTGACCACAAATATAGAAACCAAAAAGGTAATTATACCTAAAAAATATTACTTTTATTGTTGAAAAGGTAGTTTATGTAAAAAAATTAATTGAAAATTTTGAATCTTGATTAATATAGCATGCATAATATGAATATGTGAAATAATTTAACATTTTATTTATATGATTAATAGGTGAATGAATTATTTTTTAATATAATTAGATATTAAATATTTCATATTTTAAATTACTATCGTTCACAAAACATAGAGATGAGATGGGTGATGAAGAAATAGTGTGATGGGGATCTAGCACTGACGACATTAGATGAAAAAGATGGTTGGCAACTTCCCCTTTGTCATTTGTCCAAAGAGAACCCCTGTCGCCACCGACAACCAGGTCCTAGCAGCCCTTCCTAATCGCCATTCTCTCCCTCAACTCCGTCACCACAGTCACCTCCCTCTCCCTCGGACTTCTTTTTCCAATTTCGTTGCGTCCAAATCATAAAATTTTGTTTAGTCTACTGGTGCAAACCAATCTGATACTGTGTGCGTCACGTCATCAATACTTATCATTGTTGGTGAAAATTTAACAAAATGACCAAATTAAACATTTTAAAAAACTTTGGAATTAAATTAATTTTTAAAAAAATGACCATACTGAATTGAATATTGATCATGTAAGGAAAAAAAAGATAATTATACCTAAAATATACTTGTATTCAAACAAAATAAAAATAAAATACTTTTCAGATTATATTTACTAATAATAGTAATTAAAAATATTAATTTATTAATATAATTTAAATGATAATAATAATATTAGTGAAGTAAGTTAAGTCTAAATTATTACGTAGATACAAACTATATGTATATATGTATATAATATTAATATTAATACATATTTTACTTTAAAACATGTTATATAAACTAATTTTTATATAATAATAATAAGAAGAAGAAGAATAATAATAAATTATCATAAATATATACACAAAAACATACAATTCATACGTATTGTATAAAATAATTTTCTTAAACAACAATGCAATAAATGTGTTAATGTATGTTTTGTAATTTATATGCATATTGAGATATTAAAGTTTACAATAAATACTTTTTGCGTAACAAAATTTTCTATCTACAAAGTTCGGTTCTCATTTAAAAATTTAAAAGTTCAGTCTCACTTTACCAATGTAAAATGACTTGTTTTTTTTTTAATTTGATTAATTTAAAATTTGTTTTATAAATGTTGAAATAAAATAACAAAAGATAGTAATACTATATAACCACGTTTAAAATATGTTTAAATCATTTTGAATATTTTTCACCGTATTAATAAATTTAAAATAAATTCTAATAATTTATTTAAATAATAATGAAGAAAAAAATTCAAGTTAAATTTTTTATAATAATAATAATGATAATAATAATAATAATCAATTTTTCAGGTCGAATTAAGCCTTGAATTAAAGAGTCGTTTATAAAAAACTTTTACTTCTTACACTACCTAATTACTAATTACATCTCATATTAAGAATAATACACTAATATACACTTTTAAGTACACCGTATTGTTATTTTCACCACCTACACTTCTTTTCTACATCTGTACTTCCTTTCTTCATCGTTTTATTTTGGAGAGGAAAAACAAGAAAGATAGGATTGTTTTCCAAATATTTATCAGAAACAATTATTTACTTTTCAGAAACTATTATTTACATTTCAGAAAACTTATTCTAAAAATTTTAATTCGTTCTGAAATGCATTATATGTATTTAAAAAAATTGTTTCAGACAACTTTTTCGGTAAGATATCATATTTTTAAAGTCTTTTTCAAAAAAAAATTGTTATAAAATCCTCATTATAGAATATATTCTATATGTTCTGTAAAAGCTTGTTTTGAAAATTTTATTTTAAAATTTTTGTTTCAAAAAATTGTTTCAAATTCTTTTAAAAAATATTATAGAAAGCTTTTTCTAGAAATTTTTTAAAATAAGTAATCCAAAAATCACTTTTATAAGGAATAAAAATATCATTTTACAGATTTTTGAGGTGTAGTTAGAAATTATGGAAGTTCAGAAGAAAAAGCCTATATAGAGTACAAACGTCATATTCTTTGGGCCATTACTTGGTTTCAGAGATTATAAGAGTTATATAATGAGTGTTTCTTCTTGTATTCCAACAAATTTCTCCATATACCTTATTATTTTTGGAAAAAAATGTTTTACCTCCTTTAAAATTGACTTTTAAATTATTCTTTCCGAAATGTTTTTGAAACATACTTCAAGAACACATCTTATAAATTCTAGATTTTTCATTTTGAAAGTGAAAAATGTATTTCAGAAAGGATATTTCAGAATATTTTTTATTTATAGATTTTTTATTCTAAAAACACCTTTTCTTAAGGATTACTATTCACAGGAAAGAAAAGAAAAGGAAATAAAATTAACTATAATGCTGAAAATAATATTTTAACTATTAAAAATAATATTTTAATTCAAAACAATTATAATTTACAAATAATTAATTAAATTATTTTTTAACAACTTTTAAATACAAAGAGCAAATATGTAAACGTAAATTTTTATCAATTAAAAAAATAAAATTTCAATCACACTTATTTTATCATTAATAAATTTTTATAAATTTTCAGTCTATTTATTTTAATCTAAACATTCTAATTTTTTTTTACACTTTTCATTCAGATAACTCAAATATAATCTCTCAATTCCACTTTAATCCAAATGAAACATTAAAGATAATTGGAGTATTTCCAAAAATGTAAAAATGCAGAAAAAAATACCTAGTTAATTTTTATAAGTCATTTTAGTGATAGTTATGCTTTTGCTCAAAT
Organism: Phaseolus lunatus; assembly: GCA_013389735.1. Classification (NCBI taxonomy): domain Eukaryota; kingdom Viridiplantae; phylum Streptophyta; class Magnoliopsida; order Fabales; family Fabaceae; genus Phaseolus; species Phaseolus lunatus. The sequence goes on from CM023866.1 coordinate 47,518,636, forward strand.
TAATATATTAGAATCAGTTCTACAATAAATTAACTTATATTAAGGTGTTTTATCAGGAAAACAAATTCGATATAAAACTTAATATTAATTTTTCAATTTAATCATTACACTCTTAGTTTGAGATTTAAAAACACCCCAAATAAAATATTTGTTTCGACATCAGATGCAGTCATCGCATTAAGTAGAATTAATTTTGGTATTTGTTTCAAGATCATACCAAGTCACCCGTAATGATTTATAAACTATTTTAAATAATTTATTTTCTTACTTTTCTTCATCCAAAATGTAAATCCAAACTTCAAATGCCAAATCAAACCATCACTAATTCTTGAGCAAAATCGATTTGAATTTCTTAATGAAAAGGTTTATGCAGAGTCTTTCGTCTTATGGTAATAATTAGTGAGGATTATATACATAGTTGAAACCAGGTAGGAAGAGAGGTTTTATAATATAATAATATACGTACATGCATGCATGAAAGGAGAAACTTATCTACACTGTTATATTGCTTTATTTATATACAAGCCAAACAGCAGCCCCTAATTCCTAACACCGCTCTTGCTAATTCTAAGCTTCGCAGCGTAACACACAAAAACACTCAACACACTGTACAGTAGAGCCTCCAGAAGTGACCTAACCATCTTCAAAAGATATACACAAAACACCAGCACCATATCTACCATCAATCAGTGCCAAAAACAAACAAAAACTCAATCCAAAAGGTATATATACATACATACATATATATATATATATTATGTATGTATATATTTATATATGTACGTCTTATATACATACGCAAGTATTAAGAAGCTACACTTCCTTTTAGCAAAACCTAGTCTTATTTCACCTTCTTGCTCCCACTTTATGTGCATTTCAGCCAATAGATTGAAAACACTCTTCAGTGCAAAACCAACCTCGACATCCTTACGCAGACAGAATAGCACTCTCAGATTTATCAGTGAGGGATTTGCTGCAAATATTATCAAGCTTCGACTCATCAGAATAGATATCATAGGATGAAAGCAGCTTCTTCTGCATTAAAAAAGAATTTGTCAGTAGACTATGAAGAAGTACATGTTATGGAAAGTAAAATAAAATAAATGAAGCTAGGACTAGACTTTGCCACGCAGAATAATAAGACAACACTTGCATGTTGTCTCCTTTAGATTTTAGATAAACTAGATTGCAGAAATTTTCTTGTATAACTTTCTCAAATTTTTATTTTTAACTCTAGAATAAATTAATTTTATTTTATGGACAAATGAATTTAATCTTTTTCGTTCTCTCCTTTAGGAATAGCTTGTCTAAACAGACCCCCCAATGTCAAACAGCTTAAGTATACAACTTCAAAAATGGGAATCAATAAGGGTCTCTTGTTACTAAACATACATATTTAAATATGGTGCAATGTGAAAACAAAATTATAAGCATGAACACAACAGCAAGAATGTGGAAATAATAATATCTGGGCAACTTATTCCAAAGCAGAATATAGCCAAAGTCAGAAATACCATATCATGCTCTAGAAAATAAATTCAATTTAGAAAATAATCCACTGCCAAACAACAAACGTGCGGTGCCAGTGATAGAGCCAAAACTCTAACCATCACAGACCTAGGGGCTTATTGAGGCTTCCAGCAACAAAAGATCAACATAGTTGTATCAGTTTATTTACTCGCTTAAAATAATCCACCAGCCAGTTGAAACCAATTTAATATCATCTCACATCTTTGTTATGTTACATAATAAAAGCAAGCAACAATGATTAAAAGATGATTTTGACATCTAGCTAATATGATGGGCTCAATAATGTATCAGTCGGAATATAACAAGAGAAAAAATGCTTACTGTTGGAAACAAACTTACATGATCCTCAAACTCTGGACTCATTAAATTGACCGAGAGATTTCTCATCAACAACAATACCTGCAAAATATAAAAATATAAAATACTCAGGCAGACAAACAAAGCACTTGAACCCAAAATTTTGGACATTTACGTTCCAAGGAAAGAGGAAAAGAAAATGATGGACTTGATATTAATTACCGTTTCCACATTTATTGGGTCCATCTGTCTTAGTTTCTGTCGGTGATTAGTTGAATTTGGATCAAAAACACTGCCAATGAAGCTGTAGACTTGAGCAAAATCTGGCATTACTGCACAGACAAGTCAAACTTATCAACAAGGCATGTCAAGAATCATGAACATAGGAGTGGTGAATCAATGCTCAACACTTGTAACGCCAGATATATAACATAGCAAACCTAATAACATTAATACTGTTTATAAATATTTCTATTTATACTAAATAAAGACGATGCAAGAGTTCAAAAAGAATGATGTAAATGAATAAAACAAACTACTATAGCTTCAATGTTAGGAAAATTGGCAAAATATACATTTGTTTATACACACTACTCATTTCAGAAATTATAGAACAATCCGTATTATTCACTGTCAAAGTTCCAGAGGATTAAATATATCTACTTTAGCTCAGCCCTACTTTGTTTCCTTAAGCCCCAGCAACACATGAAAATGCATATGTTGAATTAAGGGCCCAGCTTCAACTCTTGCCATTAGCCAACTCTGAAGTATTTGATGTAGCAGTGGTACCGGCTCACAAAATAACAATTTTACTATTACTCCTGCTGTCCCCTCAATACAGCAGCTCTATAGCTCTATGTATAATCAAGTTACTTTCATTGCTTCTGAACTGTTTCTAAGGGTCTCGGACTCTACTTGAAGATGATTGAAGATAAACAAATATAAAGTTCAAGAATGTGTTATTTTAGCATAATTTTTACTTCCTTAAACTAAAAGCTTTAAGGAAACCGTTACATTTCTTGTGTAGCATAATTAAATTTTCTTCTTGATCTTAGGTACCTCTAGAGCTTATTTGGACAAATTTTTTTGTAACCTCCTCTTCTAGGAAAAAAATAAGAAGAAATTGAAATCAACTTTTCCATAAGCTAAAACTAGCTTATGCAAGAGCTAATTTGTAGAAGATCTCTTCTCTTATATAGCATCTCTAAATTTTTCTTCATAACTTGTGCTTGAGCTACAATTAGTTTATGCATGAGTTAATTTTGTAGATGTTTTCTCTCTCATTAGGTTTTTCTAGATTTTTTTATTCATAACTTGCATATAAACTAATTTTAACTTATGGAAAAGGTAATTTTTTTCTTCTTCTTATTTTTCTATTCTAATAGGACTTAAGGAGAAACTCGTTCAAATAGACCCTTAATAAAACTCTTCAATATCTTTAGTTCATAATTTTAGGCCATTCAGATTTCGATCTCAAGTTCACTCCAATTAATCAGTTACCATACTAGCTATTGATAAGTCAAGTCCAATGGATAAGAAGCTGATCTTTGATGAGCCTTATCCAGCCACCATCCACTCTGGCAAACTCAACCGTGGTGCCCTGAGCTCCAGCAATGTTTTAAGTAAAAAAAATTTCATCAGCCTGTACATAGAAGGTTTTTTATTCTTTTTTTTTTCTTCATCCTTCTATTTCTTTCTTTTTCTTTGCTTGTCTTCATTTGTTTTTGGTTTCTTCATATGCTCTTCCTCATATCTTCCCTCCTTTATGTTTTCTCTCTTCTTATTCTCTACATTGCTGCTCTTGTATCTACTCAATATTTTTGTACTGCTTTTTTTTTAATTTTAGAATGATAGATTTTAGAATTTCAAAATATGTTCTTTGTTCTGTTGTTCTCAGCTCTATTTATTAAACCTTGTTCCCAATTCTTCTTCACTTATAGGACAATGTCAGGCATCCAAAATCAGTCATGCACCCTCAACTCTATTATCAAGAGTAATTGTTGTTTTTAATATTTTTGTTTGTCATGGCTTCCACGATAGGCCGCCATCCCTTATTAATAAACTTGAACTAAAAATAACCAAAAATGAATACTTCAAACTCCCACTCTTGTCCACTACTACTACTCCTGTCCTGCTCATAGTCATACAATTAGCTACAAAACTACTAAAACTTTCGAGTGAGATTGGAACTTGAGAATCACGGCAACTTCTTTAACAAAGCATAGCATAGCTCAGGTTCAGTGATGGCATTCTAGATTTAGTGAAATAAGTCTATTCTAATGGACAACAAACAGATGTGCAATTTCTTTTATCTATTTCCTCAATAGTGAATATCCTAATGAATGAAAAGCTTTATCTTTTACTAGTTCATTTGATACCTATAGAGCAATCCACAGCTAGATGAATAACTCTGAGACAGTGAGGACAATCGGGCAAATGCCTAAACAACAATCACTCAGAAAGATGATCTTGTTACAATGGAAGTACCAGCTTTAGGACTTCCTTTTCTGTTTTAGTTCAACCAAAACTCAAGAAATGCCCCATTATTCAAAACTACAGTCTCTAAGTTTTGTAATAAGTTCAGTTAAATATTTTGTGATTGTGCCATCATTTCAACTTCAAGAAAATCAAGTTCAAATTAAAAAAAAAAAAAGTGTTCCAACCTTTAATTGGCTTGCCCTGGCCACCTTGATGATTTTTTTTGCTACTTGACCATGTTGGAGGGGTGTTCTCATTACTACTGCTATAGCAACAGTTGAGAGGAACAGTTTGTGCCGCTCTGGTCAATCCCATGTCATCTAACAAACCAAAAAACTTTCCAGGTTAACAGAGCCTTCCTCAATGAAATACAAATTTGAATAACAAAAAAATGTAAAACAAAACATTATAGCTCAGGACAAACAAAACCTCTTGTCACTTGTGGCACATTGACTGGTGGTTTAGCATTATAGTTCCAAGACGACAAAGGCATGTTGGTTACTGGAGTTCCCAGAACAGATGAAGAATCCGGGCTATAAATATATGCAGGTTCAATGAAAGCAGATGAAGGTTGCAGTGGGCCCATAACTTGGGATACAGTAGGAGCTGATAAATTGCAAAAAGAAAAGAAGAAAACAAGTTACTTAAAAAAGAATTCAATAGACAAAACCAGTGAACATTAAATGTGGTTGACATTGCTATACTAACTGATTTTAGGAGCCTTTTGAGGGTATGGGTGAGTAGCTTTTCTCTTTGGTCGAGGAGGAGGAACATGTTCACTTGTTCCATTCTTCTGAACTTTAAGAAAATACTTCTGTGCATGACTTCTTATCTGCCAAATAGAATTTTACATAGAATGGTAAAGAAAGGATAGTTGGAGAGGAACATGCAATGAATGTCAGAGATTCGCTACAAGAAAATTGATGAAATAAACACCACACACATTATACAATCCAAGATGAGTATCTATATAACTTTATGTTCTTCCTTTTCTACGTAAGTACAGATGCGGCAAAGTAACAAATTACAAGTTTATGTCCTCAATCCCATCATCAACCCTTAGAGTTGAAGAAAAAGGCATAATAAATTGCATTTCGTTATGATGCAACAAAATCTAGGCAACAATATTTGATGAACAAGAGTTAAAATGATTTACTAGTTAAAGAAGATATAAGAGCATAAAAAGCAATGGAAAGGTTCAAACTCAGGTCATGGGTTTCAATTGACAGTCTTTTGGAAAAGATCATGTCGCCATTTACTCATCTACGATTCAAGTATGATATTCAGTTTTGTTGACACTGAAAATTTCACCAAATAACCAGCATGGAATACAAAATCCAAGAATAATGTGAAATTGATAACAAATTTATGGTCGAGAAGGTCAAGTTTCACTGCTTTTAAATGCACACACACACCCAATCAGAGCTAGCATCCGCTAGTAACTTGTTCTTTGTTTTCCTTTGGCTTCTATAGTAATTACCTGGATGACAGTTTTTGAACCAACAAATGCTTCAATCTTTTTCCAGTCCCGATCAAATCTGAAATTAGTAAAGAAAAAGTGAGAAACACAGAAGAAAATGAACAAATAACTAATAAACCACCCTAATTGTTTCATATACTGCTTTTGGCATGCGATCAATAGAAGGAAAATCAAAACTTTGTTTTCAGGTGCAAAGGTGATGTCATCCAGAAAGAATGGAATTGCATTTCTTGGTGAGCACAACGCACACTTGCAAAATGGCTAAATACCAACCATACGACTTTATGGTCTTTTCCGATGCTTCTCTCTAAATGAACAGTGGAGTTTCTAAACCTAATTCCTTCAATTCTTAACCTTCTAAAGAATTTACAAGCTACATAAAAGCTGTCTACATGTAAATGTAATGAAGTTTGTTAAAAAGTAGATAATTGAATGAAGATATGGAAAAAACAGTTTAGGCATAATAAGATAAGGTGTTCCCCCCAGAACTGCATTTAATACACCAAGTATTGACAAACTGTTCTAACAATCTATCGGCTTCCCCTCTAAAAAACATTCCACTACAGAATCTGTTCTGCCAATCGTTCCTTGATTGGAATGGGGCAACTTATTGTTGAAAAAAGTTTAAACAAAACATGGTGCAAATAAACGTTAACCTGTTAAACAATACATGCAATGGCATAGACCACTTTGTTCTCGAACTAGTTCAAGTATGGACGCTGCTCTTCCAGGATATCAGTTAGTACGGTAAAATTGCGTGTTTGCAATATGATTAAATACAAAATGTCAAGAAGTAAAATTCCTTCTCACTATAATACTAATAACCCACCCTACATGAACCACTTCACACCCTACCAGAGTTGAACTTAAGCAAATAAAATTGATCTTACGATTATTGAAAAAAAAGCCCGCATAAATAAGTTTAATTCTCCCGTTCTAAAAAAGTTCCTTTTAAACCCCATCTTACTAAAAACTAAAAACACAAATCATATCAGTGAAATAACAGCAACGAAACAATATAAAAATCATTAAAAAAGTAATAAATTTAGAAAACCCAAATTAAATAAACGAATCTAAAACATAACCCCGAACAATTCTCACTGCAGCCTCCTATTCCATACAAATTACTTAACCAATAAAAAAACTAATTCACCATTGACGAATCATCTAGAAACCTCCAGAACCGCTAAATTCCCAAAAATCTAAAAAAATCACCAATCCTCCAATTCTTTGGAAGTACGTAATTCACAGCACAGGAATTTCATTCCCATGAAAAATAAAAACAAAATTACAAAAACGGACTTACAATTGGAGAGCTTCTAGAAATTTGTCGTGCTCCTGCTCGGTCCAGCTCTCCCTGGACTTGGTAATTGTGTAGGGTTTCCGGATCTTCTTATTTGGATCCTCCATGGAGACGGAAGCGGCGGGAGTCTGCGGCGGCGGCGGTGGCGGCGGAAGAGAATTAACGCCGGGAAGGGTCATGTTGGAAGGATCGAAGAAGTAAAAGCCTTGCGCGGGGTTTGGGTTCACCGACACCATCAAGCAGACCGAAACAGTATCCTCAATTCGATTCCGTAGTGTTTCCCAGCAACTATGTATCTGTCACTCTGCGTTGTTCTCTTGTCTTCCGTTTCGTTCGTCCTCTCGCGATTTTCGTCTCTGTAATCTCAAATTCCAACTAACATTTTATATAGACATCCAGAAGCAGAGGAAACTACTATTCTGTCCTTGCCCCTTCTGCGCCTGCATAGTGAGTCACCACTCTGTGGCGGTTATCTTGTTATGCTATTTGCATTTTTTTTTTCTGGATATAAATTATTTGCCGTTTTAAAAAGTGTTTTCGTTTGGATCTGTTTTTTCAGAAAATCAAATAAAAAAAGTTTGAAAAAAAAAATTAATGAATATTACAAATTTGTAAATAAGGAAATATTTACACATACACGAGACTAATACACCTGCTGAGAAACAAAATGGGATACTAAATATAGAATTAAAAATTGTTATATATTGAAAATATTAAAAGTTAAATTAGTTGCCATATGATAATTTAAAAATTGAAATAAAATATATTTGTACATTGTTATCATTTTCATTAAGTGCTCTTACTGATACCGCTTCTTTATATTAATTAAGATGTATTGTTCATGAAGAAATAACTGATTCAAGTTCTCTTAATTTTAATTTATTACGATGTAATTGTGTATTATAATTCAGTTATGCGTAATTAATTAAAAGCAATTTGACTAGAATAATAAGCACTATAATGTCAATTGTTAACTTTTTTTAGATACATTAAGTATTTTAATAACATGATAATCAATGTAATTAAATGTTTGGATAGTTAATATGATAATTTAATATTGGTAAATATTGAAGTGCAGCAGTGACGGAAGAACTAAGGGAAAAGGAACATAAGCTTAGCTTCAAAGGTCCTATGTTGACTTTCTCCTTTATGCCAAAATGATGTCTTCTTTGGTACTTACAATCTAAAGTAATAATTAAGATGGTAGGTCATGGGATTATAATTGAAAATGGTGGCAATCATTGAAACTTAGGGTGAAAAACAAGGGGCAACATAGCACACTAGATTTGGATAACTATTAACTTGGGTTTGTGAATTCTTAGCTTAAAAAACAACTTATTTTAAGTCATTACAATTAAAATAGTCTATGTTGTGGTGGAAGAAGGTAAACAAAAAGTTTTAGGGTTGAAACGTGGAAGGTTTAGACCTTGGAGGGTAAACACTTTTGTAAAGGCTACAAAATATAAAGTCTATACAATTATTTAAATAAGCATGATTTTGGGTCTCGTGATTGTGATTATCATATATAATAAGAATGAAACATGAGAATGCAAAATATGACTCAAGTTACTTTTATGTGGGAAAGTTCTGGCTTCTTCCAGAAGAGGAATCATGAATTAGTAAATACAAGCACTATTATCCTATTCCTAAAAAAAATATACATTATAAATGCTTTAAAAATGAAAAAATTATATATTTATACATTATAAAAAACAACAGCAAATAAAAAAAATTAAAAACCAATACAAATAAATTTTTGAATGAGACAATAATATAAAAAGCTAGGACACTTTCTTTTTGGTAAAGGTATTTTTCGAGATTAACAATTTAATTTGATTATTATTTAGAATAGCGATATGTTATTTGATATCTCCATATTGTGTTATATTTCATGTTCTTGATATTATGAAGTTATTCTTTACAAGTACTTGATCTAGTTTATGTTAGAGATTTCACATTAATTAACGATTAAAACATTTTATAATATATAAATAAATACAAACTTTATCTTATAAGTTAGTTTTATAAGATTAAATTAAACTTAAAGTTCACTTATCGGTATCACAATGATATTGAAATAGATATAAATCTCAGTTTATAAACCAACTTACTTCTTAATAGTTTAGAGAAATGATTAATCTCTTTATTAGACATAACAATACACAAAATTAAATAATTAATTATGTGTCATATGTAATGCAATAAATAATGCAATAAGATATATTTGTTTCACTTGTGATAATTATCAATTTCCTATTATTTGAAGAGAAATTAACTTAATAAGTATCCTTTGTTTTAAATATATTATATTCATTTTTAACTCCAAATTAAAAAAGAATTTTGTGACACAAATGATTTTTAAAATGTTTTCTAAAACATTTAATTGTAAATAATATTTATTTATATTTGAAAATTGGTCGCATATTTATATTTATATATTGATAAGCACCATAAATATATATTTTGAAACGTACAGAAAAAAAAACGATATCAATATATAATAAAATAAAATCATAAAATGAATAGTCATTAACTCTAATAAAATTATAAAAGGAAAGAGGGATAGTTTAATTAAAAGGATAAATCTAGTAATTGAGAAAAACAAATTTTTGAGTTTTTTCAATAAGGATTAATTAAGAAAATCTAGAGTTTGTTCATAATTAAAATGAAATATATGACAATATAACATCGTAAATTATGTTTATTTTTTCTGTTGGGTAAAATAACTTAACCAATAACTTACTAAATTAAACGTATTATTTAAACACGTATCTATGAGTTACCATTTTTATGGAAGAAAAAATTAAGTTAATTTTTGTATAAAATTAAACCGTGCCCTATTTTTAGGAGTTATTTTAGGAATTTAATTGTATAAGCTAAAAATAGCTTATAAACATCTCACAAGTCATATTATAAATTCTACAAATAATTACGCAACTACTCGTTTTGAAATAAGATAAATCCAAATAACAATTAGAAACAACGTAGAAACTTTAAAATAGAATTTAAGTTTTTTTTTTCTATGAGTAGTTATTTTATTTGATATTTTTTTAAATTGATTTTTTTTTCACTTTGAAATTGGACAAATGGTACTTATAATGTACAATCTTAATTTTTATATTAAACTAAAGTACATATACGAATTAAAGTTATATTTTACACGTAAGTACAATCTTAGACTATTTTTTTTTCTATTTCAAAAAATATGAAATAAAATTATACTATTTTTTTTAAAAAAAAAACCTAAAATTTAACATGCTTTTAAGTTCTCCGACATGATAAATACAGCTAGTTAAAATGATGTTTTTTTATGATAATTGAAAATAAAATCAACAATAATGAGTACTACAAAAAGCAGAAAAATTATTAAGAATTAGAATACTTTATAGGAATTTGTGTTTGACGTTAACGAATGGTGCATGGGAGCTGAAAGGGTTGAGGTTTAGGTGAGGCACATGATGTTTGGGTCCAAAGCCACATCACATGCACATGCTTCACTGTTACGCTCTTCTCTTCCTTCATTCTTTGCGACAAAGCAATGTCTCCCATAATGTGCACTTCACTACCTATTCTTCTTCATTTCTTCATTTTTGTAATGGAATTTCATAATTACAAAAACAAAGTTCACAATGAGTTAACCATGTTATACCATGTTCAAGAATGCGTTTGCATTCAACATAACCAAAATCTCATTGCTAATTTTGGATAATCACTTATACGGATTGGTTTAGAAAAGAAGTTGTAAAAAAAAATATGATTAAGAAATTTAATAATAACTCAACAACTCAATTCAGTTTAGTTTAGTCGGGGATATAACTTTTAAAATTGGTTCAAATTAAATTTTTAAAAAAATTATTTAATTATTATTATTATATTATATTTATTTTTTAGTCATATTACTATAAATGTGTAAGAGTAAAACTTAGTTTAGCCTCAACTCCTTTCTAATTTTGTTTATTTGTGTCTCCTTTTTTTTAATTAAGTTTGGAAGGTAACTTTAAGATGACTTCACTAATACAAAATATCAAAATCACGATCTTGTATAAAGACGGTTAGTATAAAATTATCGTAAAAAAATTGGTGGCAATTTTATAATTATATTGTGTTTTTAATGACGATTTTGGAGAATCATTGTTAAAAAAGATTATGGGAAAGATAAATGATAGTTTTGGAAGAAACTATCGTTAAAAAATGTAAAATTTTTTCGGAGTGTGTTGTGTCGTACGCGTCTCCCTTTCCTATTTTATCCAGTGCTCATTCTTCTCACTACCCTCACTTCTCTCACTCTCATTCTTACACACTCCTCTCTCTGCATACTCCAGTCGTGACCTCCACAACACCACGAAACTGCCACTGTGCAACCTCCACAATACCACAAAACCTCCGTCGTGCGACACTGCAACCTTCGCCCTCAACTCCAGCCACATCGCACCGAAAACATGTAAGCTCTGCACTCTAGCTTTGCATGACATCGCCCCAACCACGATCTCCAAGCCCTGCGCCCAACCGCCCCCCACTGGAGTTCCTCCCTCTGCCAGCCATCGAACACCTCTCCACGCCTGTTTTTTATTTTTTCTTTTATCTATAATTTGTTAAATTAACGACGATTTTTAAAAGTGTTGTAAATATTCATTTATAACGACGGTTCTAGAACCATCATTTTAAACTGTTGATTTATAACGACTCCCAAATTAATGACAGTTTTAGTATCATCTTAAAGTTGTTTTCTGCAATAATGCTTCCTCCAACGTCATCCACGGTGGACTGTCCTCCCCAACACGAAACACTTATAAAACGATTCCTCTTCATGTATTACATTCTTCTTATGTTGTTAGTTAATAATGAATTATAAGGTGCTAAATATTAATGAAAAGTTATATATTGTTGAAGTATACAAGAACTTGCAATGATAATTGGAGACGAATGTTAGTGTTACTCAATATTTCTATGAAAAATTGAGAAGTAAGAAATTGCTATAAAAATTATGAAGAGTTAATATAAAAGTTGTGATCACAATTTAATAAGTTTTTTAGATATACAAGAGATTTGGATAGTTGTCTATCATGAAATAGTTCGTATTTTGCTAAAAAATATGTATGTAAAGATTTGCAGTTTTTGTTAGAGAAATTATAAAAGGTTTATTATTTTTTTTAAAAAAAAAATTGGATGTTGAGTAATAATAATTTGGTTGAGTATTTGTGAATGTAAGTCTTGAGTTGTTGAATCACATTAAATTTATTGTGTGCTTTTATTTTAATTTTATACTTTTATTTGTGGGTGTATTTCTACTAGAAGGGATTTTTGCGTGATTTTCAATAGTGACATTAGAGTTGATTTTCTAATAAAGGGAGGAAGAATAACACTTTGACACAAACAAATTCAACGTTGCGCCTTTGGAGAGAGGTTGATGACATTGTTGATGCATGTTTGATGGGGTCTAGTATCGGGATGGTGTTGGTGATAGTATTGGCGATTTGCCAGTTGACATGCAAGTTGTCGATAACAAGTTTTGAGTGCAAGATATGAGGACGAATGACAAAAAAGATAATCATATGTATGTTTGGATGCATATGATAAAAATAGAGAAATAAAAAGAGGTAATTATATATATTTAATTAATGTAATTTTTTTCACACATAAGTTTTATTTTGTTGACATGAAAATAATTAAAATGAAACTAAAACTTTATGAGATTATGTCAATTTAAAAATTTACGTTTTATTTTTGTTGACATGAAAATAATTAAAATGAAACTAAATCTTTATGAGATTACGTCAATTTAAAAATTTACATTAATAGCATTATAAATAAAACTAGAAGAAACAAATTCACATTTAAATTATTTGTCTTAAGATCAAAAGAAATGTTATGAGTGGTGATATATATATATATATATATATATATATATATATATATATATATATTATTTTTCTTTTCTCTAATATCATATAACATTATACATTGTTTTTCATTTCTCATTAACTGTTGAATAGAAATTGATTTCATCGAAAGTTTTCTCAATGTGAAAGCAAAAAAAAAGCTTTTGCTTTAGCTCCACCTAAAAGGTACAACAAAATCTTGTTCTTCCATATATGATTTTGACAAGAATGATTAACAAGCTCTATCCTTATTAACAATTAGGAGCTTAAAACTTCAAAGAGAGTAGAAATAATATTAGTCTATTTTTAGTTTAAATTATTTTTTAATTTTTGTTGATCTTTTTAGAGTTTTTGAAAAAGATAAAGTCTAAAAACATCCAACCGAATATGCTAAATAATAGAACAACTTTGAAGAAAATAATTAAGCAATATGGCTCAATTATGACCACTCTATCAAAGCCTCAACACCATATAAAACCGGTTTTTATATTTTTATGGGTAAAATTTAGGAATAGGGAATAAAGTCTTAATAAAAAAATTTCAAAATAAAAAAAAATATATTTACATTCAATCTACTATATGTAAAATACGAAATTTTATATCAATATGGTATAAACTGTAGCAACTTTTATCTCTTAACCTGAGTTGAATTCTCTTAATTACATTAAATAATGTTAAAAAATAAATATTTAATTAGTGTATGTAACATTAATTATTACTTTTTAGTGATAAATAATATGTAGTAATGGACTCTAGTCTTGTTTTACTCGATTAATCCTTTCAAATTATTTATGCAATTTGTGGGATATGACTCACCTTTTTCTTTTCGTTTTCTTGTCATTAACTGAAATTAATGGGAGGTTACTTACCGTTCACAATTAATTGTCATCAAAGGGAGGTTACTTAACGTTTATAATTAATTGTCATCAAAGGGAGGTTACCATTCTCAATTAATTGCTTTTGATTGTTGTTGTCTCCTAGAACCACTATATATAGTGACTTCTTTCAACCAATGTAAGATACACACAAAAACAGCAACACACTTGCTTCCTCTCTCTCCTTTCATATACTCTCTATTTCTTTTCTTTGGGTGTAAGTGTTTAACCCATATAGAGAGAATTTGTTTTGGGGCTATTTATCTATTAGTTTGAGAGGAATTCATTGTACTCCCAGTACCATTATAGTGGAAGGTTTTTTGGCTCTCTCGCCGGTGGTTTTTTACCTCTATTTAAAGGGGTTTTCCACCTAAAAATTCTGGTATCATTCTCATTTTTCCTTGTTACTTTAATTTCTCATAATCTTTGGTTGAAATTATTACGCTTCCACACACGATATCCCTACAAATTGGTATCAGAGCTTTTCGATAATTCAACCAAGATTTGTTGTTCAATAATGTCGAAATTCGATATTGAGAAATTTGATGGTAAAATCAGCTTTGCTATCTGGCGAGTCCAGATGCTAGTTGTTCTCACCCAGAATGGTTTAAAGAAAGTTCTGACAGGGAAAATGACAAGGCCAACCACTATGACAGAAGAGCAGTGGGATGAGATGGATGAAAAGGCATTGTCTACAATCCAGTTATGTTTGTCTCGTGAGGTGTTGCGTGAGGTCATCAACGAGAAAACTGCAGCAGGCATATGGAGTAAATTGGAGTCTCTATACATGACCAAAAGTCTTGCAAACAAACTCCGGTTAAAGGAGCAACTTTTTACACTCCGAATGTCAGAAGGTACTTCCATCCAATCTCACCTTGATGAATTTAATTCCATCATAATTGATTTGGAAAATTTGGATATTAAAATTGATGATGAGGATAAAGTCGTTCTACTTATTGTTTCTCTACCACCCTCGTATTGACAATCCAAAGAAATTATGTTATACGGTAATTATCTTACCTTAAGCTTTAATGATGTCAAGACTAATTTATTAGCCAAAGAAAAATTTGATACTGAAATTCATTCTGGAAGTTCTGGTGAAGGATTAGTAGTTAGAGGGAGAAACCAAGAGAAAGGTAGGAACAATAAATATAAATCTAGGTCAAAATCTAGAGGCAAGAACTCCAAATATTGTCGTTATTGCAAGAAAAAGGGACACGAGATCTCTGAATGTTATAAATTGAAAAATAAGCAAGATAGAGAAGATAAGGGAAATGGTAAACAACCAGAAAGATCTGCCGAAGCTAGTACTGTTGAAACTGAATCTGATGGGGATTGTTTTGTAGCTTCCAACACTGAACAAAGGTCTAAAAATGAATGGATTCTTGATTCTGGTTGTACTTTTCACATGTCTCACAATAGAGACTGGTTTACCACATATAAACCAGTTTATGATGGTCTTGTTTTGATGGGAAACGATGCTCAATGCAAAGTTGTTGGTGTAGGAACAATCAAAATCAAAACACATGATGGAATTGTTCGAACTTTAACAGGTGTCAGATATGTCCCTGATTTGAAACGGAATCTCATTTCCTTAGGCACCCTTGAATCTCATGGGTGTAGATACTCAGCTGAAGGTGGAGTTTTAAAAGTGTCTAAAGGAGCTCTTGTGCTACTAAAGGCAATTCGATGTGATAGTTTGTATGTGCTGCAGGGTTCAACAGTTATAGGTTCTGCAGCTGTTGCCTCACCCAACACAGATAACACCAAGTTGTGGCATATGAGATTAGGCCACATGAGTGAGAAGGGAATTCTAATCCTCAAGAAGAAGGGTCACCTTGGTAACCATTGTACTGGAAAGGTTGATTTCTGCGAACATTGCATTTTTGGTAAGCAGAAAAAGGTTAGTTTTTCTAAAGCCATACACAGAACCAAAGGTACCTTGGATTATATTCATTCAGATCTTTGGGGTCCGTCAAAAGTTCCCTCCAGAGGTAAATGTTGTTATATGATGACAATTATTGATGATTTCTCACGAAAACTTTGGGTGTATTTTCTCAAACATAAGAATGAAGCATTTTCCACTTTTAAAGAGTGGAAATTATTGATTGAGAATCAAACTGGCAAGAAGATAAAAAGGCTAAGGACAGACAATGGCCTTGAGTTTTGTTCGAATGAATTCAATGATTTTTGCAAGAAGGAAGGCATTTCCAGACACCTCACCATCCCAAGGACTCCACAACAGAACGGGGTTGCAGAAAGGATGAATAGGACTATCCTGGAGAGAGTTCGTTGCATGCTCTCCCATTCTGGTTTGAAGAAATCTTTTTGGGCTGAAGCAGCTTCAACGGCATGTTATCTGATAAATCGCTCTCCTAACAGATCAATTGATTGCAACATTCCAGAAGAAGTTTGGTCAGGTAACCTTGTTGATTATTCTAATCTTAAAATATTGGGTTGCCCTGCTTATTCTCATGTAAACGAGGGAAAATTAGAACCTCGTGCTAAGAAGTGCATTTTCTTGGGTTATGGCTTAGGGGTTAAAGGCTATCGTTTATATGACCCAGAATCTCACAAAGTAATTCACAGTCGGAATGTAACCTTTAATGAAATTGCTATGTTCTCTTCTGTAAAAGATACTGTCATTTCCTCAATTGATACAGGTGACCAGGAAGATGCTCGAGAGAAGGTGGAGTTTGAGATTAAAACACCTGCTCATGAGGAAAACGTTCCCAATTCCTCCAGTATTCAAGATGATCAAGCTACTGCTATTGATGGTACAAATGAACATTTGAGACCACATGAGAAATGTCCACCTCAACGGCGAGGGTTACCACAGCCGTGGCCTATGGCTCAAGAGCTTCCACAAAAGAGACCAAGAAAACCGACTCAAAGATTAATTGCAGAATCTGCCAACATTGCTTATGCTTTAACTATTGCACAAGAGATGGGTGAAGAAGGTGAACCCAAGAATTACTATGAAGCTATCTCTAGTGACGACTCAACAAAGTGGATTGCTGCTATGCAAGAAGAAGTTGAGAGTCTTCACAAAAACGAAACATGGGAATTGGTGAAGTTACCAGAAGGAAAACGAGTCATTAGTTGCAAGTGGATCTTTAAGAGAAAAGAAGGGATCCCTGGTGTTGAGAGTACAAGGAATAAAGCAAGATTTGTTGTAAGAGGTTTTGATCAAGAGGAAGGTATTGACTTTAATGAAGTATTTTCTCCTGTTGTTCATCATACTTCAATACGTATATTACTTGCTTTAGTTGCCTTGTATGATTTGGAGCTGGAACAGTTAGATGTGAAAACTGCTTTTCTTCATGGTAATCTTGAGGAAGAAATTTACATCCAGCAGCCTGAAGGGTTCATTATTCCTGGAAAGGAGGACCATGTATGTCGTTTGAAGAAATCTCTCTACGGCTTGAAGCAATCACCAAGAAAATGGTATAAGAGGTTTGATTCTTTCATGGTTGGACATGGCTACTCCAGAAGTAGCTATGATAATTGTGTCTATTTTCAAAAGACATCCGATGGGTCATTTATATACTTGTTGTTATATGTTGATGACATGTTGATTGCCGCAAGAGATAAATCTTTAGTTAACAAGTTAAAGGCCCAGCTTAGCAGTGAATTTGATATGAAGGACTTAGGTCCTGCCAAGAAAATTTTAGGAATGGAGATCAACAGAGATCGTCAAGCTGGAAAACTTTTTCTATCACAAAAGAAGTATGTTCTTAAGATGCTTGAAAAATTTGGAATGCGAGATTGCAAAGCTGTTAATACTCCAATTGCCGCCCACTTCAAGTTGTCATTAGATCAGTGTCCAAAATCAGACGAGGACAAAAGGCGCATGTCACATGTCCTGTATTCAAATGCAATTGGAAGTCTCATGTATGCTATGGTATGTACCAGGCCTGATTTAGCTTATGCTGTTAGCATTGTTAGCAGGTTCATGCATAATCCAGGCAAGGCACACTGGGAAGCCGTTAAATGGATACTTCGTTATCTAAAAGGTTCTCCTGATCTTGGTTTGGTATTTGATCAACATAGAGTCGATCCCGGAGGAGCAGTTGGCTATGTTGATGCTGACTATGGTGGTGATTTAGATCGGAGAAGGTCACTTTCAGCCTACATTTTTACCCTATGTGGTTCTGCTATCAGCTGGTATTCTTCACTTCAAGCCATTGCGGCCTTGTCCACCACTGAAGCAGAATATATCGCTGCTACAGAAGGTATCAAAGAGGCTATATGGCTTCGAGGCTTGGTAAGTGAACTTGGTCTTCAACAAGATGTTCTTGTTATATTTTGTGATAGTCAGAGTGTTGTCCACTTAACCAGGAACAACAAGTATCACTCAAGGACCAAGCACATTGAAATTAAGCACCATTTTATCCGAGACATTGTTGATACGGGAGATATAATTGTTGAAAAAATTCATACAGCCAAAAATCCTGCAGACATGTTGACCAAGGCACTTCCACCGGCTAAGTTCGATCATTGCCTGAACTTAGCTGGTATTATCCATACTTAATCAAGGTTTCATGGCGAGAGAGTGTTCCATTCAAAGGTAAGTCAAGGTGGAGATTTGTGGGATATGACTCACCTTTTTCTTTCCGTTTTCTTGTCATTAACTGAAATCAATGGGAGGTTACTTACCGTTCACAATTAATTGTCATCAAAGGTAGGTTACTTACCGTTTATAATTAATTGTCATCAAAGGGAGGTTACCATTCTCAATTAATTGCTTTTGATTGTTGTTGTCTCCTAGAACCACTATATATAGTGACTTCTTTCAACCAATGTAAGACACACACAAAAACAGCAACACACTTGCTTCCTCTCTCTCCTTTCATATACTCTCTATTTCTTTTCTTTGGGTGTAAGTGTTTAACCCATATAGAGAGAATTTGTTTTGGGGCTATTTATCTATTAGTTTGAGAGGAATTCATTGTACTCCCAGTACCATTATAGTGGAAGGTTTTTTGGCTCTCTCGCCGATGGTTTTTTACCTCTATTTAAAGGGGTTTTCCACCTAAAAATTCTGATATCATTCTCATTTTTCCTTGTTACTTTAATTTCTCATAATCTTTGGTTGAAATTATTACGCTTCTACACACGATATCCCTACACAACTAGCAAATACAAATTTCACTCTTCGATTCATCAATATTAAGAGTGTGACCTAAGAATCTTAGATTAGAGTATTCAAGGTTGGTTTTCTCATATCTCTATCATATATTTATAAGGGTGGACATGCATTGGATTTTGGAATATCCAATCCAAATCTAATCCAAATCCAAATATTTAGATTGAATTTTAAATCTAAATCCATATTTTTTATAAAACTAATTTGGATTTCTACAAAATCCAAATCCAAAAATTTGGATTGGATTTTAAATTCAAATCCATATTTTTTATAAAACTAATTTGGATTTGTATAAATCCAAATCCATATTTTTATAAAACAAACTAATTAGATTTTAAATTTAAATTAAAATTTTCTAAGGAAACTAACATAATATTAATATAATAATATGTAACAAAAAGTTTAATATTATATAAATATCAAGAAAATATAATAAAATTACAATTTAATAATATCAGAAATTTAATAATACCAAAAATTATAACTACTATTCTTGAAAATTTTGAACCTAGTTAATTTTGTTAATAGTTAGATGCAAAGGTAGTATAATCATAGGATATAAAATGTCTTATTGGTAATGTCATGAATTTAACTTCCCTCTTCACATGGAGAAATTGTCTATAATTTGATGTTAAACGCTAAAATCGTAAGTGTCTTAGAGAAAAAAGAATTTTGGTTTCATGACTGAAAATTATTAGTTCAATCTATTAAAATAAAATACACAAATTACACATTTTCAACACAAATTTAAATATTTTTTTAACATTTATAATATATTATTTATGAAATGATTTTCTTTACCGTTAGTATTTTTAAGACACATTTGATATTGTAAATCGTTCTAAAATATCTGTCTAAAATTCATTTTTCATTTGAAATCCGTTTTGAACTCTAAAATATTTTTGAACTTTTGGTCGAGAAAAGCATTTTTCTAGTGGATATTGTAAGTATATATTTGCATGTTATATATATATATATATATATATATATATATATATATTATAAATTAAAAACATATATGAAAGAAAAGAGAAAAAGAAAGATAAAAATATATGATAACAAATATGTTTTCTATTTTTTTATTAAAATTAAAATGGATGATTTGAATATATAAGTAATATATAAGTAGTACACCTATTATAAGTTTAGTTAAAGAGAAAGAATATAAAATAAAGAATCAATAAATATTAGAATTAGAAAATATAAAAAAAAATTATATTAACTTGTTGTAATAATATTTGTATCCATATATTTTTTATAACTTTGGAGAAAGTTTGTTGAAAATATAAAATTTCCTTGTTGAGAAAAGTAGCCTTTTACCATATTTTTTTAACTATTTTTTAAATCAAGCAAAATGGTTATAAAAAATTCAGTTTATGTGAATTGGAGTGTTTTTAAATGCAATTAAAATATGTTGAACCAATGGTATGAGTGTGGGATGTTAAGAAGTAAATAGAACTAGTAGCCAGAACAAACTGAGTTGAAAACGAAAATGAAGCATTAGAGAAAACGAAAATGAAGCAAGGGGGTTAGAGAGAATAAAATATGGATTGGAAATTTGGATTTTCCAATTTCTAAAATTTGCAAAATGGATATCTGATTTGGAAAATTGATAAAATATGGATTAAAATAAAAACTAGATTTAAATAAATAGATTTTTAATAGATTGGATCAGTGCAAAATTGGAGCGGTTTGGACCAAATGGATTTTTTGTCCACCCCTATATATTTATAAACAATTTGCTTTATTGATAGCAAATTTTCTCACCATTTTGCCATGTTTTTATATTTTTCTATTTTGGAGAGGAATCACTTTCTCATTCCTAAAGAAAGTGAGATAACTTTACACAATCCCTAATTTAAAATCTAAAGCGAAAATACTTTAATATCATGTCACTCAATAATTATATAGTGTAATAGGTAGTGATGCAATAACTTGATTATTTATTTATGAAGGTGTAACTCACATTAATTGCTTTTTATATCCAAGATATAATCTTTGTTTTATTTTTGTTTATAAATAAAGAATAGATAAAAAAAATTTGATATATATATATATATATTTATTTTTTTTATCAAAGAAGCATATAATGTTATAAATGAAAGTAAAAAACGCACACGCATGAAATAAAGAAACATTAACAATTGCTAATCTTAATAAGCCAATTGATTTCTGCATTGTAGAAGAAGTAATTGTCTAATCTTTCTTTGTCCTACAATAAAAGTGTCACTTACCAAAAAAAAAGATGTCATATTATTGTATAGGCAAAATTTTTTATTGATCTTGAATTTTAATCAATCCTTTGATTTCATGGACAAACAATTTCTTAAAGCTTTTTTAAATTCATTAAAGTAAAACATTAGCTTACTAATGTCCAAGACTACATATTTTAACTTTATTAAACGAGGTCAACATTCATTTTAATAACAACTAAGAAACCTCATATTGAATGAAGATTGAATGTTAGAATGATGATAGAAAAAAAGACTGAGATCCTCTTTCTAAAATGGATGTCAAAATGATCAAAACAATCTAAATTGTGTTTCTTATTCAAATGAATGTCTCCATAAAATGATTAAGAGTGTGCCTTTTTATTGAAATGGAAACAGAAAACAAAATTGTCCCTTTTATTGAAATTATCAAAATAGTCCAGAATGATTAAAACAAACTAAATTATAAATTCATTTCACCCTTGTTAAAAGATTAAGATAGTTGAAGATGCTTTTTAGCAGGTAGTCCATGCATGCATCTCACAGAGTAGAATGCCAATTTTCCATTGTAGAATAGTACGAAATTGTGAGCACAATGTATTTCCATTGAGGATTTTTGTCAAACATGTAACATGGTAAAGGTCACAGATATATTGTCAAGTGCAAACAGAAAGAAAATAGATTCTGAGCACATAATATCAATTGAAAGCCACGGAAAATTTACTTACATAAACTCAACTTAAATAGTATAGAAGCATGCACATAATTATACAATAAATCTCTTTACATGGTGACAATGTGAGTACATTTTTATTTTTTTTATAAAATTTTTTTATGTTTGGTATCACTAAGCAAGACATCTCAAGTAATAATAATTATTTATTATCACATGAAAAAAATATTATTAAAAAAAGAAAGAAAATACAAAAATATGGGAAGACTATACCAAAACTCATAGCAAAAACGATACATATATAGACAATACCTGAATAATTATAAGAACAGATTAGATGAATGTCTATTATACTAATAAAAGAATTTTTTATGAATAAATTTTAAATTAACCAATTTATTGTACACAATGTGAAATGTGAATGTGAGCACATTTTGTTATGTTATTTCTCATATATTTTCACTCACGTCTATGTTTATTTCTTTGGTTTCTCTTCAACCAAAAACATCTTTAATTTCTAATTTATTTTTCAATTTTTCTATTTATCTTAACCAAACTCACCCTAACAAAGTTTGGTATGATAAAAAGGGAAAGATGAGATGAGATGAAAAAGAGAAAAATACTTGTGTTTGCTAAAGAGAAAACAGCTATAAAGATTTCAAAAGTAAATTAAAAGAAATCAACATTTTTTTGTACGGTTTCGTAATGATGTTACAAAGTAGTGACTGAACGAGATATTATATTACTATTAAATACTTTTAAATATATTACAATTTTGTTGATATGTGAGAAAGTCTTGTCTGCTAGTTGGTGTTGATGTATTTCTCTATATTAATAATAATAATAATAATAAATAAATATAAACTAATTAAGATAATATTATTTAATAAATATAATATTGATGATGAAAAATGTTAACATGCTAATAATAGAATGCATGATAAGATTTATTATTTATAAATAAAAATATCATTTTAAAAATCAACTTTTATCTTATTTATTTTTTTATTTCTCATCAATAAAATAATCCATATTTTTATTTTACTTCTTTTTCAATTAATTAACCATTATTTTTATCTATATTTTATTGTACAACTGCATCTGAGATATTACAACAAATAGATATATCAGTTTTACTTCAGAAATCATAAGGTTTAGTTTTGTTGCTGCGTGTTTTTTTGATAATTTTTGTGCAGCTGTTCGATTATCTTGGAACTCTTATCGGATGTGGATTCTCTGCTACAGCTCACGATCTTTGTTAAGATAGGTGCTCTACGCGCAACATTTGGACCTCCAAAATCTCATCAGTTCTTCTCGAGATGTTGCGCTCTGCTGGGATGTGAACTAGTGCCACCGATGACAACTTTGGAGCTCTGGCAATTTTGGGACTATTACCTTTTTCCCACTTTCTAAATAAGGGTTTCATCTTCCTCCTCAAAGCATCACGCTCATCGCTTTCTTTCTCCTTTTCTCTCATTTATTCATTTTTTTTCTTTTCTTGTTCTAAATATTTTTTTATCCTGAGTTCTTACTCTTTTAAGAGTTGCTTGTTAGTTTTGTTATCCTCAATATTTTTCGAGAAGTTCTTGTCGTATTGTGGGAAACTTGCGCAATACACCGCGAATAAGTACTTATGGACAATAATCATCATGGCTCAGAAAATCAACTATGTTCATGTTTTAAAGTTTTATTTGCAACATATTTTTCTCAACCAAATTATTTTATTTCAATTATTCTTTTATTTTTTTTTCACTCTTCTTAAAGAGAAACTAAGATTCATATCACTCTAGGGTGCCTTAAGAGGAAAAGGTAGTGTCATAAAGAAATAAAAAGTATATAGAAAATAGTAAAGTGTGGTGGGTTCTACATGATATATATATATATATATATATATATATATATATATATATATATATATATATATATATATATATATATATATATATATATATATATATATACTCTGTTACTCTAATTAAACAATCTAGTTTTTTTTTTTCTTTTCTCTAATGTTTTCTTTCCTATCAAATGAAATTAACGATACATTTGTTTCTAACCGCAGACGGATAGCAAAAAAAAATGAAAATCAAGGATATAAAAGTAAAAAACACGTAAAATGAAAGACAAAAAAAACTTAACTTAAACTATGCATACAGTATTAAGACAATTTACAAAAGAATTTCTATGCAAACAATATATAATCAATTATATATTTACAAGATCAATCATTGTTTCAATATAATTAATTATTATTAATATTTACATCTTTCTATTATAATAAAATAAATAATTAAAATAATTAATATATTAAATTATTTTACAATCATTTTATAAATTACTTTTTAATTATATTAATATAAAAAATTGTTTTTTTCATGACAGAAAAAATCATTTATAAATTTCCATTCATTTTAACTTTATCCTATTTTTTTTTTTTCCATTCTCTGATCACTCCAATCAAAGTGACATAAGAGATTCAAATTATTTTTTGGGGAGTGGCGATTTCTTTGGTAACTCAATCTCTTTCCATAATTAATCCATCCTCTGTCTTTTCCTAGACATAAACGCGACACTATATCAGAAAAGAATCCAAAGTGTCTTTTCAGACATAAGTACATGATGCTCTTACTCCTTTTCTTTCACTCGCGAATACGTGTCAGTCGCAGGTACAAGTACTACTGCGAGCCACACTACACAACACACCTTTTGTCCTTTCTTTCCTACACTTAGAAGAGAAAAAACAACAAGAACACAACACGACAAATATTCAGAGTGCACACCTTTCTTCCTCTTGTCAATTAGTTTCTTTTCCAAGGAAATTTCATCAAATAGTAAAACTTAAAATCATTGAAGCAAATCGAAAATAACATTTATTAAAAGTGAAGATAGTTTTGAGAAAATCATTTACCATGGGAACAGAAACATATAGGTATATATATACTTATCAAAAACTGTTTGAAATGATAAAATATATCTACAAGGCAATAAACAAACAGTAAAACCTCGGTACATGCTCATAGTGAAAACCTCTGGCAACTTTATGATGGTCCCTGAACACCAGATCCTGCTGGTACACCACATGCTCAAAGCAGTTGTATTGCATTGCTCTTTATTGATATCTATTGTTGTCGGAAGATCAGATAAAATTTACACGAAATGCAAATCTTCAAAGCTACGTGAACGTATCTGAGAGTAAGCTACAAAACACAGGAAGCACAATCTTCACTCACCTACAAAACTTACACTTCATGCATTTTGCTTGTTCAATTTTTGGATCCTCCTCAAGGAATTCCCCAAGCACCCTTCATTGAGCTCCAACATGTTTTCTTGATTGCCATTAAACTAGAGTAGCAATGTCCTTATTACAGTTTAGAAAAATCTCCTCCTGAAGTTCCTGGTTGTTGTTTGGTATGAACGCATCAGCAGCCCCACTCCAATCCCTATCCCCACGCACATCCCAAGGCCAATTCCAACACCAACTCTAACCCCAGCATTGAACCATGAGAGTTGTCCATCCTCACCCAGATACATCTCTTGAGAGTAGAAACCATTCCCCATCTTCTCATCACAATCATAATCATCAACCTCCGACTCTGTTATCTGCAAGGTATCATCAATGCAAAACAATTTATATTTCAGAAATTACAAGGTTCAGGTAAGACTGCAAATACTACCCCCTTGACCATTTGTACTGAAAACAAAGAAATGCATTTGGAAAGGTGTATGTTATAACTGCATGCAGCAAGTCAGATCCTTGGTGACTTGATCATCATATTAAACACAAAAAATAACTGAAATTAAGATTACAATTTCTTTATGTTCAATCGCAATGATTCAAGCAATAATCATAGTTGAAGACTGGAACCACTTCAACAGACAATACTTGACATCAATTTTAGTTCATCACTTGTCAGATATCAGCTTGATACCAATCCATCTATTAAGTTTGTTTGTTTTATTGTTTGCATACATTCCAGATCAGTTGAACAGAAAAACATGCGGGAGGGAGGATTGGCTTCAGCATCTGTTTATGCATTGACCAAGGCAGTTGCCTATTTCCCAAACTGTTATTGTTTGATACAATAAAATAATCATACTACTGGAAGGTAATAGAACTATCAAATATGCCTCTTTTTAAAACCATCAGAATGACACTTATTTTAAGCTACTAATTAAGAATGAAATATAAACATAATCCAATTTCACTGTAATTGTTTACACTTTCTTTCAGCAGTGTTTAGCATACTTCCGTTGTGGTTCCAACTTCCAGAAGTCAAACAATTTCCATGATTGAATAATACATTATTACATGGCGGCATAAAAATGTTTTAAACTGGTAATGGACGGAAGTTAAATCCATTTAAGTATCACTTTAATGAGGTCTGATTATGATACAAAAAAATAATCAAACTCTGGTTAGGAATGATAACAGCACTATCAATCATGGCTCTTTTCAGAACTATCAGAATGCTTTCTTGTTGTACACAGTTCATCAGTCCTTTACAAAACAACAATTTCTTTGTATCATAACTATTAATTCACACAAATTTTAATTTTTTTTCCAAATGGTCCCTATCACCACTTTTCATAAATTTTGACAAACCACAAACATGTCACTCGTAAATAATCCCTGAAAACGTTACTGGAGTAAAACCAAATTTAACAATATCTATGTTTTTTAGCCTTTCTGAATTAACTATTAGTTCAATAAGACATACATTGCAAAGTTAATTTGGCATGACTCAAGCAACGACCTCGAAAAATCAACCACAAAGTCTTCTACATTTTGGGCTTAATGCAGACATTACATATTACAGAACGGCATGACCATGACTCCACACAAAGAAACTGTCATGCATCACCGATCAACCATGTCAAAAGCTTAAGCTGGTTTTGCATCCATCCTAAAACCACACAGTCATACACACACACACCTAGTGTTCTGCCTAAATCCTCTGCGTTTAACATCTAAGAAATTCCCTAAAAAACAACTAACTATTAGTCACTTCGCAGATTCAATCCCGTGTTATCAAACACACGGTTACACAGCTAGCAAAAAATCATTAACTGCTTCCAAGACACACATGCAACTCCAAAGAAAACCCAAGTTAATTTCAGAAATGACACATCCCACAAAAGAAATCCCCTACATAACTTTTAGAACTTGGAAAATTTGAATAATTTATGATTCAATGATAGTGTTAAAAAGATTTAAAACAACGAATGCATTTTAACTAAATTTATGAAACTAAACTACTAAAGTTTTTAAAAAGAGGGAGACTTTAGAAGTTTAAACATTAGGACCAATGCTTGAACATGAACTCGAGAATCCAATACCCCAAACGGTGACATTCACAATTCACAAAAATAATCACCATTGCATAATAATTCATTCAATCCACATACCTGCAACTTCTGGTTGGGAACAAAACCGTCGACGCGATTCTTCTCCATCATCATTTCCTCATCCTCGGGAATGGCGTCAAGCGTGGCATGTCTCGGCACCCTCCTCCGCGGACTCATCTGAATCGTCTTGCTCAGGATCACCGGCACGCCAGAGCAGCACCCGGCAACGTAGACCTCAATCGACGGCGCGGAAACCCCGAGGCGCGGTCTGAAGAACGCTGAGCAACCTGAGCCGACGGACCCCGCCGCCACATGACAGTCCATGCCCCATCCCGACCCGGACCCGTTTCTCCATTCGGAGTCGAGGCGCTCGAGGGAGCCGCAGAGGAAGAGCGCGTCGTTCTCATAGACCTCGAAGTCGGCGCTGCCGCTGAGGCTGACGGTGTCGGTGGCGACGTAGGTGACCTCGGCGGCATGGCGGTCGACGCGGCCTCGGCGGAGGGGGAGCGTGGCGGGGGTGGAGGCCGGAACCGGGGCCGCGTTAACGACGAGCGAGACGGCAACGTGGCGGCGCGCGTGGCAGAGCGTGAGGTGGTCGGGGAGCGTGTCGACGAGGCAGGGGGAGATTCTGACATAGAAGAGACGAATTTCGAGGCACGCAGAATGGGTGAGGGAAGGGAAAGTCGTCAACGGCGTGGTTTTGGTAACGATCGGCTCTTCCTCTTGTTGTTGATCCATGTAAGAAGCCAATGAATCTGCGAATTGGGAATGGTTTGGTTGGGGAATTCGCAAATGCGCTGAATTAGGTGATGATGATTGTGATGAGAAGAAGAAGGCAAAACGCGGAAAAATAGGGTTTTAACTGAAAAGACATGAATGAAGAAGAGAAGGGTGGTCAAAGGGCGTGTTTGGTTTGGAAAAAATAAGGTTTCCTTTGGCTTATGTTAAATATACTGAAGGGAGGGAGAAATTGTTGGGAAGAGTCAAAGAGAAAAAGAACAAGGATTAGAGAGAGACACGCGTTTCTTTCTCTTATGTCACTCTACAGCTTCATCTCGCTCTCACTCTCTTTCCACTTCCCAAACATTAAACACCACTCACCCAGCAACTTGTCAGAACTGCGTTTTTTCTCATAATAAATTTATTATTATTAATAATAATGCAATGATTTTAGTATTAATAATAATAAATTTGTTTTATTTTTTCATATAAGCTGTCTTAAATAGGATATTAAAAGGGCTTTTATGAAACTCTCTTTTTAGGTTGGGTAAACTTTTTTTTTGTTAAATGCCTTAATTCTATAATATATAATATCTCTGTATTGAATGTACCGATTTAGTTTATAAGAACTTTATGAAAAATTAGTCAAATAAGTAATTTGTTGGGTTTTTTCCAATTCTGTTAAGATTATTTTTGTATGACTTCAAAGATTTGTGTTAGTATTTAGATAATTGAATCTAATCACAATATTTTTTGGATTTTTAATATCTTTACATAAACTTGTAAATAGTATTTATCAAAATTGAAAAAAAAATGAGAATTTTATGAAAAATTGGTCATGTGAGTGACTTGTAGGTTTTTTTCAATTGTGCTAGGTTATTTTTGTGTGAATTCAATTTTTTAATGTAGCTTTTATGTTATTGAATTCAATGGTACGATTTACGATTTTATTTTATAAACAGTGCATCAAAATTGGAAAAAGAAATAGGTCTTGTGAAGGTTGGCTTAGTAGGTGACTCATTGACTTTTTTTATATCTTGGAATCAAAGTTACCACTTACAAGTTTATAATATTTTTGGAGAAGCACATAACAGTGAATCAAAAATTGAATTTTTTTATATATGAAAATTTGGTTATGTAAATGACTTATTGTCCTTTTTTTTTCTATATCTGTACGATTTGTTTTTTCAATTTTAATTATTTTTCGTAATATTTATATTATCGATTCTAATGATATTTTTTTTCTGATTTTAGTCTTTATATATGAAGGATTTTGTTATTTAAACAATAGCTATAATATAATAGTTTTTCAATGGTTTGAGCTTGATGTTTAAGCCTCATAGTTGTTGGAACACTGTTTTTTTTGTCACTGGGTACGTGAAAATAGGAATAACATTTTGAACAATCTTGTTTCCTAATGTTTATTTTAGTTTTGATTTTGTTACATGTGGATGATCTTCTATTCACTTATAGATTGGGATAGATTTGTAAGCCCTTGTACAGAGGTTGATAATCTTAATTAGGTTCTCGATTACACAAATAATTCTACACTTTTAAAACTTTATTTAATTTATAGACCAAATTTATGTATATATTACAATGACATGAAAGATAAATAATTTTAGTGTCTCAATTACCTAAATAATTGTACATTTTCAAAGCTTCATCTAATTTTCATTAGAAATATTGTACTACATCAATCAAAGTCTAGAACTATGAGTGTTTGTATTTGATTATACATTTTTCACTTGTAAATACGACCAACTATAATGATTATAACCACTCTTTCCCTTTTTTATGAAGAATGTGTTACACCTTATGTACCTAAAAATGCCCAAACAAATAGGAAAACTTTTTGGTGCTTTTCAACAATGAATTCATGATGAATGTGTCCTCAATAATTTCCCTCATTCATGCAAGTGTCCACATTTCTTTGAAATTTTGTCCACCAATTCTATTGTTTTTTATTTATTTTTGACTCTGATAATATTGTAGTAATAGTTAAATTTGGGCTCACTAATCTCATATGTTATTAAACAAATAAAACTAGTTAAAATATATATTGTATGCATATATGTTATGAAGTGCCATATTTACACATATTTATAACATTCTTTTTAATAATAATAAAATTCTATTAATATCTTACCTTAATCCCATCCTCTTTCAAAAAAATTCTTCTTTTTGTCCCTTTGCTCTTTTTCTTGCACTATCTCTCTTTTTTCATTATCTTTCTTTATTTGTTATATCTCTTTTTCTTTATCCTTTTCTATCTTTCTTCTTTTTACCAATTATTTAAACGTTACAACTTATATCATCTCCTTATGAGTTTCACTACTAAAAAATATGGAGAACTGAGATTAAACCCTTTTTATGTTAATATTAATGGACTTATATGAATTTTATTAACCTTTTCTTTGTTTTGGATTGGATCAGTTTTACTTCATTTATTTTTATTCTTTTATTATTTAATTGGTTTCCATTATATCTTAGTCTTTTCTATTAATTGTTCTTGTTATTTAATTTACTTACAATTATGCACTATAAATTTATGCATTAATTTATATTTTATGTTATTTAATTTACTTATGTACCAGTCCGATACAGTAATATGTTATTTAATTTATTTTCCGTTATGTACTGGTTATATATATATATATATATATATATATATATATATATATATATATTAATTTATATTTATATTATTTGTTTTCAGTTATGTAATTTATATTTGTGTAAGTTATTTAATTTATTTTCAATCATGTATACTGACCACTCGTATTATTATTATTTTGTTCTTATTTTTGCCATATTATATTGACCTTTTTTTTATCGATTTACGTTTTTACTATTTACTTTACTTATAGTAATATATGGATTTTTTATTCTTTTATGTTCTTATTATTTAATTATTTATTAATAAAATATTGTATTTATTTTCAATTTATTTATATTTTTGTTATTTAATTTGTTTATACAACAACTCCAGACCCTTTCCATACCTTATTTTGTTTCCTATTTAACTCCATCAGGTAGAAATTTGAGTAGTGATATGAAGATCTCATTGAAAATTCTTATTCTATATCAGCTTTCCATAAGCATTTATCCTTAGAATTATGTTTTAACCGAAACCAAAAAATGACTATATTAGTTCTTCCTCTTCTAATTCTCATACTCGCCTTCCCCTTCTCCAAGATAGGCTCCATATATCCAAATATTATCGTGATGGAAAAAATGCACGCGGAAGCTACACACACAATCACGAATCAACTGCAGAAAATCAAGAACAACACAAGAATTTAACGTGGTTCGGTCGCCAACTACAACCTACGTCCACGGACAACTATTAGGTTTATTTATATTCTATTGCTGTGTCAATTACAAGTACAAAGATCTCTTTAATAGAGATAATAAGGGATAATAAAGGGAACACAATGATTAAGCCCAATCACTAAAACATAGTGTCTACTCAGCCCAACCCAATTGATCCTGGCTTCATACCCAACAATCTCCCACTTGAAGTCACGGAACAATATTCACCTGCGCTTCAACTGTGTACATGTACTTCTGTAATCTATCACCGGAACTCAATGTTCCACCACCAGTTGCCATCAGCCTTCTTGATCATCTTGAAGGCTTCACAGAAACTCCCTTGAGTTTCAATACGTTCGTCATGACTGAAACTGCCACTGACCCGTCCTCTATTCCTACCGGCTCCCACTTACACGAACTGCCAGATCCTGGAACATCCTGAGAACAAACACTCTCCATACTCAGCAAGGAAATTTTCTGGAGATGTTTCAACAGCTGGAATACTGGTTTTCCTAACCCACTGTCTTCTGGGGACCTTAGCTGAAGCACTACCCGTGCTCCCATTGCCACAAGTACCTCTGACTGGTCTACCTGAACCTCTCCATGCTCGTTCATCCTGAATCTGACCTGTGGCTCTGGATTTCTTCCTTGCAAAGACAACCCTCTTCTGCCCACGAGATTCTGTGAACCGGACTTTGTTTATCTTCTGAATTGGGACGGTCCCTCCCTTAGACAGTAATTCGACCATATACAATGAACCTCTCTTTCTTCCGCGAGCCATGACAAGATTTCCCTTAACAACCTTCCACTGCCCATTTCCGAACTTCACATTATGTCCCTGTTCGTCCAACTGCCTAACAGAAATCAAACTTTTCGTCAAGCTTGGAAGACCTCTGACATCCTTCAAAGTCCAGAAACCGACTGGCGTCTTCAACACTATGTCACCCATGCCCGTAACATCAAGAGTTCTATCGTCTGCTAGTCTTACCTTTCCAAAGTCTCCAATAATCAGATTCTGCAACGCTTCACTACTGTGGGTAGCATGAAATGAAGAACCAGAATCCATGACCCAGGAATCCACACTGCTATCTGCGCAACAGACTAAGAGGTCCTCGTCCGCGGAGTATTCTGCAATGTTGACTTGCTTTTCGTTTGGGCATTGAATCCATCAGGCCTTGCTGAACTGGTAACCGCCGTAACCGTTCCGGACCAACTGCCAGGCAAAGACGATAGCAGTAGTAAAGCTTGAACTTCATCATCGAACTTAATGCCCACTGACGTAAGTTTGGCTAAGATCGAATTCATATTGTTAATATGCTCAGTAACTGGATTGTCTTCCTTCATCCTTGTGTTCACCAGTTCTCTAATCAGAGTCGGATAACGGACATAGCTTTCCGATCCAAACCTGCCCACTGTGCTTCAGTCATCTTTTCAGGCTTCTCACCAAAAATCACGGAACCTTAACCACTATACCAGACAAATTCTTTTACAATATTATGATTTTTATTATAATTATTATTATTTTTAAGATTGTTATTAATATTATTATTGTTAATAATATTAATAATATTATGAATATTAATAATATTAAGAATATTATTAACTAATGAATAAGAAACATGCAAAAGGAAAGGAAAAAGTTTTGTTGATAAATCAGATTAGCAACTACTCGGAAATAAAGTAGTGTTATTGATAAATCAGATTATTTAATTAATGATAGAGTGACCATTAACTCTTTACAACCAATATTAGAGTAGCATGAAATTTCCTAAATAAGTTCCATGACCAAATAGAATCTGCTTACCATCACACATCAAAGTGAATGTTTAGTCAAAAAATTCGGCTATCATACTCCCGAAATGTCGGCTTCTACAAAACTTAATTCTCCAGCGACATGTCTCCCATGGATGCACTGCTGCTTCTGCTGCATATATTGACTTTGTTACAGATAGTGAAAGGCTTTTGTTTTTTGTCTTAAACTGGTTCCATTTCTATAAAATCTTCAATTCCGTCCATTATTATTCATCTATAAACTCTCTTTTGTGTCTTCAATTTCTGGCTTCTTGGATCTGTCCTCAAAAGCAACACATGAGTTTCAATTCAGTGCCTGATCTTGTGAGGCCAAGACCCACATCTTTGGATCGTGCTCTCAGAGGTACTCAAGCAATTACCTTCAATATCCTCTATCTACAAGTACGTAGCGTAGCATTAGAAATCAACCCTCTGCATGCCTTTGTTGCTTTCAGTTTCTTTGCACTTCTCGGTTTCATCCAAATAAGGTATCCAGAAAATCCCTCCCCATTTCAACTTCATCCAAAGACCACCATCATCTCCATCGCTACCTTCCTTCTTTACTGCTTGGGCTTCTTGGGTAGCCTCAAGTTTGGTATTAGGGTTCATCACTTTGACACCCTCATGCACGTCTTTGGTTCACTCTCCTTGATTTCCTTGCTCTTGCTCCTGCTACCTGACAATTGGGAGTCTTTAGGTTTCGTTGTGTACACATTGTGGTTCATCACTCTCGTACTTTTCATTATCAGAACCCGCTTAAGGGAAATATGGATGCAGCGTCAACAAATTAGAAGAAGGGTGGTTCGTCCACTGTTACCAACCACTTCACGGGATATGGAGATTCTCATAATTCTTTCAGAATTACCTATGTGATATATGTGCGTCTATGTATATTTCAAAAACATTTTCTTAGTGTTGTTGCTGCATTTTATTTTCTGAAATAAAAGTCAAAGCAGTTTCCCCTCAAAGATTGAGTTTAAAGAGTATGTTGAGTTGTCAGAGAATGAAGGAACCATGTATATAACAACAAAGTTGTGTTTTGTTTTATTAAAATATTAAATAGATTACTAGATTTAGGGAGGGAGATTCTTAGCGGAGAGACATTCAACATATTACACAACAGTGGCAGTCCAATGTCGGACCTAAAAAAGCAGAACAAATAAAGATTTAGTATATATATTTGGGACTTGAATTATCTTCACGTTATAAATTCTTTAAGAAAACATACAAAATATCAATATTGGTTGCCTATTAACTTCTACATGTTTAGGGATAGGTCACGTATGAGATATTTCCAGGTAAGATTTGTGTTTGCTAAAACAAAATTAGGTTTCATTACCCGTAAAAAAAATTTAAATATAAATTAATTATAAAAATTAAAAACAATTAATTATTATATTAATTAAATTAAATATAATTCAGAAATTTAAAATATTATTATATATAATGTAGTTTCTAAATTATTGATATTTAATTAATTAGTTATGAAAGTTATAATTACCGATTTAAATATTATAATAACTAATTAGATACTAATTTAATAATATAAATTATTTTATATTATTAATAAATAATATAAATAAACTATTTTCTACATTCATACTTTATATATTAATAATGTTTTTAGTTTCTAAACTAATATTTAATTTAGTTAAATAAATAATTATTTTTTCATTCTAATTATTTAATAATTAGATTTATGTTTACTTTAGTAACTTGATATTACCATTATATACAAAACACATGGTAAAACTTTTCCAACCAAAAAATCAATGACATTTTAGAAAATAAATTTTAAAAGAAATTTCAGCAGTACTGGTAAGAACCAAATTTTTTCAGAAACCTAATATAAAGCAAAAAATTTAAGGATGAAAATAAAGGAAAAAAAATTAGAGATCAAAAGAATAGCTTAGAATTTATTTCAATGACAGGGAATAGAAATAATTGGTTCCTTGCAGTTGTTATTATTATATTTTTAATTAAAAAATATTTTTCTTATGAACCCATACAAAAAGATTAAATACACTTTCTAATTCGACCATGTCAGTATTGTTGTCACTATCACGGTTATTACCATCATTATTGACATCACCATTACATCACAGCATCAGCATCAGCATCATCATAACATCTTGATTGCTACTAGCAATTTCACTAAAGTGAGAAAAAGAAGAAGAAAAAAAAATCGTTCTAGAATTTATAATTTATGTTAGAGGAAGTTTGTACTATAAATTATGTTTTAAAAAGCTCATCTAGAACACATTTAATATGTTTTAATTTTTTTAAATAAAAACTCGTTTCAAAATGTATTATAAAAATTTTGAAAAAAAGTTGTTTCAAAATATATTTCATTTTCTTAAAGCCTGTTTTTGAATTTTTATTTCAAAAATCCTGTTCTAAAAATAATGTTCTAGAAATCCTAAAAAGCTTATTTCAGCTGACACAAATTATCCAAAACGAAGATTAAAATGTTCATTTTAAAAATTGAGGAGGTGAAGTTAGAAATTATGGAGGAGTACAAGAAGAATAAGCCTTAAAAGGATTTTGAAAGAATTAAAACCTGTCTAGAAATCTGCTGTGTAGATATGGATGGACCCAAAAATAGTAGACCCATTTTTATGGGCTTAAAACCAATTAACGTTATGAGGACCGCTATGCATATAACATATGATTAACAGGATGTGCATCGGATATTGCAATTCAATAAATGCTGCACTTTTAAGATTTAAAATTATAAGGGAAAACATACAAAATTAAAAATATAAAATATAAATATTAATTAAAAAAGAATTGAAATAAAATTATGTATATGATTCTTTAAGGGATAAAAAAATATAGATTACAATAATATCTATAGATACTGATCAGAAAATATAATAATTAATAACTTGAGTTTTTTAAGTAAAACTTAAAAATTATTAAATAGTATGAAAGATATGTATTTGAATATACAAACAAAGAGGCATTATTTCACTTTAGATGTAATATCTTTTACAGTTCAAGCATTAATGAAATACATTTTTTTTTTAGTTTTGCAATACTCTTTTAAATACGCAATTAAGAATCAAATGTTTAAAAATTAGTTACTGATTATATCAACCTTTCTTGTAACAGCGTTTTTTTAAAAATCAAGAGAACCCTTGCCCCTGGCACCATCCAATTTCTTTCTTCTTTCTCACTCCATCTCTCCCTTCTATCTTCTTTCTAAATTTATCACTCTATACCTCATCTATTTTAAAATCTGATCGGACCATATTGTAACTAGCGAGATTAGGAACATTTCTACCTGATCAGATTTTTAAACAGAGTAAGTTCATGTTTGCTTTAAAGGTCATTTGTTATCTGTTTTTTCTTAGATTTAGTCATCAATCTTGGTGGGATCAGTTGAGAAGATTAATCCTCTTAACTTATTTTACTATATACTGAATTTTTGTTCTATTTAGATAACTTGCATTAGGCCCAAAAATCTTGAAGCTTATCCAGACTGTGGAGAATCAAATTCTAGAAGTTGTTTGGAAAGCAAGCAATTAAGGTAAGGGAAACTAAATTTAATTTTTTTAATAACACCCTAGGCTAGAAGATTCTGGATGTGGAAGGGACGTGGTCCCAATATTCAATTTCTCTTGCAGGAATGTTGTGTGTTTATATTTTGTGTTGTTTGTTTATATATTATTTAAACTTGTAAAAATATTATATTTTCATGGTTTAGTATTTAATTGTTATTTTTTTATACTAAATAAGATTTTAAATATTGTGGATTGTGTTATGAAATGATACTGTATGATGAAAATGGTATGGAATTGAATTCATACATTTGAAATAATGTATGGACAGATGTTTGTATGTATATTAAGTATTGATGCCTATGTGGTAACAAAGATATTCGAGTTTCACTGATGATTTAAGTCACATAAATTAAGATATCAGGCAGTGAGAAGCTGATGGAAGAGTTCATGCACAACGTGACATATGAGATGCACGCTTGGGTTCTATTGAACTTACTCTGACCCTTTCTATTGGATTCACTGGTAATCTTTGTATCAGGTGTTAGTCTTTAGTAGGACTTACTTAATACGAGTCTTCTGGAAGACGTTGTTTGTTGAATATCTTGGATGTGTAGATCCATGTGAGATCTACGTGATTATTTTATATTGGGTTTTGAAGAAGATTGAATAATTGAGAAATTGATCCATGTAATTTTATTTTCTCTTTTGATTTAATTGTGTGTATTATAAAACTTTATTTTCACTAGCTTATCCTTGCTTTTCGTGTTGTGTTTGAACTGCGATGACTGTACTATGTACACGAGTAGATGACCATACAGGTGCAGGAGAATTTTAAAAGTTTCAGAGTTTTATTTTGAGCTATGGATATGTAAATATTTGTACTTTTATAAGTCATAATTTTGTAATAGAAATATTTTTAAAAACTCTAAGTTTGTATAGAAATATGTAGAATGTGTATTAAAATAATTATATTTATTTTCGGGTGTTACATTTCTAGTTTATAGGAATGAATCAGTAACTATTATATATTTAGGTTAATACACTTTTGAATTAAATTTAGTTAAAATACTATCTGGTGACTGTATTGTATTCCAGATTATTGCATCTGATTGTCTCCAAAATAATGACATGTTTTCACGTGTAATAATCCAATATAGACATTACCTTAAATATGCTATTTTATTTTAAAAAAATATTTTCTGTTTTATATAATTAGAAAGATATTAATTTATTATTATTATTATTTCATTTTAAATACTTATGTCAGAAATCATGAAAATATATATTTTTGTCGTACAAACCACTAAAGGTATAAAATTAGAAAAATAATGCGATATTATTGTAATTATTTATAAAAAAATATTTTTTTATTCAATGATCCTTATTATCTGGAGGGAGAGGGAGAGGAATACAGGAAATAAGAAGAAACAAATTAAATTATTTTTATTTTATTAAGATAAAAAAAATCAATTTTTATCCGTTCTTCGTTCATGGTTTCTTCGTTCTAACACGTCGCTTACCCGCCGCACCAGCAACCGTCCGATTCCAACACCACCGTCATGACAAAGTCCACTTCTCACACCGTTCTCAGACCCTACTCCCCGCGCACTCTCTCTCTCAAAGTCAAATTTTAATCCTCTCGAAAACCTTTCCCAAAAATTACTCCACCAATAATTTATAAATGTTACAAAATTATCCTTGCCAGATCACCAGGACTTTACAATAATGGCCTTTGCCACATCACCATTCAGAACCACGTGCACAGTGTCATGTGGGCAGTGTGTGTCAGCATACACGTTTTAAGAAAATATGCCGCAACAGGACAAAAGGGTTACTTCCCAATCACTAGTGCAAAAACATAGAATAAGTGTGATTTTTTTATATTTATAAATGCGGCTAAATAGTTGCATTTGATCAACACGGACTTGTAAATCAAAAAGATACAAATGCGGTTATATAGCTGCATTTATAAATAATATTTACAAGTGCGGTTGTTTCTTATAGCCGCACTTGTATATGCTTATGATATTTAAAAAAAATTTAAAATTTAATAAATATTAAATAATATAAAATTTAAAATATACAAATTATAATACATAAAAAAATAAATTCAAAATATTAAAGAAAAATTCAAAAAATTTAAAAAACCACACCAACCTTGTGTGTGAACAAACGTTGGTGGTGAAGAGTGACACGAAAGCGCCAGCAACAGCGGCAACAGCGAAAGTGGTGGCGGAGCAGCGAAGCTAATGAAACACTACCTTTGACCACCAATGCAAGGAAAATAAACAAATATAATGAAAACGTAAAAATATTATACATAGTGAAGATGTAGAGGAAGAAACGATTCAAGAGAACATACAATATGACCCAAATTAATGAAGATGCAGAGGAAGATGAACTCCAACAACGTTCGCGAGCGCAAGAACAATGCAAACGAAAGGCAATAGAAGAATTAGGAAAGTATGGCACGCTTCAAAATTTAGGGTAAAAAACTATTTACAAATGCGGCTATTTGAATAGCCGCATTTGTAAATCAAAGCATTTTGATTTACAAATGCGGCTATTAAAATAACTGCATTTTTAAATCAATATGCTTGAATTACAAAGGCGGCTATTCAAATAGTCGCATCTGTAAATTAAGCGCCAATCAAAATAATTTAAAAAATGTCACTGTATTTACGAATGTGTATGAGCGCAAACCGCATTAAATAAAGAGCATTCTTTTAATCATTTTGCACTAGTGAATGACAGCTTCTACGAAACTCGCTCATAAAAAAAAAGCCGAAACTTAGTGTACAACGACATGTCTCCCATGGGGTGAGATGCTGCATATAATTGACTTTGTTACTGAATAGGGTTTTTTGTCTATTTCCATTGCTATAAAATCTTCAATCCCATTCATTATTATTCATCTATATACTCTCTTCTCTGTCTTCAATTTCTGGCTTCTTTGAGCTGTCCTCAAAAGCAACACATGAGTTTCAATTCAGTGCCTGATCTTGAGAGGCCAAGACCCACATCTTTGGATCGTGCTCTCAGAGGTACTCAAGCAATTACCTTCAATATCCTCTATCTACAAGTTCGTAGCGTAGCAATAGAAACCAACCCTCTGCATGCCTTTGTTGCTTTCAGTTTCTTTGCACTTCTCGGTTTCATCCAAATAAGATATCCAGATAATCCCTCCCCATTTCAACTTCATCCAAAGATCACCATCATCTCCATCGCTACCTTTCTTCTTTACTGCTTCAGCTTCTTGGGTAGCCTCAAGTTTGGTATTAGGGTTCATCACTTTGACACCCTCATGCACGTCTTTGGTTCACTCTCCTTGATTTCCTTGCTCTTGCTCTTGCTACCTGACACTTGGGACTCCTTAGGTTTCGTTGTGTACGCATTGTGGTTCATCACTCTCGTGCTCTTCATTATCAGAACCCGTTTAAGGGAAATATGGGTGCAGCGTCAACAAATAAGAAGGGTGGTTCGTCCGCAGTTATCAACCACTTCACGGGATATGGAGATTCTCATAATTCTTTCCGAATTACCTATGTGATATATGTGCGTCTGTATATATATATATATATATATTTCAAAAACATTTTCTTAGTGCTGTTGTTGTATTTTATTTTCTGAAATAAAAGTCAAAACAGTTTCCCCTCAAAGAGTATGTTGAGTTGTCAGAGAATGAAGGAACCATGTATATAATAACAAAGAAAATATTAAATTTAGATTACTAGATCTAGGGGAGATTCTTGGAGGAGACATTCCACATATTACATAACAGTGGCAGTCCAATGTTGGACCTAAAAAAGCAAAACAAATAAAGATTCAATATATATATATATATATATATATATATATATATATATATATATATTTGGGACTTGAAAATTATCTCCACGTCATAAATTCTTTAAGAAAACATACAAAAGTCAATATTGGCTGCTTTTACTTCTACATGTTTAGGGATGCTTCACGTATGTGATATTCCCATCTAATATTTGTGTGAGCTAAAATAAAATAGGATTTCATTTTCTATCACATTACATTATAAAGAAAGTATTAAATACAAAATCAAATGAAGATAAAGATTAAAAATAATTAATTACTATATTAATTAAATTATATATTATTTTAAAAATTAAAATTATTATTATATTTAAAGGAATTTTTATTATTGATAAATAATTTTTAAATTGATATCTAATTAACTATTAAGTTTTTAGTTACTAATTTAGATGTGATAGTAAAAAATTTATAATAGTTAAGTATATATTAATTTAAAAATTATTATTAATAATAAAAATTAGTTTATATTAGTTTTTAAATCAATTCTAATTTAGTGAGTATTTTTTTAAAAATTAACATCTAATTTAATTAATTTAATGAATAATTATTTTTTATTTTTAAATATTTAATAATTATTGTTTACTTTAGTAACTTGATACATTACCCTTTATACAAAACACGTGGTAAAACTTTTCGAACCAAAAATTCAATGATATTGTAAAAGATATTTCAGCAACTACAGGGAAGAACCAAAATATTTTAGAAACATATATAAAACAAAGATTTAGGGATGAAAATAAAGAAAAAAAATTTAGGATCAAAAGAATAGCTTAGAATTTATTTCGATGACAGAGAATAGAAATAATTGGTTCTTGCAGTTGTTTTTATTATATTTTTAATTAAAAAATATTTTATTTAATATGCACTCAGATAAAAATATGTAAATACTTTTTTCTGATTATATTACCATTATTATCATGGTTTCTATCATTGTTATTATATTATTATTATTGACATTGACATGCCCGTTACATCGCAACAGCAACATCATCTTCGTAACATCTTCTGTTGTTGACCATTCTTCACTCAAGTGAGAGAAAGAAGAGAAAAAAAAAAAATTTATGTTTGAAGAAATTTGTTCTATAAATTATGTTCTAAAAAGTTCATCTCGACATATTAAAATCATCTGGAGCACATTTAATATGTTTTGAATTTTTTTTTAAAAAACTCATTTCAAATTTTATTATAAATATTTTGAAAAAAAGTTGTTTCAAAATATATTTTATTTTCTGAAAGCCTGTTTTTGAATTTTTATTTCAAAAATCCTGTTCTAAAAAAATAATGTTCTAGAAATCCTGAAAAGCTTATTTCAGCTGATACAAATATTCAAAACGAAGATTAAAATTTTCATTTTAAAAGTTGTGGAGAGGTGAAGTTAGAAATTATGTGGGAGTACAAGAAGAATATGCCTTAAAAGCATTTAACATGGTCCAGCCAATTAGTTATGTATTCAGGGGTCCAAAATTATTTGTTTTTTGAAAGAATTAGAACCAGTCTACGAACACTGTTTCTTCCTGCAACTCCATACGATTCTTTTCGGCACCTCCATAAATTTCTTCATAAATTTCTGTATTTAAAAAACGTCTTTTTATAATATTTTGAATAAGGTAGTCTGAATTTTTTTTTTCTAAATTCATAATTAGCTTTCGTATTATGTAATTCGAAAGTTTTTTTTTCAAATGTATTATTAGTTTCTGAATTTTATAATCTGAAAGTTTTTTCTAATATGAGATTAGTTTCCAGATTATATAATCCAGAAGCCTTTATTTAGATGCATGATTAGTTTATAGATTACATATTAAAAAGATTTTCTAATATAAGATTAACTTCCAGATTAAAGCTATTTCCAAATCTGAAATTAACTTCCAGATTATATAATTCTTTTAAATTGTTACAAATCTATGGGAGTAACATAAGAAGGATAAAAACATATTTTCAGATTTTATATGGAGTGACGCAAGAACATATGGAGGTGCAGGAAGAAGCAGTCGTCTACAATTCTGCTGTGTAGAAATGGACCCAAAAATTGTTGGCCCATTTTTATGGGCTTAAAACTAACTAAGGTTATGCGGACCGCTATGCATCTAACATATGATTAACAGGATGTGCATCAGATATTACAATTCAATAAATGCTGCACTTTAAGATTTAAAATTATAAGGGAAAACATACAAAATTAAAAATATAAAAAATATTAATTCAACAAGAATTGAAATAAAATTATGTATATTATTATTCTTTAAGGGATAAAAAATATATAGATTACAATAATATCTATAGTTACTAATTAGAAAAGATAATAATTAATAACTCTAGTTTTTTAAGTAAAATTTAATGTTCTAGTATCGCCAATATAGTCTCACATCGCTTAAAAGTCGAGGTCATTGATAGTTTTGTTGATTAAGAGTGATCAAGACTTTGAAGAATCTAAATCCAAAGTGTTTGATGGAAGGCTGTGTTGCTGTTGTGTTTGGGTGGGGTCTAGGGTAGATTTTTTATGTAATCTACTCCTTGTTTGAATCTAGATTTGATTGAATTTGAAAACCATTTTAAAATGAATTTTTTTTAACTAAGTGAAAAACAACCTGTTGTTTTATCGAATCAACCGGTTGTTTTGTTCTTAAAAGGTTTTGAAAAAGGTTGACATCTGTTTGACTTGGTTGACTTAGTTATCAAACCAAATCAATCAGTTGTTTCATATTTTCAACCGATTGTTTCTTTGAAAATCCTAACAAAATTCAATTTTGAATTCTGAATCTTTCTTAAATGGTTTCTAACTAAATGCGCTCCTATTTTAAATGCTTTTAATCATTCCTTTGAATATAAAAAGGTTGTTATACGCTCTTGGAATGTAAGAAACAGTTTTGAGAAAATAAAGTGCAAATTTGATACCAAGTTTTCAAGATTCACTCAAGCTTTGGATTTTGAAGTGTGTGAAATAGAACTGGGGTGTAATTATGATCTTTAAGGTTTGTAATTTCCAGGTGTATTCTATTCTCTTCGTTCTTGATTACTGTATTTCTATAATTGTGTGTAAGTGTATAATTAGAGGGTGTTCTGATTTTTGTGGATTGATTTGCCAAAAGGAGTGTGTTTCTTGAAGGGTTCAAGGTCACTCTTTTGGTGGTTTGTGTTTTAATCTAGTTTTGATTACATAGTAGAAACCCAGAAGTTTCTGAGAACTGAATGTCACTCTTGGTATAAGAGTGAACCAGTATAAACTGCTTGTGTGCATTTTTCTTACTCTGATATCTTTTAAATTCTGTTTTAAGTTGTTTTAAATTATGTTGATATAAACAACCGATTAAATCGAAGAAACAACCGGTTGTTTTTCTGTGTTTCATCTTAAAATAGTTTGTATTCTTGGTTAACTTGATTCCTTTGTCTGTAATTCTGCATTGAGTTTCATTAAACCTTCAAAGTTAGCGAAAATCTTTCTTCATAAACAATTCACCCCCTTCTTGTTTAAAGGCCATATATTCTAACAAGTTTAAATACACCTTTCTCCCTTTAAGGACAAAATCCTGTGATGGAGCATCGATCCCCAAAGCAAACAATACATCAGATGCAGTGATTAACCATAACAATGTTGTCCAACTGACATTATTAAATAATATGAAAGATATGTATTTGAATAGACAAACAAAGAAGCATTATTTCACTTTAGATGTAATATCTTTCACAATTCAAGTTCTTTCTTTTTTTAGTTTTACAATACTCTTTTAAATACGCATTTAAGAATCAAATGTTTAAAAGGCTTAATTAATTACTGATTATATCAACCTTTCCAGTTTATAGGAATGAATTAGTAACTATTACATATTTAGGTTAATACACTGTTGAATTAAATTTAGCTAAAAT
The DNA here is from genome assembly GCA_013389735.1 of Phaseolus lunatus. Classification (NCBI taxonomy): domain Eukaryota; kingdom Viridiplantae; phylum Streptophyta; class Magnoliopsida; order Fabales; family Fabaceae; genus Phaseolus; species Phaseolus lunatus. The sequence goes on from CM023866.1 coordinate 47,562,895, forward strand.
ATTAACTGGTGACTGTATTGTATTCCAGATTATTGCGTCTGATTGTCTCCAAAATAATGGCATGTTTTCACGTGTAATAATCCAATATAGACATTACCTTAAATATGCTATTTTATTTTAAAAAATATTTTCTATTTTATATAATTAGAAAGATATTAATTTATTATTATTATTATTATTATTTCATTTTAAATACTTATATCAGAAATCATGAAAATATATATTTTTGTCGTACAAACCACTAAAAGTATAAAATTAGAAAAAAAATGCGATATTATTGTAATTATTTATAAAAAAAAATTTTATTCAATGATCCTTATTATCTGGAGGGAGAGGGAGAGGAATACAGGAAATAAGAAGAAACAAATTAAATTATTTTTATTTTATTAAGATAAAAAAAAATCAATTTTTGTTTTCAAGCTTATTCTTGAATTTGAAATTTCAACTTGACCCACTTACTATTTTCAAGTGTTTGAGACTTTGGAGGAAAAATCTTCAGCAAAAATAGAAATCATCAATATTAATTTATTTCTAAAATATTAGTGCTTTCTTTAAAAGTGTCTTCTATATGATATGATTATGCCCTAATGTTACGTGGTAATGTGTGGCACTGAGAATGGTTCAACTACTAGTTTTTGTCAAGGTTGATTGGGTACAACCTAACGTGCATATCAGAAAATGCTTATGCATTATTAGTTGGCCAAAATATTAAGCCAATAACTTAAAACTATAAACACAAAACAAACAAAGAAAAAAACATTTGTATTAATTATGCACACAGTGTCTGAACATTTGACGTTAATTTTGATAATGTGGAGCATTAAGTATTAGTTCTGAATAATTTGCTCGGCAAATTGAGATTCCTAAAGAATCAAGGTTTCTTTTAACATCAAATTGGCCTACCAAATGAAAATTTGTCTAACAAAGTTAGGTAAATCATTATAAAGAATTTAAATTCACCCAACTAATAAAAACCCAAGACCCATGAATCATTCTAGGTCTAATTCACTTGGCGAATTTTGAATTGCTGGTTGAATTATGATAATTCGCCAACAACTTTGAATTCACTTGACAAAAATAAACCTAATAGCGATTAGAATAATTTTTAAATTAAATTCGTTTAATGAATTGATTTTCCCTATAAAAAAAGAATTGTTATGATTTTGCATGTCTTGTTTAATTACGTGCATTAGGATGATTATAAATGATTGCAAATATGATATTCATGATTTATATGCGGTATCTATATTTCATTAGATTGTTTGAATCACATGTCTATAGATGGTGTTGATCGTTGTATTTGTGATAATGTGTTGACCTTTGTTATATTTATGATTCTTAAGTAAAGGAACTAATTTATAATAGAGATTTTATTGTTTAATATAAATATGTAAATTAAAATATTGGATGATGAGAAGTTGATTTAGAGCTTTTTACATTTAGGTGTATAGATATTACCTACAACAAATCAACAAATTTATCATGATCTTTAGTTTTGGACTGGATTAAGTGATAATCTCTTCTAAAACATGTTTAATAAGAGTATTTTGAAAGGTATTTGTCTATGATTGTTTTTCTTGTGTTTAATTTCGCTTAAATTCATTATAAAATCTATAACGTATGAAAATTATTAAAATATGTATTAGAATAGACTATACTTTAACACATTTATTTATATTTAATGTAGATTGACTTAATGTTAAATAACTCACTTTCTTATATGATTTTTTTTTTTAATTGTGATTGTATTATGTACATGAGTACATGTTGATACAAGTTTTAGCAATAGTCTTAAAAAATCTAGAATTTTCATATGGAATATATAGATGTACATATTTATATACTATTGTTAAACATGTCTCTGTTATAGAATTGTCAACAACCAAGATGTCAATAAGGTAACTTTTGAAAATTCTCACAAGACTTGAGATTGTTCTCAATCTCACTTAGTTAACAGAAACATCCATCAACTCTTCACCACCTTATATATTCATCTATATGATTAATAATATGAATAAAATACGAGATCTCACTATGCTTTAACTAACTCAATGCTTAAACTATATTAACATAGTTTTGCTCACATGATAATAGTCAATTCATATAAATCTCACATATTATTTAACATCATGATCTTAACAATGAATCATCTAAATGTAAGTTTTGATTGAACCACCTACATGTTATACCTTAAAAACTCATTATCATTCTCAAATTTCCATTCCACATCATAATTCATTAAACATCATATTATACAACTCATAGAACTTCAGTAAAATAAGAGTAAATACTTCATAAATAGGTGTAGTCACTTGAGTTAGGTTCAAATCGGAGGAGTTTTTCGATAAATTGTAGTAATTTTTTCCAAATTTACCAAAATTGTTAGACTTTTTAAAAATTTCAAAAATGGACATGTTGTATTTGAGAAACACGAATTTAAAATAAGAAGTTGTTATTTTAAAACACGATTTATGCATTAAAATAGAACTTGTGTTTTAATTACACGACTTTCCTTTTTTTTTTTGTAATGAAGTCGTATGCATAATGCATGACTTTTTTTTTTTTTTTAAAGAAGTTATGCAATATAAGAGCACAAATTCTTTCTTTTTAATTTTATTGTGATAATGAATAATGGACAAAATGTGAAGGTCAAAATAATGTATTTGAAGGTTGCCGAAAACTATCATAAAAGTTGTTCTTTGTTGTGGTTTCCATGAGTTTAAGCTTCCTCTCATTTTAAAATTAGGCACTTGTATTGGATTATGTGTTTGACACCAATTTTGACCAAATAACTTGATTACGTCCATTCAACACCACAAGATTGTCTTCTTCAGAAAAGGTAACAACCATTGAAGAATCACTCAGTGGTTGATTTTTTTTAACAACCCATACAACCGTGGATTGAGACTTCCACAAAATTACAACATATTGTAGAGTTTGGAGGGAGTGAAGAACCCCAAAGTAAAATTACTATCTTTAAAGCTTAGAGTATGTGGGTCATTAATGGGTTGTAGTGATGTCATGATGTATGTGGCAATATCAATGTCCAACATATAAAAATATAACATGAACAAAACAAAGAATGTGAAGGCCAAAATTTCTTTTCAAAAGTTGTTTAATTATTTTGTCCATTATTCATTCTCAAAAAGAAAGGAGAGAAGTCATGCTCTTAATGCACAACTTCTAAAAAATAAATAAAATAAATTAAAAATAAAAGTAGTAAATTATGCATACAACTTAATTACAAACAAAAATTGAAAGTTGTGTAATCAAAACATGACTTATATTGTAATGTAGAAGTTGTGTTTTTGAAAGTACGACTTCTTATTTTGAAATTGTGTTTCTCAAACAAAATTTCTCATTTTTGTAATTTTTTAAAAACATACCAATTTTAATAAATTTGAAAAAACATACATAGTGAGGTGTTTTTAAGAAACATTCCTTCAAAATTAGAGATGATTGGTTCAATACCTTTCTTACTCAAATGTCCAACAATAACTTGAACATTCACATCCTATCGCTTTAGTATCATCAAAGTGCTTGAACGTCATCAAGCTCTCATAATAGAGAATTGAAGTGATCTCTCTCTCTCTCTCTTATGTAGTTCAAAGTGACTAAAAGACTATAGGAGATATAATTAACAATGTTTCTCTCTTGTTTGGATTACCATTCATAACTTGAACTATTAAACTCCTCACTTGAGTAACATATAATCATTTGAGTAAGGTGAATGAACTTAACAAACCAAAATATTTGATTCCAATTAAAAAAAAACTTGTTAGTCTTAAAACTTCTCCTATAGGTTTCATTTTGGTTCTTTTGTTTACTTCATAATTTTTCTTTAGTGTTTTTTCTTAAAAGGTTTTAAAATCTTATGTTCTGATTGATCTAGATTTGAAGTTCTTTCTTATGTATGAGTTTTGACCTAGTCTCCCACACTTGTTTTTTTTCTTTTTTTGCTTTTTAATAATACCTTTTCATATAATGATAGAGATGCCTAACATAAAGTTTAAAAAAAAAAAAATCCTAAATATATTACTAAAATATATTTATTGTAATTCAATTGAATTTAGTTCAACTTTAACACATCCCACATATTAAAGCAACAATCCATCAAAACCAACAACATCACTAAACAAAAAATGTTTACACAAATAGTATCATCCATCACATACACCTATGATTAATTAATTCTCATTATATATAATCTTTGCCAATAATATTCCTCATTGTATCATTATAATTTACAATACTTAAATTTAACCATTAAACAACTCAAATTCCAATTTCGGCAACCTCATCAACTAAAATCCACACGTGTCAACTATCATTGGATTTTAGCTCTTTTAGATTTTGTTATCAAAATATCAATTTCTTTGTAAAAATAGTGAATCAAATTATTTTCCCATACCTTAATGTGCGTTTCAAAAAAGTTGTTTTTAAGAAAGTCTTAACTTGTTATTGGAGCACCTCACTCACAAACAAAACACGTTCGTATAGACTTAGACCAACATAAATTCATTTAATTAGCTCAAATATCATATACAATTACTAGTTACATTACATATGAATGTAACGTCAAAAATAACTAATTAGAGATAGGAATGAAACTAAAAACTTACTCAAAACTAAAATTTGATTTAGACAAATTATCCTATACTTTTAACTCGTACAAATTTATCAAAAGAAAGATGAGAAAAAAAAATCATAAATCTAGATAAAAATGTTCAATTTTATATTTTAGAGAGATGAAATAGTTTAAATAACATATAACTTGAAATTCGGGTCCTTAAAAAAATATAGAAAGGAGGTGAAGTTAGTGATTGAAGCATTGAATTGGGAATAATATTTTTTAAACTGTTTCGGAACTCGATATTTTTATTATGTTATATTGTTTAAAATATATTTTGATGAGTTAAAAAAGGAATAATATATATAAATAGTTATTAACCTCTATTTCTAAGTTATCTAAATTTTTTAATTATTGATAAACATGTTATTTAAAAAAAAAGTTTCGCTATATTGATATTTTTAATAATATATTTATTTTGACACTTTTATGAGTGATTTGTCTTTTCTATCATATTTATTGTTAAATGTTTATTATGAATTTTTTTTGTGCTGATTTTTTTGTAATATATTTTACAATAGACAAATTCATTATTAATTAAGTGATTCAAGTTTTAAATTTCGATAATATTATTTTAAGTTTGGAATCCATCACCTTAAGAAGTACATACCTTCGTAATATAATATATATATATTTTTTTACTTTTTAATAATTATTATTATTGGAATTGGCTTTAATTGATATATATTTTTTCTTAATTAGGTTTCTAAAAAGAGTAGAGTTTTGGAGTTCTTAATATTATACTACATATTTTAATCCCCATAATAATTGATTTGAAGAGTTTTGATTTTGTTATGAATAAGATATATAGAGAAAGGCATGAATAAAATTGATGAAAAATGTGGTTCTAATACACATGTTAAAAAGTATACATACGTACATTTGTCGGTGGATTGATGATGATAATAGAGACGCATGCTCAAACATTTATGGACCACCTTCGACATCTCCATATCAATATCATATAACAATGTAATTTCATCAATCAAACTATAAAGATAGCAATCTTTTTCACAAATCATTTAAAAACTTTCCACAAAATTATGAACAAACTCTCTGTTATATGATTATTAAATTTCATCAAGAAACTCAAATTCTTTCTTCCTAGTCGTGGTTGGACCTAATTTAAATGAAAACAAGTTCTTATCAAAATTAAAAATTAAAAAAAGTAATAAAGATGAAGATACTTTAATCCATCCTATTGAAAATTTTGATAAGTAAATATACGTCATCAACGTTTAAGATTTTTTAAAAATACTTATAGAGTATGTTTTATTTAAATTATTAGAAGTTGTTTTTTTTTTGGTGTATAACAAGAATCTGCGTTAAAAATAAGTTAGGTTATTGAGATTAAATTTGTGATTGATTAAAAGACAACATTAAAAAAAGTTCAAACAAAAATCTAAGTTAGTCTATTTGGTAAAAGTAAGAATTTGGTTTTTTTTAACCAAACTCTCTGGACTCTGCTTCTTCAAATCACAACCACACAAATTATAAAAACTTTTTTTTAAGCTTTTTGAAGAAATTTCAAAGAAAAAAGTCAAAGCTCTCTGTAATGTTCTATAATTTACTTTGACATTCTTTGTTTTGAATGTTGTTTCTGGGAAAAGAAATTTTGTATAAATAGCTCTTGGGAGACCCAAAAGGACTCTTAACTGAAGTTCTTGGAATGGAAGATGAGTTGTTGGAAAATTCATTCTCTTGTTTATTAGGAAAACCCATGCCAACTGCCAAAGGCTAAAAGAAAACCTTGTAGTACCACAAAAATAAAAGAATAAAAATGTGTCATTTATGTTATTTAAATATTTATTAACATTTTTCAATTTAAACTACACATATTTTCTATTAAAAAAAGTTTTTTCGTTTTTCTCTAAACTTAACTAAGAAACACTTTCATAAACTAGCATGAAAATCTCTTCTAATTCTAAAAATATACAACCACTTTAAATATTCAAAATATTTTTTATCATTTCTAATAATTTTACCCTATTCAAACAAATTATCTTAAAAAACAAATACACTTAATAATATCATCATAGTAAACATAAAAAGATTGATTTAAATCACAGAACAAAAATTGCCTTCTACATATAAAAATAAAGACAGAACATATCTAGTAAGATTAATAAATTAATTTATTTAACTAATTTATAAAATATAAAGAAAATTACTTTAATTTATAAATTATTTAACTTCTTTATATTTTAATATATATTTTTATCTTTATTTATTTATTTATCTATTATTATTTGTTTTAATTTTACTGAGAAAATTGATTATTATACAATTTTTATTATATATAGTTTAAATTAAAAATTTAACATAAATTAAAGTAATTAATATTTTATATGATATGATGTAAAAATGGTCTACAGTCAACATTGTAAAAAAACATTTCAATCTAAATGTTGTTTAAATTTATAAAAATAAAAAATTTAAATTTAGTGAATATTTTAATTAAAATTAAAAATAAAATAATTATTTTAAAAAATGAAACTATAATTACATAATAATACATTTTATCTAGAAAAACTATATTTCATTTGTATAACTATTTTTTACCTTAGTTTATATCTAGTTTATCAAATATTTTTAATTTAATAAATTAATTTATCAATTTATAATTTATTAAAAATTGATTAACTACAAATTAACTTATTAAAGTATGTTAACTTATCATATTTGACCACATATTTATTACATAGCCTTTAAAATTAAAGGTTTAGTTAAATTTTGGGTGGGGGTGACCAGGTTTGGAGGCTTCACCAACCAGTCAAAAATCTCACCTGCTAATAATTTTATATTTCTTTCTCTTTTCTTTTTCAAGGGTCCACAATCAATAGTGTCCTCAAAATTCATAATTTTATTATATTTTTATTTTTATGGACTTTAAATAACTAACATCTCATTCTTTTAGATTTTGTAAATATTTATAAATAGATAAATACATAATTTTCTTGTATGTGTATTGTACCACAATTAGCAATTAAAATATCAATTTGGCTTTACTAATGACAAGGTTTATATATTTAATTTTTTATTAACAAAAATTAAATCATGCCTTGTTTAATTTGGTTTCCTGAACTTTCTCAAATTTTCAGTGTTAGCCATTAATCAAATTTTTACTTGACGGGTTGTAGTATTATAATTTGAAAAAGCATTATTAAAAGCGAATTTTGCTGAAAAGTGTTTAGTATTATTTTATAAATTTAAACATATTTTAATCTTCATCATCAAGTAAATACGTTAATAGGTAATAATAATAAATTTTAAATGTATATGTTAACATGCAATGCCATTTAGAAGATGGAATAACTACCTATAATACTTTTAATTTATCTTTTGAATCTCTAATTTGTTTAAAGGTGATTATGTCATGTTAATTTATCAGTGATTTTACAAAAAATTACACATGTTAAATTATCAATATGTTGTAATATCATATATTATTAGGATTGTTATTTTACAACGTAAATAAAAATATTTAACAATGGTTTACTTGATGAAATTAACTCATAATTAGCTAGTAGATGATATGAATATTTTTTTTAAAATTTGTATATATTTTTTTGATTTGATAAGATATTTTATTTAAATGTGTTAACAAATATTAATAAAATTAATTTTTTAATTTAAAATATTGTTAATTTTTTATAATTTTTATTATATGTATTTTCCATACAATATGATGTAATGAAATATTAATGTAATTTTTTAATTTAAACTTAAAAAATAGCTAAATAAATGTTAAAAATAGTATAATAATCAATTATTTATATACAATATAATAATCAATAATCGATTCAATACAAGTAATTGCATGTTTAATTTTTAGCACAATGAAAACAAATACACTCTTAGTACAAAAAAGATAATTTTTTGTTAGTTTTGTTTCAACTCGATTAATAGTTAAGCTAATACATTTAAATTTAATATTCAATTAAGGTTGGAGAGAAAAGCTTCTACCCTTTTCTACTTACCTTTTAAGATTTAAAATATCTAGTGATTCTCAACGTTAATTCTTTATTTAATAAACACAAATAATAAATACTAACATTACACATACTCAATTATATTAATTATATAACAAATTTAAATGTTTAATTATCTCAATTACTAACTCGATTAAAAAAATAACAGAAATAAAATTGTTGTATTAAGATTATAATTTTTTATTATACTAAAATATAAGAAATAATAAATGAAATAAATTGTATTAAAATTAACTAAAATAATTTATAGTTTATAAATAATAATAGTTTTAAAAATAAATTATTTTTAAATACTTTAATGAACTCTTTTATTTTATTCATACTAACTTTGTAAAATTTTTTAACTATTGATGTTACAAATATATTCTAAGATTACTTAAAAATTTGATTTGAGAATAAGAAATGAAAGAATAATTTAAAAAAAAAATATTATAAACCCAATTTAGTCTTTACCTTTGATAATTATGAATTCATTTGGTCCCAAAATCGATGGCATTCATCTGATCCTCTCTCCAATCTATCACTTTCTTTCTCTTATTTTCTGTTATCATCATCACGATTTCCTATGATTTTAGGCTCCTTTTTCAATTTTTTTTTTCTTTTTTTTTCTTTCTCCCATTACATTAAATTAAAAATTATTAAAAATTTACAACGTCAGAAAGGGATACACATCATTTTGCACCTGCTGAATAAAAACGAACACATTCATATAAATACTTCTACAACAAGTCTCATCTTTCGTTCTCTGACACTTGTTTCTCCAAACCTACCTTTCCATCTTTTCCATCAGACCATCATTATTAGATACCCTCTTCACCACTCTCTGCATCTACACATTTTTTTTTTTCTGGTTCTCTTAAAAAAATTTATCTTTTCTCTCTTCCTTTGTTCTGCATAAAATTGCATAGATATAAAAAAATGAAGGTATGGTTCACACTTGCCAAGTTTGGTTCTTTTATGCTGTTATTTATTTACTCACTCATTTTCTAAAAATGGTTAATTTTCTCCTCTTAACTTTTGACTCAGAACTTAATTCATTGTTGATTCTCCATGAGCTTTATGCCTTCCACTTTTTTCCTTTTCTCTTTTCACTGCCTCTGTTTTCTCCCTTTTTTCTCCAGATTCAAAGATCTGGGTGGCCTTAAATGGTTTTTGATATTTTCTTCACCAGAATCCTGGTTTTGAATTTAGTTTGGAAATCTGGGTCTACATGAGGGTACATGTTTTCAAATGTATAATAAGCTTTTTGGTTGGTATAGAAATTTTTGTTTCAAGTGTTTCACATTTTTGTTTGTTCTGGGAACATTCTTTCAGTGATTCATTATAATAGAATATGGGTTGAATCAATTTATAATTTTGGTTGCAGAAGTTTGTACTCAAGTTGGATTTGCATGATGACAAGGATAAGCAGAAGGCCTTGAAAACAGTTTCAACTCTTTCAGGTACTAAATAGTAATTTTTGTTGTTGTTGTTCACTTTACTTGTTTTGTTTTGGTTGTTCCTCCACTATTTTTTTAGTATTTTAATTTAGCATTATCATCTTGAAAAATGAATTATTTCGAATCAGTCAATAGGACAGTGGTAGAGGACTGCACGTCTCTTATCCTGGCGTCTTTTGTATCTAAAATGCTTTAATATTTGGTTTTATTGGTTTTGAATGAAAGATAACAAAAAACTTAAAAAAAGAAAATACTTATAATAAGATGTCTATGTTCTTAAATTTGCCATGTATATTTAATTATTCTGGTTATTTAATATTCAGTATAAATCTATAATATTTTGGTATTCTGGAACAGAATGGTGCCTTTTGGGGCAAATTGGAAGTTACTCAAAAGTACCTTATTATTTTCTTTAAATCTTACCTATAAACCCTAAGATGATCCACCTAATTCTCCATCTCTTGAGAACAAAACATGTTTAATGCAAAGCATTAGTCTAAAATGACTTGATATTGCAGAACATTAACTTTTATTTTCTGTAGTTGTAATCGATCATCTAGGTGTATAATAGCTGTTCAACAAATTCTCCACAGGTTATGTTAAACTAGAATTGTAATGGCTTTTTGAAACTTTTTTGATAATAGAGCTTTTCTATGTAGCACACTGCAAGGAAACAGTTAAGTAATTTGCATTATGGTTTGTGTTTAGTATTGGTTAAACTCTTCCAAGTAAATTACTGTCTAAGATTGTTAGTTTTGGCTTGACCATTTGGTTCTGATTGGATTGACATCCTTCACATTTGATGTTCTACCTTTTGAGAGAAATATTTGTTCTGCTTGAGAACTTATATTTTCAATGAAAATGTGCTAATAATGAGCTTGTGCAACATCTTAGGAATTGATGCCATCTCCATGAACATGAAAGAGAAGAAGTTAACGGTGATAGGAACAGTAGATCCAGTGAGTGTAGTGAGCAAATTGCGCAAATACTGGCAGACAGACATAGTGGAAGTAGGACCAGTGAAGGAGCCAGAGAAGAAAGAGGATGCCAAGAAAGCAGAGGCCAAGAAGGAGGGAGACAAGAAAGATGAGCAAAAGAAGGAAGAGGGCAAGAAAGAAGAAGGAAAGAAAGATGAAAAGAAGGAAGATGAGAAAAAGAAAGAGCCAATCCCAGATCCAGTTTTGGAATGGGTCAAGGCTCAAAGGGCTGCATATAACCCCTACATGACCACACACTACTATGCTCCAAGCATAGAAGAGAATCCCAATGCATGTGTCATTTGTTGAAAGAAAAAAAATTTAGATGCAATTTAGTAGGTGGTTTTGGTGTTGTTTTTCTATTAGAACTTGAATTTCATTTGGTAATATGTGTGTAGACATTTATTACGCATATTACTGTGATAAAACTTCAATTCTGATCTAATAGCAATATCAAAAACACCTAAAGAACTGTATGTAAGTTTTGTCAACTGTTAAATAGTAAGCTGTCTCCAGACACAAGGGAAAGGACACACTTCTTCATCATGGTAATGGATTCAATTCACAGGAACTCCTTGTATATAGTATGGTGATGTATTGTTGAGCTATTTGAGATGTTTTCAATGTGCAGAGAAGAAGAATAAAATTTTGGGGATGTAATATAAGCATACTTTATCTGAATGTATCATTATCCATTACATTAATATAGCCTGTGTGTTAGTCTGAAATATCATTGGAAATGAAATGAAAAATATTATTTGTGGGGTTGGGTGGGGGGAAGCAGCCCCAACCCAGGATCTATTGGCACGTCCTCAACCACTCCAAACCATAAAGAAAATGTCTTTTCTTGTTAGACAGTAGCACTGTCATGTATTTCTTCTTGTGGGGCATGGAGGCTCAAAAGCATATGCATAGTACCCCATTATTGAGATTCGTTTTTCGTTTCAGAGCTGTCTTTCTCTTCATTGCGTGTTATCATAATTCTGTCAATCTTTACCTATCATGTAATCCATTGTTATGAGGATTCTGATTAATCTCTGCCTAACAAGATTGTTGTTGCCTTGTTGCACGGCATTTGTGATTCAGAGAAAAACCAAGGCAATTTGTGGGGTTGGTTTGTCTCATTGGTTAACTTGATGCATGATTGAAGGTTCATGATCCCAAGTGCACTATTAGCTGGTCATAATTGCTATCATCATTCTTTTTCTAGTGGTGTTCATGAGCTAATTGACCTTCATCTTTCAGTCTTATCTAGTGAGAAATACATGTATGATACTAAGCTTTTATATATTAAAGTTTTGGGTACATATGGCTTGTTTTATTATTTTGGAAAATCTGTTCATGCTCATGTATCAGACTTTTACTCGTTTTCTAATACACTACTTAGTGGAGTATGATTAAAGTGGGTTCATAACCTCACTATCAATAACTTTTTCTTTCTTATTCTCACCAAAGACAGGCACATAACTTCAACCTCCATTAACTTTACTTGTGTACAATCAAATTCAAGTTTTTCTTTTGTTACAAAAAATTACATAAACATTCAGTTACTTTTTTCTTTATCTCACTTCCTTTTTTATCACACCACTTACTAGATTTTTACCTCTCTGTTTTTTTCTATCTTTTTCGTCTTTTGACTCCATCTATCCCAAAATAAAAGGAACATTTATCACTACTCTTTATTCAGTCCACATATAGAAACTCTTTTTCATAACATATTTTGTATACAAGCTTCCTATAAGTACAAAATGCTTAATATTGTATCATTTAATGTATGTATTTATTTCCAATTTGAGACCACAGAAATAACTGAAACTATCTCATTTAATTGATCCATGCTTAATTTATATTTGATTCATCTGTTTTGTTTTTTCTTCATTTTTTTAAGAGACATCTACTGAGATAAAGTAAAAAATTGAAATATATTTTTCAAGAAATTTGAGTTTTGAAGCATGTTGTGGGAGACTGGTCTGTTTTAATTGCTCGTGACTCTGCTACACATTCTTCCTTCTGAATTATTATCTCATTTTTTTTTTACAAATTATAAACAGTACACATTTGGAGCTATTTTAACCATATATAGATATTTTAAGACAAGTCAGATAGACCAATTTAGAGAGATAAAGAACCATATTTAAAAGTTTTTTTTCTTCTTATTATATGTTAATGATTATGTCATAATTTGCTCAACTTTCTGTAATAGATAAAATTTAACATCCTTTTACTTCACTAAAGAGCCTTTAATATAAAATATAGTAATATGCAGAAAATTTCACAAATATTAACTAAATTAACATATAATCTCAATCTAATGATATATTTTTTCACATCCATATAAAATTTTTTATTAAATAAATTTAACCTTCATGTATGCAAAAGGACTAGAAAAATAAACTAAAAATAATATAAAAAGGAGTAGAAAAAAGTAGCAAGAATAGTATTCGATTGAAAAGGAAAAACAATATAAATAAGCAAGGGAAAATAGTGAAAAAAACTTGCGAATAAATGGACACAATAGTTCGTAAAAAGATAATTTTTGAAATTTTTTTAAAAATGGAAAGGAAAAAACTATTCAAATAAGTCGAAAGAAAGACAAAATATTACGTAAACAACGTAGAAACAATGAGCAGAAAAAGTAATTTAAATTAGTTGAAAAAATGAAATAAGGTAGAAAGAATTATGAAATTTGATGGCACTTTAATCAAATAGAAAGAAAATTTGAAAGAAAAAACCTTTAGTAGACAAAAAAGAGAGAGTAAAACGATAATATTTGAATAGAAACCAGTATTAAAGTATTTAATGCAACTGCATTCATTGAACTCAAATCTACAACAAAATATAATCTTGCATCCAACCATTTGCAATACAGAGTAGTGGTACAGTGAAAACTAAACAACTATTTACTAATTATTTGTGAAGATATCATTGATTAATTTAAATATTATTATTATTATAATATCTTTATTCACTAAAAAATTATTAAATAAAAATTATTTTAAGATAAAAAATAATTAATTACTATATTAATTAAATTAAATATTATTTTAGATGTTATAAAAATTATTTATATTTAAAGTAATTATATTTTTTCTCTCTAAAATATAATATAGTTAATACGGTGATTAATTAATTTTTTCTCTAAAATTAATTTATATTTTTTAGTGATTATTATCATTATTATAAAAGATTTTTTAATTAGTTATATATGATAATTGGGTTATTAACCATCATTTAGAAAAAAAAAAAAAAGATAACATGTCTAATAAGTTAAACATAAAAAAGTTCATTACAAGTGAGTACTTCCTTTTCCATGTAACAAAATGAGTTTTTATTTATTTAAAAAAACACACATGATTTTTTTATATGTATAAAAAATACAAATTACATGGCATATACCAACTAGAAATAAATGTACCGGTAGATGTAAAACTCAACTACAAAGTATAATAATAATTTTTTAAATAACTGTCTTTTTGGTTAAATAAATTTGTTTTAGCAAATTAATATCATAAAGTATTTCCTAAAATATGTATATTTCCTTAAGTGAAATAAAATAATATGGAAAAGGTAATTTTTCGAAAATACACTTTATAACTGTTAATGTAAAATAAGAATAAATATTTAATTCATTTTGTCATTGATACTATAAAACGAATACTAGAATAAAATTAAAACTTCCTACAACATATATAGAGGGTATACTAAAAACACAAAATTTGATGAATTTTTTTTAATGCGATTCAAAATATTTAATACTTTCACATTTTATATTTTTGGATAAAATAAATTACTCAAAACCTCAATTACTTATAATAACAGTCGGTTAGAAGTATGTTTAAACTCCTTTTCTTCTTCCTTCTATTAGAATCCAGATTAAATATATATGTATATATATTTCCTGTAACTGTTGAAGCTATTTTTTTAATCAATGAAGGTCAGCAATGATGATATATATATGAGCCATTGTTAGGTAATTTTGTCACTGATGATGATATTTGCCATTGATTAGGTGTTGGTCGGTTAGTCAGTGTGATTTATCTTCGTCAGCAGATATCATTCCAACTTCCAACATGGTATTCAAGCTCTATATATCTGCAAATCAAACTTATCAGAAGAATGCTTATCCAAAAAGAAAAACTGTGATCAGAAACATTTTGGTCTTGATGTGTAGAAGGAAGATTAGGGGGCATAAACCATATCAAGCAAAGTTCAAAACGATAAAAACAATTAGTATTAACCAAAAGAAAAGAAGCTGATACGATAACAACAATAAACAGTAGCAGCATAAATGAAAATCATGCATGGAAAAAAGCCAGAGGGATTGATTGTTAAACAAGTTTTCTGCTTCCAAATTCAAACTGAATTTATGTTTTGTCGGGGCTTTTTCATTTTTGGTTTAAATCAAGGTACACGCTAGTGTAAAAAAAGCATGTTGTCACTGTTGAAAATACGTGCAAGATATAAATGCAACTAACTTCCAAATACAAGCGTCAAGGAACATGTACAAACACGTAGGATAGTTATCCTTAAATTATAAGGACGGTGTTTCCTATATTGATCACAGTGCCAGTACCCCTGCACAATTTTCCCTTTTTCAATGTTTTGGTTGACTTCAAGTCAATACATATTAATTACATTAATTACAACTAAAATGGAGTAAAGTGTGCAGCATTCATTTACAGTTGTTGCCCAACATAAATATGATTTTGTCAGTGATTTCATCTCTCAAAATGCACCTTTGCTTCATCCCTTTTACCCCTACCCTTCGAATTTCCTCCTGTGAGCTATAATAATACTAATGAACCACTCTTTGAATAGAAGTTACGTAAAACTAAGAGTTTGATTTTTACAGATGGTTGATGTAAAAAAAACTACACTACTTTATATCAGTAAAAAAAATCATAACATGTAAACTTTTTAAGGTCATTATTGTTGTCAATAACTCAAAAATATGTTCAATCTTAATTATAAGGATCTTCTTATCTCTGTCCAATTGTATATAGAAGGAAATATGAAGAATCAACAGATAAACAAAGTGTGAAGTTCTTTTTTGAAGGTAAAAAGAATAAAAACCAAAGAATTCTCTATTTTATATTGATTGATTTTTCTTAGTGAGATTATCTTTTTTTGTAGATTTAAGTCCCATCAATCTGTTTCTAAGATAATTGGTTGAAACACGTAAACTGTGTTGTTTTATTAATCTTTCTTTAAAAATTTTTTGTGACGTTTTAATTTCTGTGTAATTAGATTCCTGTGTGTGAATGTTACATTTATTGGATACTGTACCATCTTTGGGTCTCTTTTTCTTTGTACTTGATATATGCAGGTATTTTCTTGTAGTTTTCTTTGTTCTGATCCTGAAATAAGATAGTGGAACATGAAATTCTTTACGTTACTTAAAGTATTCTGCCTCATTTTGTTGATTTAGCTGGATGTGAAGGGCATGCATAATCGAAGTCAATAAATTAATACTATTAATTTAGTTCTTTAATTCTTTAAAACTAGTGATTGACTAAACCTAAAAAGGCCTTAATCAATTAGTTAATGACATGTTTTTGGATTTGTTCATCACTTCCCCACTGTCTGCGTTTGTTCTTTCTTTTGGTGTCCGTCTACATCACTAAGGTAGTCGATGCCAGCTATAATGGAGACTAATGGTTGAAATAATTTTTATTTTGTTCGTTAAACTATGACGCTACGTTGGCTCACAGAAACATGGCAGAGAAAAAATTCTAAAAGATTTTCTTGTTTGATTTGGCTAAAGGGGAAAAAGAGAAGAAAACTGGGAAAATGACCACTTGTACTATTAGCAGAAGAAGAATCTAGGGAGGAAAATAACATGTATTTTTAATTTAAACTATTTTTATTGAAGTTAAGGAAATAGTGGCATGACCGTGTAAAAAGATTAAACTTAAATCCACAAAATTTAATAAACTGATTTTGTGTTGACTATAAAAGGATTTTTACCATGCTTAATACAATTGCAATAGCAATTTGTATTAATCATATAGATGCGTCTGTTATATTTTGGTGCAAAAAAAGTATAATAACGATAAAAAAATTATTTTGTGGAGTATCTTTTTATCATTATTAATCGTGGATACTTGTTCAATTAAATAAAAATGACTAAAATTATGTAGGAATATAGAAACAAATATTTGAATTAAACATGGAGAGACATTAGTAACGAGTGTGGGGAGGGAGAAGATGCAAACTGGTTTCATAAGTATATGGAAAATAGGAGTTAGTTACGAGATTAAGTTTTGGGATAACAAGTGGGTGGAAAATGATGTAATTGTTTCTTAGGTTACATTCTATATTAGATCATGGTAGAACAATGTGTGAAGTTGGTATGTTGACTGTCATATGAGGGCAATGGTGTTTAGTATGGAGGAGAAATATGTTTTAGTGAGAAATTGACCAAGAAAAGAAACTTTATAATGTAATAAACAATGTATAGATGGATGGTGAAACAAATGATACTAGGATGTGGGTTGCTGAACAAAATGAGGTTTTTTCTGTTAGGTTTGTATGATGCATATGATATTCAACATAATCATAAAACGCGTGATAATGGTATGCTCTTTAAAATCTTTTGTGTGTAAAGGCTCTTCCTATTGCTCAGGTTCTAGGTGAAGAGGTGAAGAGTTTTATAAGGTAAAATTCGAACTAGGATGAATCTGATAGGATGAATCTGATGAGAAGAAGAGTAACTTTAAATACCACAATCTTCCCTCTGTATCAGGCTTATGAGGAATTTGTCCAACATTTGTTCCTAGGATGTAAAATAGCAGAATGCATATGGAATAAATGTTGGGACTGGTTAGGTGTAAAGTATGTACAACATGATGATCTCAAATGTCATTTTGAACAGTTTCATATATTTCATGTTAATCACAGACAAAATCTGGTATGAAAGGGTATATTGGTAGTAGTAATCTGGAATATTTGGAATCATAAGAATAGAGTCCTTTTTTGAACAAGGGAAGATGAATGTGGAGAAAGTTTTTTATTCGACCCAACTAAAGACTTGGACTTGGTTGTCAGTTAAGATACCTTAGTTTAATTATTCTTATTCAGATTGGTTGTTGAACCCTCACATTTGCTTTAAAAACTTAAGGTGATTTTGTTGGGCTTTGTTGATTCAAGCTTATTAGGTCATATATGTGAATGTGATATACTATGCTATGTTTTTTTATTTATTCTGGATCAAAAGGAGTTTCCAAAGGATTTTTTCTATGCTGGTGGCCGGAAAAGGTAATTTTCGAGGATGTAGGTACTAGATAAAATTTGCATATTTAGGGTTGCTGGTTTTTTGGAGGTTCAAAACAACTATTATAATTAAATCATGGTAAACTTATTTGAAGTCGTTTTAGGTTTATTGTGTTTTGTTGTTTTGGTTTGATTGAGTATAATCATGACAATCTTTTTTTTTTTGCAAAGGTGAGAGGGGTTGATGTAAGCATGGGTTTTGTGATGGTTGAAGGCCAGATTTTTATGTAAATAGGGCTAATGTATATAAGTTTTAATAGTTTTCAGTTTTTTTTTGGAATTATATATATATATATATATATATATATATATATATATATATATATATATATATATATATAATTGAGACATTCCTAAATGTCCTCTATTTATTTCATTATTTTTTACTGATAAAAAATATACATTAGTATCTTTAATAATATATAATACTAGGAGAAAGATCCTTTGTATTTTCTATACACATTTTAAAATTGAACTTCATATAAAAGAATTGCATTATTGAAAGTCTTTTTTTTTTTTTTTTGATATGGTGGATTTTGTGAAGATATTTTTAATTTTACGATGATATTTTAGTAATAATTTTTGTGACATGTTTAAACTTAATTCATAGCAAGGATATCTATAATAAAATGAAATGATGTATGTTAACCAAGATTTTTTTTATAATAAATTATATCAAAAAATTGGTCATAAAAATTATCACAAATTATTTAAAATAAAAAGCACTAAGATCTTTTTTGTAATGGTGTAACCATGAAGTTCACAAGCATTCTTACAAAATCTATCAAATATTAAAGGTTTAATTACCTTTTTCGTCCATATATTTGGGGTCAATAGTCAATTTAGTATCGTAGTTTTTAAAAAAATCAATTTGGTCCCTATATTTTTTAAAATGTATTCAATTTGGTCCCTATAATAGTAACAATAATATTAATAATAATAATAGTAACAATAATATTATTAATAATAATAGTAACAATAGTAATAATAATAATAAATAATAATAATAATAACAACCATAATAATAACAATAATAATAATAACTCTCAATTCTACCTCTCTTTTCATATAAACATTCTCTCTCTTCCACATAAACACTCTCTCTGCCACGTAAGCACTTTTTCTTCTGCATAAACATTCTCTCTCTGCCATATCAGCTGCTGCTAACGCCGTCAGGTGAAATTTAACGGAAATGACCAATTTGAATACATTTTAAAAAAATATAGGGACCAAATTGATTTTTTTAAAAATCACTATACTAAATTGACTATTGACCCTAAATATAAGGACGAAAAAGGTAATTAAACCAATATTAAACATGTGCAATGGAGGAAACTCAAAAATGGGACTTACTAATGTCTGACTTGAATGTAATTATGTCTTGGTTTGTGTTGCGTTTACTGCTAGAACTAATGTTCCGTGAATGATGGAATACTTGTTTTAATTACTGTGGAAAAATCAGGTTTAGGATTACTCATATTTTTTGTGAAGAGAATGTTTGTGCTGATAAGTTGGCTAATTTAGGATTTATTCATAGAAAATAATTTCATTGATATAATAGGTTTCCATCTACTTTGTTCTTAGAATTCTTTATGAATATGTATAGTCTACCTATGTATCATTTTTTTTAACATGAGTTTTGGTCTAGTCCTCCCATATTTTTGTATTTTGTTTTCTTTTTTTAATAATACTTTTTTCATGTGATGATAGATGGTTGTTGTTACTTGAAGTGTCAACTTAGTTGAAATGTCAAATTACATAGTAATATCTAATATGAAAACTAAAACAAAAATACGTGCTTAAACAAAGGTGAAAGTTTGCTTTTAAAGTGAATAAAAATATAGAATTTTTTAAGACTAAATAAACTTTCTTAACGTGACATCATCATCTTATAAGAATAAATAAATTTTCTTAAAGTGAGATCATCATCGTTTTAACAAGTCAAACTTCATTCATGTAAATTTCATTTAAGTAATTAAATAATTAAGTAATTGCTTAACACCAGTTAAGCAAAAAATTTGTTGTTTCTTATTTCGCTTGAGTGATAATAATTAAAGTGAAAATGTGTTTGTGATTAAGCGATAATTTTATTAACAACAAAGATATTTTGGTTATATACGTATAACTTAATTTTAAATATATTAATTTTGATTATGAATTTGTGTTGGTTTATTTTAATTCAAATGAAAATTTTAAAAAGTTAAGGAAATTATAATGTTGTTTGGTAATGTTGATTTTTTTTAATGAAATGTGATCTATCTTGAATTATATAAAAAAAAATATTTCTTTTGTAGATGCACCCTTAATTTTAAAAAATATATTAATATAAGTTTATACAAAATATTAATTTAGAGGGTTATTAAAAAGTTTAAAATATGGTGTTCGATTATTATTGCTTTAAATATGTTATATATATATATATATAAATATATTATATTAAAGGTGTTAAATAATATTTCAAAGGCATCATAAAAAATAAATATAGAAACCTATAATTAACTTCAAAAATTTCCTTTAAAATCATTAAAATAACTTGCAAAAATTTAAACAAATAAAGTAAAAAAAAAACTAAAAACAAAAATAATTATTGGAGTGATATATGTCTTGTCTTTTGCCTTATCGTAATTAAAGTCAAATGTTGAGTTAATGTATTTTGAGGTTGAAGATTCAATTGTAGATTAATGTCCTTGTTGTGTAGATTGCTCTCCGGATATGTTAGCTAACCAAAATGAGCAACATAACTAGCTTGTGTAAGACATGTGAATGGTCCAAGAACACCAATGAACATGTGGAACAAAAATCCACATTATATGTTCATGCCCATGTTGATGACTCTTTGATTTGTTGCAATTGCAACTGTCATATGATGCATATAATATGATAATGGTTTATTGAAAGAAAGGTTGTTGTTGTTGCTTGTGATTGAGATTCGTGTACCTCCACACATGTACTCAATAATACCTTATGAAAGAGTGCTGGACAAAGTAATGGAGCATAAGACTAAATATATGGTTGCATCCACCTCAAAGACGTCTTTCCAAGACTATACTCTATTTGTTCAAATAAGGATGTTTCTATCTGGCAGGTGAGGGAAAGGTCACAAAATTCAGAGTGGACTTTGAAAGTCAAGTGGAGGAGAAATCTTTTCGAATGGAAGAAGGAGTAGGAACAACAACTGAGACAAGTGTTGGGGGAACAGAGGATCGTGATGGATGTGGAGGATTCTTGGGCTTGGAAAGGTAAAAAGTCAACAACGTTCACGGTTAAGTCTGCGAATAACATTCTCAAACAAGGTGGGCAGGGGTCAGATAGGGAGGTGTTTGGAGAGTTTTGGAGAACGAAGGCACAACCGTCTTCACATCTTACAGCTTGGAGGGTTCTGGAGGACAAGATTGCATCTAAAGCAAACTTGGCTAGAAGGGGGATAGGTATAACGACTTTAACGTGTTCTATGTGTGGGGAGGAGGAGGAAACCACGTCCCATCTTTTTAGTTCATGTAAAGTTGCCTGGCTTGTGTGGGCCAAGTGCTACGAGTGGATAGGGATGGCAACGATGAACCATAGGGAGCCAAAGAAACATTTAGAAGGCTTCAGGATTAGTGGAGTCAGCAAAAACGTTAATCAAATTTGGGGCGGTGTGTGGATAGTTGTTGTAGGAAAACTGTGGCTCCAAAGAAATAGAAGGATTTTTAGAGGGGGAAGGTTAGATCCATCCGAAATCTTCACAATGGCACAGTTGAAGGCTTAGTCATGGGTTCTATCTAAAGCGCAGGGGGTAAGTTTTTTGTATTCAGATTGGTGTCTTGAACCTTTTATTTGTATGAAGTTGATCAAGGTGTCCAGGAGATAGGTAGGTTTAATCCATAGAGTCTACCTCTCTTGTGGTTTTTCATCTATTGCTAGGGTGTTTTGGTTGTATACGGGTTAAGGTATCCCTGAAATACCTCATTAATTCATTCTTTTTTTGCTGATAAAAAAAAAAGGGTTGCATCCACTTAAACCCCATAGAATTTGCACAACCCAATGATGAGGGCTAGGAATCCCAAAAGTTTTCATGGAACCAATAGAAACTGTTCTACTTGATGCGAGATGAAGTAGCCAACATTTTTCCATCCTCCATCTTCAAACTTGTGACTTCTCACACAAGATGTCTACTCTAGGGATTCAACGGAACAAGAATGAGAAATCTATTCATTATACTTTGATATGCATGTTGGAGGGAAATGAGTGGTCTTCGAGTATGCATTGATAGTCATACAACATATGGACGTAAAAAAGGTTCGTCTATTGTAGTGGACAAACTTCTTATGCTCTCTAATCCTCTTGTGGTTAGTGTTGGCTTCAAATTCTCTAACTATGTTGTCACTAAAAGGAATGTTAGGACTTATCCGTTTATTCCACCTTCTACCCTCTAGCTTTCAAGTGAACCACTCATATTCACCTTTGCAAGATTTGGAAATGAAAATATTTTACTAAGTGAAAAATTTAGCATAATTGTGTCATTAGTTTATGGAGCAAACACAATTTTCCTTGAAGGAAACTATCATGTCCCTCGAGTTCTTCTTTTCTTCATATATAAGTTTGAGAAGATATAGTTTTTATTCGTTCACATGTAATCGATGAGATGAAACTAGAAGAACTAGAACAAAAATAATATTTAAAATATTTTATAGCTTTTTTTTTTATCACACAATCGTCCAGTATTGTTTATTTCTTTAACATCATAGAATATTTTATCATTAGATGGATAACCGGATGCATTATCCTTTATTGTGTTTTGTAAGTCTCTATTTGTTATACATTTTTTAGTCATCTTGAAGAAAAAGCATAATTACATTAGTAAATCATGTATAATTAATTCAAAATGATATTGATACAAGTAACCAAAATAATATATTAAAATTAATTCTTCATAATCTTGTCATCTTTGTTTCTTCTTTTCCAAATACATAAAAATTATGTCAAGAAATTATTACTATCATATGAATATAATTATTATATAGTGTGCATGTGCGTGTGTGTTAAATGGTTAATTTCACATATCTAGTTTAAAAATCACATAAAGACATAACAAATTCATCAGTTAATCATTGAAAAGTTAATGAAGTCATTACTTAAGAACATTTAGGCATAAAAGTTACCCTTTCAAAACAAGTAATATGGGTAGCACTAATTGAAGTCCGTAAACAATTTACACATAATTTTATTTTAAGATATGGAACAATGAGCATATCCTGCTATACATCAAATAATGTCTTAAAAGCTTTAAGTACAAATAAAAATTATCTAACTTAAAACAATCTTCTTAATCTTAGACAACACTTATGCATTACCAATAACAATATTATGATCTTTCAAAAAAAGATCCCAACATGTGATATTTACATTTTGATTATAAAAATAACCATAGGTAAGTTGTAATGTGTTTCAGATGAAAATTAAAAGTAAATTATACTACATAATAGTATCTTAAAATGCTTCGATATAGAGTTTGTTCTTCTTACACTAAAAAAAATTGCAAGTACCTATAGAAAAAAAACTCCTACGCAATGACAAAAATTTGTGCAAAATTACCGATGAATTAAAATCAGTAGGTAATCAAAATATAGGTAAATTTGTCACAAATTTTTATTCATGGGTAAAATTTCCCACGATTTTTTTTTAAAGTAATATTATCATTATTTTTAAAATTATTAATTTTAAAATATTTTTATTTATTATAATAATTTATTAGTAATAACATTATTGTTCAATTGAACCTATAACACTAGATAAGACAAAATTATTCTTATACTAATAATAATTATTATTATCACTATTAATCTATTATAATAATAATATTAATATTTTTATTTTTATTACTAATATTAATATTACTATTAATAATAACAATTTTGATAATAATATTATTATTATTGATATTATTATTATTAGTTATTAATAATAATAATATTATTATAATAAATATAGTTTATTTAAAACTTATAGAGAACAGTTGTTGATATGAACCGTAATTTATATGCTTGGTTTAAACACCGATTATACCATGAATATTCATTTATAGATTTATTTTATTTTAAAAAATGTCACCTCATTTTAATACACAACATTTGATTCTGAACTGATATTATAAGATTGTCGTTGAACAACTTATTTTCACTAGTGAAAAATCAAATATTGTACTATTTAATATTTTTTATTAGATTTTATTTTCAGTTTTATTTAGTTAGATGATAAGTTTTTTCACATAAATTATATATACAAATTTTATATTAATACAAAATATTTTAATATGTTATTTACATGATCAAATTCATATAATATATGTTTTTCAAAAATAAAAATAAAATATTAATGAGTTAATATCACTCAATGATTTTTATTTAATTAATAGTATATAATCTAGGGAAGAGTAATCAACTGGAGAGGAGACACAATCAATTATTGGAGTAAGGGAGGATAATCAAATACTATCTATGTTCTAGACATAATCAACTATGAGATGTTCTGATAGTTCAAAATGTGTGAAAATAGTTATATACTACTAATAACAAAAAATTATGATACTTCTTTTATTTTCCTGCATTAATTTTTTCTCATACACTAATATATACTTAAAAAATTATTAAATAAAATTCAATTTTAGAAAAAAAAATAATTGATTGCTATTGAAGATTAAATAATATCTAAATTTTAATTATTGATAAATAATTTTTAAATTAATATATAAATTAATTATCAATCATTTAAATTCTAAAATTGATAATTAAAATTTTTATAATTAATTAAATATCAATTTAAAAATTATTTATAATAATAAATACTAATTTAAATATCAATAATTCTTGAATCTCTAAAATAATATTTAATTTGGTTAATATAATAATTAATATTTTTTATCATTAAAATTAATTTTTATATAATAAATTTCTCTTAGTAATATACCTCAAGTTTCCTTATATATTTCATTTTGCTTTCTTTGCTAAGGACAACAAATCAAACATAACAATGATAATCATGAGAGGGAGAGGTTGCACAGCCTGCAATAGCCAAGTGGCCCAGCTGAGGAGGCACTATTTCATCAAACGAACCTTCTATCAGCTGTGTATGTGTTTAGATCATCACTAAGAGATATTTGGTTTGTTATTTGCAAATTCTAACCCTTCATTCTTGTTCACCATTCAAAGAATAAAGCATTGATCGATGGAGTCTGAAACATTAAAGTACCACCAATTCACGTAATTAGTGCATGTATGTTCTAACAGTGTGAGATCACTGTCAGGGAACAGGAAACGAATAAACATGTCCCAGACGACAAGAAAAGCTCTGAATTATACACAAGTCAATTGCAAGAAAATCATCAGTTGGATAACTTAGATTTTTTTCCCACTCAGACCCAGTTGAGAGTTGTATCAACTGCATGCGAAGACTTGGTTAGGTTTGTTTCAGAGACAGGATGTTGAATTTTGATATTCGATGCAATGGAAACGCAGAATGTGTGGGTCACTGTGTTCCCTTCGCATGGTGGAAAAAGACCTGAAAAGCTAACACTCACTTTTATCCGACCAAAAATGAAAGAAAAGGAACTAACAAAATTATAACCCACTACACTATTGGAAAAGCCATGCTCTCATCTTCATCACCACCTCTTTCAGTTACACGTATCAGAACAATAACCCAAATGGCAACAAAAGCACACACTTGTTGTTTTCATGATCCATCAAGTACATACCCTAATCTCGACAAAAGATTTTGTTAGATAAGGGGATGATAGCTATATATCTAGGGCTGTATTGTTTCTCAAATATAGGTATTTTCTGAAACTATATTTGGATGCAAAATATAATAAAAGGGGAATTTTTAGGAAAACAGAACTAGTTTTTTATATCAATATTTTTGGAACTTAGTAAATAAAGATAGATAGTAACTCTTTCTTTAATTTTATAAAGGCTTCACAGAAGAAGAAAAAAACCTTGGATTGTATTCATGAAGTCTATCCAAACTGTCTGTTCATATTATGTAGTGAGTTTCTCAGAGATTTCTTTTATGCTTTACTTATTTTATGGTTCGAGAAGACAACATAATTAAAAGGAATAAAAATGTAAACACAGCCTCAATTATCTTTCTACTGAGGTGTTGGCACATATTAAAAAAATAACTAATGTTTTTGTTTGTACTGAATAGCTAAAATAATTAAAAATAAAGTGAAAGTAAGAGTATAATTAAAATATTAGCAATTTTAAAAAATAGAAAGGTATTTCATTAACCATTAAAAAACAGATTATAAACATAGAAGGAATGAGAGCTGTCAATCTTTTTCAGATATGGATGTCCTCAAATACTTTCAACTTCTCATTAGTATATATAATTATGATAACTCACCTCAAACAGAATTACTTTAATAAAAAAAATAGAAATTGAATGACTTGTGGTATCAGTAAACAAGCTAGTGGTATATATAAGGAGTCGTGGTGCATTCAATAATAGAATATATGTAGGTAATAATCATAATTAAATTAATAGTTTAATATTTTACGTGAGAACATTATTGGATTGGATGAGTAGATTTTGCACAATGAAAATAAGACATATATATTTAAAAACATATATTTTAGAAGTTTTTATTCAAATAATTAATAATTTTAATCGAATAAATTAAGATAATTATTATATTTACGTATTAATTGGATTTATTATAATTAATAATTTAAATTTACTTTTTAATTTAAGTTATAATATCATCACATATTTTTGTATTCTTTGAATAATATAAAATTATAAATTTAATATTTAAAATTATTTTTTGATTTAAATTTTAAATTAAAAAAGTATTGATGAAGTACTTTACCTCACTTTTATCGTGCTAATGTTGTCACGTCAAAGCAAGTTAGAGAATTGAAAATGTTAATCCATTCCACCAAATTAGTGATAAGTTAGTAGTCCAAATTTCACATGCTTTGCACTAAAAAATAAAACTAAATGTAGAAACTCATTACACAAATACACCAAATTTAAATGTAAAAATAATACAATAGAAAATAAAAAATGAATTAGAAGGATATCATCAACGTATGTCATGCTAAAAAAATCTACGTATGTGATGATTTCTAAGTAAAAAAAATCTCTTTTATTAATGTCCCTTATTTATGATATAGTTTAAAAAGTTTTTAAAAAATAAGAGAGAATCTTAAATTTTTTTTTTCATAAGGTATGTAAATTCACTTCTCCCATTTTCTTATATATATATATATATATATATATATATATATATATATATATATATATATATATGTATGTATATTATTTTAAAAAACAAAGTTAATATTTTATTTTTATGTAATAATTAATTATGAACTTAAGATATGACTCTCTTTTTTCAAAATTATTAATTTTAAAATAATCGATTATTTTATTTCTTAATGAAAATTATGACCTTTCTCAAAAATGATGATTTTAAGATAATTAATTATATTAATTTTTTAATCAATTAAAGTTTATTTTTTTTCATTCAGTTTTGAAAATATATATTTTAAAAACTTCAGTATTTCTGAATCAATTAACGCTCCAAGTTCATACAAATAATTAAAAACATATAATCTAATACAATTCTAATGAATAATCGAACATGAAAACAATATCATCATTATTTGTTTCATTCATGAATGTTACATATATGGAAAACCGAATCTTTCTCCAAATATAAAGTGGGCAAATTTATTCCAATGTATCACTTCAATTGCACCAATAATTTCAGTGACCCTAGTTCCTTTACCACAGTTAGCCCTTTAGGACAACCTAAACGTGAAAATACCCTAAGCACCCTCCAGAACATTAGGAAAGCAAAACTTCATTAGCAAAACAAAAAACGAAATTATTAATTATTTTCAGACTCAGACAATATCATAGTTCTTGAAGAAGATAGCTGTTCATGCAGAAGCCTTGTCCAATATTCAAGTGGCTTGAACAAGAGGTGATGTAATAGGTGAATGAGGAGACATAACACTCTCATCAAACATTCTTGAATTGAAACTGAGTCTAAGATTCGGTTGCCAACGTTTCATTCCCACTGGCTTCTTTGTTTCTTTCCCCACGAGTTCACGAATTCTGTTGAGTGCAACCTCCACTGTTTCATCATCCATGTTGGCAAAGCAAACCCTAAACCAACCAGGCTCAGAACAGTTGAAAGAAGAGCCCGGTGACACATTTAGCTTCACCTCGTGAATGATCACACGCCATAGCTTCAACTCAGCTTCAAACGTTGCTTCCTTCAACAAACTCTTCAAGTTCATCCAGAAGAAAAGTCCTGCATTGCTTGGAAACCAAGTAATGTTAACCTCTTCAAGCCCCTTCATGAACATGTCGTGCCTTTTCTCTAACCTTCTTGAATTCTCCGAGAGAAACTTCGTTACAAACTTTTCATCCGAAAGCATCGACGCCAGCATGTGTTGAGTCTGCGAGGAGACTAAGCCGAAGCTGGACATTTTCCTTGCAGATGTCACCACTTTATCATTGAATGAATAAATTATGCCAACTCTGAAACCGGGGAACCCCATGTCTTTGGACAAACTATAAATGACATGAATTAGGTCACGTTTGCAATGTTCCATTTCTTGGATCACTTCAACCACGCTTACATAACTGGGGGAACTGCTGAACACCGTTGCTGCGTAGATTTCATCACAAACTAAGTGGATGTTTTTCTCGTTGATGAAGCTCACAAGGCTCTTCAACGTGTCCTTGTCTAAGGTTGTGCCCAAAGGGTTAGATGGGTTTGTTATGATCAACCCCTTAACGTTGATGTTGTCTTCTTTGGCTTTTTTGTATGCTTCTTCAAGAGCTTCTCTTGTTATCTTGAAGTTGTTGGAGCTATGACAGTGGACAGGAATTAATTGAATCTGGGTTCTCCAACACAAGTCACGTACGAATCTGTAGTAAAATATGAAAATATATCAATCTTTATCACTCTGTTAAAAGCATATATGTCATTCTTTGTGCTGTGTAAGTGTACGCTTACGTAACCCTATTTTGCCATTGATAAGACTTTGCTAATTGATTTTTCCACCTCTTAATCATATCATCATATTATAATAACATGCGTCTAATCACCCTATCAAATGGTTTAATTCTCCTTTGACCAATTCAGCCATAGTTTACATAATTATGTATTGTGGTCCACGCATTAAGTGGCTAGCTGGACAGAGTTACAAAGGGTCTTGAATAAAACTTTAAATAGTCATTTTCAATCAAAAGTAAAAATTTTTAAGGCAAATTAATTGTAAATTTTAAATATATCAATGCAGAAATCAGTTAAAAGAAGAACAAAGTTGGATTTAGTGCAACAGGGCATGA
This sequence comes from Phaseolus lunatus, assembly GCA_013389735.1. Lineage (NCBI taxonomy): Eukaryota > Viridiplantae > Streptophyta > Magnoliopsida > Fabales > Fabaceae > Phaseolus > Phaseolus lunatus. The sequence continues at coordinate 47,592,554 of CM023866.1, forward strand.
TTTTCTTTTGTCTAAATTTGATATTGTGAAGAAATTTGACCTATTAAATTTCCACAAAATTAATAGAGGTGCATGTGTGTAATTACTGTGTTGTGGTGACGTTTCTGTTTGAATATGAGGTCACCCTACACAGATGCTCCATGTTTCATTTTGTAAAGGTCAATGTTTAGTCATAATCCACTTGGCTTGCATCCTCAAGTGTCTAATTTGGACTTAACGTATGTGAACAAGAAACCACACGCTTATTGACTAACCTCACACTATGGCATGGCTTAATCGTTTGAATCATAATTTCTCTGATTTTTTTTTTTCAAACTACCACAATATGCAACAAAGACCAGACGAGAAATTCATACTATAAGAGGATATATATGCATAATACAAAGATAGAAAAAATAATTATAAGTCAAAATTTAATGATTATTAAATATTATAAATAGTTTTTGTTGTACAGATTATTAAAACCAAACATTATTTTTACTTGTAGAATATATTGGAAACATTTGTAATATTAAAATTAAAATGAATCACTTGTTCTAATTTTATAAAAATGCAGTTTTACTGAGTCTTGTCATTCTTTATGCTGTTCTTCACATCTTTTATAAAGTTTTTTTTCTTATAAAAATAAAACGGACTCAATTATTTGATCTATTAATTAAGCACATTACTTTGATTGATATAATCCAAGCTTCACCTTAATTGGTGTCCGCAACAAAAATCCTTCAGTACCACGTCTTTATATACCTCAATGTTTTTAAACGTGGCATCTTTGGACAACGTAATCTGTCAAAATATTAAGCTAATTCTACAGTATTTCAGGCTTACACCTCGTTTGGAAAAAAATATATCACTCTAATGAATATTATATTGAGAAAAGCTTTTAATTAAAATAAGTAGAATGTTAAGACATTGAATTTTGCCAGAAATTAAAAGAAGATTTATTATTATAAGGTTTTATGAATGCTTGCTTTCCTTTTTTCACTTTAAACGTCTGATGGTGAGTAGCACAGTGACATTCATTGAATGAACACAGGTTTTAAGGAAGAGGAGAAGGTGCATACCCTGGATAAAATGGGGTGGGAACCATAAAGGCATCTCCATGATCAGCCAAGCAGAACATGATTTGCTCGTTTGCCCCTGTTGCCCCTCCACTCATCAATATACGGTCTGGATCAAATCTGACTCTACCTCCTCTCACTTTTGACATCCAATTTGCAATACCCTGAAAAATCAGAAGAAAAAGAGCATATCTTGTGAACAACAACACAGCACTCTCACTTGTTATAAATCCTTCTATATATCATCTTTCATCTAATTTTTACTTGCTAAATGAAGCAAGTGTGTTGGATTTTTTTCAACATATTATTTGATGTTTCTACTTTTAGGCCATGACAGAAACTAATAACAAGAAACTTTACGTGAGAAGATTAATTCATTCTTACATTTCTGAACTCCTGCAGCCCATGATAGTCCTGAAAGTTGGCAATGTTTCTGAACTGATGCACTCCCTCAGGAGTGCAGATGGAAGCCTTGGGATTATTCAGAATCCACTCTTCAATCAGATCAAAGCATAGCTGGAAAAGATAAACCAGCAAGAAAATGAACACCCACATAGTAAAGTCATCATGATCATAATCAAAACAAACAATTGCAGTTCATGGTGGCTCTAGGGAGAAACACACATACTTGATTTTCTGCAAGACCCATCTGGATAACTCCCTGAGGGTTTTTTGTAGGGTGAAATGGGTTTCTCTCATATGCTTTCCACCCATCAAAGTATGGAGAATTCTCTCCATGTTTGTCATTGGTGGCAATCTTGGATAGAAGCTGTTGGCTCTTTCTACCCAAATCCATGATAATGTTAATTTCTACAGAAGGTGTGTGATAACACTCTAGTTTGAGTTGCAAAGGCTTTGGAATTTGGATCGTGCTAGCTAGGTTAGCAAACAAGTTGCGGTGAGGAAATGAGAGAGTTTATCGTATTTATAGTACGTGTGGGGTAGGAGCAGTGGTAGATGAGGAAGAAAACTCTGTTTCAAACTTTATGATTGAACGCTGAGAAACAAATAAAATAATAATGGATTTGTGTTGGTCGAACTCTACTTGCTTGTTACTCTTCTCATTTCTTAAACACGTGTGGAACAGACCTACGACCATAAGCCAAATAGAATAATTATACTCCTAAATTCTTTTTTTTTTTGGTCTATCTTATGTTTAAGTGAGTTTGTTTAAACTTAAAATATAAATTACTTTTGAAAAAATTATTAATAAGTGTTTTTTTTTAAAGTACAAACTATTTCTTTTATTTTTTAAAATAAGTTCCATTCCACTTATTTTTTACTCATATTTTTTTTACAAAAACTTAAGAAAAGCATAATTAGTGTTTTTCTCTGTTAAAAATATAAAACAAAAACTCAAACAAAGTCACTCACTCCTTATCTTGCTTGTTTTCCTATTTTTCTTTTTATTTCTTATTGCATCACTTGATATCACTTTCTACCTTTTCCATTTTCTTCTTCTACTTTGTATTTCTGACTCTTCACTACTTAACACCAATAATACAGTCGTCCTAAAGAAAATTTGTTTGGATAGTATGCATAAAGTCTAAAACCCAAACTTTGTATTATCATATAGTTAATCTAAATGACAAATACTTTAAACAATGATATAAAATTAAAATACACCGTAAATGAGATATTATTTGTATTATTTTAGTTGTATTTGGAAATTATTAGTACAAATTTTTATATAAAATATTACATATTTTTACTTCTACAACAACTTTTTTTAAGAAAAAAAAGCTATTATGTGCCATAGCACATCAAGAATGAAATTAAAAGAAATACAAAGAGAACATGAGGGACCACTCAAAACTAGGGGTGGCAATGTAGGCTGGTTTGTCTCGCATAGGTCCGGGTCGTGTTTGGCCTGCAAAATGTAGTTCGAGTTTATCTGTCCTGCGCAAAGAGTGCATGCTCATTTCACTGACCCGCTCCGCATAAGAGGTAACCCAGGAGTCTGCAGGCTACCTCACACAAGAAAAATATTTTTTTTTCAAAAATTAAAATTTCATTAATTATAAAAAAAACTTATTCCTGCTATTGAAAAATTAAATTTTTATCTATGTTTCAATTCATTCAATTAAGATAAAAACATGAATTCAAGTATGAGGGTTGTTAGAAGACTTGATTAAAAATAATTAAAGTTTTTGTTTTGCATCTATTTTTCTTATATATGTATATAAATGTATAAGAGTATCTTATCAAAGTTTTACTACAAAATATTTTAATGAAGATGACTAATTTTTAACTATCTTATTGAAATCTTTTCTTTATATTAACAAATTTTAAATATAAGATTTTACTTAAAACTAAATCCACTATCACTTTTAATATTAACTTCTATCACTTTTAATATTAACTTCTTTAGATGATTAAAATAAAACATTATGTTTTTTAGTAAATTAAATTAAATTTTTAAAAAATAAAAGTTACACTGCAATAATGGGTGAGTAGAGTATGCTTCCTTTTTTTTTTTGCAAAAAAAAAAAATTTTTTTATGCAGGCCGACCTGCCTCGTCCCGCTGTTGACCTGTGTAGGCTACGAGTTATATGGGGTGAGCCTAAGCGGATCAGTGAACTAGATTAATGAGTTTGTCCCGTGCTTTTTGGTAGCAGTTGCGGGCCGACCCGCATGGCCCGCCCTACATTGTCATCCCTACTCAAAACCTACGAAAGAGAGCTTAAAAAATACAAAATAGGAGCTCACTTTTATTACGAAAGAAGTCATAATTAGTGAAACAACGAACAAGTTATTAACTAAATTATATTGGCTAGCTTATTGGTTATTCCCTTGAAGAAAAATAAGAGAGCGGAAAAAAAAAAGGAGGTGTGATCTCCATGCATTTTCTCCATTTAGCCTAAAGATTCTAACTAATAAGAGAACTAGGACTATCTCTATCTAGAACTTGTATGGCAAGAACAAATTCACAGTCAAGGCTATCTTTTTCCAACATGTTATTCACATGTTTGATTGCTACCATAATAGTACAAACTTAAGTAACAAAAGAAGTTTCAATGACAACATAAATTTCAGGTGGCAAAATGGCTAGTCCGATCGGTGCTAGTCTGTCGAAAAGACGAGTTAGATTGTTTCATTTAAGATATATGGATTGACAGATTGATCCGACACTTTTTTTTTCTTTTGGACCTAATTATTTGGTTGTAGTCATTGATCGTACTTTTTAGATATTAAAAATGTAAGGAACGACAATAAAACTAAATCAAACTTTAATATTTCAATCAAATAAGGTTTAATATCTAATAAAATAAAGTAAATATAAAAAACACTTCAATGAATCACATGATATACATAGAAATCAATGTAAATAAAGTTTCGTATAAAATATTACCAACCATAAACTTTGATTCTAAAAGCATGACATTCTTGTTGAAAAGTATCATAAATAAAGGTGGGCGAATTGGACGAACGTACAAAAGAAACGTTATAGGGAGAGTCTAAATCAGGAAAAAAAACAAAAAATACCATTATGGTAGAACCAAGGGAAGCATGAAAGTTACAAAATTGGGAAACTGTGAGCATAGGTAGAATGACACAAGAAAAGGGATATTCGAAAAAAGAAACACTAGAGAACATCAGTGCAATGGTTGACATAAAAAGTCAACAAAACCAAGCAAATCAGCCTAAGGGCTAATCGGGTCGCATTTGAGGCCCAAAATAGGAGAAAGAAAATTGGGCCACAAAAAAAAGAAAAAAATCATCTTAACAAAAACAGGGATCAAAACATGGAAAGGGGAAAAAGAGCACAACAAATACAAAAGAAGAAATTGCACACAATGACCTAGGTAATTGTGGGGAGGGAATCGATTAGGGGGTATGACGTACACAGTGAAAATGGTACAAAAACAACATCGTCAATCGCTATTGACCTACAGTGGTCATCCAAAACCGATGGTTCTTGAGAAGGAAATGACCATGGACCCAGAGTAATTGAAAGAAATGAAGGCAATATTGGGTGAGAGAATCAAACAGGAAAGCAAAGGAACTCACAACCACATCATGTCAAAGGCATCAAGTAGTAGAGAGAGAGTAGGTTAGTTATACATAACTTAAACAATTCCTTATTTGACAATGTGATTAAGAACTGTAAGATTATACTGGGTGAAAAATGGAAACCTAGAGGCAATTAGGATATGGAAATTAGGTAAGGAATAACATTTATTGGGGCAGGAGTGTATACTAAGGAAAATAGAGGAGATAGAAGCATGGGCATTGAGTAGAAAAAACAAAAGGATGGGAAAGAGGGAAATGCAATCACAAATGAACATACTAAGCCTAAATGTAAGAAGAATATAGGTTTAAATTAAGTGGAGGTATATTAAAGATGTAATAAGTAAAGAAGGAGTGGGAATCATATGCCTACAAAAAACATAAATAAAACATACAAAAAGAAAATTGTTATACAATATGTGGGGATACAAGTATAGAATGTATTGACAAACAAGTTGAGAATGGGACATGGGGAACATTGATAATGTGGCGTAAAGAGTGCTTCAGGTGTGAAAGCTTTATTAAAGGTCAAGGATTCCTAGAAGTAAAGGGGAGGTAAAGGTGGAGGAAGGAGAGGATTTCCAATATAGTTATGAAAATATATTCACCATGTCAATTACATAAAAATATGTAATGTGGGAAGACATAGTTAAAATAAAATAAGAAAATAAAAGAACCAAAATTTCAGGAAATATACCTACTAATAAACTATAAAAAGTGAAGGTGTATTCTCACAATGCTCTCCTAGGATTTTGGAGGGTGGATGTGATGGCTAGGGTTACGACTCTTGGTGGTTCTTGATTCATTTGTTGAAGTGTTTTACATGTTTTGGTGGTGTTGTGGTGTTGGTGTTGTTCATGGAAGGGTTGGTGTGTTGTGGTTCTTTATTGCGGATCAATTTGTGCATGTGGATGCTTTTTTAACGTGTGCATCTCATCAAGGATTTGTGCACGGGGCCCAAAATAAGGTGTTGCTTTATAGTTTATCAGTTGTTGTAGTCTCACTTCTTGGCTTTGTGTCTTCTCGAAGTATCTTCTTCGTACAAGGGAGTTTCTTTTTGCATAATGGTTGGCTTCATGTGGCTACTAGATTGGTGGGTCTGGGTGGTTGTGACTGTTGTGCCTTGTCAACCTGTGAAATTCTTTTTTTTATTGGAGTGTTGGGCAACCAGGGCACGTGTTGCAGTTGGAGTGTCGTGCCCTTGTGGGTTTCTTGGTGGGCATATACGTGATGGTACGTGGTCTTTTGATACATTCTTGACATCTATATGGCTAGTTTTTGGAAGATTGTGAACATGGTATGGTCATGCTTCTTGTAGTGTGGTGTCGTGAAGGGTTTGGTACATGAGCAGGTTGGTGCAAGATTGCACAATTGGTTCATTTGTCTCCTGGGGCAAGCATTCTTGGTGTCTACGTGGAAGTTGTGCATTTGGAAGGGATATGCATGAGAGGTTTCTTCCAAGAGGCAAGCCAGATCTGTTGATTTTGTGAAGATTAAGTTATATCCCTTGATTTGGTGGTACCTTTCTTGTGCAATACTGCAATTTTTGCAGTTTTCAGATCCCCTTGGGAAGTTTGAAAGATCAAGAATATTTGCACAGACGGTGAACAATACTTGTGACATAGCATTGTCTCAACTGCCTGATCCTTGCATTAAGGGTGACATGGTAGCTATGAAAATTGCAAAAGATGTTTACTTGGCCGGTCTTGATGGTTGCAAGAACCACTTTCATGGTCAGGTTGTTCTGGCTAAGGGCAATAAGCCTCTCACATAGTTCAAGTTAAGCAAGCAATTGATCATTTCCTAGAAATTACTTTATTCTTAGAAAGTCATCCCGTTTGGCAAAGGGTTCTATGAGTTTGAAAATTTGCATATCTTGAAGACATGAGGAGAGTGGTGGCAGCTAGTTCATGGAAAATCTTCCCTAGCTTTTTAAGTATTTTGCTTGGATAAAATATTTTTGTCTCATCCACTATAAAGGTCATTAAAACCTACGTTTGGGTGTGGATCCATGGGCTTCCTCTTCAATATTGGTTGCCTAAAGTCATATTCTACATTGCCATGGGGATTGGAACTCCCTTAGTCTTAGACGATTGTACTATGCAGAGGATTTGGGCCTTCTTTGATAGAGTTCTTGTGGGCATTGATATACTAACCAATCTTCCAAACCAGATTTTGGTGGATCGTTTTGGTTTTGCCTTCATTGTGGATCTTGAATATGAGAAGTCCCCTTTCTTTTGTTCTCATTGTAAAATGATTGGTTATGATAAAAATTTTGCTACTAAAAAAATATGATATTGCTGACAAAAAGAATATTGTTGTACAAATCAAAATTTTCTAATCTCTAACAACAGTCTAAAGCCATCTTATAAGGCTAAGGAGCCTCATATTTCTTCTTTTTCTACACATAACAATGTGCCTTATGTATCCAAATAGTTTGTTGAGCCTGAAGCAGTCTTGAATGTTGTTGCTGTTGGAAAATGTAATGAAGACTTTATGATTGACTTTATTGTCAAAGGGTTTGCTGAAAACATGATTGCCTTGAATTATGAATCTAATCTTGTTGGGAAAGAAAGGGATGAAGATATCTTTGCAGATATGCTTTCCCTTGAAAGCTTTAACTATTTTGAAGTAAACCAGGCTCAGATTGAACCGCAATGTACATATTTTTCTACTGGTTTTGATGATCAGAATGTTGCTCAAGTTGAGGTGCTGCCAGGTTTTTATGTTGTTGATTCTCACGCTCTCAATGTTGTTGTTGTGAATGTTCAAGTTGAGAGAAGTTTGAAAGAGGTGGCATATGAAGATGTTGTTGCAACCTCTAAAATGCAAGTCATATCTTCCTTTGTTCCTAATGTTTTGTTATTGCAATATCCATTTTTCTCACTCGCAGGTTTGGAGAATGAAGTGACAACTCCTTTGATGACCAATTACACTACACAAGCTCAGATGGCTTTGATTGTAGATGCTGCTCCCCACGACCTAGATGATATTACTTAGGGTGTTGTTGTTAGTCGCAACACACATGTGTCTTCTGATATTGTTGTTCTTGTTGCATTTGATGCAGTTGTCACTCACAAGTATACTCCTCTTTTTACTACCTTGTCTAATGTATATATTGCTTTGGAACCTAATGTTGCTCCACTTCTAGTGTTGCGTTGATGAGGGATGTTGTTGATCTTGTTTTAAATCTGTCTTTTCCTTTGGAGAACGACTTCTTGAAAGAATGCAACATTGTTCCTAAATAAAGTCAACATGGAAGACTTTCTTAGTGAAAACAGAGACGATGTTGTGCAAACTACTAGGAGGCGTAGGTGTCCTAAAAAAGGTACTATGAAGCCTGTTAGGACAGATCAAGCTAAGAAGTGATTTTCTAGGTCTTTGCTTTTTCACATGTAGGTGTTGGTCTACACTTTTGTTATTTGCCTCTTAGTTTCTCTTTAGGGTTTTTCATAGTAGGTGTGTAATACTCCTATGTTCCGATTGATCTAGGTTTGAGGTTCCTTCCTATATATGGGTTTTAGTCTTGTTTTCCTATATTTGCTTGTACTCTTTTTTTTCTTTCTTTCTTGTTTAATGGTAATTTTTCATGTAACGACTTGTGATAGTTGGATCCTGGAGTATCAGTCTAACTAAGATGTCATCTAGTGATGCCTAGCTTGAGGTTTTATAAAAAAATCTATGAAAAAATATTTAATCTTCTTAATCTGCCCAAACGAACAATTCAAGCTCAATATAATTATTAACATAACTACCTCCTTTTTATTTTTAAATATAAGAAAAAAATTTGAATAATTGAATTTGGCCCAGTATTCAATCTTTATACTAAATTTCAAATAAAAAATTAACGTTCATTTATGACACAATATATTTTTGAGAGTCGAACACCTCATACCTAATACCAATATGTTAAACATATATCAGTCAACAATACAAGATCACAACAACAAAAGTATTCAATCTGTATACTATATCTCAAACAGAAAATTAAAGTTCACTTATGACAATATATTTTTTAGAATCAAACACCCTAAATTCAATATAAATACGTTAAACATATAACGATCAACAATATAAAATTACAACAACAAAAATATCAATAAAAATATATCCACATGCTTGAAGTTATTCAAATTTCAATGTAATTTTACATATTAATTTAATTAAAAAAAACAACGAAAAAATCTAATATTCTTCATTTATCTAAATTTTTATTTATCAATTGTTTTTACTTCACTATTATTATTGAATTTAAATATTAATTTTCTAAGTAAATAACAAGTCTCATTTCTAACATTGTTCTTAAAGTGTAATAAAATATAAATTTTATTTAAAAATATCTCTAATATTAATACTAAATTTACAAGTCGTAAAAATATGTAGGAAGAGTTGGAGGAGTCGTGGGCAGCAACAGCAGACACCGGAGACCACGTTGTGTCGTATAAAAAATTCTAAAACAAATGACGGAAACCAAACTATGAGCAACCCTTGTTAATTTGATATCAATTTTTGAGTGAAGACACTTAGTTCTTCACTTCTGTTTATCGTTTTTAATTTGGTCAACGATCAAATTAACTATCGTTACTAATAGTTAAAGCTACAGATTAAATTTATTTGTTCAATATATTAAAAAATAATTTGACCTACTGTTAGTTTTAGAATCCAAATTAATACTTTAAATTATCAATGACCAAATTAATTGTAAGGCAGTTATGTTAATTTTGAAAATTAAAATTTCAGATTTTCTTTTGAAAGATATATACACTTTTTTTTACTTTGAATTTATTTTAAATCTTGCACAAATAATGTTGTGAACAGGAAAAAAATATCTTGAACCCAATTTATTGCGTCAATTAGATAACCTCAATGAAACCAATTACTAAATTAAGATTTGGTATCTTTTTAATTCTAATTATACGTTTCTGATTCTGACTTACTTTCTGGTTGGACGGTTCAGTTATTTTTTGACTTGATAATCTCTGACTGTTTCTGGTCACACGCATGGAAGTACGCAATATTTCAATGTAAATAGTAAAATATATGAAAATGCAAAATGAAGTAAAAGGTGATTTCTTTTACATAAGGTTGAATATAAAAATATAATTTGAGACATATATTAATTCCTTATATGTTTTTTTTTTCCTTTTCGTTAATTAGGAGGCAGACATATTCCGAAGTACAATAAGATACTCCATATAAGTACCCTTTTCACTGAAAATTTGAACATTGGTTCACTACATGTTTCAATAATAGTAAAAATATTATGTATCATAGCAATAAAAAAATTTATATATAATAATAATAATTTTTTATCAACAAGAAATAATAAATAAATATAAAAAAAATAAAACTTTACACTCTAACCTAAACCAATCTTCCAACAAAAATTGTCGACTAATCCAAATTCCAAAAATATCACCAGGGACCTCACCCTTAGTAACATTCAGTATACCAACACGTCAAATTTCAAAAGAACATAAAACATAAACAAACCACCAAACACCAATCTCCAACAAATAGAGGAACTTAAAAAACCTACTTTACAAATAATACAACAATTTAACCCACTACCTCAACAAAAAATCAAAGGTAATCATTTTCACATCACTAAAGCTTCTCCTTAGAGTCACTTAATCCTAAAAAATCGAGACAGAAACTCCAAACGAAGCTTAAGACCATTCTACAAAACATACAACTTCTTCCTTCTTAAATAGGAATTAGAGAGGCATACCAAAGTAAAAGAAACAAATTTAATTAACAATTTTCATACATACTAGAGGTTCCAGACACTGATCAGAATAAGAGAACTCTGCATCTTTTTTTTTACTTGTTATCCAAGCCCAGATTTTTCTTTAAGCCACAGTAAACACCTTTATATGGTTTACTCTCCCATTATTGAAAACACACCAATTTTGATGTTTCCAAATTTCACCTATAATTGCAATCCACACCACTCCCTAAATTTTGAGGATTTGGTCATTAACATTCAGATGACAGAACATCATGAAGCGTACCTTGGCATCATAGTGGTTCATCGACAAACAATCAAACCAAGACAAACACAAACCCCAAATTTTCCACACAGTCTTACACTTTAAAAATAAATGACAAACAATCTCCTATTCCTCATCACACAACCCACACAAGCAACTTATCATTAAGACTCATCGTCTCAACAAATTATCCTTTATTGTTATGTTATTATTCAACACCTTCCAAACAGTAACTTGTATAGAGGGAATAACCTTCCAGAACCTTTTCTCTCACACCTTAATTTTATGGAAATTAAAAACTCAAAACAAAATTATAAATAACATTAAAGAATATCATATGTTAATAATTATGCACCAAATGTAATTGGGATATGATGAAGTAAATGAATTTTATTTTATATTTTTCCTTGTAATAACTGAGTTATTATTTTTCTTGTTATAGCGGAGTTATAATTGAATTGTTTGACTTGCTCTCATGTTTTTGTTTTGCTATCTCTTTAAATAATTATATATAATTAAGAATATAATGCATTTTGTGTTTTAATAATATTTTATAATATTAAGGCAGTCTTTATTCAATCTTTTATGTAAATAGGATTTAAAGATTTCTCAAATACTCATTTTAATTCATTTATTTTTAACTAGTAAAAAAATATGAATAGAAATGGAATTATTAAGGTAAACCCTCACAAAAATTACTTTACATGCATTTTTTTCTTTCTTTTTTTTTTTTCTGTTTACATTTTGAGTGTATATCAAATAATTTTCTTAATAGTTTGAACCATATGATTAAAATACGAAATATTTACATAACAAGATCAAGTAGGAAATCTTCTTCTTTTATATGAAAATTTTCAAATAAAGTAAGACAAGCACTGACTTTGAACTTTTTTACAAATAAGAAACACTGACATGGAAATGGAAAAGGAATATTTGGCCGGCATCTGGACTCGACTGTGAAAACAGTCAATTCCAAAAAAACACTTTGACACTCCGAATTTCCTCATACATCTATTTAAAAACTATATATATAAATATAATAATAAAATATTAAATTAAGTTATTTAATTAAAATATAAATAAAATTATTAAATAAAAATTAATAAAAATATTTGTTAGATGGAATATAAAAATGAATAAAAATGTCTAAGTAAATTAATTGGAGTATGGTCGAGGCAAAGGCAGAAGCACGTTAGGCAGTGTTAGAGAAGAAATAGAGAATTTGAAAGGATCACGAGGTGTAAAGCTTTGGGCCCACATTCCAGTTTTTTGGGTAGGAATGTAAGGCGCCATTGCTATGTACAGTAAAGAAGGACAAGGAAACATGTTCCAGTTTTACGTGGAACACATTGAAAAGTACACATGTACACATGTAACTCGTAGCATAGAATTAAAACCTTGTGATAAATCAAACTTTGAGGGCATTCATCGGATCTCACGCGTTCTGATGATCTCTCTTTTGAAAATACAAGCCATGAGATACATGAGTTTTGCACTATCGCCATTTTTAGACTGTTTGCTGTTTATCTCTGTGACCAGATCAACCCAGGCACAAAAATAACTACACCCTTTAATTTTTCAGGCAAAAATTCAAAGCGTATACTCTTTTTTGTCCCAGTTTTCCTTGCACATTTTTGGGTAAACGGTGTATCTTCTGCCAAATCTTCACATGAGCATGGTAATATCTTTTCTTTGCATCATTACTACATACACACTCACGTCACGCCCCTGCAACTACATGGAAAAGGAGAATATAAAGTTTTATTTTTTATGCACAAAACAACTTTTATTTGCTCCACTTGTTAGTGCTGTAATATAAAATTGTTGTTCGCCTTCTATTACTATTACTATTATTTTTATTCTTATTATATTGAGGTTTTTATCACATCAAATCTTAAACACAAACCACGGGCATAAGCGAAGATTCTACGTTATAAGAAAGCTTAATTCGTCACCTTGTACGCAGACAGTGTTATGTCCTAATCATAAAAGAAGAGAAATTATATCTTTCCTCTCTTTAAAATTTCAAATATATCGAATACACTCTTAAAAAATGCTCAATATATTTTCTAAAAAATATATATATTTATTTTTTTTCAAAATTTGAAATAAATTTTAAGTCTTTGTTCATAACCAACGAGAAGGGATATAACATTAATAAGGTACAAAAAAAAAAATACCAAAAGTACGTTACCATGGAAAAAAAATAACAATAGTATACAAAAAAAGAAAAAAACTTATACATAACAAGTCTCCCCAATCATCCCCGCAACCCACGTATTAGTTAAGGTTTACCTCTACTAGGTGTACCGGCTTTTACACCAAAATAACATAATTTGTAGTGATATCAATGACAATAATCCAATTTAATTCCAACATCAATATATTACAATTATATAGACCATGCATGGATCTATACATTAAGGATGTTCAAGAAGCAAAATATCAATTCACATCTTCAAAAGTATCATATTAAGTATGTCATATCAGAGACTAACATTTGATCAATAGTCAAGACTTAGATTTACAAACGAACTTAAGAGAAAGGATCATGGTAAATTTATTATAACTGAAGTTGTGTATCTACAGGTGGTCATAGAACTCTCCTCTCAGCATTTAATCGTTTGACATCTTAGTATATGTAATCTAAGACCATTAATAAAATTAGGGGGATCTTTGTTACAACATATAGGTGTCAATACTTAGTTTACAATCAAACAACATCTTACGTATTATCTCAAATATATGACCTCAATTTCATACAAATTTCATCATTCTCAGTAATCATTTTCATACAATACATATTATTTAAAAATCTCACAAATCAATTGAATATATAAATTAATATTTATTTTACATTTATAAAAGCATCCATGCATAATCTAATTCATTGAATAGACAAGAAGAAAAGAAAAAGAAGAAAGAAGTTTTATTTTAGCTTGAACAAGACTGGACTCGCTTGAGTAAAACAATTTTAGCTTGAACAAAAAGTTGGTTAAGAGGGTTGATTTTCGATGTTATTTTCGTTTGAGCAAAAGTAAGGCTGAAAACAAATTTAAGTGCAGAGCTATTTTTGTTTGAGCGAGAATGGGCTCACTTGAGCGAAAATATCAAAAGATCAACCTCTACAACTACACAAACCTATTGTTAAAGTTGTATCCAAAACCAGTTCAACAAATACAAGTATCAAATTCAGTCATCTAACACAAAGATGATAACGCAAAACAAATTTCTTTCATTCAACTACACAAATCTTGTTTCAAACTCAAACATTAAAACATATTCAACTACACACAACCTCATGTAGAACATTAAGAAATGTGACCACTTCACTTTCTAATACAGATTATTTATGTGAAGGTTTCTACGAAAAAAATATTTCTTCCTTACCTATAATTTCTTATTCCAAGAAAATTTCAACTCAAATAGGGGAACCACTCCAAAATCTATAGACCTAGAGCAAGGTACTAAAACATCACCAAATTTTACTATGACCTTAAATTAAGTTGAGAGGAACATTTTTGTCAACTAATTCCACCAAGATTGATGGTCAAATCATAAAGAAAAAAAGGAGACAAGAAATCAATCTGAACTTACACTATTTAAATATTTGATGGGATACAAATGATCCATGACTTCTGAAATAGTATAGAGATGTGATCAAATTTTATAAAAACAATAAGACCTGAAAAAAAGAAAATTAAAGAAGATTTTAGAGAGAGAAAAAAAAAGGAAAAAAAAATTGAGAGAAGGGAGTGTGGAAGATTACATGTATGAAAATTACTTTTCCAAGTATGAAGGAGACAGGAGACTAAGATTAGTTTTTTTTTATCAGCAATAAACAATATATACAAATGAATTACTTCAGGAGTGATTAACCCATTTACAAATAAACAAGGACAACCTGACAACAAAACACCTCCCAGAAAATTACTCAAAATTCTAACATTGTCAGAAAACAATCTCCAACACCAAACTAAAGTGAATAAACATAGATTAAAGGATCAAGACACCAGTCAAAAAAAGAAAAACAAGCAAAGAAATATTTAGAAAAGAACCAAGACCAAACTTTCAGTTGAACCAAAGAGAAGATCTCAGAATAATCCAAAACTCCACCTTTAAAAATAATTTTATTCCTATGACTTCAAATCTCACTAACCACCGCGATTTAAATGTTTCCCATCTCTAATAAGATCGACTCTAGAATATTACACAATCAGAACTGCAGAAAATGAGAGTGAGCATGGATAGGGATAAGTGACCAAATGTCTAACCATGCATAACAAAGATTCCACACTAGCCAAGATATTATATAGTCAAAAAAACAAATGGTTTACTCCTCCTCTTTAACCCCATATAACAAGAAAGTTAAAAATAATTTTTAAATATTATTTAAAAAAAAACACACATTTTTTAATATTTCATTAAATAAGGTATAAGGGATACAGTATTTTATCTACTTGAGAGTTTTAAAAAGGAAATTATAAATGAATAAAGAAAAACTACATTACAATACATAGAAAATACATTTTGAATATTGTTCCTCTTAAACATGAACCATATGTCCATGACCTCACATTTCTCAAATCCAAAACACTAATAAAATTTAGAGAGACGTTATTAAATATGGTATTACAACGCATTATTCATATAAACTACCAATAGACTTTTTTTTTCTCTTAAATAGAAAAAACAAAGTGAGAAAAATGAGAGAAAAAAACTTTTGGTATTAAACCAAAAATCTAAGCCACACGTAAATACCAAATCAGTTTTTCTCTATTAGAAAGATCCACCACTTTCTAAATTTGTTCGTCTAACTTTTATATGAAACATTCTTGATGTATAGTATTATATCTTTTTTCCCACCTTTTAGTCTCATAATGGTATTCCTTATTTTATTTCACAAATCTCTTTCCTCCTCTTTCTTCTTTCAAGTTCACATTCAACCTTCTCAATAATACTTGTTTCCAAAAATATTTCTAGAAAATCTACTAAGCATGTTTCTTATGTTTGTCAAAATAAGAAATGCATTTTAAGTCAAGGACGATCATATTTAGTATACTCTAACTGTAGTTCCCAGTTCATATTATTTTAGTACTATAAGTTTGAAATTTGCTCTATTCTTTTTATGGTAAATGCATTGTTTCTTCTAAAGAAAAACAACAATTTCAAACTTGAAAATTGGCAAGAGTAAGGAATTAATTATTCAAGGACTAATATACTTATTAAACAGAAGTGTCACAAACACACTTTTTCAAACACATACTATAATATTAACTGAAAATTATTAAAAATAAAAAATTTAGTAAATCAAATTTATTTTTTTAAAGAGTTTATCTATTAATTTGATAATTTTTAATAATTTGTAACTAGCGTAAATTAGAAATTATATGTTAATAAATATGTGGCTAATTAAGTGCACTTTAACAAATTTTCTCCTCTTTATAAGTCAACTCAAATGCTTTAAAATCATAGGTTAACTTAAATTATGTAATCATAGATTTGATTTTCAAATTAATTTATATAAAAAAAAGGTTTCCTTAAAAAGATGAATTTCTTAAGCGGATCTCAAATATTTACAAATTAATCACTCTTAACTTGAAAAATCCTTGATTCGGTAAAAAAAAGACAGTAAAGTAATATTATGAAATTTGCAATTAATTAAGATTACATATTTCCTACGTGATTTCTATAAACTCTCTCTTGATATATTAACTACACAAATTACTCCAAAAAAAAAAAAAATTGATGCCGAGGACAAATGTTTATTAATAATTTGTATTAATTGGGATGATGTCTTCTTTCTACTTGTTAATCTAATTATCTTGTTTATTTTATTTTATTTTTTGTCTTAGTTGAAAGAGAGATATTCACAAAATGTTGTTCAACACTCAAGTCATTCAATGGTTGGAATATTTAATGTTATGGAAAAACTATATTTTACATGATGGTGCCAACATATTCATAGAAGTGAGCTAAGTAGAGGTACTCTTTTAAGTGGGGTTGAATTAACACCGCTAATATTAGTTTAATATAAAATATGGGCTAATTAACATATTCTAATTATTTTTAAATTTTATTTATTATTTTTTTGTTTTAGGTTCTTAGTATGTATTTAATAAGATTTTCTCAAATCGTTTTGAATTTGTTGTTTCTGATGTAGTTTGTCAACGCCGACCAAGCATGATCTCATGAGGTTGATGATATCATATATTAATGGTTTCAGTCACCTACAATACAATTTATTCACAATTATAATATGTATGTAAAATTACTTCAAAATTATTATTTTTTAAATTATTCACAATTTTTTATTTTAATTTTAAAATGTAACAAATAAAACTGAGTTATGCTTAGCCTTTACATATTAAAAGAAAATAAAGAATAAATATGAGAAATATATATTTTATATAGTTATTCTTGAAATAATTTTGATTATTTCTCAATTTTTTAATTTTAATTTTAAAATAAAAAAATAATATATATTTTTAAAATTTTGAAAACTTTAAAAAGTATCCTATATTGACATTATATAATAAATATTAGTAACCTGTAATTATCATTTAACTTTTTTTTCAATAATAACTATTACATAATATCAAGGATAAACAAATTTTAAATGAAAAACAAATAAATTTTTATATGGATTAAAATCAAAGTTTTCTTAATTTATTAATAATAAAATATATTTTAATTCTTTTTTATTTCTGTATATATAATTTAATTTAAAGTTTATTCTACATAAATGATATTTATAAAATTCTTAATATTATTCATATTTTATTTATGTATATCAAAATTAACGAATGTATATATAAAAATAAATTACTTGAATATAGTATTATTATTTAATTATAAAAAATAACACAAACAATTAAGATAACATATAACTATAATTTAATAGTTAAATTAATAAAATGCATATTTGATAAAAGGTTTATTGAAAATATGGTAGTTAATATAAGTTGTATAGATATATTAATGTATCATTTATTATTTCACATTCTTTTTTATCAATAAATAATTAATTAAATTAAAATACTTCAACCCTTATATATATTCAATCCTAAAATTCAATAAAAGGTAATTTAACTCGTTAAAAAAATATTAAAATAACTATTAAGTACTTCAAACAGCAACCAAACACCTTTCTTACAACATCTTTTTAAAAAAATGTCAAAAAATAAAGTTAGAAATGATCCTTTATATACATTACAAAGAAACCTCCAAATTAAAAAAATCCAAGAATATAAAAGATATGTGTATATTATATTAACAACATTAACTGTCTTCCTAACTAGCCAAAAGATCAAGCAACATCCAAACATAACTACGTAACTACCATATGTCATGACATATGTTAATACATTTATAATTTTGTTGATCACTAGTAAACGTAAATTTCTATAAATTGTATAAACATTAAGTTAAATAAATACTTCAATATATCTAGGATTATAATGTTTTATAATAGAAAAAATATTTTTCAATATAACTTTGAGTAATGTACTCGAAAATAAACCTTCTTAGTGAGAACAGCCCTCATATCCACCCTATAACTTTCATGCCTAATGAAATATTGCATATGGTGTGATCTTTTGCTAAATATTTGATACGTAATTAACACTACAATATCATTTTTTCTTCTATTTATTTTCTTTTTTGTACTAACTCCTTCGATTATACAAAATGTTTCATAATCTATTGGCTTTATGGTAATTAATTGAATCCCATACTAATTCAACAAGCATTTAAAATATCACACTCAATTTTTTAAACAATAAAACTATTGGTGATGATACCTTAATCTATACCTTATCAATTTAATTCACACATAAGAGATTATAACATACTTATATGATCGAATGAGGTTGACTTTGAAGATTTTGAGGTTGAAATTTGAATTTAAAGTTGCAAGAGAATGATGAAAAACGTTGACATCATTGTGAGCATACATTTGTAAAATCAAATAAATAGATCTTCTAATATATATTTCAATAAAATAGCTAATATTACTAGTCATCAACTTTAATAAAAAAAAAGTTATTAAAATAAACTCAAATTTCAAAAATAATTGACTAAACTATTTAATTGAACATAATATAAGTCGCTTCTTAAACATTTTGTAGGTGGATTTGACTTTTTCATATTTCTGACAAGTTGTCTGTTAAATCCATTTGTACTTAACTATAAAAATATCTGTTAATTGGAATTATAGTAAAGTTAACCTTAAACCCTAAACCCTAAACCTCGTACAGAAGGAGAGGTCAATTATCTCATATTTTAATATTTCAAAGTATTCACTGTTCCATATTTGTGGGGTTATATGAGACAATGGATATATATTTACTTGTTTGTTTGTTTGGTGAAATATAGATAAATAAGAAATGAAAATAAAGAATATTAAAAATCATGTAATTCCATTAGTTTGATAAAATTAAATAATAAATAAATAAAAATATATTATAAATAGTATAATCAATTTCACTATTTTTTTAAAATTACTTTTTCTCTTCACATCAAATATATATAATTAATTTTCTCTCCATCCTTTTTCCCTTAACCTATCAAAGAATGATAATGGATGATTTTTTTTTTCCACAAAATTTATATAAGTCAAAACCTAATATTTCAAATGAAAATTTTCACAATTTTAAGAATATATTTAATAATTTGTTTTCTTCTTATCAATAAAAAGAATTAATTAAAATAGAGTATTTAAGGATATTCTAATCCTTATAATTTTTTTTTTTATGACATTCAATTTAAAAAAAACATCTTACATACCACTAGCCATTCCTCGTCAGAATAACACAGCCATCAAAACATCTTTTGATGTACTGTTGTTCATATGTAGCTGTATATTCTTAACAACAGTAGATGATGTAGAAGAGAATAGCACATGATCCTGAAAATCCCTCTAACATTGATCCATTCCACCATCCCTTGGTTATCTGTTAATTTTTAATATTAACAATAATGGGTTGACTAGCTTTATTTCATTAATAGAAGTCAAATATTAATATCTCTTTATGAGAATTTTATGATTTCAAAATATAATTAGTAATTATTTTGCAATAGAATAAATATGAAAAATGTATCAAATTAAATTTTAAATAATAATGTTGGTTAAAATATGATATTATTAAAATTAGTCTAACATGATGTAAAAAGTTTTTTTAAATAAAAAAGTGTACAATTATTTTTAAAAATTTATTATATCAAAATGTGTATGTTGGTTAAGTCGACATACACTACTAAAAAATAAAATCAATTGATTTAGCTCTAAGTTAATGATAATTTTTTAATATATAATAAAATATTTACATTAATATTATATTAATATTAATTTAATGAATTTTAATATATTTTTTTAATATTAAATACTAATAAAGTCAGTTTATTCTAAGTTAATGTTAACTATTTTTAACTTCTGTAATATTGATTCAACTTATATTAACTAAAATAAATATTAAAAATAAATAAGATTAATATCGATGATTATGTTAATATTAACACAACATATTTTTAATATTTATTTTAGTTAAATCAACGTTAATAGTATGATATGAATTTATATCTTAATGAGATGAATAAAAAGAGTCAATTACTTTTAAATCTAATGATTAAGATTTAAAGTTACAAATATTCTCATTCACAAAGTTTCTTTCTCTTTGATATAAATATCCTTCATTCATTAAAAAAAAATCTATTTTTAATTTTATTTTTATTGAAGATACATTGTAAAGAAAATTATGTTTTTTAAAATTATTGCGAATGCGATTAAACTAATATTAAAAATTAAAAATATATTTTATTTATTGTCAGTATAACTACGTTAAATTAATTAAATAAATTTTAAAATAAAAAACTGATTAACATTGACTTCATCAACAAAAATTTCTTAATTAAAAATCAATGATAAAGTACCTCAAAATATATAACTGCATTCGAGGTAATTTTTGTTTTGAAACTCTAAGCTTGGTTTTTATTTAAAAGGCACCTCAAAATATATATAAGAAGGAAGATATATTTATATTATCTTTGGATTCAACTCCTAAACAATGTGGAACTATTGAGTATTGTAACAAACCCCCTAGTCAAGAGTTTTGATCGACACTAAGGGTATGTTTTCTTATGATAAATGTATTGTTTAATAAGTATATAAAAATATTAATTATTAAAATATAACAAATTACAACATTTACATATCTAATATATTTTAAAAAGAAAAAGGGATCGGAGAGAAAATCATTTGTTCCGTCTTCAAGTCCGTTGAGATAGCATAGCTAAGGTTCAATCATCGCATTTGAGGTATTTTCTACTTGAGATATCATCACTAAGGTCAATCACCGCATCCAAGATATTGTTCGCTTTTGAGTTGGAGTTCCGTCACGATTTTGTCTTTAAAAGGTATCTTAGAGGGTTAAGGGAGGAAAATGTATTTAAATTATCCTTGATCTCGACTCTTAAGCGATGTGAGACTGTTGGGTGAACCAGAACAAGCCTCCCAGCCCAGCCAAAGACTAAGGGAACAAATTTTGGAACCTCGTTTCAATCCCCACAAAAGACATTATTGTTTCGACCTCAAGTCCGTTTAGTTAACATTATTATAGTCTATCATTCTAAGCTCCGTTACGATTTTGTTCTTAAAAAGCGTTTCGAAAGATTAATAGAAGAAGGTATATTTAAATTGTCTTTAATCTCGACTCCTAATAAGACTATTGGGTGTACTAACATTACTTTATATATAATATACAGAGTTAGATGAGATAAAATATCTAATGTTATATATATATATATATATATATATATATATATATATATATATATATATATCATTTTCATTTAATTTTAAAAAAGTATTTTCATGTATTACTAATATAAAGATTTTTATTCTATCAATAAATAAAAACTTATATATATATATATATATATATATATATATACTACAAGAAAATCATTGATTAGAAACTAATTTTAGAGACAAAAATAATGAGTTGCTATAGTGACCAAATCAGAAACATTTTTTAGACTAAAAAAATTTTTGATTTCTAAATTAGTTTCTATTATTGTTAAATGGTTTCTAAATTGATATCTAATTAGCTACCAAGGTTTTTGCTACTAAATTTAGAATCTAAATAATTGATAGCTAATTAGATATCAATTTAAAAATTATTTAATAATAATAGAAATTAATTTAGAAATCAATATTTTTTTAGTTTTTAAAATGGTCTCTAATTTAATTATTATAATAATTAATTTTTTTTGTTTTTAAAAATTATTTTCTATTTAATGGTTTTCTTGATAGTATAGTGTTAATTTGTTTGGGTATTTTGTTTTTAAACCAGATCAGGTTAAAACTCACCGAACAAAACAAATAATACTTTATAATTATTGTCTTATGAGGAAAATTTTAATCAAACACCATGTATATTAAATTTGGAAAATGATGTGCTGCACGCTCCACATGTCACAAATTGTGTTTCTTTTCATTTTCTATGTGTTGGGAAGATGCTGTTGTTTACCACTTTAAAATTTCCTCAATGTCTAACTTTACAGTGCACATGCAGATGAATCCAGATACTTGCCTTGCTTCGCCTTCTCAACTCAGAAAATCAAATTCTAGATTTGTTTTACATGGAATTTTTTCACAATTTTAACAATTAAAAGTGTTTATAAAAAAGTATCAAATATTATAAATTTATTCTGATAATGTGAATTTATATTATCAACACATTAAATGTTAATATAATATTAGATCACACCTAAAGTTATATTAAAAATTCTTTTTTTATAAAAATATATATATAAAAATTTATATTTAATATATTTTTGTTTGTTAGTAAAAGTTTTAACTGATAAAAATTGGAAAGTATTGATAAAAATAATACTTTGGTGAAAAATCCAAAAAATACATTCATAAATAATATACCTGCCCAAAAGTAGAGTCTTCATATGTTATAAAAGTTATAAGAATACAATTTATCTTCGAAAACTTCATGTAAAGGAATCCAAAACAAATAAGTCATGTTACTTATAATGATAGAAGGAGATGTATGTGTTATATAATTTTGTTGTGTGATATTTTTATATATAATTTAACATTTATTTTCTGATAAAACAAATTATAATATATTTAAATTCGACAATAAGTAGTATTGGTATCCATATAGTATATAAATATAAAGTTACTTTCTTTCAAAAAAAAGTCAAATCCTAAAAGAAGCGTTGACGAAGACTCGTGATAAAGGCCTCATGCAGTACATAGGTTGACAATATTTAATTAATGTTAAACAAATCATCTCAGATTCTGGAATCATCTATAGATCAAAGATCAAGAAACATAGTTTGATTAGTAATCTTATTGTTGATTATTATATTATTAAAAAATGTTTCTGTAACTTTTATATAATTAATTTTATTCATTGTCTTGAGAAGTAACGGAGAAAAAAGTAACTTTGTTGACTTATTTTTTAAGTCATCATTTAATTGAGAAAATAACATATGAAAAAAATCAATTTCATCTTAATCTTTCAAATATTTTATAATGGTTCAAAACTCCCTTTAATAAAACAACAGTTAAATAATTATTCTTTTTTTTATCAGCAAAATAATAATAATAATAAATAATTATTCTTTGTATCATCTTTAAAAGTAATAGTATATATTTATTTCAAAAATGCTAATTATATAAATTTATCTTAATTGTAATTTTTTGGTTTTGTGTTTATAAATTCTGTATTTTAATTTGTATTTTTTTACTTTACTTTTAATTTTTAATAATCAAGCTTAAATTTTTTTCATGAATAATGATTATTACTGTTAATGATGACTAATTAAATGTATTTGATTTAAGAATTGAAAAATACCAAATACAACATATTATGAAATTTTAAAAGAATTTTGTTCAAAAATGTATTTTTATAACTTATCTTCCTTAAGAAATAGAATACAACTATAACTTCTTAATACCTAAAATTTTGAAGACAATAGATGCAAAATGTTGAGTAACTTTTTCTAATACATGCACTAATGTGAACACTCTAAAAAGTGTTTTTTTTTATATAGAATTTATGTAATAATAGGATGTGATTGGATGAAGGAGAACAACGTCACCTACAAAGCAAGATAGTTGGCATTGAATTGAAGTCATTTGATTCTGGTTGTCTCCCATCATAATTTATTTGACACGAGGCAACTACAACATAAATAATAACCTTAAAAGTATCTATATTAGGTCACTGATTACCGTTAAAAAATTCTTAACCCAAAACTTCAACAAGTTTACATCAGATAATTAGATTTTGTACATCACCAAATTAGTTTTTAAATTTTAAAATACGTTAATTTTTTTTTTAATTTATTTCTCTCACTGAAGTATTTATCTCTTTTCTTATATACTTAACAGATAGGATAATTTTAGTCAGAAATTTGAAATAAATATTGATGTTTTTTTTCTTTCTATTATCTATATTATTATACAAAGATATATACTACGATCTATATCTTGAATACAAAGATATTACAAAATAATAATAAATATTATATGTCTCTTATAAGTGAGTTATGAACAGTCATTCTCTATTCCTAAAATATAGAGTAATAATCTTAGAGTTTTCCTATTAACAACAACTAAGCAATTAGTGCACTGATGAACAGAAACATTTTGAATTATACTTCCATCTTGTATGTGATAAAGTTCTAAAAAAAAGAAATTAAAGTTATTTACATCTTTCAAGTTGGTGATTGAGTTGTTGATCTACTCACACAACTTATTTTTGAAACTTTATAAATTTCAGAACTAAACATTCAATGTTACTAAATATGTTCGTCATCCATTTCAGAAAATGTTAAGTAGTTAAGATAGAGATTAATCCAGTTTTTATTAGTTATCTTTTATTTTCTCTTTCGTAAAATTAAGTATATATATATATATATATATATATATATATATATATATATATATATATTTCTTTAACAAGAAAAATTTTTATTTTTCCTTTTCTTATAATCCTTTATACTCACTTTTCTTTTTCCCATTAACCATCCCTCTCTCTTGTACAAGAAAGGAGGCATCTAGAAATCCTTTTAATTAGGAATTCTACCTTAGACGCATTAGTTGAATCCAACTCTTTTACAAAGAAAAAAATAAACAGATTCAACTTTGGAAACATGTGGAGTAAAATGATGAACAAGCATGCAAAATCTATGCAAGTAAAATTCTAGACCACCAACGTTGTGGTTTGACCACCTCTGTATTTTGTTTACAAGGAACTAATCCATACAAAAGTTATAGCATTTTCTGCATGTCCCTGTCGCAGCCTAAGAAGCTGAAGCAATCATAGAACCCCATGCCACCAAATGCGAATAAGTATAACTCTCTTCAAATTATCATGCAACCAGTTTTTTTTATTGCCTCATCAATGAGGCAAGTGTGACGAACATTAAATCATCTTAATGAAAATGAAAAATATTGTAGTGAGAAAAAGGAATAAAATTTATAGCAAAATAAAGGACAAAAAATTCAGAACAATCAATCCCTCTTATTTTCTTTCTAAAGGTGTTCTAGCTTGTCTTTATTAACAATTGCATGATATGAACTAGAAAGATACCCTTCCTTAAGTTGTTTTTGAGAATTCATTCCCCAGCTTGTCCAATGTTGATACGATGAGAGAAAAAAAAAAAGTAAAGCAGAATGAAAATTTGTAGTGAGCTGTAGTAAGGGATCACAACTTAATGTTGTGGTGACATACTTTTTCTGATGGTCTTTGATTTGATTACAGAAAGAAAAGAACAATTCAAAGCTAGTCCTATCCTAACATTATGATTAGGATCATTCTCTATATAGATCATTGTTTTATCATAATAG
This sequence comes from Phaseolus lunatus, assembly GCA_013389735.1. NCBI lineage: Eukaryota > Viridiplantae > Streptophyta > Magnoliopsida > Fabales > Fabaceae > Phaseolus > Phaseolus lunatus. The sequence goes on from CM023866.1 coordinate 47,618,489, forward strand.
TACTGTGCATTCTTATCTTAACAATATAAGAAAATTATTAAATAAAAAATAATTTTAAAAACAAAAAATAATTAATTATTATTGTTCCCGCTGGTTGACTCTCTGTTAGTTAACTCCACGTCGCTCCCGTGCTCGCTTCTGTTTCTCAGGTTAGCTTCTACTTGAACGAAGCAAAATGGTTCCTGCAAAGACAGAAGGGCGTCCTAGCGGCCGTTTTAACTCCAACGCTCAAGTCAGTCTAGGCAGAAAACACCGAAAATCTCTTTTTGTAATTTCCAGTTCGAAATCACGTACCTTCGATAAGTGTTTCACTGGCCCTTATGTAGTCTTAGGGCCTACTGCTATGTCTAGGGCTTACTTGATTACTCCTGTACTGCCATCACCCACTCTGAGGGCAATCTTGCGTGCAGGCTTCTCCTACTTGAGTGCAAAATCTGACAGGGAAGGCCACGTGGGTACCTCTGTATACCCTCGATTTCTGTGCCCACCTGCCCTTCCTAATCACTGGCGCCAACTGCTCTGGAAACGCCTTCACGGTCCGTGTGCCCTTCAGGCAACCTTACTGGGAACTCTAAACTTGATGGGTTCTCTACCCCTCAAGGCTCTGCACCTAACTGTGTCTTCCCTGCCTCACGCATGGACGTTTCGTGACTAAGGCCTCTCCCTGGCTCTGGGCACTTTACTGATTACTGGACCCTTCGGGGAATCAACCTCAACTGTTCTGGTCACGTTCAAATTACCCTAGCCGATGTCACCTCGTCACACCTTGTTGACCGATGTGTCTCTCATCCGATGACCGATGTGTCTCTCATCGCCCTGTTGTGTGACGAGGACGCATTGCCTCGTCCTGGTGATCGACCCTACTGAGGGCTCATCGACCCACTGCTCCACGTCTGTGGCATCACCCCCACATAGCTCTGGCCCATCAGACCGACCTCTCTTGTGCCGACCTCTCAGCTCTTGGCCGACGTCTGAGGTCTGGCCACTACAACACTCACCAGGCGCTGCATCCTGCATGCATGGTCTCATTGCACAGTGCCGTGCACATAATGAGTTAAGAGAGTCACTGATAACTGACCAGCTTGCTAGCTCTCTTATGTCATCCTCATGCATGACTCTACTGGCGAGCAGCTCTTCTTCTTCTAGTTTGGAATCATGCGAGGTGCATGCGTAACGCTCTCGCTGGGAGCCTAGGTCCCAGCTTAACTGCGTGTTAGCAAGACACCCCGATGATCATGCACCGATGACTGATCGGTGCTTCATTACTTCTCGCGCTCTGCTTCCAAGCACTCATCTAGGAACCGATCTGTTGGCGGCGGTGGTCACTTAGCAACTGACCACCGATCATCGTTCTGAGTGATCTCCTCCCCGATTCACCTGCTATCTTTCTCCACATGTCACCCTGTGAATGGTCCATGTAGTCATCTGCTGCTGACGTCATCGACTACCGACGACCAACCGGATCAGTTATATTGACTAAATTAGATATTATTTTAGAGACTAAAAAAATTTGGTTTCTAAATTAATTTCTATTATTGATAAATAATTTTTAAATGATATCTAATTAGCTACCAAATTTAGAATCTAAATAATTGGTAATTAAAATTTTGATAGCTAATTAGATACCAATTTAAAAATTATTTATCAATAATAGAAACTAATTTAAAAATCAATATTTTTTTTTAGTTTATAAAATAGTATCTAATTTAGTCAATATAGCAACTAATTATTTTTAGTGTTTAAAATTAATTTCTATTTAATGATTTAGGTTTTTATCAATAGTTGTCTTGTATTCATAAAAAAAAATTATGGATTTACTGAAATTGAGGAGGGGACAGGAATAACAAAACTGTGGGAAGTCTTTCTGTGGTATACCTATTAATTAGAGAACACAAATTATGTAAAGAAATAAAAAAAATAGTGAAAATAAATTACTAGATGATCAGCATTTGTTTATGTTAATTCTGAAGTCATTTGTAGGCAGTGAATTCTGGATAGATTATATAAAAAAATGCTTTGATGTAATAAATTACCAAAAAGGGTTTGCAATGCTTATTGAAAAAATTGGTTACTTATTATTTAGGGAACACAAATTATGTAAAGAAATAAAAAGGAGTGAAAATAAATTATTAGATGATCAGCATGTGTTTGTCAATTCAGAAGTCACTTGTGGCTAGTGAATTTTAGATGGATTATATAAAAAATGCTTCGATGTAATACCAAAAGCGGTTTGCAATGCTTGATTTAAAAACTTGGTTACTGGATAAATGAACTAAGAAATTTCAATTCTTTATTGCTATCATTTTCTATTACTTTGTAATAATATTTTTTTCGTGATATCTGTACTTAGTTTCTACACTTAAGTTTACAAATTCTCTATTCCGGTTTGACATATTTGCATGCATGTAGATACTCGGAATATGTTTGTGTGGGGTATGTATGTCCTTGTAAATTGTAATTAGGGTCTCCTGTCTCCTAAACTTCTATGTAAATGAGGATTTTGGTGAATATATTAAGGCCATTTCAATATACAGGACAGCAAAAGGAAACCCTCCTGTTACTTTTTCCATAGCAGCATGTGAAACACAGAATGTTAGTGTTTCTGTTTTGCCAAATTTTGGGCTGTCTGAAGGAAGTAACATAACAGCAAAAGGTACTGGTTGCTCCTCTTTTTTGGGGATTTCTAAATGTTAATTTATAGTTGTCCACTAGATTCTTCCAAATATTTTTGTTACGGAAAGTATATAGAGTTGGTTCTAATTGAAATTAGTATATTTTTTAAGGATGGGCAATTTGACCAGGAGAATTTCAATTCTGGACCTAGCATGCCCTCATCACCTGGAGAGACACTATGTGCTGCTGTTGCAGCTTCCGCTTGGGTTGAACCCCATGGAAAATGCACCGTTGCATGGTCATCTCCAAAAGTAAAGTTCGTGAAAGGTTGCACTTTCAATAGGTAATGAATAGAATATTAGGTAGTTAATATTTATTCTTGACCAATAGTTGTATGCATACACCTCCGTGTATGAGTGAAGTAATTCATGATATGATTTAACTACCTTCAGTGAAGTTGCATGAGCTGCATTTTAGCTTTAGCTAAGTTTGAATGATATTTTTAGTTATTGGTGAATCAGATCTGCCTTTGAGTAGCTAAGCTTACATGAAGTTTTTTTAAATCTGTCTCACCCGGTTCCAACAGAACCCTGGTGATTTAAACAGGTGGTGGATACTAAATTTGGCAAAACAATTTCTCATATAATTAGTTAGAGAGGCCATTTGCTTTGAATGTTATGCTTTCCAAATGTCTGCTGTTGTTTTTTTAATTGTATATTATACATGTGATCATATTCTTCGTTTACATTAGAGGCATATAAAGTGACCATTGTATCTCTTGGTATTTTATTCTTATCTTTTGCTTCTGTGAAGGATTTCTTACTTTCCTGCTCCTAATTATTATTATACGTGACAATCTTGCTTTGTTATATTGTAGTACATGATCCTATTGAAATATGATTATCCTAAATAAAGTTTTACTGCTACAAATCAATAGTGTCACTACTGCTTTATTTGGGACAGCCAAAACTTTTTAGTTCCCTCAGATGTTCTTTTGAGGAGATTGTGCCTGTTGTTGCCAAACATGCATCGTACCTAGAACCCAATAAAATATTAAGTTAAATTTGGTTGACTCTTTTACCGCAGGAGATACACAAAATTTTATGGGACTTCTGATAAAGCTGCGGTGGACTTGGCCCATGATGCTTTGACTCGTATGTTGTATGATTCGATTGTAATTTATATTCTCCAGGCCTGTGCTTTACTTGCATTGGTTATAATCACATTTCAAAAGAGAAAAAATATACAAATGTTTCTGAAGTGATTGATGGTTTCATCTGAGGCATTTAAAAACCTTATTAGAATTTTTAATTCTAAACAGATTACAGTCGGTGGGAAGAAGAGATTGAGAAATGGCAGAATCCTATTCTCAAGGATGAGACACTACCAGAATGGTAATTCTCAATTTAAACTTCTATAATATTTTAATTTTAAAGAATCATATCACTGAATTGTTTGTTTGTTTGCTTGTGTTTATTATTATTTTAGAATCAATTGTAGGAAGCTTTTTAAAGCAAAACAGAACTTGGGTTTTGCCAGCTGATTTGTTCTAGAATGCTATCTGTTTGACACATCCAAATTATGTTTCATTATAGTAATGAGTTTCCTTTGTTCAAAGGTTGGGTTTATGGGACCTTAAGTCAGAGGTTTTCAATCACTGTCATTTAGTAAAACAGTGTTACTTCTGTTTTAAGGTCAAAACTGATTGATCATGTATGGTCTTGTGTAATATCTTGTGTCTTCATCTACCTTGATTTGTGAAGCTGTCCTCTATCTTACTGTGGCTTCTATTGTTCCAGGAGAAGATACATTAATGTATTTATAATTTATATTTACAGGTACAAATTTACATTCTTTAATGAACTCTACTTTCTTGTTGCCGGAGGAACAACTTGGATTGGTATGTAAAAAATATTAGCACATTGTACTCGGTTTTTTCATTGGAGATGCCTTTTATCATTTTATTCTTAATGAGATCTTTAAAACTGATTAATCTTTCTGTCAGAATCTCCTTTGATATCTTCAAGTATGCCGAATGACCAATATCAGGTGAGGGAGTTGGAAATGCCGGCGTCAAAGAGACTGAAGATAAAATAAATGGCAGAAAAAGGACAGTTGTGATGCGTACAACTGATAGTACCTATGAATCTACCACTAGTACAGGACATAATAATGTGGATTAAGAGCTATATGGACATGATAATTATGATGATGTTGGAAGGCCCCTAAAATCAATATCATGGACAGAATCCACTTGTCTCCTGTTATTGGCGGATTCTCTCGTCATAATGAAACAGGTGTGAGAAAGATTGCAACAAAAGCAAGATGTTTTAGGAATTCTGTGTTTCATTGTGCTTGCTGATCGACAACATGTAATACAACATAAAATTTTTGTATAGGTAACTTTTTCACACAACTCCTTACCCAACCCTCTCCTAGAGAAGCTGTAATAATGGCGGTCAAGGCCTGAGGGTAATATTTTAGAAATAAGCAGAGTTCTATTGTAACTTGTAATTTATATAGCCCATATTAGTTTAAGCAACGCGAGTAACCCTTCACTGTAACTGTTGTAACTCAAATTCAATTTTCAATATCTGAATTGAATTTATGTAATTAAAGATCCTCCTACCCATCCTTATCAGATGGCTATCAACTTCAATTGGTCAGCACAAGCTGGTTCTTCGGTAATCTCTCAGGACCTTCTAGCTCATGCTATAGGAATATGTTTTCTTGGGGAGCTCTGATGTTTCTTTTTTTTCTTCTTTTCTGACATTAATTTCCCATTAATAAAAATTAAATAAATTGTGAGTATCCTACACAATTTACCGAAATTATTGATATTCTTTTATGTATTTCTTTAGAATATTTAAGACAATAGTATGTTCAAAACTTCATTAAGAAATAGCATCGTCGACCAATCAAACAAAACCACCACAAATTGTTGCTCTTTGATGCACAGTTGGAAATGTTATCATTAACTGAATAAGTAAAATAAATGAATAGTTCGTCACTTGGACAATAGTTACTGTTAACCACATTACGGCTATTCGTTGCTAACCACGTTTTAATTCCCGACAATTTTATTCACCGATCATCAAAAGCTCCGCAATCTCAAGTCGCTCAAACAAAGCCATGAAGGTTTAGTTCCAACACCGCCTTTATTTCGAGGTCATTCGGAGGATTCTCGGAAACTACATTTAACAGATAAAATTTGAGATGGACGTAGTTTGGATATGGGGGAAATTTATGTCTGAATATGACCTCATTCATTTTGAAGGTTTAAAAGCGCCTGTTTCCGTTCAATCTATGTTGCAATTTGCGGGGCTTTTCTATAGAGTTTCACGCTGTTCTGAAAGCTCCAAAGCCCTGAAAATCTCTATAATATCAACTTCATATTTATCAGTTCGGTTTTAACAGTTGCACAAACGTTCACAATAAGATTTGTTTTGGACTACGTATCTTCATCAGTTCACTCAGGAACAAAAAATAATAAATACACAAGATTTATAGGTAAGCAAAATTTTTATTGGAAATTGAATATATACCTGTGTAACGGTGAAGAAATGTATGCCATTCCTAAACCATAGTTTTCCCTCCACATAAATCACATACAGTATACCCTAGACCGTCACAGTATGGGCATTTTGTGCCCTCCTCCACCCATTCCAAAAACTGCGTTAAAGAATTCATTGATAAGTTCAAGATCATGTGCAGCACGGGTAAACGGCAATAAAAGTAAATTTTCTTAAAATGCTTGTGTATTTCTTACTTGAGGTTCAATATTTGGTTCGCCAGATCCATCACACTCTGCAATATAAGAAATAGAAGTTGACTGTAGAGTTCCACAGTTGATCATAAATAATTCATTTAGGAAACCAGTATCATACGGTCAACATCAATATATCAGATATGAATATTATGGTTGCCTTTAGAATGGTCATTACAAGAGGCGTGAATGAGAGATTAAACCACTCCAACTCTGACTCTGACTGCTCCATTGGGCCATGCCTGCTATCATGATTACTGCTATCATAATAGTAATTCCTAAATTCATATGATAGCAATGACCATGTTAGTTCCAAGTCTAAGACTGTGGAAATTATGGAATATTTTTCTCAAGTAGAGTAGAGACAATTTTCAATAGTCAAAGTGCCCAGTAGGCTGTGTTCAAGTAACTCGCACGAATAGGGATTTGGAAAAAGCCTTCCCAACAAGCTGAATATTTAGACAAAAGGAACAGAAACCTAAATAGTGGCTAGATAATGTTTGGAAAGTTCGGGAAGAAATGCTGTTGAATGAATCTGATTTAGACAAAAAAACACCTAGGAAAACAAACATTATCCAACAAAGGAAACGGCAGAACCTAAGGCATAAAAAAAATCATTGAGGAGATGGATGGTGCTCTAGTGATAGAGCCCTTATTATCCTTCAAAATGTCAATAATACTGTGATGGTTTAGTTTTAATCCAATGATCCTTCTAATGACGACCATATTGATAGCAGCAAAAATATGCATGACACTGCCGCCTAAGTATTAATTTCTCCAAACAGGAATATATAGAAGGAAATGGGTACATGAGACAATTGATGTTTGTATAGTATGAGGGTTTAGGAAAATTATATTCTGGAAAATACATAATACCTGCTTTGTTTCTTGGAGGTTGTATCAGATTAAAAGTGATTTTACAATGAGATTTGTCTTCCGGGACAATGATCAGTGAACCAACTACAGGATAATGATAGTTTTGATTGAAATATAAGGGATAAATTACATACCTGTACACATCAAGCGGCCTTCCCCACGACATTGAAGGCATTTTGTCGTTGCATTCTTGTTTTTGCTCCTATCAACTCCATCACTTGCGACAAGTCTTGATGGCTCTTCCCATCGATTCTCCCCAATGAGAAAAACTCTTCGATCGGAGACTTCTGTTCCCTTGTCACTTTTCGCAACATTTTGATGAACCTCTGAAATATCTGTCACTGAAGGAACTGCAGCTCCATTTTCACCTTCCTATATAATTCACAGTTGGATTATGATGCAAATTTGAGTATTTTAACAATTTAAATATTTTGCCTCTGTTGTTTTAGAGATAAAATAGTAGAATAATCCCTAGGCCTCCATCCCTAAGCTTAAACTTTTGGGAGATGTTGACCTTGCTAGTTGTCATGTAGTGAATACATCAATGCACTCTATCAAAACCAAAATTTCACTAAGAACATAATAAAATAATGCAGAAATATGAGAGAGAAGAGGAAGATCGAAAATTATGTTTCAATCAAATAGAAAGAAATATATATTCAGATTTCCAGTACACAAACTATCCTGTTTAGTTTAAGAACAAGTAGTCACGTGATTCAGCCCAAAGCACATGGGATGGGACTAACAGTGTTTTGGATTTACATCTCGGCAGAAAAGACATGAATCAAGGTAAAGCTAATAAGAGTAACATTCACGTTTTTTGTTGATTTTGATATTAATTTTAGTTGGAACATGCATAATTGATGGGAATTTAGACTTAGGACAAACAAGTTAGAGATAGAGTCTCAAACATTTGGGCAGATTCTCTGGCTCGGCAATAAGGAAGGAACAAGAAGTGCATCTGATATAAGCAGCATACCTTTGGTAAAACAGTAGTAGATTGTTTATCTTGAGTCGTGCTGCCAGCGTCCTTTTTCCTTATCTCCAAATAGAGCCTTCCAAGAAGTTCAGCAGTCATAATACCATCCTCAGGGACACCTAATGCAGCCTTTCAAACAAACATCACACAACCATCAAAATCGCAATAACAAAATTGCAATAGCACAATATATATCATATGGAAAGCACTACATATATACAGTACTAATATTCAGTTTATATTGAAAATTAATCCAAGACAAATGTTCCCCTCTTTGCATCAAAAGCTTCATTAAATCATATAAAATGCAGAACAAAACTAACTTGCCAAGTCTTCACAGCACGCTCTGTTCCACTTGAGAAGCTTGAGTATTCCATGTCTTCCTCGCCGGAGTAAAACCCCAAGTTCAGCAACGCTTCCTGTTATTTCAGTTTTCAACACATCAAGTAAGATTTCACATTGCACCAATTATTCACGCACAAATCCAATAAATCAACTCTCATAGAAGTGGATAACTAAAATTGTGATTGGATAAACTTTTCCAGTAATCACTTGTAGGATAAGTAAATAAGAAAAAAAAAGGAGTTAAATTCCATTATAACTTAAAAATCTGCTTATGTACTTTAAGCTTAGTTTACAAGTTCAAATCAGCTTATGTAATTGAGTGCATAAGTTGATTTTAAATCATAAGAGATGTTCAATTCTTTTTTCTCTCTTATTTACTTAAGAAAATTTATGCTAACAGAACCTATATATTATATAGAAACATAAAAAAGAGAATTATCAAGAGTAGGAAAATGGAAGATCAACCTGCATCTGTCGAACCTCTTCTCCTTCAGAACCTTTCCTCAAAATGCTCATCATTTCAACCCTCACAGACTCCTCAACCACCACAACCTCATTCTTCCTTTCCATGACCTCTTCAAATCGTTTCTCCTCCTCTTCAAATTGCTTCTCCTCTGTTGTAGATAATTCAATTAGTGTTGTGTGTAGGTAAAACCAACTGGAGAAGTTGCAAAATACAAGGCTAGGTTGGTTGCAAAGGGGGTTTTGCAAAAGACTGTTTGGATTATTGTGAAGTGTCTGCACCTATGGCAAGAATTGAACTGTCAAACTATGATTGCGACAACCACATTTAGAGGTTGGTCATTACATCAATTTGATGTAAAATTAGCCTTTTCAAATGTATCACTAGTGGAGAACATTGGTTTTGAACATGAAGACAAGATCCATAAATTGAAAAAGGCTTTATATGGGATAAAACAAACCCCTCGAGCCTGGCTAAAAGAATACATTGCTTCTTTTTCCAGTTGGGTTTCAGCATGTATACAACAGAATACAAAGCTTATGTGTGAGCTACTATAAGTGATCTAATGATAGTTTGCCTTTATGTAGATGGCCTCCAATTACGAGCAGCAATGCAGTACAGAAAGACAAGTTTAAAAGAAGAACTGTGTTGGAGTTTGAGCTAAGAGACCTTGATGTCATCCTATGTTGAATCTATGTAGCTCTTTGTAATTTTTGATATGTTGCAGTTTAATGGATGTATAGTGTGAGTTAAATGGATGAAGAAAATTGAATGGAGAAGATGAATTTGGTTGGTGAATATGGAGACTTAGAATAGGTGAGGCCAACTCCTAAGTAATTCTAAGTTAGACACAAAACTAGTGCTAACAAAGAGTGAGCAAAAAAAGACTATTTGTGCACCATTTTGAACTTGTATTTGGGCCATTTTCTTGGACCAATTTTCTTGGGTTATGTATTGGGCTAATTAGAGTAGAGTATAAATAAAAAATGAGAGTCTAGTTAGAGTTACAATTGAACATTCTTGGACCCAATGCAACTTTAGACAATCTAGGGTGAACAAACAAATGTCTTAGACTGAAAATAGAAAACATGGAGTGGCAAGGAAAGCATGAAAGTCCACATGTCATCTCCTCAATGGAGAAGATTTCCATATTAAAAAAATGTCACTTGTCAACTTCTAATTTGAGAGAAATTGCTCCAATGAGAGAAAGTCAATTGTCACCATGGTAGTGGAAAGTTTTTAGGGTTAAAATTTGCACATTGGCTCTTCTTAGCACTATAAATATAAGTGTCAGTCTTCTTGTAAATTTAACTTAGAAATAGAATTGACTAAAGAAATGTTGTCCAAGAGCACAAATTGTCTTCTTTGCTCACTCTTTGTTAGCACTAATTTTGTGTCTAGCTTAGAATTACTTAGGAGTTGGCCTCACCTCTTCTAAGTCTATATTCACCAACGAAATTCATCTTCTTAGTTCAATTTTCTTCATCCATTTAACCCACACAATACATCCATCAAACTGCAACATAACAAAAATTGCAAAGACTTGCATGGATTCAACATAGTATTACATCAAATCAAGGATTGCTATCTTATTTTTGGGAATGGAATTTGTCTCTTCTAGTGAAGGAATTTTCATACATCAAAAGAGGTATGCAATTGAAATATTGAAAAAATTCCAATTGTTGGATTGTGGTATAAAGTTAGAGAGATGGAAGGAAGTGACAAGTAGTCAATGCAACCTTGTATAAACAAACTGTTGGCTCATTCAGAATTGTGTGCAGTAACCTAACATGGCGTATGGAGTGGGGTTGATAAGTAGATTTATCGTCCATCCAATGCTTTCTCATGTGCTTTGTAGTCAAAACATGGTAATGAAGTATTTGGCTACTGTGATTCGGACTGGTGTGGTGATGAAAGAGACAATATGTGGTGGAGCACCTATTTCATGGTGTTATAAGGAATTGTTTTCATGTGACGCTGAATATTGAAACTTCAATGGGAACTTGCCAAGCCTTGTTGCCTGAGAACTTGACCTCCGAAATGAAGATGAGAAGAAAAGAGACTACGAAGATGCTACTAGACAACAAGTCAACTAAACACTCTATTCACATTGGCCATATACCGCAATACTAATTAGCAGACTGCTGACAGATTCAAGCTGAGTAGAGAGATGATAAGAGGGCAATCAATTGCTAATCTGAATTAAGGGGAAGTGTTGTAAGTAATTATGATAGGTAGGTAATTAGTGGCCGTAACTATCTGCTTGTAATAGAACTCTAAATAGTAATGACGTACTGCGATACGTGTGTGAGAAATAAAACTTCAGATTCAATACCCAGATCACTTGTTCCCTTTTCTTCTCTGTTCTTGAGAGTGTGTTCAGTGTGTGTTATAACATCCTCCATCTCCCGAACACTCGAACCGCTCTCGAGAACCATATTCTTGTCCTTCAGCACCTGCAAGAGCAACGCCACATTCGCGATGGCGTCGGAGACGGAGGCCGGAGTGGACAATTCGCGCGTGGAGAGGCGACGCTCCATCGCCTGGATTTGGAGCTTGAGGTCGGAGATCTCGCGGAGGAGTTGATTACGTTCGCGAGCCCAGCGCTGCTCCTCCCGGAGCCAGCGCTGTTCATCGCGGAGCCAGCGCTGCTCTTCTCGGAGCCAGCGGTCTTCCTCGCGGTGGGAGAGGGAGCAGTGGGAGATGAGGGAGTTGAATTTATAGGAGAGTGAGTAGGGATTGGGAAGAGAAATTAGGGTTTTGTTGAGAGTGAGTGTGAAAGTGGGAGTTGGAGTTGCAGTTACAGAGAGAAGGGTTGGCATGGTGGGATTTGGATGATGGAGGCCATTGACGGATTCTTCTTCTAACTAAGATTCTCTTATCTTCTTCTATCAGAGGATCCAAGCCACAAATTTGTAAAATTAAATTAAGTCCTGGCGGGAAACTAATTAATCATTCTACTTTTGTCAATAAGCTCTATCTATGGTAGACATTTATCCCACGTGTTATTTCTGATTTAACTAGATTTCATAAAAATCAACCAGGTTGAATAATATGAATGCTAAAGTTTTTAAACTCACAGCTTTCCTTTCATATATGATATTCCATTTGATAACTGTCCACATAAAAAAAAATGTTATTTTAATAAATTGTGGATCCTAGAATAAGTAGTATTGGTATCCATATATTAGATAAATATAAAGTTACTTTCTTTCTTTGTATTTATATACCATCTAATTCAAAAAAAAGTCAAATTCTAAAACAAGCGTTAGATTATAATAGAAATAAGATAAATAGAATAAATAGTTAAATTATTTTTTTCTGTTAGTTAAATATAAATGAAAATTTGTATAACAATATAATTGACATGGAATGGGAAACTTTATTTACTCTGGTAAGAAGTAACAAATTTAGACAGTTTTGAAAGAAATTTAGACAGCTCAGAATCCCCCCTCTCTCTACGCTTTATCTGCCTTTTCAGACATGACACTATTTTTTTTCCTTTTTTGTAACCTTCATTTTCTCCTGTACATAAAAAGAAGTGTTTTGCTTCTTTTCTCTCTCCTTCTAGTTTTCATTAGCACTTAGTATTAAGAGTTACCACATAACCTCATCATCCACTGCTGCAACAAATCCAGATATTTTTTCTTCTTCCTCCATTTCTTTCATTCCTCATATTTTTATCATTTCAAACACTTTCAAATTAGATGAGGATAACTATCTCATTAGAAAGTAAAGTCACTTCTACAGTGCATGGTTTGAAACTAATAACATTTTTATTCCAGAAATACCTTTTTCTTACATAACATTTTTATTCCGATATCATCCAAAAACTATTAAGAATAATTTGAATATTTCAAAAAATATATGAAAAAGAAATACCCCTCTTTGACTTGTTAAAACGGACACATAGTTCTAGTTTTTTTTTCTTACAAGTTATCATCTATATTTATGTATTTAATTATTATTCAGATTTCAAAAATAAGTTTGAACATATAATCAACAATTATTTAGGCATATACTTATTTTATGCAGCACCTCAACTGTTCAATGATTAATCTTAGTTTAATAAACTGTTGTAAAACAAAACATTCACCATAATATACCTTCACTCTAAACTACCTGAAGATCTAACATGAATGATACTCACAAAACAAGTCACCAGAAAATACAACACCCATTTTGGTTTAACTGAGTGTGTTGAAATTGTAAAATCAAATTTTATTATCAGCACTTTACAAAAAACACGATAGAATACAATTGGTTTTGTATCTATTACAGAAATATTGATAGTTCTTCAAAAACTTGTTTGATAAATTTGAGGACAAAATCTACAAACATCATTGTTGCTACAAGATGTCTAGGCTGATGAGGATATTACTACAAGGTAAAAAATGAATCCAAAAACAAAGTTCTTTAAGAATCTTTGAAAGCCACCTATTTTCAAATTCCAAAAACATAAACATATCTTCTTTAACTAGATCTAAGCTCATTAAATTTGCATTGCTTCAAACGGGGCCGATTTTGGTTAAAGATAGAACCTGAAAGGACAATTTTACCATTTGATTAGATACTGAAGCCAAGGAATCGATTACTAGATTTTGGTACACGTTTAAGCAAAATTTCCAAAGCTCATTATTCAAAGTGACGAAAATATCTCCCTAAAATTAATTTCTTATCTTTTCCCTTCTGTGACAAAGTATGAATTAATTTACTATTTGAAACAAGGACAGACCAATATATTACTGAGTGACTCTCCCAAAAAAGTGTTCTATCTGCAGACACCCCTGGGAATGCAAACTACTTGTTTTATCTCCAAGCTTTGACCTTTTTGAACTTGCTGAATTTTCCTTACCACCCTGCAAGAAACAAAGTTCTAAAGTCAGCTTGAAGGAACATCAGAATGATAATACGCAACTGGGTTGCAACCCTTAATAAAGTGCATGTTTGAAAATTATTATTTTGGAGGAAATAAATGTTTATTTTGCAATTGTTTCTCCAATATAAGCAGAGAACCAAACAAACTAAGCTGTCAAAAAATTATCAAATTAGCAAATATAGTCAACAACCAAGAGTGAAAGTGTTTAACTCATCAAGATACAATTGCAAAAAAATAATTACAAAATACCTCTCGTGCCCTTAGTACAGACAAATAATGAAGTAAATAGATTAACAATATAATCATTTGCTATACCTTTTGTCAAGTGATGTCCATGGTGAAAACGACACTCTCAAAGGTAAAAAAAAGATATAGAAGGAAAAAAGGGAAAACAGAACCGGTTCGGGGTGTAAATATTCAATTTCTACAGTAACAATTATATCACTGTCCACTGTAAAATCCACCTCTTTTTGTTGGTTACAGAAACTTGTAAAAGAGAACAAGCTTATAGCTGGAATATAGTACTACTACTTTAAAATGAATCAGTTATGATTGAAAACATTTATAGCTCAAAAAAATCCACATTTAATTCGATCAAAAGTAAACACTACAACTCACCGAGAGGATTTGGGAAGGAGTCCTTAGAACTTTTATTCTGCCACCTCTACCATCAGCCCCGACAGCAATTAAATCCCCATTACTTGATCTTTTTGCAGATGATGATTCACTCTTCTGTCCACGCTTGCACCATTTTCCCAAAAACCGATGAGTTCCATCAGGACCAAGCAATCCACCAGAAAACCAGATATTATCTGGACCTAGGATGGAGAAAGAAGAATATGCCAGCATTTAAGTTTCGTAGAGTAAATCATCATCGGTTTCTTACTTTTTATCAAAATAAATATCTCCAAAATTCAAATAGCATCATACCTGAATTTGAAAGTGTAAATGGTGACTCCTTTCTAATGTTCACCACAGGTTGGTTAATGGTGGTTTGTAAAGTTACATCTTCATCCATAGGACCAGCTGAATTGTTAGTCATGTCAATGTCAACATCAACTCTGGGAGACTCGGCCAAAGTACATTTTCCTTGCAATAATGTTTTGGTCTTTGTAGCAGACATGGTCTCTAGCTTCGCTAGAGAAGGCTTGGTACAAGCAATATCATTCATGTCTCGTTCTTTCTTGTTGTGTTTTGAACATCCATGCAAAGCTTTAGTGCCTTCTAATTCATCTTCATCAATTGTGATATAGTCTCTCTTTTTATCAGGAGTTTCATTACTAATATTCACAGTCTTATTTGTAGTAGCATTGGAGTTCTCGATCTTCAAAGATTGAAAAGATTTACCGTTGTCATTTGCAGCCAGGTTTATTCCTGATTTGGGTGCTGAGATTTGTTTGCCTGGTTTTTCTACTGAAAATTTGGAAGCTGTCAATGCATCAGAATCAGTGTACTTATTTTCAAGATTCTTTGAACTCTTCGTTCTTTTTGAAAGTTTCAGCGACATCAGATATTCATTTTCTTTTGCTTCAGCTAATGTCTCCAGTTCTTGTACCTTTGCCTAAAAATGCCCAGAAAACTCAAACAGTTAACATTCACTTAAAAATTGCTACTTATGAGATTAGCATTAACAAGCTCATCATGTACATACCTTCAGTTTCGTGATCTTTTCTTTAGCTTTCTCAAGCTTTTTGCTATAACGAGCCTCGCCTCTTCCAAGAACATTGCACTTGGCCATCAATTCTTTGTAACTCCTATCAGAATAGTGCAACTTCGATTTACATTCCAGTCAAAGCATAACAGGTTTAGTCAAACAGGCACAATTTTAAGGGAAAAAAACCTACAATACAGAGAATAGTATCTTCTCAACCAAAGCACAAAAACTTAAATTGATGGCTTCAAATTTCAGGAAGTCCAAAGGTGGGAAACTTTTTCAACCTAGCTTATTCAGCAAAAAAGGATTAGGGGGATAAACCTGTTCCGCATGACCAGAGATCTTTTCAATGTATCTATAGTGTCTTTACTGTTGGCCCCATTACCGAAAGTGGCAAGTTTCAAAACCTCCTCTTCATCGATGTCCAGATCAGACACTCTACGGTGCAGGCCATAAACCAACTTAGTAAGAATTAAAAGGATAAATAAATACTATATCATGAACAAAATATGGTTACTCGACCAAAATGAAGCTCCACTCACAATTTTAATGCGGCAAGTTCTTTAGCCAAAGCCATGTTCTTTTCTTTTAATCTAAAAGACTCCAAAGTTGACTTCTCAAGTTCCTAAATCAATATAAATCTCCACAAATTAATTCAAGCTGTAAATAGTTAAATTGTAACAAATCAAACAGAAGCTACAGAGTAACTCACCTCTGATTTTTTATGTAACTGGAATTGTATGAACGTTTTTTGACTTAGAGCCTCACTCTTTAATGCTGTTTCTGTCTTTGCCTCCTCCTTGCAAATACAAAGCTGAAGGAAGAACCAGAAGAAATCAATAGCATTAACAAAACCTTTTAAAAAAAATACCTGTTAGAGTAATACATAGGAGAAAGATTAAATTTCTTTACTCTACTAAACCACCCATTCCTGTGTCAGAATGCCTCATTAACAACATTTGAGGTTTAATTTTTACGGCTTAAAGTAGCAGGTCACATAAAATGAACGAATCTCAACTTTGTTTCTACTTCACCGATCATAAGAAATACAAACACGTGTTCATTGAGCTATAGTAAAATAGAACTTCTACATAGAACATTACAAAGAACAAGTCATTTCATAACAAAACCTCATTCTTCTTGTGACTTATTTTTAACCAATTAATTACTGAAAAAAACAAAAACCAACCATATTTCCAAACAGTATTCATAAACAACAAACCAATCATCAATTTAACATTCCATTAACAATTCTAAACAACTAGTGCCGCACACTCACTCGCACCTCAACCTAAAAAATCTCTTTTATAGTACAAACTAAGCTAAACACAACCAACAACAACAGCAAAAAAAAGCCTTATCCTGTTATTATACTAAGTGAGCATAGGTAAATGGATCGCAAGGTATCACTGAATGCAATGAAAGATTACATTCTTAAGAATATTATCCAAGATTTCTCCTAACAACTTCCTGCAATGCCTTTCTTGGTCTTCCTGCGACTCATAT
The DNA here is from genome assembly GCA_013389735.1 of Phaseolus lunatus. NCBI lineage: Eukaryota > Viridiplantae > Streptophyta > Magnoliopsida > Fabales > Fabaceae > Phaseolus > Phaseolus lunatus. The sequence goes on from CM023866.1 coordinate 47,635,570, forward strand.
CCCCCTTCTGAACATCAAGTCTCACTCACACCTCAGCCTAGTGCATCTCATTAATCTTAACACAACCAACAACAGTTGCAACAAAAGCCTTATCTCACTGTGAGGTCCAGTACATAAAACACACAATATCCGCCAATGTCCTTCTTAGTCTCCTTCTAAACACAACCATACATAAAACAAAATAAATAACATAGCAAAACATAAATAAAATGAAATAAAAAATACCTCCTCCTTAACTCCTTCCAATTCCTTTGTTTGCCGTTCCAGCTCAGAAGTGAGCCCCGAAACCTTCACCTCCAATCTCTTTACTTCCCTACGCAAAACCCCAACATTTTCCTCAGATTCAAAGCTCCTCAAAAGCTTCCCCTCATCGCTCGCGTCCCCCACTGACTGAAAATAAAGCCTGCACGCATCGCTGGCCCTGCAACTCTGCTTGCAAATGGGGCAAGTGTGTTTCTTCCCTTTCGAACAGTATTCGAACCATTGCTGCAGACTGCAAACAAACACACCCAAATCAAAATGAAGGCAAAGAACGGAACTTTAACGGCGATTGCGTCGACCAACGGAGAAAAAACGCAAGTGGGTAGAAGGGATTTACCAAAGTTCGTGAAAGACGTGGCCGCAGATGGAGACCGATTGGAGGTCCTCGGTAATGGGGTTGAGAGGCTCGTAACAGATCGAGCAAATGGTGCCGGCGAATTCGCCGCCGTCCACCATCGCGTGCGGTGGCTAGTTGAATTGAACTGAACTGAAGGAACGGTTCTTTCTCTCCGTTGTTTTCTAGCCACGCTTTTTTCCCGAGAAAAAATAGTGGGAAAATGAAGGGGAATTTCAAAGGTGGCGCAAGGTTAATTTTTCTGAGGGCGGGAAAGAGAAAGAGGTGCTATACTAAAAATCTTCATTCTTATCTAAAAGGTAGGTTAATAAGTCAGTTTGTTAATTGTTTTATATATTTATATATATTTTTTATAATTTACTTAATGTAAATATTTTCTAATTAATTAATTAATATTTTTAAATAAATAAGTTAAAAAAATTAGAAGTTAAATTATTTTATCATAATTAATAATTTAAATTTAATTTATAAATATTAATGTTACAAATTATTATATATTTGCATCTTTTAAAATATATAATATAAAAAAAATTGATATTTTAAATTATCTTTTATTTTAACTTTTAATTTAGAAATAATAACCTGTAAAAGAGATCATGACAATTTTTATCTTTATTATCAAACTCATTTTAAAATATTACGAAATTGAAAAAATTATATCAAACATAGTAAAATTTAATTGTAAAAAATTCGTCTCAAAGTGATATAATTTTATTACAAAGAAGTTATATTAAGATAATATAATTTTTGTCATGATATAAAAGTCGTATTAACTTAATTTTTTTCTATAATAAAATCGTGTCACATTAGTCTTATTTTCCTAATCTCATAATATTTTAAAAAATATCTAATTTTAATAATAAAACACAAAATTATTCCTAATTTCATAAAAAATTTTGAAAATATTATTGAATTCACTTCACTTTGTCATTTTTATCAAAAGAAAATCTAAATTTTGTTCTAAGAAAGTTTAGCTTAATTCCAATTCAAGTAAATGTTAGGATGTTACAATCTCTTAAGTGCAAAAGAAAATTAGTTATTATATATATAGAAAAATTATGAGAGTACTACACATTCCTACTAATCTTTAATTTTATAAAATAGCTTTTAACTTTTAAATTTAGAAAATCAATTATTATATATTTTGTAGATAATTAAACATCAATTTAAAATTAATTTATAAATTTTATTAATAATAAAAATATTTTAAATATTAAAATATATATATATATAATAATTAATTACTTTTTATTTTTAAAATTAATTTTTATTAAATAATTTTCTTGTAACGTAAATTTTCAATTTAATGATCGGAATTCATACGTTTTTATTCCTCAATTATAATTCTTAATAATAAAAAGAGGAGGTATCATAATCATAATGATGGGTCTCTTTTCATTTGAACTGAAGAGTTAAGTGTCGTCTTAGCTATGCACTCTGTTATAATTGAGGATGAGATTTGGTATACGACATTATAAATTAATGGTTAAAAAATGTTAAATAGAATTTTTCTAGGCTGAAAATCCATTATCTGCAGTCATAAATACGTTAGTGACATTTAACAAAATTTTATTGAAAAATAGACCGATCAACTTGGCTGAATTAATAGGATTTGACCCTAATCACTTACACCAAGGTAAAGAATAAGTCTAGAGAATCAAAATTCTACTTGAGAAAATCCTTAAAAAAAGTAAAATATTTACAAAAACTTCATGAACATGGGCTAAGTCATAACCAATTTTTCTTAAGAGAAAAATATTTTTAAAAATATAAATTCCATAAAATACTTAAAATACTTTTATATACATAAAGAATATTAATTTATTGTAATATTTGATTATTCACAGCATAATTTAATGTAAGAATATTCACTGGTATGATAAAGTAAATGCTTATAACTTACAAAATCAAATCTTATTTCAAAAGTAAATACTTATGACTTCCAAAATCAAATTTTATTTTAAATTGTATAGAAACATGGATCACTTTCACCACATGATATTCTTTTTTATGTATGTTTAATAAACAACAAAGTTAAGATAATTCATTTATCAACATCACAAATTCAACGCATTTCACCACTACACAATATACAATGTTACATTTTTTGGTAAACACTACGCCCTTGTCACATCATCAATTCAAATTTCACATAGTCAATTCTCACAAATTATCTAATTTCAAGCATAAAAAACAAAACAAAAAATGCAAAATATAACCATAGTTCCATTACAAAATATCAAATTTATTTAAATAAAATAAATCCATAATAATCAACATTGCCTTCACATTATATATTATGCATCTTACTTTATTATATAGCCTCAAATTCAGAAACAACTCATAAAACGTAATTCATTATGTGACAACGATTAAAGATAACAACTCATACCAAATTTCATTCATCAATCATGCTCAGATAAAACTCATGAGAAAGCGAAGAAGATAGTATATAACTTTTATGTAAATCTCAAGTTCTAAACAAATATTTACTTAGCTTAAAAGTTTAAAAATTATAACAACTTCAACTAACACTGATTACTTGGCATTTGCTCACTAAATTAGTTATAACTGGAGTTCTAGACTTTCTTTTCAAATTATTCTAAAGCTCTTGTAAAGCTAACATTCAAATGTATAACTTTCATGAAGACTACTAATCCTAGTTCAAATAACATTGATCCACTTAGTGCCTACAAGATCATTGGGAAAATTTAACAAAAAGAATTTATTCACTTGCTCCCACTCTAAATCCACTTAGTGGATTTCTCACCGCAAAACTCACTTCCTTTCTACCTCAATTATTGTAGGTGACATCAATTGTTATGTGGTATAGGTCAAGTGGGTCAAGTCACAATCAAATTGTGGCACTTGCATTGTTACACTCTTAAGTAAAAAGAGTTACGCCTTGACTACCAGTTATAATTGTTGGTCAAGTAGTAAACGTTGGATCCAACATCAATTTCATTAGGTGGTTGGGGGATTCGCTAAGTGAATTTATTATAATAAAACTCACATCCTAACTAACTCAAATTCTTTAGGTAGTTGGGGATCCATTAAGCAATGCAAAAAATTCTAAGTTACACATAACTCTAAAATGCTCAAATACCCCAAATTGACACCTTGATACATACAACAATTATAAAACATCTATGCACCTAATTTAACTATCAAATATCACTCCACAACCTATATAATTATGAGTAACCATTTCACTAAAAGATAATATACAATTAATTTCATTAACTTTTCTAAATAAAACTTAAGTCAATATAATCATACTGCAATCAACCATGGTTATAATTTTCAAACTTAATTCAAGTTATAAGAAATTTTGAAAATGTAAGTCATATTATGTTGTGTTTGTTTAACTTATAATTCATTGTGTTAGGTTTATGGATATAATGAGTGTGAAGTAAGACAAATTATAAATATATGAATGTGTTGAGACTCAATCCATCAAAAAATTTGGGAACAAAAAGGTCCAAATTCAATAGTATTTGCAAACATGAATGAATGACTCACATAGACATATTTACTTAGCTCCATGCATTGAAGGTTTAGCTTTGATTATTGTGTATTTTTAAAAAAAATTATGGTAATTAGATAACTAATAATTTGTCATTCTCTGTAGGTCTCATTAACAATTAATTGTAATTATACTTAGGGATTATATAGTAGTGTGATTTTGTTCTCTTCCAAGAAAATGCAACCGGAAAATGAAAAGCTTATTACAAGGGTAAATTTTTTATTTTTCATTACATTGGACAAATATATTTGTATTCTAACTAACATACATTAGAGTTATGGCTGACACCAACATTTGGAATGGGTAGAACAAAGTCAATGCAATTCATGTCTCGTAAGGTTAGACATATTTTAATACATACAATAGTTATTTTATGTACAAGTTGTATAAAATTAATTTTTGTCACTTACTTCTCATTTTAGTGTAATAGGTAAGCAAATTCGTTTGAATGTGACTACTGCATCATGCACTTAATGAGTCATCATTTGGACGGGTATTAGACATTGGAACATAGGATAAATTATTTTAACCTTTATGAATACTGCATAATAACATGAGGAAAATGTTTTAGGTTTTCAATGATCAATCTTCGTTAACTCAAAATGACATCCAACAACTGAAAAAGCAATGAGCAATTTTCCTTCTTTGACATAGATATAGTAGTTTTATTTTCTTTTTCATAAATTTTCTTAAGTTAGATTAGAAAATTTGTTTTTTTTTTTGTTGAAATGTCTACATTATATTGTATATACTGTTTTTTTAGAATTTTCTCTGTATTTCAAATTTTGGTTTGAGGCCAAAATCAATTCAATTTTAAAAAAGCATCAAATTTAAGTTGGACCACACTTTCTTTCCTTTTTTGTTTTACATTTACATCTGATCAATTAATTATGTAAATGTGAAGTTTTAAACTTAGAGATTAGGTCAGACATAAATATACGTCATATGTATCCAGGTCAGATTGTTAACAAATAACCCTAAATATCTTACATAAAATTTCTCTTTTGTGCTAGTGAATGATCTTATTAATGTCAATAAAAAAAAATAAAAGACTCTAGTTAACATGAACTAAAAAACAGTCATTTGAATTTTGGGGAAAAAAATCCTAACTAGTATCAATAAAAAAATAACCTCAACCTACGTTGGTTACAAAATAAATTTAATTAATCAATGTTAGTCAAAACCCATATCTAACTAACATAAATAGAAAATAGTCTCATTTAACATCAATCAAAAAGTTTGTGTTTGACATTAAATAAAAAACATCACTCGTGTTGACAAAGAAAATCATAACTAACATCTAGTTAAGAAATAATATTGTCCTAACTTGGTAATAAAATAACTTGATAATGCTAGTAAAAAAATAATTACCATTGATAATGTTAGTAAAAAGATAATTACTATTGAATTCCATAAAAAAAAAGAAAACTTTCAAAAACATTAGTAAAAGATGATGTCAAGCTAACAACACTCAATTTCAACCGAGTCATAAATGTTTCGGTCTTAGCCAAACTAATGATACTCTAATTAAAACAAATTTGGGAAGACAATACAATAAATTTAAAATTTACCTATATTTACATATGAATATAAATCTATAGGTAAATTTAACAATTATATATAAATATAACCCACGAATCCTTATTACCTACGTATCTATCCATAGGTAAATTACACACTAATTGTATCCACGAATAAATTTAGTATTACATACAGATTATTACACTCAGAATAATAAGAATAATAATAATAAATAAATAAATAAATAAAGATAATAAAAAATAACTAATAATAATAAAAATGTGTCCAGTTATTACATACGAATTATGACCGCAGATAATGCATTTAGTCATAACATTTAGATTATGTTTGTAGGTAATGCACCTAGTCCTTTTGTATGGATTGGGTAATGTGCTTAATCATTATTCCATAAATAATGTTACACACACAAAAAATTGAATATAAATATTTGTATATTATTATTATCATCATTATTAATATTGTTATTATTTATTTATTATTATTTTGTATTATTATTATTAACAATATTAATAATGATATTATTATTATTAATATTAATACTGATAATAATGATGATAATAGTTGTTCTTACGGAGGATAAATTGGAATTGTTCGAGATGGATGTCTAACCTATGTGAATGAACCGATTTCTTATATGAAATGTTGTCCAGCTATACAATTGAAAACTAAGTGGTGGTCTTGAAGAAAACTTTCTAACGCTCTAACTCATTGAATTATAGGGTAATTGAATATAAGTGAGTGAGAAAAAAACATAGTAAAAAATATTCTATTAGGTATTATTTATAGGTTTTGGACCTCTACAATATCATTTAATTATCGAAGACAAACCCAATTTTGACGAAAAACGTGAGTAAATTACTCTTTAATATTAGTGAGATGTACTGTGATTAAAATTTCAATATCTTAGTAACTGATTAAAATTTCAATATCTTAGTAATTGATTTAGTTAAGTAACTTATTTAGTTATCTAAAATAAAACATTTAAAAAAATTATGAAAATCTACGCGATAAGTAAAATTTCAATAAATTTTGCATAATAAAACCAGTGAAAATAGTTTACAGCTTGTAGAAAACAATCTATTAATTTTATCTCTTTTTATAAAATAATTTATATATTAGGTAATGGTTTACATTGCTGATAAAAAAAAGGTAATGGTTTACATTATAAGGACTTGTTAAATAAAATTTCACATATTATAAGCATATAAAAAATATATAAATACAATATGACTTTCAAAAGACAATATTAATTTCAGAGACTTGCGTACTAATTTCATATATATAAGTATAGTTGGCAAACATATACGCTTTGGTATAAATCTCATCAAGTAAAGTTATACAACAAAATGATTTCTTGTACATCTGGTTGAATAATGATGAATTAAGTGGTAAAAAACTTTCTTAGTCTCTTATTATTGGATATTTTTGTCTCTTATTATTGGATATTTTTGTATACTCGAACTATACATCATTACTTAGTACCTCTCACATAATTACTAATTTCTCACATCATATAAATTTATCAAGTTTTACAATAATTCTTAATTACTCCCATAGTACAAAAATACATATAATTCTAAAACAACCCTTATACATAATACATCACTAAAAGACCATTTAAAATTATTTATAAAAAAAATAAATATCTACATTTAAGGTTTGTTTCTTTGACTTCCATGAAATTAGAGAAGTTAAAAAAAAAATACCTCGTGGTTGAACTTCCAATTTTAGGATCATTTAGTCAAAATCACTAAATTCTTTCATAGGATTGACTTTGACGTATTGAAAGAAATGTTGAACAACATGATGATTATGAATTGTAGGTTCTTGAAAAAATCGACAAAAGAGGTGAACAACCAAACCAATGTCTGGATGAATGTTTTTGAGACATAATAGTTTTCTTATAAGTCTCCGATAAGAATATGCATTCTGAAGGAGATCATTTGATTCAAGCAAAGTCTTTATATTAAGTATTTTAGTATCACTCAAAATGTCTAGGACATATTTTTTTTTGATAAAGATTAATCCCTTTCTTAGATTGAGCCACTTCAAGATCAAGGAAGTACTTGAGTTCTCCAAGATCTTTAATTTTAATTATCCAAAAAAAGTTGTATTCTTTTAATTTTTGTTAAGGAATCTTTTGCAAGAATTATGCCATATAAATAAACAAGTAAAAATGTGAAAGTAGTAGATATTTTACTAATAAAAAGGGAATGATCATATTTGGATTGAACAAAAATCAATAATGATAAGAGAAAATGTTTTGTAAAGCATTGTCTACTATTTTAATTCATACAAGGATTTGGTAAGTCTACATACTTGATTTTGTTTGTTAATAGTGAGACCAGGAGAAGGTATCATATATACTTATCAGTTGAGGAATTCATGTAAGAAGAAATTATAAACATCTAATTGATGCAAATGTCATTGTCAAGTAGCAATAAGAGCCAAGAGAAATCTAACTGTGGTTAGCTTAGCAACAGAAGAAAAAAGTATTTGAATAATATATTTCTTCTAATTGTGTGTAGCCTTTTGCTACAAGGTATGTCTTATGTCTCTAAATTGTGTCATTAGTCTTGTGGTTAACTTTACACAATCATTTGCTTTCAATAGGTATTTTATCAATGTTACATACCAAGTTTTGTTATCTTAGATAGTTTTCATCTTATTCTTCACAACTTTGCAGAGTTGCTCATAAGTTTGATGTTCAGTGTTAGAAGATATGACCAAAGTATATTGTAAATGTTTTTGAGATAAATAAATATAGGACAAAACTAATGTTATAGCCATGAATGTAGGCAGCACCATCATTTTCTTGTTCTTCCAGGATTTCTTTATTTGTGGAATAAGGATCCACGCTGATCCCAAGTTATGGTTTATTACAACATGGTCACTACTATCCCCATCAGATATTAAAGAGTTTTGAAAATTAAAATGGTTCAAAACAAATAAATGATTAATCTTGATTGAAGTCGTGCTTCACTGACACGATTTTATTAACCATAATCAATAATTCAGAAAATTCATGCAATTATCTCAATTTTATATTGTTATTTATTCTTCATAATTTTGAAGAGTTGCTCATGTTAAAAGATATGAACAAAGTAAATTATAAATGTTTTTGAGATAAAGAAATATAGGACAAAACATATGATATAGCCATGAATGTTATCGACAGTACCAGTTTTTTGTTGTTCTTCCAAAATTTTCCAATTAATCATTGCTATCTCTAACTAATATTGAAGAGTCTTAAAAAATTAAAATGGTTAAACAAATAAAAATTAATCTTAATTGAAGTTGTGTTTCACTGAAACAATTTTAATTAACCATAATCAATAATTCAAAAAAAGTTAAACTATCTCAAAATTTATTTTCTTATTTTACCACTTTGACTTAATTGAATAACAAATTATGTTGTACTAGACAACTTCTTCAAGTAAATTGTGTTAACTGTCAATGTTATGCGACTAAATGTGACTTCTCTTCATTTCCCTGTTCCAATGCTAATGAAAGACGAGCAATCTTATGTGCGTGTAACTGAAACCAATGGTCGAATTTTTTTGAAAGGGTCACAATTTTTTTAGAATCATATAATACAAAATGGGATCGTGCCATTTTATGCGAACGTGAATTTGATTATATTTATTTCTGTATTTGAAATAAACTTTTATGTTATTTTTGTCTTGACCTATATTAATATAAAATTTGCTTTTCATCCTATTCTTATTAACCAGTGATTATACTATATCTAAATATTAAATATATTTTTTAAAATTAAAAATTAAATTTTTTTTATTAAAGATTCAATATCAAAATAACATATTTTATTTTTTAATATTAGATATTAAAAAATATAATTATATAAAATTTAAAATATGATATCAAATAAAAATTACATAAATATTAAGCAATTGTATAAAAGAGTAAATAGTTACACAAAACTGAAATTCTATGACAATTCACTTCTATTATTTATATATATATATTGAAAAAATAATACTTGGAGTTCAAAAAATTATATAAAGAAAGAAAAATTCTTCAAATAAAATGAAAGGATAAAAAACAATTAGATTACCTAATCAACAAAGTTTCATAGTAATTAATAATTTAAAAGGAAACGAATATAGACAGGAATGATCATATCCATCCTTTCTCCTTTCTATATCTAATTTTAAAAAATAAATATTATTCACATATCCATTCTTTCTCATTTCTATATCTAATTAAAAGAAAAATTACGAAGATTAAGAAAAATTTAGAGAATAACTATAGATTTAAATTTTTTTGTCACCTATCATTAACAAACATTGTACATATACCCTTCTTTAATTTATATTGTTATTAGCGTAAGAAACTAGTGTAATTATTGTAATACTCACATTTTTAAAAACAAAATAAAGTTAATTCAAAATATAATATAGTGAGGATTTTACTTAAGAAAGAAAATGCATATCCATTCATAAATAATGTCTCGAGAAAGGTTTTTAATTTATTGATGAAGGTTTTCTCAATTATAAAAAAATAGATACAAATTGATTGGATCATTATATAATGAAAGTAAACACAATAATAAATAAAAGATAAACGATAAAATAAATAAATAATCACACAGAAAAATTTACCTGATTTAACTGAAACTCAATCTATTTCGACGATCAAAAATCACTTAAAAAAAATAGGAAACTACAATATAAAGTTTATCTCACTAGTAAACTCTTAACTCTAAGTTAAAGATAACTATTATTTATACACTAAAAATCATAAAAGTAATCAAAATTCTAATATTAAGTGTTAAAAATCAAGGCATCATGAATATACAAGAAGTTCAGGAGATAGGAAAGAATAAACTTTGAGAGAGAGAAGAGATGAGTAAACTACCTAAACGTTTACAAAGAACAAATATATATAGGCACCTAATTTTTTAAATAATTCAATTATGACCACTAATACGAGTCATGTATAAAATGGAATAAACAATTTTAATTATAAATAATAATTTATTATTGTTAAATAAGATGACAAGTCTTTTATTCTGCCTTTATCCTTTGAAATATTGGATGGGTATGAAATTATATTATTTAGAAGTTTTAAAAATAATAATATAAATCCAGCTTCTTTCAATAGTCATACACACCGAATGCAAATTGGATGGATATCAATTCCTCAATGGGCACAAAATTAAACACGTCTTTATTTCGTTTAGCCATTCAAGGAAAATAAATGACCTAGAATTCCTCACAAGATGAGAACACCAATGTTTCATTTAGCCTTTCAAGAAAAAATAAATATGAGTAACAGTTCTCAAGGCACACGACAAACAAATTATTCTTAGAAAAGTTTGAACCAAAGTCCTTTCTTTGGTAAATTTTTACTCCTCAAGAGAGTAAATTTTGTCTGAACACTATTATTCTCTCCATTTTTTACTTTTTTTTCATGATTTTATTTTTCCTTAAAAAGAACTCAAACTCTTAACACAATTCTATTTATTAAAGTATATGTATTCTCCTTTTTGACATCTAATAAATATATTAAGGTAAAATATATTTTATATATACTACTAAGTATTTCAAGACAATAATATATTTGTTAAAAACTAACATTATAGTAGATGTCTTAATATTTCATAAAGATACATATCATAACCAATTTATAATTAATTGTTTTAAAACACTATTACAATTATTCAAGCTAATGCTAAGTAGAATTTATCTAAAATATGAAAGTATTAATTAATACATATTTTTATTAGCCTAAAATATTAATAAACTTGTAATAGAGAGAATATTGAGGTTATGCCTTAACAAGTTTTTGTTTTGTTTTAAATGAATATTTACAAATGATAAATTATGTAACATTGGATATAAGTTTAAGAATGTTTTTTGGTTTGTTTTTTAGACACATAAGTTCAAATATATTTATTATATTATTTCGTTTAAACTTATTTTTATTGCAATCTCTATATATAACAATTTATTATTAATGATAATATTAAAAGGCTTTACCTTGTTTAAACCATTCACACCGCACACAGCTGCAGGCCTTGATAGGAGATTTTGGGTGTATTTTCTCCTAAGAGACATTTTAGTAGTATAATATAACTGAAACTGTTAAATAAGAAAATATAGACTTGTTAGAAAAAAAATATTTATATTATTAAAAAATTAAATTTTTTAATTTAATTTATAGAAAATTTGATATTTTGATGAAAAATTCAGTTTAATTATTTACTCATATGATTAACAACGGTTAATAAGCAACAAAAATTAATAAGCAACAAAAATGTTAATAGAGACCTGAGAGATTTAATGACAATGTGACCTAAAAAATGTGATGAGTAAAGTGAGATAAATAATCAGGAATAATAAAAGTTACATGTTAGTTAATGACATGTAAATATTGTGTAGGTTTTAAGTATAGTAATGACATATAAATGTTGTGTAGGTTGTAAGTATAGTTCAAAGGTACAGGAAATTCACGGTCAACCTTTTCAAAAAAAGTACTTACTATATTAGTGGGACTTAGTTTGGAGACTTCTAATAGACATGCATGGTAAAGGGAGAAAAAAAAGTGAGATGTGATATATATTTTCTTCTTATTCTAGTCAATTTGTTTCTTTAGATGATGACATGAGTATATCACCTGCTACTTTAGAATTTATTTAAGTTAAGTTAATTTTATAAGATTAAATTATATTTAAAATTATATTTCTAAAGAGGATATCAAAAGTTTGTTAATGTCTAATCCCAGTGAGATTTTGTTTTTTGAAGTATTTTTTTTTAGTTTATATATTCTCTTTTTATAGTTAAGTTGTTACTCAGGTTGGGAGAAGTATGCAAGAGGTGACAAATAAGGATGTTGTTGCTCAGGGTGTTGTTGTTGTCGGTTCTCTACTAGTAGTTTCTTTGGCTATCAAAGATCAAGCTAAGCAAGATGTTGCTACAAGCTCTAAAATACAGGTCATATTTTCATCAGCTACTAATGTTATGCCATTGCACAATCCCTTCTCCTCTTTGACAGGTTTGGAGAATGTAATGACAACTCCTTTAGTGATCAATTACGCTACTCAAGCTAAGATAGCTTTGGCCGAAAATTTGCATGTCATGGTACTCAAAGTATTGCTACTAGTATCAATACACAAATGTTTTATAATACAACTATTTTTGTTGCCTCAGATGCAGTTGAGGTTTGGAGAATGTAATGACAACTCCTTTAGTGATCAATTACGCTACTCAAGCTAAGATAGCTTTGGCCGAAAATGCTGCACCTCATGGTACTCAGGGTGTTGCTACTAGTATCAATACACAGATGTTTTATAATACAACTATTTTTGTTGCCTCAGATGTAGCTGTTGTTCAGAACTCTACTTCTCTTTTGACTACTGATGCAGATGTTGCTCTGGAACCTGTTGCTGCTCCCCCTTTAGTTGTTGCTTTGGTGAAGAATATTGTTGATCCTTTGAAAAATAATTTTCTGAAAGAATGTGACATTGTTGATAAGTATGGGAAGGGTAAAACTGATATGGAATACTCTATTTAGTGCTAATGAAAACAATCTTGTTCAAATTGTTATGAGGTTTGGACATCTAAAAAAGGTGTTAAGAAGCCTGCTAGGACAGGTCAAGCTAAAAAGAAATGATTCTTTGGTTTCTTGGTCTTTGCTTTTCCAGGGTCTTCATTTGGTCAGTGTTGGTCTTCTTATATATGGGTTTTGACTTAATTTCCCGTACTTGTATATTTTTTTGTTTAAAATAATATTTTTTAATAATGATAGGATTGTTGAATTCTGAAGTATTAATTTAACTGAGATGTTGATTTAGCTGAGATGTTAGATTTCATTATTGATAGCTAGCTAGCATGATTTTTTATAAAAAAAGTTGCAGGTTAGTATATGTATCAATTCAAGAGAATTTTTGTTTGCTGAAGTATTTTTTTCACTCATATTTTCCCTTTTTCACTAAATTGCAGGTTAGTATAATGATCAATTCCTCCTAGAAGATCTGATACTAGTTTTAGAGAATATTTAAACTCCAAAAAAAAATTCCATGTATGTAGTCTTCACTACAGAACTAATAATTACCAATCTTCTTATTTTGCTTAGAAAATATACAAGACAAAAATATTATATTTTCCTTAATTTTATATTTTTATAAAAAAAATACTTGTATCATATTATATTATTATACATAATCAAATCTTTATATAATTAATCATAGAAATTTTTTTCCCTTTTGAAATGAGATAAATATTAACCGGTATTCTTAAAATGATTAAAAAATTAAAAAATAGTCAAATGTAAAAAAAATACATTTTGCATTTATAATTAAAACCCATCCAATAATATTGTTCATCCCATGCTCTCTGTTCTTTTTTTTCACTTTCATCTCAAGAAGTTTTTACTACAATCCTGTTCTGTGTGTTGTCAACAACATTAATATTTAATTATTTGTCTGCACATGAGTTATTTCCAGTCACAGTCCCAAGCAGGAAAGATGCGTGTGGAACTGTGATTCTTTGCCATAATCTAAACCCAAAAGTCTCACCACTACCTTTGACATTTCAAAATGTCAACCCTGAAAATTCAAAACTAGTTCCATAATAGAACAATAATATAACACTAGAGGGAGAGAAAACACAAATCAGAAAGCACTTGAGAACCACCACACTGCAACATAAGATACCAAAATCCTCATATTTGAAATAAATAATAGTTACCTGTTCTTTTGTTTCACTGTTGTGTTCTTTTTAAAAAATGATGTAATGATGTAATGATCTTCTAGCAATCCATTCTATTTATTAACTTAAATTCTTTATTGCAATAAGTATTTACATTAATATATGTTTTGTATAAAATCCTAATTATTATATAATTTAAAGAAAAATAACAATAGGATGTTTTCAAAAATGGAAAGAGATAAGGACTTATTTGTTTGTGAGGAGACTTTTGTTCAATGTCCACTTTCTCTTACCATCTATATATACATGTCCTTTCCTACTTATAGCATCTTATCTTTCTCTCACTGAAACAAAAGTCAGCGCTTTTTTATTTTATTTGTCCCTCTCTCTCTCAACACAGGGTGTACACCAGACTTTTTCAGACCTTGTTTTTACGGTTATGGAAGCAGATTGGGATCTCCACGCCGTAGTCAGAAGCTGCACCACCACTTCCTCCGCCGCCACCACCATCGCATCCACCACCTCATCTTCTGTCTTTGGGGCTTCTGCCCCACCTTCTACTTCCTGCAGCTTCTTCTCGGCTTACAACCCTTCTGTACAAGGAGGCCAAGTCATGTCGGAGAACCCCTATGAAGCAAGGCCTTCCATTGAAGAGCTTCAGGAGCTTTGCAAGCCTTTCTTCCTCAAACCACAGCCTCACACCTTCCAACCCTCTTCTCCTCTGTCTTCCTTTTCTTACTCGTCAGTACCCATATCACCTAGCAGCCAGCAAGAACAGAAGCAGCCTCCCCATGCCGGTTCTGCCTCCACCCCAAGAACCAAAAGAAGGTTATATATACCCTTTTCTCATTTTATAATTCATGGAATCCAAATTAGATTCTCCAAACCAGAAAGATCTTGAATTTATTTAGCTCTTAAAACCATGCCTTTGGTTCATTCATGACTTGTGTGAAATGCATGTTCTTTTGTCAACCACAGGAAGAATCAGCTTAAGAAGGTTTGTGAAGTAGCAGCTGAGAACCTCTCCTCAGACATATGGGCATGGAGGAAATATGGACAGAAACCCATCAAAGGGTCACCATATCCAAGGTTTACCTTAAAATATTTTCTTCTTTTTTAACAATTTTAATGGAGGAGGTAATTCCTAGTCTAAAATAAGAAAAAGTTTTAAACTCAAACAAAACTTACAAATACAATTATATTTACTTTATCTCAAAGATATGAATGGAAACTTGTATATACAATTTGTAAGAAGTCAGACTTTGACTTGCTTCACTTTACCAACTCTTTGTTGTTAGATTTTACCTTTTTCTTAAAGGAAAACTAAAAGGGGTTAAAGTTATGAACTTAAAAGGGCTAACCAACTTTGTTGTTGTATGATTTACAGGGGGTATTACAGATGTAGCAGCTCAAAAGGATGTTTAGCAAGGAAACAAGTGGAGAGGAAAAGATCCGACCCAACAATGTTCATAGTCACTTACACAGGTGAACACAACCACCCTGCTCCTACTCATAAAAGCTCCCTTGCTGGCTCCACGCGCTACAAACCTCAGACTGGTGGAGACACAGCCGCCACAAATCCGGTTTCTCCAGCCACCTCATCAGAGGTGGCACAGCACAGTACAAAGTCAGAGTGCACAGAAGAGGACTTGGAAGATCTGATGAAAGATGATGAAGAACCAAATGAATTTGACACAACAGAAACAGTGGTAACAGATGATTTCTTTGAAGGGTTAGAGGAACTGACAGGGTCTGCCACTGACTCCTTTACAGCTAGTAGTAGCATTGATCGGTGGGCACTGGCCAATAATGCTACCACTGCCGCTGGTGGTAGCTGACTCACGCTTTTCCTTGTAGAGAATAGGAACTTTTTCTTTGAGGGGTAGAGGAACAGGTTGGTGCATTTTGGAGGAATCTTAAACTAACAATTGCTTTGTGAAAGGGGAGAAAAAGTTCTTCCCAAGTATATAGTGAAAGTGTAGATTAGGCCTTTATAAAATTTGTCAAAGTTGGTGATTGTTAGCCTTGCCTCTGTTAATGTGAAATCAATTTGTTTCCATAGCTTTTTTCTGTGTCCATGTAATTTGATTAAGTTGGTAATTGGTTGTGATAAATATGGAAGCACTTTTGCATTGACTTTTCCTGCCAATGATGAGTATTGTGTGACTATTATATAAAGGTCCATAATTGTTGGGTAGTTATTTCTACTGAAGTATGCTCAACCACAAAACCTCAAGGAGAAATATAAAAATGTATTATGTATTCTTTACGCGGTTTTAAAATTATCATGATTTCTAGTATATAAAAAAGCTAGATTATTAGATTTGTTGAATGAAGAATAAGATTAGCTAAATATAGAATAATGCACTGTTTAGCGAGTTTCACTATATTTTAATGATAAAATCCTTTAGTTGTATTATGTTATCAATGTTTTTCTATGTTCTACACCTCGACCACATTTGATCCAAAAACTAATAATAATAATTTGGTATTGATAATTTATTAATTTTCATCTATATATACTTTTTTTAGTACTATATATAAACATCTCTTTTAGTTTGTACATAATTATTCATTTGCAGTTAGTTTAGATTAAATGATTTTCGAGTTTATGTTCAATTTCTCTCGTATATATTGATTGTATTTGATTTTGGTTAATTTTTTTAGTTTTTGAAGATTATATTGTTGGGTATGAAGCCATGATCAATTGGGTTGGGCTGAGTAGACACTATGTTTTAGTGATTGGGCTTAATCATTGTGTCCCCTTTATTATCTCTATTTATCTCTATTTAAAGAAGAGATCATTGTACTTGTAATTGGTGTGCAACAGGACAGAATGAAAATCTAATAATTGCCCGTGTGGATGTAGGTTGGAGTTGGCGACCGAACCACGTTAAATCCTGTGTCGTTTATTTTCTTGCATTGATTCGTGATTATGTGTGTTGCTTCCGCGTGCGTGTTTTTCCCATCAAGTGGCATTAGAGCTTGGTTCGTTTACACACTAGAGATCCGATCAGCAGAAATTAATTGACGAGACGTGAAAATGGCGGCAGTAGCGTCCCAAAGCTACGTTTTCGCAGGGGCTGCAACGGCATCTCAAAGCTAGGGTTTTCGCAGAGGCGACAACGGCATCCCAAAGTTAGGGTTTTGTAGGGGCTGCAGCGGTGTCCCAAAGCTAGGGTTTTGTAGGGGCTGCAGCGGCGTCCCAAAGCTAGGGTTTTGCAGGGGCTACAGCGGCATCCTAAAGTTAGGGTTTCGCAGGGGCGGCGGCGGGTCGCATTTTCACGGTGAATAGGTGCAGGTGCTTGTGGTGAGCGAGACGGCACGGAGGTGCAGTGCAATGGCAGTGACGGAAGACGCAGGGTGATGCGTGCATTTTTCTGCTAGTGCAGCAGTGACGGTGCGGTGCTAGGCGCGGGGTGTGACTGTTTTTCGCTACGGCACGGAGTATGACAGTTCAGTTACTGAGCACATCAATAAAATGAATTCGATCTTAGCCAGACTTATGTCAGTGGGCATTAAGTTCGATGATGAAGTTCAAGCTTTACTATTGTTATTGTTTTTTTCCTGACAGTTGGTTCAGAACGGTTACAACAGTTACCAGTTCAGCGGAACCCGATGGATTCATTTTTAGAAGATTCGTGATCCCATTCTTGGCGAGGATTTCCGAAGAAAGAGTTCTGGGGAATGATCTAGTGAATCGTTATATGTCGTTAGAGGTAAGAAAGATATCAGAGATAGTGGGAGCAAGAACAAAAGAAGGAGTCAATCAAAGACTCGGGATGGCTCAAGTGTAACATGTTGGAACTGCGAGGAGGTGGGCATTTTAGGAATCAATGCCCAAATGATTAACAAGTCAACATTGCAGAAGACTTCGCGAACGAGAACCTCTTAGTCTGTTGCACGGATAGTAGTGTGGATTCTTGGGTCATGGATTCTGGTGCTTCTTTTCATGCTACCCACAACATTGAAGCATTGCAGAATCTGGTTATTGGAGACTTTGGAAAGGTAAGACTAGCGGACAACAAAACTCTTGATGTTACGGGCATGGGTGACATAGTGTTGAAGACGTCAGTTGGTTTTTGGACTTTGAAGGATGTCAGAGTTGTTCCAAGCTTGACGAAAAGTTTGATTCCTGTTAGGTAGTTGGACGAACAGGGACATGAAGTGAAGTTCGGAAATTAGCAGTGTAAGGTCGTCAAGGGAAATCTTGTCATGGCTCGCGGAAGAAAGAGAAGTTCGTTGTATATGG
This sequence comes from Phaseolus lunatus, assembly GCA_013389735.1. NCBI lineage: Eukaryota > Viridiplantae > Streptophyta > Magnoliopsida > Fabales > Fabaceae > Phaseolus > Phaseolus lunatus. Next base: position 47,654,178 of record CM023866.1, read on the forward strand.
TCGAATTACTGTCTGAGGGAGTGACCGTCCCAGTTCAGAAGATAAACAAAGTCCGGTTCACAGAATCTCGTGGGCAGAAGAGGGTTGTCTTTACAAGAGAGAAACCCAGAGCCACAGGTCAGATTCAGGATGAACGAGCATGGAAAGATTCAAGTAGACCAGTCAGAGGTACTTATGGCAGTGGGAGCACGGGTCGTGTTTCAGCTAAGGTCCCTAGAAGACAGTGGGTTAGGAGAACCAGTATTTTAGCTGTTGAAACACGTTCAGAAAATTTCTTGTTGAGTATGGAGAGTGTTTCTTCACAGGTTGTTCCAAGATCTGGCAGTTCTCGCAAGTGAGAGCCAGTAGGAACAGAGAATGGGTCAGTGGCAGTTTCAGTCATGACTGGTGTGGCCTTCAAAATGATTAAGAAGGCTGGTGGCAACTAATGGTGGAACATTGAGTTCCGGTGATAGATTACAAAAGTACATGTACACAGTTGAAGCGCAGGTGAACATTGTTCCGTGACTTCAAGTGGGAGATTGTTGGGTATGAAGCCAGGATCAATTGGGTTGGGCTGAGTAGACACTATGTTTTAGTGATTGGGCTTAATCATTGTGTCCCATTTATTATCTCTATTTATCTCTATTTAAAGAGATCATTGTACTTGTAATTGGTGTGCAACAAGACAGAATGAAAACCTAATAGTTGCCCGTGTGGATGTAGGTTGCAGTTGGCGACCGAACCACGTTAAATCCTGTGTCGTTTATTTTCTTGCATTGATTCGTGATTATGTGTGTTGCTTCCGCGTGCGTGTTTTTCCCATCATATATTAGAAAACAATCACGAGTTTTCGAGAACATTAAGATGGATAGTAAATTTTTGTTTTGTTTTAACTTAAATTGTCTAAAATTTGTGGCTTAACTTTCCTCCTTAAAATAATATACATGAATGTTTATGTAGGCGCTTAAACTATATATTTATGCACAACTTAAGCTATATGCTGAATGAAAACATCAAAAGTTTGATCAACGTTTAACTTAGATATTTATTGATAGTTAGCTTGGAGTAAAGAATGAAGTATTCTATGAGTATTTATCTAACTTTTTTAGACAGTTTAAGCGTATTTATTTACAAAAGCCACACTAATTGTAAACGAGTACATTTTGAGACATTATATAGATTTATTTTTCTCACTTCTTAGAGAGATTGATGTTTTGGAATTATTCCACTGCTATGCATAACTAAATTCTCAATTAATTAAGATTTAATGTAAATGAATTTACTATGATGTAGTTATATATTTTTTATAATTCAATAAGGATTGTTATTGTTTATATATGTGATAAATTGGGTACGTAAAATAGGAAAAAAAAACTGATGCTAATTGAAAAAAAGAGTTAGTCTTGTGTCTCGAAAAAATTGACACTAAAAATATGGACACTAATAAGCTAGAGTTGATTTATGTAAGAGGATACTAATAGCAATGACTAAGTTATACTTGTACTATGCTTGAATATGAAAATGGGGGATGAGATTGTGTTTGGTGATGTGCGGGAAAAAAGGGACGAGAAAAGACGTAGATTGTTTGATTTCACTACCTTCCTCACAAGTAGAGAAAGTAGATGAAAACCACATAGGCACTTGCATTTCTATTTTTGCCCAAAGTTCATCCGTGCATGACAGTGTGGTGTCACTGTTTTTTGTTTACAGATTCCATGCACAAAGATTCATGAACATGGCTCAGTCGCGTGATTCCTTGAGCGAGTGGAGTGATTCATTGACCATGGTAAATGTGGTAGATGGATTTTGAAAAACATAAATAAATAAGGGTGCATTATATTCACATTTACGTTGTGCTTCTTCCAAATCTTGTTTGTTGTATGCGCTTCCGATCTTGTTTGTTGTGTGAACTTGTGAGTGAGTAGTTGGTGGTGCAGTGGTGGTGTGGAACTCATTTTCTGGTGCTTTGAGGTAAGCATTCATGGTGGACAGTGCATGAAGGTGTTGTGAACAACCAACCCCATTTTCGTACCCAATAGAGTTTTATAAACGATTATCGAAGACATATAAACATAATCGATTTCACGTGTTGAAGTAGAGGATAATCAATTACCTTGTGCACATAATTGATTATACATGTTTTTAAAAGATAATCGATAATGCGTGTAAATACGAGGGATAATCGATTATGTGTGGTTTGGGTTGTTTGGTGATTTCTTTGTTTTTGATTTTCATTTTATGAAGTTAACTTGGTTTGTTTGTTGTGTACAGGTTATAGCAACATGTTTCCAATGTTCATAGTTTGGCTCACATTCATTTATAACCACTATTTCCTTAGAATGAATTGGTTTATTGTGGTTTTATAGGTATTTGTGTTGTTGTAGTCTTTGTGGTTAGCTGCTAGTGGTGTGCAAAGAATCTGAGGCAGTTTCATAATCCAAATCTGAGTCTTCTTCTTTCTGTAAGTGTTAAACTTTGGTGGATGCGTGTTTGGTTTGTATGGAAATCACTTTGTGGACTTGGTTTGTTGATGAATAAGTTGAAAACCAATTTTTTTTTTTTTTTTTTGTATTTGGTTAACTGTAAATAGTTTGGTTGATTAGAGTGTTAAACATATAAAAAAAATAATCATATCGAAAAATATTTGTTTATTTCAATGGTATACATGGAAAAAATTATGTTTAATGATTTCAAAAATTTGTTTTTGTGTAACTTAATATATGTGTTTAACAATGTGATTGTGTATTTAATTTGTGTTATAAAATTGGTTTTAATAAATATGTTGTTTACTTAAATTTACATTTGAAATTTGTAATTGTCGAGAGTAACCCTACTACTAACCCTAGCACTATCCCAAAACATAACCCAAAAAGTAACCCTAACCCTAATAAGTAACACTAACACTAACCCAAACACTACTCCCTAATCCCTAACCCTAACCATAAACCATACCTTACCAATAAATTTTATCACTAACCCCTAACCATTAACCTAAATTTATGGTTGTTTGGATGTAAATTAAACTTATATGATTGTTTGTGTTAAAGGATTTGTGACCATGGATAACGATAACCATTGGTCTATGTATTTTGACGATGTCGAGCTCGAATGACATGAATCCTGATTTGTTATTGTGGACTTCACATTAATTTTACAAATACAAGAACAAATTAAATTGCAGATGCAAGTAACAACAATGAGAATCTTTTGCATAGTTGCATATGGATTGAATATGTTGCATGTGTTATAAAAAACAAATAACTCCATACCGAAGTTCGTATCACAAAAGAGTGTCATCGACAAGAATTGATGTCGTACTTGGTCCACAGTGAAAGATCTCGTGACATTATTCGCATTGGTTTGGAAGCATTTATTCAGTTATGTCAACGAATAAAAGGAACGAGGATTGTAAAGAATGCATTCTAATGAACTATTGAGGAACAAGTCGCTAAATTTGTACACATAATTGACTATAATGTGAAGAGTTAGAGTAATTCATTCTTCTTTCATTGTTATGGGAAAACAATGTCCCATCGCTTTCGTAATGTTTTGAGTGCAAGATGTTGGAGGAAGAGTTCTTAATTCAACCAAATGGGATCGATGTGCAACTGCACATCTTAAACAACAACCAATTTTATCCATACTTAAAGCTACCAATCTGAGAAACAAGACTTGTATAAATAATTAATCTTATATGAGTTTTTATGATTTATGAATGCAAATTTATTGCCTAGTAGGGTTGTTTATGTGCCATAGATGACACTCATGTTCGTGTGAAGGTCCCACGAGCAGATGCTCTTTGTTTTCGCAAAAGGAAAGATTGGCCAGTTCGAAACATATTCGTAGCTTGTGATTTTGACCTGAAATTCACATGTGTTCTTACTGAGTGGGAAGGAACAACCTTTGATTTGGGGACATTGAAGGATGCATTTGTACGAGAGGATTCATTAATAATTCTGGAAGGTGACTTGAGTTTGTTTTTGAGCCCATTCGGTCACAATACTTATAACTAATAACAATGTTCACAAATGACTATAGGAAAATATCACCTTGGAGACAAATGTTTTATGTTAAAAAATATCATGGAGTTCGATACCATTTTAAAGAGTACTCCCGAAGAGGTCCACAAAATGGTTATGAGTTGTTCAATCAATGTCATTCATCACTTCGAAATATAATGGAAAGAACATTTGGTGTCATGAAAAAAATTATTCCTAATTATAGCTAGCGGAGTAGAGCCTCATTACTCTTTAGAGACTATGGACAAATATTGTTTTAGCATGTTGTATTTTTAATAACTTTCTTCATGGGGTTGATAATGATGAGTCTTTGATCAAAGAAGATGACCGTGAGTTAATGGAAGCAGTTATAGATGTGTCACACTCACAAACTTGTGAGGATGACTATAGGAACGACTCACACATTCAGGATACTATATGAAATGAAATGTGGACAAATTATTGTATTAATTAATTTTATGTAATCAATATTTATATTTTTGTAAGAATTATTTGTTGGTTTAATGTTGACATTCAACCTTTATTTCCAATTTAGGTATGCAATTGTTTTTGTTATTATGAATGTTTTATACTTTTTTATTAGGTTTTAACAAGGATTGCAATTGTCATTTCATCAACTTGGTAAGGGACGTCCTCGTCCACCTTATTGGAGTCAATGGGACCTCTGGGCTTTGTTTTAATTGCAACACACCAACCACATTTATCTACTCGAAATGTTGGAAGTGGGACATAGTAAACTTGTGTGACATTGTGTGCAAGAATAAATGGATCAAAAGGTTGGTATCTTGAACTCATTTGAATATTTACAATTCCATATATAGAATTCACTCTTGTACCTCTTCTGGATGGATCAAACCATTCACAATAGAAAACAACAACTTTCTTGGGATAAGTTGAACTATTGTACTCAAGCTCGTATATTTTATTAATGATCCCATAAAAATCATCTTCACCTCCTTCGGTACGGCACTTCATGTAAACGCCACAATTAATTGTCTTTGTTCATTTACTCCATGTATCATTATGGAATTTGTACCAATTGATAATGTATGTGTTCCATTCTTTGACGCATTTCATGTGCCAATTTGATAAATCCCTTAGGTCTTGATTTCTCAAACTTAATGGCTTGTTATAAACCTACACATGTAAGAAGTATAAATTACATATTCATATATAATTAATGGAAAGACACATACATGTTCCTTAAACCATGTAGGAAAATGCGAGTGTATATGAGTGGAAGCACTTTTTTTAGGTATTTGCTCCATCATCAAGAATGAACTGTAAAAAATAGAGGACTACAACGATCAACTTAAGTTGCCTTATATGAACATAGCAATAAATTGAACCAAATTATTACAACATACTCAAGATATTATTTAACTTCACTGCAGTTGATTAAAACATGAACATGAGCTTAATTTAATTCAGCATCACTTAACCAATGGTTAACTGCCCTCCCTCTGTGACGTCCAAGTGAATGAAAGATTGATAACTTTGACACACGTGTTTGACTTTCAATTTGTATTTCATTCCTTGTATTTTGCGGTGAAAACATGAAGCTATTGTAATAAAGGGAACAAAAGTATGTAATCTCATGATGCAAGTACGCTGCACAAATTGATCATTCAACTCTGACTTTATTCTTGACTGGTCGTTTTGAATCACCCATGAATCTGTATGAAAATGTAATTATATAATGAAGGATCACAATAATACAAATTAAATTATGCAAATATAGTGGAAGAGTTAACCACCTTTCAAATGGGTACATCCACCTCTATTGCACTGGTCCACCGAGCAATGCTTCATATGGAAAATGAATTTCCATTGAATCAAAGATTCCAAGGGAGAATATTCTTTCGAATTTGAAAATAATAATTGGAATATTTTCCTTCAACCTTCTTAGTGATTCCCTCTTTAATGTTGCAGAACACAAATCCTTAAAGAAATGACTAATTTCAATAAGAGGATTTAAAACATGCATAGACAATAAGCTAAATGCAATAGGAAGTAAGGTCTCCATGAATACATGACAATCATGACTTTTCATCCCATGAATCCTTCCCTTTTCAACATCAACACATCTGGTCAAGTTGGAAGAATAACCATCTAGCGTTCTAAGTTCCTTGATCCAACGACACATTGACTTAGCTTCATTTGTACTCAAAGTGTAATTTGCTTTAGGCTTTAATATTTTTTTGTTATCTTATGGTTGCAACTCCAAGCCTCTTTGCCTAAAATACAAAGCTATATCTCTTCTTGTTTTGTTATTATCTTTTGTCTTGCTAGTGACATTCATAATGATATTGAAAATTTTATCAAAGAATTTTTTTTTTCAATATGCATCACATCATGATTATGCCTTAACAAATTATCTTTCCAATATGGAAGATCCCAAAAAAGGCTCCTTTATGTCCAATTGTGCCACTCTCCATATCCACGTATCTTTGTGACACCACTTTCATAAACTTTTGAGAAATCTTTCACTCTACTCCAAACTTGTGAAGGTGTCAGCCTAGGAGGTCACCCATCTCTTTCGGCTTCCCCTTTTCGAAGCGCTTTGATGTTTCTCCTAAATGAGTGATCATTAGGTAAAAACCTATGATGCGAGTCAAACCAACAACTTTTATGACCATACTTTAATGTGAACGACTTAGTATGTCCCATACAATGCAAAAAAGCTAATCTACCATGTGTGCCCCAACTAGATAACATCTCATAAGCAGGAAAGTCATTAATAGTCCACATTAAAACTGCCCTTATCATAAAATTTTGTTTCCTCAAAATATTATATGTTAAAACACCATTCCACAACTTATTCAAGTGCTATATTCAAGTCCACATTACTATCATTTTGTACGGTTTCATATGCTACATCTTCGTCACGATCAATCCAAATCCAGTAGTTAGGTTTGAACCCATGTTTATAAATATGAACTTTTACGACTTCATCTTTCAAAATTTTGATACAATTACATTTAGTGCACGGCATCTAATCCCTCCATCTAGTTCATAATATTTGTAAGTTTGAGCTATTTGGATGAATTCTTCAACTCCTATCACAAAAGACTCCTTTAAACCTTTTCTACTACTACAACTTTGATCATACACCCAAACACGACTAATAGGAACATTGACCATGTTCTGCTACAATGAATATAACATGATCAATATTTGCAATTGTTGTTGGATATAAGAACTAATGTCTTAATAGTTTTTACTAAAAGAATAAAACTTACAAAGCCTTATTACAAAAATTTAAGAAGTTTTCAACAACTAGTTTACTCAAGTTGTATAATTGCTAAACATAATTTGCACCAATATTTCAGCATGCAAAAGTAAAAAAGATTTAAATCTTTTATCACTGTACTTTTAAATAAAGTTACCTTTTGAATTTTATATATCTAATTTTATCTTAACTAGTTCAAAAGACTTGAATGTGTCATTGTCTTTTTTTTTCTCTTATCTGTTAATCTTTCTATTGACAATTTAAATTTATTCTACGAATCCGATTCTGAATATACTTGGTAAGAATCTTAAAAATAAATACATGAATAGGAGGAAAGAAAAACAAGAAGGAAGTTCTTTTTTATTTTTTATTTTTCTTATTTAATCATGGTAAAAAGGTGAATGATAAAATTAATTTAACCTTGTATTTTGTAACTTTATTTTCATGAAATTAAATAATTATAAAATGATCTTCATCCAAAATTTTACTTGATTTTTTATCTCCTAAAATATCAACAAATAAATAAGTACATGATTAATTTGATTAAGATTTAATCAAAATTTATTGGTTAGTTTCAAACTAAAAAAATGAGTTATGAGTAATTAAATATAATTGCTCAATAATTAAGTAAAATAATGGAAAAAAAAAACTAGTACTTTATCAATAATGATTAGGTAGAAAATATTAAATGCAGTTAACTTTTTTCTTTGACAAAAGTTGTAATGAATAAATTTATTTTATACTTTACACACCTAAACTCTTACTATGTACATACTTCTAATATGTTTCTAAAATTAAAACATGCTACGTAATTTTTCAAAATACACTACTATAGTATATATTTTTTTATCTTCCTGTTATTGGAAAAATAAGACTGTAAATTTTATACTTCTTATGATTTTAAAAGGAAAAAGTTTGACAATTTTCGTAATAATCAAATATAAAAGCGTTTATATTTCCTCGAATTTCTTTGTAGCGTGGGGGAGTTTCAAATAGTAAATTGGGGGTGCCAATAAGAGACTTCTTTAACAGTTTATTTCAAGCCCAATAAGATTGTAAATGATTCAAATTTGGCAGTTTCTTCCTGTACCCTTACGTTTTTCTTCCTGCACCCCATCATTTTGAAAATTCCAAAACTAACCTTAACCTTTTTTTTGAAAAAGGGCAGTGTGGTGGAGTTGGTTTGACACATTTTTTTTTTCACTCATCTTAGACGCTGGTGGCTGGTGGAGGGTTATTTTAATTGTGCGGAGCAAGTTGGAGGAGTGAGTTGAGTTGCCAAAGTGTTGCTTGCCTTCTAGAAGTAAGAATTAAGTTTTTTTTATAAGAGCATTGGTAGTTATGGAGTTTTTGTGGTTACTGGAAATTGGGATCTGGGAGTTTGTTATGGACTAATCAATCCAAAAGTGAAAATGTGATTTTCGGATGCACTAGTATGTAAGTAAATCATTTTGTTTTTTGGATCTAGGGGTGTTCTGGAAGTAAAATTTTAATAAATTATAGATTTCCAGATTGCCGAATCTGGAAGCCTAATTTTTGTTACGGAATGATGGATCCAAAAGTTATTTTGACTTATGAATTTATGAATCCAAAATGCATATTTTGAATTACTATTAATAGATCTGGAATGATTTTTTTGAATTATGGATTGTTGGATCCAGAATGAATTGTTTGAATTATGGATTACTGGAATCTTACCGAACTCACCAATCCGAAAGATTTACTAATTTTCTAATCTGGGATTTTTGCAGATTTAATAATCTGGAATGCGAAAAAACAAATATAGATTCTTTTTTTTCGTAAAATTATCGGACTGCATTGTCTGGAATACTACATATGAACTGTAGAAACAAAAATCCGAAAAAAATGGAACTATAGATTTGAAAACTAAAAAACTTACTTACCTTATTCTTCGAACAGGGAACCGTCAAGAGAAACCATCCAACCACCACCAAGTTACCGAGATACCACCGACCACCACTAACAGAAATGCCTTCCTGTGCCAAGAAACAGAGCAACGTTGCCACCATTTATAGAGAAGTGGAGTCTCTCTGTGCAATCTATGGGCAAAGGAAGAAAAAAGAGTAATGTGGGTCTTATTTGTATTTTAGGATTTTTAAAAGATATTAGGGATAATTGTCTTTGCATAACATTATGGGGATGCAGGAAGAAAAATGTAGGAGAGCAGGAAGGAAACTGCCTTCCAATTTTATAACAGTTTATTTCAAGCCCAATAACAGTTTAAAAGGTGGTGTGTGTATAAACAAAGGGTTGATAAATAGAAAATACCATAGGCCCAATGAATGGGCCCAACTTTATTTGGTAAGGGTGGTGCGGAACACAATAATGTGGTAGCGAACAGTGAAATTACTGGACCTGAAGACCCAGGTTTATTTTACACACGTTGCAACTAGGGGTGAACATATTAAACCAAGCGATCGGAAAAGTACAAGGGCCCAAAATACTTTCAGTTTATTTCAAGTTCAATAACAATTTAAAAGGTGGTGGGTTTATAAAGGGATGACAAAGACGGTTTTTTGTTGCTCCTCCATCACTTCATCAACCAGTTCCATAATTTTAAATTTCCAAAATTATCCTTCAGTAAAAAAATAAAATTAGAAATAATGTTTTATATTATGAATTACGTAATCCAAAAGTCAAAAATTATAACTTTTAAATTATGTAATCCATAAGTTATTTAACAACTCACTATAATTCATAACTTATTTAAGAAAATAAACCTACCGAATTACGTAATCTAGAAATAAAAAATTACCACTTCTAGATTACATAATTTAGAAGTGGTAATCTTTTACTTCCGGATTACGTAATTCAGTAAGTTTATTTTCTTCAATAAGTTTTGGATTATGTAATCTGGTATTGTGAGTTGTTAAATAGGTTTTGGATTATGTAATTTGAAAGTTGTAATTTTTGACTTCTAAATTAGGTAATTCGTAGTGTAAAACATTATTTCTATTTTTATTTTTCACTGAAGGGTAATTTTGAAAATTTCAAAATTTATGGAGGTGTCTGGAGAAGTAATGCAAGTGCAAGAAGAAGCAGTTGATGGCAAATAGCAAAACTCCTGGGCCAGATTAATGGGACCAAACGTATTTGGTAAGGGAGCTGCGAACCTTAATACTGTGATTATGAACAGTGAAATTAATAGCCAGTAGAGTCAGTTTTATGTTCGTAAATGCAGTGTAGTTATTAAAATCGTGGTGCAAATAGCATAAATGTTGGGAGTGAACATATTAAAAGAGGGGGTCCGAAGGGGCCCAAATTTTTTTCAGAGTTCATTAAGGCAATTGCTTCCTGCACCATATCACTGCACCTAGTTCTAGGGTAAAAGACGAAAATGCCCTTACAAAATGAAATACATATAAAAATACATTTTGAACCCCTTCTCTGAAATGAATTTTTTTTTTGCGGATTTTCGTATCTGGAATAGTGTTTTTAATTTTGGTTTTTGGATTTTTATTTTCAAAACACAAAAATCTCTTCCACAATGCATTATTTTCAATTCCAGATTTTTATTTTCAAAATAAAAGACATTTTTGAAATTTTAAAATTGTGTTGGGTGGAAGTTGAAAAATGTTGGGTGTAGGAAGAATTTACCGTTCATTAAAGCTCTGTCTTGCCACCCTCATCAACCGTCAACAACCAAGTTCCATTTCAATCATACAAGAACAAAATCTATCATCTAAAATCTAAAATCAAAATCAAAACCAAAATCAAAACATTCATTAAAAAAACCGTCCACCACACAATTCAATACAGACAAAATTACGTACAAATTGAACCCTAAAAAGGACATCATAATCAATTCACTCAGCTCACGATCTACTCCTACAATAGTGGCGCCAATGAACTCGCAATTTTGAATCTCACCTATAAATATTTCTTATGTCTGTTTTCTCACTTCCATTTTTTCTATTTTGACTAAACCCTAATACGCCTCAATTTTCTTTATCCAGTATTCCACAAATTACTCAGCGATCCATACCGACGAATCCATAAATATGATTTTAAATGTATGACTTTCAATATCCGTTGGTCAGTGTTTGTCGATAAAAATGTCGGTGTTTTTTTTTTAATATTAAATATTATTATTAAAATTTGACATTTATCATTTGCGTCTAATGCATATTTGGAATATGCAATTGGAGAGTAAGAAGGAACAACCCATGAACAAATAAAAGCTTCTTTTTGTGAAGAATTAATTATTGATTGATCTTCCATTTTCCTTAGTCTTGTAAACTTTTTTCAAAGTAGTGTAGGCTTTATCTTGAGCTAGTATTTGGGTCATTTTTCATGAGTCATGTATTGTGCCAATTAAAGTAGGGTGTAAGTAGGAAAAGAGAGTCTAGCTAGAGTTACAATTGGGCCTCCTTGGGCCCAATGCAACTTTAGACCGTCTTGGATGCACAAATAAAAGTCTAGAGTGCAAGTAGAAAGCATGGAGTGGATATAACGTCTAATACATGACAAGGAAGACACGAATATCCACATGGTATCCCCTCATGTAAGAGGATTTCCACCCATGAAGAAGGGCCACTTGTCAGCCTCTAATTTGAGAGGATTTGCTCTAACGAGAGGAAGAAATTTGTCACCATGGGAGTGGAGAGTTTTTAGGGTTAAAATTTTTACCTTGGTTGCCCTTAGCACTATAAATATAAGTACTAACCCTCTTGTAAATTAGCTTAGAATTGATACAGAAATGTTGTCCAAGTTTGTGCATTCTTTGCTCACTCTTTGTTAATACTAGTTTTTTGTCTAGCTTAGAACTTCTTAGGAGTTGACCTAACCTCTTTTAAGCCTCTATATTCACTAACCATTTCTCCATTCAGTTTCTTCATCCATCTAATCCACACAAGTCATTCATCAAATCGCAACATATCAAAAAAATTACAAAGAGCTACATGGACTCAAGTTTAGGACTACATCACCCTTTATATAGGCTTTGGAAAAAAAATCCATAACAAACTAAAAACCAGATACTGGTGATAACCATTATCTCTCAACATATTGCTTCCTCCATCTTCATCTATTCTTCCTACACCTCTATACATGTGGAGAAAAATAAAAAATTCTCTTTATGCAATTTTGTAGGAAAGACTCTAAATTGTATGTTAACTTCTTGCAATTTGGAGTATCATATGTGAATTCTAGAGTATGCAATAACTATAAAAGGTATTCTTAAATAATATGAGATAATTTCGAGATTAAAGGTAAATTTTAGCAAAACTAAGATAATAGGAGTGGGAATGAAAGGGGGAGTGCAAGAAATATATATGCATCAATTCCAAACTACAAAACAATGACAACCAAAGAAAATACTTGTTCTGACAACCAGTTCTAGATAAAATTAGAAAAAGATTAGTAAAATGGAAAATAATGTTCCTATGATATGGAGGGAGGGTATGTTTATTAAAATCATTGTTAGCATTAATCCCATTGTTCTACATGTCTTTATTCAAACTACCAGCCAGGGTGGAGGGGGAAATTAGGAAAATCCAACTTAAATTTCTATGGGGTTGGAATAAAGAAAATAGAAAATAGCATGGATCAAAAGTGGGAGAGAGTGCATAAAGAAAAGGAGAAGGGGGATTGGGAGTTAAGGTTTTGAAATTATTTAATAAGACCTTATTGGATAAATGGAAGCGAAAATTGTTCACTAATACAAAGAAATTATGGAAATAAATAATACCGTCTACTATGATCCAGAAGTAGAATGAGAGAAAATAAAATTAGATAATTCTTTGCGTAATACAAAAAGTATACTGTCCACTACTATTGCATAATACAAAAAGTGGAGAGAAAGAAAAAATGTTCATGGAACTATGGAAGATGAAACCCTACCAATGATAATTCTTTGCGTAGAGAGTGTTCCTAAATGGTGCATCAAACAGAGATAATTTAATAAAAAAGTGTTAATTTAAGCATGTGAAATGTGTAGAACATGTTATGTAAAAAATTAGGGGGTTGGAGTAGGTAGTACTCTACTATAACATAAAAGAACACCAATATAAATTTGTTAACTTGACATAATAATTATGCTATGCGAAAAACTGCTCATAATCATCACCTGCAAGTGATATATAAAGCGCATAATTAATAATATAAACCATAAAAAAAAATTAACAACTTGATTATGCATGGTTAATATTAAATGTTTTCACTATCTTCCTTTCATTTACTATAAACATACTTTTTTCCTCCTTTTCATTTACTACTATTATAAATGAACTATGATTAAAGTTTAGATGAGAAAATGGTTATGATAATATGAAGAGTAAGTTTAATTATACATTTTAAGTTTTTATTTTCAAAAGATTAAACAAAATATTTTCTATTTATCTTTAGGTATTTTTTTTAACACAAGAGAGTCGTTTCAAGCCAAATGATAATAGTATTAAGTTCCAAAAATTAAGACAACTTTTTTGTGTGCGAAATTCATCTATAGTTATTCAGCTAAAAAAAGTAAAGCTTAAATTAGGTTAGTCCTTAATAAAAAAACTCGAGAATGTAACAGTTCATTTTAACTTTCTAAAAAGAAATTGAGATGCATGCATGTTGACACGGATACTACATAAATAATAATTTTCTAAAAAAACAAGAATACAAAATCTTAAAAATATAGTACAATAGAGTTATGTCGTGTTGTCTTACGTAATTAAAACGGATAAATTTTAGATGTTACTTTTAAGAAATATGCAAATTGTCACAGTAAAGTATCACGTTAAAACCTGAAATATAGATAAAATTAACAGCATATGAAAATAAACACACATTTTTTTAATTTTTATCAGCAGAAGCACACATAAGTAATACAGTCAATATTTAGTGACACAGTTCATCACTTCACCTTTACTCAATATTCATGATGGTTCATCACTTTTAATCTCACACATTACATAATATAAATAATAATGTATTTCATCACCAACTTGGTAGAATAACACAATTCTTTTCTTAAAACACAATCATGCGTAGTAGAATAGGGACACTGCATCCACTTTATGCCTTCAATCTCCTCATAATTACTGCAATATTGGAGTCAACAACACAGACTCAACCTATACAAATTATAAAAATAATTACTATACTTTCATAAGTGATTAAGAAAAAATATGAATTTAATTATAGAAGTAAAATTAGCATTATAGTGAATATTGAGCTATTCAAAAGTCTCACAACTAAAACATGACAAAGAGATATTTTTTTATGTATTATATAACACAAAATGACACTAATATAGAATTGCTTACCTAATCAGATGTAATCATCATGTTATGTTGTGAAAAACTGCTTGTAATTAATCATCACCTGCATGCGCATAGAGAAAATGATAGGATAACTCACCATAAAAAAAAACTAACAATTTAAGTAGCATTATTTAATATTTGATGTACCATATTCACTATCTTCATCAGTATCTGGAGTGACATCGGAAGCATCTTTAGCCTATTTAAAACAAAAAGAATATATATGTTAATTTTAAGCACAATGCAACTAAGAAAACACATTACGCTAAAAATAATTTCTGAAAATATTGTAATACATGAAATGAGAATTTCTGCTTGAAAATACTTTATATTCATAGTATTAACTATATAAATAGAAGTTTTAGTTGTTATAATAAATGCTAAAAATGATGTTTTAAATTTTATTAGTCTAAATTTTTAATATTCTCAGCTGCAACCTATTTGACTATTGATTGTAATATTTTAATCAAGATAACTAGCTATTTTTATGTCTCAATACACAAACACAAGTATATTTTATTCCTAGCTTTTATGCTTAATACTTGATATCAGAGGATTTTTGTTCTTGATCTAGAACTTGAATGTTATTAAAACTACTTTCTTTTTTCTAAAATAAATCAAATCAATCAAAGATTTTAATTGCTAGAACAAAGTTGTGATAATTAGCAATTGTTGTTTCATCCTCAATGCATAAATTAAATGATTAAATGATTGCAATCAAGGAATTGATTATGGTGATTTGATTTCTAGATAATCAAGATTGAGGGATAAATTTGGTTTGATTTTAAGGAACAAATGAATGTAGAATGTATTGCATATATGATTGATAAATGACTATCAATTTCAAAGTTTATTCAATCTCAATACATAATCATACTTGAAAATACTACCTTTTTAATTATCTTGAATCATTTATTTAAGTATGTTCTGCAAACCCTTTCAATTTAGTTCTTACTTTTTACAGTATTAAATTAATTCATATCTTCTACTACCTTTTATGAAGGAAAGTACATTTACTATTGTACTTTCTAATCTCTAAGGATACAACGAATCTTTTATCAACTATACTACAGTTGACTCAATACACTTGCCGAGAGATCACTTTTGCTAGAATTTCAAGGTGCTTATGTGGATTGTATAAAAAGGATATGAGGAGCCACAAGATAAAGAAAAATTACCTTAAGATGAGATGAAAACTTTATTAAAAGCAAGGAAAAAGGATCAACAAGCCCTTACTCCCATCCATTAACGTTTGGATGACATCATGTTCGAGAAGCTTGTCTATGTTACTACGTTAGAAAGTTTGGGAGATCTTGGAAAAATCCCTCCAAGGTGTCGACAAAGTGAAGAAGATAAGACTTCAATCACTAAGGAGTGACTTGGAAGCTTTGGAGATGAATGATTTTGAATCAATTTAGAATTATTGCTCAAGAGTAAAAACAATTTTTAATTAATTGAAGAAATATGGAGACCAAATACAAGATGTATGTGGTAGAGAAGATCCCCCATTCCTTGACTCCAAAGTTCAATTATGTGGTATGTTTGGTTGAAGAGTCAAAAGATCTTGACTCCATAATCATTGAAGAGTTAAAAGGTTCTCTACGAGCTCATGAAGAAAGAATGAAAAGGAGATAGGAAGAGACATTAGAACAACCCTTCAAAGCTCAAACTTCTTTGAAGAACAATGAAGGATTTAGGAGTCAACAAGGACATGGATGAGGAAGAGTACATGCTCATACACAAGCAAGAAGAGGACATGCTCATTCACATGGAGAAAAAGGATATGCTCATGCACAAGGAGGAAAAGAAAATGGTAACAATGACTCAACAATGAAGAAATAAGTTATTTATCATAAAGAGTCAATGGAAAAGCAATAGGAAGAGGTCGTGGTTATTTTCAAAATGAAAGAAGGTCTGAGAAATCTAAAGTGGAATGCCACAATTGCTATAAGCTCGGTCATTTCTATTTCTCTTGGGAATGTTGTCTTAATGACATGGAGAAAATAAACTTGTTAATGAAGAAGAAGATCCAACTTTGTTACTAACATTAAAAGGTGAAGAAAAGGACGTCGATTGTTCATGATACTTAGACAATGGTGCTAGTAATCACATGTGTCAATACAATGAGAAATTTGTGAAGCTTAATGAGAATGTTTCTTTTAGAGACTCATCAAAAGTTCAAATTGAATTACATCGTACAATTATAATCTCTTCCAAAGATGGAAGTCATAAGTTGATCAATAATGTTTATTAAGTGTCTAAATTAAAAAGTAATATTTTGAGTCTAGGACAACTTCTTGAAAAAGGATGTGTGATTCTCATGAAAGATAAATATTTTGTGGCTTAAAGATCAAAATGAAAATTTGATTGCTAAGGTGCTTATGTCAAGAAACAAAATGTTTATATTGAATCTAAAAACTATTGAAGGAAAATATTTGAAGGTGAGTGTACAAGATAAAACATGGTTTTTGCTCATGAGGTTTGGACACTTAAACTTTGGATCCCTTAAAAGTTTGGGAGAAAAAGAGATGGTGAAAAAGATGCCTACAATAAAAATTCCTAATCAATCTGGGAAACATGTCTTCTTGGAAAGCATGTGAGAATAAGTTTTGCAAAAATAGATGCATTAAGAGTAACTATGCCACTTCAACATGTATATACTAATGTATGTGGTCTAATCAATCTACCTTCATTAAGTAAGAATAAATATTTCTTACTCTTCATTGATCATTTCAATAGAAAAATATAGGTATATTTTCTCAAACAAAACTCATAAGCTTTTGTTGTTTTCAAGAATTTCAAGGCTCTAGTTGGAAAAGAGAATCACTTTGAAATCAAATCTTTGAGATCTGATCAAGGATGAGAATTCAATTCAAGGAAGTTCAATGATTTTTGTACAACTCATGGAATTTGTTGTCAATTGACTGTTCCTATATTGCCACAACAAAATGTAACAGTTGGGAGAAAAACTAGAACCATTCAACATGACCAAATGCATGTTAAAATCTTAAAATATGCTTAAGAAATTTTGGGCTAAAGCTATTTCTTGTGTAGTCTATATGTCTAATCTCTCCCCAACATCAAAAATAAAAAATCTCAAGAAATGTTTTTTATAAGCAAAAAATAAATTTAATTAATTTGGATCATTTGAGAGATGCTCCAATCCTTTTTTACAAAACAAAAAAACTTAGGCTATTTGTCACAACCTCCTTCAATACCCAAAAAAGTAACATTACATATGTAGTTCCTTACTTTAATAAAATACCTCAAAAAGAATATTAAAGTCTTATGCTATTTCCACTGTTTCGTCAATAATTAACACTATCCAGATAATACAATGTAATGCCCCTGATATAACCCAAAAACTTGAATGATGTGAACATTCATTTTTATTTATGAGTCCCAAAAAAAATGATAACACTATTATAGGTAGGTCTTTAGCCTCAAGAAGAGTCGAATGGAAGGAAGCCTAGTGTTAATCATTTGCATGTGTAGGAGTATAGCATACACTTCATGCAACAAAATAAGAAAGATCCAAGTTGAATAATCGAAGTGCCAAACATGTCTTTGTTGGGTGTGACACTACAAGAAATTTGCTAATTACCCACTGATAATTACATACGAATATAAATCCGTATGTAATACATGAAATACATACAGATTTTACGTACGAAATAATTTCCGTATGTAAAGTTTGGTTACATACGGATTTTTTCGTATGTAACAATATCTAATGGCGCGAAAAAAAGGGAAAATTTTTAGATAGATCCGTATGTAAACAACAATGTGTATTAAATACGGAAATTATACACGGATTTTTTAAGTTTTAAAAAAATAAAAAATTTGAAATGGTTTAGGGTGGTTTTGTATATGCGCGAGAGTTGTCACTGCTATCACTCCTCCGTGATGCTCATTTAAAGGCTACAATCCAAGCAATGACAAAGCGGCAAGTTATGATGTTGACTTTGATGAAGAAATTACGAGGAACTAGGAGGCTCAAGAAGAAAAGACTCATGTTTTTCTTCTATATCTTGGAGAAAAATGAGAAGAGAAAGAAACTGCAATCCAAAGAGCCTTTCCTCTTAATTCACCTCCTCCATCAGCTACATCTCATGCTGAAAAAGAGATTATAAGTGAAAGGCCAAGGAAGACACAAGATATATGTGAAATCTATGATAGGTTTGATGAAGTCACTTGTAATCTTGAAGAATTGTATTGCCTTCAAATAGATAGTGAGCCATTGGATTCTGAAGAAATTGTGAAAGATAAAAGGGGGAGACATGTGGAGGAAGAGGAGATCAAGTAAATAGAGAAGAATGATACTCTAAGATTAACAACTTTTCCGAAAAGTCATAAAGTAATTGGAGGAAAATGGATGTACAAGGCTAAAATAAAAAGAATGCTAATGGAGAGGTGGAAAGATACAAAGCATGAATTGTTGTAAAAGGCTATGAGCAAAAGCATGGAGTAGACTATGATGAGTTTTATGCACCTGTCATCCACATGGGCACAATCCGTTGATTAAATTTCTTTGGCACCTCAAATGAAGTGGAAGATTTATTAACTTGATGTGAAGTCTGCATTCTCAACTAGCTATATAGAAAAATAAGTGTATATGAAGCAACCTTTAGGCTTCATAGTTGAAGGACATAAATATAGGGTTCTAAAATTGAATAGAGCTTTATATGGATTAAATTAAGCACCAAGAGTATGGTAAGTACTTCCAAGATAATGCTTTTAATCGATGCATCAACGAATATGTTTTTTATTTCAAAACTCATGGTGATGGAGATTATTTTGATTGTTTGTCTCTGCGTGGATGATCTTATAATCTTTGGCAACAATCCAAGCTTGTTTGAAGAATTCAAGAAGGCAATGTCATATAGTTTAAGATGACAAACATAGGGCTCATGTCATACTATTTGGGCCTATAGGTTTAAGCAATTGGAGGAAGATATATTCATTTCTCTAAGAAAGTTATGCAAAAGAGATTTTGAAGAAATTTAAAATGTTTGATTGTAATCCAGTTAACACGGCTATAGAGAGTGAGATAAAATTATCAAAGTCTGAAGATGGTGAAAATAAGAATCCAACTCTATTCTAAAGTCTCATGGGAAGTTGAGATACTTAACATATACCAGGCCTAATATTTTGCATGCGGTTCGAGTAGCAATTCGATTAACGAACACTCTCACTTCTACTCATATGAAAGTTTCTACGAGGAACTCTCTTATTGAAAAGGTACTCTTGATTATGAGTTATTTTTTTCTAATGATTTCAAACTCATGGATTTTGTGATAATGATTATGTTGGAGATATCAATGATAGAAAGAGCACTAGTGGCTTTATATTTTTCATGGGAGGATGTGTTTTTTCATAAAGTTCAAAGAAACAACCAATTGTAACACTTTCATCATATGTGAGTCAAAATATGTGGCAACAACTCCATGCACTTTTCATGCAAATTAGCTATGGAGATTATTGAAAGAACATCATTTGCCACAAATAAAAGCTACAAAGATTACATAGATAACAAGTTTGCACAAGCATTAGCAAAGAATATGGTATTTCATGATAAAAAAAAAACACATAGACACAATATATCATTTCATAAGAGAATCCATTACTAGAAAGAAAGTGAAACTTAAGTATGTCAAAACTCAAGATCAAGTTGCATAAGTCTTCGCGAAGCCACTAAAGTTTGAAAAATTTTAAAAGTTAAGAGCAAATTTTGGTGTGAAGAAGAAAATTTCAAAATAAGAGGGAGAAATATTATGATAATTTAAAATAAAAAAATATCTAGAATAACTATAGAATTTCTCTAACAAAATCTAGAAAATTTTTAATTGGAGAAGACTGTAGAAATTTTTATAGTGAAATTTTAATTAAAAAAACTCTCAGAAAAGAGTCTAAATGTCTTTATTAAAATTTTTAAATGTTTTGAAAATTGATACTTATAATTTTGTTTAGAATCTTGAGTCTATATATTTATAATTTTATTTAGTTATCATGACATCAAATATTGGTTCCAACGGATAGAGTATGTTTGAGACATGTAAAATAAATAAAATTTATTTTTATGAATATAAAAATTTATAATTATTTTAAATTATGTTTTTTTTTTCCTTTCATATGCAGGCGCGACAAGGAGTGAGGACGGTGGGGATGACGAAGATTGACATGGTCGGTTCGACTGGGGAGAGCGTGAAGCCACATAAGCACCTCTCTCTGCCACATACTAAATTGAATATTGATCCTAAATGTAGGGACGAATAAGGTAATTATACCTTTTTATTATCAGCAAGAAACATTATATACAATTGGACCACTTCAGGGGTAGTCAAACCCTTGTACAAAAGACTAAAACAACCATACAACACAACAACTTCCAGACAACTACACACCTAACCCTGCCAAAAACCGCAACCGCAACCGCAATTAAGCTAAAACGAGAAAAGGCATGCCAGAGGATCGATACAACAATCAGAATAAGAGAAACAAGCAGAGGGAAATTTAGAAGTAATCCAAGACCAAACCTTCAATTGAGCAAACGAAAAGATCTCAGAGCAATCCAACACTCCTCCTTTAAAATAATCTTATTCTTGTGACACAAAATCCCACTAACCACCACAATCCAAATATTTTCCAACTTGATTAGTGAGATTATTAACTAGGGTATTATTTAAATTATTAGTTTAATCAAGATGACGATGATGTAGTTGATTATGTACATGCAACACGTAAAGACCACAATAAAGGAATATACATATGAACATTTCACTCACTACATGTGAATTTATAAATTGTGATTATTTTTTATATATTTATTTTGTATGAACTTGTCTAATAATGTTATTAATGTTTGCTACGTTGTTTTTCTATAGAGATATGACTGACGACTAGAGTCCATTTCTTTTTAAGATCACCTCCGCCAAATCCACGAGAGGAGCTACTAGACTTAGGTCTCTCTCATTAAGAGCTGTTCGTGGTGATAATGCACCACTCACTATAGATGTTAATACTAGGTGGCATTTGGTCATATGGCAAATATGTTCAATAACTATCTTGGAGTGTTAGTACGTGAGAGAATCACCATTTTATTTCAAAACTCATGATAATGGAGATATTTTGATTGTTTGTCTCTACATGGATGATTTTATATTTACTAACAACAATCCAAGCTTGTTTGAAGAATTCAAGAAGGTGATCATATGAATTTGAGACGAAAGACATAGGGCTCATCATGTCTTACTATTTGGTCCTAAATGTTTAAGCAATATTAGGAAGGCATCTTGATTTCTCAAGAAAGTTATCCAAAAAAGGTTTTTGAAGAAATTTAAAATGTTTGATTCTAATCTAGTGAAAACACACCCATGGAGAGGGATAAAATTATCAAAGTTTGAAGATGGTGAAAAGGAGAATATTACTCTGTTCAAAAGCATTGTGGGAAGTTTGACATACTTAACATGTACAAGGCCTAATGTTTTGTATGCGGTTCGAGTAGTGGGTCGATTAAGGAAGATTCTAAGAGGATACTATGTTATCTTAAAGGTACTCTTGATTATTGGTTATTTTACTCTTTTTCTAATGATTTCAAACTCCATTAATTTCGTGGTAGTGATTATGTCAGACATATTATTGATAGAAAGAGTACCAATGACTTTATATTGTTTTATGGGAGAATGTACTTTTTCATGGAGTTCAAGGAAACAACCTATTGTAACATTTTTAACATGTGAGTAAAAATATTCAACAACTTCATGCACTTGTCATGCAATTCGGCTAAAAAGATTATTGAAAGAAATTCATTTGCAACAAATGAAAGTTACAAATATTTGCATACATAACAAATATGCCCAAGCCTTAGCAAATAACTTGGTATTTCATGATTGAAACAAGCATATAGACACAATATACCATTTTATAAGAGAATCAATTACTAGAAAGATCAAGTTTCATATATCTTCACGAAGCCACTAGAGTTTGAAGAGTTTCAAAGTTTAAAGAAAACATTGGAGTGAAGTAGAAAAATTCATATTAAAGGGAGGCAAATGTTATTATAATTTAAAATATCTCTAGAATAACTTAGTTACTCTAAGTAAATCTACAAAAAATTTAACTAGAGAAGGGTGTAGAAAATTCTAATGAAGTTTTAAATAAAGAAGATGCTAGAAAAGAGTATATATATATATATATATATATATATTAAACACCTATAAATATTATTCTATTTACCATTTTCAATAAAAAAAAAATTGAGTTATCTCTTTATCTTCTTACCTCTACCTCTAACAAATTCAAGGCACGAATAACTAGCCTTGTTTATGACTTTGTTATTGAAATCACCTTCCTGAATTAAATGAATTATATTTTTCTAAGGAAAAAAAATATAATAGCCTACTTATAAATTCTCCCGAAAGAAAATGTCTAGTAATTTTAATGAAAATGATAAATCATACTATCATGAGAAATTAAGAAGAATGCTATATATTCGTAGGGGCCATATACTCCAAATTTTATCATTCTCTATCAAGATTAAGACGTAAAAGTATGTGTACCTCTTCTTCAGAAATTCTGCGGACAGCAAAATTAAGATCACTTTCCAATCGGGGTTTCAAATATTCTGCAGAGTACCACTTTGTCAAATGATTTATTTTGTTGACTGCACTAAAAGTTTTCATTGAGCTGCACTTGATGACGTGGACTTCTTTCAAGGATGAAAAAGTTAAAGTAAAATTGCCAGCGTAAAAGCACCTCAGCTCTTTTAATCTTTTAAGATGCAAAACCTGTAGCTGCTCAAATATTATTTCTTCATCCTCAACACATCCCTCTGCAACAATTGTCATCAATCCCTCACAGTCTTTCACTACTAGATCTTTAAGTTCCATAAGATCTTTGGCTACAGATGCTGGAAACACGCTTGAAAGGCCTTTACATTCCTCAACATGTACTTCTTTTAGATGTTGCATGCGTAAAATTCCATGAGGATCTTCATTCCAAACATTCTCAAGATTTGGAAGCTTTGATAAAACCAATTTCTTTAGAGGAACTAATGTGTCTTTTGTACATTTGACATCAAAGATGGTTTTCACAAAATCACAGTTTTGAACTTTCAATATTTCTAATTTGGGTAATAGAGGAAGTAAATGGAAGGGTAGCACTGCATCTGATAAAAACTGGCATTCATCCACAGTCAATATGGCCAAGTTACTGAAACAGAAGTCGGGAATATGCAATGAGTCATACCATATCTCTTGTAGCCCTGGTCTACTTTTGAGATCAAGTTGTTCAAGCTCTGAAATCTGCTCATGCAAAGAATAAATAAAAATATGAAAATAATTATTTAAAAGACTCAATCATATATTTTAAATTAATACTTTACAAATACAAAATATTCACCAATTTATTAATAATTTATTTTTTATTATGAAAAAAACTCAATTGACTATATATATATATATATATATATATATTAATAAGGATTCTCTCATTTTTAACATTTTACTCTTTAGGTTTGTTACTCTTAAACTTAACTATTCATAGTAAAAAAATTACTTACACAGTAAAAACAAACTATCAACAATAAAATTATATAAATTCTTATTATTTATTTCAATAATTATTATAAAATAATTTTTTATTTTTTACATCAGAAAAAGGTGATTTCTACTGGTTTAAAATAAATTTTCTACTGAGTCACGGTTTTGTAATTTACAGTACTTTGACTTCATGACATGCCAAAAAAAGTTAAGAATTGAAATTTATAATTTTATTTAGTTATTGTACCGTTAGGACATGTTTGAGACATGTAAAATAAATAAAAGTTATTTTTATGAATATAAAAATTTATAATTATTTTAAACCATCTTTTTTTCTTTCATCTGCATATATACTACAGATTTTTGTAATGACAGGTAATTCATTACTTGATAAATTTTGTAACAAAAAGTTGAGATTGGTGAAAGATGCTAATCAGCTATAATATTTCAGAAGATTTTCGTTAATTTTGAATACCATTAATGTAGAGACAATGACATTTCATATATAGTTTTGATAATCACAAACAGTTTGTTATTTATAATTTTTTTTGTTTTGAAATATTTAAGTGCAGTACTTTTAAATTTTTTTACCAAAATTTTTATTATAGTTATTAATTAAAATTGTAAATAAAAATTATAATTTTGACTTTAAATTATAGATATACTTTGTAGATTTTAATTAGACGTTATAGAAAAAGATCGTAACAATTAAAACTACATCCATATTTATTTGTCAACTAGTCTTGCAGTAGGCTACTCTTAATAGTTAAAAAAAATATGAAGAGTAATGCAATATTATGACTATTATTTTGAAGAATTGTTTTACAAGGCGTGGCCTAGACTTGCAGTAGGATTCATTTATGAGTATTTATTTTGAAGAATTGTTAAATAAATTATAATAATTTTTCAACATATGCTATACATATATATGTCTATAATGAGCAATAGCGTATCTATAACCACGAGAATCAAAACAATGTTCGATAAAAAAAAATTAAACACATACCTTTTTTATAAATTCCTTCCTCATAGTAGAGTTGAGATCACTTTTCAATGGAATATCCTTTTTGTCATTAATTGTTACTTGAGACAACTTGTCTGTCTTTACAGTACCTTCACATAAAGTTTCCATCTCGTGGCAATCTCTTACTGATAATTCCTCCAATAATGGGAAACTTAAATTCCCTTTGTAGAACCTTCTGAACTTAGATAAGCTATCAAGATTCAAACAATTGAGTTGCGGAAATATTATCTCATCCTCGTCTGATTCCTCTCCCTCCTCCTTAGACACTATCTCTTCAATTGATTCACACTCTCTTATCTCCATTCTTTTGAGTTGAGCCAAACTTTGTGCTGTTGAGGATGTGAACAAATACGACAACCTTTTACAACTTTCTACTTTTAAACATATCAGATTTGAGAAAGACACTCTGCATGATACCAAGTTTTCCAAACTAGAACAACTAATGACTTCAAAGGTTTCTAGACTTTTGACAAAGGGCCAAGTCCATGAATTCTGTAATCCAATGGAAACCAGCTCTCCAAGGGACTCCAATCGTAATTCTTTCAACTGTAATAAATGTTCACTATTATCTGGTCTTTGAAGGCAGAAAATGAACTCGAAGGAACTGCTACACACCACAAGCTTATTTACATTTGGCAACTGTTGTAGAAATCCATAGTCCGGAAATTCATCACACTCAATAGGAAAGAACAGAGTAAGAGCTTTCAACTTGTCTAAAAGGTTTCTCTGAAATTCTCCATCCACAATCATCTTCAATTCATTCTCACCCACTGTGAGATGCTCTAAGTTGGGTGTAATTAGCTACAAAGAGAAACCAATAACCAAGTAAAAGCAGGTTATCAGATTAAAATTGAAATTGTGAAATTTCATGCTAAAATAAGCCTGATAATTAGTGAAAAACTAAACAAATCAATATAAAATAAAAGTTGGTGTGAACTTTTGGAAGAATGTATGTAATTAATTGAGTTGGAAGAATGGTCAAACCTTTGCTGTTGCATCATGAATGGAATGTATAGTATTAAGCTTGAACTTGGGCAAATCCCATAGTGTCAACGACGTCAAAGTGGGGAACGTAAGCTTAGGATGAGCTGGATTAGGCTCTGTAACAATTTCAGCAGGATCTTCATTCCAAACACTTTCCAGATTTGGCAGCTTCCATAAAACTAATGTTTTCAGAGGAACAGTCACTGTGTTTTGTGGACATTGGACATCAAATATGGTTTTGACAGAATCACAGTTTCGAACTTCCAAGGTTTCTAATAGAGGTAATGAAGGAAGCAAAGTGAAGGGGAGTACATAAGATGAAAAGTGGCACCCCTCCACAATCAAGGTTTCCAAGCGTTTGAAGCATAAGTATGGGATCTGCACTGAGACACGCCATATCTCTTGGAGGTCTGCCCTATCTCTCAATTCAAGACTCGAATTCCATGATGCAGTCTAGCAAAATCAGCACATGTAAAGGAATAAATAAAAGTATGATATATGAAACTTTGTGAATTTAAAATTAAACTTTCATACTAATAAAAAGCTCGATGAATCAGACTACGTTAAAACATACGGATGTAAATTACATCTTCACTGCATTTTACTTTTATTTTATTTAGCTATTGTTCTAGATATATATAAGGATAATTGTAACAGAATATTAAATTCTAATAACATCTTCATTTTAACTTTCTCAATCTAAATAATAATCAAATATACTTTTATCTGTATATATAATATTTAAAAACTGAAAATTTTCTTTTAAAACTAATTTAAATAAAAAATATTAAGTAAATTTTTTTAACTACTATTATTATTTAGATACTTTTATATTATTATATATTTTTTATTTTATTATTTGAAGATTATACTTAAATCCAATAATATTGATTACGATAGATTTATTTTATAGTTATCATTTTTGTAAATTATTTTTTGTATTACAAACGGTATATTTTATCTCTATTTTTACTTTACTTTAAATATAGTATATCTGTTTCAAAATGTGCTATTTTTACATTGCTTTAAATTTGAATATAATAAATATTATAAAACATAGTAGAAGATTAATAATTAATAGTCATTATGACAAATATATAGAAATTGAAAGTAAAATAAATATAATTCAAATGATTTACTAATAAACAACAATTATAAGAATTTAAAATAAATTAAATATTGAAATTAAAAATATATTTATTAGTAAAATATATAAATTTATGTTAAAATATCATATAAACTGTTTGATCCTATCCTATTTTTTAAGTTTATTATTTTAATTAATAATTTTTACCGTTTATTATGAGTACGTTAAGTTAAATTTAATTTAATTTCTATTTGGAAAAGTGCTTAAAACCCTCATTTATCATAATGAATAAGTAATCTACTACCATCACAATAATCAAAGCCTTATTTAGTAATTTTTGACCTTATTTAAGAAAATAAAAATGACTGAAGGTAGTACTTAGTCTCAATTTGGGAGTAAAACTTCTCTGTACAAAATTTTAACTTGAAAAACACATTTTATCTTGTTTTACACTTCTTTACTAATAAGTTTGACAAAAAACCAAACACTCAAACTCAAAATATCAATATTGACCTATACACAATTTTCATCATATGAAGTACCGAGGCATTTATTATAAATGTTCAATAAAACATATTAAACACATACCTTCACAAATTTCTTTCTGATAGTAAAGTTGAGATCAGTCTCCAATGCAATAGTCTCATCAAAATCAATTGTTACTTGAGACAACTTGCCTGCCTCTACAGTATCTGCACTTAAGGTTATCATCTCATTGCAAAACTTTACTGACAATTCCTCTAGAGATGGGAAACTTAAACTTCCTTTATAGAAACTTCTGAGACTCCTTAATCTATAAAGATTCAAACAATTGAGGTTTGGAAATATTATCTCATTTGATTCCTCTCCCTCTTCCTTAGACACTATCTCTTTAATTGATCTACATTCTTTTATCTCCATTCTTTTGAGTTGAGCCAAACTTTGTGCTGTTGAAGATGTGAACAAATATGACAAGCTATCACAATTTTTTACTTTTAAACATATCAGATTTGAGAAAGACACTCTGCATGATACCAAGTTTTCCACTCTGGAACAACTAATGACTTCAAAGGTTTCTAGATTTTTGACAAAGGGCTCAGTCCATGAATTCTGTAATCCAATGGAAACCAGCTTTTCAAGGGACTCCAATCGTAATTCTTTCAGCTGTAATAAATGTTCACTATTATCTGGTCTTTGAAGGCAGAAAAAGACCTCGAAGGAACTGCTACACACCACAAGCTTCTTTACATTTGGGAACTGTTGTAGAATTCCATAGTCCGGAAATTCATCACACTCAATATGAAAGTAGAGAGTAAGAGCTTTTAACGTGTCTAAAAGGTTTCTCTGAAATTCTCCATCCACAATCATCTTCAATTCATTTTCACCCACTTTCAGATGCTCTAAGTTGGGTGTAATCAGCTACAAAAGAGAAACCGATAACCAAGTAAAAGCAGGTTATAACAGTCATAGATTCGGCTTTCTATATAAAATGGAAATTGTGAAGTTTCATGCTAAAATAAGCCTGATAATTAGTGGAAAATTAAACAAATAAGGCCGTATCGTATGTACGTAGAAGAATTTTGAGTTTAAAATTAAATTTTAGATGAAAATTTTGATAAATAGATTACGTGAAGAAAATAATGAAAAAGCATATGATAGAATGCAGTTAAAAGAATGTATGTAATTAATGGAGTTGGAAAAATGCTCAAACCTTTGCTGTTGCATCGTGAATGGAATGTATATGTGCTTGAACTTGGGCAAATCACATAGTGTCAATGACGTCAGAGTGGGGAACGTAAGCTTAGGATTTGTTTCTTTTGGATGAGCTGGATTAGGCTCTGTAACAATTTCAGCAGGATCTTCATTCCAAACACTTTCCAGATTTGGCAGCTTCCATAAAACTAATGTTTTCAGAGGAATTTGTGCACATTGGACATCAAATATGGTTTTGACAGAATCACAGTTTCGAACTTCCAAGGTTTCTAATAGAGGTAATGAAGGAAGTAAAGTGAAGGGGAGTGCATATGATGAAAAGTGGCACCCCTCCACAATCAATGTTTTCAAGTAACTGAAGCATATGTATGGGATCTGCACTGAGACACGCCATATCTCTTGGAGTTCTGCGTTATCTCTCAATTCAAGAGTATCTTCCGCCTAGCGAAATCAGCACATGTAAAGGAATGAATAAAAGGATGATGTATGAAACTTGTGAATTTAAAAATAAACTTTCATACTAATAAAAAGCTTGATGAATCAGACTACATTAAAACATACGGATGTTAATTACATCTTCACTTCATTTTACTTTTATTTTATTTTCCTCTCACATTAAGTTATGTTTGACATCTTATTTTAACTATTTTCTAATTTTTTACTAATTTTGTGTGAATCTATTACAAATATTCAGTGCAAGAAATAACTTATAGAACTTTTTGAATGTTATTAGAAGTAACATTTTTTATGTTAGTTTTTAATTTCTTAATATTTATATCTATTTTTCTCTTAAAACATTAATTAAGTTTTCTTTTTAGTTTTATATAAGATACTGCTTTGTTATTTTTTATTTTTACATTAGATAAAAATGATCATTTTTAATATTCCTTTCTAAGATATTGAAAATAATAACAAGTAATTATGGTAGAATTTTAGTATTTTCGAAATACAAAACATGTATTGTATGAAAGAGCTTCTCATTTACTTTATTCGTATAATTTATATATAAGCAAAATTGTAACAGAATATTAAAATCTAAAATATCTCCATTTTAACTTTCTAAATCTAAAATAAAAATACTTTTATATTATTTATAGTTTTTATTTTATTATTTGAAGATTATACTTAAATCCAATAATGTTGATATTATGATAGATTTATTTTTTTTAATCATTTTAATTTTTTTTCTTTATGGATGTCATATTTTATCTCTATTTTTACTTTACTTTAAATATATATATATATATATATGTTTAAGACTGTTTTTATTTAATTTTTTTTATCTTTTATATTATAAGACTATAATTTATATTTTTTGTTAAAAAATTTAGTTAATATATTACTTTTAAATAAAACAAGTCTCACAAATCTCACTTTATTATAAACATAAGAAATTTAAAGTATCATTTATTAAAAACATAAAAAAATATACGATAATATCTGTTTAAAAACTAATAGGAATTTTAATGTTAATTTTTTAAAATCAATAAGAGTAAGTTTTTATTTTAAAACTAGAAGTGTAAGTGTTATTTGTACGGCTTAGAGAATAAGTATAATTTCTATAAATAAAATCTAATAACATCACAGTAATTAAAGCCTTATTTAGTAATTTTTGACCTTGTTTAAAAAAATAAAAATATTTGGAAGTTATTAGAATTTATGAAAAAACTTCTCTATACAACATTTTAACATGTAAAACATTTTGACAAAGATGCAAAAAGTAAAAGTCATAAAATATCAATACTAACCTATACACAATTTTCATCATACGAAATAACGAGATATTTGTTATAAATGTTTGATAAAAAAAATGTAAACACATGTACCTTTTTCAGAAATTCCTTTATGAGAGTAAAGTTGAGATCAGTTTCCAATGGAATAACCTCATCATCATTAATTGCTACTTCAGACAACTTGCCTGTCTCTACATTACCTGCACATAAAGTTACCATCTTATGACAATCTTTTACTGACAATTCCTCTAAGGATGGGAAGTTTAAACTTCCTTTATAGAACCTTCCGAGACTCCTTAAGCTATCAAGATTCAAACAATTGAGTTGCGGAAATATTATCTCATCCTCGTCTGATTCCTCTCCCTCCTCCGTAGACACTATCTCTTCAATTGATTCACACCCTATTATCTCCATTCTTTTGAGTTGAGCCAAACTTCTGGCTGTTGAGGATGTGAACAAATATGACAAGCTATCACAGTTTTCTACTTTTAAACATATCAGATTTGAGAAAGACACTCTGCTGCATGATACCAAGTTTTCCACACTCGAACAATTAATGACTTCAAAGGTTTCTAGATTTTTGACAAAGGCCCAAGAGTCCTCTAACCCAATGGAAACCAAGTTTTTAAGGGACTCCAAGTGTAATACTTTCAGCTGTAAGAGAAGTCCACTGTAATCCACATTATTAGGACTTTCACAACAAAACATCTTTTTGAAGGAACCATCACACACCAAAAGCTTTTCTGTATTGGGAACCTGTTCTAAAAATTCATATTCAAATTCATCCGAACTAAAGCAGATAGTAAGAACTTTTAAGTTGTCTAAGAGGTTTCTTTGAAATTCTCCGAGCAAAATCATCTTCACTCCATTTTCCCCCAGTGATAGACACTGTAATAACCAAGAAAAACTCAAGCAGAAGTTTGTTAGACAGTTAAACACAACTCTTAAATTTTCGGATAAGATGTTATTATTGCGTCATGAAATGTATTCTTTTACTTATTTATATAAACCATACATAACATAGTGGATGCTCTTTATAAGTGAAATTTTGATGACATTTATATTTTAACTGGATGCTCCTCCTATTCATATGGAACCATCATAAACAAGTATAGGAGCAATCAAATCAAACCAATATGGGAGTCATTTTTGTGTAATTCTTCCATCCCATTAATATTAATCATCTCAAATTTTGAATCCCACTCACTTTTTTTAAAGCTCATTTATGCTTTTGTAGTGCGGATAAACCAAAAGAAGAAAGGAAAACAATGAGAAATACCAGAAACCTAAGGGAAACAATTCCTTTATGATCAATTATGAAACAAAGAGAAAGTGTTGTAACAATAATACCTCTAGTTGCTCCACGGTATGTGATTCCAGATGCGTATAGATGTCAGACTTGAGTGAGGAGTAGTAAAAATACTTCAATTTTGACAAACCCTGTAATTTCAATGATCTCACACGGGGACAGGGGAACGTAAACTCTAGACTTGGATCTATATTATCCTCAGCAATAATAGTCATCAATCCCTCACAGTTTTCCACCACTAGATTTTTAAGTTCCACAATATCTATGGCTATTGATGCTGGAAACAAACTTGTAAGGCCTTTACATTTCTCAACATGTACTTCTTGCAGATGGCGCATGCTTAGAATTCTATGAGGATCTCCATTCCAAACATTCTCCAAATTTGGCAGCTGGGATAAAGTCAATTTCTTCAGAGAAAAAGTCTCCCAAGTAGATGTCATATCTTTGCCTTGTGTTGTACATTTGACATCAAAAATGGCTTTGACAGAATTACAGTTTCGAACTTTCAATGTCTTCAAGTTTGTTAAGAAACGAAGTAAATTGAGTGGTAGAATAACATCTGATAAAAACTGGCAGTTATCCACAGTCAGAGAATCTAAGAGATCGAAGGAAGAGTTGGGGATGGGTCGTGAGCCAAGACATAGCTTTTGTATATCTCTCTCACTCAAATTTAATATACTCTCCTGCAAAAGAAATTATACTAAGAATTTTATTTTCGTCACATCCAAATTTCTTTGAACTGTTAATTTTGGGAATATATATTTTCATGATTATGATAATATGATGATAACATGAAAACAAGAAAAAAAAAACTAACAAATAATAATAAAATAAAATAAAATAAAAATGATGACCTACAAAATTAAGATTATAGAAAGTAACAGATTGTATAGAATAAAAAAAACAAAATTTCTTGATTATTTAACATGTAACCTTATTATGAAAAGAAATTGAAGAAATAATTTCATTTGAAGGTGTGATGATAAGATTTCCTTGAGAACTAAAGATGTTTAATAAAATGAGTGATGTCACATAATGCTAACACTTAATGTTATTATAATACCTTTCAAGTTATTCAAAACAAATTTGTAAATTATCTTAAAAGTGTTTGAGCTTATTAGAAACCTTCCAAGCTTACCTTAAGTTTTATGATACAAATCTTCAAACATAATAGTTAAGGAAATCTCTTATTTTAGTAATAAAGTATGAAGATCTTAAATTGGAGCATTATAAATGTATGTTCTCTTTATAATGATGGAGATATCCTTATTTATATTCATTTAACTACAATTATGGGACATTGGTCCTAATTACATTGTGATTGTTTCTTGCCCAAAGTGATGATGTGAATGAAGTTTTGTTAATGATCTAGGTTGATATATAGTTTATATTTCTTAGTGAATACCTTCTCCATCATAGAATAATTATTAGGGTTTGTTTTTGAAAAATGTATAATTACCTAGGCAATATTATCAAAATTTCCTATTGTGACGTGAGTATTTTGATAATCATTCAAATAGATTGATATCCTCATCTTGAAAATAAACTAGGGGACTAAAATGATAAGAAACTGACCTATCGGGGCACAACCCTCAAGCCTTAGATAATAATGAATATTTACGTACTATATGATACCTTAAATTAAGTTATATAATAATTTTTTAGTATCTAATTAGTAAAAATAAAATTCGGAAGGATTAAATTTACATTTTATGACAAGTTATAAAAGATTTTTTTAAATTGAAGAAAAGAAAATATATGTGTTTTTGAATTTAAATTTTTGATAATATTATGTTTCATTTATTATGATTTTTATTTTTAAAAAAAAACTATTAATATAAAGAAATTTATATTTAATAAAATTGAAATAAATAAGAGTAACAATATATAGTCTCCTAAATAAGCATAAATATATATTTTGAATGTCCTTAGAGGCAAAGTTGTGAGAATTACCTCCTCTTGTTTGGAGCAGTGGATAGAGTATTTGAGGTTTGGCAATTGTTTTAGCTTCAATGAGGTGAGACGAGAAAACGCGAACTCTTGTGTGATTCTTTCTCCTTCTTCACCATTTTCATCCTTCCTAAATATCTCTGCCAATTCCTCACAGTCTTTTACCTCAAGCACTTCAAGTCTGGTAAGATCTTTGGCCACCGATGCTGGAAACAAACTTTTAAGAGATTTACAATATCTAACACTCATTTCCTTTAGCACTTGAAGGCCGATAATTCCCTCCGGATCCTTCTCCCATACATGCTCCAGTTTTGGTAGAACACTTAAAGACAATGTTTTCAAACGGAATATTCCGGAAGCTTTTGTCAGCCTGTTCTCATCATTCATATTAAATATGGACTGTGCTGCTGTGCAAGCCCATACATATAACTCTTCCAAATTGTGAAAGCAAGAAAGCAAATGAGATGGAATTACATGCTCTAGAGTATCACATCCCCATACAATCAACCTTTTCAAATAGCCAAAGGTGTTTTGGTGCACCCAACGTGGGCCATGCCATAGTTGCTGAACATATTCAGCATCATCTTCAAGACTCAGATACTCACTGAATGCGAAAGTGAGCTGTAAAATCAGGCAAACTATTCAATTAGTTCTCCATCTTTAAAATATAAATTTAATTAATTATTTTTTATTTTTAAACTTGACCCTTAACCATAATTTACTACACTTACAAACTTATAAACTTTTGTACTACACCCGTCACTTTAATAATTTACTATCATTTTATTTTAAAATTAAAACTTTAAAATACTTAAAAATATATTTTTAATTAATGATATATTTATTGCTACTAATAACGGTAGAAATGTCATAGAAATGAAATTTAATATACTCATTCATTTAACATAACTATTAATATAATATAAAATAAATAATAATACTATTTTTCTTATTTTTAGACAAGTATTATGCAGCACTATAATCTTATTAAAATAGTTATATATCTAAAATAAGTTTATTAATTTCAAAGTACTCATGGTGATAACAATGAAAATATATATAAGTAAAACCATTAAAAGTATTATATTACAATTATTTTTAAAAACTTTAAATTATTTTAAATTAAAAATTATACTCACTTATTACTGTCTCAAGTTTGTGTAATTTTTTATTTTAAAAACATAAATTTTAATGTATAAAAATGATATTAAATTATTGCAGTGACAACTTTGTGAGCGTGTTGTGTGAAAATCACTTAATATCAATTTTAAATTGAAAGCAAATATGGGGACGTTATTGAGGGCGTATTTGTTTAAATGGAAATTATAACATTGAATGCTTTTTTTCAGAAAATTAATATTAAATTGAATGATTTAAAAATAGAAGAACCAGATCGAAGCTTTTTTTTTTATGAAAAGTTAATAATAATTAAATGAGGAGAAATAGTATTAATGAAAAAGTGAGTAAGTACCTTATGATTGAAAACATTTTGTATGGTGGCATTCAAGTGACCTTCCCACTGCCATTGGGCTTTTTGATCTCCTTCCACACCAAATACATTTTTTAACTTTGGTGCTATTGACTCTCTCTCACTGAATTTCTTCATATTCGGGCATTCTCTTACAATCACTATTTCCAGTGATGGGAATTCAAATTCACACTCCTTGTGTCTGCAAAAACTTCTCATCTTCTTTAGCCCCACAAGTTCTACAGTAATCAATTTGCTGAATACAATTTTCATGACTTTGCCTTCTTCAATTCCCTCATTGTTTACTATTTGCTCTAGTTCAAAACAATGAATTATCTTCATGGTCTTGAGTTGAACCATGCTTTTGGCCGTGGAGGATGCCATTAAGTTTCTTAATCCATTACAACGCTTCAGTTTCAAACATGTCAAGTAAGTCAACGATACAGAGGAAGGACCTAAATTACTCAATTTGTGGCAATATTTTAGTCTCAAAAGCTCTAGTCTCTGTAGAACCTGGTCTCGTTCAAATCCTAGATCCCCTATGCCTGAATAACACAAAAACAATTGCTTCAACTGTAATACATCTTGCGGCCAAATGTTTGTACTTGCCACTGACTCTCGAAAAGGAATAAAAGTCAATTTTAACTTTTCTAGATTTGGCATTGTGTAGAGAAACGGGTAGAGAAGATCGTCACTTGGGACTGATCTCAAGATAATAAGCTCTTTAAGATGGTGCATTTGGTACTTTGGTAACAACTTTTGTGCTTCCTGGAAGTCAATTTCCAGATACTCCAAGTTGGGGAATACCTAAACAATAAAAAGTAAATACTATGAAGAATTAATTAAATATTGTATGCTCTCTCTTAGCTATGATTCCTTAGTCACACTCTCTTTTACTTACTCTTTTCTCACTTTGGTTATTCTAAGGGAAATAAAATTATAATTAATAAAAAATTCACTAAATTCTACTTAAAGTTTAAAAAAATTATAAACCAATGAGGATTTTGTATTTAGACATGTTTTAAATAACGAGAGGAATTATGATTAATCATCAATTGTAAGGGTCAGGTTGCAAGGAAGGAAATCAAAGTCCTGTTGATTTCATCTTTGAAAAAATAGCAACGTGCCAAAGAATACCAGATGAAAGATTATCCCTTTTTTTTACGAAGTACAAAACTTTTACCATAAAAATAATAATAAATCAAATATTTTTAATAAAGTTAAAAATGAAAATTTTAATGACAATAATAATAGTAATAATATTATGGATAAAATTTAACAAGGAAAATAAAATAGCATTCCTTTATTTCTTTCCAACCACACAATCTTTAATTTTATTTTGGTTCTCACATATTTTCTTTTCTTTCTATTTTTTCCACTTATTTTTCTTTGTATTTCTTTTATTCTCTATCAAGCATATCATAAAAGTTTGATTAAACTTTTTTTAACTATTGATAAAAATGGAATATTGCTTACCGTTTCATGGAAAAATGTTTTAAGCTTCACACAGTTGTCCATACTCAACTCCTTCAAGTTTGGGCACTTTATTCGATATCTCCTCTCGTAGAATTGATTTTTATTTGATAGTCCATACAATCTCACAAATGTTAGTTCTGGAAATTCTAACCAATCATCCTTAGCTTCTGATGCATCCTTGCAAGCAACAATTTCCATCATCTTCTCACAATTCAATGCTGACATGCGTTCAAGTTTTGAAACGTCTTTTGCCACAGAAATTGGAAACAAATTCCTCAGTTCATTACAAGAAGATACATCTATAGTCCGCAGCTTCTTGAAGTTGAGAATTCCATTTGGATCTTTGCTCCACAATTGCTTCAAGTTAGGGAGGTCTTCAAGAAGAATAACCTGTAGATTTGTGTCTATCCCACCTGATGCATCTATTTCTTGAGAATCATTGATTTCAAAAATCTCTTTTAAGGATTCGCACTTAGAAACTTTCAATTTAATCAAACTTTCAAACCATCCTTCCATATGACTCGGAAAAATCTTATCCAGTTTATTGCATTCTTCAATGCTCACAGAAATCAAACTAGAAAAGGAATCGACACTCACTTTAGTTTGCCACATATCTGTTAACCTATTCATTTTGCTAAGGTGGATTTCCTCCAACATAGGAAAGACACAAACCTGCATTTTAATAAAAACAAACAATTATTACATTTAGAAGCTAAACAAAAATACACAAAGTAGAATGTGATAAAGAACCTTAAACTTAATATTAGTCAACTACAAACATTTACTTATTTATACCAATACACACCTTGTTTGCACTAACTCCTTCACTCTCAAAAATCCTGTCCATAATCGAACACTCACTTATGACAAGGCTTTTCAACTTTTTCAAACGACTAGCCGTAGGTAATGAACATAGATGTGTCAATTTATCACAATCTTTCACAACTAATTTTATCAAGTTTTGAAAGCAGAAACTTGACGAGTGTTGGTCGCTCCATATCTTATGGATGCCGAGTGAGGATAAATTCAAGTTCTCTAACTTTGGAATTTCAACCTGAAAACACATTAATAGTTAATATATTTATAACAATTAAACTAAATATTTAAAATTATATGAAAAATATGTAATTTCATACTAGTTCATTAAAAAGAGGAGGCGCCTTGTCATTATGATCATCTTCTTCAGTAGAAATTTCAGTGTGACTCCCATTTGTAGTTTGAGTCCTTGTCTGATGTGGCCTAGAAGACCTCTCCACTTTGGCATTAAAACATGTAAATGAGGGTAATGATTGGAGTTTCAAAGTGTGCAAATTAAGAAATTCAACCTTATCATAATCCACTTGTATTTGAAGGATCTCCTTTAAAGATACACATTCACAAACCTCAATGATTTCTAGACTAGCAAGAAATTTATTCATGTAAGAATTCCATTCAGAAATTTCACGTGTTCCTGCACTAGTAGAAATTTCATTCATGTAAAAGGAGAAGAGTTTCTCCAATTGGTAACACATCTCAACCTTGATGGTTTTTAATTTGGCAAATGATGTAACTGTAATTGGATAGTAAGATATCATCTTTAAGTTCATCAGATTGTAAAGGCATAGAGATTCCAAATTGGGAAAAGGATTCACACAATTAGACAATTCTGTTGAGTTGACATATTTGAAGTCATTGTTATTTATGATCCATAACTGTTTCAGATTTGGAAATCCATCTACGCTTAACTCGTTAACAACATTTTGAACACCTATCTTTCCCAACAACAAACATTGTACTGTTTTAAACAACAACTTTATGCCTTTCTTAGAGTGAACATCTGTGCCATCCTTTAGTTGCAATGCCAGAACTTTGAGTTCTTCATATTTATTAGGCATCCTAAATTCCCCAACAGGGAACACTTCAAAGTCTCCAATCTCAATCTTGTAATTATTTAAC
Source organism: Phaseolus lunatus (assembly GCA_013389735.1). Classification (NCBI taxonomy): domain Eukaryota; kingdom Viridiplantae; phylum Streptophyta; class Magnoliopsida; order Fabales; family Fabaceae; genus Phaseolus; species Phaseolus lunatus. The sequence continues at coordinate 47,692,876 of CM023866.1, forward strand.
TTGTCAAAGAACAAGTCATTGGGAAACATTGATACACACGGGATGCTTAAGTCAACTACTTTTAATTGATGCAAATTCTTTAGCTCAAATAGAAATGAATTTTGACCTTCATTTGTCTCTCTTTCCACCAACATTTTCATCAAGCTTTTTCTTATATAAAGCTCTTCCAAACATGTCAAACTTGATATTAGATTCGTTGGAATAATTCTCAATTTGAAACAATCAGTGATGTCTAGTAGTCGTAACTTATTCAAGCTTCGTAACTCAGCTGGCAAATTTTTAAGTTGAGATCCCGAGAAACTGAGAATTCTTAATTTTTTTAAAGTTCCTACTAGAGATAAATTGCAATCTAAAGTGCACCGCTCCAAACAAAGCATTCTGAGGTTCAGTAGGAATTCAATTGAATATGGTAAGCTTGATAGATGAAAACCACTCAATATTAAAACACTTAAATTTTTCATTCTTCTAAAAGAGCTATGAGGTATTTCCAAAGATGGATCACTTGTTTCTATTTGCAAAAATTTAAGTTGAGGACAATTTATGACTTGAGGAAGTCCATCAATAATATCACTGTTGCATATAGAAATAGAAGTACAATTTTTGAGTTCGGGCCACTTATCTAGTTCGCCATCTCTCAAAGCAAAAACATTGTGATCCTTGTGTGCATTACTTAAAGCATATTCTCGAACCATGTGAGGCATAGAGAAATGAATATTAGGACTTTTGTACGACACCAAGGTCAAGTCATTTAGGTCGTGAATCCTTTTATTTATTGTTTGTCGAGCTGCACTAAGCAAGGATATCCCTTCAAGTATACCCAATCCAAAACAATATTTCACCAAGTCCATGACTAGGGATGGATGACCCATTTGAGCACAAAGCAAGAACAAGAATCTTAGGTCCTCATTTTTTGGAAGATCATATTTTATATTATCATGACTATCCATAGACTTTTGCCATTCCACCAGACCTTGTTTTTTAAATTTTTCTAGTGTAGGTTTGTTTACTGACTCACTCCATTTTTTGAATTTTTTTGCAAATGAAACTATTCTCATGGGTGACCCAGCAAAGTATTTTTGAATTTCTTCTTTAGGCATTTGATTACCTCCTCCGACCTCCTTCTCAAACAACAACAAGGATTCATCATCATCCAATTCCTCTAAATTGAAATTTGACTCAACATCACTAGAAAATATTTTCTTATCACGTGAAGAAAGCAAAATTTTGCATCCCTTATAATCACCAAGAAAATTTGCTTTTTTTTGCACTTTGTTTTCAGTACCCTGTGTGCGGTCGGCAGAAGCACCCTGTGTGCGGTCGGCAGAAGCACCCTGTGTGCGGTCGGCAGAAGCACCCTGTGTGCGGTCGGCAGAAGCACCCTGTGTGCGGTCGGCAGAAGCACCCTGTGTGCGGTCGGCAGAAGCACCCTGTGTGCGGTCGGCAGAAGCACCCTGTGTGCGGTCGGCATCCTGTTTGTTTGACCTTATGCTTAACTCATTCTTCTTTCTTAAATTATAATCATCATCAACTGGAATTCCTAACGTATCCAAGTCTAATCTTTCGTAAAGATTATCCAAGATTATAAGGATGTTTACATTTTCTATCTTTAACCACCTTCGTAGATAATCGGCCCTTACATTTTCACTTTCCCCTTCCAATTTCAATCCTAACACATATGCAATTTCTTCCTGAATTTTGAGTGGATTGGGATTGATTGTTACATTTATTTGAGCCACCTTATCAAACAAGTTCTCATGTCGAGCTTTATTACCAATTTCTTTTATTAAAGTGCTCTTACCCATCCCTTGTGATCCATGGAGTCCAATAATTTTCACTGTGGGATCTTCAAGTTTTATCATTATGTCTTTCACAATGGATTTTCTACTATCAAATTCGATGTAGCCAGGATTAGACGAAGTGAGGCCCAAACATGTTACTTTCTCTGCATGGAAAACTTCATCTGACTTGGGGCATTTGTCTCCTAGTTCCGAAGCATCCATTTCCATCTTCTTTGCTTGTCTGCCCAGTTTGTGCCTATAGTAAGGAAATAAATAATAAAAACCTCGTGTCTTCTTGTGACCTGCATTTTTCTGGTACTTCTCCACTTTAGTCTCAAATTCACTCACAACTTCAAACCATTCTTCAACACTAGGTTCAACAATATCACCCTTTCTTTTAGCTAGATCACGTTCACGATCTAACCTCGCTTTTATGTCTCCAAGACGCTTAACTCTCTTGTTTAGTCCATCAACATTTTTCTCATAACAGAAAACATAAATCACCTGCTTAATAGCTCGATCCCACAAAAGATCAATTAGTGGCTCAAATATTTTGGAAGCCTCCATACTTCGAACTTGTTTTTCTTGTACCCTCTACGACTACATCTCTTTTCCAACAAAACATAGAGTGGAAACAAATAAGTCAAGTGAGTAATAAAGAAAGTTAAAAGATATTTTATCAAATAAAATCACAAAAATGTTTGCTTATATTCAATCAAGCAACCATATATAGTAAAGTTTTGAATATATACTTTTGTCCCTGTAAACGAAAGCCAAATACTATTGATTAAATTATTGTTTTTTTTTTAGCTAGCTCTTCAAAGATAATAATGGACTAGATATATCAAATATATAAATGAATTTTTAACTCGTTAAAATAAGATAATATAATGAAAAAGATACAAACACCTCAGTTTTCCTAGATAAAATATAAAATGGACTCACCAGTGTCCTTGCTTTGGAGCTATAAGACCACCACGGAGACAAACTAGAAGCGAGGAAAACTCTTGATCATCACCAGCAAAAGTTCTATCTAATGTGTCTGTCACCCTTTTTCTTTCTGAATATTCTCCTCGTCGTGAAGCTGCAAAATTTGGCTTAACAAAGTGAATTACCTAATCAAATAATCTCAAATAGAGTAGGCTATATTAATTTTAATTTTAATATAATAAAAATTTAATGAAATTAGTGTTTCATTCAGAATATTTATTAAAAATTAGTAAGTCTAACTAGTATTAGTTTTACTTAATTTCAATATTTATATTTATGTAAATTAATATAAAGTTAATAAAATTAATTTAATTAATTTTTATTAAATTAATATTAGTATAGCCAATTTTAATTTAATTTACTCTTAATATTTATCAAAATTAATGTTGATAATAATCATATTTATTTTTAATATTTATATTTATTGAATACTAAACATATTTACTTTTAATATTTATATTTATTTAAATTAAAATTGGTTTATTTATATTTATTTAAATTAATATTATTTTATTTATATTTATTTAAATTAAGATTGATTTATTTATATTTATTAAATTTAGTACTTAATCTTATTTATATTTTATATTTATTTAAATTAGTTTTAGTTTAATTCACATTAATTTTTTAATATTTATTTAAGTTGATATCTACTTAATTGAAACTAATTTTATTTATATAAATTCATTAACCTATGTGATTTAAAATATGAATTGTAAATAAATATTAATCTAAAAATTCAAATTTAAATAAGATAAATGTTGTTATCAACGTTAACCCTCATTTTATCGGTGAGAGCTCTTGATTCACTCTCTCACTTTTTTATATAAATGTTTGTTAAACAATCTTCCTTATCCCCATTCCTTTCTTTGCATATTTTATTGTCTTTTTTATAAATATGTATTTATTATCAATTCAGTCATGTCTACAAAGAAACTTAAGGTCAAGAAGACATCAACCATCAATCAACCATCAAGAAAGAAGTTCTTAAACTTTAAAAATCTTCACCCTAATTCAACATAAATCTTTTGAGCAAGAGCCACTACCTTCCACTAAGCCTATTATAGGCTTAACTACCAATTAGTTGGATTAAATCCAAGTAGAGAAAGAACTTGTTATCTAGCAAAACCTTCTTCATAATCATATAAGAGGAATTATGATCTGTTAAAAGTTTCATCGCCTCACAAATTTTCGAGCAATTTTCTCACTGACAAAATATATTTTAATATCAATGTGCTTCATTCTTTCATGATAGACATGATTCTTGGACAATTGTATAATACTAATATTATTACGGTAGACGAGACCATATGACAATATGGTCTCGCATTTTCAACCCTTTGGATAGACCCCTCAACCATGTGGCTTCCTTCACAACTTCTATCATGACAATGTATTTTGCTTCTATACCACTACCTTTTATAAACTGACCTTCTAATTAATGGCAATACCATATACAGTGAACACATAACCCATGAAAATTTTTCTGGTGTCTAAACACAAAACAAAGTCTGAAACAACAAATCCTTTTTTGAGAGCATGGCAAACCATCTAACTCAACCATAAACATATTTTTCAATTGATGTTAAACATATTTTTTTCTATTAATATCAACAAAAAAGGTGATGGCATCGTTGAAAAACTTTGTTAACTTATTGATGTAGTTGTGGAAGTTTGAGACGCGTACAAGTTCATGTTTCCAACAAGACCGAGATGCATTACATTTATTTATTTTTAAAATGGATGAAGAAAGTTCTTACATCAATTCTAAAACAACCAACCTAAAATTGACATTGATTATCTACGAGATACATCAATTTTAATCCCAAAACAAAATTAAAGTAGAAAATTTTCCCGTGTAATAGTCACATGATAAACACCTTCAAAGGGGAAAATGAATAAAGTATAGGGAGACAACAAGGATACCATCCAAACAAGATTAACCTTGATATTTGATGAACAAAAATAAAATAATAAATAATGATCCATAACATGTTTTTATATATATTAGTTAGAGTCTTTAACTTCCCAACTAGAATTATAGATATTAGGCTAAAATCAATTATTATATATAAAGGAGATTATTTGTTTTTATGTATATATTTTATATATTTATTTACTTTTTAATTATTTTAAAATTAAAAAAATAAATACAATTTTATTTATCTAATCAAAATAACTGCACACACTTCAGCAACTCCAGAAGCTAGTCACGCTTATTCTCAATTTTTTCTTTCATGTACATTTTTAATTTATATTGTTAATTAAATTATTTTTATTCAAATTATAGATTACATATATCAAATATATAAATAAATTTTTAAGTCATTAAAATAAGATAAGATAATATAAAAAAAAAATACAAAACACCTAAGTTTTGCTAGTTAAATATAAAATGTACTCACCTCAATCCTTGATTTTGACCTATAAAGCCACCAGGGAGACAAACTAGGGGCGAGGAAAACTCTTCATCATCACCCACAAAAGCTCCATCTCGTGTCTCTCTCACTCTTCTTTATAAGTATTCTCCTCCTCGTGTGCCTACAATTTTGTAAAACTTATTTTGTCAAACTTTTTTTTTATAGTGCTGCAAATTTTGACTTAAGAATATATATATATATATATATATATATATATATATATATATATATATATATAATTTAACAATTAGTTATCAAAAATATAACGTGCAAATCACCTTTCTTAAATCAAAATATAAGCTAAGAATGGTTTATAGATTCGAATCTATTTGGTTTGAAATTAAGCCGTTTTATGAAACCATTCTTGATCATACTTATTGGACTGTTGGTACAAGTACTCTTATTAATTTTTGGAATGATAAATGGTGTTCTACTACTTCTTTATCAAACATTGCAAGGTTATTTGATGGTGCTAGTATTTCGAATACAGTCTCTTAATTTTGGACTAGTTGTGATTGAAATATGTTCTTGTCTTTACCGCAGATGCCCCATCTATTTACTAATATCATGATTAGGGAGGAATGGGATATTCCTAATTAGACTCTAGATGAGTCTGGTTGTTTCACTCTTAAATTTGCAAAGACTTTTTTCTTGGATCCAGGAGTCCCTTGTGGTTGGAGTAAAACATTTGGTCTTCATATATTCCTCCTTCCACAACTCCAGTACTCTGGAAAGTTTTTCATGGGAGACTTCCTACAAATCAGCATATTCGGAATAGAGGTTTGTATATATGTTTTATGTGTTTGCTTTGTGAAAAGCAAGAAGAATTTATCCAGCATTTATTTTTTGAATGTTCTACTGCTTTACGTATTTGGAGTTGAGTTCGATATATTTTTATTAATTCTCATTTCTCTAATAAGGATGATCTTATTTCTTTTATTAAGAGTAATGGTAGTCCTTTGATTAAATTAAGTAAGCCTACTGTGATCACTTTTTCTATTTAGATGTTATGGCATATGAGGAATTATGCTAGATTTTAGGATAAGATTAATGTTTCTTGGGCTATTTCGGTAATTAAATATCTTATGTTGTTAGTGAGAAATTCGTCTAAAGCTTCAATGAAAAATGATATGTTGGATTTCAACGTGATTAAGTTTTTTGGTATTAATACTCGTAGTAGTAAAGTTTTTCTTTATTTGCCTGTTAGATAGGAGTTTCCCTCACCAAGTTAGGCTAAAATTAATATTGATGGTGTGGTCAGGGTTTATCCTGGTCTTGCTACTTGTGGAGATATTTTTCGTGTGAGTATAAGAGAGTTAATTGGTGGTTTTTTCTGCGTTATTGACATTCAGACTGCTATAGTTGCTGAGTTTTATGGAGTTATATATGTTATGGAAGAAGCTCAAAAGATGGGTTTTACTAATGTATGGATTGAATGTGATTCTGCTATGATTAGTGGTGCATTTACTGTTAGGACTAAGTTTATGTGGATGGTTCGTAATCGATGGAACCCTTGACTTAATTATTGTAGGAAAATAAGGTTTATGATTACTCATTTTTTGTGAAGGGAATGCGTGTATGGATAAACTGGCTAACTTAAGATTTATTCATAGAGACTCATTTCATTGGTATAGTAGGTTTCCATCTAGTCTATTTTTACAATTCTTTATAAATAGATATAGTCTATCTATGTATCATTTTTGTTAACATATGGGTTTTGGTCTAATCTCCCCATATATTTTTTAATAATACTTCTTTTTAATGTAATGACAGATCATTGTTATTACTTAGAGTGTCAGTCAGATGTCAAGTTGTATAATGATACTTAACATAAAAGCTTTATAAAAAAAATCACCTCTTATAGAGTAAGCTATATTGACTTAATTTATTAATAGAATAAAAAATTAATAAAATTAGTATGTGATTCAAAATATTTATTAAAATTAATGAGTCTAATTAACATTAATTTTATTTAACTTTAATATTTATATTTATTTAAATTATTATAAAATTAATAAAAATTACTTTTTTTAATTTTTATTAAATTAATATTGATATAGTCAATATTTATTTTATTTTATTTTTATATTTATTAAAATAAAATATAGATTTTAATCATATTTATTTTCTATATTTATATTTATTTAAATTAATGTCATTTTAATTCGTTCTAATCTAATTATTTTTAATAAATATTTATCAATCACTAGATATATTTATTTAAATTAAAATTAACGTATTTATATTTATTAACGTTAGCATTAACTGATATTAATCTTATTTATTTTTTATATTTATTTAAATTAATTTTAATTTAACATAATGTTTTTAATATTTATTTAAGTTGATATTGATTTAATTGATAATAATTTTATTTATATTAATTCATTAACTTATGTCATTTAAAATATAAATTTCAAATAAATCATAATCCAAAATCTTAAATTTAAATATGGTAAAATGTTGTTATTTATGTGAGTCCATGTTTGTTTTAAATAGATGAGAGTTCTCGATTTCTCTCTCTCTCTCTTTTTTTTTTTTATAATAATGTTCTGCACACAATCTTCCTCGTCCACAGTCCTTATTTTTTTACATTTTATTGTCTCTTCGATAAAAAAATATTCATTATTGATTTAGTGTATTTTTTTTATGATGATGACTCTAAATTTGTTGTTAAAATTGGTTAGAATTCAAATTTTACACTTGTGATGGTTGGTTGAAGTGTTAATGAATCTCAATGATTATAGAACTATCAACTCAATAGCTTTTTAACTTAGAGTTAACATAAGTTGTTCATTAGGTTCTCATTTATACAATAAAACAAATATAACTATTTTTTTGAAACACGCCTAGAAATACAATATGATAATACAAGATGTTTCTATCATCCATTGGACAATCTAGGAAAGATAGGCCATCTAGAAACCTTTTGACAATATTTTATTGAATCAAACTTCACAGAAAAACTACCAAAATTAACACTCACTTAACCTAAAAGCCCCATTCACTTGGGTTAAGTGAGACAAAATAAACTCACAAATTTAAACTCTTTAGACACATATTGGGAGCCGAACCCAAGATATTAATCAAATTCAATTTAGACTTCCATTACATTTAGTTTCTCTTTTACAATTTTAATTCTGTGTTTATAGGTAATAATAAGTAAAAAAAAAAATAGTAATAATTAAAAGATGTATTAAAATATAAAAAATACTAATGAAAAGAAATTAAATAAATTAAAAACTAAATAATAATTAAAGTAGTTTAAAAACTCCTAAAATAAGTTACTTTAAGATAATTCATCAAATATTTTTTTTTTTTGGCGAAACTATCTATAAGTTATCAAATAAGTTAATAACTATACGCTAGTCAAACTAATTACACTTTAAGAGTGAAAAACGAAAAAGATCAGACACCATCTTAATTTAGATTATTATAATCAGATAAAATACTTTATGAATTCATTTTGATAGGTTAGAATTTATTTAAAAAATTATCCATCCAATTCATCCGTTAATATATTTTTATAATAAGTATTCAATTCGTTCTCAAAATACTCCAGTGCATATGATATAAATATTTAATAGATATAATAAAAGTATTTATGTTGATTAATGTATACTAATAATATCGTGAAATTAAATTTGATTTCAGAGATATTTATAAAATTAATTGGTTTAAGTGATAGTTATATTTTGTGACACTACTTATACTTAAACAATTTCAACCAATAAGAATGCATTATGTTTTAAACTAAGATTGGATTGTATTGTGAATGAACTCATAAGAAAACACCTTTAATGTAGTGTATATATATATATATATATATATATATATATATATATACACTTCACGTTATATTAACGATGTAAAAATAAAAAATTAATTAATTTAAAATTAAGAGAAAAATATTTTCTATTTGTTTCTTATAAGATAAGAGGTTCTATACCTTAAAAAATCGTTATTTTTTATTTATTTTTATAACAGATTTTCAAATATATATTTATGAAAAAATATTTTGTAAAACAAACTTAAAATATATATTTTTTTCTTAAATTAAGATTTAATTATTAAAAACTATTGGATTAATTTTGATTCATTAAATTTCATCAAAGAACTAATTAAATTTTGATAAATAATTAATAATTAATAGATCATTAACCCTTAATGAAATAAAATTGATGAATTTTCTTTTTGTAAAATGTTGATTTATTTTAGATGAAGTATATGTAGAATGAGTGTTGAATTGTTTTCCACCCATTATATATATCAAGAAACAGTTTAGATATTATAAATGATGCAGTTAAGTAAAGGTAATGATATAGAATAGCAGAGAAGATAAAAAATTAGTTGTATAATGAAGTTTGAATGTGTAGGAAGCAGCTAAGGAAATGGATCCATTAAAAGAGTGGAAGGGTATGAAGGATGTTATACCTTGAGTGTAGCATAAACTGAGAATGAGGAAAGCTGTTCTTAGTCTTCAGCAGAGCAAATTACCTGCGTTATTCCAAATCGAAAGCAATAAACTGAATGTGATAGAGGAAAAGCTCAGATATGTTGTTAAACTTAGTTCAAATATATGTATGCATCATGGTGTAGTATACCTGAAGAAAACCGAGTAAAAAATGGCACCACCAAGCAAATGGGAAAAGCATGGAAACAGAAAACATCTTCACTTTTCTCTGAGAGGTTCAAACAGTGACCAGAGTTCTACCCAAATAATATAGTAATAGTATTAGAATGTTTCTTGTTTGGACTTGAGTCGTCTTAAAACATATTTTGTCCTACGTCATTGCCAGCTGTTTAGGATTTATTGCCAGCTGTTTAGGATTTTGTTTGCCTCAGAATGCAAGACCTTACTGCTCACGGTTGAGTGCAGTATAAGAACAGATGGTTTCATATTCAATAAGTTTTTTTAAAGATATTTACGGTTAATTATTTTTCTATTTTTCTCGTAATCACTGTAGTTTCAATCATTTAAATTTATAGATATTTTCATGTTTTGATTGAAATCATTTTAAATTTATTTTAAAATTAATTAACCAATGAGATTCCTATTCATAATTTCTTAGAAAAGTTTGATTGAAAGATGGTACATATTCACAGTATTGGCAGTGTGAACGCAAATTTAAAGCTCGTGTGAATTCAGATTTCATGGACAGTTAAGTTTCACCAACCGTGTTGTTTAACTTGTTTACGATTTAAATTTTAAACTTAAAAAAAAATATTGGTAACTAAAATATTAATTTTAAAACTATTTAATATAAAAATTAATTTAAAAATTAATTTTTTTAAATATTCTAATTTAGTCATATAATAATAATAATTTTTTTAAAATTAATTCTTATTTAATAATTTTCTTATAATATAATTAATATATATAATTTATTATATTTTATTTGTATACTAAATTATGTTATTTTAGGTTATAGATGCTATTTCTACTGTAAATTTACAATTTATTATAAAATTAAAAAAAAAAGTAGTGATCGGACATTTTTTTATGATGAATAATTTTTTTATTTTAAAATAAAATGTACTTTGAAAAAATACATTGAATTAATTGTAATATAATTGGTTGTCTTTATTATTTTGTTTGCTAATTCCTGATCACTTTTTTATTGTAATAAAATATATTTAGTTTTATTTATATTTCATTTATTTCTCACATATTCAATTTCTTTTTTTTTCTTTTTTCCTCTTTTTATCGATTAGATAAAGTGAGAAGAAGTAGAAGGACAAAAGTAAGCGAATTTTAAAAAATAAAAATATGATAAAATTAAACATCGTTGTATGAATGAGAAATGAAAAAATGAAGTAAAAGTAACTTCTTAAAATAATTTTATTTTAAAACTAAATAGTTATTATTGAAATGAGTGTAGCTTGTGTGAAAACATGTGATTATAAAGATATGATTATTTTTCATTTGAAAAAAAAAAAAGGAGTGTGTTGAATTAAGCTCCAACTTCCTTCTTCTTTGTCCTCCTTTTTTTTTTTCATTCCTTAATAGAAAAAAAAACTATTTAAAACAAGAAAATATATTTTCTGAAAATAAAAATCTCTCCTATGGCCCAGCCATTATGTGAGAGGAGATTGAAACAAAACAGTCACCATTCATATCCTTGTCAACTTTTCACCTTTTTTCAAATGACATTTAATATTTAATATTAATTTAATAGCTTTTCACTTCCCTAGGCCACTTGCCAAGTGAAGAAAAAAAACCAAAAGTAGAAAAAGCAATGACATTGTAGGAATCCTGATCCAGAATCCAAATGAACCAATAGCACTCAAGAGTGCCCAATCCATCCATGCCTTCGCTCTCCCTTCCATCCCTTTACCCCACATATATCTTCTTCTGCTAGCCATTTGTGACTCTCCAACAAAATTAAAAGTGAGATACCCTACATATTGATCACGGATAGGATATTTAGAGTAGATAGACTTTTCAATAGTAAGATATATACATACTTGTCGGTAGAACATTAAATCATTTTTGCTTTTCAATAGTGAGAAATTGGATTGTAGTGCATTATAAAGAAATTCTTTAAAATCTACCTAGATTCACACACATAGACACAACTTTTTAGTCTTCATGGTAGGATTTGGAATCATCAAATAATGTTGAATCAAGATACATAAAAAAAATTAATTTTTAAATTAATTTTTATGTTAAATAGTTTCTAAATTAATATTTTAATTATTTTTTTTTTTAAGTTTAAAATTTAAATCGTAAACAAGTTAAACAACACGGTTGGTGAAACTTAACTGTCCATGAAATCTGAATTCACACGAGCTTTAAATTTGCGTTCACACTGCCAATACTGTGAATATGTACCATCTTTCAATCAAACTTTTCTAAGAAATTATGAATAGGAATCTCATTGGTTAATTAATTTTAAAATAAATTTAAAATGATTTCAATCAAAACATGAAAATATCTATAAATTTAAATGATTGAAACTACAGTGATTACGAGAAAAATAGAAAAATAATTAACCGTAAATATCTTTAAAAAAACTTATTGAATATGAAACCATCTGTTCTTATACTGCACTCAACCGTGAGCAGTAAGGTCTTGCATTCTGAGGCAAACAAAATCCTAAACAGCTGGCAATAAATCCTAAACAGCTGGCAATGACGTAGGACAAAATATGTTTTAAGACGACTCAAGTCCAAACAAGAAACATTCTAATACTATTACTATATTATTTGGGTAGAACTCTGGTCACTGTTTGAACCTCTCAGAGAAAAGTGAAGATGTTTTCTGTTTCCATGCTTTTCCCATTTGCTTGGTGGTGCCATTTTTTACTCGGTTTTCTTCAGGTATACTACACCATGATGCATACATATATTTGAACTAAGTTTAACAACATATCTGAGCTTTTCCTCTATCACATTCAGTTTATTGCTTTCGATTTGGAATAACGCAGGTAATTTGCTCTGCTGAAGACTAAGAACAGCTTTCCTCATTCTCAGTTTATGCTACACTCAAGGTATAACATCCTTCATACCCTTCCACTCTTTTAATGGATCCATTTCCTTAGCCGCTTCCTACACATTCGATAACAGATCATAATCTTTCTTACATGATTATGAAGGTTAACAGATCATAATCTTTCTTACATAATTATGAAGGTTTTGCTAGATAACAAGTTGTTTCTTTACTTGGATTTAATCTAACTGATTGGTATTAAACCTGTAATAAGCTTAGTGGAAGGTAGTGAATCTTTGCTCAAAAGATTTATGTGAAGTATATAATGTGAAGTGTATATATCTACTACTTTTCCATTAAAGGTGTTTTCTTATGATTCCTCCATGATTTTGGATTCACCAATGAGATTCCTATTCATAATTTCTTAGAAAAGTTTGATGAAAAGATGTTACATGTTCACATTATTGGCAGTGTGAACATAAATCACTTACAATTTTTATAAAATTAAAAAAAAATGGTAGAAATCAGACAATTTGAGAACTTGGCTTGTGGTTATTTGAGAAAAGGTAGAATTAATTTGGCCCAATAGCTCCAACTACATTGAATGCTACAAAACAGCGTAGGAAATTGAATTGGGCATGTGCGAAATTGAATTGCCCATGTATTGAGTGGCGTAGGTATTAAATTTAATGCTAATTTGGTGAAGTCAATGTTTCCTCTTACCTTCTCACTCCCTCAAATCAAAGAGGTTCTTTTGGTGAGGTCACCATTGGATATTCATTGTTTTCTAAACAAGAATTATACACAAATCACAATTAATATTATATGTTTTGGAATGAAATTTGTTGGATTATTTTTTTAAATATTTTTATTTATGTCTCTCCTTTTTTTATTCATTGTTAAATTAATCAAATTATACCATTTGCAAAATATTCTTTTCATATTTTGCACATAATTTTATTCTACCAAACAACTAAATAATTAATTTTATTTTAAAATGATAGGTTAATCTTAGAATGGGGTTGAATAAAATTTAAAATCATAATAACTTGGAAAAATAAATCATTTTTATTTAACAATAAAATATTAAAATAACGCTTTAATAACCAAATTTGGCAAAGAGATTTGTCTAAAATAAGATGGTCTATTCCTATAATAAAAATAAATACAAAAATTTAGTTAAATTTATTAATTTTTAATGCGAGTAATTTTTAGTTTTCCTTCACACAATTTTTAGAAGTTTTCACAATAATCTATTAAGTATACCAAGTATGTTTAGTGTCTTAACACTTCTAACTTATATAAATACTTTGAGATTTTGCATGTTGAACTTATTTATAGGATGAGAGTGTTTAATATTTGATAGTTTAGATCTTTTGATGTTTCTTCTTATTAGGTTTGTTTATTAAGATGTTCCATTTTTTAAACGTCGTTACGAAGTTTGATTATTTATCTTTAAAATTTTTATTTTTTTATAGGTTTCTTTACTCTAAAGATCTTAAAAATATATTATGTCTCATATATTATTCATATAATCTTTCTAGAATTCTTGAATTTTGTTTTCAGTTTTATTGCAATTCAGTTTCTTCATATTTTTTTTCCAGATGATTTACTTCTAATTGTGTTTTTGAGATATTATAAATTTTATTCTCTAATTCTTCTACTCTGTTTCCCGTTACGATTGAGAGAAATAACTTTGATTTTTGCTTTATTAGACTCATTCATAGTAGTAGATGTTTTTTATCAAACCGGTCATGTACTAGATCGTTAGCAGAGCTAATAACAGAAAAGAAGATTAGGCAAGTTGTTTGGTCATGTGATAGTTGTAAGAGCTCGATGCCTAATGGCTTCAAGTTATCTTTTATAAAAAAAAAAAAAACAGTGGCTTAGGATTAAAGTTGACATATGTAAAGTGGTACAACTATGATTCCTAAATTTCTATGCCTCCAGATTTTTAATGATTTTTGGCCCATATATCTAATTGGATGTATTTACAAAATTATCTCAAAATTTTTAGCAAATAGGCTAAAAAAGATTCTTCCAAAAGTTATTGACCAATCTCAATATGCTTTTTTATAGGGTAGAGGTCTTCTTGATAGTGTTCTGGTGGCAAATGAGACGATTGATGGGGTAAAAAGTGCATCATTGTGAAGGTTGCTTTGAAAAAACTTATGACATGATAAGATGGAATTTTTTGGAAATATATGATGTCTAGACTTGGTTTATGTAGTGCTTGAATTAGGTGGATGATGAACTGCCTTAAATATGAATTTATCTCCTTTTTAGTTAATGGTAGTCCAACTAAAAAGTTTAAACCATAAAAAGGTCTAAGACAAGATCTAAAACCAAAGGTATTAAAGTTGGCCAAAATGACATTGAAGTTGGGTTTTTACAGTTTGCAAATGACATGTTGTTCATTTGTGAAGCAAATATCGGGTGTATTGTTGCAATAAAAAGCATTCTAAGATGCTTCCAACTTATGTCAAGGTTGAAAGTGAATTTTAGGAAAACAAAAATTGGTGAAATTGAGGTATAAAATTTTGAGCTTGATAGTTAGTTACTCTAGGATGCTTAATTGTGCGTCCATGATCTTAGCCTTTAAGTATTTGGGTCTTTGGGAGGGGAGAAATCATTCTAGGTATACTTTTTGGGAACATGTGATTAATAAAATTATTTTACAAATTTCTACTAACTTTTGAATTTGAAGAACTAAACTTGCTTTCACAAATTTAGAACTTCAAATTGAAAAGCATCTCGTGACTTAATTTTGGTTTAGAATTTTGAAAAAACCAAAGTATATGCTTTTCTCTTGGCAGCTTCTTAATTCGAAGGACATGGACATCGTTCTCATCATGCTTGCTCATTCCTTAAAAAGAAACGCAAAAATAATTCCTAGAAATACCGCATAGGGAAGTTCCACAACCCGAGCAACAATTGATTTCAGGTATAAAAAATTTCACTAAAACTGTACATGTATTTTGTTTCTTAATTCATTAATATTCTTTAGTTTTTATGTTTCAGTTATGGCTTCCAATGAAGAGGTAACAATCTCTTTGACATATTGGGTGGACATACAAAAAAATCGTGTCATTGTGGCGGAAGCAAGTGGGGACTTTGTAGATGTTCTCTTTAGTTTCCTCACCCTTCCATTGGGAACTATCATTCGACTTTGGGACAGTTTGGACAAAGTAGGGCCTGAGAACAAATCTGAACAAGTAAGGCTTGAGAACAACTCTAAACAACAAGTAGGGCCTGAGAACATATCTGAAGAACAAGTACAACTTTGTTGCATCAACAAGTTGTGCCAATTTTGGAACAACTCTAAACAACAAAGAGGGCAGAAGAATAACTGTGAACAACAAGTAGGGTTTGAGGAAAAATCTGAACAAGTAAGGTCCGAGAACAACTCTGAACAACAAGTAGGGTCTGAGAACATATCTGAACAACAAGTAAGGCATGAGAACAGCTCTGAACAACAAATAGGGCCTGAGGACATATCTGAACAACAAGTAGGGCCTGAGGACATATTTGAACAACAAGTAGGGCTTGAGAATAGCTTTGAACAACAACTAGGGTCTGAGAACATATCTGAACAACAAGTAAGACTTTGTTGCATCAACAAGTTGTGCCAGTTTTGGAACAACTCTGAACAACAAATAGGGTCGAAGAACAACTGTGAACAACAAGTAAGACGTGAGAATAACTGTGAACAACAAGTAAGACGTGAGAATAACTGTGAACAACAAGTAGGTCTTGGTTGCATCTACAAGTTGTACCAGAGTGTTAATAATTTGAAACCTCATGATTTCAGGAACAACAATGGCCAGAAAATGTTGCGTTATCCACGCAACCCGTTAGAGAGCTCTTGCCAGAGACTAAAAGTGAAAGTAGATGATACAGAATCCACGAAGTATTTCATGTGTCACAACTGTTTAAAAAAGGAAAGTAAATTGCTGGTGAGTTCTTTTTCTGATGTAAAGTGCGACTGCGGGTCATTCATGAGAAGAGAAATAGAAATGTTGGAAGAGTCTGTTGGTGATGATGGTGTTTTTGTTAAAGGAAATTCTAAGTTCTTGATTTATGATAACTTGACAGTGCGCCGAAGCTCTCCAAGTGAATCCATTAAACCATCCCTCAAACTTGGACACAAAAAACTTGAAAACCCAAGAGAAGAGCTTCTTGACAGGAAAAAGGTAATATTTCTCTGAGATGGTACTTGCACGAATTTTTTTTATGTAAAAATTATTCCTCCAATATTGGATAGTAGAAGTTTCAAGTTTATGCCAATAACAAAAACTAATTTAGATGACTAAATTAATTATTTAGAGTTAAAAATTTCTGAGGCATTTTTGTGACTTACACTACTTACCTCTTGTGTATGAAGTTGTTAACCTTCCTCCAGTTCTTTAATTAAATTGTAAAATTGTAGATCCGCATGACTTTTCCTTTGTGGTCGTACTTTGATAAAGTTAACTGTTATGAAGTTTCCTTGTTTAATTATACCTTCACAGCCTTAAAATTTGCTTTGTTTTTTTACTTATCTTCTTTCAGATACTCAGCATACTGAAGCAAGCATTAACCTCTAAAACCCCTCTTAGTGATGTCTTGTTGGGAAAACCAAAAAAAATCAAGCGATCGGTCTCTTTCTCACGAGTTATTGGCTCAAGTGGTTCCAAAGATTATTTAGAAATCAAGGTAATGGTGAGTAAACCAAAGAACAAGATCCTATTTGTTGAAACAGATGGAGATTTTGTCGATTTTCTCGCCACCTTTCTCACAACACCTCTTGGATCTATTATGAACCTTAAGAATGACAAATTGTCCTGCTGCCTCATACCACTTGCATATATTCTGAAGCTTAAGAATGGCAAATTGTCCTTGGGAAGCATTCGTAACTTGTACAAAAGTGTGAAAAATCTCGATCCATCGTGGTTTATAGAGTCATCAAACAAATCCTTGTTGAATCCAAAGGTAGCTTCTCATTTTGGTTGTGAGAGAAATCCACTATTAATTGCAAGTCAAGATGAGACTGGCAAATATTGGTATGGCCTTAGAGAAGAGAAAAATGAGAAGGGACGTATCATCTCTGAAATGAAAATGATTTCAAGGAAACACGATATGCTAAAAGAGCCAAAAGATATCAAACTTTTGGACCCAAGATCTTCAAATGGAGCAAGAAAAGATGGTGTGGGATTTATAAAGAGGCCGTGTCTATTTGCTGTGAGTGATGATCTGGAATTGTCACAAATGACAAATATTGGTAGTACTTCATGTAAATTTATGGAAAATCACCCGTTTACTGATTTGGAGGAACATTTGGTGAAAATCAGGAAGTCACAGGTAATGTTCACAATCCACTCTTGAGGACTTATTCTTTCTATGTTGATTTAAGAACATCTGAGTCATACCAAAGGTTTTATTTAACATTTCTCTAATTATATGTGTCAATTTTTGTCAGGCACTAAACCTGTTGAGGGCTTCTTTGACATCCGACAAAGGAGCTTTTACTCGGAGCCTATGCTTCTTGTTGTGGAAGTGGAGAATCCAAAGACTCGTTCCAGGTTCTGGTTTCTTGAGAAGGAAGAAAAACGAAAAGGAAGAAAAAAGAAAAAGAAGAAAAAGTTACCAGAAAGAGAAAAAGAAACAAGGTGAAACTGCAGGAAAAACTACATAGTAGAAGGAAGAGATTAACGATAACTCAGTACATAAGACAGGAAGAAATTAAAGCCTAAACTTTTCTTGGTTTTTGAAATAGTTGTGTTTAAGTGGATTTGATGATTGTGTAGCATTTAACTTTTGTTGTTATATGAAAGTGAATGTTGTTGAATAATTCTACGAGTGCTTCATCATGTTTCACAACTCATATAAATTGGTTTGAGAGGTAAGTGGGTTGAACGATCATACTGGAGACATTTCATGTAAACATCAAGTAATTGAAATGGTAGTTAGTGTCTAATTAATATATTTCATAGAAGACTTGACATTATAAACAAATGCGTTCAATCGTGATTTTCATTCTACATATTTCATACTCTCCCAAGTTTACTAGAATATAGTAACTTAAATTACTTAATTTATCATGTCATAACTTATATTTTATAATTCATCATTTTTATTGTAACAATCATCTCAAATTAATTTTAATATATGTACTTAAAATTAAACGTTTTTATTAAATAATGCTTAAATTTACTTCTTTATTATTTTATTGATAATAAATTAACTAATTTAAATTTTAATAATACAAATATAAGAATAAAAAAAAATAAAAAATTCAAATTAATTTTAAATCCATGTACTTAAAAATGACATTTCTTCGATTCATATTTAAGTTTGAAGTTATATTATTATAAAAGTATATTATAATAATTATTTTAATTATTAATTTAAATCTACTTGTTAAATTTAAAAAACACTCGGAAATATGATTTGTGTGTAAATATGAGAGCAAAGGGAGTCTCGAATAAAAGTTTTCACGTATAATTTTTTTTTTTATCAGCAAGAAAGAATAATAAATAAAATCATTTCAAGGGTGATTCAATCCTTATACAAATCAGGAAATTAAAACACAAACCTCATACACCTCACTCAAACTAAGAGAGAAAAACCAGCAATTAACAAAAGGACAAAAGCACAAACATAACTCAACGTACCAATCCAAACTGAGACGACATGAACCAACAAATTCATACTTTACACAAACATAACAAGAAACATCAAAGCAACAAATCTTATCCACCTATACCAACAACCAACACACCACCCCTCAAAACTACCACCTCACAAAGAAAAAAGACCTGTCAGTCTAAAGCACATGCAGAAACTTATAGCAAATTTAAACAAGATAATGGGGTAGCACAGGGAATTTTATGAGTTACACAGACCAAGCCTTCAAATTTTTCACGTATAACTACTGACCCAGATTCCTTTATGACCTTTTTTCTGTTTACAATTTTTGTTACATGTATATTCTCATTGACATTATATATAAAAAAAAAATGTTTACAGTTAGTAGAAATAAAAAAATTATTGACGTATAAAAAAATCCTATAAATATATAACTTTAAGGTTTTTTGGATTATATATAATTGGTATCTACTAATACATCATTGGTAATAAATCTTTGTAATATTTTTCCATAAAATATCTCTAAAGTAATTATTCCAAAATGAGTAATATTATAAAAATATTTACTTTTATAAGGTTTTGTTAATTGATTTAAATCAATTTAATAAATATTTTTTATTTTAATAATTATTATAATTGATATTTGTAGAGTATGGCATCTGTGTAGGTCCAAGTTTTTGAAATTGCGAAAGTTGATTTGTTGCACGGAATGAGTGGCATGCCGTAAACTCTCGGTATTTGAAATGACAAAATGACCTATATTATGGTAGACTTTATTAAAAACTCCAGAAAGTAATGGTTCATCTTAATTTTTTTCAAATAAAAATTAAGATGTATGTTAATACTGATACTATATAAATAATAAATTTAAAAAAAAAAATCCAAATTTCAAAACCTTTTAAAGAAAAATAATATAATAGAGTTATAATTCGCGTGGACTTTGGTAATTAAAACGGATAAACTTTTTATGTTAAAACTAGAGATGGGTTGCGTTGTTGCTTAACTCCGATTACAGTAAAATTTATTTTTAAAACTTGAAATATTGATAATTAACAGCAAATGAACATAAGGCACCCATAAATTTCTTTTTCTCAGCAATGAACATTTGACTAATCATTTTCCCTTATCTAACGAACATCCTTAGATGAAGGATGAAAAAGATTTCATGACTAAGATTTCATAATATTTTACCAATTCGAATTTTGATATTTGAATAAGACTATGTAGAATGAGTTGTGTTTAAGTTTATGTCAAATTCAGGTAACGTTCATTAAGAAGCACTTAAGTAGATTTTGGGGGTACTTTATGAGGTATTACAGAGAAATGTTTGTACTTTTGTAAAGGATAGTACAAAGTAGAAGACTACCTAGATGCAAACTTTTGGAGGTGAAGTTTATCACCGGAGAAGTACCATTGGTTGGATGTCACAAATACGAAAAAATGTTACTTTAGCCACAATAGAGGCTACAATTATAGAAGACAATAAAGAGTTGATATGGCTTCTGGAATTGTTAAAGTGCTATACATCTAGCAAATAATTCATAATTTCATTAAAAGAAAAAACTTTTTGGTCTCCATTGTCACTTCATAAAATCTTTGCTTGAAGATGATGTGTTAACATTGAGAAATACTTTAGAAAGTAAAAATCTAGCAGATATCCTAACAAAATTAGTAACTACTGATCAATTGAAATCGTAATATTCTATTTATCAATGTCTCCAGGTGTAATCCAATATTCTAAGACCCTTCTCTATCATGATTTCATTTAAATTAAATTCTTTAATTGAATTAAATTCATATATAACACAACCACTGACCAAAGCGCAAAAAGAAAAAAAAAGAGCTTTATATCTTAACCAATCAAAATTGCATACCAAGTTTCTTTATACTTGTATTGAATACAAGAGAAAAGGTGAAACCTAGTTAATTGATGAATCTGAGAAAAAAATGTTAAGAAATACACAAGGATCCACCCACTAAAGAAAATGAGGGGCAGGTAGGAATTGATGTAAAGAGAAAATTGAATCGGGGATTTGCAGTTCCACAGTTGGTACTATTGCTTACGAGTTGTTGAGTTAAGAGATTGAAGTTTTAGCCTTTTCAAAAAATAAAGAGCCTCATGTCATAATCATTTTTATATTTTCATTTTTGTTTCCATTTCACTTCCCCGTCCATAACAAATAAAAAAGCACTCATATTTTAAGCTCAATCCACACTCCGTCGAGAAAATTAACAAAAAAAGAACAAGCTTATTGGTGAAGAAGCAAAATGATGGAGGCAGAAGAAGACCAATAGAAGCTTCCAGATCTCATGAAGGAGCTAGTCCATCATCGCTTGCTCTCCCAAAGCATCCCCTCCAATTCCCCACCGCTAATTATCTTTACTTCCCCAATTTTTGCAACTCTCTCTCTTACAACCTTTGTCTCGCCACCCTCGCCCAATCCGCAACGCACTCTCCTTTGCCAACTTCTTTTCCAAATTTGCCTCCAAAGCCGAAGGTGTCAACAATAAATGGACCTTTGACATCAACATCGTATTACTTGATGAACTAGAAGACGGGAACCGCGAGAAATTGAACCCGCACAAGCCGTGATTTTGCTTATGAGTTTGAGATTAAGGTTTGTGTGGAGGGAGATATCATATAATATTCATAAGTTAAAAATAAATATAATTAATAATTAATTATAAACGTGGTGGCATAATACGTGGACTTCATTTATGCATAACTATGTGACATTGAGTGCCACATCATCACCCCTTAACGTCATTTATCTCAATTTAACAAAAGGGACCAAATTACATACTTTTTAAAAAAAAACTCGAGACCAAATTAATTTTTTAAAAATCACTATAATAAATTGAATATTATTATATTAATTAAGTTAAACATTATTTTATAAACTAAAATATAATTAGTAGTTAAAATAGTTTTTATTATTAATAAAAATTATAAAATTGTTTCTAAATTGATATATAATATTAATTATCAGGATTTTAGCTACTAGCTACGCTAGATTCTAAGTTAGTATTTAATTAAATCAGTGACTAATTTATAACCTTCGCGTGTGGCAAATTGTTCCCAAGTAGTTAAATACCAATTTAGAAACTAGTTTATAAATTTAGAAGCTATTTTAAATATCAATATTTTTTTTATTTATAAAATAATATCTAATTTAGTCAATATAGTAACTAATTATTTTTTATTTCTAAAATTATTTTTTATTAAGTGTTTTTATTGTAGTGTTGTATAATAAATGCAAATTCCCAAGATACTCTTTGATGCCAAATATTTGTAGCCTCTTCGTTGATAAATTTATCAAGATAGACGGATAATATAAATTTATTATATTAATTAAGTTAAAAACTATTTTTTGAATTAAAAAAACATTATTTTAAAATGGATTTTAAGATTAATAAAAACTTATAACATAAATAAAGGTTATGATATCCTACAGAACAATTATGTTAGGAGAAATTGCACTTCTTTTAAAACTTTTTGAAAGGTAAAGGCACTCTCTAATGCTGATCTCCTTGCGTGGAGGGTTTTATGGGACAAAATACCAACTAGTCTGAACTTAGTTAGGAGTGGGTGAGTCTCACCTTTGTTCTATGCCCTTTCTGCCTACAATTTGAAGAATCTTTCCAATATCTTTTTCTAGAATGTCAAGTATCCAAAGTTGTTTGAAACACAAGTTGTAAATGGGATAGAATATGAGTAGCCTATAATAATAATCTTTGGTGTCATTTTCGAAAAAATTATTTACACAATCTGCAAAATACACAAAATCTAACATGGAAGGGAGTATGGGTGGGAATTATTTGGAGCATCTGGGACATCAAATACAGAAACGTGTTCAAGGAAGGAAGGGTAGATTAGGATGAAGTGTTTCATATGGCACAATTGAAGGCTTGGCTAGGTTGAAAAATAAAATACCTGGTTTCATAATTTCTTTTCCTGATTGGATGTTGTGCCCAATTGAATGTTTGAAATTAATCACCTAATTGCATATTACATGGTATATGTAGATTACATTAAGTATGTGAACTTTATGAAGAGTTAGCTTGGTTTCTTGTTTTGTGTGTTTAAATCAGAACTATGTTTTTGCTCTATGTGAGTTTTGTTGTGTTTAATTCACAAGTTATCATACTTTTTAAGCTAGGCGGATTAGGGGTAGAGCGATTCAGTGGTTTGCAGCAATTCTTAATTGTGAAGTGATGATAATTCTTTTTGTATACTTGGGTTTGTTGGTAGGAGGGTGTCATAATGGGGTGGTTGATAGATTGAAGAGAAGATTGAGTAGGTGGAAAGGTAGATTCTTGTCTATGGCAGGGAGAATTTGCTTGGTTAAATCAGTACTTTCTTCTATTCCTTTGTTCTATCTATCTTTGTTCAAAATGCCTATTGTAGTGGCAAACGAGATAGTGAGAATCCAAAGGAATTTTTTTGGGGGTGGGGTTCTGATGGTAGAAAGGTTGCTTGGTTTTCCTGGAAAAAGGTGTGTGAAGCTCGTAAGGATGGTGGTCTTGGTATCATTGACTTAAGGACTTTCAACTTGGCGTTACTTGGCAAATGGATTTGGCATCTAGGGTCGGATAATGGTGGTCTGTGGAAGCAAGTAATTGATTCCAAGTATGGGGGTTAGAGAAGCCTGAGAGAGGGAAGGAAAGATCGTAAGGAATATTTGTGGTGGAAAGATCTGAGGGAGGTCTGGAGTTCAGAAGGTTGGGGTCGAAATTTCGAAGAAGCCATCAAATGGAAGGTGGGTACTGGGAAGGAAGTTTTGTTTTGGGAAGATAATTGGGTGGGTAGTGGGGCTTTGAAGAGTGTTTTCCCGAGGTTGTTTTCCCTAAATTTGTCAAAAGCTTTTGCGGTGGTAGAATTTGGGGCTTGGAACAACGAAATTTGGGATTGGAATTTCATCTGGAGAAGGAATCTTTTTGAATGGGAGAAGCAATCAGTGTGTCTTCTTCTTCAGGAAGTCCAGGGTGTGAGTGTTAACTTGGAATAAGAGGATAGATGGGTGTGGAAGGAAGGGGAGGAGTTAGAGTACACGGTTAAATCTGAGTATCTCCGTCTAAGGGGGGGCAGTGAAAGGGAGTATGATACGATGTTTAAGAAGCTATGGAAGAGTAAAGTTGTACCTTCTGCCCAAATTACTGCTTGAAGGGTGTTTGTAAATAAGTTAGCCACTAGGGCTAACTTGGAAAAACGTGGGATAACGGTTGAAAGTTCTATGTGTAGTCTGTGTGGGGTGGAGGAGGAGACTAGTACCCATCTATTCTTTGAGTGCATATTTGCTTGGATATTGTGGAATAATTGTTGTGTATGGCTAGGTGTACAAAGTGTGTCTCATAACGATCCATTGCTAATTTTCTCCCAGTTTAGAATGTGTAATGGGCTTGCTTCGGTAATTGAGATTTGGGGAGTGATTTGGATTGCAGTAGTCAACGAGATTTGGAAGCATAAAAATAATGTAATCTTTAAAGGGGGTGTAATAGATGTTTTGAAAGTGTTTGCTTTGGTTCAACTAAAGGTTTGATCTTGGATTACATCAAAGTCACCTTCTGCGCATTTCTCATTTTCTAATTGGTGCCTTGACCCTTTGGTTTGCATGGAGATAATTTCATGATGTTCTTTTTAGGTGTATGAGTGATAGCCTTAGGTGATTCATTTTGGATTCAGTTAAAGTGGAGAGGGTAAAAGTTTTCATGTATAAGGGTTGAACCACCCCTTAAGTAGTTCATATTTATTTATTTTTTATTGTCAATAAAAAAAAAACTTCTTAAGCTAAACGACCACCAAAGACAAGAAAAAGGTTATGTGTGTAAATATGTAGTAAAGGATGCTTGCAAAATCTCAACAGCTCACACCAGGACATCTCTATTTGTTGTACTGATTGGATGCATGCAAATATTTTAGAAGGGAGAGAAGAGATCAGAAAGACATTTTGGAGTGTCCTTTAAAGACTCTCATTTTATTTATTTTTTACTGCTAATAAATAATAAATAAATAAATAAGTAAAGGTTATATTTTCAATAATTAATAATTATAAAAGATATTTACTTATTTAAAGATAATTTTTTATCACTAATTGAAATACAATTAGAAATAATTTTTTGAATAATTGTTAATCTATTTCTAAAACTAATTTTTTGTCAATAAAAAAAAAATTAATGTTTTGATTTCTAAATGTCATATAAATAGATAGTTAAATATTTAATCCCTCCTAACTCATTTTAGATATAAAATAAATGGTTATAGATTATTATTTTGGTCTATTAAAAATTCCATTTATTGAATATTAATATTCATAAATAATAAAAATTAAAAGATAAAAAAACTTCTCTAAGGATTATGCCAGCTACCATTTGATAAAAAGAAGCCTAACGAAATGCGGCAACGAGCCCATGACTTTCACCTCTGCCTATAACCCCTCCATCTCGTCATGTAAGATTTTATCATTCAATTCAGTTTTGTTTTTTTATATCAATATGAATTTAAATCAGTATTTATGCTTTGAATTAATATGTTTGGATAAGTTTAATAGAAAATTGTAGTTTAGGATGTAAAACTTATTACCGTTAGCTTCTTAAAATCAAATGTAATGTGGAAAAAATCACATGGAAATGTGAGACCTGTGTTAGTACTCATTTCACATTTTTTTCACATGATTAAAAATAAAAAACGGGGAAAACCAACTCATTTGGCGATGTGACGTGGAGAGCTTCAAGCACTTCCAATACCTTATGTCATCATTATTTATTACTATTGTTTATCCCCTAATGACATTTATCGATTTAGTTTATATTTTCCATAACATTTACACTATTTATGAAGTCTAATTTTATCTAGTGCAAAAAGTAGATAATTGGTCTACTTATATCGGATTAAATTTTATATCGGATTAAATTTCATTTCTGATTAAATTTCATTTCTAGAAAGAATGTAAGAAATTTAGAAGGTCAACCACTAGTTATATTTATAACAAATGAATCATAATAAAATGTCATCAGTAACATTTTTTACTCACTTTAATTTAATATCATTACTTAACCTAACATCTTTATTTCTTTTACTTAGTTCTTTTTTTTAAAAATATATTGGGTGCATTTTTTATCAATAATAACGAATGAAATCCCCTACTATCCTAATAGTATGTAGTTTGTTGTTCCATTAAAATCTATTACAAAATCCCTCCATCTACATGACGTGTATAAAGACCAATACTAAATACAAAAAAGTATGGACGTCTAAAAAAATGTGGGTAGCATTGGGGACCTAGGCATCCATTACAGAGAGTAGAATGTAGTACACGGATAGAACAAAACGAGCATCCAAGAACAATATTCTCCCATTACTTTGTCATAGTTTATATAGTCTTCCGCATTTTATTCTTGTTATCCTGAATATCAGTCAATGTGAAAAGTATCACACTAAAAAGTATACCATATGTAATATGGGTACATATTTCGTACATGTAATTTAGGTACATTTAGTTTTCTATTCCTCTAATGCACACAAAATAAATTAATTTAAAATTTTCATTCCAAAATTAAATCAATCCTAAATTTCAAAGTCACGAATTTCTCTAATATTTATCAATACAACTAAATAATTTATAAGATACATCAACTAAACTCTAAATAAATATCAAATGCGTTTAAATATTTTCATTACAAAACCAAAAGAAAAAAAAATACATACTACCTTACCAAAAAATTAATCATGGAAAGAAGTCATGTATAAGTAACACGACTAAAACAATTGAAGTCATCATAATCATACATGCGTTCAATTTTTTTTTTTAAACATTGAAGTTATGTCACCTATCTAAGATTTCAACTAAATATTAATCAAAATATTAATTAAAATCGTGGCACGATTTTTACTATAAAAAATTTGAACTAAATTTGTCCTACAATTACACGAATTCTTTGTTTTAATTGATTTAAATTGAAGTTATTTTATACCGACACAATTTGTTTTTGAAACGAAATTGTATTAATAAGGTACGACTTACCTAAACTCATAAATAAATTATTTTTGTTTATTCTAATAATTAACGAACTACTGCACCATTTTGACACAGAAACACTCGTTTTCTCCTCGTTATATTAGTGAATTATGGTAAAAGTTGAGTGAAGAGATTGATTATGATCATACGAAAATAATGTTTAGTTATACATTTTATATTTTTATTTTAAAGAGATTAAATCAATATCTTAATCTTTATTTAGTATCTTAGAATTTATTAGTGTAAAATCATGACATTGTAAATTAGTGTTTTTTTCTATGTTTTAATTTTGACATTTGTAAATTTATTATATATAACTATTATATTAGGTATGTTTCCTTCGCAATATATTTGTAGGTGTAATTAAATAATTTATGTGTCTTTTCATATGTATTTGTATTTATTAAAATGAACTATAAATTTATAGTCTTAATATAAGTGTGCAAATAATAACATTATTTACTCAAATTTTAATATTAAACATAATATATAAATAATAAATAAAAAATACAAATACACAAACGCAAGAGTGCAATACAAATAAAAAATGAAAATACACACGTTCCTACTAATAAATAATAATAACAATGTAATAAATTTTTGATTTATATAAAAAAAATCACTAATAACTTTGTATTCGTCGATATTTTTTAATACCAATAAATGATATCATAGACAAATTTTTGTCCATTAATAATTATTTACAAATTTTTATCTGTCAATAATTAGGGATAAAATTTATCAACATGTTGCATGCAAAAAATTCCATGAGGATTTTCTTTTTCCGAACATTCTCTAGATTTGGCAACATCAATAAAACCAGTTTCTCTAGTTTCTTCATATGAAAAGTAATTATTGTGTCTTGCGTTGTAAATTTGACATCAAATATGGTTTAGATCTTTAATGTTTCCAATTTAGGCAATAAAGGAAGTAAAGGGAAGAGTGAGTAGCAGTGCATCTGATAATGTGGCCAACTTACTCAACCACAATATTAATGATTATTTTTTATTAGAAAAAACTCAGTTGACTATATTTAAAAGAATTTTTCTACTGAATCACGTTTTCTAATTTACATTACATGACTTCAAGACTTGAAAACTAAGTTAATAATTGATATTTGTAATTTTATTTAGTTGTCCTAACATCAAAAATTGTTTCAACCATTACAGTACGTTTGAGACATTTAAATAAATAAAAGTTATTGGTACGAAAATATATATGAAAATTTATAATTATATTAAACAATATTCTTTTCCTTCCGTCTTCATACTTATTATTTTTATATAAAAATTGAGTTTTCAGTTGAGTGTATTCAATCGAAACTACAATTTTTTTCCTGACAATTCATTGCTTAGATAAATTTGGTAAGAAAAAGTTAAGTTTTGCGAGGAATGCTAATCAATAAACATTTCAGAGAGATTTTTTAATACCATTAATTAGTGCTTATGACATTTCACACACGCGCGCACATATATATATATATATATATATATATATATATTGTTATTTTTATATTTGGTTTATTTTGAAATATTTAGTACTTTTAATTTTTTTTCTTCCTATTCATTAAAATTATTAATTAAAAATTTAAATAAAGATTATAATTTGGACTTTAAATTATAGATATAGTGTATAAATTTTAATTAGAAATTAAAGAAAAAAACTGTAACTGTAATTTGCTCCTCTCACCATTCATTTCCAATTACCAATCCATTAAATATATTTTGCATTCTTCTCCATTTTATTGTCCTATGGAAGAATTTTGTATTCAAATCCTCTTCCTCTATCCGATTTAGTCTAGCCTTTTGTTTTTTCAGAACCTCTTGTTTAGAAATTAACTTATTTAATTTTGCAAATAGATCCTTCCTAAGATCCCTACTGTTTTGGTCTAATTCATTATCCTTATATTTGTTATCCATCTCTCTTTGTCTATAGATAATCCTCTCTTTGATTTTATTGTGATCTCCAAGAAGTTTTGTTCCATTCTTTGAGACACATCTTCATCTTATATGTTATAGGGGAGTAAACTACTCTCAGTAGCAATTTGTTATGTCCTCACCTACCTTCTATTATGAAACTCATACCATTCATGAAAAAGCTTTCTTCGAGATTTTCCATGTTAATCTTGCTGTGACACCAACCAACCAATCTTTTTTAGCCACTTTGAATGCTTCGGCTTCACTTGAAGGTTTATGCCTCTCCATGGAATTTTGCAAAGCCAAATCTCTGGCCCCCTCTGTTGAAATGACGAGAGATGAAAACATCATCAACTCTTCCCATCTTCTAAATATTTTCCACATTTCAAACTGACCAAAATTTGATGGGAAATGAGAGAAGAAAAAAGTAGTATTAGCTCCATCGTCGTTCATAGTTGTGTCTCTGGACTCTGTTTAATGTGCCAGAAATCTCAATTCCTTAAAGTTGATTAAGGATTCATTGGAATATGTATGCAGCGATTCTAAACTACAAAACAATGGCAATGTCTTTCACTTATCGGGGAATGTGTGAGGAAACAATAAAAAATATTGCACAATAGAAAAAGTGAAGAGAAAAAATGTTCAAAGAATTATGGAAGATGAAAACACTACCAACCATAATTCTCTGCATGGAGAATATTCCTATACAGTGGACCAACCAAAGATAAACCTGAAGTATGGATAAAATGAACAGCATACGAAGATAAACACACATAATTTATTCTTTTGATAAGCATAAGCACACATAAGTAATACAGTCAATATTTAGTGTCACAATTCATAACTTCACCTTTGGTCAATATTCATGATGCTTCATCACTTTTAATCTCACACATTACATAATATAAATAATGTTATATTATGTACTTAATCATCAACTTGGTAGAACAACACAATTTTTTATTTATTTTTTAAAACACAATCATACGTAGTAGAATAGGGACACATTCCTCATAATTACTGCAATATTGAGTCGTCAATAAGGCAAACTCAACCTAGATAAATTATAAAAATAATTATTATACTTGCATAAAAGTGATTAAGAAAAAAAATATGAATTTAATTATAAAAGAAGTAAAAGTAGCATTAGGAAGATTATGCTATTCATAAGTCTCATAACTAAAACATGACAAAAAAATATTGAAAGCAAAGTGCAGCAAGCAGGACTCAAACACAAATCCTTCCAGTCACCAAAAAAGCTTTAACCACTACATCAAACAAGTTCTTCTTTTAGATTACAATTTTTATTATACTTATTATTAGTTATAATAGTTATATTAATGTTAATGTTAATGTCAATAATATAAATTATATTAATATTCATAATATAAATTATATTATTAATATTAATATAAGGAATATTAATATTAGATTATTAAGATTATTATTAATATAATATTAAGATTACTATTTATATTATTAAGATTAGATTACTATTATTAACATTATATTAATATTATTAATATTATATTAAGATAATATTTATATATTAAGATTATTCTTATTATTATTATTTATGTTATTAATATTATATTCTTCTTAATATTCTTCTTTATGTTATTAATATTATATTATATTATTAATATTATTAATAATATATTAATAATATTAATATTATTATTAATATATTAAAATATTTATTAATCTTAAAAAACTAATATAATATTAATAAAATATTAATAATATTAATATAATTTTAATAATATTAATAATAAATAATATTAATAATATTCATAACATTAATAATATTAATAATATTAAGAATATTCATAATATTAATAATATTCATAATATTCATAATATTATTATTAATAATATTAATAAGAATCTGAAAAATAATAATAATTATAATAAAAATCATAATAATGCAAAAAAATTTGTCTGGTGTAGTGGTTAAGGTTTTTCTTCTTATTGAAGAAACCTGACTTCGATTCCCACCTACTGCAGATTCCGCCAAAATTACATATAGATATAATCTGTATATAATTATCATCCGTACTTTTAATTTTTCTTGTAGTGAAATAAAACATAAAATGCCACTAATATAGAATTGCTTACATAATCAGAAGTAATCATGATGACACATTGGAAGCATCTAGAGCCTATTTAAAACAAAAGGAATATATACAAGTTAATTTTAATCACGATGCAACTCAAAAAACACATGACGCTAAAAATAATCTTTGAAAAATATCGTAATACATGAAATGAGAATTTCTACTTGAACACACTTGATATTCATAGTATATAACTATTTATAGTTGCTGATAAAAAGTGTTAAAAAGGATGTTTTTAATTTTGTTACTATAATTTAAAATAAAGAAATATCTACAATAACTTTGAGTTTTTCTTAGTAAAATCTAGAAAGTTTTTAATTAGAGAAAGGGTGAAAAAGTTCTATAGTAATTTTAATTAGAGAAACTTCTAGAAAAGAGTCTACATCTCATTAAACACCAATAAACACCTCATTCTGTATTTGACATTTTTCAGGTAAGGAAATTTGAATTCTCTTTTTTTCTTCTCACCTCTTTCTTTAACAAAGTAGTATTAGGGTTTTGTTTGAGGTAGAGAAGGTTGAGAGAGAGAAAAAATAGAGTTGAGAGACTAAAAACAATAAGTATACCATCTTCCAATTTTCTTCTCTTACTAAAGAAAATTATGAAAAATTGTATCTTCGCTCATGATAAGTGTCAAATTTACTTATTAAATTACTTGATTTAGATAATTAAGTGCATGAACTAAATTGAATATTGACACTATAAAAAATGATTAATTTCAGAAGAGTCAATTGGACTTCATGGCCTATTCTTAATTGAATGTTTGTAATAAAATAAACAAGAAGTAGCTGAGTAAATTGACCACTGCATGGAATTTTGCTTGGCGCAGGGAAATGGTGTTCAATAGAATTGAGACTGAGAACACCCAAAACTGCACTTCAAAGCACTGAGCGTAAGAATATGACGTTGACTAGAATTATTCAAGAGGAGGGTGCATTTTGAAGCTCATAATCCGTTAAGGAAGCACTAAGCATAAGGGAATCCTAAAAGTTAAGCAGACTCATCCACTGAGTCAAGCTATAGACAAGCTGAAGCGTAGAGAAAACCTTCAGCTGAAGAATACCGATCCACTGATCAGAAGAGCTAGGCACTGAGCGAAGGCACTAAATTAGGACTAGATAGTTCAATAGTATAAATAAAAGAGAAAAAACTAGTTCTATGGAGTCTCTTCTTATAAGGAGTGAAAATTATTCTAAATTTGTAATGTTCTTAATTGCAAGCTACTTGAATATTTATTGTAATATTTTAATCAGTATAAGTAGCTAACTTCATAGCTATTGGAATTAGATGATAATATAACTCTTCTTTTATGTCTTGATTAACAAATGCAAGTATATTTCCCTCCTACTATATTTGAGTTATTTCTTTTTCTTCTCACCTCTTCCTCAAACAAATTCAAGACATGAATAATTAGGCTTATGGTTTTGTTATTGAACTCCCCTTCTTGAATTAATTGAATTATATTTTTCTAAGGAAAAAGGATAATAGCCTACTTATAAGTTATAAATTCTCCCGAAAAAATGTCTAGTAATTTTAATGAAAATGATAAATCATACTACTATATAAAGAGAAATTAAGAAGAATGCTACATATTAGCTGGGGCCATATACTCCTAATCGTATCATTCTCTATCAAGATTAAGAGGTAAAAGTATGTGTACCTGTTCTTCAGAAGTTCTGTCCACAGCAGAATTAAGATCACTTTCTAGTCGGGGACTCACATATTCTGCAAAATACCACTCTGTCGAATGGTGTATTTTGTTGACTGCACTGAAACTTTTCATGGAACTGCACTTGATGACGTGGACTTCTTTCAAGGATGGAAGAGTTAAAGTAAAATTGCCAGCGTAAAAGCACCTCAGCTCTTTTAATCTTTTAAGATGCAAAACCTGTAGCCGCTCAAATATTATTTCTTCACCCTCAACACATTCCTCTGCAATAGTTGTCATCAATCCCTCACAGCCTTCCACTACTAGATCTTCAAGTTTCATAAGATCTTTGGCTACAGATGTTGGAAACACGCTTGAAAGGCCTTTGCATTCTTTAACATGTACTTCTTTTAGATATTGAATGCATAAAATTCCACGAGGATCTTCATTCCAAACATTCTCCAGATTTGGAAGCTTCCATAAAACCAATTTCTTCAGAGGAAAAGTAAATGTGTCTTTTGTTGTACATTTGACATCAAAGATAGTTTTCACATAATCACAGTTTTGAACTTTCAATGTATCTAATTTTGATAAGAAAGGAAGGAAATGAAAGGGTAACACTGCATCTGATAAAAATTGGCATTCGTCCACAATCAATATGGCCAAGTTATTGAAACAGAAGTTGTTCAAGCTCTGAAATCTTCAGAAATTTACTAAATCCTAAACCTTAATCTTCACATTCAAAGATTACACAAAAGTATAAAAATAGTTATTTACAAGACTCAATGATATCTTTTAAATTATTACTTCACAAAATATTCACTAATTTTCTACCGAATCACCATTTTCAACCGTTAGTTTATGTTTGAGAAATGTAAATAAATAAAAATTATTGTTATGAATATGAAAAATTATAATTATTTTAAACAATATTCTTTTTCTTTCATCTCCATACAACACATTTTTTTAGTGACGAATAATTCATTACTTGATAAATTTTGTAACAAAAAGTTGAGATTGGTGAGGAAATGCTAATCAGCTATAATATTTCAGACAGATTTTAGTTAATTCTGAATAATGTTAATGTAGTGTCAATGACATTTCATATATATCCTCGTTCATTACAAACTCTTTGTTGTTCATATGATTCCTTTTTTGAAATATTTCAGTGCAGTATTTTAAATTTTTTCTCCAAAAGTTTCATCATAGTTATTAATTAAAATTGTAAATAAAGATTATAATTTCGACTTTAAATTATAGATATATTGTATAAATTTTAATTAGAAGTCATAGAAAAAGATTGTAATAATTAAAATTACATCCATATTTATTTCTGTAACCTAGACTTGTAGTAGGCTACTCGTAATAGTTAAAAAAATATGAAGAGTAATGCAATCACTCTATAACCACAAGAATCGAAACAATCATAAAGTTACCATCTTATTGACAAAATGTTACTAACAATTCCTCCAATGATAAGAAACTTAAACTCCTTATAAGAGATTTTTTAAATATTCAAGATTCAAACAACTCAGATCTGGAAATATTATCTTATCCTCATTTGATTCTTCCCCCTCCTCTTAAACTCTATCTCTTCAATTGATTCACACATTCTTATCTCCATTCTTTTGAGTTGAGTCAAACTTCTAGCTATTGAGGATGTGAACAAATATGATAAACTATGACAACTTTCTACTTTCAAACATGTGAGATTAAAGAAAGACACTTTGCATGCTAGCAAGCTTTTTAAACTTGAACATCTAATGACTTCAAAGATTTCTAGATTTATGACAAAGGTATCGGTCCAAGAGTTCTCTAACCCAATAGAAACCAGCTCTCCAAGAGACTCCAAGTGTAATTCTTTCAGCTGTAAGAGAAGTCCACTAAACTTTCACAACAGAACATCACCTTGAATGAAAAATCACACACCACAAGCTTCTTTATATTTGGCAACTGTTGTAGAAATCCATAGTCCGAAAATTCATCACACTCAACACGAAAGTGCAGAGTAAGAGCTTTCAGCTTGTGTAAAAGGTTTCTCTGAAATTCTTCATTTCACAATCATCTTCAATTCATTCTCACCCACTGTGAGATGCTATAAGTTGGGTGTAATTAGCTACAAAGAGAAACCAATAACCAAGTAAAAGCAAGTTATCACATTCATAGATCCGACTCTCTATAAAATTGAAATTGAAACTTTCATGCTAAAATAAGCCTGATAATTTGAAAAACTAAACAAATAAGGTCGTACCGTATGTGCTTACAATAATTTTGAGTTTAAAATTAAATTTTAGATGAAAAATTTGATAAATGAGATTACGTGAAGAAAATAATGAAAAATCTTTGTATGGTTGGTAGGAGATTGTTTATCAAGAATGCAGTTACAATAATGTATGTAATTAATTGAGTTGGAAAGAATGGCCAAACCTTAGTTGTTGCATGATGAATGGAATGTATAGTATTATGATTGAACTTGGGCAAATCCCATAGTGTCAATGACGTCAGAGTGGGGAACGTAAGCTTAGGATTTGTTTCTTTTGGATGAGCTGGATTAGGCTCTGTAACAATTTCAGCAGGATCCTCATTCCAAACACTTTCCAGATTTGGCAGCTTCCATAAAACTAATGTTTTCAGAGGAATAGTCAGTGTGTTTTGTGGACATTGGACATCAAATATGGTTTTGACAGAATGACAGTTTCGAACTTCCAAGGTTTCCAATAGAGGTAATAAAGGAAGCAAAGTGAAGGGGAGTGCATTTGATGAAAAGTGGCACCCCTCCACTATCAATGTTTTCAAGTAACTGAAGCATAAGTCAGGGATCTGCACTGAGACACGCCATATCTCTTGGAGGTCTGCCCTATTTCTCAATTCAAGACTCTGTTCCCGTTTGTTCGATGCTCTCTTTCAAAATCAGCACATGTAAACGAATAAATAATAGGTTGATGATTGAGACTACTAAATTAAAAGATAGGGATGTAAATCACTTCTTCACATCTTTCACTTCACGGATGTAGAAGTTATGTTTGACATGTTAATATTGTAACTATTTTCCATTTTTTTTACCTAATAATTTTGTTTGAATCTATTACTAATATTCAGTAAAAGAAACAACTTGTAGAACATTTTCAATGTTATTATTAGAAGTAACATTTTTTATATCTGTTTTTATTTTCTTAGTATTTTTAATATTTAATTTTCAATGGTAGGTTTATTTTATTTGTTATCATTTTTAATTTTTTTGTATAACAGACGGTATATTTTATCTCTATTTTTACTTTACTTTAAATATAGTATATCTGTTTAAAAATATGTTATTTTTACACTGTCTTATGATATATATAGCAATTGAAAATAAAATAAATATAATTCAAATAACTTATTAATAAATAAAAATTATAAGAATTTAAAATTAATTTAAAATTCGTGTTAAAAAATTATTTTATTAGTAAAAATCTAAATTTATGTTAAAATATCATATAAAAAATGTTTGATCCTATCCTATTTTTATATTTATAACTTATTTTAATTAATAATTTTTACCGTTTATTATGAGTACTTCAAGTTAAATTTCATTTAATTTCTATGGGCTATTGGGAAAATGCTTAAAACCCTCAGTTTGTCGTAATTTATTTTAAATATGATTTTTAAAGTAATTAATTATGAAAATTAACTGAAAATAATTATGCTTGAACAAAAGTGAATTCACATTTTGTTGACATATAAATTATTAACTTTTTCTACATACTTTTATGCATTTTATAAAAAAAATCATAAGAGATAGTAAGTTTTTATTTTAAAACTAGAAGAAGCGTAAGTGTTATTTGTAATCTTAGAGTAGAACAAGTATAATTTCCATCATATGAAGTACTGAGAGATGTATTATAAATGTTCAATAAAAAATATTAAACACATACCTTTTTCAAAAATTCCTTCCTTATAATAGAGTTGACATCAGTTTCCAATGGAATAGTCTTGTAATTAATTATTAATTGAGACAACATGTCTGCCTCCAAAGTACCTGCACATAAAGTTATCATCTCGTCGGAATCTGTTATTGACAATTCCTTCAAGGATGGAAAACTTAATCTCCCTCTGTAGAACCTTTTGAGCTTCAGTAAACTATAAAAATTCAAATTAATGAGCTTTGGAAATATTATCTCATCCTCATCTGATTCCTCCCCCTCTTCCTTAGACATTATCTCTTCAATTGTGTGACATCTTAGTATCTCCATTCTTTGGAGTTGAGCCAAACTTCTGGCCGTTGAGGATGTGAGCAAATATGATAGGCTACTACCCCATTCTACTTTTAGATATGTCAGATTGGAGAAAGAAACTCTGCATGTTACCAAGCTTTTTAAACTTGAACAACTAATAACTTCAAAAGTTTCTACATTTTTGACAATGGTCTCGGTCCAAGAGTTCTCTAACCCAATGGAAACCATGTCTTTAAGGGACTCCAAGTGTAATACTTTCAGTTGTAAGAGAAGTGCACTATAATCTACATTAATAGGACTTTTACAACCGAACATCTCCTTAAAGGAACCATCACGCACAATAAGCTTCTCTATATTGGGAACCTGTTTTAGAATTTCATATCCATATAAATCCCAACCAAAGTAGAGAGTAAGAGCTTTTAAGTTGTCTAATAGGTTTCTCTGAAATTCTCCTCGCAAAATCATCTCCACTCCATTTTCAAATAGTAACAGGCACTGTAATAAACAAGAAAAACACAAGCAGAAGTCTTTGTTAGGATTGTTAGAGACACAACTCTTTTAAATTTTCAAATGAGATGTTATTGTTGCCTCATGAAGTGTATTCTTTTACTTATTTATATATACCATACAAATGCTCTCTATAAGTGAAAATTTGACCACATTTATATTTTAACATGATGGTCCTCCTATTCATATGGAACAATCATAAACATGTATAGGAGCGATCAAATCATTATGAGTCATTTGTGTTTAATTCTTCCTTCCTATTAATATTAATCATCTCAAATTCTGAATCCAAAATTCTCACTTTTTTTAAAACTCACTTTTGCTTCTGTATTGCAGATAAACCAAAAGAAGAAAAGAAAACAATGAGAAATGAGAAACCTAAGGGAAACAGTTCCTTTATGATCCATTTATGAAACAAGCAGAAAGTGTTCTAACAATAATACCTTTTCGGTACGGAGTTGATCCTCGGTATGTGAATCCAAATGCGTATAAATGTCTGATTTGAGTGAGTAGTTAAAATACTTGAACTTTGGCAAACCCTGTAGATTCAATGATCCCACACAGGGACAAGGGAGCTCTTGCTTTGTTCCACTTGGATCTGTATCATCCTCTGCAACAATAGTCATCAATCCGTCACAGTCTTTCACTTCTAGATTTTCTATTTCCACAAGATCTTTGGCGACTGATGTCGGAAACACACTTGTAAGGACTTTACATTTCCAAACATGTACTTCTTGTAGATGGTGCATGTTTAGAATTCCACGAGGATTTTCATTCCAAACATTCTCCAGATTTGGAAGCTTCCATAAAACCATTCTCTTCAGAGGAAAAGTAATTAATGCGCCTTTCATAGTACATTTGACATCAAATATGGTTTTGATAGAATAACAGTTTACAACCTTCAATGTTTTCAAATTAGTTAAGAAAGAAAGCAAATTGAATGGTAGTAGGACATCTGATAAAAACTGGCAACCATCCACAATGAGAAATTTTAAGAGACCGAAGCAGGAGTTTGAGATTGGCCATGAGCCAAGACATATCTCTTGTATATCTCTCTCACTCAAATTTGATATACTCTCCTACAAAACAAATTATACTTAGAATTTTATTTTCGCCACATCCAAAAATTAGTTTGATAATATGAAAATAAGAAAAAAACTAACGAATCATAATAATAAAATAAAATAAAAATAACACCTATAAAATTAAGATTAAAGAAAACAAAATTTATTTATTAATTAACTGGTGACCTTATCATGAAAATAAATTGAAGAAATAATTTCATTTGAAGGTGTGATGATAAGATTTGTATGAGAACTAAAGATGTTTAAAATGAGAGATGTAGTATAATGTTAACACTTAACGTTATTATAATCCCTTCCAAGCTATTTAAAAAAGTTTGTAAATAAGCATCCGAAATTATCTTAAAAGTCTTCGACCTTATTAGAAAGAACTTCCAAGCTTACCTTAAAGTTTTAGGATACAAAACTCAAAACATAAGGATTATGGAAATTTCTTGTTCTAGTAATGAAGTACGAAGATCCTGGCTTAAAACATTCTATATGTATATTCTTTTTATGATCACTCTATTGGGATTGTTTCCGGTCCAAAGTGATGATGTTAATGAGTTCTTGTTAATGGTCTAGGTTTAGCTTATATTTTTTAGCAGATACCTTCTCTTTAATAGAATAATTACCCTATCGAAGAAGGTATAATTACTTAAAGCGATATTATCAAGGTTTTGTACTTGGATAACCATTCGGATAAGAGGTAAAGTTGTGAGAATTACCTCTTGTTTGGAGCAGTGGATAGAGTATTTGAGGCGTGGCAATCCTTCTAGCGTGAATGAGGTGAGAGGAGGAAACGCAAAGTCTTGTGTGGTTCTTTCTCCTTCTTCACCCTTTTCATCCTTCCTAAATATCTCTGCCAATTCCTCACACTCTGTTACCTCAAGCACTTGAAGTCTGGTAAGATCTTTGGCCACCGATGCTGGAAACAAACTTTTAAGAGATTCACAATATGTAACAGTCATTTCCTTTAGTACTTGAAGGCCAATAATTCCCTGCGGATCCTTGTCCCATACATGCTCCAGTTTTGGTAGATACCTTAAAGACAGTGTTTTCAAACGGAATATTCCGGAAGCTTTTGTCAGTCTGTCCTCATCATTGATATTAAATATGAACTGTGCTGCTTTGCAAGAGTTTACATCTAACTCTTCCAAATTGTGAAAGCAAGAAAGCAAATGAGATGGAATTACATGCTCTAGAGTATCACATCCGAATGCACTCAACGTTTTCAAATAGCCAAAGGTGTTTTGGTGCACCCAACGTGGGCCATGCCATAGTTCCTCAACATATTCAGTATAATCTTGAAGACTCAGATACTCACTGAATGCGAAAGTGAGCTGTAAAAACAGGCAAATTATTCAATTAGTTCTCCAACTTTAAAATATAAATTTAATTAATTCTTTTTTTATTTTTAAAATAACCATATTTTTTTTTGTATCTCCCACAAAGTTAAAAGAAAAATCAAATTTACATATTTGAAGTTAGAAAGGTTTATACTACCGCCGTCACTGTAATAATTTAGTATTAAATAAATGAAAAAGTGAGTAAGTACCTTATGATTGAAAACTTTTTGTATGGTGGCATTCAAGTCACCTTCCCAATGCCATTTGGCTTTCTCATCTCCTTCCACACCAAATACATTTTTTAACTTTGGTGCTATTGACTCTCTCTCACTGAATTTCTCCATCATCCGGCATTCTCTTACAATCAATATTTCCAGCGATGGGAATTCAAATTCACACTCCTTGTAACTGCAAAAACTTCTCATCTTCTTTAGTCTCACAAGTTCTACAGTAATCAATTTGCAGAATACAATTTTCATGACTTTGCCTTCTTCACTTACAATTTGCTCCAGTTGTGAACAATCGATTACCTTCATGGTCTGGAGTTGAACCATGGTTTTGGCCGTGGAGGATGCCATTAAGTTCCTTAATCCATTACAACGCTTCAGTTTCAAAGAAGTCATGTAAGTGAAGGATACAGAGGAAGGAGCTAAATTGGTCAATCCGTCGCAACCTTCTAAGCTTAAAAGCTCTAGTCTCCGTAGAGCTGGAACTCCTGCTAGAACTCTTCCTAATTCTAGATCCTTTATGTTTGAATATAACAAAACTAATTCCTTCAGCTGTAATACCATCCCCAATCTTTTTTGTTGTGGAATGTTTGCTGTTGCCTCTAACTCTTGACTCCAAGAAAACAATTCTAACTTTTGTAGATTTGGCATTGTGTAGGGAAAGTGGTAGAGAAGATCAACAACACTTTTGACTGAAATCAATCGAAGCTCTTTTAGACGGTGCATTTGGTACTCTGGTAACAACTTTTGTGCTTCCTTGAACTTAATTTCCATATACTCCAAGTTGGGGAATACCTAAACAATATAAGTAAATACTATGAAGAAGAATTAAATGCCTTCAGCACCCCCTTCAAGTTTGTTTCATTTTAGGCACTTTTGTTTGGTTTTTTGTAGTTTGCATTCTACTGAAATCCCTGAAATCCCTGAAATGTCTCGTTTTATTTATTTATTATTTGTCGATAAAGAAAAAATAATGATGGAAGTACTGATGTAGCATTTTAAAAGAAAAATGTGAGTTTAGAAATCTCAAAGACTCATATCCTTATTTTCTAAGTGGCAAATAAAAGAGTATTTAGTTAAATCTCGTTTTTAATTATGTTAGTTATAGTTTTCTTTAAAGATATGTACTTAGTTATTTAAAACACTTTTTATAACCATTCAGGATTTCAACTTCTTATATTAATTAAAAAACTAATGTTGTAGAGTCAAATAAATTATGTATGTGTGTATATATAATAATTCTTGACTTAAAATGTAATATGCTTCAATAATTTTTTTTTTTATAGGAAACAGCTGTGCAAATATATAGATTTGACTATAAAGCCTTACTATAAATTACTTGTCATTAACGTTAGCCATTGAACTTCTATAAAAAATATAAATGTGCCAAAGAATACTAGATGAAAGACTATCATTTTTTTACAAAGTAGAAACCTTTTATCATTATAATAATAGTAAATAAAATATTTTTAATAACACTAAAAATCAAAATTTAGATGGCAATAATAATAATATGAATAAATGTGACAATGAAAATAAAATAGCATTCTTTTTTTTAAAAATAAATAATCCTAAAATTCATTTTTTTTAATTTAATTTATCTTTTATTTCTTCTCAACCACACAATCTTTAATTTTATTTTGGTTCACATATATTTATTTTCTTTCTATTTTTCTTAATTATTTTTCTTTGTATCTTTATATTCTCTGTCAAACATATTATAAATATTTTACTAAACATTAACTTTGACAAAGATGGAGTATTGCTTACCTCTTCATCTGTTGTTTTACATGTTTCTTTGAGAAATGTTTTAAGCTGCACATAATAGTCTACGCTCAACTTCTTCAACTTTGGACATTTTATATGATGTCTCTTGTAGAAATGCTTGAAGTTTTCCAGTCCATATAATCTCACATAGGTTAGTTCAGGGAACACTAATGGATCTTTGTTAGTTTCTGATTCATGTTGACTTGCAACAATTCCCTCCATTTTATCACAAAATGATGCTGACATGAATTCAAGTTTTGGAATATCTTTGGCAATAGAAGCTGGAAACAAATTTCTAAGTTCACGACAACTATCTACATTTATGGTCCGCAACTTTTTAAAGTTAAGAATTCCATCTGGATCTGTACTCCACAATTGTTTCAACTTTGGGAGGTGTTCAAGAAGAATTACCTCCAAATTTGTGTCTATCCCTCCAAATGCATCTATTTCTTGGGAATCATTTATTTCAAAAATCACTTTCACCGAGTTACATCTAGACACTTTCAAGTTGTCCAAGCATTCAATCCATCCTTCCATGTGACTAGGAAAAATCTTATCTAGTTTATTGCATTCTTCAATGTTCACAGAAATGAGACTAGAAAAAGAATCAATACTCACTTTAGTTTCCCACATATCTGTTAAGCTATCCATTTTGCTAAGGTGGATTTCCTCTAACTTAGGGAATACACAAACCTGCATTTTGATGAAAACAAACTATTATTACATATAGAAGCTAAGTGAAAATGCAAAATGTCAATTGTAATAAAGAACCATAAACTTAATAATTAAGTTAACTACAAACATTTACTTATTTACATCAATACACACCTTGTTTGCACTATTTCCTCCAGTCTTAAAAATCTTCTCCATAAATGGACATTCACTTAGGACAAGGCTTTTCAGTTTCTTTAAGCTGCTAGCCATAGATAATGAGCATAAATATGT
Source organism: Phaseolus lunatus (assembly GCA_013389735.1). Taxonomy (NCBI): domain Eukaryota; kingdom Viridiplantae; phylum Streptophyta; class Magnoliopsida; order Fabales; family Fabaceae; genus Phaseolus; species Phaseolus lunatus. The sequence continues at coordinate 47,735,889 of CM023866.1, forward strand.
CAATTTATCACAATCTTTCACAACTAATTTTATCAAGTTTTGAAAGATGAAACTTGACGAGTGTTGGTCGCTCCATATCTTATGGATGTTCAGTGAGGATAAATTCAAGCTCTCTAAGTTTGGAATTTCAACCTACAAATACATACATACACGGTTAATATATTTATAACAATTGAACTAATTATTTAAGATTATGCGAACAGTATGCAATATCATACCAGATCACCAAAAAGAGGGGTAGTCTTCTCACTTTGCTCATCTTCTTCACTAGTAATTTCTATGAGGCTCCTATTTGTAGTTTGAGGCTCTGTTAGATGTGACCAACAAGAGTCCTCCACTTTGGCGTAAAAATATGTAAATGTCGGTAACAGTCGTAGTGTCAAACTGCGCAACTTAAGAAACTCAACCTTACCATAATGCGTTGATATTTGGAGGATCTCCTTTAAAGATCCACATTCAGAAACCTCAATTGTTTCTAGATTAGCAAGAAATTTATCCATGTAAAAATTACATTCAGAAATCTCACATGTTTGTGCACTAGTAGGAAATTTAACCTTGTAAAAGGAGTAGAGATTCCGTAATCGATGACACATCTTGACTTTGATGGTTTTTAATTTTGCAAATGACATGACTGTAATTGGACCATAACATATCATCTCTAAGTTCCCCAAATTGTAGAGGCATAGGGATTCTAAATTGGGGAAAACATTCACATAATTAGATGATTCTGTTGAATTGAGATATTTGATGCCATGGTTATTTATGATAGATAAGTGCTTCAGATCTGGAAATCCATCTATATTCAACTCATTGACAACTTTTTGAACACCATCTATCTTTCCCAACAACAAACTTTGTATTGTTTTAAACAACAACTTTATGCTTTCTTGGGAATGAATGTCAGTGCCATCCTTTAGTTGCAATGCCAAAACTCTGAATGTTTCATACTTATCGGGCATCCTAAATTCTCCAATAGAAAATAATTCAATGTCTCCAATCAAAATCTTGTAATCATTTAACTTTTCAAAGAACAAGTGATTGGGAAAAACTGAAACACACGGGACGCTTAAGTCTACCACTTTCAACTGATGCAAATTCTTTAGCTCAGAAAGAAACAAATTTTGACCTTTGTCTATCTCACTTTCCACCAACATTTTCATCAAGGTTTCTCTTATATATAGCTCTTCCAAACATGCCAAACTTGATATAAGATAAGATGGGATAATCTTCAATGCAGAACAATCGCTAATGTCTAGTAGTCGTAACTTGTCCAAGCTTTGTAACTCAACTGGCAAATTTTTAAGTTGAGATCCAGAGAAGCTGAGAATTCTTAATTTTTTCAACTTCCCTAATATAGATAAGTTGCAATCTAAAGTACATCGCTCCAAACAAAGCATTCTGAGTTCTAATAGGCATTGAATTGAATATGGTAAGCTTGATAGACGAAAACCTATCAGTATTAAAACTCTCAAATTTTTCATTCTTCTAAAAAAGCTCTCAGGTATTTCCAAAGATGGATCAGTAGTGTCAATTTGGAAAAGCTTAAGTTGAGGACAATTTATGTCTTGAGGAAGCCCATCAATGATATCACTGTTACATATAGAAATAGAAGTGCATTTTTCTAGTCCGGGCCAATTATCTAGTTTTCCATTTCTCAAAGTGAAAAAATTGTGATCCTTATATGCTATAGACAAAGCAGAATCACGAACCATGTCATGCATATTGAAATTATTAATAGAACTATCATCCAACAACAAGCCTGAGTCTCTTAGCTTTTGGATTGATGTCTTAATTCTGTCACGAGCTTCCCAAAGTGAGGAGACCCCTTCAAGTATACCTAGACCAAAGCAATACTTCACTAGGTCCATAATTAGTGGTTGATGGCCCATTTGAGCACAAAGTAAGAAAATAGACTTGATCTCTTCATTTTCAAGATGGTCATAACTCATCTTCACAGAAATATCCATAGATGTTTGCACTCCCACCAATTCTTCCTTTTTAAGTTTTTCTAGTGTAGCTTCCCATACTGACTCACTCTTTCTTCTTAATGCCCTTGCAACTGTAACTATTGCCATGGGTAACCCTGCACAATACTTTTTCACAATTTCTTGTTTAGAGGCAGACATTTCATTATGTATACCAGCCAACTTTTGAAACAACATCAAAGCATCTTTATCATCTAATTCCTTCACGCAAAAAGTCGACTTTACATCCATTTGAACACACAACACATTTTTATCCCGTGAAGTTAGTAAAATTTTGCGCCCCTTGTGAACATTAAGGATTTTTTCTTTTTTCAATACTTTATTTTCCTGGCGATTAGGATCCTTGTTATCATTGCTTAAATCATCATCATCGTCGTCGTCATCAAGAGAAATCCCTAACTTGTTTAGGTTTAATTTTTCCCAAAGGTCATCTAAGAGTAGAAGAGTGTTCCCTTTTTCTCTCTTTAACCTCCTTCGTAGACAATCAGCTCTCACATTTTCACCTTCTCCTTCCAATCTCAATCCTAAAACGTAAGCAATCTCTTCTTGGACTTTTTGTAGATTGGGGTTGGCTGTTATTTCTACGATAACCACCACATCAAACAACTTCTTGTATTTAGCTTTCCTTGCGATTTCTTTTATTAAAGTGCTCTTACCCACACCACCTGGCCCATACAATCCAATCATTCTCACAGTGGAATCTTCAAGTTGAGTCATTACTGCTTCCATTATGGATTTTGTAGAACCAAATTCTATAAAACCAGAATTAGACAATGTGGCTTCATTAGATGTTACATCTTGCCTATACGAAACTTCATCATACTTAGGGGACTCATGAAGTAGCTTTTTAACATCCTCTTCCATCTTCTTTGCTCGTCTTCCTAATCTATGCCTATTCAAGAAGTATGGAAAAACATAACAATTGAGTGACAGGGCCCTTTGGTGGCCATCATCGTTCTCAAACTTCTCTACTATAGTCTCAATTTCACTCACTTTTTTAACCCATTCAGTAACCTTACCTTCAATGTTGTTCAAATTTTTTGTTGCCTCATCACATTGATGATCTATCCTTTCTTTTTCAAATCCAAGATCTTTAACACTATTGTCCAATTCAAGAACATTTTGCTTGTAATGAATGATGTAAGTCACGTGTCGAAGACCATATTTCCATAAAAAATCAATAAATCCTTCGGCAACTTTGCCAAAAGGCCCCAAAAAATCCATCCTTGGAACCTGATTATCTTGTACTAGGTCAGACTACATCTCTTTTCCAATAAAATGTCAAATGAAAACATATTAATCAATAACTATATAGAACAGAAGGATAATGTTGAATCAATAAAAAAAGCATAAGTATATATTCTAAAATCAAATCAATCAACATTATATTAAATTATAAAGACATGCTAAATTTAAAAGCATGGAAAAAATATTAAATTTGTAGTCCATTAGATCGATATTTAAAAAGATTAAGATTTTGTAATTTTAATTTTAAAGGGTTTGCCTTGTAAGAATTACGTTTTTACTAAACAAACAAATAAAAAGCCTAACAAAAAACATAGGTACTTATGACGTGTTAGAAATTTAACTAAGTTGAATAGAAATATGACTGTATAATTACTTAGGAGTATCATTTGAGCAAAGGATCCATTAAAAAGAGCTGAAGTAACTGGTAATTAAGGGTTGTGTTAAGGATCTAACCTTGAGTGTGAGAGAGACTAAGATTAAGAAACCTCTGATTCAAAATCACCATCAACCACTCCTTTTTCCATTTCTTTTCTCCTTTAAACGCTTCTCTTTCCTCGTTTAGAAGTTGGTACTGCTGTGTAAAACTTCAAATTATTGTTTCATAACTTCATAATATTCATCTTTGTATGACTCAAATTTCTTAAAAACTCAAATAAAAAATGAGTGGATATATTGATATTTATATAAGCTACAAAACACACCTGTTATTGGAATTGGATGACCTTAAGTTTTGCGTTTACTTGCCTCTGTTCCAAATGGTAGCACCGAGCCACACTGAAAGAGAATACTGAGAACGTATGAGAAAGAGGAGAATATTAATAAGAATTGGTAGAATAATTGTTGATAGTTTACTTTCTTTATTATACAAAGTTAGTGGTGGACAGAGCACATTAAACTATATAAGTTAGAGGTAGACAGAGCACGATAGAGTTATAAAATATTGTACCAAAGAGCATAAATCAAATGGATAGGTTGGGAGCAACAATATCATAAAAAATACTTCAAAAAATTAAAATACTGTATAACAATTTGAAAAGAAATCTAATTTTTAAGTTGAACACGACGATTAAAAAAAAGCCTTTAATCAAAGTCTACAAATTGTCTTAGTAAGAATTGGTAGAATAATTGTTGGTAGTTTATTTATATATTATACACAATTATTGGGAGAGAGAGGCCATTAAAGTATATATATAAACACGTAGGCGAAGGACGATAGAGTTATAAAATATTGTAGCAAAGAGCATAATTATAATGCAACCATATTGGTATTAGATGCATATTCAATGATGGCGGCTAAGACCATAATTTGAAAAAGTTTTATTATGCTCAAGTGGGTTGTTAACAAAAAAACATGTCTCTTCTTTCTACCCTTTAAAATTCTCAGCCTGCACATGCTCCAGAAAATGATACAATAATGTTATGAAACAAATATTCTAAAAAGTAAAAAAATTAATTTCAAAACAAGTATTTTAAAAAGTAGTTTTGCATTTCAGATTACAAATTTCGAATACCAAATGAAGAGGTGTAAGAGGGAATGTATAATTCAGAACAATTCGGAGTTATGTTTTCCAGAATAGGATCACATTTGTTTCGAATTATGTTTCATAAGAATAGTCTACCTAAATGACTAAGGAAGAAAGAAAAGAATAAAGAAAGAAAAAGAAAAAGAAAAGAAAGATAAAAGAGAAGAAAAGAATAAAGAAAAAGTAATGGGTCTTAACTCACATTTTCCACTTGTCGTGTTCTCACGCTCGAATCTCGTAACAATCAACTAATAGTGCTTCATACCTTTTGCACCACCTAATTAGCATTTCTTTACTCTCTGGGGAGAAACAAAATTGAGTTGAGATATCAGAAATTTCACTAAAACCGTACATGTTTTCTTTTGCTTCATTCGTTAATTTTCTTTAGTTTTCTGTTTCAGTCATGGCTTCCAACGAAGAGGTAACAATCCCTCTGAGATAATGGATGGACTTGAAACTTTAATGGTAACTGCAGATCTTATAGAAAGGTAAGAAAATCACACAACTTTTTTGCTTTGGATGTTTTTCATTATTAATCATCTACACAGCCTGTTGTGATAATAGTTGGAGTTTGAGGAAATAAAAGCTTTTTGGTTGATTTCCCTCTTGCGTTGAATTCTCATTCATGCTTTAAGCATCTATTGGTTCTGTAAGATTTTGTCAATCATAGAATTACCCAAAATTATTTTACAAATGTTTACTAACTTTTCAATCTGAAGACTGAACTCAATTTAACATTCTTTCACAAATTTTAGAACTTCAAATTGAAAAGCATATCTTGTGATTTAATTTTGGTTTAGAATTTTGACAGAACAAAGTATATGTCTTTCTCTTCGCGGCTTCTTTAGTTTGAAGGACATAGACAACATTCTCATCATGCTTGCTCATTCTTAAAAATATCGTGTAGGGAAGTTCCATAGCCCAAGCAACTATTGATTTGAGGTATAAAAAATTTCACTAAAACTGTATATGTATTTTGTTTCGCAATTCGTTAATATTCTTTAGTTTCATGTTTCAGTTATGGCTGCAACAGAAGAGGTAACAATCCCTTTGAGATACTGGGTGGATGATAAAAAAAATTGTGTAATTGTGGTGGAAGCAAGTGGAGACTTTGTAGATATTCTCTTCAGTTTCCTCACCCTTCCATTGGGAACTATTATTCGGCTTGGAAACAAGCTTGAGCAACATGTTAAGCTTGGTTGCATCAATAATTTGTATCAAAGTGTTGATAATTTGAAATATGATGATTTCTGGAACAATATCTGCAAGAAAATGTTGCTTTCTCCGCGCAACCCTTTAGAGAGCTCTTGCGAGCGACTAAAAGTGAAAGTTGATGATATAGAACCCACAAAGTATTTCCTGTGTCACACCTGTTCAAAGGAAAAGGATTTGTTGCTGAGTACCTTTGATGGTGCAAGGTGCCACTGTGGGAAATTGATGAGAAAAGAAACGAAGCTGCTGGTAGAATCCAAGGAAGAGCTAGCCAGGAAAAATGGTGTTTTTGTTAAACCAAATGCCATGTTCTTGATCTTTGATGACTTGAGAGTGGTCCGAAGCTCACCAAGTGACTCTGTTCAAACGTTTCTCAAGCATCGACACAAAGACTTGAGTAAGATCCCAGAAAACTCTCAAAATGTAGGCATGAAGGAGGTAATTGCTTTTTAAGCTATAAATTTCTAATCAAACTTGTCAAAAAATAGGAAAGTAAAATCTGTCGAGTTTATTACCTATGTTTTTTTTATCAAGGGTATGTTTGAATCGCACGCCCTTAAAATATTGAGCATGAATATGTTTTGGGAAAGAAATAGGGGTTGATATGTGGATGGAGAAGATTCATTGGATATTAAAATGATTATTTTGTGGTATAAAATTAAGATATTTTCAATTCAAGACATTTTTGTGATTTGCTAAACTGACAATCTTCTTAAAGTTCCTTAATTAGCCTTAAAGTTACAGATGCACAAGACTTTTTCTTTCCAACAATACATTGGTGGTGTTATGGAATTTTCTTTTTTAATGAATTACAATTTTCCCAGCTTAAAGCTCGCTTTGATTTTTGTTTTATTTCCAGATATTGAGCATACTAAAGCAAGCCTTAATCTCCAAATCTCCTTTAAGTGATGTATTATTGAAAAGTGGATCTAAGAAATACTCTTGCTCACAAGATACTGGTCCCATTCATTCCAAAGGTCATGTAGAAATCAAGGTAATGGTGAGCAAATCAGAGAACAAGATTTTGTTTGCTGAAGCAGATGGAGATTTTGTTGACTTTCTAGTTAGCTTCCTCACAACACCTATTGGATCTATTGTGAAGCTTATGAAAGGTCGATTGTGCTTGGGAAGCATTGGTAACTTGTACAAAAGTGTGAAGGACCTCAATCCATCATGGTTCATAGGATCATCTAAAGAATCTTTATTGAATATAAGGGTCGCTCCTCATTTTGGTTGTAAGAGCAATCCATTAGAAGAGGATGATTCTCCTCAATATTGGTATGGCCCTGTAGTGGTGAAAGATAATGAGGGGCGTATAATGCTTTCAAAGAGAAAAGATATGTTACGAGATCCAACAAAAGTGAAACTTTTTGACCCAAGATCTTCTGATGGAAGAAGAGAACCTGTTGTAGGATTTATGAAGAGGCCATGTTTATTTATTGTGAGCGATGATTTGGAAGTGATACCAATGACAACTGATTCTAGCATTTCATATATGCAACAGCTTGGGAATGTCAAGTTGAATGATTTGGAGGAACATTTTATTAAAGTCAGGAAGTCACATGAGGTAATATTCACAATCCATTCCTGAATACTTGTTCAACCACAATAATGATGGTTTTAGTTAATTTGGTCAAATAATTGGCTATAAAAACTTTGTACAATATTTCTTCCATACTATCTTTTAGGCTCTATTTAATATAATTGATATGCATTGTGTCTATTTTGATCAGGCACTGGACCTCTTGAGGGCTTCTTTGACATCCAATGAAGCTGCTTTGACACATAGCTTATTCAGCCTATTGTGGCTATGCCAAAGATGCATTCCTTTTATGTGTGTACTGGGAAGTAGACACAAAATTAAAGAGAAAAAAAAGAAAGAGAAAGTGATAATAGGTGACAAGAGGCATGACGAGAGAGAAAGAGATAAAAAGGAAATGAAATAGAAAGAAAAAGGAGGTAGAAGAGAAAATGGGTATATGTTAATAAATCTTGAAAAAAGTGCAAGAAATTATAGCCTAAACTTCATGAATGAAGAGTGTAAAGGGGTGTTGTAGTGCGTTGTTGCAATATATTAATGAGTGAAATAGTTATGTTCAAGAAAATTGGATAACCATGTAACATTTAATACAAATTTGATTATTGAATTAGATTACAAAACTAGACAAATAAGTGATTTAGAAAAACTTTGTAAGGTTTTAACAACGAATTTTGCATCCAAATCTCATATTAAAATGAGATTTGTGACTGATTTGTTGCATCCCATAAAAAAATGGGTTTGGAAAATACAAGAAAAACTTTTTCCTGCAAAAATACTTATTTAGAGTAATGTAACATCTTTTATGATTAATTGAAGCAAAAACTTTGATAACTAAATGATGGAGTCTTTTGTATAATGTTAAAATATTTCTAACACTTTCAATCTAATAAGTCAAGAAGATTCATAAAAGTAAAGTGAGAATAGTCAAGTTAAAACCAAACCTGATCGACACATGTATGTAAGTAGTTTTGTTAAAGTTGTTTATAGCTAAGTCCGATTATTAACCGTAAACTCTAACCCAGATACATATATCTTGAAGAGCAATACAAATTTTAAGCAAGAATAGTCAAGTTAAACCAAAGTTGATCGGCACATATGTGCAAGTAGTTTTGTCGAATTCGTTTACAACTAAGTCCGACCATTCGATACATTTATCTTGAAGAGCAATATAAATTTTAAGAAAGAATAGTCAAGTTGAAACCAAACCTAATTGGCACATGTGTGCAAGTATAGTTTTGTCGAATATTATTGCCACTAGAATAGATATGATTGGTTTGATCGGAAAAGTATATTCAAGTATCATTGCAACCAGAATAAATGTGAGTTGTTCTAGTCAGAAAAGTAAATCTGAATATCATTGCAACCAGAATAAATATGAGTTGTTTTCATCGGAAAAGTAGATCCAAATATCATTGCAACCAACATAAATTTGAGTTGTTCTAGTAAAAAAAGTTTCTCTGAATATCATTGCAACCAGAATAAATTTGAGTTGTTTTTGTTAGAAAAATATACCTAAATATCATTTAGATTCGAATATCATTGCAACCAAAATAAATCTGAGTTGTTTTGGTCGGAAAAGTAGATCTGAATATCAATGCAATGAGAATAAATCTGAGTTATTTTGGTAGAAAAAGTATATCTGAATATCATTGCAACCAGAATAAATTTGAGTTGTTTTGGTCAGAAATGTAGATCCCAATATCATTGCAACCATAATAAATCTGAGTTGTTTTGGTAGAAAAGTTTATCAAAATATCATTGCAACCATAATAAATCTGAGTTGTTTTACTCGGAAAAGTAGATCCGAATATCATTGCAATCTTAGTTGTTTTGGTTGGAAAAATAGATTTGAATATCATTGCAACCATAATAAATTTGAGTTGTTTGGGTGAGAATAGTATATTCGAGTTGTTTGTTTCAGCCTGCTTCCAAAAAATAAAACATAAATTTGGTAAAAAAAGTGCAATTTATTAAAAATACATCGTTAAGATACCCTTAAGAAAAACTTTCGAAATACATATAATTAACTCAATAAAAATTTACCGCATATAAAAATCTTCTCAATAATGAATTGTTACAATAAACTTAAATTTCACACACGTAAGTGTTTTTAGATATTTATACTTCTAGTTTTGATCAGAATAATTGTTGCTACTTGTTTCCAAAAATTAAAACACATATTCGATATAAAAAAATACAATTTTATTAAAGTCAACTTCCTTAGAACACCCTTATGAAAAACTTTCAAAATACATATAATTAATTGAAATAAAAATTTACCGCATATAACAATTTGTTCCATAATAATATTCTCTCAAACTCTTACAGTAAACTTAAATTTCACACACATAATAGTTATACATATTTATACTTCTTTATTTAATTAGATAAAAATTAACTATCTTTAGATGAAATTATATATGCAATGACAAATAATTTTATATGTAATGTATAAAATGTTTGAGAAGAGCGTTTTTCTTTTATGAAGGTTTTCATGTTAGGTATCATTATGCAACTTGACATCTCAGTTAGGGTGACACCTCAAGTAACAACAATCATCTGTCATCACATGAAAAAAATAGTATTAAAAAAATTTAAAAATTGGAGACTAGACCAAAACTCATATGTTAACAAAAACGATACATAGGTGAACGATACATATTCATAAAGAATTCTAAGAACAAAACTCGATGGAAGCCTATTATACCAATGAAAATATTCTCTTTGAATAAATCATAAATTAGTCAACTTATCAGCACACACATTTCCTTCACGAAAAATATAAGTAACCCTAAACCTGATTTTCCTACAGTAATTAAGACAAGTATTCCATCGGTTACGAAGTATCTATGGAACATTAGTTTTAGCAATAAATGCAGCATAAACCAAGACAGAATCATATTCAAGCCATACATTAGTAAGCCCCATCTTTTGATCTTCCTCCATAGCATGTATAACTCCATAAAACTCAGCAACCATAGTAGTCTGAACTTTAAGAAACACAAAGAAAGCACCAATAAACTCTCCCATACTCCCACGGAAAATACCTCCGCAAGTAGCAAAACCAGTATATCCCCTAGCAGTCTCATCAGTGTTAATTTTAACCCAGCCTGGTGAAGGGAACTCCCATCTAATAGGAAAAAGACGAAGAACTTTACTAGTACAAGTATTAATACTAAAAAACTTAATCACATTGAAATCTAACATATCATTTTTCATTGAAACTTTAAACAAATTTTTCACTAGACAAGTTAAATCTTTAATTATCGAAATAGTCCTAGAAACATCAATCTTATCCTGAAATCTAGCATAATTTTTCATACGCCATATCATCCAAATAGAAAAAGTTATCACAACAAGTTTAATCAATTTAACTAAAGGAGTACCATCACTCTTAATAAATGAAAGAAGATCATCCTTATTAGAGAAATGAGAAGTAAGAAAAATTTGTCGAACCCAACTTCAAATATGTAAAGCGTTAGAACATTCAAAAAATAAATGTTGAATAGATTTTTCGTGCTTTTCACAAAGCGTACACATAGAACATATAAGCAAACTTTTATTCTGAATATGTTGATATGTAGGAAGCTGCCTATGAAAAATCTTCTAGAGTACTAGAGTTTTGGAATGCGGAATATATGAAAACTAAATGAATGAGAAGACTGTTTAATAAACATAACAATCATTTATTTCTTTGAGATTTTGTCATAGGAATGCAAAACATTATAATCTTTAAATTTTGTTGTAAAATAAAATTAAAGTATCTTTTATTTTATTCGCACAAAAACTAGTAATAATTATATATATATATATATATATATATATATATATATATATATATAATAAAGTGTATAAGGAAATAAACATGTTTTTTTTAACTTGAAGAGAAAATTATTATTACATTAAAATAAAAATTAACCACTTATTTTTCAGTTAATCAATTTTTTTTTTTAAATGTCTATCTAATAACAATTTTAAACCTATATATACAAATTCATACAAGATAAAAACTATAAACTAAACTAGAGTATGACTTATTTTATCAAATTATATAATTTTCTTCCTTTCACTACAAGAAAATGTCCAATTAGCATTGGTCAAAAGCGGACGCAAAAGTTGGAAAATGGACGCTTATGCGTCTGTTTTGCGCCCGCCAAGCATCCGACGAAAAACCCTTGGAAGCAAATCAAAATTAGCGTGGGTTTTAATGTTGGACGCAAGTTGCGTGGGCTTGACCCACGCAAAATGGACGCAACACGTAGAAGAGCATGGACGCAGAAGCGGACGCATATGCGACCGCTTTTGCGTTGGCTAAGCTGACGCAAATAGCGTGGGCCTGTGACCGACGTAAATAGCGTTGGCCAGTAGGCGACACAAATAGCGTGGGCCTGTGCTAACGCAAATAGCGTGGGCATTTGGCCGACGCAAAAAGGAAATTAAAAAAAATTAAATTAAATTTTTTGCAAACCAGATAACCTGTAAATAAAAAAACCCAACCAAATCACATTCACACCAATATTTATCATCCACAAACACATCCAAATATATAAACATCTAAATCCATAAAAATATCCAATCCAAAAACATATCCAAATCCTCAAATTGTACTTAAAGAAAATATTACAATTAAAATTGTATTTTACAAATTCAACTAGAAGTAGCAAAATGAATTCCATAGTGATGTGATAAACCTGTAAAAAAATATAAACAATATAAATAAATAAATGAAAAATTAAAATATTTAGTATATTATAAAAATGTCAAATAATTAAACTTACATTATAGAATGCACTTTAAGGAGCAGGTTGATCATCCTCTTCTGGATCATACTGATGATGGAATTGTGTTGTGCTATTTGAAGGAGCTTTGTCACGTTCCATTGAGATAAATTTATCTTTTATAACCTTCAGCTCATCCTCCAAGTGAGCATACTTCTGACTCCACATACTAAGTTCAGCACGAAGCATTTGATTTTCATGCACTTGCCCAGATTGAGAAGTGCCGGAAGTAGAGGCTTGGGTGAGAGAAGAGACTCCTTGCCGGATGTTACCAGCCAAGTCTGTCGTACCATACACCCGACCTCTACTCTTTCCTCCAGCAGCTTCCTTCCATGTTTGAAGCTTAGCTGCAGGATCAACTTGGTGAACATCAGTGTTAGAATCCTGTGAACTATTTGCTTGAAGGGCATTCAAGCGCTCATGATATTTTTCCTACACAGATCATTACAAAATGAAAAGGTTAGAAAATTAAAATATAAATATAAAACAAGTTAAAAGAAAAACTTAGATAAGTTTCTCGAGCACGAGAATCAACCCATTCACCCTTCTTATTTGTGTGGGTAGCCATAAATAGTTCATCAGGTTCTGGAGGACGACCATATTGACGTTCCTAATAATGTTGTACAATTAAAAACATTATAGGTTGCAAATGTAAAATGATTTCATGTAAGGCAGTGACAAGTACTTACCAAGGTAACTGCAATATCTGAATGTGATTTTCTACCTGTGGAGTGCAGTGCTCCACCACGACCTGAACTCCTATTGGCTTTATTTTGAATTGATTTATCTTTAAATTGTTGTGAATCCCAATAGTTTAGAAGTTCAGTCCATGCTTGCTCACCTATCCAAACAGGGCGGACAACCTTTGCCCTAGCTTTAGTCAACATATCACAAAGTCTTTTTTTGACTTTAGACTCGTACACCTTTTTAATTTGGTATTCATCATGAGGTGCCCAAGTGACTTTAGTCTGTTAAAAAGAAGAAAATAATTACTTTAAGTCCACAATAAAAACAAGAAAACAAGTGACTGTAGTTTGTCAAAAATTAAAATTACCTAAAAGTCAGTCCACCATCTCAGTTTTTCCTCCTCAGGCATGGCATCATAGTGATGATATGGACCTCTAAATTGAGATTGAATGCAATGTCCAATGGCCTCAATAGCATAATGATTTGGCGTCCAACTACAAATACAAACAAATAAAATTACAAACATAGTAATATAAAGATGAAATTAAATACTCTCTACCAAGAAGTCAGATAATTACCCTACCAGTAGGGTCACGCTGGACCTCCGCAGGGGGGAGGTCATGCTCTGAAGCAGCAGTGGCACCATGGTCAACATGGTCAGAAATGCCTTGCACAGAGCCAGCAGTAGTCGGGACAGATGGAGAAGATGTGGTGTGGACAATGGGATAAGGAGTAGTCTGCATAAATGTACCAGGGGTGGTCTGAACAAATGTACCAGGGGTGGGCTGCACAAATGTACCAGGGGTAGGCTGGAGTGGAAAACTCCGAGTCTGGTGGAGTGCTGTAGGGACACTCTGATGGTAAGTCGGAGCAGAGAATGATGGTCCTGGTGGTACTGGAATACTAAGAGGGTGTGAAGATGATGAAATATGTGTGTGATGAGGTGATATAGTGGGGTGGGGATAAGCATTCCGAAATTCTCCATGCCTAGAGGACAAGGGGATGGAGGAAGACGGGCTACAAGATGGTGACGAGGAATGGGATGAAATATATGGACTACCAGGATCAGACGGTGGTAAAATACCAGAATAAGGGATGTTTCCCAGGTCTATAGCTAGCTCACCGTGCATCGATGAAGAAACTCCACGTCTCAGCTGTCCACGCCTAACAATCCTACCATCCCTCCCTCTAGTCCTAACCATTTTTCCTGAAAAATCATCCGTTCATAATATTAGTATAAATATGTAATGATCACATGTTTTGTTTATAATTGATTACAAGTAATATACATTAGTCTTCATTGTTATCAAAATCTGAATCGTCAGTGAGTATGTGATGTTCAGAATAATCTTCATTTAAGAGGTCAACATCTTCATCATCGTCATCATTACGTGCTTCAATATCATCATCGTCATCAACTACTTTGACATTAGATGTGTCACCTAAACATTGTAAATGTTCAATTCTTGTAACTGGTAACACATTAGACGTCTCCTCAGCTTGATACAGCAATTCATCATTGATGTTGTCAACTTGCACATATCCTCGAGGTTTTGTTTTAATTGGAACACACCACCCACGAAGGTTTTTACATATGTTTGGATAAGTGAGATAATAAACTTGTTTGACCTTCTGCGGAAGAATGAATGGATCATAGGGTCCATATCTGCCACTTAACTTGATTTCAACTAAATTATATTCTGTATGAAATCTAGTCCCAACATTAATTCTAGGATCAAACCATTCACAATAGAAAAGCGGGATCTTCTTATTGAGAGCAACATACTCCAATTCATATATATGATGAATTGTACCATAAAAGTCATCTTCTCCTCCGCCAGTGACACCTTTAACATACAACCCACTATTTGTTGTTTTCTTACCATCAGCCCATGCCTTTGTATGAAATTTATATCCATTGACGAAGTAGATGTTCCATGATGTTGTCTTTGAATTAGGTCCCCAAGAAAGTCCCTTCAAGTGTGGGTTTAGTACATTCCTTTCATCGTGAACCTATGTTTTAGTGATAAGAAAACATTACATTTATTTATGAAATTGTGATTTAATAAGAAGCACATATGGGTTTAGGTTACACTTATGTAGCTCTTGAACCATTCGGGAAAATTAGCATGTATAACTGTCGAAGCATCTTCGTCATTGATTGAGTACACTTGTAAGAACAATCTTTAAATATTGCTTACAATTAGTTAGTGAATTACACAACTTACAATAATTTAATTCAAATCATGTACAATTAAACTTACTCAAGAAATGGTTTGACCTCATCGCAATTAATGAGGACATGAACATGGGCAGAACGATGTTCTTTATCACTTAACCAATAGTCCTTGCTAGAACCACTAGGGCGTCCACATTTATTCAAAACCGACAATGTGTGCGGGTCTTCCTCATTTATAAATGTTCGGGGATCATTTCTCAAACTTCTATTTGACAAGCTGACACGTTTGAAATAATGAGAGCAAAAATATGTTATCTCACGATGTAGGTAGAATGCACATATTGATCCTTCTACTCGTGCCAAATTACCCACTGACTTCTTTGCATCTCCCATCATCCTAAAGCAAAGTAGTAATTATTATAAGTTGCACATGTTCTTAAACATTAAAATAATTAACATAATGTTTACCTTTCAAAAGGATACATCCAACGATACTAATCAGGACCACCAAGTATTGCTTCCATAGGAAGATGAACAACAAGGTGTTCCATTGAATCAAAGAAAGCTGGTGGAAATATTCGTTCTAACTTACATAAGATGATTGGTATGTTTTCTTTCATTCTGACAAGATCATTCATCCTCAATGTATTAGAACATAAATCTTTAAAGAATCGAATTAATTCAGCAAGGGCACTCCACACAAACTCTGGCAATGACCGAAAACATATTGGGAGTAAACACTCCATGAAAACGTGACAGTCATGACTTTTCATGCCATGCATACTTCCCTTGTCTTCATTTGCACACCTTGCAATGTTGGAAGCATAACCATCTGGCATCTTCAACTCTGTGATCCATTTGTAAATTGACTTAGCATCTTTCTTTGAGAATGTGTAGTTGGCCTTTGGCTTTGCTAACTTTCCATTTTGTAATTGAACCAACTCCAAGTCTCCACGAACACACAATTCAGCAACGTCCATTCTCGCCTTGTGATTGTCTTTTGTTTTGTTCTTAACGTCCAATACAGTGTTGAAGACATTATCAAAAAAGTTTTTTTCTATGTGCATAACATCAAGGTTGTGCCTTAACAAATTGTCCTTCCAATATGGCAGATCCCAAAATATTGCCCTTTTGTTCCAATTATGATATTGTCCATACCCAGACAAAGATTCAAATGGACCATCTGTCACTTTTGGAAACTCACGAACAATCTCCCATAATTCATTTCCGTTTAAGGCATAAGGTGGGTCATCTAATTCAACTCGATTTTTAAGAAATCTCCTCTGACTTCTCCTGAAAGGATGATTGGTTGGCAAAAACCGTCTATGACAATCAAACCAAGATTTTTTACCACCATGCTTAAGGGTGAAGGCTTTTGTGTCCTCCATACAATAAGGACAGGCTAATTTCCCTTTAGTGCCCCACCCAGACAACATCGCATATGCTGGAAAATCATTAATTGTCCACATCAAACAAGCTCGCATGACAAAATTTTCTTTTGATGATATGTCATAAGTGAAAACACCCTCACTCCACAATTTTTGGAGGTCATCAATTAATGGTTGCAAGTATACATCTATTTTTTTTGTTGGGTTGGTAGGACCAGGTACAAGACAACTTAGAAACATGTACGGCTTCGTCATACACATTTCAGGGGGTAAGTTATAAGGAGTGACAAATACCGGCCAACAAGAATATGGTGATGCTGAAGCTTGGATATAAGGAGTGAATCCATCCGAACACAATCCCAACCTTACATTACGGGGTTCAGCTGCAAATTCAGGATATACACTATCAAAGTGTTTCCAAGCTTTCCCATTAGATGGATGTCGCAAAACATCATCATTAGTTCTATTTTCATAATGCCATCGCATTTGTCGTGCTGACTCCATTGACGTATATAGTCTTTGTAATCGTGGTATGATAGGCAAATAAAACATTCTTTTTATCGGCACTCTTTTGTATGTTTTGATCTCACCCTTTGGAGGAAGGTACCTAGGAAGACCACAAAATTTGCAATCATTTAATTCGAGGTCGTCCTTGTAATACAACATGCATCCAGCCTCACAACAATCAATCTTGATAGCCTTCAAGCCAAGAGTAGAGACAACTTTTTTTGCTTCGTAATAAGTCTTGGGTATGCAATTCTCTGTTGGAGCTACATCAAGTAACATTTCAATGAAATAATCTAAACATTTTTCACTTGTGTGCCAATTGGTTCTAGCGCCCAAAAGCCTTATGGCTATTGACAATTTAGACTCTGTTGCTCCATCATAAATGGGTTGATGAGCAGATGCTAGCATATCATAAAACTTTTGTGCTTCAGCATTAGGTTGTTCTTCTACATCCTCGATAACATTGACATAACGAGTTCTTATGTCACTTTCTTGCATGTATGCATTGTTCACCATTTCGGCTAATGACCCAAAGTCATCATCACGCCTAATGTTATCAAAACTGGTAGATGCAATGTTTAAGTTAACCTCATTTGTCCTTACTTTTCCGTGATAAATCCATACCTTGTAGTTTGGTTGAAAGCCATGTTGAAGGAGATGACTCCTAACATGAGAAGGTTTGAGAATTTTCTCACAGCAGCATTTCACACACGGACACCTTACCCCTCCATCTGGTATGTATGAAACTTGATTCATTGTCTTAGAAACAAAATGATGAACGCCATCTATGAACGGTTGTCTCAATCTTCTTGAAGAATCAAGCATTTCATACATCCAATTTCGGTCCATTGTTCTGCATGTTCATCAATAAGTATGAACACTTAATCATATACTTTTACCCTACAGTCGATCTAATACATGAATCATGTGGATATCAGTGTCCAATGCACTGCATATCTCACATATGAACTTTATTATTTAAACTTAGTATGTTAAATATTTAATTTATACTAATTTATGTAACTAATTATCGTGTTAGTATAAGAATCTTCTTTTTATAAATCCTAGACGAATAGGATACAATAATGTTCAAACTAAATATAAAACAATAATTCATACGTTCTCATTCATTCATCGTAATACATACATCGTAATTTCATTTAATGCATACATATAAACATTGTAATTCTGGCCCAATATGCTGTCCAATTTTTTTACTCTCTGCAGCCCCATATTTAATTTACAACCCCACCTCACTTTTTCTAATTTTGTGGTCTAATATGCTGCCCAAACTTTTTACTCTCTGCAGCCCTTATTTAATATACACACCCCACATCATTTTTTCTAATTTTCTGGTCCAATATGCTGCCCAAAGTTTTTACTCTCTACAGCCCTTATTCAATATACACACCCCACATCATTTTTTCTAATTTTCTGGTCCAATATGCTGTCCAATTTTTTTACTCTCTGCAACCCCATATTTAATTTACAACCCCACCTCACTTTTTCTAATTCTCTGATCTTGCCCAATTTTTTTAATCTCTGCAGCCCTATTTCATTTAATGATCAAGTTTCGTTGTAAACAAAGAGAAAAGAAAAGTCTTATCCAATTGTAAAGATAAAAACGAAATTGGTATTTTTTCTATTTCATTAAACATTGCACTATTTGATTACTGACAGGATTTGTTTAAAAATTTTATCCAGTGGCTTAACAAAACAATTATTTACAACAATTGTTCAGTACAATAAAAGTGGATGAATCCAAATTCAAAATAGGAAAGACAAAATTTTAGACTGTTAAGAACTGCCAGTGATCAACGAGGCTAAACGCGCGACAACAGAACATACAAATTACAGGACAAAATTCAAACATAAACTCAGAACATAGTTCAATAATACCAATAAACACAGTTCAAAACACAACTCATCAGGAAATTCAATAATACCAGCAACCAGCTCAATAATCCAACTCAAAAATCAATTAATAATCCAAATCAAAAATACTAAAATCTGAACCTGAGGAGGAGACTATGCAGGCAGAGGAAGCTACGCAAACAGAGAAGACCAACGCGAAGGAGAACGGCCATGCAGAGGAGGACGGCGACGCGGAGGACGAGGGCGACACGGACGAGGACGGCGACGAGGAGGACGAGGGTGATGCGGACGAGGACGGCGACGCCGACGAGGAAGACGCGAAAGAAAACGACGCGAAAAACGGAGACCTGGACGGGACTGCACGCATAGTAGGACGATGCGGCTGGACGCGAAGAAGGCGACGCCGAAGATGGACAGCTGCCGCCGCAGAGGAGAAAGAGCTGTCGCCAAGAGGGAGACCGTGAGAGGGACGGCTGTCGCGGAGAGGGAGACCGTGAGAGGGACGCTGTCGTGGAGAGGGAAACCTAACTTTTTCAATTTGTGGGTGTGGGGTAACCGAGAACGAAATTTTTTTTATATATAGTCCCCAGTATGCGTCGGCCAAGTCCGACGCATACTTTAAAATATCCATTTTTATTTCAATTTTAAATGAATTTAACTTTTAAAAAATAAATTAAAATTTTATTTATATTAAAAAAAATTCATTGAATATAAAAAGAAAATTAATTTCATTTTACAATAAAAACTTTTATTAATTTATAAAAAACAATTTAATTTAATGTATATAATATAAAGTTTAATTAAATTTATAAAAAAAATATTTAATTTAATAATACAATAAAAATGTACTTTAATTTATATAAAATAATTAAAATAATTTATACAAGTATAAACAAATTTAATTTATACAAAAACTAAATTAAGTATAACTTCTATGTGACATAACATCTACTACCACAAATATCAATGAACCCTGTTATTGAAATTGCTCATGATACCCTTATCATTCCTTCTAACTTATAATCCAAAATCTATTAATGAACTATATTCCATGATTCTAATTAAGTTAATTCTATAATTATCATAAAATGACTCATATTTCTCAAATTGACAATGGACTAAGGTTATTAACTTGTTCCTGCTAGGGAGATGAAACCTAGAAAACTGTTGAAGTCTTCGTCTTCGTATTAGGTGCTTGACTGGGGTCCTTCTCGCCTCGGTCAAGTCTCTCAGGTCTCGCCCAGGTTCCCCCTGATCTCGGTCAAGTACACCAGGTCTCGGACAGTCAGGTGGGTCTCGGTCACGGAGACCAAGTCTTGGTCTCGCCCATACCAGTAATCCAAAATGTAATCATGGACTCTATTCCATGATTTTAAGTTCATTCTATATCACACCTAGTCGAATTTTATTTATTTATGTTACATTTATTAAGAACTAAATCTACTAAAATTACTATGTCAAAGACCAATTATTTAGTACATTGGGAAACTATATTAACACACTTATAAGAAATATTGCATATGTGTCATCTCGTTACTTACAACTTCTGACATTATTATGTGCTTCAGTTGGAAAATATTAATTTCTTTTCGATATCATACTCAGTAACTATAACAATTTGGAACACTTTGAATATTGTATCAATCTAACAATTAAGAATAAGTTACTTACTCACGCACTTAGTCTTAATATGTTTATATCACATACATTTTCGCTAATTCTTTAAGATGATCTTATGCTTCATTTATGAGAAATAACATCTTTAAAATTATAATGGATACCAAAACAGAAATCCTAGTTCATTCATCCATTGCACACATATAACATTTAAATTAATTTAAGTTACTAATCAAAAGTTTTATCTAACTTATTTTTTCTTAAACAAAAAGAAAACATTTTTAGATCAAGTTTATTCTCCATTTTTAAATACATCCATTACCATTTGCATTAATTAATTACTTCATCTTGAATTTATATTCTTATATTTATATATATTTTATATAATATTTACAAAATTTAAATACGTTTTTTTGTTTTTTTTTTACTCTTTTTTAATTAATTATTATTTTTCTACATGTTTTTCAATTCTAATAAACTTTTTAACATAACTTCTTTTAAACAATTTTAAAATTAAACACTTCATCAATTTAATAAATTTAATTTAACTAATTTATATCATAATTTCAAAAATAAAATAGTTATGAAAATATATAAATAAAATAAATTTAAAATAAATCATTTTTAAAATAATAAATTATTTTATATAACATTTAAATAAGTTAAATATATATTTTATTTTACTCAATTAATTTTAAATCAAACATTTATTTATTTAATTAATCTAATTTAATTAATTTATATTCAAAATTAATAAATTAAATAATTTATTACAACATTAAAAAAATAATTTTAAAATGAATATAATAAAATATTAAATATTAAAATATTTATTTTACATTCAAAATATTAAAATTCTAAAATATTAGACATGTGTGGGTCATAGCGGACACATGTGCGTGGGTCACCGTGGACGCATACGCGTGGACGCATATGCGTGGAATGTGGCGAACGCAAAACCGACGCTTATGCGTGGGTGGGGGCCGACGCAAACATTTTTTCTTTTTAAAAAAAGTTAAATCAATATATGCGTCCGTTTTGCATCCGCTTTTTCACATTTTGACCGACGCAATGAGCGTCCGAGAGTGGCCCACGCAAATAAATGGAAGCTAATTCAGCATTTTCTTGTAGTGTTTCATGGTACCAATCATTAAAAATCGTATAGTTGAAATTGACTTTTCTAATATTTTTTTCTTAATTATTTTTTACACAAATTTAATTAAAATATTGAATAATATTTCATTTTTTTTATAAAACTGTTAAACAAATTTTTGTACATTTTAATCAAATTTTCTCTCATTTAGATTTATTTTTTTTTATTTTTCTACTTTGTAACTAATAGTTAAAGTTGTAATAAAAATTATATCTTATTGAATAGTAAAATTAATATCAATATATATATATATATATATATATATTTATTAAGTGAGTGGTGGTAGTAGTTTTATCTATCCCATAATGGGCGTCAAATGTTCTCGCCGAGACTAGGTCGATAGAATTCTAAGACGGTAATCGGATTGTATCCTTGCAAGCTTCGTAGATTGGCTCCAAGGAAATTAGAAGACTTCACGTGCAAAAGATTCACTGATGCTCAAATCAGTAAGAACATAAAATTTATTGTATAAAGTGAGTATAGTGTAAAATATGAGTTTAGTTCACCTATGAAGAGTAGTGATTTATTTCCAAGTCTTCATGGGCCTGAACCTTGATATTGATTTTTCAAAGACTTTTATGAGACATATATTTAGTCTCAATGATTGAATTATGTCACAAAATTTGAGCATAATGTAATAAAATTAGCGTATTTAGGGATATTGTATGATTAAATTAACGTACTAATGGAGTCGGAATATTACGTATATGATCAGAGATATTATGTGATAAAATCAGTATATTTAAAAAAAATGGGATATTTTACCCTAAACTCAAATAACCATGTATCATATTAATTATGTGGTAATAAGATTGCTTAACAAAATATATTTGTTCAAATTAACATTATTACATGGTTACAATTTTGTGGGTTTTTTTAAATAAGAATCTCAAATATCTTGGTTAGTTTATGGAGGTCTTTGTTTAAAAAATAATTACAGGTATCTCGAGAATTTCAACCTTATTTTATTTTGTTATAGGCCTTATCGTGATTTGGGTTGAATTGGAGCACATGACCTGGACGATACATACCTCTTCACATGTCCACAACCTTAGCTTTGGATACCACTCAAATTTGATACACATAGGCTAACACTGGTTTAGAGAACAAGAGGCATTTTTCTCATTATACAATTTAGATATATATCATACAAATATTTATAGGTTATGTATGTTAGTTAATACATTTACAAGTACTTTGATTTGTTGAAAGAAGACTCCTCTTTCTTTTCTGTAGTAATGCATATGGGGCACCAAGCCCGAAGCCTTTGAGTCATTTTTTTTCCTGAGAAAGTTAATGAATCAGAGGACACCATGCGCAGGGTGCACTTTTTATGTGGCGTTCTTCTTTTATGTCTGTATATTTCTTTCTTTAAGTTTGAAGTTTTGCAGTGTTCAAAGTCTGCTTTAGAATCAGTCATAGGAGATCTTTCTAATACATATTTTGTTGGAAATGCTCCAATGGCTTATTTGGTTGTTCAGCCTTCAGAAAACATCCATATTACAGAGTTTTATTTGCCAAGGGTTCTAGTTCAGAATAGTTGGTTTAATAAACTTTCTGATATTACGAAATTTCTAATTAAGGATAAAAAGAATGTTAGAGTTTTAAGTTTTTGATACCAAATATTTAGCTACTATTACTCTCATTAATAGTAAAAGAAAATAGAGTTTGTTGAGGTTAAACAGTTCTTGTAAGTATCCTCTGGCGTTCCCTTTGGTTTCTCTAGTTCCAACTCTTTTCTCTTGTATTGTTCGGAGCCTAATCAGCATTTACTGTCACAGTAATCATTCTTAACAAATTTTAGTTAATTTTAACTCCAATTGATGTATTAGTAACTCAATAATTCGATTTTAAAAATACAAGAGAACTTCAAAATTAATAATTTATACACATATTATTATCCACAAATCTATATTTGTCACTAAATTTAATATTACATGTGAATAATTATCCATTAATTATTAATAATAAAATTATTCAAAATAATAAAAATAATGTTACTAGTAATAATAAAAATAATATTAATAATGATAATATTAAAAATAAAATAATAATAATAATAATAATATTTATATTTATGTTATGAATATTATCATTAATATTATTAACATTATCATTAATATTATTACTAAAATTATTAATATTAATATAATTTACTTATGAATGTATATGTAGATAGTACCTAAATATTTATATCTGTGAATAATATAAATAATAATAATAATAATATTACTATTATTAATAATATTAATAAATATTAATATTAATATTTTAATAATATTATTTATATTATAATGGATATTATTAATATTATTCATAATAGCATGATTATTATTAATATTATTATTATTAATATTAATATTATAAATATTATTAAATTTAGTATATATTCGTTAGGCATTACCCACTGTATCCATAGATAATACTTATGAATTTATAATTGTAGATAATATTTTATTAATAATTTTATTTTTCTTAATATTATTGATATCATTATTAACAATATTATTATTATGATTAATATTAATGTTATTATTACAACTTATATTATTAATGTTATTATTACTATTTATATTAATATTATCATTTTTATTATTATTAATATTTTTATTAATATTAGTATAAATAATATTCATAATAATATTATTATTATTAATTTTAATAATAATAATGTAATAAGTATAAATAATAACATAGTATGATTACAAAGTTTGTGTATGTATAGTTAAAAGCTCATCCTTTATTTAAGGGGTGGATTTCTCATTTGTTAATATTATTATTACTAATAATAATAATATTAATAATAAAAAATCATACTTTTATTTACGAATATTTGATTGATAGAATGTACATAATTTGTTTATTATCAACAAATCTTTGTCATTTTCTAAGATAAAGGCAATTTTTTTATAATGATAAATTTAAGCTTACTATAATAATGACAAGATTTAACTGTCGTGTAAAGGAGTCGATTTTGGAATAAACGCTAATTTTGGAATGAAGCTTTATAATTGTAAAAAATAATAAAGTAATATTACTTGTTTGCGCTTAATATATTTTTAAAATTTCAGAAGGATGCAGGTGATATAATTTTGATTCAAATTTTGTTGAAGGTTTATTGAGAGGTACTTCCTCACAGGGATGAATCCAATAGAATAACTATTATGACTTATTAATTTTACATTCTATACCTTCAATCTCCTCTTTATTACTGTAATATTGGAATCAACAATTTGGACTCAATCTAGACAAAACTATAAAAACAATTATTTTACTTTTATAATAATAATTAAGAATTTTTTAAATTTAATTATAGAAGGAATAAAAGTAGCATAATGACTAATATCATTCTATACATGACTTTTCATTAGTAAAACATCACAAAAGAAATATCCACTTAAATAAATATCAATAAAACATAATATCACACTAATATAAAATTGTTTATGTAATAATAACCATGCTATAAGGTGAAAAACTTCTCCTAATCATCTATTTATTTTATAAAAATAAATAATTTTTATAAATAATTTTTACCTATTTTATTGAAATAAAATTATTTTAAAAATTAAGATATTAAAAAAATTATGATAATATAAAGAATTAATGTCAATATAACGCGACTTTAGTTTTAAAATATAAAGTTGTCGTAACTAAAATCATGTCACGAATTCTTTATAACTAAATAGTGTGATAATTAAAATTGTGTCAAGACTTTCTCCTTAATAATTTTAAAAAGATAATTTTATTTTAATAAAATAGAAAAGTAAAAATTATCCTATTTTCATAAAAAAATTTCCCTAATAATCACCTTCAACTGGTATCAAACACATTGATAATGTAACTCATCATAAAAAATTAACAATTTGAATATACATTTACTATGTTGGTTATCTTCATAAACGTGAGCTTAACTTTAATAACTAATGATCATGCACCAAGTTAAAAATAAAAATATATACAAGTTAGTTTCAAGTATGATGCAAATAAAAAGAACTAATTAATAAAAATAATATTTTACTATAAAAAATCATTAAATATCAATGAGATAAAAATAATAAAATATTATATTAACTAAGTTATATATTATTTTATACATTAAAAAAATTAATATTTAAAGTAATTTTTATTATTAATAAAGTTTATAAAATATTTTTTAAATTATCTCTAACATTAGATATTAAAATTTTAGTCACAATCTATTTTAATTCTAAATTATTTTTTAATTAAATTAATAATTAATTTAGAATTTAAATAATTAATAATTAAAACTTTAGTAATTAAATAATTTAGAAATTATTTTGTAATTTTTTATTAATAATAAAAATTATTGTAAATATTAATAATTTTTTAGTTTATAAAAAATATTTAATATTTTTTTAAATATCTTAAAATTAAAAGTTATAGCCTAGTTATAAATCTCTGAAATAAGATGCCAATATTTTAATGAGAATGAAAAAGTTATAGACTTTTTTCAAGGATGAAAAACTTAAAAATCAATTTTCCTGCAGCTTTTAAGATAAAATTCGATTTAATATTATTAAAATAAAGAAAAATTAAATAAATCCTTGTTTATAATGAACAGTAGTTATATTTATGTAAAAAAGCATAAGAAAAATATGGACTAAGTCCATTATATAAATAAAAATATGTAATAATATTTATAGTATCTTATAATATCTCATGATATTTAATAATATTTAACAAATATTATTTATTCATCTTTACATGATTCCTCCTCTCTTTAGACATTCTGCCTTTAATTGATTTACACCTTTTTTATCTTTCATTCTTTTGAAACCCAAACTTTTGTTGGACAAATTTAGCAGGCAACTTTCTACTTTCAAACATACCATCTAATTATGCACTTTTTCAACTTTTTACTATAAACATACTTCTTCCTCCTTTTGATTTACAATTATAATAACTGAACTATGATTAAAGTTTTGAGAGTAGAAAATATTATTATGATCATATGAAGAGTGCCAAATTGTTGCTCCCATCACAATAAAGTATTACGTTAAAACCTGTAATATAGATAAAATCAACAGCAAATGAACATAAGCACACATAATTTTATTTTTTTTATTTTCATCAGCAGAAACACACATAAGTAATACAGTCAATATTTAGTGACAGTTCATCACTTCATACTCAATATTCATGATGGTTCATCATGTTTAATCTCACACATTACATAATATAAATAATAATGTATTTCACCGTCAACTCGGTAGAACAACACAATTTTTTTTTTCTTAAAACACAACCATACATAATAAAATAGGACACACTCATCTTCATTAACTGTTTATGCCTTCTATTTCCTCTTCATTGCTGCAATATTAAACACAGACTCACCTAGAGAAATTATAAAAACAATTATTATACGTTCATAAAAGTAATTAAGAAAAAAAAATATAAATTTAATTATAGAAAGTAACATTATAGCAAATATTGTGCTATTCAGTCTCATAACTAAAATATCACAAAGAAATATCCACTTAAACAGATATAAATAAAACATATAAAATGATACTAATATAAAATTACTTACGTAATTAGACGTAATCATCATGTTATGGTGTGAAAAACTGCTTCTAATTAATCATCACCTGCAAGCACATAGAGCAAATGATAGGATAACTCACCATAAAAAGAACTAACAATTTTAGCAGCATTAATTAATATTTGATGTACCATGTTCACTGTCTTCATCTGAACTGAACTATTGAAGAACTCAAATGATGGCACTAGAAGCATTTGTAGCCTATTTAAAACAAAATAATACGTATAAGTTAATTTTAAGCATAATACAACTCAAAAACATATGATGCCAAAAATAATGTCTACAAATATTGTAATACAGGAAATGAGGATTTCTGATTGAAAATACTTTATAGTCATAGTATATAACTATATAAATAGATATTTTAGTTGCAAATAAAAATGCTAAAAATGATGTTATCAAAAATTTAAAATAAAAAATATTTAGGATAACTCTTGAGTTTTTCTGAAAAAAATATAGAAATTTTTAAATTAGACGAGAATTTAGAAGATTTTGTAATGTTTAATTAGAGAAACTCACAAGTGTAAAAAGGAGGTTTCATCGATTCAAACAGGAGCGTCATCTAACAAGATGCAATGACTATTTTGTGAATAAAGGAAACATATAGGTGACGATTTACAAGTGTCGTCTATTTGAAAATAGAAGATGTAGTTGATAATTTTGGAGGGGAATCATTGCTTATTAGTTGAATATAGACGACGATTTTGGGACGACCGTCACCTATACTTGAATATTCCATATACATAACTATTATTAGGTCATAATCATCGTCTATATGCTTACTTATTTCTCCACCCAACTTTCTTCGTTTTGCGCTTTCTTATATGTTGTTGTTTTCTCTTCTCTGCACCTTCTTTTGCTCCCCATTGCTGTCATTGCTTGTAATATCTTGTCCTTATTATGTTGATGTAGTTTTTTTTTTATATGGTTTATGTGTTTTCTTCATTTTATTTTCTTCATTTTTAGTGTAGAACAAGCTAGTCTTTGTTCGAAGGTGATGCTCCTCGTCTTCTCCTCCCCTCCACAGCCTTATGCAACCTTTGAAGCTCCCTTAAGCTCTTGCAAAATATTTGCTCCTCTATTACCAGGTTAGTAGTTTTAGGATTTTTATTTTAATTTTTTGTCATTATTATTTGTAATGATTTATTAGATTAGTAGTTTAATTGTAAATAATAGAATTATTAATTAGTTAAATTATTGTTAAAAGGTCTAGGCATATTATAAATTAAATTATTAGTTAGGTTATTAGTAGTTTAATTGTAAATAATAGAATTATTGATTGATTATATTATTATTTATATGTTTGGATAGATTATTAGTGAGGTTATTATTTAAATTATTGGTTAGATTAGTAGTTTAATTGTAAAATTAGAATTAATTAATTAATTAAATTATTAATTTTTTTAGGTATAATTACCTTATTTGTTCCTACATTTAGGGTCAATATTCAATTTAGTACACTGATTTTTAAAAAAAAAAATCAATTTGGTCCATATGTTTTTTAAAATGTATCCAAATTGGTCCTTTTCGCTAAGTCTCAGCTTACGGCATCAGGTGTTGCTTATGTGGTAGAGAGAGGTGCTTATGTGGCAGAGAGAGGTGCTTATGTGGCGGAGAGAGGTGGGTTTCTCTTTCTCTTTCATGTGAATTAAGTATTTGAGTTTTCAGAAAAGGCATAGAGAGAGAAGGTACTCTGAACTAGGCGAGCTTTATGTCTCTGGCGAGGTCGGAGACCTTCTTGTGGAGGTCGTCGTCACCGTCGCCTGCGGGGAGAGCGGAAGCGAGGAGTGCGAGCCAGGAGGAAATGGCTATGGCTTGTTTTTTGAGGGAGGAGTAGAGGGATTTGCAATTGACGTGGATGAGAACTTTGCTGCCATTGTTGTAGACTGAAAGGGTCTCGACGGCCTTTGAGAGCTCGGCGGCGAGGCTCTTGAGAGCAGTATGGACGGGGATAGATTGAGAAAGTGGGAGAGGCGATGGGCGAAGGCGGCGAAGCGATGGGGGTATCAAAGTGGTAGTGGTCGGAGATATTGGAGAGGGAGTGGCGGATGGACTGGAGGGAGGGCGGCTAGGGCGGGGAATAGTTGATGGACATTGTACAAAGGTGTTGTGCACGTGGAAGGAGAAGTGGAACCCGCTTTCGGCAGTGGAGCAGGCACGACTAAAGGTGAGGTAGGGAGTGAGGACGGTAGGGATGACGAAGATTGATGTGGTGGGTCCGACCAGGGAGAGTGTGAAGCCATATAAGCATCTCTCTTTGCCACATAAGCATCTCTCTCTGTCATAAACAACATTTGACGCTGTAAACTGAGACTTAACGGAAAGGACCAATTTGGATACATTTTAAGAAACATAAGGACCAAATTGATTTGTTTTTAAAACCACTATATTAAATTGAATATTGACCTTAAATGTAGGAACGAATAAGGTAATTATACCTTTTTTTTATTACCAAGAAACATTATATACAAATGGACCACTTCAGGGGTGATCCAACCCATGTACAAAAGACTAAAACAACCATACAACACAACATCTTCCAGACAACTACACACCTAACCCTGCCAAAAATTGCAACCCCAATCAAGCTAAAACGAGAAAAGGCATGTCAGAGGATCGATACACCAATCATAATAAGAGAAACAAGCAGAGGGAAATTTAGAAGTAATCAAAGACCAAACCTTTAATTGAGCCAACGAAAAGATCTTAGAGTAATCCAACACTCTTCCTTTAAAATAATCTTATTCTTGTGACACCAAATTTCACTAACCACCGCAATCCAAATATTCTCCGGTCCTATTAGTTAGATTATTAATTAGATTATTAACTAGGTTATTATTTAAATTATTAATTAGATTATTAACTAGGTTATTATTTAAATTATTAATTAGATTATTAGTTTAATCAAGATGACAAGGATGTACTTGATTATGTACATGCAACACGTAAAGACCACAATAAGGGAATATACATATGAACATTTCACCCACTATGTGTGAATTTATAAATTGTGATTATTTTTAATATATTTATTTTGTATGAACTTGTGTAATAATGTTATTAATGTTTGCTACCTTGTTTTTTTATAAAGATATGACTGACGACTAGAGTCCATTTCTTTTTAAGATCACCTTCGCCAGATCCACGAGATGAGCTCCTAGACTTAGGTCTCTCTCATTAAGATGTGTTCGTGGTGATAATGCACCACTCACTATAGATGTTACTACTAGGGTGGTAATTATCTTGGAGTCTTAGCACATGAGAGAATCACCATTTTATTTCAAAATTCATGATAATGGAGATATTTTGATTGTTTGTCTCTACATGGATGATTTTATATTTACGAACAACAATCTAAGCTTGTTTGCAGAATTCAAGAAGGTGATCATATGAATTTGAGATGAAAGACATAGGGCTCATCATGTCTTACTATTTGGTCCTAAATGTTTAAGCAATATGAGGAAGGTATCTTCATTTCTCAAGAAAGTTATCCAAAAGAGGTTTTTGAAGAAACTTAAAATGTTTGATTGTAATCTAGTGAAAACACACCCATGGAGAGGGATACAATTATCAAAGTTTAAAGATGGTGAAAAGGAGAATATTACTCTGTTCAAAAACATTATGGGAAGTTTGAGATACTTAACATGTACAAGGCCTAATGTTTTGTGTGCGATTCGAGTAGTGGGTCGATTAATGGAGACTCTCACTTCTACTCATACGAAAGATTCTAAGATAATACTATGTTATCTTAAAGGTACTCTTGATTATTGGTTATTTTACTCTTTTTCTAATGATTTCAAACTCCATTAATTTTGTGACAGTGATTATGTCAGACATATTAATGATAGAAAGAGCACCAATGATTTTATATTGTTTTATGGGAGGATATACTTTTTCATGGAGTTCAAACCTATTGTAACATTTTTAACATGTGAGTAAAATATTCCACAACTTCATGCACTCGACTAAGAAGATTATTGAAAGAAATTCATTTGCAACAAATGGAAGCTACAAAGATTTGCATACATAACAAATATGCCCAAGCCTTAGCAAATAACTTGGTATTTCATGATTGAAACAAGCATATAGACACAATATATCATTTTATAATAGAATCAATTACTAGAAAGAAAGTACAACTTAAGTATGTCAAGACTTATCAAGTTTCATGACGAAGTCACTAAAGTTTAAAGAGTTTCAAAGGTTAAAAGAAAATACTAGAGTGAAGTAGAAAAATTCATATTAAAGGGAGGCAAATGTTATTATAATTTAAAATATCTCTAGAATAACTTAGTTACTCTAAGTAAATCTACAAAAAATTTAACTAGAGAAGGGTGTAGAAAATTCTAATGAAGTTTTAAATAAAGAAGATGCTAGAAAAGAGTGTATATATATATATGTATATTAAACACCTATAAATATTATTCTATTTACCATTTTCAATAAAAAAAAATTGAGTTATCTCTTTATCTTCTTACCTCTACCTCTAACAAATTCAAGGCACGAATAACTAGCCTTGTTTATGACTTTGTTATTGAAATCACCTTCCTGAATTAAATGAATTATATTTTTCTAAGGAAAAAAAATATAATAGCCTACTTATAAATTCTCCCGAAAGAAAATGTCTAGTAATTTTAATGAAAATGATAAATCATACTATCATATAAAGAGAAATTAAGAAGAATGCTATATATTCGTAGGGGCCATATACTCCAAATTTTATCATTCTCTATCAAGATTAAGACGTAAAAGTATGTGTACCTCTTCTTCAGAAATTCTGCGCACAGCAAAATTAAGATCACTTTCCAATCGGGGTTTCAAATATTCTGCAGAGTACCACTTTGTCAAATGATTTATTTTGTTGACTGCACTAAAAGTTTTCATTGAGCTGCACTTGATGACGTGGACTTCTTTCAAGGATGAAAAAGTTAAAGTAAAATTGCCAGCGTAAAAGCACCTCAGCTCTTTTAATCTTTTAAGATGCAAAACCTGTAGCTGCTCAAATATTATTTCTTCATCCTCAACACATCCCTCTGCAACAATTGTCATCAATCCCTCACAGTCTTTCACTACTAGATCTTTAAGTTCCATAAGATCTTTGGCTACAGATGCTGGAAACACGCTTGAAAGGCCTTTACATTCCTCAACATGTACTTCTTTTAGATGTTGCATGCGTAAAATTCCATGAGGATCTTCATTCCAAACATTCTCAAGATTTGGAAGCTTTGATAAAACCAATTTCTTTAGAGGAACTAATGTGTCTTTTGTACATTTGACATCAAAGATGGTTTTCACAAAATCACAGTTTTGAACTTTCAATATTTCTAATTTGGGTAATAGAGGAAGTAAATGGAAGGGTAGCACTGCATCTGATAAAAACTGGCATTCATCCACAGTCAATATGGCCAAGTTACTGAAACAGAAGTCAGGAATATGCAATGAGTCATACCATATCTCTTGTAGCCCTGGTCTACTTTTGAGATCAAGTTGTTCAAGCTCTGAAATCTGCTTATGCAAAGAATAAATAAAAATATGAAAATAATTATTTAAAAGACTCAATCATATATTTTAAATTAATACTTTACAAATACAAAATATTCACCAATTTATTAATAATTTATTTTTTATTATGAAAAAAACTCAATTGACTATATATATATATATATATATATATATATATAATATTAATAAGGATTCTCTCATTTTTAACATTTTACTCTTTAGGTTTGTTACTGTTAAACTTAACTATTCATAGTAAAAAAATTACTTACACAGTAAAGACAAACTATCAACAATAAAATTATATAAATTCTTATTATTTATTTCAATAATTATTATAAAATAATTTTTTATTTTTTACATCAGAAAAAGGTGATTTCTACTGGTTTAAAATAAATTTTCTACTGAGTCACGGTTTTGTAATTTACAGTACTTTGACTTCATGACTTGCCAAAAAAAGTTAAGAATTGAAATTTATAATTTTATTTAGTTATTGTACCGTTAGGGCATGTTTGAGACATGTAAAATAAATAAAAGTTATTTTTATGAATATAAAAATTTATAATTATTTTAAACCATCTTATTTTCTTTCATCTGCATATATACTACACATTTTTGTAATTACAGGTAATTCATTACTTGATAAATTTTGTAACAAAAAGTTGAGATTGGTGAAAGATGCTAATCAGCTATAATATTTCAGAAGATTTTCGTTAATTTTGAATACCATTAATGTAGAGACAATGACATTTCATATATAGTTTTGATAATCACAAACAGTTTGTTATTTATAATTTTTTTGTTTTGAAATATTTAAGTGCAGTACTTTTAAATTTTTTTACCAAAATTTTTATTATATTTATTAATTAAAATTGTAAATAAAAATTATAATTTTGACTTCAAATTATAGATATAGTGTGTAGATTTTAATTAGACGTTATAGAAAAAGATCGTAACAATTAAAATTACATCCATATTTATTTGTCAACTAGACTTGCAGTAGACTACTCTTAATAGTTAAAAAAATATGAAGAGTAATGCAATATTATGACTATTATTTTGAAGAATTGTTTAACAAGTCGTGGCCTAGACTTGCAGTAGGATTCATTTATCAGTATTTATTTTGAAGAATTGTTAAATAAATTATAATAATTTTTCAACATATGCTATACATATATATGCCTATAATGAGCAATAGTGTATCTATAACCACGAGAATCAAAACAATGTTCGATAAAAAAAATTAAACACATACCTTTTTTATAAATTCCTTCCTCATAGTAGAGTTGAGATCACTTTTCAATGGAATATCCTCTTCATCAATTGTTACTTGAGACAACTTGTTTGTCTTTACAGTACCTTCACATAAAGTTTCCATCTCGTGGCAATCTGTTACTGATAATTCCTCCAATAATGGGAAACTTAAATTCCCTTTGTAGAACCTTCTGAACTTAGATAAGCTATCAAGATTCAAACAATTGAGTTGCGGAAATATTATCTCATCCTCGTCTGATTCCTCTCCCTCCTCCTTAGACACTATCTCTTCAATTGATTCACACTCTCTTATCTCCATTCTTTTGAGTTGAGCCAAACTTTGTGCTGTTGAGGATGTGAACAAATACGACAACCTTTTACAACTTTCTACTTTTAAACATATCAGATTTGAGAAAGACACTCTGCATGATACCAAGTTTTCCAAACTAGAACAACTAATGACTTCAAAGGTTTCTAGACTTTTGACAAAGGGCCAAGTCCATGAATTCTGTAATCCAATGGAAACCAGCTCTCCAAGGGACTCCAATCGTAATTCTTTCAACTGTAATAAATGTTCACTATTATCTGGTCTTTGAAGGCAGAAAATGAACTCGAAGGAACTGCTACACACCACAAGCTTATTTACATTTGGCAACTGTTGTAGAAATCCATAGTCCGGAAATTCATCACACTCAATAGGAAATAACAGAGTAAGAGCTTTCAACTTGTCTAAAAGGTTTCTCTGAAATTCTCCATCCACAATCATCTTCAATTCATTTTCACCCACTTTCAGATGCTCTAAGTTGGGTGTAATCAGCTACAAAAGAGAAACCGATAACCAAGTAAAAGCAGGTTATAACAGTCATAGATTCGGCTTTCTATATAAAATTGAAATTGTGAAGTTTCATGCTAAAATAAGCCTGATAATTAGTGGAAAACTAATTACGTGAATTAGTGGAAAATTAAACAAATAAGGCCGTATCGTATGTGCGTAGAAGAATTTTGAGTTTAAAATTAAATTTTAGATGAAAATTTTGATAAATGAGATTACGTGAAGAAAATAATGAAAAAGCATATGATAGAATGCAGTTACAAGAATGTATGTAATTAATGGAGTTGGAAAAATGCTCAAACCTTTGCTGTTGCATCATGAATGGAATGTATAGTATTGTGCTTGAACTTGGGCAAATCCCATAGTGTCAATGATGTCAGAGTGGGGAACGTAGGCTTAGGATTTGTTTCTTTTGGATCAGCTGGATTAGGCTCTGTAACAATTTCAGCAGGATCTTCATTCCAAACACTTTCCAGATTTGGCAGCTCCAATAAAACTAATGTTTTCAGAGGAATTTGTGCACATTGGACATCAAATATGGTTTTGACAGAATCACAGTTTCGAACTTCCAAGGTTTCTAATAGAGGTAATGAAGGAAGTAAAGTGAAGGGGAGTGCATATGACGAAAAGTGGCACCCCTCCACAATCAATGTTTTCAAGTAACTGAAGCATATGTATGGGATCTGCACTGAGACACGCCATATCTCTTGGAGGTCTGCGTTATCTCTCAATTCAAGAGTATCTTCCGCCTAGCGAAATCAGCACATGTAAACGAATGAATAAAAGTATGATGTATGAAACTTGTGAATTTAAAATTAAACTTTCATACTAATAAAAAGCTTGATGAATCAGACTACATTAAAACATACGAATGTTAATTACATCTTCACTTCATTTTACTTTTATTTTATTTTCCTCTCACATTAAGTTATGTTTGGCATCTTATTTTAACTATTTTCTAATTTTTTACTAATTTTGTGTGAATCTATTACAAATATTCAGTGCAAGAAATAACTTATAGAACTTTTTGAATGTTATTAGAAGTAACATTTTTTATGTTAGTTTTTAATTTCTTAATATTTATATCTATTTTTCTCTTAAAACATTAATTAAGTTTTCTTTTTAGTTTTATATAAGATACTGCTTTGTTATTTTTTATTTTTACATTAGATAAAAATGATCATTTTTAATATTCCTTTCTAAGATATTGAAAATAATAACAAGTAATTATGGTTGAATTTTAGTATTTTCGAAATACAAAACATGTATTGTATGAAAGAGCTTCTCATTTACTTTATTCGTATAATTTATATATAAGCAAAATTGTAACAGAATATTAAAATCTAAAATATCTCCATTTTAACTTTCTAAATCTAAAATAAAAATACTTTTATATTATTTATAGTTTTTATTTTATTATTTGAAGATTATACTTAAATCCTATAATGTTGATATTATGATAGATTTATTTTTTTTAATCATTTTAATTTTTTTTCTTTATGGATGTCATATTTTATCTCTATTTTTACTTTACTTTAAATATATATATATATATATATATATATATATATATATATATATGTTTAAGACTGTTTTTATTTAATTTTTTTTATCTTTTATATTATAAGACTATAATTTATATTTTTTGTTAAAAAATTTAGTTAATATATTACTTTTAAATAAAATAAGTCTCACAAATCTCACTTTATTATAAACATAAGAAATTTAAAGTATCATTTATTAAAAACATAAAAAATATACGATAATATCTGTTTAAAAACTAATAGGAATTTTAATGTTAATTTTTTAAAATCAATAAGAGTAAGTTTTTATTTTAAAACTAGAAGTGTAAGTGTTATTTGTACGGCTTAGAGAATAAGTATAATTTCTATAAATAAAATCTAATAACATCACAGTAATTAAAGCCTTATTTAGTAATTTTCGACCTTGTTTAAAAAAATAAAAATATTTGGAAGTTATTAGAATTTATGCAAAAACTTCTCTATACAACATTTTAACATGTAAAACATTTTGACAAAGATGCAAAAAGTAAAAGTCATAAAATATTAATACTAACCTATACACAATTTTCATCATACGAAATAACGAGATATTTGTTATAAATGTTTAATAAAAAAATCTAAACACATATACCTTTTTCAGAAATTCCTTTATGAGAGTAAAGTTGAGATCAGTTTCCAATGGAATAACCTCATCATCATCATCATCATCATCAATTGTTACTTCAGACAACTTGCCTGTCTCTACATTACCTGCACATAAACTTACCATCTTATGACAATCTTTTACTGACAATTCCTCTAAGGATAGGAAGTTTAAACTTCCTTTATAGAACCTTCTGAGACTCCTTAAGCTATCAAGATTCAAACAATTGAGTTGCGGAAATATTATCTCATCCTCGTCTGATTCCGCTCCCTCCTTCTTAGACACTATCTCTTCAATTGATTCACACCATATTATCTCCATTCTTTTGAGTTGAGCCAAACTTCTGGCTGTTGAGGATGTGAACAAATATGACAAGCTATCACAGTTTTCTACTTTTAAACATATCAGATTTGAGAAAGACACTTTGCATGATACCAAGTTTTCTAAATTGGAACAACTAATGACTTCAAAGGTTTCTAGATTTTTGACAAAGGCCCAAGTGTTCTCTAACCCAATGGAAACCAGGTTTTCAAGGAACTTCAAGTGTAATACTTTCAGCTGTACGAGAAGTCCACTATAATCCACACTTTCACAACAAAACATCTTTTTGAAGGAACCATCACACACCACAAGCTTCTCTGTATTGGGAACCTGTTCTAAAAATTCATATTCAAATTCATTCGAACTAAAATAGAGAGTAAGAGCTTTTAAGTTGTCTAAGAGGTTTCTTTGAAATTCTTCGAGCAAAATCATCTTCACTCCATTTTCCCCCAATGACAGACACTGTAATAACCAAGAAAAACACAAGCAGAAGTTTGTTAGACTGTTAAAGACACAACTCTTAAATTTTCAGATAAGATGTTATTGTTGCATCATGAAATGTATTCTTTTACTTATTTATATAAACCATACATAACATAGTGGATGCTCTTTATAAGTGAAATTTTGATGACATTTATATTTTAACTGGATGCTCCTCCTATTCATATGGAACCATCATAAACAAGTATAGGAGCAATCAAACCATTATGGGAGTCATTTTTGTGTAATTCATCCATCCCATTAATATTAATCATCTCAAATTTTGAATCCCAATCACTCTTTTTAAAGCTCATTTATGCTTTTGTAGTGCGGATAAACCAAAAGAAGAAAGGAAAACAATGAGAAATACCAGAAACCTAAGGGAAACAATTCCTTTATGATCCATTATGAACCAAAGAGAAAGTGTTGTAACAATAATACCTCTAGTTGCTCCATGGTATGTGATTCCAGATGCGTATAGATGTCAGACTTGAGTGAGGAGTAGTAAAAATACTTAAATTTTGACAAACCATGTAATTTCAATGATCTCACACGGGGACAGGGGAACGTAAGCTCTAGACTTGGATCTATATTATCCTCAGCAACAATAGTCATCAATCCCTCACAGTTTTCCACCACTAGATTTTTAAGTTCCACAATATTTTGGGCTACTGATGCCGGAAACACACTTGTAAGGCCTTCACAATCCTCAACATGTACTTCTTGTAGATAAAGCATGCTTAGAATTCCATGAGGATCTTCATTCCAAACATTCTCCAAATTTTGCAACTGGGATAAAGTCAATTTCTTCAGAGAAAAAGGGAGGGTCTCCCCAGTAGATGTCATATCTCTGCCTTGTGTTGTACATTTGACATAAAAAATGGCTTTGACAGAATTACAGTTTCGAACTTTCAATGTCTTCAAGTTTGTTAAGAAAGGAAGTAAATTGAGTGGTAGAATAACATCTGATAAAAATTGGCAGTTATCCACAGTCAGAGAATCTAAGAGATCGAAGGAAGAGTTGGGGATGGGTCGTGAGTCAAGAGATAGCTTTTGTATATCTCTCTCACTCAAATTTAATATACTCTCCTGCAAAAGAAATTATACTTAGAATTTTATTTTCGTCACATCCAAATTTCTTTGAACTATTAATTTTGGGAACACATATTTTCATGATTATGATAATATGATGATAACATGAAAACAAGAAAAACAAACTAACAAATAATAATAGTAAAATAAAATAAAAATGATGACCTACAAAATTAAGATTATAGAAAGTAACAGATTGTATAGAATAAAGAAAACAAAATTTCTTGATTATTTAACATCTAACCTTATTATGAAAAGAAAATTGAACAAATAATTTCATTTCAAGGTGTGATGATAAGATTTCCATGAGAACTAAAGATGTTTAATAAAATGAGTGATGTAGCATAATGCTAACACTTAATGTTATTAGAATACCTTCCAAGCTATTTAAAAAAAGTTTGTGAATAAGCTTCCGAAATTATCTTAAAAGTATTTGAGCTTATTAGAAACCTTCCAAGCTTACCTTAAAGTTTTATGATACAAATCTTAAAACATAATAGTTATGGAAATCTCTTATTTTAATAATAAAGTATGAAGATCTTAAATTGGACTATTATATATATGTATGTTCTCTTTATGATGGATGGAGATATTCTTATTTATATTCATTTAACTATAGTTATGGTACATCGGTCCTAATTACATTGTGATTGTTTCTTGTCTAAAGTGATGATGTGAATGAACTTTTGTTAATGATCCAGGTTCATATATAGTCTATATTTCTTAGTGGATACCTTCTCCATAATAGAATAATTACTAGAATTTGTTATTGAAAAATGTATAATTACCTAGGCGATATTATCAAGGTTTCCTATGGTGATGTGAGTACTTGGATAACCATTCAAATAGGTTGATATCCTCATCAGAAACCCTAAACCCTAAAATGATCAGAAACTAACCTATCAGTGCACAACCCCCAAGCCTTAGGCTAAAGCTAAGAGGCAAAAGTGATATCTTACTCAGTATTTCCACATATATATACCTTTGGGTACTAGAATCCATAGCTTGATATTTAGTTTATTGGCTATTGAAAAATATATTTTGTAATTTAGAACCAAAGCAAAATACCTCATGAAGCTTGTATCTATGAATGGAACTTCGCTCATTAGTTGTTTTTAAACCCTTGTTGTGAAAACAAGTTTTCTTAATAAATGTTCAAGGAATTGACTCTTGATAGAAAAACTTAAGCTCATTCTAATAAGGAATTAGGGTTTTGAGTAAATTGATTTTAGCCTTAAATTGAAAGAAGTTGAGTGATAATATGCATGAGAGTAAGGTTTTAAAGTCTAAACCCTAACAATAATCTACCATATCACTTCTTATCTATTTTGTCTTTGATAAAAACTATAACATTTTTTACTTTAAACAATGCTAAAATAGATTACGTGTATAAAAATGTTACCTAAACATAATAGAGACCACGGTTTTAGAAATGTAGCTTAAAAACTATAAGAAGCCACAAATATAAAATTGTTGACACTTTGGACAATATTTTATTTTAGGTGTGGCTTTATGATGGGTTAAATAAAACTTAAAATAAAATATATGTAATTTTGTGGGACACATTTTCTTCTTCCTCTCTTGTGAAAAAATGCACTATACCTCTCACGCACATTTTCTTCTTTCCTATTATGAAAAACGCATAATAGCTCTCATGCCCTGTACAAGAATCATTCTCCCTCTCCTTGGTATATTTCCTCGTTTATTCCTCCTCACTGTGCATTCTTTCTCTCGTGTTCGTCCTCACCGTCTTCGTCTTACGTTCTTCCTATGGCATTCCTTTCTCTGGCATTCTTCCTCTCATCGTCTTCGTCTCACGCTCTTCCTCTGGCATTGTTAGGTTTGTTTTGAATGCATTTTTTTTACTGTTTTTTAGGGTTTTAGGGTTTTAGGCGTTCTTCCTCTCACCGTCTTCGTCTCACGTTCTTCCTCTGACATTGTTAGGTTTGTTTGAATGCATTTTTTGTTCGAGTACTTTGATTTCAGTATTTTGAATGAATTTTTTCCTTGTGCAAGGACATGTCAGGAGCCAAATTGATTTGAAGGGGTTGGGGTTTTGAAGGTTTTTAGGGTTTTGCATTAAGACTAGGATTGCACCTGGAGAATGAGTTCGAATTCAAGTTTCAGGTATGTGTTCTGACTTGTTCTGAGACCGATTAATTTGTACACCCACTATGTGCTTTTTTTTCTTCACTCTGTAATGAAACAAATTCCCCAAACCTATGATCAGACTCGCTCACTTTAATTTTCAAGAAATACGATTGACATTGGATTAATTGGTTTTAGGGTCTTACGCACTCACATAGACACAACCACAACACAAAATATTGGTTCAGAATTTTTCCACGTTGATGACTATGATTAGTCACTATAACTATGATTGGAGTATTATAATGGTGGAGAAAATATAGTATAATGGTTTCTGCAGTACCAGAGGTATACTGATGTGTCAAGGTACAAATTGTAAAAGATCCTTAATGCATTCGCACGGTTGTTGCTTAAAAATGAGTATCAGTTTTTCACTTTTCCTAACAAAACTGAGTAAAAAACTTATTACTATAAGCAAAATTGGGAAGGCTTGAAAGAATTTGAGTTTCAATTTTCAGGTGAATAGTTAGAAAGACAGAGAACTAATATTAAATTAATTCACTCTAAGAGTCATTTTCCTTTTTCATCTTTGCTTAGACATGTTCCTTTTCTAATGGTTAGATTGTTCAGAGAACCTAGTCTCTTTTGGGGTACAGGGAACATGGTCATTCCATAAGCTTTTATCATTTTTGCTACTCTGCAAACCAATAAGATTTGTGCATGACATGGATACTCCAAGATAACATTCAAGATAGGAAGAGTCATATTCTGACATGTATTTAAAATGTGCTATTTCACAAAGATGTTTTTGTTTCTCTGCTCCAAATATCCGTATGGTTTCATCGAATATAGAAAATGGGAGCCATGAGGTTAATGTCCTACAGGAATGGACCCTTGACTAGGTTCAGATGCTTAAGGTTGTGCATGCAACTATTTGTCTCAAAACATCTAACTTTTTTCTTTTCTGACTTTAGGGCCTTCTTTCTTTTTGGTTTCAATTAGAAAAGTGTAATTGTTCTAACCAAAGATGGTAGGAGTAAACAATGGGCTGCAATAGTTGAACAATTATTGCAATTTATATCTTTGTTCAAATTGCATGCACAACTCATCCAAAAGCTAACACTAACACTAAACTTTGTCCAGTTCTAAAACCTTTATGAAAAGGGTTGTTTATTTTTTAACACTATTAACAGTTTTCAATATTTGAAGCATAAAGATAGGGCTGATTCTAGTGAACCATGTATGAGATTAAATGTTTGTTTGCACTATGCTGTGAAGTATCATTTTAACCAATTGAAAAGTATGTCTCTTCGTTTTACTATTTGAGATATCATATATCCATTTTTACCTTATGCTAAATTCAATGAAAGTCTTCAAGATTTAAATTCTAATAAGTAATTAGTTGACTATTTAAGTTGTTCACATGATTATGCGGATTGGATTTAGTGATCTCTTAGTAGGAATCCAATAGCATGTAAAGCTCAACTTGTAACTTCAACTTTAAACCAAATCAAGATATTTACATTTTCTTCCCTATTTGAACCCTCTACTTATCTCTTTCGTATTTGAACCCTCTACTTATCAGAGAGAAACTCCTAGTTGGTGCAAATTTTGCGTCTACAGGGATTGGAATTCTCAATGATACAGGATTTCAATTTGTAAGTTCAATTACTTCATCTTAATTTTACTTATTATATAACTAAAGGTATAATAGTAATATATAGAGTGGGGTATGTAATTGTTTTGGCAGCTGCACATCATTCACATCTACAAGCAACTGAAGCTATTCCAACATTACCAGCAAAGGTTAAGTGCTAATATTGGTGCAGAGGGTGCTTGAAAGCATGTAAACCAAGCACTAGTACTCATCACTTTTGGAGGCAACGATTTTGTGATCACCGGGTAGTACATTTTTAACACTTTTTAATACAAGCTTTTAATTGACATATTTTGTTGTTCAGCATCTTCTACAAATAGTTTCACTTCCTTTTGATCCTTTAAAAAATATAACAATTCCCAATTGATTTTGTCTTACATAATCCACACAAAATTTCAGGGATTATATAAATTGCATATCTAATTTATTCTGTCTAAAAAATGTCTTATTTTTTTTTTTAAAAATGAAATTATCTTAAAGTATAATTGAAATAAAATTGTATCACAAAATGTTAATTGCAAATAAAATTAATCTCTCTAAAAATAAATTCAAATAAGTTGTACAACAAATTTAAGGTTAAATGAAATTGATCTCTTTAAAAATAACTTTTCTTCAATAAATCTAAATAAAAAAATTAATCTATAAAATAAAATTTTAATCCCTTCTTCAATTAATAATATTTTATTTTGTGAAAAAACTTTATTCTGATAATTTGGATTTTAAAAAATTCCAAATAAAAACTATTAATTATTGTTAAAATTAAAATTAATAAAAAATAATATTTTATTATTTGTTGCATAATGTAAATTAAAGTATATAGATAACATGATACTCCTATACCTACCCTATTAAAAAATAATTAAAATACTTACCATATAGATATTTTTAATTAAGGATATCTATTAAAAATACCTATTTTTATATTTATAGTGAAATTTATGCGTAAATATCAATAATAATGATTTTTTTTGTCATATCTACTTGAGATCTTGTTTGAAGAAAATCAAACTCCAAGTATAAAATTAGCATTTTTAATAATTTATTTCCTTGAGATTTTTATGGCCCAAAGAATTATATGTTTTTTATGGTAAGATGTGCCATTTTAACTGTAATATAATTTTTTTAATTAATATATATTTATGTATTTTTTCAGCTTAAAGGCAATGAAGACTATGAAAACAATCAAGAAGAAGAATGAATTTATTGATATGTAATAAAGAAACAATACATTATGCTTTTTTAACTAAGTTTGTAGTTTTAATTTTGAAAACTTGATTGTTATCAATATACTTTAAGACATTTTTTTATTATGTAGTTTGAACACATCCAATGAAATATATAAGATTTCTTGTTGGGTCACTTCTATTTCAATATATATTATTCTTCAATATTTATTCTTTCCATTGTGAACTTTTGTATAAGTAATTCTTCTAAAATTAAAGAAATGTATTGTTATTTTTGTCAATACTTTAAGCAATACTTTTAAAATTGTGGTTGTTATCAAGATTTAAGGCAACGATTTTAAAATTGTTGTCTTTATAAAAATCATGGTCTATTACCAACGGTCACACTCATCTAAACCACAGCTAAAAAATCGTTGCCTAAATCTTAGACCACGATTTTAATGCTTTAGACCACGGTTTTGTACTATTGCCTAAAGTAATAATTGTTGTAGTGAAAATCCCAAAAAGAGTTTTGTTTTCTTTTTCTTTTTTGCATAATTTTAATTTCTTAAATATCAACATAATTTATGAATATATTCTTTTGACTAAATTAGTTATGATTTTAATTATTATTATGTATTGAACAAGTCCTTTCGAAGAATGAGATTAGTAGAAAATATAGTGGGAATATATTTCAATATAGCAAATGTATCTAACATTCTATCATAATGCTAAAATGTTTGTTGTATGATTGATGAATCAATATGATTATTAATAATCATGAGAAATTAATATGCAATAATCATTCTTAAACAATTTATATTTTAGGAATCAAATAAGTAATTTGAGAGTATGCATAAATGATGTTGTA
Source organism: Phaseolus lunatus (assembly GCA_013389735.1). NCBI lineage: Eukaryota > Viridiplantae > Streptophyta > Magnoliopsida > Fabales > Fabaceae > Phaseolus > Phaseolus lunatus. Next base: position 47,780,573 of record CM023866.1, read on the forward strand.
TACTTATATTGATGACTAAAATATAAATGAGGTGAATAATGAAGCCCATTCTAATTTTTATCTATTGAATTTTAAATTTGTTTTCAATCAACCTTTAGCTTAATATTTGTATAACTCTTGTTAAATTCAATTTAGAGAAATGGAATCAAATGATTATTGTTTGTTTTAAATATAATTTATAAGTTAAACTTGTGATATTTATCAAATCTCTATGATTCAAAAATCCTACCGATATTTATCAATTTGGTTTAAATTGGTGCACTTGTAAAAAAATCAACAAATACTTAATTTATATTCTAATTAGATTTTGAGTCTAGAGACTTGTTTATCCACAACAAACCACACAATTAAGTATTTTATATTACAACTATTATCTTATAATTGTTTATTCAAATAATTTTTTTTTATATGTGATAAATAATATATGATTTGTTATCTCTAATGTATATTTTATCAATTACCAACATATATATATATATATATATATATATATATATATATATATTAAATGTGATATAACATGTAACAGATAAGGTTACAAAATCCTATATAGCGAACATATTTATCATGGAAAATTTTTCTTAACTAAAACTTCTATATGCTATTTACTTTTATATTTTCTGTATGCATGAACATGAATCTACAATCACATCTACACCTGTGAAGAACATGGAAGGACTGCAATAAAGAATCCAACCAAGAGATAATCAAATTTTGATAAGAATCTACTTATGTTAAGTGTAAAAGATAATTAAATTACATTTTTAATAACTTATTCTGGAACATAAATTTAATCAATTCAATCATTTGATTTGTTGGGATTATGATTTGTTGGTATTACGATAGTCTGAATGGATATCAAATTTCATATAATTTATTTTTTATAGAAATGTTATCTAATAATGAATATTTACAAACTATATGATACCTTAAATTAAGTCATGTAATAATTTTTTTAATATCTAACTAGTAAAAATAAAATTCGGATGGATTAAACTTACATTTTATGAAAAGTTATAAAAGATATTTTTACATTGGAAAAAAAGAAAAAATACGTGTTTTTGGCATTAAATTTTTGATAATATTATATTTCATATATTGTGATTTTTATTTTTTAATAAAACTATTAATATAAATAAATCTATATTTAATAAAATTGAAATAAATAAGAGTAACAATATATAGTGTCCTAAATAAGCATAAATATATTTTGAATGTCCTTAGAGGCAAAGTTGTGAGAAATACCTCCTCTTGTTTGGAGCAGTGGATAGAGTATTTGAGGCTTGGCAATTGTATTAGCTTCAATGAGGTGAGACGAGAAAACGCAAACTCTTGTGTGATTCTTTCTCCTTCTTCACCCTTTTCATCCTTCCTAAATATCTCTGCCAATTCCTCACACCCTGTTACCTCAAGCACTTCAAGTCTGGTAAGATCTTTGGCCACCGATGCTGGAAACAAACTTTTAAGAGACTTACAATAATAAACAGTCATTTCTTTTAGCAGTTGAAGGCCAATAATTCCCTCCGGATCCTTCTCCCATACATGCTCCAGCTTTGGTAGAAACCATAAAGACAATGTTTTCAAACGGAATATTCCGGAAGCTTTTGTCAGTCTGTCCTCATCATTGATATTAAATATGAACTGTGCTGCTTTGCAATCAAATACTTTTAACTCTTCCAAATTGTGAAAGCAAGAAAGCAAATGAGATGGAATTACATGCTTTAGAGTATCACATCTCCATACACTCAACCTTTTCAAATAGCCAAAGCTGTTTTGCTGCACCCAATGTGGGCCATGCCATAGTTGCTTAACATATTCAGTATCATCATAATAAAGACTCAGATGCTCAGAGTATGCGAAAGTGAGCTGTAAAATCAGGCAAACTATTCAATTAGTTCTCCAACTTTTAAATATAAATTTAATTAATTCTTTTTTATTTTTAAACTTAACCCTTAACCATCATTTTTTTATCTCCCACAAACTTATAAACTTTTGTAAGTATCATTTTATTTTAAAATTAAAACTTTAAAATACTTAAAAATATATTTTTAATTAATGATATATTTATTGCTACTAATAACGGTAGAAATGTCATATACATTAAAATTTAATATACTCATTCATTTAACATAACTATTAATATAATATAAAATAAATAATAATACTATTTTTCATATTTACAAGTATTATGCAGCACTATAATCTTATTAAAATAGTTATATATCTAAAATAAGTTTATTAATTTAAAAGTACTCATGGTGATAACAATGAAAATATATATAAGTAAAATCGTTAAAAGTTTATATCACAATTATTTTTAAAAACTATTTTAAATTAAAAATGACTCACTTATTACAGTCTCAGGTTTGTGTAATTTTTTTATTTTAAAAACATAAATTTTAATGTTAAATTATTATAGTGAAAACTTTGTAAGCGTGTTGTGTGAAAATCATTTAGTATCAATTTTAAATTTAAAGCAAATATGAAGACGTTGTTGAGGGCATATTTTTGTTTAAATGGAAATCATAACATTGAATGCTTTTTTCAGAAAATTAATATTAAATTGAATGATTTAAAAATAGAAGAACCAGATCGAATTTAATAAATAGATAAAAGGACTTTAAAAAAAAATCTTTTTAAAACTCAACAACCTTTTAAAAAGTGAGTAAGTACCTTATGATTGAAAACATTTTGTATGGTGGAATTCAAGTGACCTTCCCAGTGCCATTGGGCTTTTTGATCTCCTTCCACACCAAATACATTTTTTAACTTTGGTACTATTGACTCTCTCTCACTGAATTTCTCCATCTTCGGGCATTCTCTTACAATCACTATTTCCAGTGATGGGAATTCAAATTCACACTCCTTGTCACTGCAAAAACTTCTCATGCTCTTTAGCTTCACAAGTTCTACAGTAATCAATTTGCTGAATACAATTTTCATGACTTTGCCTTCTTCACTTACAATTTGCTCCAGTTGTGAACAATCGATTACCTTCATGGTCTGGAGTTGAACCATGGTTTTGGCCGTGGAGGATGCCATTAAGTTCCTTAATCCATTACAACGCTTCAGTTTCAAAGATGTCATGTAAGTGAAGGATACAGAGGAAGGAGCTAAATTGGTCAATCCGTCGCAATCTTCTAAGCTTAAAAGCTCTAGTCTCCGTAGAGCTGGAACTCCTCCTAATTCTAGATCCTTTATGTTTGAATACAACAAAACTAATTCCTTCAGCTGTAATACCATCCCCAATCTTTTTTGTCGTGGAATGTTTGTTGTTGCCTCGAACTCTTCACCCAAAGAATACAATTCTAACTTTTGTAGATTTGGCATTGTGTAGGGAAAGTGGTAGAGAAGATCAACACTACTTTGGACTGAAATCAAACGAAGCTCTTTTAGACGGTGCATTTGGTACTCTGGTAACAACTTTTGTGCTTCCTTGAACTCAATTTCCATATACTCCAAGTTGGGGAATACCTAAACAATAAAAGTAAATACCATGAACAATGAATTAAATTCCTTCGTAAACTTTTTCATTAGTTATAAATAAATTTCAGCCAATGGTAAACTTTTTTCCTTCTCCAATAATAATAAATCAAATATTTTTAATAGCACTAAAAATTAAAATTTTGATGACAATAATAGTAATAATATGAATAAAATTTAACAATGAAAATAAAATAGCATTCATTTTTTTTTAAAAATTAAATAATCCTAAAATTCAATTTTTTATTTAATTGATCCTTTATTTCTTCTCAACTATACAATCTCTAATTTTATTTTGGATCACATATTTTTCTTTTCTTTCTATTTTTTACTTATTTTTCTTTGTATCTTTATACTCTTTATCAAACAAATTATAAAAATTTACTGAACATTTTTTTTCGAACTCTGACAAAGATGGAGTATTGCTTACCTCTTGAGCTGAAAAAACAAATTTTTCCTCTTCATTGTTTGTTGTTTTACTTGTTTCTCTGAGAAATGTTTTAAGTCGCTCACAGTTGTACACGCTCAACTCCTTTAACTTTGGACACTTTATAGGATGCCTCTGCTTGTGGAAATGCTTGATGTTTGGTAGCTGATATAATCTAACATAGGTTAGTTCAGGAAACTCTAATGGATCTTTGTTAGCTTCATATGCATGTTTACTTGCAACAATTTCCTCCATTTTCTTACAAGACGATGTTGACATGCGTTCAAGCTTTGGAACATCTTTGGCAACAGAAGCTGGAAACAAATTCCTAAGTTCATCACAACTAACTACATTTATGGTCCGCAACTTTTTAAAGTTAAGAATTCCATCTGGATCCGTACTCCACAATTGTTTCAACTTTGGGAGGTATTCAAGAAGAATTACCTCCAAATTTGTGTCTATCCCTCCAAATGCATCTATTTCTTGAGAATCATTTATTTCAAAAATCACTTCCACCGACTTGCATATAGAAACTTTCAAGTTGTCCAAACATTCAATCCATCCTTCCATGTGACTTGGAAAAATCTTATCTAGTTTATTACATTCTTCAATGTTCATGGAAATGAGACTAGAAAAGGAACCAACACTCACTTTAGTTTCCCAGATATCTGTTAATCTATTCATTTTGCTAAGGTCAATTTCCTCTAACTTCGGCAAGACACATACCTGTCTTTTTGAAGAAAACAAACTATTATTACATATATAAGCTAAACAAAAATGTACAAGATAAATTGTGATCAAGAACCATAAACTTAATATTAACTCAACTATGAACATTTACTTATTTACACCAATACACACCTTGTATGCATTATTTCCTCCAGTCGTAAAAATCTTCTCCATAAATGGACAATCACTTATGACAAGGCTTTTCAACTTCTTTAAATTGCTAGCCATAGACAATGAGCATAGATATGTCAATTTATCACAATCTTTCACAACTAATTTTATCAAGTTTTGAAAGATGAAGTGTTGGTCGCTCCATATCTTATGGATGTTGAGTGAGGATAAACTCAAGCTCTCTAAGTTTGGAATTTCAACCTGCAAAAGCATACATACACGACTAATATATTTACAACAACTGAAATAATTATTTAAGATTATGGAAAAAGTATGCAATATCATACCAAATCACCAAAAAGAGGGGTCGTTTTCTCATGTTGCTTATCTTCTTCACTAGTATTTGATTCCTCCACTTTGGTGTAAAAACGTGTAAATGATGGTAACATTCGTAGTGTCAAACTGTGCAACTTAAGAAACTCAACCTTACTATAATGCGTTGATATTTGGAGGATCTCCTTTAAAGATTCACATTCAGAAACCTCAATTGTTTCTAGATTAGCAAGAAATTTTTCCATGTAAAAATTATATTCAGAAATCTCACATGTTTGTGCACTAGTAGGAAATTTAACCATGTAAAAGGAGTAGATATTCCTCAATCGGGGACACATCTCGACTTTGATGGTTTTTAATTTTGCAAATGACACAATTGTAATTGGACCATAGCATATCATCTCTAAGTTCCCCAAATTGTAGAGACATAGAGATTCTAAATTGGGGAAAACATTCACATAATTAGATGATTCTGTTGAATTAAGATATTTGATGCCATGGTTATTTATGATAGATAAGTGTTTCAAATATGGAAATCCATCTATATTCAACTCATTGACAACTTTTTGAACACCATTTATCTTTCCCAACAAAAAACTTTGTACTGTTTTAAACAACAACTTTATGCTTTCTTGGGAATGAATGTCAGTGTCATCCTTTAGTTGCAATGCCAAAACTTTGAATGTTTCATACTTATTGGGCATCCTAAATTCTCCAATAGAAAATAATTCAAAGTCTCCAATCACAATCTTGTAATCTTTTAACTTGTCAAAGAACAAGTGATTGGGAAAAATTGAAACACATGGGACGCTTAAGTCCACCACTTTCAACTGATGTAAATTCTTTAGCTCAAAAAGAAACAAATCTTGACCTTTATTTGTTTCTCTTTCCACCAACATTTTTATCAAGCTTTCTCTTATATATAACTCTTCCAAACATGTCAAACTTGATATAAGATTAGGTGGGATATTCTTTAATTCAGAACAATCGCTGATGTCTAGCAGTCGTAACTTATCCAAGCTCTGTAATTCAGCTGGCAAAGTTTTAAGTTGAGATCCAGAGAAGCTGAGAATTCTTAATTTTTCCAGCTTCCCTAATGTAGATAAGTTGCAATCTAAAGTACATCCCTCCAAACAAAGCATTATGAGTTTTAATAGGCATTGAATTGAAGATGGTAAGCCTGATAGATGAAAACCAATCAATATTAAAACTCTCAAATTTTTCATTTTACTAAAAAAGCTCTTTGGTATTTCCAAGGATGGATCATTAGTGTCGATTTGGAGAAGTTTAAGTTGAGGACAATTTATAACTTCAGGAAGCCCATCAATGATATCACTACTACATATGGAAAAAGAGGTGCATTTTTCGAGCTCGGGCCAATCATCTAGTTTTCTATTTCTCAAAGTAAAAAAGTTGTGATCCATATGTGCTATAGACAAAGCGGCATCACGAACCATGTCGTGCATATTCAAATTGTTATTATAACTTTCGTCCAACAGCAAGCCTGAGTCTTTTAGCTTTTGGATTGATGTCTTAATTTTGTCCCGAGCTTTCCAAAGCGAGGAAACCCCTTGAAGTATACCTAGACCAAAACAATACTTCACTAGGTCCATAATTAGTGGTTGATGACCCATTTGAGCGCAAAGTAAGAAAATATATTTGATCTCTTCATTTTCAAGATGGTCATAACTCATCTTCACTGAAATATCCATAGATGTTTGCACTCCCACCAATTCTTTCTTTTTAAGTTTTTCTAGTGTAGCTTCCCATACTGACTCACTCTTGCTTCTTAATGCCCTTGCAACTGTAACTATTGCCATGGGTAATCCTGCACAATACTTCTTCACAATTTCTTGTTTAGAGTTAGACATTTCATTATGTATACCAGCCAACTTTTGAAACAACATCAAAGCATCCGTATTATCTAATTCCTTCACACAAAAAGTCAACTTTACATCCATTTGATCACACAACACATTTTTATCTCGTGAAGTTAGCAAAATTTTGTGCCCCTTGTGAACATTAAGGACTTTTTCTTTTTTCAATACTTTGGAACTATGATCCCTATTATCTTCTTTTTTTTTTTTCAACTCTGGGCGATTAAGATCTTTGTTATCATTGCTTAGATCATCGTCGTCATCGTCATCAAGCGGAATCCCTAACTTGTTTAGGTCTAATTTGTTCCAAAGGTCATCAAATATTAGAAGGGTTCTCCCTTTTTCTCTCTTTAACCTCCTTCGTAGACAATCAGCTCTCACATTTTCACCTTCCCCTTCCAATCTCAATCCTAAAACGTAAGCAATTTCTTCTTGGACTTTTGGTAGATTGGGGTTGGCTGTTATTTCTACGTTAACTACCATATCAAACAAGTTCTTGTATTTAGCTTTCCTTGCAATTTCTTTTATTAAAGTGCTCTTACCCACACCACCTGGCCCATACAATCCAATCATTCTCACAGTGGAATCTTCAAGTTGAGTCATTACTTTTTCCATTATGGATTTTGTAGAACCAAATTCTACAAAACCAAAATTAGACAATGTGGCATCATTAGATGTTACATCTTGCCTATAGGAAACTTCATCATAGTTAGAGGACTCATGAATTAGCATTTTAACGTCCTCTTCCATCTTCTTTGCTTGTCTTCCTAATCTATGTCTATTCCACAAGTATGGAAAAAAATAACAATTGAGCGACTGGGCCCTTTGGTGGCCATCATCATTCTCAAACTCCTTCACTATGGTCTCAATTTCACTCACTTTTTTAACACATTCAGTAATCCTACCTTCAATATTGTTTAGATTTTTTTCAGCCTCTTCACATTGATGATCTATCCTCTCTTTTTCAAATCCAAGATGCTTAACACTATCATTCATTTCATGAACATTTTTCTTGTAATGAATCATGTAAGTCACTTGTCGAACACCATGTTTCCATACAAAATTAATAACTTCTTCAACAACTTTGCCTAAAACTTCCATCCTTGGAGCCTGATTATCTTGTACAAGGTCGAACTACATCTCTTTCCCAACAGAATGTCAAGTGAAAACATATCAATCAATAAATATCCAAGAAAAGAGGACAATGTTTAATAAAAAAAACATAAGTACATGATCTAAAATAAAATCAATCAACGTTGTATTAAAATTTCTAAAGGCATGCTAAATTTAAAAACATAAAAAAAATATTAAATTTTTAGTCTATATTGGATTGATATTTAAAAAAATGACAAAAAGAAATTTTAAAGTGATATATTTATCCAATATTTTTAGAGAATTCAAAATGATTAAGATTTTGTAGTTCTAATTTTAAAGGGTTTATGTTGTAAGAATTTAAATATTTAAAATAAATTTATAAGATTTGAAATAACTCTTTGACCTTACAAAACTTTCAAAATTACATTATGTTACATGTTTGGACAAAATAGAAAAACCAAGTCAACTTTTTTCAACTTTTAAAATAATTAATCAGTTTTGACTTCATGTTTTAATATATTAGTCCTTTATTTATTATCTTCCAATTGAGTTTTAACAATAAATTCAATATACGACTTATATTATTTTGAAATATTAAAAATGACTATTTGTATACTAGTTTAGTTGGAAGCTCTTCAAAATTACATTATTTATAAATAAAATAGTAGTGGAATGTAAATGAAAGTTTCACCTTCAACAAACAAAGAATATGTGCAAGAGGGAAGATGTCGAGCACGTAAAGGGTGTGAATGATAACTATTTTTTATTTTGATTTTTCTTCATTTTAATTTAAAGATTTAATGTTTTTAAATTATAAACAAACATGTACATGGTTGGATTTGCAATAATAACAATCAAGAAAACACTTTTATTAACATTGAAAGGTTCTATAGACTAAGAGTTTAACACAATTAATCTGTCAACTTTACGTAAATTTTTTGGAGGCATTGTACTACTTTCTTTTAGTTTGTGTTTCATCCGAGTATTTTCAGCTCTCAACTCATTCATCTCTTCTATATTTTTTCTTTTAAGTGTTTTGAACTCCTTCTTGAACTTTAACACTAATATTGCATGGTTTATGTGGTTTTCTTGAATTTCCTCATGTTGTAGTCTTTCATTGATCATCATGTTGCATGTTAAAACCATGTGGTCTTTTAGGAAAGTCTTACTCAACCCAATATTGGACATCAAATGTTCTTATTAGGTCGAGAGAACCTTTCTAAAACCATATTAGATTGTTTTATATTTAATTAGTTTGTGTGATCCTTATGGTCTTTGGTTATCCTTGAGTAATCAACACAAGTCAATCTAGAAGGGGTAGTGTGCTTGCAAATACACTTCAATGCTTAAGTCGGTATTTTGGCAAGAACAGTAGAACAACACTAAAAGTGAAATATTATTCGTCCATAAATACTTGGGATTGTTGTTTATTTATACTATTCTTAGTGAATTTTTACTTGTGTGGCCCTTTGGGAGTAGACCATATGGCTCTTAATCTTGGCTTAGGCGTTGTTTTAATGTGGTAAAGGTTTAGATGTTTGTTATCATGAAAATAGTATGTTTAGGTTGTTTTGCATGTAATTTGAGAAGGTCTCAATTTGACTAGACCTTCTCTTTATTGTGAGACTTCACCTTTATTGTACGCCCTTTACTTTGCCAAGATGTTACTTATTTTTTTGGTAAACTAGATTACTTTTACTGTGAAGGTGATTTGGGGTCCATATTGAATAAAATGCTTTGAACATATGACAGTAATTTGATTTCTTAGAATTATAGAATTTCAAATTTCACCCGATAAGTAAATATTTGAATTTTTTTTAATCTTTTCTCTCTCATTCTTATCTCTTCTCTTCCTATTCTCTCTTCAACTCAATGTAGGTCAGGATTTCATCGGCTCAATTCTAGTTGAGAAGTCCTCAACTCAATTGAGATCAAGACGTCATTTGTTAAACATTTTTTAATGAGTTGATGAGTTTTTCTTTTTTTAAAGTCAATCATAGTTATTTAGTTGTCGTTATCATCAAAGTGATTTTTTATTGATATATGTTAATGTTATTTTTTAACTAATATTAGTTAAAAAAATTCAACATCATCAAGATTTTCCAATTGATGTTAAACATAATTTTTTATATTAATATATACAGATAATATTTTCAATTGATGGCATTTAGGATTTTCTCAACCAATGTTATTAGAACATAAGTCATAATTATTTATCGACCAATATTAATCAGACTTTTCTCAATCAACATTAATCGGTTTTCTCTATCAACATTTTATTATGGTTTTAGTTAATCAACATTAACACAACTATTTTTCAGGTGATAAGAGCTACGACTATTTTATCAATGCCAAGGAGACTATTTTTTTATTAATGTAATTCAAAGTGTTTTAGTCCAAAATTTTTTATCTGCAAAGAATAATTTAGTCAATTTTAGTCAATGTTGATATGAATTATTTTTTTAGTGGAAATTAATGGAATTATTTATTTGTTAATATAGTCCAAAGTCATTTCTCGGTTGATCTTTATCAAAGTTGTTGCCAGTGACATTTGTTGTTCCGTGGTGAAGGTTAGGTAAGTCAAATCACAATTGAATCGTGATTTTTGGGTTGCTATGCTCTTAAGTAATAAAAGTTGCATCTTGATGATGTGCTATAATTTTTTATCTAGTGGTAAGCGCTTGATCCAAAAATTGGTATTAAAACTAAGGTCACAAGTTTGATTCTTGGCAGAACAATTGTTGTGAGATCAATTGTTGTGAGTGATATCAATTGTCCCATGACAAAGGTGAGATAGACCAATGTGAATGCATGGTTCTCACGCATCTGAATGAAACCCATATTGTTGTCCATCAAAATGAGGTATACTCTCCCTTACAACCTATGTTGGTATCCATGTCGATGAGGTTGGGGTTACAACACATATCAGGGAGGTTGTAGAATTAACGTTGTGACAAAGATTGTAGTCATTGATAAATGCATGAGGAAAGGGAAGGGACAACAAGGGGCACATAGATGTTGATAATGAGAACATCAAGCTCAAAGGAAGTTGATTAACATCACTTCTATGCCTTTTGGTTGGATTCTCGGTTGCATGAGAGGACTTTCCCTTGGATACAACTATAGTGGGAGATGCTTAGGAGACTGCAGTAGATAGCAAGGAGGCAAACTTTTTCCTAGGCAAACTTTTTCCTTTGAGCTGACATGCTAATATTCTGAATTTGGACTAAGTTACTGGATTTTTTATAGATAGTTTGATTTATGTATTGATATCCTAATGATTTCTTAAGAGGTTTAAGTTTATCAGAATTATATGAGAGGAATATGGCTATGTTTTGGTTATTTTATTTGGAAACCTCATTTCTCTAGTATAGGAAATTTTTGTACATGGATTAGAGTACTCCTATTTATTAAATTTTTATTGCTGAATAACAAAAAAAACTCAAAGGAGGTGATGCGTCGTTGAAAAACTTTGCTACTTAACTTGACGATGTCGTTGTGGAAGTTTCGGTACATACAAGTTCATCTTTCCAAGACCTAGATGCACTGCATTTATTTGTAGAATGAGTGAAGAAAGTTCTTACATCAATTCTAAAACAACCAACCTAAACTGACTTTCATTTTCTACAAGATACATCGATTTTAATGCCAAAACAAAATTACAGTAGATAATTTTCCCATAATAGTCACATGACAAATACCCTCAAAAAAGGGAGAAAATGAATAAAGTATAGAAAGACAACAAGGATACCATCCAAACAAGATTAACCTTGATATTTGGTGAACAAAAATAAAATAATAAGTATAACATGTTTTTAGGTACATTTGTTAGAGTCTTTAACTTCCTTATAGATATTAGTCTAATGATGAAAAATCTTCGATTCAGAGTTTGGCACACTTAAAACTCTTATAAATACTCGTATATATTGATAAGGTGGAGAATGGTATTCTCCCCCCTCCCCTACAAGGATATTATCTTAGGTATCACTTCAAAGAAGTATCTTTAAAAATCCTAACAATAATTTTTTAATATAAAAACAATAATTTTAATTAGAAATTATTATATATAAAGGAGAATATTTGTTTTTATATATATTTTTTATAAATTTATTTTATTTTTAATTATTTTAAAATTAAAAAATAAATACAATTTTATTTATCTAATCAAAATAACTGTACACACTTCGGCAACTCCAGAAACTAATCACACTTATTCTCTGTTTTTTTTTTTCATGTAAATTTTTAATGTATATTGTTAATTAACTTATTTTTATTCAAATTATAGATTACATATATCAAATATATAAATAAATTTTTAAGTCATTAAAATAAGATAATATAATAAAAAAAAATACTAAACACCTAAGTTTTGCTAGTTAAATATAAAATGTACTCACCTCAATCCTTGCTTTTGACCTATAAAGCCACCACGGAGACAAACTACAAGCGAGGAAAACTCTTCATCAATCTGCACCTCGTGTACCTGCAACTTTGTAAAACTTATTTTTGTCAAATTTATATATATATATATATATATATATATATATATATATATATATATATATATATATATATATATATATTCTTGACACACGATATGCAAGTCACCTCAAATAAAGTATATATTGACTTAATTTAATGATAGAATAAAAAATTAATAAAACTAGTATGTCATTCAAAATATTTATTAAAATTAATGAGTCTAATTAACATTAATTTTATTTAACTTTAATATTTATATTTATTTAAGTTATTATAAAATTAATAAAAAAAGTTATTTTTTATTAAATTAATATTGATAGAGTTAATATTTATTTATTTTATTTTTTATATTCATTAAAATTAATGTAGATATTAATCATATTTATTTTTTATATTTATATTTATTTAAATTAACGTCATTTTAGTAAATATTTATTGAACACTAGATATATTTATTTTAATATTTATATTTATTTAAATTAAAATTAACTTATTTATATTTATTAAATTTAAAATTAACTTATTTATATTTATTAAAGTTAGAATTAAATTGATATTAATCTTATTTATTTTTATATTTATTTAAATTAATTTTAATTTAATATAATGCTTTTAATATTTATTTAACTTTATATTATTTAAATGAGATTAATTTTATTTATATTAATTCATCAACTTATGTCATTTAAAATATGAATTTAAAATAAATCATAATCTTAAATTTAAATATGGTCAAATGTTGTTATTCATGTGAGTTTATTTTTTTATTGATGAATTTCTCTCTTACTTTTTTTTACAATAATGTTCTCCACAATCTTCCTCGTCCACATTTCTTCTTTTACATTTTATTGTCTCTTCAATAAAAAAAATCATTATTGATTCAGTGCATTTTTTTATGATGTGGTGATACTAAATTCGTTATTAAAATTGGTTGTAGAATTCAAATTTTACATTGGTGGTGGTTGATTGAAGTGTTACATGATAACTATAGTACAAAGATTACAAGTTAAAGTTTCTCTTACTAAACTATCAACTCAATAGTATTTTAACTCAAAGTTGATCTAAATTGTTCATCAAAATTCTCATTTATACAATAAAATAAATATAACTATTTTTTATGAAACACACCTAGTACCACATATGCAAGATCTTGCATATTATCCATTGGACAATCTAGAAAAAATAGGTGATCTAGACAATATTTTATTCAATCAAACTTCACACAAAAACTATCAAAATTAACACTCTCACTTAACATAAAAGACCCTTCACTTGGATTAAGTGAGACAAAATAAACTCACAAATTTAAACTCCATAGACACGTATTGAGAGTCCAACCCAACATATTAATAAAATTTAATTTAGACTTCCATTACATTTAATTTCTTTTTTACAATTTTAATTGTATGTTTATAGGTAATAATAAGTAAAAAAAAATTGATAATAATTAAAAGATGTATTAAAATATAAAAAATACTAATGAAAAGAAATTAAATAAATTAAAAACTAAATAACAATTAAAGTAGTTTTAAAACTTCTAAAATAAGTTACTTTAAGATAATTCATTAAATATATTTTTTTTGGCGAAACTATCTATAAGTTATGAAAATAAGTTAATAACTATACACTAGGCAAACTAATTACACTTTAAGAGTGAAAAATGAAAAAATCAGATAATGTAATGACCGTGAAAAATAGTCTTAGAGTAGAAATGACCACCATCTCTCTAGAAGTTTCTTTTTCCTTTTCTCTCCCTTCTCTTTAAGATTCTGACCTCCTCACTCATCTGTTGAACGATCGAAGTCCCCCATTAGACTCCTGGTAGCGAGATCTACAAGACTGTCAGATCAAAATCTTTGATAGAGTAAGTTCATTTTTGTTCCTTTTTTCCTTTCCTTCCTTCTCTCTAAGATTCTGATCTCCTCGCTTATCAGCTTGACGATCAGAGATTTCATTGGACTCCTGGCAGTGAACTTTACGAGATTGTCCGATCAAAATCTTAGATAGAGTAAGTTTATTTTTGGCTCATTTTTCTTTGAGTTAGTTTTGATCTGGTTAGGGTTGCCTTTTAGTTTAAGTTTGCATGTGAGGTTTTTATCTTCAGAATTAGTATCTTTTAGATCAGGGTCCTAGTGATATAGTTAGATTTGTGATCAGGACTTTGTGATGCAGGTTAGGTTATCCTTAAGCTTTTGGTAGGTTGGAGCTATTAGTGAGCATATGCTCAAGGCCAGGTAAGGGAAGCTAGTTTTATTTTTAAAATAGAATCCTAGGTTAGAAGATCTGGATGTGGGGTGACGTGGTCACCAATTCCAATCTTTACTTGCAAGATTGCCTCTTTTAAAAAGTAAAGTAATATATTGACTGGAATGGTTGATTTTGAATCTTTTATATTGATTTTAAGATGAATAATTTGTTGAAAGTGTTTGTGATTGAGAAGTGAAAATGTTTGAATATTGATATAAATGAGTTGAACTATTTTTGAATATTTTGTTGAATTATTTGAATGAAATTTTTGATGAGAAGTGGTTGTTTGATTTCAGATGATGATTGATTTAGAAAGCATATATTTGGAACTTAGTTATGTGTTTAAGTGAATTTTTAAATATAATTGAATTGTTTAGAAAAGTTTTAAATATTTATATGATTAGTGAATGAATTGTTGTGTGATTTGGAAATTCTAAACTTTGGTATGATTTGATTGTGTGATTTGGATATTGTGAGAGTCAGAATATGAATTTTAATCAAGACATAGTATTTTCAGGAAAGAAAATACCATGTTAAGATTGTTTAGGATGTGCATTGACTAGGGATTCGTCTAGAAGGAGATATCCTGACTCTCTTGAGATAATGGAATCATATAGATGAAGTTATTCAGGTGATGAGAGTCGAAGGGGGTTCATATGAATAGGTAAGTTGTTTGAAAGATAACTAACTTGACCTGTTATATGAATTAACCCTCTCATACTAGGAGAGAGATGATATTGAGATTATTTATGCACATAGTTGTGTGGATTTCACAGTGAGATAGTATGACAGGTGTAGATCTTTGAGTCTGAGTCAACGCACGAGTCTTCCGGAAGTAGAGTAAAGTGTCTATGTGTTGTGAGTCAGTAGAAGGCTGACATGGGAAAGATGAATATTGAGATTGTTGATAGACAATTGATGGTTATGTGAAATGTATGAGAAATGATAGATTTATTTGGATGTTTAAAGTTATATTTATGTTATAAGTTTTAAAAATACCTAGTTTACCCTTTGTTTTGTTTTGTGGTTGTTTTTTTTTTTTTATCTGTGATGATCGTATAATTACACAGGAGCAAATTAGATTGCAGGTAAAAGAACTCCTCAGTAAGCAGATTTGATTTGATTGGGTTTATGAATAGTGATTAAGTAGGTGATCTAGATGATAGAAAGAACACATTTTTGCTGTTGTTATGCTTGGAACAAACATTATTACATTGTTATTAAAAAACAACCCATTGTTACTTTGTCCAATACTAAAATTGAGTTTGTTGTAGCCAGAACTTGTGCTTGTCAAGTCATATAGTTGAGGAAAATTCTTGAAGAACTGCACTTCAAACAAATAAAGGCTACTAAATTTTTTTGTGACAACTAATCATCAAATTGTCAAAATGTTCATCCCTACATGGAAGAAGGCAAACATACTGATATGAAATTTTATTTCTTAAAAGATCTTTACAAAGAAAAAACTATTGATCTAGTTGCCTACATGAGTGAAGATCAAATTAGTGACATATTCATTGGGACTTTGAAATGGCATTAATTTTTTAAGTTTAAAAAGTTGTTTGGTATCTCCACCATTAGTTTAGTCAAGATTTTAAATTAACATAAACATATATTAGTCTAGGGAGAATTTGGCAGAAAAACTTATATTTTGTGTTATTTACAACAAATTAAGTTTGTTACTAGATACTTAATGATTAGGATTAGGAGGTTACAGTACATGTTCTGATTTTTATATGTTGTGAATTATCTTATAATGTTTACCATTTTGTAAAAAACTTATTTAAAAGATATTTTGAATAAGATACAAAGAAAATATTTTCTAACAAACTAATATAAAATATGACTCCAATATTTAAAAAAATATGATAAGACTTATTTTTCAGATCAATTTTGCATAAATCAATATAACTTTTACTACTTAAGATGACATTTTTGTAGGTGTCTCCTTGTATTTTTCACTTCATATTCTACCAAACATAGCTAAACTGATTGAATTGTAATAAAAACTTATCTCATGGACTCTTTATGATATTATATTATGATCTCTTTTCTTTTCAATGCAACTAATTTTATTTAGTTCAATTCACTCCATGTTAATCATCCATGGTTTTATGAAGTTATGGTTTAAAATTCAGTCAAAGTCAATATCTAAATTAGAATAATTAACATATCATTACTAGGAATAATGTTTGGTTTGTTAATATTTGATAATTCTAAAACATATAACTTAAATATTAGTATAAATCGGATTGACCAATTCAACTAAAATATGGGTCAAGTGGTTTGTGTGTTGGTTCATTCAAATAAGATGATCAGCTTACAATAAAATCAATTTTAGAATCATCGATAAACCAATTAAAAATATTTTAAATCGGTAAAATACTACAACAGAAAGTGGGTTTGTTTTGGGTCAATGAAAAGTTTAAATAAAATTTTATTTTAACTTTTAAAAAATAAAAAATAAAAATAATGATTAAAAGAGGTGAAGAAAGTGGTAATTAAGGGAAGTGTTAAGGATCTAACCTTGAGTGTGAGAGAGACTAAGAATAAGAAACCTCTGAATCATCACCATCAACCACTCCTTTTTCCATTTCTTTTCTCCTTTAAACGCTTCTGTTTCCTCGTTTAGAAGTTGGTGCTGCTGTGTAAAACTTCAAATTATTGTTTCATAACTTCATTATATTCATCTTTGTATTACTCAAATTTCTGAAAAACTGAAATAAAAAATGAGTCGATATATTGATATTTATATAAGCTACAAAACACACCTCTGTTATTGGAATTGGATGACCTTAAGTTCTGATTTGCGCTTACTTGCCTCTGTTCCAAATCGCAACACTGAAACAGAATACTGAGAACATATGAGAAAGAGGAGAGTATTAATAGAGGTGATCCCCACCATTTTTTTGGATTGAGTTAAAGAATATATTTACTCACTTTTCTTTCAGAAGTTTTCACCAGTGTGTGTTATACTGAATTGAGGGAAAAATAATCTTTAACAAGTAAGCATACATTATTTAATTATTAAATCAACAATTTATATTGCAATTATTATTATTGTCAAAATGAAATAAAAAATAAAAAAATAATATATATATATATATAAAGATTAATTATTTTAAATACATGCTTAACTCGGATATTGCGCTTGTTCGCTTCTTTTATAATTAAAAAAAAAGAAAGAAATTAGCTTTTATATATAAAAATATATACCTATTTACATGTTAAAATTAGAGAAATCTAAAATAAAGTCAGTTAAAAATTGGTAAAAATTTATGACGTTATTAATGATATAACCTTGATTAACATTGTGAGTCATTTTAAATAATATTATATTAAGTATTGTAGCTTGTCATAAAAATTGATGAAAACTTAGAGTGTAAACTTTTCACATATTGTCATTCAATTATGACTAATTATATATACAATTGAATATTGTTGAAATTGAAAATAATTATTCACACATTTTTATTGATATAACTTTTAAAATTAATTATTGCTAAATTTGATAAATTTATTATACATAATTTAAACTTGAGATACTACAAGTGGTTTGAGTTATAGGTCTTACACTCCAAAGAATACTTTAACGATATTTATTGCTGTATATTTTAGTAAATATTCTAAATCTCATATAAAATATTATAACTTTCATCACTTGAACTATAAGGTGTTCTTTGAGCAATACAAGTTCAATGATAAGAAAAGGTTATTATCCTCCTCTCACTCAATTCCAAAATCCAACTTCAACAAAAAAAGTATTATCCCTTCAACATTATAAAACTTAATTACAGCCCAAATAGCTTTTCTTACATGAAAGATACCTGTGATTCAAGTAATAGTTCGAAAAGAGTAAATAACACACAAAAATCCTAAAAAACCTAATCGAACATTGTAAAACAAATCCAAAATTCAGTCCAAATCAACTAATTGAAAGATTGACTTTTGTCTACTAACAAAAACAGCTAAACATTTATGTAGTAAATTAATAAATATTAGAGCAAATTTTACACTTGCATCAAATTGAAAATTATTGATATAGAAATGTTTCCAAATATATATATGCTATTCCACTATATGATCTGATTTTGAAATATACGGACAACGGAATTATAAATTTAAAAAGAAGTAGAGAGAAGTAAGAAAGAGAGAGAGAGAGAGAGAGACTAGTAGAATAAAGAAAGAAAATGAAAAAGAAAAAGAAGAAAGAAGAATAGAATAAAGAAAGAAGAAGAAGAAAGAAAGAACAGAATCAAGAAAGAAGAAGAAAAAGAAAAAAGAAGAAAAGAATAAAGAAAAATAAAAACGGGCCAATGGCTGTTAACTCAGATTTTCCACTTGTCTCTTCCTCTCTCTAAAAGCAATGTATTTTTTTTATGATTAATTAAACATGTGGGGTTTTAATCTTGCCCCCTGAACAAAGCCTTTCCAAGTTGGTTTTGCTGTTACTCAAATTTTTCCTTTCTTTCTTGAGTGATTTAGTTGTAGTGTTACTCCTAATTTTTGTAGCATTAATTAGTTCTAAATTTGTATAGAAAACTCTGGTTTACACTTTTTATTACGACCGGATCAATTATTTCTTCTCTTACTCTTTCAGAAAAAGCAATAAAAACAACTTCTTTCATCTATCACTAGTAAAAAAACGTAGATTAACGACACTGTACAACGACGGTTTAAAAGTAATCATCGTTATAAAATGCGTGGTAGCAATTTTGTAATTAAAAGACACATATAACGACGGTTCCTTAGGGAACCGTCTTCACAAGTCATCCAAAGGCACTTATAAAGACGGTTCCAAAAGGAACCGTCTTTGTAAGTTATCAAAAGGCACATTCAAAGACGGTTCCCTAATGAACCGTCTTTGTTTGCTTAGAAAATTTGAAAATTCCGCTACATAAACACACTCATTGCCATTCGCACTTATTATTCTCTTCCATTCTTTCTCTTCTCCCATTCTTTCTCTTCTCCCATTCTCATCATTTCCCAACTCCAGCCCCACCGAACCAGCCCCGCCCCGCCCAACTCCAGTCCCGCCCCACCCCGCCCCCTATTCAAGCGGTTGTCTGTCTGTGTCTGTCTCCTCTGCGCGCACAGCGAAACAACTGCAACTACCCCCCACACGCTGCGACTGCCCCCCACACGCTGTGACACTGCACGCTACCACCACGGACTTGGATTCCAAAGGTTAGTATTTAGGGTTTCAAATTTTAAATTTTTCAATAAATATTTGAATGTATGTGTTGATTAGTGTTGATTAGTTGTTGATTAGATTTAGATTTAGATTTAGATTTTAGGGTTTTAAAACTTCAAATGACCATAACTTTTGATAGAGAAGTCGGATGGAGACGCGTAAAAAATGAAAGAGTTCCGAAACGAGGTAACGGAGCCCATAGCCAATCCCCCGGGGATTGGCCGAACAAAAATTCCCAAAATCCATCATTTATTATCATTTTTTAATTTTTTTGTATTATTTGGGTATATTTTAGGATATTTTTAGCTTTTAGATCTCATACTTGCACTTATAAGAAAAATCTAGAAATTTGATATGCTGGATGCTGGAAATTTGATATTTTATGCAGGGATTTGAGAGACATAAATTTTAAAAATTATTTTTTTTTTAAAAAAAACACACTTACAACGACGATTCCCCACTGGAACCGTCTTTAAAAGCCTCCTAAAGGCACTTATAACGACGGTTCCCCACTAGAACCGTCGTTATAAGTGTGTTTTTTATTGTTATTTTTTCATTTTCTACGTTTACGTGTATTTATAATGATGGTTCTAGAACCGTCGTTATAAATGGTTGATTTATAACGACACCCGCAATAACGACGGTTCTAGAACCGTCTTTATATGGCCTTTTTAACCGTCGTTAATGAGTGATTTTGTACTAGTGTATGTTGAGTGAGTTCATGGGAGAGTTAGTTGAATGAGTTGATAAAATTTATCTCTTTCTAACAACTTTTAAAAATCTAAGTTAATCCAAAAGAAATTGAATCTGGAAAACTGAACTGAATTTGCTTTTACAAATTTGTGAACTTCAAATTGTAAAGCATCTTGTGAGTTGGATTTGGTTTCGAATTTTGAAAAAAAAAAAATCTATACCTTTTTCATGCCAGCTTTCTTAATTCCAAGAGCATACACAACTCCTTCATCATGTTTGCTTATCCCTTAAAAATACACGCACAAGTATAATTCTTAAATATATCACGTAGGGAAGTGCCAGAACCCGAACAACAGATGAGGTATCAGAAATTTTATTAAAACCGTACATGTCTTTTTTCTTAATTCGTTAATTTTCTGTAGTTTTATGTTTCTAACAAAGAGGTAACAATCCCTTTGAGATAATGGGTGGAAAAAAAAAACGATTTAATTGTGGCTGAAGCAAGTAGAGTGGACCTTTTCATTGGAAACAATTATTGGTATCAGATTTAAAATCATGAGTTTGATTTCCAATAAATAATAGTTTACGGAAAGATCGTTGTGGATTCTACAATTATGTCATGACATATATCAGTTGAGCTGAATCACAATAAAAAAGTTTGATTCCTAATGGAATAACTCCTCAAGAAAATATTGTTGCAAGTGACATAAATTGTTTTCTCATAAATATCAAGTGATTAAATCATAATTGGATAAAATCATGATGTTTAGCTTGTTACACTCTTAAAGAAAAGAAGTTAAACTCTAACTATCAATTATAATTTTTATCGGATGATAAACACTTAATCTATCAATTCTTTAAAATCATCTTTTCTAAAAAAAAAATTGATTCTTACAATATGATAATTATAGTTTATACTTATTAAGAAAGAATAAAAATACATAATAACACAAGTACATATATACTCATCTGACCCAAATTTCCATTGTATGGAGTTATGTTTCAAACAAAAAATACCAGTTAAATTGTGAAAAAAGAAAATATTACTCTGGTTGGTTGGATGTGGAAATGATTACAAGAACCCCTTCCTTTGTCACACAGGACAAAATCACTACGGATTTCTTGCGAAGCAAATGTTCAAGTCATTTATAAATACAAAAACAAGTTGCATCAAAATCAAACACAAATATCTCTCCAAGGATTGCAAAAACATTAACGAAATACTAGAGCAAATGAAACTATATGAAATAAACCGATTAAATAATTGGTAATCAAACTTTTAAGGTTGTATACACTCGTGAACGGTAGCCCCGACTAAGGAGTTCTTTCCAAAGAAAGGACTTCGACAGGGCGACCCACTTGCTCCTTTTTTGTTTCTTATTGCGGCGGAAGGTTTGGCAGGTGTGACCAGGAAGGCGGTCGAGAAGAATCTGATTGATAGCTTGGAGATTGGTAGGGAGAAAGTGAAAGTAAATATGTTGTAGTATGCCGATGATACTATATTCTTTTGTGAAGCAAATGTTAAAAGTGTTTTCAACATAAAGGTGGCCTTGAATTGTTTTGAACTCGCTTCCGGGCTTAAGGTGAACTTTATGAAGAGCAAGATAGGTGGTTTGGGGGTTGAGTAGATAACGATTCAACGTTTTGCAACGATTCTTAATTGCGAAGTGATGGTAACTTCTTTTCTATACTTAGGTTTGTTGGTAGGTGGGTGTCATAAGAGAAGGGCATTTTGGGCTGGAGTGGTTGATAGAATGAAGAGAAGATTAAGTAGGAGGAAAGGTAGATTCTTGTCTATGGTAGGGAAGATTTGCTTGATTAAGTCGATACTTTCTTCTATCCCTTTCTTTTATTTATCTTTATTCAAAATGTCTATGGCGGTGGCAAACGAGCTCATGAGAATCCAAAGGAATTTCTTATGGGGGTGGGGTTCTGATGGAAGAAAGATTGCTTGGGCTTCCTGGAAAAAGGTGTGTGAAGCTCGTGAAGATGATGGTCTTGGTATCATTGACTTAAGGACTTTTAATTTGGCATTACTCGGTAAATGGATATGGCGTCTAGGGTTGGATCAAGGTGGTTTGTGGAAGGAGATTATTGAATCTAAGTATGGGGGTGGAGAAGTCTGAGAGAGGGAGGGAGAGATAGCAAAGACTCTCTTTGGTGGAAAGATTTGAGGAAGGTCTAGAGTTTGGAAGGTTGGGGTCGAAAATTTGAAGAAGCCATCAAATGGAAGGTGGGTACTGGGAAGGATGATTTGTTCTGGGAAGATAATTGGGTGGGTAGTGGGGCTTTGAAGAATGTTTTCTCGAGGTTGTTTTCCCTGAGTTTGTCAAAAGTTTCAGCGATGACCGAATTCAGGGATTGGAACAACGGAAAATGGGTTTGGAATATTGTCTAGAGAAGAAATCTTTTCGAATGGGAGAAGCAACTAGTGAGTCTACTTTTTCAGGAAGTCCAAGGTGTGAGTTTTGACTTGGAAAAGGAGGATAGGTGGGAGTAGAAGGAAGGGGAGAAGTTAGGGTACACGGTTAAATTTGTTTATCTTCGTCTAAGGGGGGATGGAGTAGGGGAGAAAGATATGGTGTTTAAGAAGTTTTGGAAAAGTAAAGTTGTACCTTCTGCACTAGTTATGGCTTTGAGGGTGTTGGAAAATAAGTTAGCCACTAAGGCTAGCCTGGAAAAACGCTGGATCATGGTTGTAAGTTCTATGTGTAGCCTTTGCGAGGTAGAGGAGGAGACTAACACCCATTTGTTCTTTGAGTGTAGATTTGCTTGGTTATTGTGGAACCATTGTTGTGTATGGATGGGTGTGCAGAGTGCGTTCCACAATGTTCCATTGCTAAACTTCTCCCAGTTTAGGATGTGTAATGTGTCTGCTTCAATAAATGAAGTTTGGGGAGTGATTTGGATTGCAGTAGTTAATGAGGTTTGGAAGCATAGAAACATTTGGAAGCATAGAAACATGGTAATCTTTAAAAGAGGAGTAGTAGATGTATTGGAAGTGTTTATTTTTGTTCAATTAAAGGTTTGGATTTGGGTTACATCCAAATCACATTCTGCGTTTTTCTCCTTTTCTGATTGGTGTCTTGACCCTTTGGTTTGTATGGGGATGATTTCAAGAAGTTCTCTTTACGGTGTATTTGATTTGTCTTAGGAGATTTTTTGAGTTTAGTTAGGAGTGTTTTGTATTAGCATATATGAGAGGTGAAAGATTGTGTTTATATATTAGGGTTTGGATCACCCTAAAGTGATTCATATTTATTCATTTTTTATTGCCGATAAAAAAAAAACATGTACAACAAATGAAGGTGAAAAGCGTGCTATACAAACTCTTACACAGTCCATTTCCGGTATGAACATCAAGTAATTTATTTGAAGAACAGTAAGGATTTTGACCATTTACCTAATCGTGGCAACTACTTGGATGTTTACACATTTATTTATCAATTACAGAAGATAACTTCAAAGTCATTCGGCAATGTCATTACTGTTTTGTGTCAACTAAAATAAATTAACGACAAAAATAGGGTACCATTTAATATTTTACTCCATCCATCTGAAATTGCATGTGTTTATATCGTTAAGGGGAAAAGGTTTCCGCTCAGCCATCATAAGGGAAGTGAGTGAAAAATATACTAAAACTTTAATATAGCAGCACCACTTGATGGCTTGGAAGCCAATAATACATAAAGGCCGAGATCGGTCTTCTTAATAATGACCTTGTCTATCCTAGACAGGTAGAAACATTCCTGTAATGGATATAAAATTCAGCATTCACTGCCTCTAAATACCAGGTCTCCAATGATTAATTAGGGTTGTTAAGTGTAATATTAAAATAAACCTGTAAATTAAGGATAAATTGTGGAACTATGTTCTCCTTCACCAAAGCAACTGCACAACCACCCCATCCAGCTCCAGTAAGCCTAGCCCCAAGAGCACCATTGTTAGGGCAAATATTTACAAGTTCTTCCAACTCTGGACAGCTGATTCCATGGATAAAAGAAAATATCAACTTTAATTGCTGAAAAAGGAAACTACATCTTACAATACATATTCGTTCAGATACTTTTAAGGTTGGAAAATATTGCATGAAAAATCAGGCCCTGTAAAATAATCCATCCAGAGAAACCAAACAATTGACAATGCATACATTATTCTACTAAGACACAATACTCTATTTTAGTACCTGCACTCGTATAAAACGCTGCAGCTATGATGACTCTCGTTCATAAGGTCACCAAGCCTCTTCAGCTTGTCCTCGTCGCTGAAAAAATGGAGTAGTTACATAAAAGTAATCTAAAGCTCACTTACAAAAGAATAGCAATACATGCAAAGTTGCAAACTGAAGGGATTAGTCCTCGAGGCATTTTTATATGAAAATAAAGACAAACTAGTTAGAAGAAATTTAGAGTGGTACTCATCCAACTCACATTCAAGACCAACTGTATAGTGTAGAGTCCAAAACACTCACCTTAGATTTGAGGATACGACATCCTTAAAAGCATGTACCCTCTTGGCTTCTGAATACACATGAGCAGCTCTCTAGAAACAAAATGTGTCAAATAAACATCAGCGTATAAAAGGGATAAATACACTGGCTGTTAATAGTTTTGATTCTATGGAAATTCTTATTGGCTGATGAAATACAAAAGCACAAAATTATTTGATATTTCGTAATTGCAATGTCATACAAAAAAAACCTTCTAAACAAGTGCGAGTAAATTAGATAATGAAGCTTAAAAACACCTGACGTAACTTGTATTGCTTTGCAACTTTTAAGACTTCTAAATAAGCTGAATTGTTGCTCAAAAATGAGGTCAGCTTTTCCCCAGTAACTTCTTCAATTTCTTCAGCGGTATACGGTTCTTCTTTCAAATATTCCTGTACCGAATGAAAAGTTTGTATAACAGTTATAGCAGGATTGAGATTTCTATGAACACAGAAAAAAAAAATTAAAATTCAAAGAAATCCGTTAAGTGAAATAAAATGTTCCTCAAATAAAAAATAGTGTCATCCAAGGCCAATTCTAAGGATGACATCATAGCAGGTTCAATTACCTTTACAGCATGTACAGGATCAGATGAGTTATGAATACCAGCAAATGATACACATAAACCTTCAACATCAGACAATGTGCTCACTTTTGATATTGCCTCTTTTGGATCCATTCCTAGCTTTATAGCTAGGACAATCTGAAAATTTTCACAACAGTAATTTTTAGTTAATAAATATAAGCAACAGGTTTTTGAGTGCACATACACATGTAATGAATAATTCCAACATGGTTTTTGAGTGCACATACACATGTAATGAATAAGTCCAACATGAAGCAACTAGACTTTGATGCGTGCACATACACACTAATGATTAAGTCCAACATGTAATGAAAGGTTTTTCCTTGTTCAATTCAATAATAAAAATGGGTAAAATAATGTTCAGACTTCTGCATATGAAAGAAATTAAACAAGTAAAATCTAGTAGACCAATCAAAGCTACTATGAGTGTAATGGTGACAATAAGAGGTTTTGGTAGTTTACAAGAAGTCATAAAGGACTTTACCAAACTACTTACGCATTTGCATCCAATAAATATACCCTGAGAGGTTATATAAAATAGTGTGGTAAAGATGTTTTGCTCAAGAAACAGTAATTAAGGAGAAATATACTCACAGAAGCCAAACGGCATTCAAGAACCCTATTGTTATAATTTGTCGCAGCAGTAACAGCCTTCTGAGACTCTGCCAGAGAATGAGCTATCACAAAACTCCCACCAGCAGGAAGTTGCACATCTGTTGCACGAATTGGGTTGAAATCAACAAGCTCTGCAAACCCAGTCTTGGCCATTACAGAGATTGCCTGTCAAGTAAAACCAAAGAAAAAGATTTTAGTTGAGGTAAAACGTCAGAATGTTGGAAGAGAAACACAAATTGAATAATACCCCTTATGCAGTTGGAAGCAGCTTAATGCATTTTGGTCAATTATGAAACATATTTCTAAAGTGAAATGACCATCGTTTTCAAATTGTGGCTACAAGCATGGTGTCCGGATCATCCCTAAATTATGGAATTTAATAACTATATGTATCACTTCCTACCCTAAAGCAACTTATTTTAAACATCTAGCATTTTACTGTAGCTCTTGAGTTTCAAAATTCATACTTTATAAAATTGTAAAGTGAAATCAAATAGCAGATAATAGAAAATATTTTACATAGTTTAGTTTTGATTGATGCAGTAAACATCACAGCAAGACCATATGCACATGTTCAATTATTCACCTGAGACATTACATTTTAAGTGTCAATTACAAACATTGATCAATGAGTGTCAATCAGCAAGAAGCTGCAACATAGTAGTTACGATCCCATAGGAGATATGGAGGAAAGAAGATACATAACAAAGGAAAATATCTGTAATGAAAAATGTGAAGAACCTGGTCCATCCCACCAGATTGTGTCCCAATATGTCGTTCACAAGCACATGTAACTTGTGCAAGTTCTTTCTGTCAACAATATATGATCATTTATGTCAGAAACAGAATATAAAAACATTAAATAAACAAAATAAAATATTTTTAAAATAAAGACAAACATCAACAAAAGAAGTTGTCAATTATTCATCTAAAAGGCATAATCAAGAATTATCTTAGATGTCTACAAAAATATATACAAATTTTAGTAAGATTGGGTAACAAAAAGAACAAAATTCACTAAAACAAATAAATCATAATGCCAATCATGGAAGCATAGAGATTTACAAAATCATCATTTCCAATGGCAACAAATAATTTGAAATAGGAATTAGATCTGACCATCTAAGCGTGAATACGTGAAATTATTTCAGTTCCAAAATTCAACTATTTTTTCCTTCGTCGCTTAAAATGACACAAAACTCCAGCAACATCTTGTCATAATTCTGAATGATTAATAATTCATATGAAAATTTTAAAATCTGACAAGCTATTATATATGCAAACAATTTATCCATTCAACGTTTATTGAGAGGTGAACAGAATTTCCTCTTTAAAGCACAAACTATTCTACATAGACATGAGCATTTCAACCCAAAAGTCATACCTTTGGGAAGTTCACATCAAAAGCGGCCTTAATAGCAATTGTGGATGACCAGACGAACGCTGCAGAGCTTGATAGCCCAGAACCTGTGAAAATAAAATAAAAAATAAGTATTGCCCCTTAACCTTTTAATTTAAGACCGTCAACAGAAAAAATTGTCATCTCCAATAGAGAACCAGAATGCCGAGCAAACATCCACTTTGAGGTAAATTTGAATGTGTGTATAGCAGCACCATTCAAATTCAAAATTAATGAGAACACACCTGTTGGCACGGTTCCATCGACAAGAACATCAAGTCCAACAGGTTCACCAACATCCACCCCTTTCAATTTTGCATAGTCATAGAAACCTTTGTACCTACAGAAATTGCAATATCAATTAATACTGAATTAAACAACAGTGTTACATTCTTTCTAGTTCCCCATCCATATCTAGAAGATGATTTCAAATTGCACACCACCAATGGTTAAATATATCATTAAAACAAACTTGCATGTACTACTTTTCGTAATTTAAATAAATTTGAATAGTAACTGTAATACTCCGAAAAAAATACATATAATTATTATAATAGAAATTCTACCGGTTTCCATATCCACTTAGAGTTTTTCAAAATATTCCTATTACAAGATTATGGCTTATAGAAATACAATTATTTACAATATAATGTTTAAAATATCCTAAAACCTTCCAAGACCTTCTACACCTGTATGATCATCTGCTCGTGTACGTAGTATAGTCATCGCAGTTCAAACACAACAAGAAAAGCAAGGGTAAGCTAGTGAAAATAAAGTTTTATAATACACACAATTAAATTAAAAAATAAAATAAAATTACATGGATCAATTTCTCAGTTATTCAACTTTCTTCAAAACCCAACATAAAACAATCACGTAGATCTCACATGGATCTACTCATCCAAGATAATCAACAAACAACGTCTTCCGGAAGACTCGTATTAAGTAAGTCCCACCAGAGACTAACACCTGATCCAAAGATTATCAGCGAATCCAACAGAAAGGGTCAGGGTAAGTTCAATACAACTCAAGTCGTGCATCTCATATCTCACGGTGTGCATGAACTCCTCCATCAGCTTCTCACCACCTAATATCTTAGTCTATGTGACTTAGATCATCAGTGAAGCTCGGAGATCTCTATTACCACATAGGCATCAATACTTAATACACAACAAACATCAGTTCATACATTATCCCAAATGTATGAATTCAATTCCATATTATTTTCATCATATATCATTCCAAAACACAATCCACAATATTTAAAATCTTATTTAATATAAAAAAATAACACTTAAATATTAAACCATCAAAATATAATATTTTTATAAGTTTAAATAATATATAAACAAACAACACAAAATATAAACACACAACATTCCTGCAAGAGAAATTGAATATTGGGACCACATCCCTTCCACATCCAGAATCTTCTAGCCTAGGGTGCTATTAAAAATTCAATTTAGCTTCCCTTACCTTAATTGTTTGCTTTCCAAGCAACTTCTAGAATTTTATTCCCCACAGTCTGGATAAGCTTCAAGATTTACGGGCCTAATGCAAGTTATCCAAATATTACCAAATTTTAGTATGAACTTAATCAAGTTGAGAGAAACACTTTTCTCAACTGGCTCCACTAAGATTGATGACTAAATCATAGAGAAAAACAGAGAATAAGGGAACTTTAGAGTAAAAATGAACTTACTCTGTTTAAAAATCTGATCGGGTAAAAATGTACCCTGACTCCTCAGCTACACCATGGTGTGATCAAATTTTGGAATAGATAATGTATGGGAGAGAAGTTGAAGAGAGAAGGGAGAGAAGAGAAAAGGGAAAAAGAAGAAAAAGAAAAGAAAAAAAAATAAAGAAAGATGGTGACGGTGGGAAGGGTTGCGGGTTTTTATTTTCCAATTATCCCCAACAACAAAAATTTTCGTCCTCGAAAATTAGCTTACTAAGTAAAATTAGGGTATGATTATCTTATCTTCTCTTTTATTCCTCATGTGGGATCGCAACTTGTGAAATTTCATAATACTTTTACTATGTCAATGTTTCTACCATAAAGTTACTTTACTTGAGAATCCAAAATTTTGACTGACTTCATTTTAACAAAAAAATCTTTTATTTAACTAAATCAGACAATAGAATATAATTATGACCAATTATATATATTCCTTAGTTATGAAACATGAAAGACATAATGAATGTTGGTTAACAAAAGAGACAAAACAAGTTTATAAGCAGTAGAACCTATTCTCTTTAGAATCTAATATGACATATGAACTTTGGAGTCATGTTCTTAGATATGATTGCTCTCCTCACACCAAGGAATGACGTAAGTCTCAGAAAATCATGATTATCCATAGAGAAACTTAAAGGTCTTCTTCCTTTATTTGTATCATATTTCTGTTTGCTCGAAGACGTCTTCAATCAACACATTTCTCAAGGTTTGACTCAGTTGCTGATAATTGAAGTGATAAAAAAAATGTTGAGTTTTTTTTTTCTTTTCTTTTTATTGCTTGGCTTACTTCCTCCTGGTTCATATCAATTAATTATTCAATGTCTTTTTTTTTCCTCCATCTCAAACAAACGATCTATGTCAACCCCATGATCTTCGAACAATATTTCTGCTGAAAGGTTCTTGTCAAATTGTTTAAGAGATTTTGATGTGACTTAACTCAAAGATCCACGAATTTGTTGTATTTTAACATGAACAATAACATCTCAAAACAATCTCTCTGCAAGCATATCTCTAATAACACTCGTATTATTCAATCGAAGCTTATACTAATATAGGCAATATTAAATTCCAAAGAAATGGAATCTATAGAACCTTGGGATAGGTATAACTAAATAAAAAAAACGATTCCTTCCATATTTATTGAGAGAACTTCTTTTACTTTCTAATGGTCATATGTGGGTGTCAACATCACTAGCTCATTTTGTTCTTCAATTTCAAGCAATAATATTATCATATTCAGAGGGACATGTAACATCAATTACTAGAGACCTCTGCTTAGGACTAAGAGTAAGATTTACTACAATCTCATTCCACCTAATACCATATGCTAAAGGATTCATCCTCACCCTTATAAAAAGATAAACACAACTCAGCTAAGCACAAACTTCCTTAACATTAGTTACAGTACCTAATGTCACCTCTTCACCACTTTTGTCAAACTGAGACCTCCTAGCTTACCCAATTATTTAAATTACCTTAAGCATACCATTCTCTTCCATAGGTAAATGTGTGTAGTCTTCATTAAAATCCATCTCATATTACTCATATTGAGTCATTTTTTTTTCACTATATATGATCACAAGTATGTGATAAACCTGATGGAAATATTATTTCACTAACATCACATGAATGTCAAAATTATGTTAACATACTTTCTTGTCATTATTCATTTCGTCTTTGATTTTTTTAATTTTATTTTTATTTTTTTACAGATAAACAAGTAACTACATACTTGACTTTATCTTCCTTACCATGTCACCAAATAAATTTCCTTAAATCTCAATACCCTTGGATCATACTTAGAAGTAAAATGATAGTTTGCTTTCATGACTCTTAGATAATCTATCTGATTTAATTTATCATCCCCTGGCACATATTTTGTTGCTAAATTTTAAGATACCACTCACCTCCCATAGAGAAATCTTTACTTTTATCAAAATTTTAGAATATTCTTCAAATTGAATTTCACCAATTTCCTTACTCTCACTTTTTCTATAAAGTCATTAGTTATAACAAATGCACTACAACTCAAATTTAAATTGTTGAAACTTCCCCTCAACTCCAACCATATAATCTTAAGTATTGATACTTAAGTCTTCTCATGACTTTAACCGTATACAGCAATATTTCTTTTCTCAGGATAGTACTTCCACTAAAATTAATAATCTTTCAAAACTCTGTCCATTTTCTCCAAAAGGAATTATGCATCGTTCATTACTCGGTCTACCACAATCCAAATTCCGTTATATACTCTCATTGTCTATGGAAAAAGAACCACACATATAACAACACAACTTAATTTCTACTTAGTCACTTCCAATGGTTGTAACATTATCCCAAGTCTTTTATACTCCACTCCAGTCTTTTATAGGTTAAACAAACAAGGACATATGGAGACACTTCCTCTTTATGTTGAACCATCACAAAACTTCTTCAAATATTATCTTAGTTATGCGTGATTCACATTAAATCATTTTTATATCTTTTATACTAGACTATGTTCTTTGACTTCTTGTTTGCAAATATAAACAACTTATCCTCAATCTCAAAATTCCCCCTTTACTTCTATAATAAAATTCTCAGTCCACTTAGTTCTTAACTCTCCATTAATTTGAATCTTTAACCATTACATTTGATACTTGAAATGTCTCCTTACTCATGGCAGTTTCAACCAAATTTTTCCCTCCTCCGATGATACACAAAATTAAAATCTTACTCCTTTACTAACTTCACCAATCTCTTTTGTGATACACAAAATTGAAATCTTACTCCTTTACTAACTTCACCAATCTCTTTTGTCACACATCTAGTCTCTTTTAATCAAACAAGTACTTAAGATTCTTATAATATTGAATGTAACTAATCAACCTCCTGTAACAATCAATTAAATCCATAAAACTTTCTCTTTCCATGCTAGCCTTGTAATGACATACTCACTTCTACTGATCATATTTGAATTTATAGGTTGTCTTATACACATCTTCGCTTTTTACTTAAAGTTTTGGATACCTGAATCTCATGTCTACTTGGAAAACATTGATGTTTCATGCAACTTGATCCATCATACCATCATCCCTCAACAATCTCGTTTATTTTTCAAAAATCCACACATAATCTAGATTCCTCATCCTCCTTTTTCTTCACCAACAATATTGATATTCCTCATGGTAGCATACTTGATCCAACCATCTATTTTCTCCAATTTAGTTTTTTCAACTTTATTACTCAGATGAAACCATTTTATAATATGTCATTAATGCCAACCCTAAACAAGCACCAAACCGAAAAAGATTTTACTTTTATCTTTGAAGATAACCTTGACACTTGCTCTGGAAAACTGTGTATACAACTGCACTCTTCTGAAGTACTACTTGTCAAACATGTATTATTTATCTCTATTTGAAGTTAGATTATGAAACAAGTTACCCTAATTTGTGACCCGTTCCATACTCGTTATGCAACTACTCATTCCATATTATCTCAATTTGGAGATGTCACATTTCTATTCATCACAATTAAAAAGAAAGTAACCGACATAAATTCAATCAATCCCGAAGATTATATCTAGATCTTCCAGAAACAGACGTCTCAAACTCACTTAGAATTTGAGTCCATCGGTTATAACAACCACCTACCGTGTATATATTAAAAAAAATATTACACTAAAACAAATGTTGGTGTAAAACTATTAGTTGAAAAGACCTCTTTAAAACTTGCAATCAAACACTTACATTGATTAAATTTATTTCCCTAAAATAAACATGTATTCAATATCAAATTCACATAATACAGAAATAATCATCCCAAAACATATACAAAAAAAAGTATACTTTACTTTTAGAATTAAGATAGAAAATCATCTTGATTTAGTCATGAGTGTGCACCCTCACCACTTTATCAAGATTATTTTCATCTTTATTCATAACAACCAGTTTCACTCAAACACAAAAAAAAATTCAAAAAACAACTTTGTTAAACATCCTATTAGAAACTTTTAGCTAGCCTTGAAGCTAGACTTAAACAAAAATCTACACACAGGAGAAATGTAACATCCCGCCAAAATACTTTTCATAAATATAAAATGAATTAAAGGTAAGACAATAATATTTAAGTGAACATACGTATTTATATAAAATGAAGTTGCTCCTCACAGGGAGTTTAATACATAACCGGTCAAATTCTTTCAAAACTTAACAAAATACAGTCAAATACATCGAAACCGGCGGTCTCCATACATAAACCGGCGATCTCCTAACAGAAGACCCAAAACAGGCGATCTGCTATCAGGACAGAAATCAGGCGATCACCACAAAGAGATAGAAACAGGCGATCTCTTCCCCGGCAACCACTCACTAAGGAGCTCTACTTCCTGGAAGATCATCTGCTCCCGTGTAAATTATACACGATCATCACAGTTTTAAGAAAACAGCCACAGAACCAAAACATGCAGGGTAAGCTAGATATTTTAAAGAGAGTTTAAATATGAACTTTAAAATCAAGATAAAACAAATTCAAGATACCCACGTAAAACTATAGAGTTTCTCGTTCCCTTCACCTGATCGCCAAGAAATCACACATTTCACAATATTTTCAAGAGTCGTTCTATTTCACATAATGCATCAAGTGTATATCAATTCAAAGTTCCTCATTTCTTACGTCAGACTTCCACTGATTTAACACACATAGACACACACCACACCGCTGTAAAGTCCACACAGGACAGCAAGGAAAGTCCACACAGGACAGCAAGGAAAGTCCACACAGGACAGCAAGGAAAGTCCACACAGGACAGCAAGCAAAGTCCACACAGGACAGCAAGCAAAGTCCACACAGGACAGCAAGGAAAGTCCACACAGGACAGTAAAAGATCATCAATTCACCCAATACACCATGCAACACTTAAATGAATGATCTCTACCACAGCAACAAACGTATCCAGGTTCAGATCTTTCCAATAACACATGTATTTCACATATCAACCTCGAACAAGTGCAAAGCGACACTAAAACAGGGGATTTTAGAATACAACATTTAAAACCGGCGATTACGTCGCCCTACACGTAAAAACAGAGCATTCACGAAGATGAAAACGAAACCAGCGACCACGTCGCCCTCACTTCAGAAACAGCTAATCTACGGCTTTTATTGAAGATAAAGCTAGCTTCCCTTACCTGGACTTGCGCAAAACACCAAGAGCTCCGAAATCCAACGAAACTTAAAGAATGCCTTGGCTCTGTTTTAGCTTCTGGTTTGTAGAACTTGCAGAGAATCTTCCAGGTGCTCTAATGGTAGTCGTCGCTCGTCGTAATAGTGCTTGAGGTTGCCTGAATCGCAGCGCGAAGGAGAGAAAAGAGAGGGATGAAGATGTACTCACTCTTTCACTCTTGAGCCACTCTAACTTTCTTTGCCTCTCCGCAGTGGGTTTTTGAATCCAAACCTACTTGTCCACGCATGCTGCTGCCACCACCCCCTCTGCAGGAAAGTCTGAGTGTACCTTTCACTGAACAGTACGACCACGGTTGTCTCTTGCGCATGCCAACACTTCCCTGAATAGTACGACCGCGAGTGTCTCTTGCGCATGCCAGCTTTCTGATGTCACTATTCTGAACCACTCTTTTTGTCTACGTGGCGCGATGCAGCACGTCTGATGCTGAGAGCCTGGGTCCCACCTTATCTGTGTGAAACTCGACATCACGCGAAGACTAACCACCGATGACTGCTCGTGCGAAGACTATCGACCGATGTCTCACCCTGGAGGACAACCAATGTCTCTCCCCAGAAGACGACCGATGTCTCTCCCAGGCGATGTCCACATGCCTCGCGCCCTGGCGATGCCCGCATGTCTCGCGCCCTGGCGATGCCCGCATGCCTCGCGCCCTGGCGATGCCCGCATGCCACTCACCCTGGCGATGCCCGCATGCCTCGCGCCCTGGCGATGCCCGCATGCCTTGCGCCTTGGCGAT
This sequence comes from Phaseolus lunatus, assembly GCA_013389735.1. Taxonomy (NCBI): domain Eukaryota; kingdom Viridiplantae; phylum Streptophyta; class Magnoliopsida; order Fabales; family Fabaceae; genus Phaseolus; species Phaseolus lunatus. The sequence continues at coordinate 47,816,034 of CM023866.1, forward strand.
GACCGACGACACCACGCCTTCTTGAAGGTTCTTCATTCCACTATGTTACTTCCAAGGTATCATCTCCCCATGACTCGGTGACGTCGGTAGCTTCACATTTCCAAGAGTAGATCAGCACCACTCCTCGTGCGCCCATGCATGAAATACTAAGGGTGATCTCTTTTGCTCAAGCATAGAGCTTCGCATGCACAGTGTACCTAAGGCTTAACCCACACCTTGATACGCGTGGTTGTTGGAACCCACTCTGGTTGATCCAGTATCTTAACCACATACTACGTGCACTCTCGTCGATCACGTACACCTTAGGCGATTGGCGCTCATGTCCCCTCTAGGCGACAGGCGATAATGTGCCAGAGAAGTCGGATATTGCCTCTGTCTTCACTAACGGCGATCTCGTAGAAGACTTCTTAGCTACACTTTTCCTCCTTTACTCTTCTTGATCCACATGTCAGCCGACCGACCTCTACTAGCTTACCCCAGATCATGGGCGACGTCCGATGTCCGACTACTATGAAACTTCATTTACCAACTCTTTGTATTTTAAATAATAACATCTTCTGAAATTATTTAAATATAACACTTTTATTCCAATTAAAGTTTCTAGGTCCTTACAATCTCCCCAACAAGAAAAATTTTCGTCCTCGAAAATTGGATTACAAGGAGAAGAGGTGGGGATATGCTCCTCTCATGGTTTCTTCAAATTCCCATGGTGAATCACCCGATCTGCACGTCGTCCACTTCCAACACGTGACTAGGGTCTGCAAGATACTTCCTTAGCCGTGATACGTGAAATACATTATGCAGGTTTGCTAATTGGGGAGGTGGGGCGATCTCATAAGTCACTGGACTGATCCCCCTTAGGATCTGATATGGCCCAACAGACCTAGGGGACAGCTTCTTTGATCTGATAGCTCGTCCTACACCCTTGGCTGGTGTCCCCCTCATAAAGACATGATCCCCAGCAGCAAACCCCAAAGGTCTTCTCCTCTGATCTGCCTAGCACATCTGCCGACTTTGAGAGGCTTTCATTCTGCCCTGTATCAGTTTCACCCTCTCGGTTGTCTGCTGAACCAACTCTTACTACTCCAATACTTCATCAAATTCCATTTTTACGTCCCTGCATAAGGAATATGCTGCTCCATTGAGCGCCAACTCTAGCATTCACACTCCACTTCCAACCTTGAAGACTTGGTCAAGCAAGTCCAGAACTAGGCCCTTAACGGAACCAGGACTAGCCCCTTTTGAGAAAAGCGAGCAAGATCCCTTCATCGGAAGGAGAGGGGACAGCTGCCCACTATTCATGCCCCCTAGCTAATTCAAACTAGGATCCGAAATATCCTTCTAGGAATCAACACATCTCTAGAAGGACTCAACATCCTCATAACACGGCTTACCCTCATTCTTATCCACAGCCATCTCCTCCTTCCCTTCTACATTCACAGGCCGATCTGCATCCTCATTTGCCAAATTCAGGAGGCTTACGGCTTCGGAAGCCTTTTATCTCAACCCACCATTTCCATAATCATCTTTCAAATCACGATCAACAAAACAGCATCCATTCTGCGTGAAGCTTAAGCTAGAACCATCTCATGCTGTTTCATCGACATGAACATCTTCTAAGCTTCAAAAAAAAAAAATTCATTCTTTCATTCTTGGAACTTAACTTTGGTACTTCCCATGGATACACATGCTTAAGCTTTAAACCCCCCAGCATCCTGCTTATTTACTCTCCATGACTTATACGTAGCTGAAACTAAACCTTGGTACAACCAAAACTAACTTACACTTGCTTCTTCAATTCCATCTACTCAGCTGGAGCCATTATGTAGGGAGCCATGGACACTGGTCCAGCTCCAGGTACCAAAACAATAGAGAATTCCATCTCTCTCTTAGGAGGTAGTCCAGGCATTTCTTCTGGAACTACATCCATGGAACCCTTCACCACATGCATACAGCCCATATCTTCATCACTCTTCACTTCCCTCTTGAGTTAAGATCACATGGTACGGCGCCCCCTTCTATCCACCCCGACCATACACACTGAGCAGATATCATATCTGACTCTCGGGGGCCTGGAAACACCACGTTCTGCCTACTGCAATCAGTGAGAACGTGATTGGCAGATAGCCAATCCATTCCTAGGATAACATCCAGATCCTGAAGAGGTAGGCAGATCAAATTCACCTTGAATCTGCGTCCCTCTACTATCACTGGACATTCAGAGCAAACTGGGGAGGTCAAAACCTGTCCTGATGCAGGTGTAAAGACCAACCGTTCAAACGGCAGCTCCTCCACTAGAAGGCCCAGTTCGGTTGCACACCGATTTGACACAAAAGAGTGTGTCGCTCCAGAAACAAACAAAACTCCAAAGTATCTACCAGCTATAAACAAACCCCTTGTACTAGGTTACCTGACTGAGACGCCTCCGCTCCAGACCTGGCAAACACTCTCCCTGCTGCCTGAGGTCTGCTGCTTTCGTTCCTCAACTGCTGGGAACCACTGGGTTGAGTCGCCCTATTCCCGTTAGGACATTCTCTAGCAAGGTGTCCCGTCTTTCGGCAGATGTAGCATCTTCTCTCTGAATTTCTCTTAGGGCACACATTGGATGTGTGTGGCCCACCACAATGGGAACATCTGAGTTTCCATGGTTGTTGCTGCTGAAACTGGGGCGGTGCTGCTTCTGCCCCATGCTGTGGAGGTCTCGCATAAGGCTTATTCTGCTGTTGTTGCACCTTGGCCTTCTCACTGGAAGAACCCCCTGGGTGTGACCTGATCACCCGAGAGTCGCTCTTCTCCAGTGTCTCCACCATCATCGCCTTCTCCACTAAGGCGTGAAATTCTCTTATGCACATAGGTGCTATGGCCCTTTTCAGCTCATGCTTCAGTCCTTCTTCAAACTTCCTACACCTCCAAGCCTCAGAGGTCGCCTGGGTGTAGAATCGGGCGAGGTACTCAAACCGAGCAGCAAAGGCGTTCACCGACATATCCCCCTGTTCCAACCTTAGGAACTCAGCTTCCCTCGCAAACCTTGCGCTATCTGGGAAATATTTTTCCAAAAACCTCACCCTGAAGCTCTCCCAGTCTAACACTTCAGCTCTGGCCTCCATCATCTGCTGAGCTCCCATCCACCAGAACTCAGCTTCTCCAGACAGCAGATAGGTGGCGAACACCAACTTCTTCTCTTCAGGGCAGGAGGTCGCCCTAAAGATTTTCTCCAACTCTCTGACCCACTGATCTGCCTGATCAGGGGTAGCATTCCCACTAAACTTGGGTGGGTTGTGCCTCATGAACTCAGTCAGTCCCATCTGTTCTTGAGGCTGACCGACGTGGGAATTTGTCTCAACCGACCGAGCGGTTTCCCAGTGGTGCATTGTAGCTTGATGGTTCTGAGCCATCGCTGCATTCTGTTGTTGGATGGCAGTTGCCATCATCTCGATAGCCTTGGCAATCTGGCTCATCTCCGAAAAAGGTTGGGGAGGGGTAGAAGGTCTACGTGCCATCTCTCTTCGTTTCAGATTTGAAACTACAGGTTTCTATATTCCCTACAACTACAAGAATGAGATCGATAAGAAATCAATTCATTCAGGAGGTAACAGCTTGACCTTACAAAGGTCAGCATCTCAAAGTCATCAAGAATTTGAGCTCATCAACAGAATCATAATGCTTATAAACTTAAGCAAAACACCGGAACAGCTACTGATATACAACCATCAATCCAAACAACCACTTTCAATCAATACGAAAACACTCCATAAATAGAATTAATCACACCAGAATTCAATGTATGCTAAACATCAAACCTTTGGAATTAAGATTGCGAATCATCTCGATCCAGTTATGAGTGTGCACCCTCACTACTTTATCAAGATCTTCTCATTCTTAATACTAAGATTTTCAGTTAGAGCATATATTCACTAAAGCACACACAAAATTTCAATACAAAAACGTTTGAAAACTCTTTACTATAGTTGTTATTTTAAACTCAAATAAATTTCATGAGCAGAAGAAACACAATGGATCCACAGCCCTCAGGTCATCCTAAGGACGAACTGCTCTGATACCATTAATGTAACATCCCGCCAAAATACTTTTCATAAATATAAAATGAATTAAAGGTAAGACAATAATATTTAAGTGAACATACGTATTTATATAAAATGAAGTTGCTCCTCACAGGGAGTTTAATACATAACTGTTCCTGCCGGTTGACTCGCCTGTCGGTTGACTCACGACACTCACACGCCTCCCTTCCCACGTTGATACGTGCTTGGTTCTTTCGAAGCAATCTGCACATGCAAAAGAGAAAGGGGGCGCCCTAGAGGCCGTTTGCACTCCGACGCTCAAGTCAGTGTAGGGCAAGCAACACCAAGTGTATAAGTTTCTCACTGTGTTTAGGTCTAGAAACTGCGTACCTTTGTGAAGTATCTTACTGTCCCTTATATAGTCTAGGGTTTACTGCGCCGCTAGCCCTAATTAGGGTTCGTTGCGCTACTAGCCATATTTTGGGTTTACTGGAATACCCTTGTGCCGCTATCACCCAATCTTAGGGTAATCTAGCACATAAGGTTTCCTTCTCTGGAGTGCAAACTTTAACAGGGTGACCACCTGGATGCCTCCTTGTGCATCTAGTCTCTGGGGCCGCCTGTTCTGGGAGTGCCTTCACTGTTCACGTGCCATGCATGTAGCTTTACTGGGAAAACCCTAGCTCTGGTGAGCACTCGTCCCCTCAGGACTCTACACCCAACTGTGCTCTCCCTGCTACCCGCATAGGCACTTCGTGATTCAGGCCTCTCCCTACCTCTGGGTATTTAACTGGTCATTGGCCCCCTCTGGGAACCAATCTTAACTGTTCTGTTTATGCTGTTCAAATCACCCAAGGCCGATGTCACCTCGCCATACTCTGTTGCCGAGGACTCCTCGTCCTGCTGAGTGACGATGACACCTCCGCCCATCCTGGTGCTGACGACTACTCACCCGTCTCTATAGGCTGATGACTCATCACCCCTCTCTGCAGGCTGATGACTCGTCACCCCTCTCTGTAGGCTGATGACTCGTCACCCCTCTCTGTAGGCTGATGACTCGTCACCCCGTGTGGTCTATTCCACGTGGCTTTGACTCATACTGTGGGACCCAGCTAATGTCCGAGGACTGGTCAGTACACAAGCCCCCCAGTCTCGAGCTGTTAACTTGTTTCAGCGAAGAGACTAAGCGATAGGCGAGGACTGATCGGTACACAAGCCCCCCAGTCTCAAGCTGTTAACTTTTTCCAGCATAGGGACTAAGTCATTGTCTTGGGCGGCCTACGTGGCTCTGCGCGTAAGTACATGAATAGTACGCTGAGAAGACACTTCACCAACCCCCTCCCATCTGCTAACAGGTGGCCGTATCAACGGTTTGAGATTCATAACGTTTACGCTCCCTAGGGCTACGTTAAACCTCTTCAAAACCTCGCGCCACTTCACTGTTTCATCACTTTGCATTCTTACCTTTGCATATTCTAACTTCCAGCGCACGCTCTCTTCTTCCCAACAGATCCTTCGCACTTCTCCGTTCTTCATCAACCAAAGGTATGATTTTTATGACTTCTCCTTCTTTATAATGTGAACTTGATCATCCATACGGTATGCTGTAACTGTTTACGGGCCTGCGTGCGGATTATGCATTCTAGGGTTTTGTTCTTCTTTCCTGGGTTCATTCCACCTTGGAGTCTTCGTCTGCCATTGCTTTCTTCTGAGTCTTTCTTCTTTTCCTGCCTCTCATTTGTTTAGATTCGAGATGGCCAGAACCAAAACCACTTCCAACCCTCCTCCAACGGTAGTGGTCGATTACAAAGCCCTCTACCCCTGGGCTTCTGAGGATCTTCTCGCAGAGACCTCCAAACTCACATCCCTCGACGATCTCCGCAAGCACCGGGATGATGAGAACGAGATTAAAGGACGCGTCTTCGGCAGGGAAACGGACGCATACGTCTCTGTGCGCCCCTGCACAGTAAATGAGCCCGTATGCGCCTATGGTCGTTGCAACGATGGGGAACCCTTCTTCTTCTTCTACGCCACCATTTTCAAAAGAGTCAAAGTCCGTCTCCCCTTCACAGGATTTGAAAGGGCTTTGCTCACAGAGTTAAACGTGGCGCCCGCTCAACTGCACCCCAACAGTTGGGCCTTTATCAGGGCGTTCTCCATTCTATGCAATAATCTAGGGTTCACCCCCTCCGTCGACGTCTTCCTTTACTTTTTCGAGGCGAAGAGCCCCGGTAAGAGGCTTTGGGTGAGCCTGAATGGGGTGGCAGGGAGAGTCCTGCTAACGCTCTTCTCACAATCATACAAGAACTTCAAGGGAAAGTTCTTCAGAGTCTGCTGCAGCTCCTACGACCCCACCATGCTTGATGGGTTTCCCTTATACTGGGTGGGGGAGTTGAAGTTCAAGAAGCCACGCAAGCTCGAGGAGTTGATGGCTCCCGATCAAGAACTCTGCCAAATCATTTCCAGCTGGGGGGTGGTGTTTGACTCCACCCAGCTGATTAGGCATGAGTATGATGCTGAGACTCTCAGCGTATACCTTGGTATCTTGCATTTATCCGCTTCATCTTGCATTTATCTGTTCGCATGCTCAATGCTTCGCCTTTCTAACACTTTCGAATTCACTGCAGGCATGGTGCTCAGCGCCGATAAGAAGAAGAGGCTGGCCGATGTGCTGAATCGTCGCAATGCTAGCGGTTCAGCCCCTGTAGGTCCGTCATCACCCGCGGGGGTTGCCCTGGAACCCATCGCTGAAAACTCCAAGAGGGCAGCCCTTGTGGAGGTTTCTGACGATGAGGACACCTGCTCCGGCCTCGTCTTTAAAAGGAAAAGGGTGGAGACTGCTGCAGAGGTCTCTTCAGCCACAGAAGGGCACCCTTCTTCTTTTAGGGAGCACCCTCCCAGCGCCTCGTCCCCTCCTGAGCCAATCCTAACACTTGAGGGGGGTGGGGAGAGTGCTCCTTCTTCTGGTCCTATGCCTTCTGCCCCAGAGCTGCCTTCTCTGCTCCAAAGGTCGCTCGCTCAAATGCCTGGTAGAGCTGTTTTGGAGGCCATGGACAGAAACTCTCTCGAGAACCTCCTCAGCCATGGTCTCGGGGAGTTCTTGGCCGCTTCCAACTCCTTGCTGGTCAAGGGTAGTGCTGAGGCGGAGCTGCTAGAGGAGACCGCCCAGCTGAGAAAGGAGCTGGAACAGAAGCTAGAGGAGGCCACCCAACTGAAGAGGGAGCTGGAACAAAAGGATCTCCAACTCTGTCAAGCGACCACGCGAGAGACTGCCCTCAATCAAGAACTGGGTAGTCTCCGTCAATCTGAAAAGGAGACCAAAAAGCTTCTCTTCTCTAAGGGGCAGGAGGCCCTCCAGCTTGAAGCTAAAATACTCCCCCTCCGCAACAGGATTATTGAACTGGAAGAGCAAGCAGAGGGGGCTCAAGCTAAAATGGCCAAGCTGGAGGAAAGGGCGATTAACCGAGAAGTTCAGCTGGGCAAAGTTGAGGAGGAACTTGCCCAACAGATTGAACTGTTGAAGAAGACCGAGGCTGAGCTTATTGATGACGCCGCCGACGCCTATGGGGAAGGCTTTGGTGATGCCCTTGCTCAGGTTGCCTGCGTGCATCCTGAGATGGACCTCTCACCATACTCCGCGACTCTGCAGGTGGTCGACGGGCAAATAGTGCCCAGATAGGTCCTCTAAACAGTTGTACTTAGCTGAACTTCTTGTAATTATCCTCTTTGCAATATAACATTTTGTTTATGCATTGTTCATCTTTTCTTCGTGCGTTATATTTGATGGGCTCATGATCACAAATAATGCACCTGTAAAATGAACCTTAAGTAACATGCCTTTCTGCTAACTTCATTAATGAACCTTAACTTGGGCGTTCTCACTTGGAGGGAAAAGTGTTCCTTATGAACTCCCATTCCCCTCACAAGACCTCTAACCCCACTTATAGGTTCTGACTGACCTGTCATCGTTCATGGTCGATGGAGGATTTAACCAAATGAACCGTTCTTTCACATTGGAAGTTCTCACTCGAAGTGGAGGTGTTCTCTACGAACCTACCTCTCCACTTGCGAGACCTCTAACTCCACGTGACAGGTTCGAACTGACCTCACATCGCTCACAGGCGAGGAGGATTTCCCTGGGCGAACCCTTCTTTCACATTGGAAGTTCTCACTCGAAGTGGAGGTGTTCTCTACGAACCTACCTCTCCACTTACGAGACCTCTAACTCCACGTGACAGGTTCTAACATCATTGTGTAAACACACTAAAAAACATATATCTTTAACTGAATTTTATTGGGTGACCTCATTAAAAACCCTTAGAAGGGAAAAAAGAGTGTCCCCTGTATTGTGTTGCATACAAGATTACATAGCTTTAACTGAAATAAAACTTCAAGTGAGTCGCATTCCATGTTCGAGGAATCGGACCTCCTTCTAAAGTTTCAAGTCTATATGCTCCATTCCCTAGGGCCTCTGTCACTCTGAAAGGACCAGTCCACTTAGGGGATAGCTTGTTCTCTATCTGGTATGGAGATGCCTTTCGCATGACAAGGTCTGCCGCCTGGAACCGCCGAGCTCTCAGCTTGGAACTGTGTTTGAGCTCGACTCTCCTCTTTATCGCCTCAGCCTTGACTCCAGCTTCTTCCCTGGCTTCATCCAAAAGATCAAGATTCACCTTCCTCTCTTCATTGGATTCCTCAGCCACAAAGTTCTGGAAACGCGGCGAGCTCTCCTGGATCTCCACAGGGATCATGGCATCTGAACCATACACCAAACTAAAGGGAGTCTCCTTAGTAGTGGACTGGGGGGTAGTATGGTAAGCCCATACTATTCTGGGAACCTCTTCAGCCCACCTTCCCTTTGCTTTCTCCAGCCTTCTCTTCAATCCTCTGAGGAGGACTCGATTGGCCGACTCGACCTGCCCATTGGTCTGTGGGTGCTCGACTGATGCAAACACCTGCTTGATTCCCAGTTCTGTACATAGCTTTCCCAACTGTTGGCTCGCAAACTGAGTGCCATTGTCAGACACCAAGCGCTTTGGTACGCCGAAACGGCAAACTATGTTCTTCCACACGAAGTGTTGGATCTTTTGTGCTGTAATCTGTGCTACTGGCTCAGCTTCAATCCACTTCGTGAAATATTCTATGGCGACCACAAGGTATTTCATCTGCCGTATCGCCAAAGGGAAAGGCCCCAAAATGTCGATTCCCCATGTGTGAAACGGCCAAGGGCTGTATATCGATCTGAGCTCTTCTGGTGGTGCCTTAGGCCAATCAGCATGCAACTGGCACTGCTTGCATTGCTGTGCATACTTGGTACAATCCTCCCTCATTGTCGGCCAGTAATACCCTGCTCGTACGGTCCTAGAGGCCAGTGCTCGGCCTCCGATATGACTACCGCAGATACCTTCATGGAGTTCCGCCATTATCCTCACGCACTGCTCGCCATGCACACAGACCAAAATGGGGTGAGTAAACCCATGTCTGTACAACTCGCCTTCAATGAGCGTGTACTTGGACGAGTTTTTCTTTATCTTTTTTGCCTCCTCCGGCTCTGCTGGGAGCATTCCATCCGCTATATAACGCTTGTAGGGTGTCATCCATGTCTCACCATCTTGCAATAGACAGATCTGTGGTGCTTCTACCCCCAACAGCATACATGCGTTGACTCGTGGCTTTCTCAAAGTTTCTTGAGTCAACGACCGATGACTCCTCTTCTTGCCATCTGATTGGCTGATCTGATGGACCTCCACCAAGTTATCAGCTGTATAGGTACGAGGCGCCCTCAGGGTCTCCTGGATGACTGTCCTCTGTCTGCCCCCCTTGCCTGAGCTGGCGAGTTTGGCCAACAAGTCAGCTCTGGCATTTTGCTCCCTGGGCACGTGTACTAGTTCAAATATTTCAAATGAACTCTTCAATCTTTGGACATACTCCAAGTAAGAGGCCATCTGAGGGTCTTTGGCTTGGTATTCTCCTGCCACCTGACCGGTGACCAACAATGAGTCACTCTTGGCCATAAGGCTCTGCGCTCCCATCTCCTTTGCCAACAACATCCCAGCAATCAAAGCCTCATACTCCGCCTGGTTATTACTGGCTTTGAAGGCGAACCGTAGGGCCTGCTCTATTAACAACCCCTTGGGTCCTTCTAAGATCACCCCCGCTCCGCTGCCTTGCTGATTCGAGGACCCATCTACTGACAATACCCATTTGAAATTGGGTACCTCTTGCTGGGCTTCGGTTGAAGACATCTCTGCCACAAAGTCGACGTAGACCTGTCCTTTGATCGGGCCCCTGGGTTCATACTGGATGTCAAATTCCGACAACTCAACTGCCCAACGCACCATCCTTCCTGCCACATCGGGCTTCTGCAAGACCTTACATATCGGCAGATCTGTCATCACCATCACTGTGAAGCTTTGAAAATAGTGGCGTAATCTCCTGGCTGAGAACACCACTGCTAATGCCGCCTTCTCTAAGGCTTGGTATCTCGTCTCGGGTCCCTGTAGCACCTTGCTGACAAAATAGATGGGCTTCTGGCTCTGTTGTTGTTCCTGTACTAAGACAGAACTCACCGCCCTATCTGTAACCGCAAAGTACAAACGCAGGGGTGTGCCAAGTTGAGGCTTGCACAAAACTGGTGGGCTGGCCAGGTATTCTTTGAGCTTGAGGAAAGCCTGCTCACATTCCGCCGTCCAGGTGAATCTGCTATTCCTCCTTAGGCACTGGAAATAAGGATGACCTTTATCTCCCCCGGCTGACACGAATCGGGAGAGTGCAGCCATTCGACCTGTCAACTGTTGCACCTCTTTCACCGACGTCGGGCTCCTCATGGCTATGATTGCTGCACACTTGTCTGGGTTGGCCTCAATCCCTCTTTCCGTGAGCAAAAACCCCAGGAACTTGCCTGCTTCCACCCCAAAGACGCACTTTTCGGGGTTCAACTTTAACCTGTACTTTGCTATGGTGTTGAACAGCTCTTCCAAGTCGTCAATATGCTGTCCTCGGGCCTGGGACGTCACTACCATGTCATCTACATATGCCTGCACGTTGCGTCCCAGCATGGGTGCGAGGACCTTGTCCATTAGCCTCTGGTATGTGGCACCCGCATTCTTCAAGCCGAACGGCATGACTGTGTAGCAGTAACAAGACAACTCTGTCATGAACGCCGTCTTGCTCTCATCCATCGGGTGCATCTTTATCTGATTGTACCCAGAGAAAGCGTCTAAGAAACTCAGCAATTTGCAGCCTGAAGCGCTGTCCACCAGCGCATCTATGCTGGGCAGAGGATAGGAGTCTTTCGGACACGCCCTGTTAAGATCTGTAAAGTCCACGCACATCCTCCACTTCCCGTTGGCCTTTTTCACCAGGACGACATTCGCAAGCCACTCAGGGTATTGTATTTCCCGTATGTGACCTGCTTTCAGCAATTTGTGTGTTTCCTCCTTGACTACATGCCTTCGCTCATCATTGAACTTCCGCCTCCTCTGGCGGACCGGTCTGGCTTGGGGATTCAGCGCCAGGCGGTGGCATAGGAAATCAGGGTCTATGCCAGGCATATCTGAGGGGGACCAAGCGAAAGCGTCCAGATGCTTTCTGATAACTCTCGCTACTTGATCCTGGGTCTCCTGAGATAGGGACTTACCCAGCCTGAAGATCTTCCCTCCGATCTCCTTCTCTACGACCTCCTCCGCGGGTTCTGGTCGCCTCGTCCGGGCGATCTCTGCTCGGGTGACCCCGACATCACCTCGAGGCATATCTGTCTCATTGGTTCCTCCTTCCGGTGGTGAGGTGGTCACCATGCAGACTCCCCTCTTCGTTTTGAGGCTATTTTCGTAGCACCTTTTAGCCTCCTTTTGGTCCGACTTGATGGTTACCACCTTCCCCTCCAGCGATGGCAACTTCATCTTCATGTGCCTTGTAGACACTACGGCCCCCAACCGGTTCAGGGCCGGTCTGCCCAGAAGTACATTGTAGGCAGAGGGAGCGTTCACCACAAGGTACCTGATGTTCTCCGTGCGGGACGCCATTCCGTCGGTGAACGTGGTCCTCAACTCTATGTATCCCCGCACTTCTACCTGATCTCCTGCGAACCCATATAAACAGCCGACGTAGGGTCGCAGCTGATCAGGGGACAGCTGTAGTTTGTTGAAGGTCGACCAGAACATCACATCGGCCGAGCTCCCCTGATCGACCAACACCCGGTGCACCTTGCGCGCGGCAGTGACTACTGAAATAACCACCGGATCGTTGTCATGGGGAACGACATCTCGGCGATCGGCTTTTGTAAAGACGAGGTCAATGTCCGGAAAGTGATCTTCCTCGCAGGCCTCTACTGCCATCACTGAACGCGCGTACTTCTTTCGTTGTGAAGAGGTGCATCCTCCTCCTGAAAACCCACCTGATATGGTGTGGATCTCCCCATGAATGGGCACTTCATGCCCCTGGTCTGCCCTTGGCGCAGCAACGGTCTCACCTTCAGACGCCTCCTTCAGATAGTCATTCAAAAACCCACTCTTCACCAACTCATCCAGTTGATGAGCCAGAGCCAGGCAATTTCGAATGGGGTGCCCAAAAGCCTGATGGAACTCGCACCATGCATTTTTATTGGGCCCCAACCTCTTGTCACTCTGCGGGGGCACTTTCAATCTTTCTGCCACATTAGGAATGGCAATCAGCTCCTTCAATTCCACCACGAACTCATGCCTAGGGGGCATGTCATCTTTGTTTCGCCCCCTAGGCTGCGGTTTTCGGGGCTCATAGGGCTTCTGTTTCCCTTGAGCCTTTTTCTTCGTGGTCGCCTCATGTACCCTCAGCGGTTGAGGCCGGCTAGGCACTCGGGGCCTTAACGAAACCGCACTTTCTCTCTTCTCGCTGAGCTCCCCCTCAGCGACAATGTGGGCCACAGCACGCCGTTTTATGTCACTGAAGGTTTTGGGGCGGCTGCGTATTAGGGACTCGCTGAAAGGCCTTGGCAATACGCCCTTCCTGAAGGCGTGCACCACCATGTCTTCATCCTTGGTGTGCAGCCTCACCACCATCGCCCCAAACCTATTAAGGTAATCTTTGAGGGACTCTCTCTGATGCTGTCTCACATCAAAAAGATCGTAAGACACTGGTGGGGGGGCCCTGTTGACAAGATATTGTTCCCTGAACAGCGCGGAGAACTGAGCGAAAGACGTGATATGTCCTTCTGGCAAACTCACGAACCATTCTAGCGCAGTCCCTGTCAGTGTAGCCATAAAGAGTTTACAGTGCACTGCGTCGGATCCTCCTGACAACATCATCTGCGTGTGAAAGGCAGTGAGATGCGTTTCAGGATCTTCCTTCCCGGTGAACACGGTTTTGGGTCCTACAAAGGTAGCTGGAACCACCGTGTTCATGATTGCTTGGGAGAAAGGCATGGGAAAGGCCCTTGGAGGCACTGGTGGGGCTCGATCATCTTCCCCACGATTTCCAGCTTGTTGTATGTGCTGCAAATTCAAGCGCAGCTCCTCATTGGCTCGGTGTAACTCTTCGTTCCTGGCCTGTGAGGCGGCCAGGTCTTCCTGCATACGCGCTTGACGCGCTTGGGACTCCGCCACCGTTTCTTGGAGGGTGCGCATCGTTTCCATCAGCTGTTGCATGGTAACGCTGTCGCCTCCATTCGGTGGAACAGATCCGTGTCTTGTATTCCTCATCTTCTGTGGTTTTCTCTTTCACTCTCGTGTATGGGACCTTGTTTTACTCCGGGCCCCACGGTGGGCGCCAAATGTTCCTGCCGGTTGACTCGCCTGTCGGTTGACTCACGACACTCACACGCCTCCCTTCCCACGTTGATACGTGCTTGGTTCTTTCGAAGCAATCTGCACCTGCAAAAGAGAAAGGGGGCGCCCTAGAGGCCGTTTGCACTCCGACGCTCAAGTCAGTGTAGGGCAAGCAACACCAAGTGTATAAGTTTCTCACTGTGTTTAGGTCTAGAAACTGCGTACCTTTGTGAAGTATCTTACTGTCCCTTATATAGTCTAGGGTTTACTGCGCCGCTAGCCCTAATTAGGATTCGCTGCGCTACTAGCCATATTTTGGGTTTACTGGAATACCCTTGTGCCGCTATCACCCAATCTTAGGGTAATCTAGCACATAAGGTTTCCTTCTCTGGAGTGCAAACTTTAACAGGGTGACCACCTGGATGCCTCCTTGTGCATCTAGTCTCTGGGGCCGCCTGTTCTGGGAGTGCCTTCACTGTTCACGTGCCATGCATGTAGCTTTACTGGGAAAACCCTAGCTCTGGTGAGCACTCGTCCCCTCAGGACTCTACACCCAACTGTGCTCTCCCTGCTACCCGCATAGGCACTTCGTGATTCAGGCCTCTCCCTACCTCTGGGTATTTAACTGGTCATTGGCCCCCTCTGGGAACCAATCTTAACTGTTCTGTTTATGCTGTTCAAATCACCCAAGGCCGATGTCACCTCGCCATACTCTGTTGCCGAGGACTCCTCGTCCTGCTGAGTGACGATGACACCTCCGCCCATCCTGGTGCTGACGACTACTCACCCGTCTCTATAGGCTGATGACTCATCACCCCTCTCTGCAGGCTGATGACTCGTCACCCCTCTCTGTAGGCTGATGACTCGTCACCCCTCTCTGTAGGCTGATGACTCGTCACCCCGTGTGGTCTATTCCACGTGGCTTTGACTCATACTGTGGGACCCAGCTAATGTCCGAGGACTGGTCAGTACAATAACCGGTCAAATTCTTTCAAAACTTAACAAAATACAGTCAAATACATCGAAACCGGCGATCTCCATACATAAACCGGCGATCTCCTAACAGAAGACCCAAAACAGGCGATCTGCTATCAGGACAGAAATCAGGCGATCACCACAAAGAGATAGAAACAGGCGATCTCTTCCCCGGCGACCACTCACTAAGGAGCTCTACTTCCTGGAAGATCATCTGCTCCCGTGTAAATTATACACGATCATCACAGTTTTAAGAAAACAGCCACAGAACCAAAACATGCAGGGTAAGCTAGATATTTTAAAGAGAGTTTAAATATGAACTTTAAAATCAAGATAAAACAAATTCAAGATACCCATGTAAAACTATAGAGTTTCTCGTTCCCTTCACCTGATTGCCAAGAAATCACACATTTCACAATATTTTCAAGAGTTGTTCTATTTCACATAATGCATCAAGTGTATATCAATTCAAAGTTCCTCATTTCTTACGTCAGACTTCCACTGATTTAACACACATAGACACACACCACACCGCTGTAAAGTCCACACAGGACAGCAAGTAAAGTCCACACAGGACAGTAAGGAAAGTCCACACAGGACAGCAAGCAAAGTCCACACAGGACAGCAAGCAAAGTCCACACAGGACAGCAAGGAAAGTCCACACAGGACAGTAAAAGATCATCAATTCACCCAATACACCATGCAACACTTAAATGAACGATCTCTACCACAGCAACAAACGTATCCAGGTTCAGATCTTTCCAATAACACATGTATTTCACATATCAACCTCGAACAAGTGCAAAGCGACACTAAAACAGGGGATTTTAGAATACAACATTTAAAACCGGCGATTACGTCGCCCTACACGTAAAAACAGAGCATTCACGAAGATGAAAACGAAATCGGCGACCACGTCGCCCTCATTTCAGAAACAGCTAATCTACGGCTTTTATTGAAGATAAAGCTAGCTTCCCTTACCTGGACTTGCGCAAAACACCAAGAGCTCCGAAACCCAACGAAGCTTAAAGAATGTCTTGGCTCTGTTTTAGCGTCTGGTTTGTAGAACTTGCAGAGAATCTTCCAGGTGCTCTAATGGTAGTCGTCGCTCGTCGTAATGGTGCTTGAGGTTGCCTGAATCGCAGCGCGAAGGAGAGAAAAGAGAGGGGTGAAGATGTACTCACTCTTTCACTCTTGAGCCACTCTAACTTTCTTTGCCTCTCCGCAGTGGGTTTTTGAATCCAAACCTACTTGTCCACGCATGCTGCTGCCACCACCCCCTCTGCAGGAAAGTCTGAGTGTACCTTTCACTGAACAGTACGACCACGGTTGTCTCTTGCACATGCCAACACTTCCCTGAACAGTACGACCGCGAGTGTCTCTTGCGCATGCCAGCTTTCTGATGTCACTATTCTGAACCACTCTTTTTGTCTACGTGGCGCGCTGCAGCACGTCTGATGCTGAGAGCCTGGGTCCCACCTTATCTGTGTGAAACTCGACATCGCGCGAAGACTAACCACCGATGACCGCTCGTGCGAAGACTATCGACCGATGTCTCACCCTGGAGGACAACCGATGTCTCTCCCCAGAAGACGACCGATGTCTCTCCCAGGCGATGTCCACATGCCTCGCACCCTGGCGATGCCCGCATGCCACTCACCCTGGCGATGCCCGCATGCCTCACGCCCTGGCGATGCCCGCATGCCTTGCGCCCTGGCGATGACCGACGACACCACGCCTTCTTGAAGGTTCTTCATTCCACTATGTTACTTCCAAGGTATCATCTCCCCATGACTCGGTGACGTCGGTAGCTTCACATTTCCAAGAGTAGATCAGCACCACTCCTCGTGCGCCCATGCATGAAATATTAAGGGTGATCTCTTTTGCTCAAGCATAGAGCTTCGCATGCACAGCGTACCTAAGGCTTAACCCACACCTTGATACGCGTGGTTGTTGGAACCCACTCTGGTTAATCCAGTATCTTGACCACATACTACGTGCACTCTCGTCGATCACGTACACCTTAGGCGATTGGCACTCATGTCCCCTCTAGGCGACAGGCGATAATGTGCCAGAGAAGTCGAATATTGCCTCTGTCTTCACTAACGGCGATCTCGTAGAAGACTTCTTAGCTACACTTTTCCTCCTTTACTCTTCTTGATCCACATGTCAGCCGACCGACCTCTACTAGCTTACCCCAGATCATGGGCGACGTTTGATGTCCGACTACTATGAAACTTCATTTACCAACTCTTTGTATTTTAAATAATAACATCTTCTGAAATTATTTAAATATAACACTTTTATTCCAATTAAAGTTTCTAGGTCCTTACAAGAAACACAATAAACCCATTACCCTCAAGTTATCCTAAAGATGAACTGCTCTGATACCATTTTATGTAACACCCCGAAAAAAATACATATAATTATTATAATAGAAATTCTACCAGTTTCCATATCCACTTGGAGTTTTTCAAAATATTCCTATTACAAGATTATGGCTTATAGAAATACAATTATTTACAATATAATGTTTAAAATATCCTAAAACCTTCCAAGACCTTCTACACCTGTATGATCATCTGCTCGTGTACGTAGTACAGTCATCGCAGTTCAAACACAACAAGAAAAGCAAGGGTAAACTAGTGAAAATAAAGTCTTATAATACACACAATTAAATCAAAAAATAAAATAAAATTACATGGATCAATTTCTCAGTTATTCAACTTTCTTCAAAACCCAACATAAAATAATCACGTAGATCTCACATGGATCTACTCATCCAAGATAATCAACAAACAACGTCTTCCGGAAGACTCGTATTAAGTAACTCCCACCAGAGACTAACACCTGATCCAAAGATTACCAGCGAATCCAACAGAAAGGGTCAGGGTAAGTTCAATACAACCCAAGCCATGCATCTCATATGTCACGGTGTGCATGAACTCCTCCATCAGCTTCTCACCACCTGATATCTTAGTCTATGTGACTTAGATCATCAGTGAAGCTCGGAGATCTCTGTTACCACATAGGCATCAATACTTAATACACAACAAACATCAGTCCATACATTATCCCAAATGTATGAATTCAATTCCATATCATTTTCATCATATATCATTCCAAAACACAATCCACAATATTTAAAATCTTATTTAATATAAAAAAAATAACACTTAAATACTAAACCATCAAAATATAATATTTTTATAAGTTTAAATAATATATAAACAAACAACACAAAATATAAACACACAACATTCCTGCAAGAGAAATTGAATATTGGAACCACGTATTGGGACCACGTCCCTTCTACATCCAGAATCTTCTAGCCTAGGGTGCTATTAAAAATTAAATTTAGCTTCTCTTACCTTAATTGCTTGCTTTCCAAGCAACTTCTAGAATTTTATTCCCTACAGTCTGGATAAGCTTCAAGATTTATGGGCCTAATGCAAGTTATCCAAATATTATCAAATTTTAGTATGAACTTAATCAAGTTGAGAGAAACACTTTTCTCAACTGGCTCCACTAAGATTGATGACTAAATCATAGAGAAAAACAGAGAATAAGGGAACTTTAGAGTAAAAATGAACTTACTCTGTTTGAAAATCTGATCGGGTAAAAATGTACCATGACTCTTCAACTACACCATAGCGTGATCAAATTTTGGAATAGATAATGTATGAGAGAGAAGTTGAAGAAAGAAGGAAGAGAAGAGAAAAGGAAAAAAGAAAAAAAAATAAAGAAAGGTGGTGACGGTGGAAGGGGCTGCGGGTTTTTAGTTTACAGTAACCAGTATGCACGTTAGTAAAGACTAACTTGAATGACGAACAAACTGCATCATTAAAGAGGACACACAAAGCACGTACATCTAACTAAGCTTGCAACCTCAAAAAAACCGAAAGAATGGCAAGAGAAAAAAATGTATATGAAATAAACTCACCCACAAATAAAATAATGGCCCCATTTGTGATTCTTCAAGTCAATTTCCTGCATGAAAATCAAAAACAAAGAACAACAAATCAAATTATCAACAAAATAGGACGATCTTATTGTGAAGATAGATTATAAAGAATTAAAGAATATTAAACACGCATTCTCAAAGAGCTTTAGAACACAAAAGGATTCGATAATCCACCTGGAGAGGATCAGCAGGATAAGTACAAATAGAATATTTGTCACCGTTCACGTTAGCAATCCTAAGAACCTTTTCCGCCTCGTTTTTCTGAATCGCCACGATCGTATCTTGCCGAATAGCCATAGGCAACACCGAATAACCCTCATAATCAATGTGTTCCCCAATCAAGTTCACTCTCCCTGCACCGCAAATCAAAATTGTCAAATATAATCTCTATCATACAAACTAACAATTCAACCATATCACCAACATTAAAAAGCTCAATTTAGAGGTAAAAGAAAATAAAAATTTAGAAATTCAGAGATAGAAATGAAGAGGAACCAGGTGAACGAGCGAAGACTTGAGGATGATGACTGAAGACTTCGAAGAATTTGGACTTCAAATGATCGAAACGAAGCTGAGCTTCTTGGAGCGCTGAACCGCCGCCATAAACAAACTCTAGGTTATTGTAAATCGGGATGGGAAGCTCCTCGTGCTTTGCCATTCCTCTTTACGTAAAACAAACAAACTCTCTTTACATATATTTTCTCTCTGTCTCTATCAAACTCGTTCTGTTTCAGAACTGTAACTGAAACACATTTTTCAAGCGTCCTTTAATTTCGCAATTATCATCACTTACCATCTCAATAACAATAACATAGTTCTAAATGAAAAGACCAAAGGAGATTCTGTCAACTTTATTGGGACTATCAATGACGTGATTGTACTTGCATTACAAAAACGTTATTTGGATTGTGAAAGTCACGATTTTGAAAAACCTCAGTTAACTAATTGCCTCGCACTTCTATCATCATCAATAGCCATATATTACGAAATATAGTTTTTTTACACAATTTCTCATAATTTTATTTTTTAAATTTTCATAATTCTTTTTAATAAAAATCTTATCATAATTTAATAATATATTTTTATTTCAATAGTTATTATAAAAATAATAATTTTTTATCAAAAGAAGAAAAAAGTGTAATATTTAGATTATTTATTTTTTAAAAAATAAAAAATTAAGGTATTGACTATTGGCTATTTAGACTATGGGTAAGTAGTACCAATGATCTCATAACGAAAGATAGTGGACCAAATCATAATGAAATGACACTTTGACTATTAAACTCTTAAGTAAAAAAAATGTGTCCTAACTATTAGTTATAACTTTTGACCTGTAAAAATTTAATCTAATAATTGGTTAAAGTTATGAGTTTGATTGATTTCCACCGAAACAATTATTCATGGAAAGATTGTTGCACGTTGCACAATTATTTCGTGATATAGGTCAAGTGAGCCAAGTATACAATAAAAATATTTGATTCCTAGTGAGATAACTCCTCAAGAGGAGGTTATTGCAAGTGACATAAATTGTTTTTTCACAAAAATAAAGTGAGTTAAGTCACAACTGAATAAAATCATGACGTTTAGATTGTTACACTCTTAAATAAAAGGAGTTATATTCTGATTTATCCATTATATAGTTTTTGACCGGGTGAAAAACACTTAATCCGATAATTCTTTAAATTCATCTTTTTTTAAATAAAAAAATTGATTCTTACAATATGATTGTTAAAATTTATAATAAAAATACATAATAACACAAGTACATATACAATTACCCAAATTTCCATTGAATGGAGTTATGTTTCAAACAAAAAATACCAGTTAAATTGTGAAAAAGAAAATATTACTCAGGTTTGTTGGATGTGGAGATGACTATAAGAACCCCTTCCCTTGTCACACAAGACAAAATCACTACAGATTTCTGACGAAGCAAATGTTCAAGTCATTTATAAATACAAAAACAAGTTGCATCAAAATCAAACACAACTATCTCTGCAAGCATTGCAAAAACATTAACGAAATAAACCTAGAGAAAATGAAACTATATGAAATAAACCGGTTAAGTAATTGGTAATCAAACTTTTAAGGTTGTATACATGTACACCAAATGAAAGTGAAAAACGCGTTATACAAACTCTTATACAGTCCAACGGGTGATTAATCCCATCAGAAGCCGAACTTATTAACCTATTCGTCTTCATCTTCATCCTCATCACCCTGTTATATATGCTAAATCAATTGTAACGTAATAATGAAAATAAGACAATACTTGTAGGTTTCCATGTATTCCTCTGCATTGGCTTCAACAACCTTAAAAGAAGGCTTCCATTAGTACACCAGAAACTGCAGAAACTCCGACTGATTTCAAATTGTTATAGAATTCATCTAGCACAGAGAGAGGCTTTGAGTTAAAGTTGATGTGTATGACTGATCTGAACTTGTTGCTGCTCGGAATGTCTCAAAATCCTCCATCCACTAGATAATGAATTTCACACAATTTATCTTGGCACAACTACAAAATGAAGAGGAAAGTAAAGAACTTCAACTTTTCCTATTCTGATTGGGTGCTTTATCTTTTAAATTGTCTACACTCCTGAGGAACTTAAAGTTCTTATAGACGATGACTGGGGATGTTGTGATGAACATGTAAGCTGTGGAAAAAGGAAGCGGTGGTAGGAGAGGAGAATGGCATGGAGTGGTGTGGTAGTGGGAGAGGAATTTTTAGGCTAGGCTACATTTTGTGACAGCAAGTATTAGGATTGTTTGGGTCAGTTTTTTAACAAATTGTGTAGCATGGACTAGACTCTGCCTCTAAGAGTAGTAAGGAAAAATTATAAAGCCAAGACTGAAGTTTGGCAGCGTTAAAGCAGAGAAAGCAGCTGCAGAAAACTCATTTGAGTATGCAGCCATCATTGCCAACTTCACTGTCACTTTTCTAACGTGTAATGGCTTCTGGAAGATGTTTGAGACAGCTATAGGAAGGAAGCTTGGAGGAAGGAAATAGAAGGAATTTTGAGCAACTATGACTGCAGCAGAGTGGCGTAGCAGGAGCATCACTGTGAGCATAGGTGCAAGCACATACTCCATCTATCTTTACAGCAGTTCCAATGATACTCATGTTAACGTCAAGAACAGGATAAGCTTGAGGAGTTGGAAAAAGTATATCAGCTGCTAAGAGGGATCCTATACAATGCTGGAATTTTGTTATTTTGCTGCATAATTGGAATTTTGTTTTTTTTCTGCATAATGTGTTGTTTTTTGTTATCTATAGTGCAGGAGAATTGCAGTTTTTCTGCATTGGGAACCAAACATATGTTTAATCTTTACAAGTTAAATAGCTTTGGATTGGAGTGTTCGTTTTAATTCATTTAATCTTTAATGATAAAAAAAAATAATTAAAATAAATTTGGCACAATCTATAAAAAAGGCAACAAGTAATAGTCGGCAACAAAATTACAAATAGAGTAGTTTTGAGGCTAACTATATATTTTGTGAGCAGAAACAAAAAGTAATTCAGCTTAAATAGGCAAAGGAAGGAGACCTTAACCCCATAATAATGGCAATATGTTCAATCTCTGTATACAATAAATTCCCCAGCATGACAGGTGAAATTAATAATTATCTCCAGCAATATTGTTTTCCATTTCACTGCAATTTCTAAAAATTTAAATTACTTCTTGGCCCCTGAACTTCAATTTCATCAATTGAAAGCAATGTTAAGTTCTACTAAGCATAGTGATTGCTGTTGATACAGGCAATGCTTGTTAAAGTCATAGATATTCAATAAAAGGGAGATACAAATAAATATGCCAAATTGAAAAAATCCATCCAAAGAGAACAATTATATCCTACTCCCACTTCATAGGTGAATGATTCCATCAACTTGAATGTTATCATTTCTGGTTTTGAAAAACCTTCTACTTCAAAGCCAAACCAAATCATAGATAAAGCCCATATCTTTATGTCTCACTCTTGTAGTTTAAAGTTTAATGACATGGCCCAGTTCTTAAAAGCCAACATACAATGTTTTGAAAATAATGATTTTTGTATAAATAATTTGGTGATTGTTATTTAGAGATTAAAATAAACAAGGGTTCATTATGTTGTTGACAATAAAATTAATAAAAAGAAGTAAATGATTTATATTAGAATATCATTTTAGATATTATTATGAAACTTAACATATAAGTTAGATTTGATTTCAACCATTATCAAATAAAAAAAAAATATTATTAAAAAAATATAAATAAATATGAAAATTAAGTTTAAACAATTAAGAAAATCCATATTGGACGATTAAGTTTTTTTTTTCTATTATATTTGACACCTTAATTATTAATATGAATTAGTGAATGCCTATTTTTTTGTTTTATATATCCAAAACTTTGCATGTTCATGAGTGAAGTGAAACCCAAAGAATGTTACAAATTTTTCTTATGAAAATTATGTTACTTGGAGGGGGATTGGGACTATGTTTCATGAATCACTGAAGCATAAAAAACAATGATCGAAGTTCTTGTAGCTGTATAAAAGGTTATACGTGGTGATTGTTACGTTTTGAATATTTTGGATTTTGTTGTGGTTTGTGTTTGAATATCCATATTTCATTCTTATTAGTTCACCAACTTGTATTGTTTTGGAGTCCAAATCAACACTCTTTTTTCTTCTTAACAAGAAACTTCCCCTTATCTTTGGTCCTGAAAGCATGGGCTGCTTTCTTTATACTTTTATAATTCTTTATGCTTAAAATATGGTACTATACTCTCATATTGACTTCTTTCCATCAGAGGAAAATGGTTACTCCAACACAAAATATTAATAATTATTTATAAATATTTATAAAAAAAGTTAATCCAAACTTATCATTAATTTTGTTGTTCTAAAGAAATTGTAATCGGAGTACAAGGTAAAAAAAATTAAAAATTATTAACACTATCAATAAATCTTTATCTATAATAAATTCAACATTACATATAAATTATTATTTATGAATTTATATTTATTAATAAATTCAAAATTACATACAAATTACTATTTACTAATTTTTATTAATAGTGATAATAATAATATTAATATTTTTATTAGTATTATATGGGTATTACATATACCTAAAGATATATTCGTAAATAATACCTACATATCTATTATATGTGCGTGAATAATAATAATAATAAATATTAGTATTATTATTACTGATATTACTTATATTATAATTAATGTTATTCACATAATTAATAATTTTATAAATATTATTATTAATATTATTATTAGTGTTATTATTAATTTTATGCATATATATATAGGTATTACTTACATCGTAGAAAAATTTACTTGCAATTTTTTATTATCAGGAAAATTTACATACAAATTTATATTTATAGATAATATTTAATATTTATTAATAATAATAAATATTAATACTAATATTAATATTATTGTTGATATTATGAATATTAATGTTAATACTATATCACTAATATTATTCTTATCATTATTAATAGTTTTAATATTACCATTCGTAGACATTAATTTCTACGAATCTATATATGGATAATATTTTATTAATAATATTACTAATAATATTATTACTGATTTATTAATAATAATTGTAATAAGTATTAATATTATTATTGTTATTAGGATTATAGTTATTAGTATTAATAATTTTATAAATATAATTAATATTTTTATTTTTATTAATACTATTGATATTTTAATTAATATTAATTATATTATTTTTAATAATAATAATATAATAATAATAATATCATTTTAATATTAACGGTATTATCAATATTATTAATATTAACGGTAGACATAATTTCTTATTATCAACAAAAATTTATCTTTTTTTACAAAAATATTCCGTAAATAAATGTAATTTTTTACAATGATAAATGTAAGCTTGAAGTCAATGAACTTATAATACATAAATTGTAAGTTTTCTTAATTTAGAATCGCATCACATCATCGAGTTTTTTTCAATTTTAATATCTTTTATTTTTTACTTTTATATAATTTTTCTTCTCGATATATTTTTAATTTTTTTCTTTCTACAACATTTATCATTTTTCTTTGTCTTTTGTTTGCTCAATACGTGTATATCCGTTAAAAAAATTCCTTTCCTGAGCTTTTATGAAAGTGCTGGAGCATTTTAAAATGTATGTTTTTTTCCTAGTATGACATCACAACATCAAGAAAAACTTTTCCAAAAAAAAGTGTCAATGCAAAGTGGTCAAATCCTTTGGTTGGTAAACAGCACACGATTTCAACATTTTGGGAATTGGAGAAAAATTAACATCTCCCAAGCAGATGGCATATGGTTAAAACATTGAGATAGAAACAAAACCTTATTCTCAGTTAATTCAGGTCAGTGCCCTATGTTGCACACAACGCTAAACTCAACTATATTTCAACTACTTTTGTTCAACTGCTCTTTAATTCATGTAAATGCATGCTATGACACAAATTTAGAAGACGTGACCAACATGCATATCTTTCGTTATCACCGATGCATGCTCTCAGTTTCTTCATACACATGACTGTGAGTGGCTGTCCAACCTCTTCTACCTTCCACCATCTTTCTGCTTTATAACTTTCAACCTCAAAACAATCTCAGTTTTTGTTCACCTTCCCTAGTAACATTCAATGGAAAGCCAAGACCCTCCACCCTTCCTTTTCACTCCCTCGTCAATCATGCAAAACCCTTTGGAACCTCAAGGCTTGCATAATGACATAGACTGGGTTAACCTTTTCTCTGGCCACAACAATTTCCTTGGGGATGCCAAGGCCACCATGGAATACGCTTCTTCTTCTTCATCATCATCCTCGTCTTCATCATCCTTGTCCTGTGCTTTGATGGCAGAAAATGGTGCTCACGTGGATGAAAAGAATGATAAAGATAAAAGGAAAGGAGGCAGAATGAAGAAGACAACACGACCCAGGTTTGCGTTTCAGACTCGAAGTGCAGATGATATTCTGGATGATGGTTATCGTTGGAGGAAATATGGGCAGAAAGCCGTGAAGAACAACATGCATCCCAGGTGCGTTATAAACCAAGTTACCTTTCTTTCACGTCGCATGCATGCACGGTTATGTTTATCTAATTTACTCTCAAAGGAGGAAAATAAACATTATACACGAAGAGAATGGTATTAATTTCTTGGTGAAGTGATATTACTCTTTTATTATATACCGAATAAATAAAAATTAGCATGATGAATTATGTATGTATAAAGAAACTGCACCAGCAGAAACTTACTGGGTTGCATGCATTGCTGCAACACCAATTATAATCTTAAAGATTAAATTTTAACTTCAAAATTACAAAAAAGGTTCTTCATCTCAAATATATGTATACTTGGATCTGGAATAAAAGAAAGAAAGAGATGAAATAATAGTAAAAATTAAGAAAAACAGAAAAGTCAAAATATATTTTTAGTATGGGAAAATAATTTTACGTATAAAAATAATATAAAGTTAGTAGTTAAAAATATTTATAATTAATTAAATATTAATTTAGAAACTAGTTTATAAATTTTGTTAATAATAAAAAGTACTCTATACATTAATAATTTTTTAATTTTTAAAATAATATTTAATTTAATCAATATAATAATTAATTATTTTTTAATTTTATAATTGATTTCTACATTAAAAATAATTTATCTGACTATTTTCATGGCAGATTTAATTGGTGATTTTTTTTCTTATTTAAAAAATTGTACAACAAAGACTAGTGAAAATAACTTATTTTATTTTTGTTTATAAACTTCTGCTAATAAATAAAATAAAAATATCTTCTCAAACCAAAACGAAAGGATTTTATATTACTAATAACTTATAAGCAATCATATAGATTCTTCCATTCCACAAAAAATTTATTCAATTATCTAAGATGGTTAGATTTAGTTTATTATAGATCATGAAGACCTTGGCATATTCACACCCCAAAATGAACATTAACATTAACTTTTTAGCGAATTGTTACAACTTTTACAACGATTAACTTGTTTGTATATAACTGATTGATGGTGCATATAAACATATTTTCATTTTGTATTGGACCATAAAGAAGCTACTACCGTTGCACGCATCATACGTGCAATGTGAAGAAACAGGTGCAAAGGTTATCCAAAGACACAAGCATCGTGGTGACCACTTACGAGGGAATTCACAATCATCCATGCGAAAAGCTCATGGAAACCCTGGCACCTCTTCTTAAGCAAATGCAGTTTCTCTCTAGGTTAGGTTCCAACAACAACGCTTCTCCTGCTTCTCTGCTGTAGCCACACATGCAAGCATATGTGTATGGATTTACACAAGTATATGTAATGTAACTTCATCTATAAAAAAAAACTACATCTATCAAGAACACAAGTTTCATTACCTGTATTTAGGATCTTAATTTGCTTTCTAATTAATCAATTGGTGTAATTGAGATGTAAAATGTACTGCAAAGAATGATATATGGATAGATATTGCCAATTCTTATCTGTCCTTAGCAGGGCTTTGTCTACTTAAATATGTCATTACAGCCCTTCTTTTATTTTACTTATCTTTTCTAAAAATGCATGTAAATGTTGAAAGGGAGAGATAAAAAATACAATTGGGGTTGGGGATAGGAAGGAAGAAGGATATTGTACTACCAGGTGGCCGAGAGGCCGAATGGTTGACAAGACCGGGTGAACTTGGAAGCTGGTGATAAATCCACAATTAACTGTAACTAAACCAGTTTAATCTTAAGCTATGATTAAAGCACATTTGAACCTTCATCTGAGCTCAAAAGCAGGTCCATGACAGTTGAGGCCCAATACAAAGTTATAAATATTAAAGGAAACTCTCAGAGGTAATTTTTCTGATCCTTAACTTACCTGCATATCGTACTCGGACTGACTTGAGCGTCGGAGCACCTTTGCAGATATCCCACCCCGCTCATCTTGGAGAAGGAATCGCCAGACGGAGAACTACTGAACACAGGAGCTGGGAGAACGAGAAGACGGAAACTACAGGAGTCACTCTAAGAGGAATCCGACCTTGTAAGAACATTTTTGGCACCCACCATGAGATCGGGAAGAAACCCCTTTACAGTGTCCACATGGTAACAACAAGAAACATGACGGGAAACGACAAGAATACGCACACAGGAGAAACCAGCTAGCCAGATCCCATGATAAATCGAAAATAAACCGCAAGCGATGGATCCGTCCGAGTCATGATAGCTACAAAACACAAATGAATTAAACATCATTAATGTAACTCATACAAGAGAAAATATAAGTTACATACTCATAAAATATTTCCATCTCTAGGACGACCCATATAAGGCTACCAACTTTCTTATCGTCAACTTATATAGGAGATGGTAAAAAACAAGTATTGCCCAATCCATAGCCGACATCGCCGACCTCGGCCAAGTACCAAGGGTTGTGAGGTTTGGGGTTCGTGGAAGGGAAATTTCGTTTGTCCTTCCGTATTATAAAAATAGTCTCGACCGTCAGGTTCTACAAATATTTTGAAGTATCTCTCCTTAAAAGATCTGTATGAGGTGGTATACGCCACAAATCGAACGCTACCCGACTGACTCGACAACGACAACCAACTCACCGGAGTACTCGGTGCATTCTCCCGACAATGACAGACTTGGTTGGTATAACTGTAAATGTCAACCATTACCGCATCTACAAGAGAATCTTCTTTAAGAAAAGAGTTTTTCGACATAAAATTATCCAAGGCATTAGAATCCCTGAAACGGGTAGGAATCTTCAAAACACGTGGATCAACCCACAAATAGCTAAGACCCTCAAGTTCCTGTTTGACCGACCGTCCTGAACTACTTGTATTTCCCGTACTACCAGATGAAGGGTGACATCAAACGACTCAACATTAATAACATTATTAGAAGAACTTGTTGAGGACATCACTAACCTTGGTTATACACAAACAGCGAAAAGTAAGGCAGACTCGGCACTCAGAGCACTAAGAACCCTTAAAGATGCACATGCAAAACCCTTCTTCCTTCTAATGACGCGCTATTTATAGCAATTTATTGATGAGAGAGGCCATGGTGTTGTCCCTTCGGAGCCATTGGATTCATATCATCTTACCGTTCATATCACCCAGAATTCAAAACGACAATCAATCTCAATCGTCAGATCTATCTGAAAGCACAGTACTTGTCAAAACGACAATTTTACGAAAAAGTAAATGGAAAAAGTAAACGTCGCATCGCTACGATGCATTTAATACCTCTGATTCATCTCAGGAACTGCAACGACCATTTTTTCGAGTCTTCCAAAATCCATTTCTTTGAGCTTGGGGGGCTAATGTACCGATAGGGTACCGTACGAGCCTGTCTCAATTACTAAGATCGGCCGATTACCAGTTTTATAGAACATAACTTAATATTAAACACAATAAAAGAGCAATTACATTTAATGTTGAATAAGTCAATGCACACTCCAAGAAATATCCATAACGTAATTATATGTTTTCTTATTTTTAGGAACCCCTATGCATGTTAATTGACAACTGACATTTACATCAGTTAACAACTGATTTTCAGCCCATAAGGGTCAGAGTCCTCAAAGCAACCTACAAATACAACTCTAAAGACAAAAGTAAGGTACGTTTTCCACATTTTACTAGAGTACACCTAAATCATAACATTGACTTGAGCATCGAAGTACAATCGCATATACCCTCGACTAACGGAACATTAACAGTGAAGGAGAAAAGCTTAAAAAAAACTCAAAGACTACCAACACGTCAGCAGTCATGTGCTTGACGACCAATATTACCCGGGTCCCTTTATTTCATACAAGTACAGTTAATTAATTAATATATTATTTTATTAATATTTTTAACATAATTATTATTAAAATTTAATAGTTTTTGACAATTATGTTTAACACTTAATTTAAGGACTCAAATCGCTATGCTATGTAGGAGAATTTATGATTTTGGTGTAGAATATAAAGTTTTACATTATTACTATAATTAAACGTTAAAATGATATGCATTTTATTATATTATAAATCAGAGTAAATATTTCAAAAGTTAATTTTTCACCTATTAATTAATTATATATATATATATATATGTATGTATGTGTGTGTACGTACATATAAAAGCTGTATTTCTTTCTCAATGTCTATTTGGCATACTTTACAGCACAAATGCAAGAAATTGTGACCCATTAAATTACCTGTTTTTATCTGTCACATAATTTATATTTAAATTATTTCTATTTTATAATTTACTCTATTTTAGATTTATTTTCAATTAACTTATAATTAAAAATAATTTATACCGATTTTTACATTATGAATTATAAATTACAGTATAATTTCAATACTTAAAAATATTATTTAATATGAATAGTGATGATATATAATTTATTATTTTACCATAAGTATTCTGAGCATAATCTAAACATTGGTTTTTTTATCCATAATTAAAAAAATACCATTAAATACTATTCTTCTGGTTTTTTCCACACAGGATGAGTGATGATGATCATTGCAGGAAGGGGTGCACGTGCGACACGTATCACGATTCATGAAGTGTCGGGTGAGGGACACACGCGTGTCAGTAGCAGCATCCACGTACTGGCATATTAGGACAAGCGTTCCATTTACCTTTTGCTATAAATCGGTTATGCACCTGTTATGTTTTTCACAGCGCCAGTGTTAAGCGTATCGTTGAAAACTAAAAAATGTCGCAGTTGTTGGGTAAAGCGACGAACTTCGTGTCGGAGAAGATAAGCGAAATGGCGAAGCCAGAGGCGAGTGTGAGCGACGTGGACTTCAAGCGCGTGAGCAAAGATAGTATGGAGTACTTGGTGAAGGTCGCTGTTCGTAACCCTTATTCAACTCCGATTCCCATCTGTGAGATCAACTACTCTTTCAAAAGCGCGTCCAGGTACCCTTTCTTATTGTTACATCACTGTAATAAAAAACTGGTGTAGGTATTTAAGAAATATAAGATTATTAAGAACCAACATAAAAATGCATGCGTGTGAACAGTTGCTAAATGCATTTTCAATAATATTGTAGTTTTTTTAATGTTTTTGTGTTGTGTGGTGAAGGGAGATAGCATCAGGGACAATTCCGGACCCAGGATCTTTGAAGGAAAAGGATACGACCATGGTGGATGTCCCAGTTAAGGTTCCATACAGCATATTAATGTCTTTAGCAAGGGACATTGGTGCTGACTGGGACATAGACTACCAACTGGATCTTCGTCTCGTTATTGACCTTCCTGTCATTGGCAACTTCACCATTCCTCTCTCTCACAAGGGAGAGATCAAGCTTCCAACCCTCTCTACCATCTTCGCCTAGCCACACCACAAAGCTTCCCACAAACTAAATAAATGCACTCCACAATGCACACCAACATCATCATGTGTTTTCCTTTTATATGTAACTTAACTTTCCACCTTTCTGCATCTTCTCAAACTATGTGTATACATGGCCTTATAATAATACTACTCTTCATATATATGGTTCTGAATTTCATGTAAGAAGACATATAATAATATTTAAATCAATTTTAAACATTGTAATAAAAAAAAGAGTAGGGGGATGTAGCTCAGATGGTAAAGCGCCATGCGAGAGGTACGGGGATCGATACCCCGCATCTCCATTTTTTTTTTGTTTTCCTATTTGGCTATGTTTCTTCTTCCTTGCTATTTTTCTGATTAAAAACAACATTTATAATTTTATGTAATTTAAATATTAATCATCTTACTGTGAATATGATTATCCTTGGTTATTTAAAAAAATGATCAAATAAGTTATGCAAAATTTGTAAATATGGTACATTAATAATGTGTTGATTAAAAATACCATAGACAAGTAATAAATCTTTGTAAGAAGAGAAACACAGACATTTTTTAATGTTTTCCGTCAACACACAGTAGTGATGATCACAAGATTTGAAAGTAGTTGGTGAATCCAATTTGTGTTTCCCTTCCCTTCAATTCCCCTCGCTCTGAACTGCACAATGGCGTCTTTGTTGCGAGCCAGAAACGCTTCTCGTGGTTCTATGGCGAGTCTTCTCCGTTGCTTCAGCAACGTTCCCGAGAACACCGTCTATTCGGGTCCCACGGCGCAGAACTCGAACAAGCGAGTCACGCTCAGGCACTTGAGCGAGAAGCACCGATCGTCCCAGCCCATCACCATGGTCACCGCTTACGATTACCCCGCCGCCGTTCACCTCGACACCGCCGCCGTCGACATCTGTCTCGTAGGCGACTCCGCCGCCATGGTGGTCCACGGCCACGACACGACGCTCCCCATCACGCTCGACGAGATGCTTGTCCACTGCCGCGCCGTGGCCCGCGGGGCCAAGACGCCGCTCCTCGTCGGGGACTTGCCTTTCGGGACCTACGAGTCCGATCCTAATCAGGTGGTGTTGATGCGCATGTGATGTTTGTTTAATTGTTTCAGTCATGGTTGAATGTTTTTAAGTGTTGCAGGCGGTGGATACAGCGGTTCGGATTTTGAAGGAAGGTGGAATGGATGCCATAAAACTTGAAGGAGGGTCTCCTTCCAGAATTGTTGCAGCGAAGGCTATTGTTGAGGCTGGAATTGCTGTCATGGGCCATGTGGGTCTTACTCCTCAGGCCATTAGTGTTTTAGGAGGGTTTAGACCTCAAGGAAGAAATGTTGCCAGTGCTGTGAAGGTCTCTCTCTTCGTCCATCTATTTGGGAATTGATTCATTTTATTGTTGTTCTGAAACTGAAAGGAAGGTGTGTGTGTGTGTAGGTTGTAGAGACTGCATTGGCTTTGCAAGAAGCAGGGTGTTTTTCTGTTGTTCTGGAATGTGTGCCTCCGCCCGTTGCCGCCGCAGCAACGGCAGCCCTTCAAATTCCCACAATTGGAATTGGTGCTGGACCCTTTTGCAGTGGACAGGTCAGTTGGATTGATTTCCCTTTTTGCTAGGGTTCTGTGATTAAGATGAGTTTTTTTCTTTTTCTTTTAGTAAAAGATGAGTGCTAGCAAGATTTGATCTTTGCTTTAAGCTGTTTACTGTTTCATCATGTTGCTGTGTTGGACTTTATTGAGTTCGAGAATATGTTTAAATTGGTCTTCAGTATCTTCCTTTAATTAGAAACTAGTCTCGTGAATTACTAAATTATTATTCATCAAATCTGCAAGTACACTTTTTCATGATTGCCCTCCTACGTATCAATTTTTCTACTTAATTTTAATCGATTTCTTTTACATCTACTTTAACAGTAAATTATAAAAAGTTTGGTCATATTTCTAATTTCACTAATTTTATTTCTGTTATTATTTCAATAAAATAAATAAATTTTGCTATGGCTAGAATTTTGTTTCTATTTGATTATCTTTCTCATACAAAACAACACTATTTATTCTGTTTTGTCATCTATGTGTTTGTCCTCTTCATCTAATATTTAGTTTATTTAAATATATATTTTTTATATTACGTAGAACTAACCAATTATAAAATAAAAATCTTTTAATTATTTTATTACTAGAAATTTTATTTATTTATTTACTTAAAAAATTTGTACTTGTAAAATTATAAATAATTTTTTAATATCTATTTTAAACAAAATAATAGTCAATAAATATAAATATGATTGAATTTTGATAGGCGATGTTATGTTGATACGTTTTTGTAGCTTCATAAATTTCACTTTGCAATAATTTTTAAGGATTGTCATTCTTAATCAAGTTCAATTCTTAAATTGATTCGGATGACAGTGTGCTAAAGTGAGTTCAACCATCAATAATTAACTGAGCTTACGTATCGAATAATCGACTGAGTGGATATAGTATTAATTGAGTTCATTTGTCTGAAAATCAAGTCTGAGGATGATATGGTTTTAACTGAGCTCACTTATCCAAAAATTGAGGATGATATGGTTTTATGTTCATCCAGGACTGTGCCAATAGACTTTCACCAGATCATTTGCTTGGCTTATTAGACTTTATGCAAGCACCAGAGCTTGAGGGGTTGTGTGTCGATAGGTTATCAGTTGATTCTATGGATCGATCAATTCAGACCATAATTTGGGTCAATATCCAGATTATTAAATTGTGCCAAGAAAATCAACATAATAAAAACAGAACAATAGAATTAAGGAAATAAGAGGGAAAATCTAATTGTGACCTTAAAGGGGAAAATCTCACTATAGATAAAGAAGACAACACCACCTTAGAGAAATAAGACACTAATATTAAATGTTTTAGTTTAAGGAGTATTCTAAATTCTTGGCTAGAGCAGGATTCTTGTTTGATTATCCCTTGGTCATTTTCAGATAATTGAACACAGCATTGTTTGAGTTTCAATTTTACATTTGTTTTTCTTGGGAAGAAACAAAAGAAACCTTTCGGGGTAAAAGGGAAAGCAGAGGATTTATAATTTTGTTTCATTGTTTACTCAGGTGCTGGTTTACCATGATCTGCTTGGTATGCTACAACACCCCCACCATGCAAAGGTATTTCTAGCATCTCTTAACCTTTTTTTTTTTTCTTTCAAACATTATGGGATTCATAGCTAATTTTGAGGTGATGAATTTTTTTAGGTTACTCCAAAATTCTGTAAGCAGTATGCACGTGTAGGAGACGTCATCAATAAAGCCTTACTGGAGTATAAGGAAGATGTTACAAATGGTTCGTTTCCTGATGCTCACCATAGCCCGTACAAAATAAGCAAGACAGATGCAGATGTTTTTTCAAATGAGTTGCAGAGGTTAGGTTTGGAAAAGGCAGCATCTGCAGCATCTGAAGCAGTTCAGAAGATGGATACGGCTTAAATGACATAATTAAAATCACTTCAGTTTTTTTTTTTTTATCTTTATATTTTTGTTGATCAAGGCCAATGCAAAAATGTCTTGATGTTTATTTTTTGTTGTCCAATATCATATGGAATTTCTACAATAAACGTCTGTTTTGAAGTAGTGTAATGGAGCAAAATCTAAACTAGATGATTTTTGTTGTTCTTATTCTCTATTGCTTTAATTGGTTTAGTTTTTTTTTTTTTTTACATATCGATGCTCTATGCACTTAAGATGCTTACTTTATATCTTTATATCCATATTGATTTAGTTTATACTGGGGAGAAAAGTCTGGGGTTTCTTTATTGTGTACCTCCTTCATATGAAAGATACAGCTAATGATTTGAGCCAAGATTCTTTATTTTTGTTTTTGAAGATGTGAAACTATATATTTTTATATTTTATATGTCAATTCAGATAATTTTTTTATAATAAATGTTAGGAATGATATTAATTTTTGAGCAAAATCATTTTATAAGTCAATTCAGTTTTTTTATAATAAATTATAGGAAGGATAATTGATTTCTTATTAATGTAACCGACTTATTTCAAATCAAAATTAAATCAATTCTAAAGAAACTTTTACAATATTATTATAAATTCTAGGAATGATTTTTTTTCTTTTATATTTTTTCTCCTCCGTTTAAATCTACATATAAAATTTATTTTCTACACTATAAAAAAATAATTTAACTTGCTCTTATAAAAATAAAAAAAAGAATTTAAGGACCAAAAACAAATGGTTAGAAAAAACTGAAAACTAACAAATCTTTGCAGGAATTAAAAGAAAACAGAGTTGGGAACTAAAATTATATTTCAATTTACAAATTATACATATATATAAAAAAATTTGGCATCAATACTGGAAGAAGTTATCTTGGTTTAGTGATCAATGGAGTTAATTTTTTTGAGTCAGATGTCCAAATCTTATTTCTTGCATTTATTGCATGGAGTTGATTTCTCTCTTTTAGTAAGTATATTTTTCCTCTACAAGTTGTCAGAAAATAAATTATGGTTCCCATGCTATACCATTGGAAATTGATCTCAACTATACCATGCACAAGGTATTTATTGGCAAAGATGTGTGTGAAAAAAGATTGTATTACGTTGAACATTATTTATTTGTACTTTTATTTTTATACAGGGTTAAAAAAATTACCAGATCCAGATTTGATACATAAGTATGTTACATAGAAAGATCAATTTGAATTTTGAATAGGGTTTAGTGTTCTAAATTAAGTTTTTCTTTTCCTTATTGGTTATTATTATAGAGCTAACAGAGTTATTTTTCTAATTTTTATAGGCTAAATTCGGTAATTGCAATAAGCATAAGTAAAAATACATAGGTATTGAACAAAAATATAAAAGAAAAATGATGTAAGTTACATCTGTGCTATTTTGTTTATCCTTTTTGGTTAAAATTATATAAGGAGTATCCAAAATGATCCTTTTTCTAAGTATCTGCAGCTAGATACCTTCATCAGGTTACGTAAAGAATCTAATATTTCCAAGTAATATACTGAACTATTGTAATTTAAAGCTTCATCTGCACCATTTTCAACCACTTATTCACATAATCTTTTAAGCCAAATCCACGGCTAGGCCTTAAAATTTGCTTGAACAATGCCTTTTTGGGAACATTCCAGTGCTCCACATG
The DNA here is from genome assembly GCA_013389735.1 of Phaseolus lunatus. Classification (NCBI taxonomy): domain Eukaryota; kingdom Viridiplantae; phylum Streptophyta; class Magnoliopsida; order Fabales; family Fabaceae; genus Phaseolus; species Phaseolus lunatus. Next base: position 47,852,210 of record CM023866.1, read on the forward strand.
CCTGAAATTTTTCATAGATATTTAGATGATTGATCAAATGATAGGACTGAAACCTTCACAAATGACAGTTTTTATCACCTGCATACTTTTCCAGATTGTGCATCAAAATAGTATTCTGTGTATCCAGTTGCTGCAGCATATATCAACGTGGTCAAATTTCATTGCATTTAGTATGAATTATGATAGTGTATGCAGATAAAGCTCGATATGTACCAGAAAGAATGGGCCTCCAAGGAAAGGACAAGATACAACTGAACCGCCAGTGGCCAATTCCTTTATCCTGTCATGGAAAAATATGTACAAAAGCAATGTCAGCATTTTGAAGAAATGGCAAACAGGTAATAAGAAACATGGAAATTTTTATTGAGTTTCTAAATCCATGTTTAGTAGAAAGCAAATGCAATGAACACAATATGCTCTTCTTGACTAGGAATAAGACTTTTAAAACTAAAAATGTAGGAAAATGAAAATTTATCCTCACTTCAAAATCTTCCCACTTCATAAGCTTCATGTTTGACATCTCCAGAAGGGACCCAAAATTAGTGCAGTTCCTTTTGAAACGCTGAAGCCCTTTAAATGACCCTGCTGGATCCGCAAATTCACAATCCTCTTCATAAGCATTTAGTGTCAGATCTCCTGATGGTTGAGAAGAACAGATTCACCATGTGAACTGTCTGATGTATAATCAAATTACTAACTAGTAAAATTAGTTTGGTTTTATGCTAGTCAAGTGCTCATTGTATGAAAAGCAATGATTTGGAGGTTACCATGGATGAGATAACATTCTCTAAGCCAAAATTAGCTTATACACAACCTAAAAACAATAAGAATTTAGAAAATTAAACCTTATTTCATTTCGCTCTCCAACAATTGCTTGTGGGGAAGTTCTAAATATAATGATATTGTCTTGGCCTGCAACTAGACAGATGCTTTAGGGAACATTATGAAAGTTAAAGTTGTTCTTATTTTTAGTTAATATATCACCTTTAACATATCCTTTCAATTTGAGATTAATTTAGTTAATTTGCGGATGAAATTAGATATTTATAGATGAATTGATAATAATTCGATAAAAGATTGTATGATAGGTTCAACAAGTTTTTGTTAAAATATGTTATGTGTATTTTAAGTTTAACCTTTACAAAATGAACCAGTTATATACTAAGAATTGATTCCAATAATTTCTAACAAACAATTTACATAAAAGAGAATGAGGGACTGTACCAATACCATACAGCTTATCAACCAATCAACCACAGGAGATTAATCAGTTTAAATGTCCAATAATCATTTATAATCTCAAAAAAAATTGTGCTTATCATTAAGTCTTTAAGACTTCAGGTAGAAGATTTCCCAATGAAACATATTGAGAATTCAAATGAAATGCGATGCAGAGTTGTTAGTGAAGAAAGCATACGTTGAAAAGGAATAGATGGTCCATTATGAGGGTAGTAATAACTTAAATTTCATTAATGACACATCGTTTCTGCATCAAGTTCATCTCTGATAATGAAGGGAAAGAAATTGGAATTGAGCCAGAGAAATTGTGCAAATGGGTATGGGAAAACCTGTGACAAAATAGGATCTTTGGAAGTCTTCTTTGATGGTGTCCACAACTGCAGCTCGATGAATGGTCTGAAGAAGCCGCTGAGGAGGAGGTTCCTCAGTAGTTGGTGAACGGAAAACGGAGGCTGCAATGCCAAGAAGCTCAGAACTATACCATGCAAGCTTGAGAAGGGCATTGTTCTGTGGTTGTTGTGACTCTTCATTTGGGTTAGTTCCACTGCATCGAAACCTGTGAATTCTAAGGTTGTGATCGTGTTGTTTGGGAGGAAACATCAAAGTGCTACCATGAATTCTGTTGATTGAAGTAAAGGCAGTTAATGCCATGGCAAGAGAATCGAAGTGGCAGTTGCTAGTTTCTACCTGCGATTTCTTTAAATATCTACGCTTCAAATTAATGATAGCCACACAAAAAAAACACGACAAAGCAAATTATTCTCTTCTTTTTTTCTGATTCTGGGATCACCACTCATGCATAGTTGCAAGTTAAATGTTACTAGTTTACATATTATCTTAACCCTTAAATACATTTTTTATTTATTTATTTATTTTAATCCCTTAATTAATAAAATGTTCAAGTTGTTTAGTTTTAGAAATATTACAATATAACCTTTTCCTTCAATTTTTACAAATGTAACATCTGTCTCTTTTTATATCTTAAAATTAATATCTTTAGTTTTATAAAATATGTTGTTTATAAAGTACCTTTTATATATATATATATATATATATATATATATATATATATATATATATATATATATATATATATATATATATATATATATATATATATATATATATATATATGTGTGTGTGTGTGTGTGTGAAAATAACTAAGTAAAAAGTGGTCACGTTTTTAAAAAATATTAAGTTTGATTGAATATTTTATTAATAGCGAGATTAAATTGAAGAGGATAAATAACTTTTTTCTTAATTAATGATATTTTAATTTGGGTAATGAGAAATTAATATTTTTATATATATAATTTGAATTAAAATAAATACATAAGATTATTTTAACTATTGTTAAATTTTAAAATATTGAATTTAGTTTAAAAATAATTTATGCAGAGTATAATGTATAACTTTATGGTATTTTGATTATTAATTGTGTTTTTACTCTTTCAAACATGGGATATTTTTTTTAAAAAATTATATTTTTTAAATATAATTTTTTATCTCATAAAATTATAATTTTATGTATTTAGTATTATTTAGTTATCATATTAATATCAGTTTAACTATAATTAAATTTTAAAACCTTAAATAGGTGTTTTAACTGATTAGATGATAATTCTAAATTTATTTTTAGGACGATAATTCTAATTTTAAAAACATTGCACCTTAGTATGAATGCAATGGACAATTTTTGGTGTGCTCAATATTCTGATATCATTTTTTCCTCAAGAACATAACTATTTGTTTAGGTAATAATAATAAGCGAGCATCATTACCTAAATATGAAGATAGATGAATATTCCTCTACAATAATATTTTATTAATTATCTGTTACTAACTTTGTTATCTAAAAAAGTTATAACTTTTAAACAAAAAATAGTAAAGAGAAAATTGAATGTAAAAAGTAAATACATACAAGTCATTTTTTTAATGACTTCGTTTCAAATTCAAAATATAATAAAGATTTAAAATCAAGTCAATCCACAAAGTAATCTTAATTTAGAAGAAAAAACCAATATTATATAAAGAGAAATCAACAAATACTATATTTTTTTTAATATTAGTTTCAAAGATAGAATAAAATTAAATATTAATTTACAGTTTTAATATTATCAAAACTTTATCTTTTCATTAATTGGTGATGATAAATGTTAATTTTTTTAATGTTATGTTTCTTTTTAAATTGATGACTTAATTAAATTAAATCTTTTCAATAATTTGTTTTTATTCAAGTTAGTCCTAACTGTTAAAGCTGGAATTATCATATTTTAATAGCTATATTTTTACTAAATTTATTTTAAATTTTTTATTTTACTTACTAAATATATATTTATGCGTATAAACTTAAAATGTGGAACAGTTAATTCTAAAATGTGATGTTTCTATTTTTTTATAATGGATGTGTACTTATCATTTTTCTTCAATATTGCACAGGTAAAAATATTTTAAAAAAAATTACACATATGATAACATGTATATTCCAGTCATGATTATGGAAGATTTCAAAAATTCATTAACAGAATCAACAAATGATCCCAATTTTAGTTATCTATAGTTAAACTTTTGCTTAATTCTAATAGAATAATAATTAAAAGCAATATATAATAACATGATATATATATATATATATATATATATATTATTAAATATTTTTTAAAATATATTTAAACATGTTAAATTTAAACAAAATTCATGTATATTTATTTTTTAATATTATTTGATAATTTTATATTAATATAAATTAAAGTTTTAATATAATAAATAAGTTCAATAAAATTGAAATTAAGAAAAATATATATTTTTAAAATGAAAACTACAATTTGACATTTAAAATTGGGAAATAAGTTTGATTTAAACTTTTACTTTTTTCAGTCATGATAAGTACTTATCATTCTTCTTTTTTTTTTTTAAAGATGTTGGCATGGTATGCAATAAGTACTCATTAATAACTAGTTTCTTCATTCTTCAATTATTAATTATCAATATTTAATTTGTGTTTAATGTTTTTATACTTTTAATTAATTAATTAATATATGTTTATAAAATAAATTTAATCATAAGAAAATGTAAGGTTGAACATGACTTTGACCGTAACTTGATGCTATATTGTCCAAAACTCGTTAGATCATTGATTTGGTTGGAGCATCATATCCTCCTAACAACTTATAAGTTGGTCAAAGTAATAAATATTCCTAAAATAATAGTTAAATATTAAAAATATAATTTTTATGATATTTTAATTTTTTTTATTGCAACTTCGATGAAAAATATTATTTATTGGTTTTAATTATTACTTAAATTTGCCTTGTTCTGGAATTTTCTTCTAAGGAAAAATTTATATATAGGTTATTTAAGAGGAAGATGGCAAAACCAAATTAAAAGTGGTCAGTGAAAAAGTCTTCACTTTCCCAAAGCACAAGGTAAGTAATTAGAATTATTTTTTGGTGCAAATTACACACTTCACCTAACTTATACCATCACAAATGGGAATGACCCAAAAACCTACTTCACATAACTATTTATAGTAATTTATTGTTTAAAAAATGAGTTGATATTCTTATACTTTTAATAAAATATTTTTTAGTCTACAATTTACAGCTAAAAAATTATTAAAAATATTGTAGGTTTTACAGTGAATAAAAATAATGTTCTTATTGAAAAATTATTATCATTCTAATAACCGCTTTTAATAAATAATATATTTATCATTCTTAGTTTTTATAAATAAATCTAAAATTATAATTATTTCTAGACAAAAAAAAACTTTTATTTGGCTATAATGTTCGAAAATGCTTCATTTTGATTAAATGACACATAATTTCAATATAGGATTTTTTTTAATAATTTAATTTTCATTTTGATAAAGAATATTGAAAATCACAAATGGTTAAAAGTTATTTAGGTAGTGATTAAACATAATTAAATTAACATGTGTGTGTTGTGTTGGAAATATAGAAGATATCTATAAGAAGTAAATACACTTGATATTTTCTAATATAATATATTAGAAAGCAGACTTTAATTGTTTTTAAAATTAAATAAAAGTATTATAAAATAAAATTACACTAGATATCGAAAAAAAAAACGTAAATATCTTCTTTTAAGTAAATAATAAATTAAAACAAACATTGGTAGGGCTCAGGTTTTTCTCCCACTGTATGAAGAATTGGTCACACGAGAAAAAAAAATGTACAAATATAGAAAAATATTTTTTTTATATCTTTGTTTTCAATATATATATATATATATGTTCTTTATTTTTAACAAAAATTTATGAAAATTGCAAAAAATTTCAAGTCTTATTTCTTAATTTGAGTTTACACTCGTAATTTTGTAATAAAAAAAAACTAATAACACTTGTTTAAATACACTTTTTATTATCCATTAAAAGTTATTAAAAACAGGTAAAATTAATCATCTAACCCTAATGGGTACTCTGGGGAGGTTGGGGAAACTTAGTCAAAGCGCAGGAATTTCTGAACAATAACCAGAAACGAATTCGCGGACTCATTGCTATTAAAGTCAACAAACTTTAAGTAACATGGGCCCCACCCACACTGCTACCTACATAGTCACACATTAAGTCTTAAACATCATAAATAAACCATAACACCACACCACAAATAACAACACATCAGACAGCTTTTGTTTTCCAACACTAACCTAAACTCCATTTTCCATTTTGAGCAGCCATGGTAGATAGGGAGCAAGCAAGACCCTTGGCCCCAGCAATAGAGCGTCCAAGCAGTGAAGAAGATGACACCTCTCTTCAACCCCAAAAACAAGCTCACAAAAAACTCATCAAACGATGTGCATGCCCATTAATCTTTCTACTTCTCCTAGCAATAGTCATCATAGTTTTGATCTTCACAGTATTTCGTGTCAAGGACCCTGTGATCACCATGAACGGTGTCAAAATCACAAAGCTGGAACTTTCCAACACCATGACCCCTCAATCCGGGGCCAACATGTCCTTAGTCGCAGATGTACCCCAACGTTGCGTCCTTTAGGTATAGCAACACCACCACGAGTTTGTACTATCGTGGTATCATGGTTGGGGAGGCAAGAGGACCGCCAGGGAGGGCCAAGGCTAGAAGAACAATAAGGATGAATGTAACCATTGATGTGATCGCGGATCGTGTGGTTTCTAGCCCGGATTTCAGAACGGATCTGGGTTCAGGGTTGATGACTATGAGTAGCTTCTCTAGAGTTCCGGGGCAGGTGAAGATCTTGAACCTGTTTAAGAGACATGTTGTCGTGAAAATGAACTGCTCCACCACTTTTAATATCTCAACACAGGCTATTAAGGAGCAGAGTTGTTTGCGGAAGGTTAAACTTTAGGGGTCCATTTGTAGATGTACTTTAGTTTAGTTTAGTTTCCTTGAATATACTTGTATAACTATTATAGCAAAAATAATGAGAAGTTTTCTATGTTGTTCGGTTTTGAGATTGTGGGGATGTTTGTTTTTCCTCATTGTAAATAGTATTGGGGTTTTGGAACTTCTGGGCAAGCATAAGGACTGCAATATTGAAGTATGGATGTCCCAGTGAGTGATTTTTTTATAAAAAAACTATTATGTTAGATATTTCTACTAAACTTTACATCTAGATTGATATCTTATATGAAAGAATTAAGTCAAAACCTATAGAATAAAACTTAAGAAAAATATACTTGGATAATCTATATCTATTATTAATAAAGAATTCTAAGAATATGTTAGTTCTAAAACTGCTTTAGCATATAATCACAGATTATGCAGCACTAGCAATCTCCAAGTGATAGTTGTTAAAAAAACCTTAATAGTCTATGGAATGTGATAAGTTCATGATAACAATTTTAGGGGAAATTGATGAAGATTATATAATTTCGGATCATTTGTGATAATTTCCCTTCAGTTTAGAGCTCCTAATTTATTGTTTGGAAGGGTGAAAACTTCATCTCACACTGAACATAATTTGTGTGTGGAAAGTTTCAATATTATTTTGAGCAAGTCTCTTGTTCCAACTCTAGCAAAGGGAATGGAATAGAATGCGATCGAGAATTTATGAATCAGTTGAGCTGTATATTCAAAAAAATGTTTCTACGAGCTTTCAATAATGGTGTCTCTACGTGATTGCTTGACTCTGTTTAAGCAATTAGTATTTAAAGGGTCTCTCTCAAGGACATTGAAAATATCTATTTGATTGCACTAGAAGTCAATAATCAGGGACAATACTCTAATGCTACCAGTCACTAAATCATTCTCCAAAGAAAAGAAGAAAAAAACTCTAAGAATTTGACAGAAATTATGGATATTAACTGTTATACAGTTTTAGCAATAAAAATTTCTTACCATTTAAAATTTGTTTTGAATTAACCTAACATCAAAACATTACTTTAAGCCTTGAATCTGATACATACGTGTTCTCTTCCCAATATAGCCAACTGTGACAAGAAAGGGTATACTATAAGGCTTTCAGTAACAAGGTTGAAATATAACTTGTCCTTAATTTGAAGGTATTGATTGACAATGTTACAAATGATAAAGTGGTCACATGAATAAGGTACTATGGATGGAACAATGCCTTCAGTCCTGCACCAGTGTGGAAATTAAGTAATGCTTGAAGATAAAGGATAAGAGGTTACCAACACTCCTGTGTAATAAATACAAACGGTACAAAAGAAATTTCAAATATCTGAACTTAATCTGAAACCTCCTAAATTTTTAATCAATTGGGTCAAATTCTCCTGCACCTTCCTGTATTCCCCTGTTCAGCTCCTATCAATTATGAAAGTTAGTTTTAATTTTTTTTTTAAATTTAAATAACTTTAAATAAAGCATCATATTATTTTTTTAAAATAACTTTAGTTACACTCTACACCCACATAATTCCTTTTCGGTTGCATATCTCCTTTACAATTTTATTATTCTTCATTCATAATGGTTAAGAAAGTAGTTCCATTATTTAATCATTTCAGTGTGTGTAAGAGGATTGGTGAGAAAGATTTGTTGTATTTGACTTTTTCTAAAGATTTTTTTTTTTAGTTTTGCACTTCAGTTCATAGCTTCTTTACAATTTTATTATTCTCCATTTATAATGTTTAAGAAAGTAGCTCCGTCATTTAATAGTTTAATCTTCTGTGAGGAGATTAACGAGAAGATTTATTGTATTTAAAGTTCCCTTAAAAATAAATATTTTTTAACTTTACATTCCATTTTTGCACTTTGCTGATTCTGTAGCTTCAAAAAAATGAAAAAAAAAATAATCGTAAAATAGTTACCACAAAACTTCCTCAATCACCAACGTTCATTATCAACCATTACAAACACAAACAATGAGCATTACTTGAAAATGAAAAAGAATACATCATATACTCTGGACCACATTCATAAATTTATTATTGAAAATTGAAAAAAATTCATAAATTTATTATTGAAATTGAAAAAATAATATGAAGGTGTGAAAGAAGATAGAGTTGTAGGGAGAATTTGGCTCATTTGGTATGACTTTTTTCTTTCTTTTCTTATGGTATAAGGTTTTAATACCTTAATAGGGGAGTTAATTTGAATCATGGGCTAATAATCGGTTACCCAACTCAGCTCTCTTCTTTTGTGAAGTCCATAATAGATTTAGTAACAAAGTTGAGGATACACCTTCATCCAACCCAACCAACGTTTTGAATTGAGCGAGTGAGTTCAAAATTTATGTTGAGAAGTCCAACGAATAACGTTAATTGCAACAAAAAACCCGTAGAATAGATTGCGTGTACACTACAGCTCCGGTTACCTCGGAAGTGTTGCATGATTTGTGAAACACTCCCTTTCGCTCCACCAAACATCTGTTTCTTCCGAGCCACGCCCAACTTCAAAATTTTCACCTCCCCCATCAACAAAAGGCCATCCAAACCAAACTGTCTCTTAATAACTGCAAGTAACGAAGTTCCACAGCCATGTATATTATTTAAGTGGAAGCTGATATTAAAAAGTGATAATGGAATTAAAATAAGTAGAAAGTTGAAGATAATGTACTAGAATGAAAAAGACATGGTTGACAGAGATAAAAGCAGGAGAGTGTGGTGTTTGTGTTTGATCCACGTTATGGTGAATCCAGCGAAGGAATTAAATGGGGTGTGGAAGTAGAGTGGCTCCTGAAAGCATAATAGAGGGTATTAAATGCAGCAGCTAATACCCCCACCCACCTCCTTTGGCCCTCACAACAAACACATAACACACTTACACTATTCCCTCCCCTCTCCTTTCACAAATGGAGAATTTCCCAACTCATCCTTCTTCTTCTTCTTCTCCTTCTTCTTTTTCTTCTTCTTTTTCACCTTCTTCTCTTCAATGTCCTCCTTCAACTCCTTCTCCCCTCCACCCCCCACCCCTTACTTCACCAACCTAGGCTTCGGCTACTCCATCGCCATCGCCCTCGGAGTCCTCTTCCTCATCTCCACCCTCATCCTCTCCTCCTACCTCTGCTGCCGCACCCTCCGCCACCGCAACAACAACCACCACCACCACCGCCGCCGCCGCCACAACCCCCACGCCCCTGATGGTATCGTTCTCCCGCGCGTTATCTTCGTCGCCGAGGACGACGACGACGGCGCCCGACAGAACGACGCTGTCTCCGGCCTCGAACAGGCCGTCATAAACTCCTACCCCAAGTTCCCCTTCACGAAAGACGGCGGCTACGACACCACGTGCTCCATCTGTCTCTGCGACTACAAGGATACGGAGATGCTGAGGATGATGCCCGAGTGTCGACACTACTTTCACCTCTGCTGTCTCGACCCCTGGCTCAAGCTCAACGGCTCCTGCCCCGTGTGCCGGAACTCCCCCATGCCCACGCCGCTTTCCACGCCGCTGCAGGAGGTGGTACCGCTCTCGCAGTACGCAGCCGATGCCAGGGGGAGGAGGTGAATTTTCTTACGGGGCTTCCGGTTCAGTGGGAAAGTCAGATGACAAATATCAGAGTAATGTTTTCTTTTCAAAATTGCAGTTTTATCTTGGATGTAATAAAAAAAAGTTTTTTTAAGCCTTAACGAGATAAAACTACAATTTTGATTAGACAGGGTCCCTGAAATCGTTTAAGAAAAATTGTATCAAAATTTTATGCAAAATGTAAATCTTCCCTGTAGAAGGGAGATGGTGGGTTTTTTTTTTTTTTTTAAATTGAGATGAAAGATGAGGAGGTGGGGGTGGGAATGTGTGTAGGATTATTGGTAAAGGACCAACTTTGTACCAAATGTTACTTTTTTAGGGAAAATTATCCGCGATCGCGTTTTGTTAGTACCATGATTTGGTAATGATTTGACATTGGATTATAGGTACTATTTTTTTGTTCTGGTTTTGTTGGTTTGACCTACTGTAGAATATCTTTGTGAGAATATTACACTGGTTTTTTTTCACTTTTATGGGGTTTTATTTATTTATTTATTATCTTTTTCTAGCTCAGAAATTGGTTGTGAACTTGTGGTGCATTTTATGTCTTCCGGTTTTAAAGTGATGGTCCCATGGGGTTGTCGTCTTGAGTAGACAGCTTGCATTTGGTGCTCATTCATTCCCGGGACAGACAAGGTTTTCTGCCTATTTCTTTTCTTTGTTTTGGGCCAATATTTATGTTGTCGTATTCGGCATGGAGAAAGTCAAATGGATTACGGATTCCAATCGTGAGATGTTTATCTAGTTTTATGCAAACCAGCTTTAGGTAGGGAATTGTATTTTAGCCTTACTTAAGCTGCACTACACATTTACTAACATTACATGAACTAACGTGGAGGTTCATGTGACGCCAGCTTGTTCTTAAAGCTGTGGCATTAACTAGTGCTTTCTATACTCAGTTGTATTTTTTTAGTTTCTTGCTATTGGCATTCCTCTAGATCTGTGCTAGAGTTGAATAATCACCACACATTGTTAATATTTTCAGCAAGTTGTGATTACCTGAAATGCAAGATAGGTTTTTGGGTGACAATCACTTTTGGCTTATTGAAATTAAGTACTTGTTAAGCAATCACTAGTTGCCTGGATAATGCACCAGAGAAGTGCCAAACTCTATTTATTAGTGCACGTAGAATATGGAAAAATCTATCTCAGTATCCTTTGTATCCAGTTGTTCATTCTGGTTTACCATGTTGTTTCTATAAATTATGAGAATATCACTTTCAATACTTTCAGCTTCAAAGTAATCAACTTTAAGGTAATTTCATGATCTGTTTTTCTGTCCTTATTTCAACTTCAGTTTTGATGCTAAGGCTGTATGAATATCTGTGTTTGAGCTGCAAATGTTCAGTTATTTGTTAATCTAAAACTGCATATATCAACTTCAAGGTGTGTGCGGTTTTAGGGCTTTGTGTCTTGTACTTTTCTGTTCTGTAAGAACGCATGAAATCTTTCAATATTCTCAGTCCAGAAGATAAGGGAATGACAAAACAGAATGTTAATACTAAGTTAAAAAAGTGGAGAAGTGTTTACTATTTTATCTTTGTACCGGGTGCTCTTGCTCTTCTCCTCTCTTTTGCTGCCATGTCCAAGTTCCTCTCCTTCAAGTCATTTCTTGGTACTGAATCTTTATACTCAAATCTGAATCCTGAGGTCCCATATGGGAATGAAAATGAAGTGATGATGGTTGAAACTGTGATTCAGAAAATTCGAGAGCAAATGGAAAAACTGAGGGAAACAAAACAGGATCCATCATCATCCCCATCTGCATTGCCGCAAGCTGCATTTCTTGCTGATATATTAGGACTTCTTGAGTCAGCAGCGACGTCTCATCAACACAATGAAGGGAAGAATCAGCAAAATGGTAGTTTCACCAGTCATCCTCTGGTGAGAAAAAAGAAACGATCAGATGAACCTGCTGATTACTTTCTGCGAGAAGAGATTCGCAAGTATGTCAGGATCAAGCCCAACAGATTAGGAAAACAAAATTTTATGGGTGCCAATGCAAGCTTCGCCAGCATAGGACATGCGTGCTTTGCCATGAAGGAAGAGCTAGAAGAATACATGGATTATGATGTTGGTGAGATCTGCAATGATGACTGGAAACTAGCTCAAAGGCTTATGGTTCATGGCTGTGATCCTTTACCAAGGAGAAGGTGTTTTTCAAGGGCCCCTAAGCTATACAGTCAGCCATTTCCCATCACTGAATCCTTGTGGAAACTCCCTGATGATAGAAATGTCAGATGGAGTCAATACCGGTGCAAGAACTTTGCTTGTCTCGCTGGCAACACCACTCCTAAGGGATTCTTCAAGTGTGCAGACTGCTTCAACCTCACCAACCATGAGATGCCCAGATGGGTGAGCCTTGAGGCTGATTCAAACCAGACAGCTGATTTCCTTATTTCTGAGGTTCTTGGACTTAAGCCAGGAGAGGTCAGAATAGGATTGGACTTCAGTGTTGGAACTGGGACTTTTGCTGCTAGGATGAGGGAATTCAATGTGACAATAATTTCAGCCACAATCAATTTTGGGGCACCCTTCAATGAAATGATAGCTCTGAGAGGACTTGTTCCTCTCTACTTGACTATTAATCAAAGGCTTCCATTTTTTGACAATACCCTGGATTTGATTCACACAACTAGGTTTCTAGATGGATGGATTGATTTTGTTCTCCTTGAGTTCATACTGTATGACTGGGATAGAGTTCTGAGACCAGGGGGTTTGCTTTGGATTGACAGCTTTTTCTGCTTGAAGGAAGATTTGTATGACTACTTGAAGGCCTTCAAAATGCTGAGATATAAGGAACTCAAATGGATGGTTGTTCCAAAGCTTGATAAAGATGACCAGGAAATGTTCTTCTCTGCTGTTTTAGAGAAGCCTCCTAGGCCATTCAGGTGATCTTCCATTATAGTGTTATTTTCTTATCTATGCAGTTCCCTCCACTTTTTAGGTTCATATTTGAGGCTCATTACTTCTGAATATTGCACAGTTGTCTTGTGTTTTGTGTTCATAAATTTCTAGAAATGACTGTTTAAATCATACATGTCAATAAGAAGCTTCATAGTTGAATACACTTCCATGCCTATTTGTTGAAAATTTGCTCTAACTTTACATAATTGATCTATTATATTAAAAATGTCACAATGCTCAAATAAAAATTCATATTAGTTTATTATATTTACAGTGATTCATATCTACTTTTAAAATGTCAAATTTCTTTTGATTTAGAATTCACATTTCATGTTGTTTGTTATATTATTATATTGTGTTTTGTAATTTTAAATTTTATCGTATATATCACAGTAATGTCTCATTTAATTAGACCTGCCTTTTTTCTTTAAGATGGAAAAAAAAGGGAAAATCACAATAGTGTCTAATTTGATGGCCTAATTTCAATTATAGCTCTAAATTTATTATTAATTTGTTTCATACCTTAGTGTTGAGGGTTTACGATGAAACCTTTTATCATGTATGTTTATATCTGATATTGGACGGTGCCGTGAGAAGTTTAAAATAAGCATGAATGTTAAAAATTAAAAGTGGAGAAGGATCTAGAAACAATTTTGAATAGAAAAGCAACGTTAAAAAAATCTCATTTACATGACAAAAAATAATCGTTAACATTTATTACCCATAATTGGAAAATTATTCATTACACTTTTGGTAAGAAAATTAACATTGGGTTGAATGACAATATAAAAATGTTAATTTGAGAGCATCTTTGTCTGTTAATAGGGTAGCAATTGAATTTATTTTTTTGAATATATCATACATGGAAATTGAAAAACAAATACTCTTAATAAATGAAGTCCGATCAATTAAATTTCCATTCTCGTTATACAGAAGTTGTGGCAACAATGTTAGATAAATTATAATATACTAGTTAAATTAAATAAATAACTGTTACTAGTTTAATTAAAATCTATGGTATTAATAGCCAACAATTTCGCAACGCAGACAAATCAATAGTAATTGTGAATAAGGATTTTTTTTTATTAATGAATATCACTACTATTTTAAAAGTATAAATGTCAACGAGTATAAATGTCAACGAAGTAAGTATAGGTTAAAAGTAGAGGTACAAATGCTTTGATGAATTTGTTAATCATTTCAGAAAGTTTCAGGATGAGCCTAATCAGATATGAAGATGCATGTGGATTGTTGTTGTAGGAGAATTGTGGTTACATAAGAATAAGTAGATTTTCAGAAATGGTAGGATAGACCACACTGATATTTTCATTTCGGTGTAGATGAAGGCTTGATCATGAATAATGACTAAAGAATAAGGAGTAAGTTTTTTGTATTCTGATTAGTACTTTAGGTCTTTAATTTGTAAAATGTCGGTCAAATTTGCTGTTAAGAGAGTTAATTAGTTGAAATAGTAAATGTTTGCTTTTAGATAGTTTAGTTGCTCCTTGGAGGATAGATGATTTGAATCTCAAATAGAACTTTCGTATAAGAAGAGGTATTCCTAAAATATCTCGTATTTAATTCATTAGTTTCTTGCTGATAAAAAAAAAAAACAAATGCTATGATGAAGTTTTACAATTTTCCTTAATCGCATGCTCTCTCTTTTTTCTTTCTCTCCCTATCTCCCTTTATTTTTTTTCTTTATATACACACACATATATATATATATATAAAGAATTTAATTAATTAATTAACTAATTTTAATTTTTTTCAAAGTCATAATTACATTCATTAGTAATTTTTTATTCCTTTTTATCTTCTTATTTTATTATTATTTTTATTCCTAGGTTCTCTTAAATAGTTAATTATTTATTTATTTAATAATTAAATACTACATTTTGTAATTAATTAATTTTTTTATTATATTTATTTTAATTAGTCACAATATTTATTAAAAATTATTTGATTTATTTTTAATGTTTACACTTTATATTCATAGAATACAATATATATATATATATATATATATATATATATATTTTAAATATAAATTTAATCATAAAAGTTAAAACGCAAAATTTTATAATTCTTATTTAAAATTAAAAATAAAAATAATTAATATAATTATCTACACCATCTCCAGCAAGCCAAACTCAATGTCTTCAGCTTCTCCCTTTGTCTCCCACACTCACATGCTTTCGTGGTTCCTTCCCTCTCCTTTCCTCGTCAACGCCCTAGCCACACAAATCAAATTACTTCCACACTAACAGATTTCACTCTCACTACATTTGTTGCATTTACTTAATTATATATTGACGTCGTCACATTAATTATAACTCTTTTTTTATATTAATCCTACTTACCTTATGTTTGTTGAAACTTCCTAGTTAAGAGATAGTTGCAGATATAATCATATTTAATTATATTCAAATAGTTCAGACAAACAACTCACAATAACATATAATTATAAATAACAATTAAATGAGTACTGAACTGGAAAATATGCAATAATATTTATATAATTATATATATATATATATATATATATATCTTTTTTATTATTAATTAAGTTTTTAATCTAAAGATTAAAAAATCTACAAATATAATATATAAAAATATTACATGAAATACTTACTCAATTATCTTCATAAATATTTACATACACTAGATATTTATAATAGTTTTTATTGACTTCAACGTAAAAAAAAAAAGGTCCATCTCTAATGTAACATTTTTCAAAAAAAAAAATATTGATAAATAAATATATTAGAATATAACTGGAGAGAGAACTGATGTTTAATGAAAATGAAACAATTTAAAAATTATATTAATCAAATTATAATTATAAATTCAACTTTTTAATTTACATTTGTCAAAAATAGCATTTTCCACGAAAATAGACCTCATCAACTCATGTCCATATCTTATAAGATCAAACTCAAATTTTCAGATACCCAACTCTTCCACTCTTTTTTATTAAGAATATAATTTTAGTTTGGACCAAAATTTTCACTGCTAATTTTTGTGTCATTTTATATAGTATCTCCATGTCCCAAGAGTAATAAAAAAAAATATAAGGAATAATTATCAAAACAATCATATAACATAAATACATATAATTGAGTAAAAGTATTTATTGTTAAATGTTAACTAGTACTTAATGAATCTAAATTATTAGAAAAACTTTATTCAAATTATTACTCTAAATAATATATTCAAATAATAGTTAATAATCTATAAATTAATTGTTAGAAGAAATCACAAATCATGCCATAACTATGAATAAAATAATCAAAATACAATACAGAATATTCTAATATAGAGGTTGTACTTTATCTCTTGGTTTTACTTCTAGAAATGATTATAAATAACTTTGTAACAAGCATTCTCATCATCTCAAAAGTTTTGGATTTCTTCTCTTACCAAAGAAGCTAAGCAAAGTGCAACCCTTGATTTGGAGAACATGGATATGTTTTTGCACTTTAGCAAAATCTGTTTTAACTATTGTTGATTCTCCAACTTGAGTTCATTTTTTTGCCATCAAAATCTTAAAACTGGTTGCTGTTGAATGTGAGTGTTAAGCTTATTTGAATGGTAGATGCTGAAACCAACCTTTTGCTGTTACGTTGGACAACTTTTACTAGCTTTACGTAAACATATGCCCTGTTTGAGAATATATGGACTCATCATTCACGTTTCGTAACAAATATTAATGCATACTTAATCTCATTAATCTAATGTTTATATAAATATAAATTTTAAGCATAACTTTATTATATAGTAAGACAAAATTATGTATTATTCATACAAATAAGTTCATTTAAAATAGTTGAATGTTGATTTTGGTTTCCGTAGTTCTTTTTATTTGTACTCAGTCTACCTAACACTAAAAATTATTACTTCGGATTAATAATATTACATTATATTAATTTACTACTTATCTGTTAAATGAAAACTTAAATGACTGCTTTGAGTAATTAATGTTCATGCTATAATGTAATATCGACCTGTGTCAGTTCTCAAAAATATTTGAAATCTATAAATAAATGTTATTTACTTATTAAGATGAATATTAAGGACTAAACATATTAATTAATAATTCAAAATTGTAGAGAAAAAGTTAAAAAATGCTTTACATTAATTAAAACTAAACTCTACATATTTTATAATAATTGAAAGAGTGGCTCTAAATTTTATAGGATAAAGAAAATTATATGAACTAAAATTTAAAAATAATTTATTTGAAACCAAATGTCTCCTATCGAATTGCTTTTGTCTTCTTTTCAATTCTGATTGCTTTTTTTGGATATTCGAAAGGATGGAGTACTTGTAAAAATATTCTGACATAAGACCACAATACACCTATTGAAAACTCGTCCAAAGGAAAGCGGACATAGATGTCAGTTATTAGACATAAATAAAAGAAAAAAGAATCACCTAATTTTGGGTCCCTACCTAAACATACAATGTCAGACGACAAGCACCTTCAAATGGAAACGGTCCCATCCGACGTGTTTGAATCCAACATATCTATGCTAGCACTAAATGACTTCAACGAAGTAGGTGTGCCAAACCGAGAAGTATGTTCTTGGACATTGAAGTCAACCCACTCGTACTTGACAGCCCGGACAGGAGGAGCGTGCTGTTCGGCAATGCCAGCAGTAGGAACAATTGAAGGATGTACATCCTCGGCGACCTCACTTGTGGCAGTGTTATCGGTGACACGAGAAGACTAAGAAAAACTCTCGGAGCTGGTCGAATCAATATCTGAGAGATGGACAACCTCGCGAGGCAACATGGTGTCGGCAAGCTTAGACACTCTCAAGGTTGAGCTATCAGAAACAAAGGAAGACATGGCTAGTTACCTGGACTTGGGTTGAGAAGATAACCGGAGAAGAGTAGGAAAAGAGAAGGAAAGCAAGCAAATGAAAGGGGGGACCACAACCATTATTTATAGCTTTGAAAAAGGGAATGAAATTCAAACGTCGCACAAATCTTGAGTATCAGATCAAGACGAAGGCAACGAATCAAATATTGTGATTGTACATTAGCTGACATGACACGTCAGTCATCCATCACATCACCAACAATATAGGTAGAGCACCCTACCTTACAACCAAGCAGTGAATGCTTGGCAACTCGACACAACTTCCAACACTAACAAGTCGATTAACACTGATTACAACTTTTCACTTTCTCACAAAAGTTCAAGCCTGGGGACAAGTGTTATACCATGGGAACCGGAAGTCCAAATGACCTGTTACCCAAATGGCCTAGCAGTCTCTCGGTAAAAGTATTGTCCACGTCACATCGCAGGTTAAAAGCTTTAATCCCAATTAGGAATTATAAAGCGTGATTAAACGTTTATTGGGTATGTCTTAATCATTCTAATAGGATAAGGCTCATTAGAACAATATAAATAAGAGGGACCCTCATAATGAAAGGTAATGTTATTTTGAACTCTGAACTAGATCACCTCACCTCATCTAACTTAAGTGTTGAAGTATCTTTGTAGATACCCACTCTCTCATGCATCCAAAAAGAGTAATCGAAATTGAAGAGAAGACATGAACAATTCGATTGGGAACATTTGATTAGAATAAATTATAAGAACAATAAGAATTAAATATCATAGTTTAAGTCTAAATTTATTTATAAATATCGAGAAATTTATTTTTTTTCGGGTGATTATAATATTACTTAGGAAATTTTGAATGTTGGTTTTTAATAAGCATTATATTTGAGTTTTTATTTCACTTTAAATAGGACTCATTATCTCATATCATTTTTAAGCAAGTGATATCAACTTTTTATAAGTTTTACTTCAGTGGATAGTCTTATAAGCATAAACGCACTTACACTTTTTTTTTTCTTTTTTTGTTTTTGTTAAGCATCATTCTTGTAGAAGCAGCATTGCTAAAATTTTAGAAATTCTTCTTGTCATGTAGATCAGCTCCAATGGTATTATTGCATTTAGTTAAAAGATTTAAGGAAAATTTCCAAATAAATTTATTTTTGTTAGAAGGTTAACTTTTGCGACCATGATATTTATATATATTATTTTTAGATAGCTAGTGACAATATTAATATGAAGTGGGTGAAACTTAATTAATTGTTGAACATTTGATTTTAATATCATTTTCTCATTCATAAAATTTGAATTCAACATTTTTGTTGAGGAGGATTGAGTATAACACTTCTTAAATCAATTGGAAGCAAAAGTTTAAATTAAATTATCGTTTTGATTTTTTTTGTAAAGAAACAATTAGCAACAATTAAATATTTAATGAATTCATTATTATCCCCAATTAAAATTTATTAAAATCACACTTTGTATTTTTTTTTTCAAAATAATAAAGAATGTATGAAAATAAGTATATATAAATGATAAAAAGTGTAGGTGTCTGCTTGTTAGTATGTGATTTGCGTAAAGGAGAAACCGTCCACGACCCAAGGGCAGTCATAGAACCAATGGGAAGCGGACATGTGTCCTACAACTTTTGATATTGTCGGTCACTACTTTTATAAAGTATCACCGTCATACACGTCACCCTTTCTCCCACAACCACTCACTTCTTTTCTTTCAATTCCCATTCTGCTAATAAATTTCCTTAATTTCAACCATTTTAAAGCTCTTCCAATTTTCAAATTTATTTTCACAAAAAAGTTAATAAATTCTGCCATTTTAAACTCTCTTCTAATTTCCTTAAATTATTAATTTTTTAACTTTGCAGATTAAAATTAAGCAATTTAGATTATGGACCAAATTTGTTTAATTTTAAATACATGAACAAAAAATGAGTAATTAAAACTATGGACAACAGTTCCTTTCATTGTAAGCTAATGTATTGATTGGATTAAATGAGAGTGTGAAATGAAAGGAAAAATAAATAAAAAGTGTTAAAATAAATAAAAAATCTATAGTAGATAAAATTAAAGTGACAAAAGAAATTAAATTTAAAAGTGAAAAGAAGTATATATTTTCTATAAATATAAATAAAGGTTCACACTCTTAAAAAAATCATAAAAAACAAATTTTCATATTTTCCAATATGCAAAATAAATCATTAGCTATAAACACACTGTAAGTTTATGGATTTTTTTTTTTTATATTTTGGATATTAAAAAGGTTAAATATTTTTAATAATACCTTTTTTAAATCACATTAATCAGTAATTTTCATGATCTATTTTATTGCATTTATAAAATAGTGTATTTCAGTTAAAAATATCTACGAGAAAAAAATTATTCTATTTTAAAATGAATATGATTAATTATTTTTGTGAAATGTATATTACCTTAATTAACAGCTAAAGTAAGATACAGAAAATAACTGTTTTTATTATATAAAGTCAAACTAAGTACAAAACATAAAGTTTACGACATTAATTCATGTAAGTAAATTTTTTTATTAAAATTATTTATTTTTTACTTAAACAATCAGTATTCCCAATAATATCAACATTAACTATATGACTTTTCAGAAAAATAAAATAATTTTAATTAAAAAATACTTAAATATTAAATTTAAATTTACTCCCTAACCAATGCTACTGCAACATAATAATAAAATATATTTTTGAATTTTATTTTTAATCAATGTATTTTAGACTCTTAGTAAACTCTGATTGTATCTTAATTTTAGGATTAGGGAAAACAAGTAACACAAGTGTAGTGACTTTGAACAGAAGACGCCGTCAATTCCAACGGTTTCCCTCTATCTATTAGTCGTGCCAGATTCAAATGTGTACCGAACCTGTGGTTCGGACCGAACCTCGTTATGCACAACACTATAAAACGGACACCGAGCGCCTCGCACGTTACTTGTCCTAAGCACGAGCCTAAAGAGAAAAGCTTTCGATCCCTGTAAGAGCGGTTCCGCGTTCGAAGATTTAGGGTTTTTCTTACACAATGGTGGAGGAATCGGAGCACACGGCGGCGCCGGCGACTGGGGAATCGTTGCTAGACAAGATCGCCGACAAGCTCCACGGCCACGACTCTTCCTCTTCTTCCGATTCCGATTCCGACAAAAAGGAATCTTCCTCGATCAAGGACAAGGTTTTCCGCCTCTTCGGGAGGGAGAAGCCCGTACACTCTGTCCTAGGCGGCGGAAAGCGTATGAATCTCTCTCTAGCATTTTTTATTTCTCTTAATTGGCACTGTTTGGTTGTGGTTTCGTTAGATCTGTGATGTGAAGTGATTCGTTGATCTATGTTGAGTAGATTTTGAATTATGTTACATTTTGTTAATTTGAAAGTGTTGGAAATAAATATCTAAGGCTTATTTATTTATTTATTATGAAGTGGAATTAAGGTGTTTGAATGCTACATTATTAATTGGAAGTGGAATTCGAGTTCTCTTAGGGTGATGTTGTTTTGAATATTTTGTGTTCGATGTTTACTGATATTGAATTTAATGAGTGTTTTTGTATATTTGTATAGTCCTGCAATTGGGTTTTACTTTTGTGATCATTTACCTGTTTAGTACTGTTGTTTGACTGCCGTCAAACAACTCGTTAATTTATCGTATAGATCGAAGATATCTTTGAGATGAGCAACTTGTGGAACACTTGATTTTTCGGTGAAAGAATCGTTTGTTTACTTTTTCGTGTGTCATCCAGTTTTTCAAAATATTAAAAATAATTTAAATTTTATTAAAATCAAAAGTTTTTAGAAAAAATTAGTCACTTTGTGGTTTTTTATAATTGTGAACAAGTATACTGCAATTATCTCTTCTTTTTTTTTAAAAGCATAAAAAATCGCTAAATTATTACGATAAAAAGCCAAATTATTTGATATGGGATTCATTTTTTATAATCCGTAACCAATTGTTCTCACATTCAATTGCAGCTGCTGATGTGCTTTTGTGGAGGAACAAGAAGATATCTGCTAGTGTACTTGGTGTAGCCACAGCTGTTTGGATCTTTTTTGAGTTGCTTGAATATCATCTGCTTACTCTAGTCGGTCACATTTTGATTCTGTTGCTTGCGGTTTTGTTTTTGTGGTCCAATGCCCATACCTTTATTCACAAGTAAGAATTCGGAAGTTGTTAATCTATTATTGAACAAGTCATCCTGTGTAGTGCCTATCATTTATTTCTAAATCTTTTTGAATGTAATATCAAATAATGTTGTTGCAGGGCACCACCTCGCATCCCAGTTGTTCATCTTCCTGAAGAGCCTTTTCTTCAATTTGCATCTGCATTGACAATTGAAATTAATCGCGGATTTGCTGCCTTGCATGCTATCGGTTCTGGAAGAGATTTGAAGACATTCCTCATTGTATGCATTAAGCTCTCTTCTAGTTTCATTCATATACATTAACTATTCTTTTCTAACATGTAATTATTATGAATTATGGGATTTTAACATGGGTTCAACTACAAAAAAAATTATGTACCTCTGGGATTTTAACATTCTGTTGTTGATGTTATAATAGGTTATTGTTGGCACATGGATTCTATCAATTGTGGGAAGCTGGGTTAATTTCTTGACCTTGTTCTACATTGGTAAGAATAACTTATTCTTGCTCTATATTTTATTTTAAGCTATGAAAATAATTAATGGAATTTCACTGATTTTCTTCTTGATCTTTGTCTGCAGTTTTTGTTTTGTTGCATACGGTTCCAGTCTTGTATGATAAGTATGAAGACAAGATAGACCCTCTGGCAGAGAAGGCATTGATCGAGTTCAAAAAGCAGTATGCTGTGTTTGACGAGAAGGTGTTGAGTAAGATCCCGAAGGGTCCATTGAAAGGCAAGAAGTTAGCTTAGTGTTTAAGTATTTGGTACTCTAAAGACGAAAAGAGGGCTCCACTTGAGTCTTTTTATTTAAGAGCCCTGTTTCTTTGAAACCGTATACCAAGCCTTCTTTTTGGACTTACTTTTGGCGGGTGTGGTATTCAGATCATGTAGCCTTTTCAGTTTTGCTACAAGCATGTCGATTTTGCTGATTACAACGTTTGTTGGACCATGTAGTCGTTCTATCAGTAATCATTATTGTGATAAAAAATTATTAATGTTAGTTGTCAACGTTTTTCTTTGATAAAGATTTCTCGTGTTTGGTGTTTCTGTTTCATGATTCAATATTTCACACTTTTTTTATTAGTTAAAATTAGGATTAGCTCGCATAAAAACTTAGGAAAACTATCTCAATATCTACAAATGGCTTATTTATAAAAAGCTAATTTTATTGTTATTTTCGTAAGAGTAAACTTTGTGGAGAAGTTGGACAGTGAGATTCATGTTATTTAATTTGAATAAAAACTTCTTCCTGTCTATGATATTTTTTTGATACAATATTGCAGTCTGAAAAATATACAGTAAAATAGTCTGAAGTCTATATTACCACGAGGAATTGCCATCTATGTAAGTAATGTCAATAAATATAATGAGTATTTGTTGTATATATTGAAGTAAAAAGTATTAAATTGTTACTTTATTATGAATTAACAAATTGCCATGCATTTTATTTTTATATTAACTAACTTGTAGAAAATCAACGATCGTGTTTATTTAGTTGACAGTGTACAGGCGTTTAGAATCCTAATTTGTAGAACTAACACAATAATATTTATTTTTAGGAAGTCAAAATTTATTTAGTTAAGATTTAATAAAAATGAGTATGTAAATTTTCAAATGTCTAATTTATGAGTTAATTACTACTGAAAAGAAATATATATATTTTACCATATAAATTTAATACTAATACTTTTTACCATATATACCATATATAAGTTTTTGTTGAACTTTTTAAAATTAACAATTTTTAAACTAGAATATTTTAAATGTAAATATGTATATACAAGTAGATTATATTTATAAGGAAATGTTAATATATCATTTACATCTATTAATATTAACATCAGTCTGAAGATTTGTTATAAAAATTAGTAATGACAGTCATTTATTAAAATATCTTTATCATCTCAATAAATGTTATTTTATTTATTAAAATATAAATATTTATGTAATTGGAAGAAATTTAAAATAATATAATTAATATTCTAGTGCTATAAACATTAATTAATTTATAATTATTTTTTAAAAATAAACTTGCAATCACTTTAGAATAAGTTTTTTTTTTTCCAAGAACAAAGATAGTATTATTTATGTGAATTTTACAGTTTTATTTAATCAAAATTATGAATAAAGAAAGATTATGAATTATTTTCAAATTTTCTATCATTTAAAAAATAGCTAATTTTTTGCATATATTTTTATAAATCATTTTAATAAGACAAATTAGCAAACATATTAATATAATTTTATATAATTTAGCAATAATTTCATGTAATACTTGATTATATTGTGTTTTATTTTATAAATATACTTAAATAAATTAAATTTCCTGCTACAGATAATTAAATTATGATTGTAATCATAACTGATGCAATTTAACGGATTAGTTGGTATAAAATTGGTTATATTATATTATGCAGAATAAAAAAGTTATAAGTAATTTGTCTTTCGACCAATAATCCGTGATTTTGATTTGAATATGAAATAAAATATTTTATTTTAAGTGAACAGTGCGTTTTCTTTTTCTGATAGGGAGGAGAACACAAGTACTTCTATTATTCTTCGCGGAGCTTCTTTTTTTAGTTTTTCTTTTCTTTTTGAAAAAATACTTCTATACATGTGACAAGTGAGAAAATTCAACATTTCTAACAATTAAATCTTAAATGTAAAACGTTAACAAAACAGAGTGGTATATTTAGAAAAAGGAAAAAGCTTGCAAAAAAATTACAATGAGACAGCAATAAAAACCTTTACATCCTTGGCAACAATATTAAAATGAAAAAAATTGTAAACTTTCTAGATTTATAATACAAAGCTGCCAAATATTTAATTGTTCTTATCTTATTGTGTTTGTTCTTAATGATTATTACAGATAACTTCATACACTTGTTTAAAAGGTCATTCTTTCAAGTAACTATAACATCAGGATGCATCACAAAATAGAGAATACATTATTATAGGTGCGAAGTGGTTCAAGTATAGAATTGTGTATTATATACATTAAAGAAATGGGAACGATATTACATGACATCTACATCTTCCAAAATTCCCAAATTATATAATTCAAATCAAACGAAGGCAATGGAAAGTAAAAATACTTAGAAGTTCCCCGTACCCTCTTAATTGAAAAGGAGACACTCATTTTAAATGTAAAAGAATTAATTGAACAATATCGCATGCCTATAATTTAACAAACAATGATATGTACCTTTGTTTAATTGCGTACTCCAATGTATACTCAGTATCTTGGAAGCGGATCAGAACTAGTAGTTTTAGCATCGGATGATGTAAGAGGAACTGTTGAGAACTCAGAATCAAAATGTTCAGAGCGCTGAAAATAAACACGAGGAGGAGGACTGACGTTTTGATTAATTGGACTAATTGGAAAAGCTGATGTTCTTCCGGCATCAAACTTCCGATTCGAAAAGGGTGGAGTAGCAGAAATAGTATTTGGACTTTTATTGGAAAATGGTGGAGTGGCAGAGATAGTATTTGGACTTTTATTGGAAGAATCTTCCGTGGCTTTACCTGAATTTCCTGATGATTCTCTCTTTTCTCTTTCTTCCGTTTCCTTGAGAAGAAAATCAACCCACAGATCTGCAAAAGACTGCACGAGAAAACATAATTGGACTAAAATTCAACACAATTTTCTAAAGCACAAGGTTGATTATACATGGTTCAGTCGGGAAGAATTCATTGGTTAATTTCTCATCAGTGGTTATCTGTTCTGTTGAAAAACAGCCAAATATACCATTGGAGAAGAAGTTATACGAGATAAGAAGAAATCACCTGGCTATCAGATCCCGCATTAGCTGCTGATTCAGTCGAATTTCCTCCCAGGATGCCTCCAACTAGGCGGCCAGGCAGCCCTAGAACTCCACGAACGACACCCTTACCGGCACCTTGTTGAGCACCGCCAATCCTTTGCTTATCCTCATCAGAGAATCCTAGCATACGAACCATAAGATCCAAAACCTGTTCCCAATGTATCAAACAGTAAGCACAAATCAGATAAAATAACACAGCCAACAACAGCAGTACACGTTACGAAGAGCAAACATAAGCTGCAAGTAAAGCAAATGCATGTGAAGAATATAATTGCATACCCTTTCCCTTTCATACTCAGGTTAACAACACGAACCAATGTTGCATTCATTCATGTGTCTAATAATTTTTCTCACAGACCACCTCGTGGATTTACTGTGCGTGTTTGGTTTAGTTTATTCCAAGGGAAAAAGCTTTTTTAAACTGCTCTATAACATAAGAAAAAGGTTATTATTTCCCATGATTTCAGTTGAACCAGATCATGGGACTTTTAAAATGCTAACCATATAGCAGAAAATTGCTGGACTAAATCTGAGTACATGAATTTATGTCTCTGCCGCCCCCACTGGCATCCATACACATGCCACGTGAATTATAACAATTTTTACATTGATAAAGGATATTATTGGGTTTCATTTTAGACCCAGTCCTGCACAATGCATTTAAAGAAACAAAAATTATAACATTTTCATACCTCTCTGCTGTGATTTCTCTGAAAATAAGTAACAAGTAATTTTATCACAATGCGCCTGCACCAATTTAATTTAGATTAGTATGAAAATTTACTAACTCACATAACAAAAAAGTTATCCCAAGTCTAAATTCAGAAAAAAATCCTTACTTAGAAGATTCTAATATTAACCTTATAAAGAAATAAAGAGAGTAGACAAATGCACCTTCCAGGATATTCATCAATTTATGAGAGATCACATGGTCAAGCAAATGTTGGAAGAAAACATGCTAAGAACACGAACAGGCTAACCAACCTGTCAACAAGATAATCTGAATCTACCGACATTCTATTCAACTGTGTCATACTCTGCTCAAGAACTTTCCTCAATTTTGCATTATCATCCTCAAGCTTTCTTACTCTACTTCTCCATTCAGTTTGCACCTTTTCAGATTGAGAAAGCTTGGCTAAAATTTCTTCTCTTTCATTCCTTGAAACTTCTGCTCTGTGATCGGCTTCCTGGTAACAACAGTAACCATTAAATCTACAACTTTCTAAATCAGGAAAGCCAACAAGTTAATTTATTATCTTACCAGACAAAATATACCTGAGTAAATTTTGTGGGAACACTGGGAGATAACATCAAATGCATAAATATTTTGAGTAATGAAAATTTTTCTTTATACTTTTTTGCATTCCAAAATTTTTCTAAGTTATTATATTAACATTGTTTTTCGTAATAATGACTTCCGCAACACCCCTAAGGGATTAATTGTACCTAGTTCCTACATTGTACTCATGACATTTTGCTACACATGATGACAATAACATTGTAATTTGTATTAATCTAACAACTTAGATGATAAATTTGGAATAATTATTAATGAAACAAAGAATTTGAAAACTAAAAAACGGAAACATTTTTTTTTCCAAAAATAACTTTGTTACTTTCTATATCTTTCAGAAAATCAATTGATATATTAAAATAACTTGTGTATACAAAAATTTAAAAAGTGTATCAAAGAATTCTTAAGAATAAATGACACAAACTAAGTCATACAATTATGAACTTAATCAGATTTTACACTTCGGGTTAAACTTGATAAGATTTATTGTCTATATTGATGTATTTTCCAATGAATTAATAATAAGTAATAGTTCTCTTCTAAATATTTTGATTATATGTTTTCTAGTGCTACTAATTGAAGTATTTACTAAATATTGTTTATTAAAAATTTAAAATACCTGTGTATTGCACCCAAATCACCTAATAGGGTATAAACTGAAACATATACCAGACTCAGGTACGCTGAGTTGGCAATGTAGTTAGGTTAGTTACAGTTTAAACTATGTACAGTATAAATAGTTTCTTATTTGCATCTAAATCATATAATCCGATTTTCTATTCCCTCAATAGTTCTTTACAGTGTGTTTCTCAAGGTAGTTACAAGAGCACATTCAGGTATTTAGAGACAGAAAGAGTCTTACTTTCAAAAGTTGAGAAAGCTTGGCTGTTTCTTCTCTTGCATGAGCCAACTCCCTTTCTAAATGCTCCTAAGGAATAAAAATATAGTGCATGAAAGGTAATTCATAACTGTAGACGCGCTCATATTTCAAAAATATTGACATAAAGATGTAATAAGGAACTGTACCAAGAAAATGAAATTGAGCTAGTGTTAACAACCCAACTAATGTCTGCAATTTATGAATAATAAAAAAAGATGCAGTGATGTGTTTTGTACCTTGGCTTCAATTTCAGCATAGTACTGTCCTAGAGCTGTCTGTAGATTTAGAAGTTCAATATTTTTAGCATCTATAGTGCTCATACAGTTTGTAAGCTTCTTGTTCAGGTCATTAATGGCTTCTCTAGACTTGAGAATTTCACTGTTGTTTGCCATCTTCAGTTCCTCTTGACTTGCAAGTGCTTGCTTCAGAGTTCTCTCAAGATGTGATACTTGAGCTCTTAAATAAGTATTGCTATCACGTAGCTCTTCGATGATTTTGCTGTCCTCATCCATTTTATCTGATTCCTCAGATGCCTAGATAAATCAGTAAGGAAAACAAATGGATATAGTAAATCTATCCAGGAAAAATGCAAGTTTAGGAGATAGCAAAATAGATAAAACTCAAAAAGTCAGCCAAAATTAAAACACAAATAGTAGGTCAACAAATCAAACTAAAGTACATAATGAAAGCAACTAATCAAGACAAAGCTCATTCTAATAGGAAAATGTAGTCAAACAAAGTATCATTGCAAATGCATATGTTTGCATGGTTTAGTTGTCATTAGGACCACTTAAAATATGCTTCATACTGCATATTATTACTGAAAAGAAAAATGTTGAAAGATCAATCAGACATCACCAATTAACATGTGCCCAATGCAATATGGATACAACAAATGTGTCTCAATCTAGCTGTATGTTGAAGAACCACCATACTCTTAAGGTTCCCCATAAAAAAGAGTGAAGAGGGGCAATTGGGAGAATTGAATGATTAACTTCATAGATTGCATGAGAAGAAAAGGAGATTGAGTGATTCATGCAACATTTCCAGTAAGGCAACCATGGGGAGTCACGAGGGAAACTTGACATGTATGGCTATAAGAAAGGAGTTGAGCAGAACATAGATGCAGGAAAAGTAGAGGGCAGTGACGGAGAAGCCAAGTCTCTCTCAACACAGTGGAGTCATTATTTGTCTCTTGAATGTCATGCTTATTAGTCATTGGTTCCACTATTGAAAATAAAGATGAAGAAAGAGAATAAAGTAAGAAAGAATGAAACCTTTTCCAGTAAATGTTGTTTGAGACGGTTCAATTCTTGTACTGCTCTGTCCCTGTCCCGCTGTGCTTCATTCAAATCTTTGCTTAACTTGTGTAATGATCTTTCCATTTCTTCCTTTTCTGGAAAACTTTTGGAGTGATCTGGCATCTATTACCAAAAACCAATTGCCCAATCCCCAAAGGAAAAGAAAACGATTATTAGTAAGGATCTGGACGCATAACAAGTAAAGTGCATATTGCTATGAAGTTTTGGCTCACATCACTGGCACTGCTTGAATCTTTTTCCTGAGTATGTGAAGCATCACGCATCATTTTATCTGTGAAAGACTTCCTGCTATTTTCAAGAGCAGCCTCAATTTCACTTTTTTCCATCTAATAACAAGGGGAATAGGATAATATTAGTGTGTGTTTCAGAAGCCAAATAATACAAAATCACCATTATCAATTTATGAGCAAAAAAACAATAGTAACCTATAATGAGTCAAATATGGTAAAGCATAAATATACAAACCTTGAGAGTGGTGTTTTCCTGCTCTAAAGTTTTGATAAGTATTTTTAAGCTATCCACAGCCTCCCCTGCTCCTTTTTCCCGTTCAGTAAACTCAAATTGTAGATGCTTTATTTCTGATACTTTTTCATTCAACTCATTGTGTATTTTGTTAAGCTCCATTGATTTCTTCAAAGCAATAACATATTACGAGTTAGATAAACAAGAACTTTATAACCCAGCCCATGACGATGCAAAAGTTTATCAATGATTCAACAAAAGAAATAATAAAAAGAAGATTTTAAGAAATGCTAAAAGCTATCTTGTTCTCTTTTGGTTTATGCCAATTTATTTTCTATTCAAAGAGAACGACAGAAAATTTCAATTTGGATTGATATCTGAATTAATAACAGCAAGGCCATTTTTTCTCTATCTTTTGTGGTAGAAAGAAGATTTATTTATGCATTTGATCCTTCTATTGATAGTTTGATACTAAATTTAAATGTGTCCATTAAAAGCTATTTAAAATACTGGGATTTCTTTTTAAAAATGTATAAACCAGTAACTAGTGAGTTCATTGGATCTTTTAACAGTATAAGAATAAAGGCCCAATTTGCAAAAGAATTTCTAAAAGACTGAAAAACATTATTGAGGTGCTTTTAATTTTTAGTTCTCTAACTTCACAGCGAAAGGACAAAATTGATAGCAGCAAGACAATGATAAAAGTATCAATCAGAAAAGGTGTCCAAAATATACAATAATGAAATGTAACATTCATTTCATGCATAAATCATTTGCTTCATCCCCCATAGCTGTTGTCAAGTTCGAAATTAATGATATAATATTGAACATAATCAGGTTGTTATCCGAACAAACTTCTGATATAGATGGTTCTCTCTTAAATGTGACCAGGTAAATACGTTGCAGCCAAGATCATGAAAATTTATATATCTACCTAATATAACTCACTTTGTCTCTTTCCAGCTTTAACATTTTAAGCTCCTCTTGAAAAGACTGGCTTAATCTCTGTTCCTCTGACATTAAAGAAAGAATAAGAATGTTAGGAATTTAGGCCACTTCTATTTATATGCCAAGATACAGTTTAGACATTCCAAAAGCATAACAAAAATACCTTGGAATTTTAGCTGAATCTTTGCCAATTGATCACGTTCTTCCTCTAGTTGAAACTTCAACCTCTGTATATCTGGGGAATGTTGTACAGCTACCGTGGTATTTCCGTCAACCGCAAACTCCTAGAAGGCATTCATACATCTGTTGTCAAATTCACTCATCACTAAAAATAAAATACAAAGCTATCAAATATTATACATCAAAACTACCAGGAAAATATGGGTGTTTTCATTATAAAGACAGAAACCAAATTATAGGCTATGTCCATTGGAGGGAAAAAAGTGCACTTCATGCCAAGGACACCTTGAAAATCAAAACAGACATATATGATCAAACAATAACTAACATATCAAAATCCAATATAGACAAGGAATATTATAAACAAACAGCAACTAAAAGAGTCAATCTCCTTATGAAGGTGTACTATTTAAGAATAACCCGAAATTAAATATATCATTACCTTAGAATTTCCTTGTAAATTTGAATGTTTGAATTCCATCTCACTTTGAATAGCATCAGATTTCAAAGTAGACACAGTTCCATTGTTTATAGCATTGCGACTTTTACGTTGCATGTTGAACTTGTTTTGTCGATTGGGTGATTGATCACTACTTCCCTGCACAAAAAGTAGTCAACATGAATCCTTTAGTTGTCTATCAAGATCAAAGACATGTAACCAAACCAAATGCTATTAGCCACATTACAACATAATACATGGTATTCCCATACTTAGGAAGGAACAAATCACATATCACAAGCTTAATGACACCATATGGAACACTAGATAGGTCTACGAGTCCCACCAACTCACACTAGATAACCTAAAACAAGAAAAGTATTAAAAATAAGGAAAATTCATATTCTTCCAAATGAATGACAAGGTATTTTTTTGAAATTACTCATTACGTGCATTGATCTAATCCTATACGTTGACATAATAGCATATTTGTATTTTCATTAGTCTTGTTCTAAAAGCATTTTCATGCATACTTGTTGAAGATCTCACATCAACTAGAGATAAGGACATATCATTGTATATAAGTAGGTGCAAACCTCACCTTATAAGCCAGTTTTATGACGTTGAGTTAGGCTTAAAGTCCACTTCTAAATATGGTATCAGAGCCATTTAAAGTCTATCCTAGCGAAAATTTATTGGGCTTATCAGGTCACTCGCTATCAGGCTGTTATCGGACCATGCATAATATATTATCCTGGGCACAAGTTGTTACTCTGGACGTGAGGGGGTGTGTTGGAGATCTCACATCGACTTGAGATAAGGACATTTCATTGTATATAAGTGGGTGTAAACCTAACCTTATAAGCCGGTTTTATAAGGTTGAGTTAGGCTTAAAGTTCACTTCTTAATAATACTAAAAGATACATCCTTCTCTAAAAGTAAGTTTAACACATAAAAATACTTTTTGAGTGGCTATCAAAAAATGCACCTATTCATATAAAACAGATTAAAAAATACAGAGAAAACCCATAACTACAAAAGAGCATTATAATACCTTGTTTTCTATATTTAAAGAAAAAAGAAAAAAATTACCCTAAGTAAATCCTATCTCATTTTTATAAGGGTAAATCTCTTGATGAAAACTCACTTTAAACTGAGGCATAAAAGATAAAAGATATAAAATAAAACAGAGTCATTTTCCCACCTTTCCCTAACAAAATGTGTAGTAAACGACCAAAGAAAAAATAAATGCAAGGCTTTTAGGTAAGCTTGGTCCCCATTAAATAATAAGCAAAAGACCTTATCTCAAAGCAGCCAATTATCTCAAATATAAAATTAAGGTTGGTGAGTGGAAAACTATGAAACAAACAAAATCAACATTTTATGGGGACATGGGCATTTTGATATGGTTATGGCATATTCCTGGCTGCCCACTCATAATTCTATTACAAATAGTCATTAAACCGAGAAGTATGTTCAAAATAGGTTTGCAGTATTTTCATTGGCTTACTTAGATTCAAGGCCCAAAAAACCAAACTTAATCACAACTGCAATATTTGAATGCAAATGGCACTGCCAGTCAAACACCCTCGTTGCTAATTAAACTTCAAAAGAGCAAATACCAAAAACCAAATTTAATGAAGGACCTCCAGAACAAGTTGACATACCTTGACTGTATAAGTTCCATTTGTAGATACTCCAGAACCTTCAATTCTGGAGACACGCAGAGCTGCATTTGTAGCCTCCAAATTCTGTTTTAGTGAGCCATTTTCTTTATTTAATTTAACAATGTGATCCTGAAAGGGAAATCATGGGGATGGTTAACTTTATCAAAGGCAACAGGTGCTTAACAATGAATTAATGGTTAAGATAAATTGATAGGGGATTATATTGATTAAACTTTTATGCAAGATTCCATGTAATGCATTAAAATTCTATTATGTATTCAAGAAATTTAGAAAGTCCTCTTCTTTTGGGGGAAGGGGGAAAGGATCTAATCTTTACTATAAAAGGCACAAAATCCATAATATAAATATATATATGTGTATATATATATATATGTGTGTATATATATATATATATATATATATATATATATTTGAGTTATGAATCAACTATTCCAAAAGCTTAAGCAATTTGGTGAATAGACAAGAATGATTTCATATATAACACACCTTCTCACCTTTGATCTTGAGGCATAAAAATGCACAAGCCCACCCAGGAAAAAAATTAACTTTTTGCACACAATAATAGGGCAACAAGGATTCAACTCCAGATCACATGGTTATAGAGGATCTTGTTAGATATTATTAAATATTATGAAATATTATCATGGTTATCAAACTCGCGAGTCAACTCGTTGACGTGAAGCAGATCATTCAGTTTTTTATCGTCACTCAAGTGCTGGGTGTATTTATCTTGTAGTATATGCTGATGACATTGTTCTTACAAACAGTGAT
The DNA here is from genome assembly GCA_013389735.1 of Phaseolus lunatus. Lineage (NCBI taxonomy): Eukaryota > Viridiplantae > Streptophyta > Magnoliopsida > Fabales > Fabaceae > Phaseolus > Phaseolus lunatus. The sequence continues at coordinate 47,886,112 of CM023866.1, forward strand.
TACCACGACATCTCATAAGTAAAACAACACCTTTGTTAGCATTTTCAGACCAAAGATCTTGGCAAACTCAGATATTTCTTGGGGATTGAGGTAGCACAATCCAATACTGGTATTGTTATCTCTCAAAGGAAATATGCATTAGATATTTTGAAGGAAATTGGGTTGATGAATTCGAAATTTGTTGATACTCCCATGGATCCCAATGTCAAACTTCTACCCAATTAGGGGGAGCCTCTTTCAGATCCTGAGAAGTACAAGAGATTAGTTGGAAAATTGAACTATCTCACTATTACTCGTCCTGATATTTCTCTTGCAGTCAGTATGGTGAGTCAATTTCTTAATTCTCCATGTGAAGATCATTGGAATGCAATCATTCGTATACTAAAGTACATTAAAGGTTCTCCTGGAAAAGGTTTGTTATATGGTCATAATAACTATACTAAAGTTGTTTGTTATTCAGATGCTGATTGGGCAGGATCTCCATCTCATAAAAGATCAACTTTTGGTTATTGTGTCTCCATTGGTGATAATTATATCTCTTAGAAGAGCAACAAACAAAGTTTTGTGGCGAGATCTAATGCAAAGGCAGAATATAGAGCTATGGTTTCAGCTACTTGTGAGCTTATTTGGTTTAAACAGTTACTTAAAAAATTGCAATTTGGAGAGGTCACTCAAATGACACTTATATGTAATAATCAGGCTGCTCTTCATATTAGCTCAAATCCAGTTTTTCATAAAAGGACCAAACACATTGAGATTGATTGTCATTTCATTCGAGAAAAGATTATATCGGGAGATATCAAGACTGAGTTTGTTTGTTAATTCAAATAATCAATTATCATATATTCTTACTAAATCTTTAAGAGGACCTAGGATTGATTACATTTGTAAAAAGCTGGGTACATATGATCTATATGCACCGGCTTGAGGGGGAGTGTTAATTATTATTAGATATTATTAGATATTATGAGATATTATAGATATTGTTAGATATTTCATATTTATGTAATGGGCTAAGCCCATATGTTTATTTTCCTATATAAACAAAACCCTATGTGTTCAATATACACAAGGATTTACCCTATTCTTTCTTTTCCTTTAATAGATCTAATACTATGTCATAAACCAACTATTTAAAATCTATGAAGCCCCGATACTCTAAAAATACAAAAATATCAATGTCTGAAACATATCCAATACCAATATGTGTTTGATATGTCACATATATCTACATCCTATCCAAAAAGTATCCAGTAATTTTTATTTTTTTAAAATAAACTCCTTGATATGGCTTTATTACTCCATAGATATGATACAAGTAGGCACTCAGCTTTGTAACAACTGTAGCTTTTATTGTTATAAGGCATCCAATAGTATCTATTGCTCAAAAGGAGCCTTTCTCTTCCAAATGGAAAGTAAGGGCTTGTTATCTATCTTCCTAACAACAATGTAATTATTCTACAGAGCCAAAACTTCTTTTGGATAGGACAATTGATGTTTTTAATGACACTCTAACTTGGGTAGGGAAATTGTATATTTTTCCTGACATTTTCATAGTAAAAGAAATATAATATGATATGGGTGAGGGAAATATATGTAGCTATGCTTACTTGTCAGGACCAGAAGTATCTTTTTTGCAAAATGTAATCATTTATTGACTATTGATATATTTATGTATTAATGAGAAGTTGGTAATATGAATGTTGCTCAAAAAATAGTATATTCATGTCAAATATATATATATATATATATATATATATATACAAAAAAATTGCTAATGTATCTTGCCATATCATGTGTTTAATTTTTAAAAATTCCCTGTATCCATACCATATTATGTACCTAGGCCTCATAGCCCAAAAGTTCAATCTTTGGGGTGTCAGCACATTAATTATTTTATATCCGATAACTTTAAAACACCCTAAGTTGCATAAAACCAACAATAGTTCTTCAAAACGTATAGAAGATACCCCAGTTAAACAGAATAAACCCAATCAATTAACAGAAAAGTTTATGCCGGAAAATAATGGCTCAACAGAGTCTGAGTGCACATTTCAAGTGAACTAATGAAAACAAAAATCTACAGATTAAATGTACATTAATTACATATATTCCACAAAGTACTGACCATACCTCTTTTTCTTTTAACAGAGCTGCATAATTAACTGATAATGCTTTAATTTCTGCCTCAGATGCTTGAAGTTTCTTGATTTCAGCTTTGTAATGTTCTATCTACAAATAGTACAGCAAATATTGAAATTACATCTTTTCCTTTTGAGTCATAAAATGACATCTTATTTATACATATTTAAACACTACAATTTCAAGCATTGATAACAAATTTTCATCAATTAACGTACTAAATTTTGTGAAAGTAAGCATGACAATTAAATCTCAATCAGTAGGTGCCAGTCTAACCACAACCCGACTTTGATGACAAAATCCTGTTTTGATTGGATTCAGGTTTTCCCCACTTTTCTAATAAACAACACAACTTTGATGAAAAACCCGATGTGATTGACTTCAAGTTTCTCCACTTTACAGAAACAATGTTGGGTTCAGGTTCAAGGATATAAACACCTGCCCTACCCCCCCACCCTAGTATTAGCAAGATTGGGAGAGTCAAACCCGTTCCTAACCTACTAATGCCTGTGTGAAATAATGGCAAGTTGACGATGTTATGGAGAGATATAAAAATCTCAGTAACTTCCTATAAGTTGGAAAAACAAAAAGGGTATTTTTTTATTTTCGAATAAAAATATAGTAAAATAAGGGAATCTTTATATCATTGAGTTACGCGAAACTTGATAAACAGGCATTATCTAAACTCAATTTAGTTTCATAGTGCACTTTTGTATTACCATTCACTTGCCTACAAAATACATTTCCAAAAGGATCCCCTTTGTTACTTATGTGGAGAAGGGATATTTAAATGCACGCTACTGCAATTTCAACGAAAATACAAACATGCTTATAGTAGCTTGGACATTAAGCAAACCTATTTTTAAAACATTTGTTGACTGAATAGTCAAAATCAGTCCTTGAAAATACAGTGTCCATCATGTTAGATTATTTCTTAGAGGATGAAAACTATATTCGCAGTTCTTGAATGTGCCTTTAGTCATGAAATTTGTCAACATTCATAAAATGGTTTATTACTGAAGAAATTAATATCCAAGTACCCAAAGACTAATTTCCCTGATCAGGAACAAATATGGCCAATGATGTATAGTCCAGAACCACCATGAATACATTATTCCGACCAATATTCATGTGACATTTACTTGAATTTTAAAATTTCCGAGAAAGAATTAATTAAACTCGGCTACTATTTGTCAAATGGAGATCAACTAGGACAGTGGTAATCTTGACCTACATAATAATTTCTCATATCCAACTTACATAATTTTATTTCTTTAATTTTTTCTATAAAATAACAGGATATGGACAAAACCGGTAGGCAGTTCTTTGGATGTTAACTATGTCGTTCTCAGATCAATTGCAATTTCGCATTGATAATCTTAGTAACAAAAGTTTGCCTTATAAAAGTTTATACAGATTATCTAGGTGAAACATCACTTCCGATTAAAGAACAGCTCAAACATGTAAGAAAGTGCGTCTAATTTTGTCCAGAACTAAAACCCAAAACCTACTTCATTGCAGAACCAGATACATGCTTATTAAGTTCTCAAGCAGCTCAAAGATTCTCAATCTTTCCAAGCTACATGTAATAGTTAAACTCTTTCTTCACTCGACAAGCAAAACAGAGGGAGTCACAAACGCAACTTTAAGTAACAGAGAAAAAGAATGACCTCAGAAAGAGAGGCAAGATCGATGCCGTTGGCGAGCGGCGACCTGGTCCCCGATTTGGAACTGGCGGAACCGTGCGAACTCCGGCGACCGGAGACGGCGGAGTTCTCGCCATTGGCAGGGATGCCGGTACCGTACTCACGGAGAATTTCGTCGTCGTCGTCGTCGTCATGAACATCGAGCGCGATCTTGTTGAGGTTTTCCTTGAAATTGGCAATGGTGCCCCACATGATTCAAAATCCCAAACGTTTCCCCCGAAAATTGCAGTGACGAATGAAAATGAACATATATAGATGCAACTGAATTTTTTTAATTTTTTATTTATGGATTTGGGGGAATTGAGAGAGACTGAATCTGTGAAAGTAGGCACCGCAATGTGCAATTGCTGGTAGATCTCAGAACGGGGGAGAACAACTCCTAATTTTCATAACTTTTTTTTTTCGTAGCAGACTTATTTATTGTAATATTTTGGAAATATAATAAATTGTATAAAAAATTATTAATATATTATTATTTATTAAAACTTTAACTAAAGTTTGATTCAATCAATAAAAATTCAATCTAAGGAATTTTTTATGGATACATATTCGATCTATTAAAGAAATTTATATTTCTAACAATTAAAAATAATTATAATTTCGTTTTATAAAGTTCTCCAGAATAAAATTTTGAAAACTTTTAAAAGATATTTAATTATAAAATTGATTAAATTTATTTTGATTTATTAAATAAGAATTCATTAAACTTTAAATTGATAGTTTGATCTGATTTATTTTTTTATAGTTTTTATAATGAATGGATTTAATAGATTTCACGAGGAATAAAAGAATTATTTTGTCATATGTCATAAAAAAATGTATTTATTACTTCATTGTTGATATACAACAATTAGAACAATAAAAGAATTTGTCTAAAAGATCAACCATACAGTATGTAATTTAAATTATTAAAAAAATATTACAAAGAAACTTTTTTATCAAATTCTTTTGAATAAATTGTTTTCAATTCATTAAAATGTATTTGAAATCATGAATTACTATTTAGTGAATATTTTTCTTAATTTTACCATTTTTACGTATCTTATTTTATATTTTGAATATATATTTTGTTCTTGTTTATGATTTTATTTTTAAAATATGTCTGATAAGTTATTGGAAGAAGGTGTTTTATAAAACCTTTATGGACCAAACAAAAGCAGCCCAATATATTTTCAGAATAAAAAAAATTGAAAAGTATGACACTCTGGGTTTGGGTTTCAGACCAAAACGCTCTCTATAAAATGAGCTACAATGTTACTGTGACTGTTATTGGTATTGAATTTTAGGGTTGCAGTCGCCGTCGTCTATTCATGAACTATCTTCTCTTTGATTTTTGTTTTTGCTTGTTTTGTCTTCTTTTCAATTTGTTTCTCTTAACAAATACGATGCAATGAAGAGAAACAAGGAAATATTCATCGATTGTGGCTAACGCCGCAACATGATTCCTTTACTCTTATGGTTCGTATTCACTGAGCATCATCATCATCTCTGCGTTTTTTTTTTAAGAGTTCGTTTATTTGCATTGAAAACGGAATCGAAGGTTCCTATGGAGGAAACGCTTTAAGCCGGTGCGTTTTTATTCAAGTTTGCCTTCGGAGATTGAATCCAGATCTCATCTTAACTTTGAAAGTGTTCCTGCGTTTCGATTGGATCCACTTTTGATGATGATTTTCTTATATTATTACTGCTTTTATTATTATTAGGAATGCGAAGGTCCCAGCAGGGGGGCGAGTACTCTTGTCGTTGAGGCCTCTCTAACAATCAAATTCAATACCCTTCGCATAGTTATTCGCCGAATCGTAGGATGCCCAAATTTTCTTCAATTTTGGTGCGTCTTGAAACCTCGGCTATATCTTATTTTTTCCTTAAAACAAATCATGTGTTTTGCGTAATGACGATCCATTACGTTTTTTATTCTATTTTTTTCTATGAAAAAATTACCTTGCAGATATCACAGCAGATGCATGGAAACTTTACCGAAATCCCTGTTTGTTCATTTGTTTAGAGGTGGATTTCACCATGTACAAGTGAAACAAGTTGACAAAAGCGGAGAGAAAAAAATCATGATAATACAGCAAAGGACACTTACTCTACCATTTTACTTTCAAAAGACAGACTTTCTTTGATCAATTTTATTTCGCAGATTATTTTTTACACATTATCATAGCTAAATTTTTGAAGTTTTCGTAAACCCTCTAGAGGCCCCAGAGAGTGAATGTAATTTACTCCAGAAAGCAGTCACAATCAATTTACAACTACCTTAACTACATTTGAATCCTTAATGTCCTAAGAATGTTGTGATAATTGATCCCATCATTTGACTTACTCGAGCCACTGGGTCAAAGGACCAATGATCAGACTATTGGATCATATTCTAAAAAATAAAAATATTACATATATAACCTATTTTGATAAATCTAACCTCAAATTTAATTTTTATCGTAATAAAGTACTAATATATGAAATTACAAATAAAGGTCAGACCAATGTTTTATAACTATGATCCCAACGAAGAATTTACTGAATCAATTTCTATAAATACCAGAAACTATTCCTGCGTTCTGGGAATAAATGACAAATATCGAATACAATTGCCACTATATTGATCATGATTCACCTTACATGTAAAAGTTGCAAATAGTATAACAATCCAATTTTATTTTTCTTAGCACAAGATAGAAATAATATTGATCAGCCAGAGTTAAGCAACTCATTATAAAATAAATAAAAAATGTATTTCCAATTTCCAAATGTTGAAAAAATAATTAACCGAAGACAAAACACTACATACTATCCATTAAGAGCATCAAACTATAAGCATTATAGTTCTGCCCTAACATGATGGGAAAAAGATGTTACATTATTGGAATGAAAGCCTCAGCTTCAACAAATCTAAATTCATACTATTTCATTCATCAGTGTATGTTTCCAACAAATAGAAACTACGCTTCTAACAAATACGGAGCACCATTCTGGTTCAACAAACAAAACTCATACATGATCCTTGAACGCAAAAGTAGAGAAAGCCTTGACCTCTCTTGCAGTCTTATGAACTCTCATCCTTCAACTTCAGAAGGCGTCATCGCCTGGATCGACAAGGCATGCAGTCCAGTCTCCAACTCCTCTTGCAGAAGACCATAAATAAGCCTATGCCTCTTAACCAAACTCTTCCCTTCAAACTCCCTAGACACAACTTTGACATTGAAATGCGTTTCTCCATCACTCCCTCTAACCCCAGCATGCCCCGCATGCTGATAAGACACATCTTCAACCTCCAACTCAACAGGATCAAGCTCCTTCTTCAACTTCTCCCTTATCCTCTTTCCCCTCCCTCCCAATTCCACATTTCCCTCAGAATCCAAACCAACATCACCCTCCGTATCACCAAGTTCAGAACTTTCTCCATCCCTTGACGAATTCTCAACAATGCTATCAGAATTCGACTCAGGTGACTTCGATTCAGTGAACTCACCACCCTTTTCAGCTTCCACGTACAGCATAAGCGCCTTTCTCTGCATCAATTTAAGCATGTTCAAAAACCCGTTGTTCCTCGAGGGGGTTAGGCTCTGCTGCAACCCTAACAGCGTGATGAAATCGGGCGTGACCCGAATGATTTCACTAACGGGACGACCCGAGAGGCCCTGAACGAGCAACGCGGCGAGGCCTTTGGTGAGGACCGAGTCGGAGTCGGCTTCGTAGACGACGTGGCGGTTGGGGTCGAGGTAGGCTCGGACCCAGACCTGGGAGACGCAACCTTGGACCTTGTTTTCGTTGGTTTTGAAGTGGGGTTCGAGGGGTTTGAGGTTTTTGCCATAGAAGAGAAGCTGTTCGTATTTGGCCTTGGGTTCGGGGACGGATTGGAAAAGGTGAACGATTTCTTGGAGCTTCGGAGGGAGGTCTTCGATGGGTTGAAGGGATGTGGAGGATGAGGACGGTGATGATGATGATGACGACGACGGTGGAGATGATGATGGAAGTCTCTGGAAGGTGATGGATTTAGAGAAGGGGGGTTTTGTTAGAGGAGGAAGGAGAGTTGGGGTTCTGCGGAAGAGGGAGAGAGGGATTCTGGTAGTGACTAATCGAAAGGAGGGTGAGGAAATCGAATTGGCAGCCATTGTTGAAGATAGTTGCAGCTACTGAGAATGTATCTGAGACAATCATTCACTCATTCATGTAGGCTTTTCCTGGCCCAAGAATACAGTCATGCTATTAGCACCCCTAAATTACTATTTCAAACTCCCAACCAAAGTGAAAGTTAGATGATTCGTGCTACTTAGTGCCTTAAGAAATTTTACAAAAATGATTAAAAATCACAAAAAAAAAAAAATGTATTAAGACTAGTTTTGCAATTTATAATTTCTACCCAGTTTCCTATTTATTTTTCTTATTTATCATATTAAATAGTATAAGTAATTGTGTTTGTATATTAATAAATTATAAAAGCTAAATTTAAAAATTTATTGATAATAAAAGTTAATTTAATATTTTGGTAAAATTTGTTAAAATCCAGCTAAATTAATTATTTTCATTGCTTAAGTTAGAAATAATATTTGTCTTATATTAAGGACAAAAGAAGTAGTAGCATTTACCTTCTGATATTTAGTAAAAAGTACCTTCGACAAAAATATATTTCAGGCATTTAAAAATAATACAACAACAACCATTTTTTGGTATGATAAATTTTTAAAATAAATTAACATTGTGCTACATTTTTTTCAATATTTATTTTATTTTAAAATGTATTCTGAGTTCACACTCGGTTTCTGCTGATTGTTCCTTTGTAAGTAAAATTGAAAGCCAGAATTTGGAAATTTAAATATTAGTGGAGGTGCCAATAGCAATGTCCCAAATGATATTCCAAACTTGTGAATATGTGCCAGGTTGATCACCATTTGGGCTTTTGCTGTGTACAGGTTAAGCGCAATAGTTTAAGTTCAATTTCTGATATTTAATTCAGCTTAAATGGAAAAGGATGTGAGAAACAATGATGAATATGAATACAGCAGCATCACTAAATAGATTGCTTATATGGATCTATAGATGAAGACATTAGACATAAGTAGCAATTGCATTATATACAGGGATTTTAAATTCAACTTGTTACAAGTGACAACAATGACCCTATAACTGCTATCAACAGTATCGAGCACCACAAGACCAAGTCAATGGCAAAGGACCCTTTTCTCACAGGTTTATGTGACAAGCAAGATAAATATCTAACTCCATGTTTTGTTGTTTACCATAATATGCACAATTTACACCAAAACTTCTTGAAGAACCTGAGCAACATTACGTTCTCTCGGGATGTGAAGATGTTTCAAAATAGGTAGGTCTTGCAGTCGAGGGGCAGCCAATAGACTGAATTAATTCTGCCACACTCAACACTTTGAACCGAGGAGGTGAATTCGTAGCAATGTTGTCAACCCTGTGTTCAAAAATCTTGCCCTGCTTGTCAAGTTTATACTCAGAGGTCCCATCAAACCTACCACGGCTTTCCCATAGAACTCGAGGGATCCCATGAACAGTCCAGCGAACCATGATGACGTTCTCAACAGGCTGCCATACACTACTTATGTCAACCCACAAAGCTTTGAAAAATACCCTGCCATGGAATCGTAGTGCCCAGAAGATAGATTTGTAATTCTCAATACCAATGAACGTGTTCATTGGATCCTTGAACACAATATCATCCCTAAAAAAAAGGGGACCTTTTAGTCTGCATATTTAGCATAACAGAACAAATAATAAATTTGTGATGGAGTTAATTATCTCATATAAGACCCTCTGATATTCACATTACTGAAAAAGCCCATTTGATTTCATATATACTGGAGGAGATGGAAAAAGGTTTAGGGCTTAACATGTTCAAGGATTGTTAGGAAAAAAAAGTGTCCAAAACAAAGACAAAGACCCTCAAGAAGAACCTTTTGCCTCTACTTCAACCTTCCAAATATAGAATGCTAAAATATGTGTGACCCCTATTTGACCTATTAGGCAATGAAAGGAGACCAAGCAAGTTACAACAACTTACTGATTCTGTTTCTGTTCAAAATGTCTATGCAAAAATATTGAACACGTATAATAGGCATTATTCATGGATGAGAATAACCCCCTCATAGTTCTATTGATGGATCGTATGAAGTAGCCAACCCTTGTAGAATAAATTAGAAAAGAGGGGATCACAATGGAAGCTTCTCTCTAGTTTATTGATTCAATTAAAGATTATGTGTCTCTTATTGTTCTTCTTGATTACTTTAATCATGCTAAGGACTTCAATTGAGAGTTGTTTAAACAAGTGCAACTACCTTTGGAATAAAATAAAGTGACATAAGTCATCATGAGTAGTTAGTAGTATTAACCAATCACAACTCCAACATACTTAACCAAAGACCAAGCTAAATGTACCAAAAATAAGACACTTTAGCAGCATTCATTTTGATAATCAAGAACAGAAGTACAACTATAATTAAAGGGCATGTATCATTACATTTTATTGTTAGGGAAATTGTGGTTATCAATAGTTCAAAACTACCAAAATCATAACAGCTTCATTGGCCCAATCTTCTTGAATTTTACACCCACTTTAGTGCCTCCTTGTGGTTTACTCATAAATAAGTTATCATGTGAATTACACGCAATCAATCCCCCAAGCCTCTACGATATCTAACCTTAAAGATTAAGATAGAGCAGTCTAAGGCATACCGTGAAAGAGCACTAACTTATTGCGATAAATGAGGACAGTAAATGAGAGCACTAGCTAATGATGAACATCACATGACCATTTAGATGTATCATACAACTTAAATTTCAGAAAGACAATGTCCTTTCACTTGATAAAAAGTCAAACCCACATAAACTAAAGAGTTTACGTTCTGTAAAGATTTTCTATTATTGACCAGTTAGAAGTCACCCTGAATATGACTTTTAAAGTGAGATTAATCTTCATACTATCAGTTATCCTATAAACCAATCATATCCTAAGAATGACTTTTAAAAAAAATATTATAAAAACCAACAAACTTTATGTCAATATGTGATTAGATGGATAATATAAAATTCTTGACACTATCAATACATTCTAAAAGTAAAATACAACTAGTATGTATATGACTCTAATATTGAACAATAACCCCAACATGTAACTAGGGGAAAATCATGAACCTTCCACAAAAACCATGACTAGTTTTACACACTGTCTTATCTTCTATGCTCATCTATATAATCAACAAGCATCGTGGAAAACCAAAACGCAAAGGCAACAAAACACGAACCTGTATATGTCAAAGCTAAGTTCCCTGTAGAAGAGATCAGGGAAATCCTCCCTCAAAGTTCGAATAGCGTATCCCACATTAACATGGTAATTCTGCTTCTCTGCTTCTCTTCTTCCTTCTCTTTGCTCTGCTTCGACCCTGGCTTCACAGGAGCCGAAAATTGACCGTACGAGTTCACGCTCTCATCCAAACCCAAATCCAAAACTGCACAATCTTTCACTTTGCGAGTAACTCTCACTCCGCGGGCAGACCCAATCGTTTTGCCCTTTGTCTGGGGTTTGAAGCTGTGGGCTTTGCTCAGCCTAGGGTTAGGGTTTGGGGTAATTTGAAGAGCAACAGATATTTCAGGGGAGTGGATTAGAAGGGCCATGAAAATTTTGGATTTTTTTTTGTCCCACAGAACTTTGAATTCGGGAAAATCTAACGAGAAAATATCATTTTCAGGGAAAATCCGTGCGCGGAAAATTCTCAGAGAAGAAAGGGGATTATGAAATGGATAATTTGTGTTATTGAATTATTAAAGGGGAAAAAAATTGGCTGGATTTTCTGTTTTTTTTTCTTGCCAAATAACAGAAATTTTGAAGTGAGGGAAATATTAAAAGGATAAAGATGAAGAGAAAAACAAAATGGAGAAAAAGAAATGAAAGTGACGACAATAAAATATCACGATAATTAGTGAGAAAAGATCTATGATCATTTGGCCTTGGATCCTCCTTCACTTTAATCCTGCCATATTCCTTATCCTTTTGTGTTTTTTTTTCAACTTTCTTTCCTGAGAATTTTTGGATTAAAAAATATATATCTTAAAAAAAGAGAACCTATGAGTTAATTTTGGATTAAATATATCTTTAATTTTGTATGTATTATATTTTTGTAATTTTTTAAGCGGCTCTAATTAAATTATTGTGTTTATTTTACATCAATAACTTACAGTTTTTCATTAGTTATAATTTTAGCAATTTTGGTGAAGGTGAATAGCCATGGCTTTCAAGGAATTTTGACAGAAAACAAATAACCATGACCTTAAATTCCCAACTAATGATGTTGTGGAGTGTCATGGTATTGGAGAATGTATAAAGAAATTATTTATAATAAAAATAAAAAGTCCAACAATTTAATATGCAAGCATAACTTATATGAATTTAACTCTAAACTTTTCTTGTTGGTACCTATCTTTTTGAGAGATGTTTATAAGCTATTTTACGTTTGTCGGGTAAGTGTACTTGTCAACAAGTAATAAAGAAAACACAAGAGACTCCAAAAAGGTGAAATATAAAATAAAGTAAAAGAAGATAAAAATAAATAAATAAAAAATTAGTAAATTTTCAGAACAATAGATATCTCAGTTTATAGGTTTTCTATTCTATTTAAAAGGGCCTAATACATTGACACTTCCTACAGTAAAAATATTATAATATTATTATAAAAGATTGTTGAATAGTGTTATTAACAAAATAGAGAAATAAATTATAAAAATGTGATGTTATTATTAAGATACTCACCATTCTTCAGTGGGAAGTTTCTTATTTTATTTTTAGTATCTCAACAAACATTCTTACAGGAAGAGGTTCAATGTTTGAAACATGGTTTTGTTTCAGTGGATTCTTTTGCATTTGGTTGCGTGGTGAGGATGAGTTAGGTAACTATGCATTCGTAACAAATGACAAAGAAAGATTACCTAAATTTGGTTGGTAATAAATCCTTCTCTTATTTCTTCTACCTTCTATACAAAAGAAAAACATTTTATCTTATCAAATAGTTACAAATTACATGAATGTTAATTCAGTAGCCATGGAATCATATAACTTAGATGTGCAGCAATAAACTTGAACAACGTTTTTAGTTTTGATGTATAAAATAGTAGAGAATTGTCGCATAGTTTTCACACATGGGGACTATGATGACTTCTCTTTGCCTTTTTGGAGATAAAAGTGAGAAAGCTTTTCAAATTATTTTCTTTTCCCTTTACATTATTATTCCTCAAGACACTTTCTATCTTATCTTTTCCTACCAACACACTTCTTTGCTAGTTGGATCTTTTACGAAATATTATGTTTATTGTTGTTTTAAAGCTCTATTTTTCAATCAGGGAAAAGGTAGGAAAAATTTTAATATTAAAAGATTTTCTAATCGTGAACACATTCTTGTTTCTTAGCCATAACTTAACAAAATCGTAACAAATTACAATTTTCTTTTTATTAAGTTCTTCTTCTTGTAATTTTATAGGGTATAATAAATGCGATAAAAAAATGTGTACCTATTAAAATAAAACATCAATTTCGTTTTCAGACCAAAATGTAGCCAAATCCTTGATTATCTGTTAGGTGCTTTTATTAGGTGGTGGATGCAACTGGCCAGTTGCAACAACCATGTACACGAGGTAAGCTTCATAATAAAATTGATTAAAATAAAAAATACTATATTATACATTTTGAAATTTATCATATTTATATTAAAAAATAAATTTTAAATTTAATTTAATTTTATAAAATAATTTTTTATTTTTAATTACAATGAGATATTTAACATATTTTTGTATAATGAAATTATATATTTATTTATGATTTAATCGTAAGAGATATAAGGAATATGATAAAGTGGATTTTGAATTTAGAGTTTAGAATTTAACTTTAACTCAATTGGATCAATTTATTACATAAAATTTTTATAACATTTAAAATTTTAAACATATTTTAATTTAAATTTAATAAATTAACAAAAAGTTTAAGAAAAAAATTAACTTATTAGACGGTCAATTTCTTTAAGACCATGAGCGTAGCGGGTCTTTAGGTCAACCGAAGATGCGAGGGTAGTGGTGTCTTTTCACGTTGGAAGATGAATGGAGTGAAGTGGAAGTTGGCATCAACTAACAAACCTGCCACGTGGCACTGCATTAAATATCCCTTTCACTTGACTCCAAAAAGCTCCCACTCACACATCACACGCCACCACCACCTCACAACAACTCCTTTTCCTCTCTCTCTCTTCGAGTTTTCCTTTCTCTCTCTTCGGTTCCCATTTCGTATTCATTATGCACTAATCTGAACACCGTTCATCAATGGCGTTTCCACTGCATTCCTAGTTTCTCTCTTTCCTTTCCACAACTTCATTCGTCGCGTTTCTTCTCAGTGTGCGTTTGTTCCGTTCAGTTACTGCAATGGAGTTTGAGCGCCCAACCGCCGCACCGCTCAACTCCGCCATGACCTACGACGAGGCCTCCATGGAGCGCAGCAAGAGCTTCGTCAACGCCTTGCAGGTTTCCTCCCTCTTATCTGTTCTTTTTCTTCGCCGTGCTTGTTCTAATTTCAGATCTATGTTTGTTTGGTTGACTTTGTTTCGGGCTTCTGGTTTTCTTCTCGATTAGGTTTGTTTTTCCGATTCTGGTTTAGCTAACGCGGGAAAATTGGTCGTCGTGTGTGTCGATTGCTAATTGAGTCGTTATCAAAACTTGTTAGGAATTTGCGTGTATTGAGTCAGTGAATGCTTTGACAGTGACATAAGAATAAGGATTATGTTGTGTTGTGTGAAAATTAGGAATGGAACTGTTACGAAAAAATTAAGATGCTGCTGCAGAGAGAAGCTTTTATGTTGGCTTGAAATTTGTTTTAGCCTTTTAGTTAAAAGTAAAGACACTGGGGGCAACGGTGAAGCTAGATGATTATTTTTAATTAGGATGGCCAGATAGATAAAACACTATTAAAGAAGTAATTATTATTACATTAAAAACAGAGTAACGCTACATTGCATCTGATTTTTTAAATTGTCAGATATTTAGATAATTTTTGTTCTTATTTATTGTCATTCAATTTACTATATGACCATGATTTTTAATTAGGATGGCCAGATAGATAAAACACTATTAAAAAAGTAATTATTATTACATTAAAAACAGAGTAACGCTATACTGCATCTGATTTTTTAA
The DNA here is from genome assembly GCA_013389735.1 of Phaseolus lunatus. Lineage (NCBI taxonomy): Eukaryota > Viridiplantae > Streptophyta > Magnoliopsida > Fabales > Fabaceae > Phaseolus > Phaseolus lunatus. The sequence continues at coordinate 47,901,153 of CM023866.1, forward strand.
ATTGTCATTGTTCTTATTTATTGTCATTCAATTAATTACTCTTTTACCGATTATACCCTTTTATTTTTTATTTAATTTACAAATGGATTTATTGTAAGATGGATAGAGTAAGGAGTGAAATAGGAAACTCCACAACTATTTTATTAAAATAATAAAATTTAATGTATTTCTCGGTTTTTAGAAAACAATCTTAAATCAGTTAAAAAGGATTAGAGGGAGTATCCTCCTACTAAGCCTCTCCTTCCCTTATAATAAAGTATGAAATTAAAAATGTAAGAGATTTAGTTTCTTCCCATTACAGTTTTACGCGTTTTACTTTAAATGTTGAATAAGAGATGGCTTGAACTAAAAGCCAATGGGATCAAGTCTAGATGTGGCTAGTTGTAGATCCTAATGGTACCAATTTATGCGGTTAATTAAGTTAAGGGTCTGGATAATGCGTAACACTCTTTTCGAGATTAACATAGCCGTCGATGTTCGTGTCCAATGTTTCATTAGTTTGTCTTTACTTGTTGTGATTATTATTTATAACATGCATAAGTAGTGATTTAATCTTCATATTTTGATCATTTCAGGAACTTAAGAACCTCAGGCCTCAACTGTATTCTGCTGCAGAATACTGTGAAAAATCTTATCTCCATAGTGAACAGAAACAAATGTAAGGATTCTTTTTGTAAATGAGTTTCTTTTTTCAATTGTTCGTGAAGGCATTCTTACCACCTTTCACTTTAGCCGTTTTGATATGTGTAATGGTGGACTTTTCTTCTAATTGATTCGTTCCAGAAATACAAATGTTATGAATTCTCTTTTTTTTGTTTGTATTCTGGTTGGGTGTTTTAATTTTTGTCTAGCACATATGTATCCCATCAAATGTTACATGTATTTTGTTGTATGTAGATAATTGAAATGAAACTTGGATAAAGAGAATGAATGGATTTGGACTTGTATCCTTTCATTTCAATATGATGACTTTGTAGCTACAAACTTTGGATGGTCTGGAAAGTGGAACATAAAGAACAACACAATTTTTTAATCATTTTATTGGGTCTCTAAACCTGACCATTTTAAAAGTATTCCCATTGTGTGTGTGTGGATGTGCATTTGCATGCATGCAGAAACATGCATTGTATGAATTCTAAAACGCATGGTCATCTTTCAACTATGACATTGGCAAGAATGAATGTTATAGTCATCCAAGAAAAGGATTCTAGATTTTATGTCCTTAAAATAATTTTCTTAGTTGTAAATTTAACTGTTCCTAGGAGTTTCAATGGGGAGGGTTCTTTTAATATTGCAGCCCCGGTCATATTTTCTCTCTGATACAAATGAATGTCATTGTCATCATTTCCTTTCCAATGCTCATATTATTATGTTTATTAATATTTATGCATTAGGGTTCTTGACAACCTGAAAGATTATGCTGTAAGAGCCCTTGTGAATGCTGTTGATCATCTAGGAACGGTTGCATACAAGTTAACTGACCTTCTTGAGCAGCAAACATTGGATGTCTCAACCATGGATTTGAAGGTCGCTACCATAAATCAGGTAATTACAAATTTTTTGAGATACTGTGCTTTAGGAAAAAGTTAACGAGTGCCCTTAACATTCGATAAGGAAACAAAGCATTTCAGTATTTAGTTAGGAAAAAAAAACATATTTCAAAGAAAACACATAAGTTGTTTAATGGTTTCTTTTATGAGTACTTGAAAGCATTTAAAAGAGTAAATTGAGTCAAATGGAGTTGAAATAACATATTTTGTTACTAGCAGAAACTTCTTACATGTCAAATCTACGCTGATAAAGAAGGTCTACGGCAGCAGCAATTGTTGGCTTTCATTCCCAGACATCATAAGCACTACATTTTGCCAAGTAGGTCTCACTGCTTTTATGATCATCTGGAAGTGTAACTATTGGAACTAAAGATCAGTAGCTTTAGTTTTTACTAATGATTCTACGTGTTCGTTTAACCATGCAAGCTAGATTCTATCAATAAAAAGGTGCATTTCAGTCCACACGTACAGATTGATGCAAGACAGAATCTATTTCAAACCAGAACCCGTTTACAATCTTCAGGTGTGTTGTGGTGAAGGTTTTGTCCCTTCTAGAATTTTTGGTCGTTATTTTTTACAGGTTTTGTATCTTTTCTTTTTCTGGAAATGAAGTTTATGTCATTAATCCTAACATATATATTTCTATACCTAGGTACCCCTGCAGCGAAAACTCTTTCATGGCATTTAGCATCAGAGACAAAGTCTACCTTAAAAGGGTCTTCTCATGCCTCCCCAAAGTAAGTTTTGGAATTTAATAGTATTAGACTACCACCACCAAACTGCTGTTTTTTTTGTGTTTTCTACACTCCGTATAGATGGCATTATCATATCATATCACATCTACTTTTGCAGCATTGAGAACCCAAAGTTTTCTGCCAAGGCTTCTGGAGTTTTCCATCTTTTAGGTTTGTGATATAATTGTATCCCTTTTATTATGTAATAATTCAGTTCAATTAAACATGGGTGGTTTCTTAATGTAGAAGTCATTGATACTTATACTTCACTGTTATGTGCCTGTAGACAATGAAGAGAACACCTGGATGAAATCCTCACCAGCACAAATTCACTTTACAAATGGAGTTCCTCCATCTAGTACACCTATGCATACTTTAGGTGGTACACGCAAGGTAATTTAATTTCATATTCATCAAAATTGCAAGTGCCCGGGGAAGCCATACTTGATAGTGGACTTGTTCTTTATTTACCTGTGCTTTGCCAAATAGTTGCAAGTGTTCTAAAACCTGTGTCTTAATTAAGTTTTACGATGAGTTTCTGTTAAGTTTTCTAGATTAGCATTTATTAATATTCCTTCTTGGCGGATCTGTGAATTTTGTATAAAAATGTTACTCGTGAGTTATGTGCAGGATTCGTTGGAGGGTTCCAAACAGTTGACAGCATTCAGGTCATTTGACAACCCAAAGCGGCGCGAGGTTGTCCAAGTCCCTACTCGAAGCAAAAGTGTGCTATCAGCTTTCTTTGCAAAGCAGAAAACACCAAAGTTGAAGGCCAGTTCTTTCTTATGAATACATTCACAATTAATTAGTCTCTGATTCAAACTTTGAATAATGATCCTGTCAGTAGCCGCTTCCCTTGCAATGATAACGCCCGGGATCTTGCTCTTCTTCTCGCTCGCCTTTATCTTACTCTTGTCAATTGTCATCTATAGTGTTCAGGCATCTCTAAAATGTATATTTGTGGCCTGCTATGCAAAAAAAAAAAAAAAAGCTTCATTATTTTTGTTCTTCAAGTTTTGATGTATCACCAAAATTTCCAAGACAGGGTCTGCAAACTATACTAATCAGACTATCAGGAAGGGTGTGCAAATTTTTTAATCAAACCGTTCTAAAATCATACGGAATCTTCTTTTTTTTTATAATCTTTCATTGATATATATATATATATATATATATATATATATATATATATATATATATATATATATATATATATATATATATATAGACACGCACACACACATCGATTGTGTGAATGATTAATACTTATCAGGTAACCTACTAACCAATTTTGCTAAAGTTTTTTCTATCCACCATGTTTTTTTCTCATAATATTTAAACTTGAAATGTTGTTTAAGGGGATTGGGTTTAGAATAACTGTTTATTGACGTCTTGGCTAGCGAATTTAATAATACAAATAGTTTCGTTATGAGAAAATTAATTGACCTGAGTCATTTTATAAAATTGGTTCAACCAAAGTGTTTTAGAAAATTAATTGACGTAAATCATTTCATAAAATTTATTCAACTGAATTTTTCACTAAGCGGTGCAATTTGGTTCTTTGAAAAAAACTAGCTTTCTAAGTCTTACATAAATACTAATTAAATTGAATCAAATCTAAAGACAGTTCCATTTGATTAAATTGTGTTTTGTAATATGTAGTTCAATTTTTTTTTAAATCAAATCTTGCAAAGAAAGTTTATTTTAATATTTCTTTTATCTTGCTATACTTTCCTCAGTTGATCGAATAGAGACTAATTTTCTTGAAAATTGTTACTGGTCTGATAAATTCTCATACATGATAACTTCAATTAGAAGTGAAAAAGTTTTGAAAAGTATTTATAGAAATTTAACTATATAATGCATTAAAAAAATAAGAGAAAATTGAAAGATGTTTAATATTTCGTCCAAAGGGTTAAATAAAGAGCAATAAAGAACTAAAATTGTGACTTGACATAAAAGAAGAGAAGAGAAGAAAACTAAAAATTTGCGTTTGCCGGGAGTCGAACCCGGGTCTATTGCTTGGAAGGCAATTATCCTAACCGTTGGACTACAAACGCTGCTGATGAAAATGTGGTGAATTTAAATTATTTAACTCTATTTTACGAAAGATAGTAAATTGGGGTGATTTGGTGAAATGATGCGCTGATTAGTGTTGAATTATTGCGGAGTGAAGTAAAAGTTCAAAAACTGATATACTAATACTATTTATGGACAAGATCATCTGCAATTCTGCTCTTTCAATTGCAAATTCATCTCTCTATATTTTAGGTGTGAGTAACTGCTAAATTACAATTTTACTTCTTTTTCAATCTTTATCCATAATTTTTTATTTATTTTAGTCCTTCCATTTACAAAATTAGCAATTTTATCTTATAGTCAATTTTCCATATGTTTTTTATTTTATTTTTAAATTTAATTCATTAAAAAGGATTATGGTACCTTAAATGAGTATATTAGATATAAAACTCAATTGGAACAAAATAAAGTAAATAAAACATGTGCAAAAATAAAAAATTATATCACAGTACATATTTTTCAAATATGAGAATTAAATCCTGAAAAATATAAAATAATCAATATTTCAAGAAGGAATTAAATGAAAATGATAGTGAAAATTTAGTCATAATTAAATATAATATGATTGTCGCTTTCAAAAAAGTTAAATTTTAATTTAAGAGGAACAGATAGTTTCTTCCCCTAAACTTAAGTATGATTGAGATGATTATATCTAATATTAAATCCAATGTCAATATCTTAACATTTAAAATAACATAGTACTCCTATCTCCGTAAGGGTTACTCGACTTATTTAGTACTTTTTAATCAAAATAAATAATGGAATACATCTTTAATTTATTAAAGTTATTAGTATAATATATCAAAAACATGTCTATATGTTTAATAAATGTTAATGGTCTGATCCATTTGAATAATATAAATCTAGATTGATCAGACTTGGAGTGGTTATTTTGTAGTCTATTTTTTACTACATAAAATTCATCAATCAAGTTTAAAACCAAATGATACTACACATCACTTTAGAATTAATATCCAAGTTAGTATCGAGATACAATAAATATCATTTTGTTACGGTCTAATTTGCAAAATTAAAAAAATGTAAGAGACCTAATTTGCATACATGTTAAAGTTGATAAAAAAAAAAAATAGTTATAGTATTTCCACTTTATTGTGTTTGAAATATGATAATATCACCAATCACGAAGATGATGATCAATCCAAGTATGTGAGTCAATTATCAAAATAATTCATAAAAGTAACTAATCAATGAAGAATGAAACTAAGTTTGATGAATTTAAAATTCTTTTTTATTCTTACAAATATGATACATAAATTCAAAATTAAATATGTTTCATATTATATTAGTGCAAGAGGGAATGGATAAGTGTAAAACTATTACAAGTAAATTAAAGGTCACATGCTAAATTTTCATAAAAAAACCAACTTTATTGATGAAGTGGTTAAAAGTTCCATGTATATTCATGGAACCTTTATTGGATTCCCTCTTGAAACAAAATATTAATAATAAAATATATAATAATAAAATTATAATTTTTTATTAAAATAAAAAACAGTTTGCAATATTTTGATTTTATTACATAATTATACTAAATTTTCATAATGTTTAAAAAAATTTAAATCACCAAACTCACCCTAAATTAAACATATTTTTTCTACGAAAAAGAAATATATAAAAAAAATACAAAAATAAAAAGCACATTGGTATGTTACATTGTCATGCACATTGAGCAATGCATCTTTTATCCCAAAATTGTGATAATTTTGAAGTACATCTCAAAATAAAATAAAAATCAACATTTCATTTAGTATACTTCTCTTTAAACCATACTCAAATAATATATTTGTTTAATCCTAACATGTTGAAAGCTTCTTTTTCTAAGCCTTAAATCCTCCAATATTATGTATGGTCAGGTTTATCGTCTTCAAATTAAACTAATTGAAATTATAATATATTAAGATGATAGATCGATTATAAAATTAATCATGAGTAATAAATCAAACCAAGACATTGACTAAATAATCGAGTAAAAATTGTTTATGAAATAAATGTGTGAAATAACGATGATTGAATAAAGAATTGAGCATGAATACACTAATTCATTCTATAAAAAAAGGTACATTGAGCATAATTCAAATAATAATCAAAGTAGGAAAATTAATCACATTGGGTATGATTTTGATCACAAATAAGATGCCAAATTGAAAGATTATAGGTCATCTTCATTGTGGTCCCTCTCATAAAATTCAAACTGTATTTATGGTTTGTTGTCCTCTATTGTCCCTCAATATTTTGCACCAATCTATCAACACATTTTATAATTGCTTTTGTGCAGAAATTGTTTGTGGCTATTAATTGCTTAGTTTTTCTTTTTACATTATGCTCTTCTTTCTTTCTTTTTTTATCTCTGTTAGTGTTTTTGAATATTTTTTAATAGATTCAGAAGTTGTCTTTCTTGTTTTGAATTTATTCTTTACCTTTTTGGGGTGTTCTTTTTATCTCGCTTTTTTATTCTCTTCACTGATGCGGGGTATTGGGATTTTACCTGAAAAATATTTTTTAAAGTTTAATTCAGCCAATTAAAAGTAATAAATACTATTAAAAATCGTTATGATTTTATAATAACCTATTTATATTTTTATTGACTCAAAATAATTAATACCGGAGAAAGGGTTAACCTTACGTTAACTTAATGATAGAAATAATTTTTTAACACATTTTTTATCAACAATAAAACAATATAAAAGCATAGTATAATAATAATAAAAAAATACTAATACTAATAATAATATTTTTAATTATGTAATATCAAAGTTATTTTTTCTTTTATTTCCAGAAAACTCAATAACCTTTATTTTTTCTTACTGCTTAACCTTTTTCTTTCTTATTTATCTTTATTTTTTGTGGTACAACATTGAACACAGGATCTGGATTTGTTTCCAGAAAATGTAAGTGAAGAAGAAGACCAATAAAACCAACCCCACGTGACAGTTTCATATGTACAGACACAGGACCTGCGACACGACAGCCATGGCAGTACCCTATTAAAAACTACGTTTCTTTCTACTCACTTTTATTTTTTTATTTTCTAATAATTCTATTTTTTATTTATATTAATATATCACGTTTTGTTTTCGCCTTTTTTATTTTATAACTTCTGTTAAAGTATAAAAAATAGATAAAGGAGTAGGTAGACAAGAAAAAAAAAACATAGTTGACTGAAAAATAAATAACTGTTTTTAAAGGAAAAAATAAATAGCGTATTTTGTTCTTTTTAGCTAATCACGAGTTTCACTTTTTAAAAAAATATTAACTTAACTATATACTTTGTTTTGATATTTTATTATTTAATTTTGTTTTCACATTTATTATTATGATTTTCAATTTTTCATTTTTTGTCGAGTGTAACAAAATATTGACATGTTTATGTAAAATGATGTTATTTTATCATTTACCAATTTTAAAAGGTTGAAACACTATTTCTTTATAGTTTTTATTCTCAGATACACTCGTACTCTTTGCTACTGAGAAATTTTAAACATTAACTCTTAATGTATAAATATAATTTTTTTTCACCAAAACTAACAGTGGAATTAAAATAAAATAGGTCAATTATCAATTCTGGTTAGAGGTCACTCTCTCTAGTGGCCAAAGAGAAGGGCAATATTAATTATATGGATCATAAAGGGTAATTGTGATGATGATTGATAATGATAATGACCCATTATGGTAATAAACCAAGTGATTACATTCACAAACATTAACATTAACAGGGCAACCAAGTTTGGAAGATATATGCTTATAGAAAATAATGATTGCAATGTATTAAATTTGTGTTATTTTTAAGAGAAAAAGAACACACCCTTTTGTTTTATACTCTAATTTGTATCATGGCTTCTCTTACGTGTGGTCTCTAAAAATTGCATATAATTTTCCTACCATGTTTATGTATTATTGGCAAAATGAGTGTACCTAACAATTGGCCACATGGAAATATCTATATTAGATGTTAAATTTCAAGATCTAAATCTTTGCTTTGGATAAGGACAAAAAGTTTGTGTATGGAATAATAAAATTAATAGTTAAATATGTTTTCTCATTTATATATTTTTATATAAAATTAATATTTATGTTTAGTTCATACTTTAATTTAAATATTTATAAAAAAAAAATTATTAAAACAAGTCATTATCAATTTTTTTACATGTTAAACAAAATTTTTATGTAAATTAAGATATTAAAATATGTTATAATATCATAATAATTTATACTAAAAATTTATTTGTTACATATAAAAAAACATTGATAAATTTATTATAATAATTTTATTACTACAATAAAGTTTAAAATAGAAATAAAAATCAATACAAACAAAATGTATATAATCTTCAAATTAATTGAACAATAAAAGTACATAGTTATAATAAATTTTTAAATATATTTTTTGTCACAAAATTGTTATATATTTTCCCATGTAACAATGAGTTTCAAAGGTGTCCGCTTATAATATTTTTGCGAATGTAAATGAGCAACCACTAATTTAAAAGAGTGGTTATATTTTCCTACTATATTTTTTAAAAGATAAATCTATTTAATGTCTTAAAAGTTATATAACAAATGTAATATTCACAGTATATGAAATTATATTTTTTTTTTTAAATTGATTGGGAATAATCTAATGAGTGGTTTCTTATCGAATACATAAAAAAATGAAAAATTCGCGAAATGATTATGATGAAATAGTAAAATAAGTTATTCAACATTATTTTCTTCAAATTTTCTGCTAGGGTTTTGACTTTATTTATTCTTGTTTTATCGAGATATAAGTTGTATTTTTTAATTGTTTCTTGAATTTTTTTTTATCCCAAATGTATATTTTTGTTTTATTGATTTATGGACTAGCTTGTGTTAATGTTGCACATATGATTTTCAAATGTGAATAATGTCTACATATTCTTTATATTAAATTATAAATTAATGATTAATTTTTTTTATAAATACGGCTATAATATAGTTATGATTTTTATATTTTGGGTTTTCTTTAGTTTGGATTTTCAATTCAAAATAATTTCTAACCTCTTAAAATAGAGTTATCGTAATTTTTTAACAATGAAATTAACTTTTTGTCATTTAAAAATATTAATGTTATGGCTATATGTACATGTATATACATGATGTTTTCAGTTTTTTTCATAAAATAAAAGTTTATTATGTTAACACAATATGTGTTTAGTTAGACTTTTATTTTAAGAATATGTTCAAAATAACTTTTTCGTCTTAGATACAAACAAAACTAGTTATTTGAATAATTTTATGTCTCAATTAAGTTAAACATGTCTTAAAGATAAATCCAACATCTCCTTATATACCATATTTACATATATATATATATATATATATATATATATATATATATATATATATATATAAATCTCAAAAATGTTTAAAATTTGTTTTTCTTCTAACCTATAAAGTTCGGACACTTCCTTTTAAATAGCATGTCCGTGTCAGATACACGTATCGGACACGACACTCGTATGATACTCGTAGGACACGTATCGGTGAAGTGTCCAATTCAAAAAATTATTTGTTGGATTTCTGATAATTCTAGCATGATTCTAACACAATTTTAAAAAGAAAAAATACATTAATTTTCTAAAAACTCAAATTTATTATATAAATTTTTAGTATAATTATAAAAATAATGAACAAATCCTTTTAAATCAACTAGGAAAAACTTATTTCTGTTCCGAAAAAAACTGAAATATATTTGTACATATAATTTTTTATTAACAATTTATATAATTCGTAATTATATAATATATAAATCCGTGTCCCCGTATCCTACATTTTATAAATTATACGTATCTCCGTGTTCGTATCCGTATCATATCAGTATCCGTGTCAGTGTCTATGCTACATAACTTCTAATTAAAAGCACATATGATTCTTAGGACTTCTAGTTAAACATCTATAATTTAGTAAGATTATTCATAAAGGATACATTTTATAAATCTTGGTTAGTTGATTAATAAATCTTATAACTAATTTGTTAAATAAGTTACATTGAAATGAAGTTAACACAATTCTCATATTCAGGTTTTTTAAGGTGAAAAGTTCAATTATAATTAAATTTTTGACAATTAAACTTTACAAATTTGTTAAGTCGAATCATCATCAATTTAGAATTAACTAACTCATTAATTATTATTATTATTATTATTTTTAATTGATAAGGTTAATTTTCTTACTAAAAGTATAAATGTAATTCTATTTGAAAACATCAATGACAATTATAAAGTTTTTAGAAACATACAACTAATTTAAAAATTTAAGAAATAAATGTTTAGTTTAATTGAGAGTGAACAAAAAATTCAATTGGCCCAAATTACTATTTTTTATACTGTTCTTATTAATTAAAAATCTATTTATTTAAACATGCTTTTAATTTTGATCGATATTTTATATGAGATTTTTATTTTGTTTGTACATAATTTAAAAATTGAGAAATCCAAATTTTCTATCTAATCCAATCACCCTTAAACATGCTTATGGTTTTCTTTAGTAGATATTTTTATTTCATTTTACGAAAATATAGAAGAAAAGAAGTACAAGAAATAAAAATATTAAATTTTATTTTTCATTGGAGAGGGAAAATGAAAAATTTTCATTTTAGAATTCTGAAAAATAAACTTTTCCAACCGAATTGGCATCAAATAATTGAAAAATGATCCTTTTATATAATTTATTTTAGTATTTTAAAAGTAAATGATTTTTATAATAAAAATAAAAAAAATGAAAGAATGTTTTATCTTAATAAAAATAGTGGAGTAATTTTTTATTAAGCATTTTTTTTATCAAAATTAAGGTGTGTGTAATACAATTTTTTTTATAAATAATACGTATTAAAGTTATTTAATTTATATTTAATCTGAATAGATATAAAAGAAAGTGAAATTAGGATAAAAAATTTCTCGTAAAATCAAACTTACCTATTTATATATATATATATATATATATATATATATATATATATATATATGAAATAAATAAATGCATAAACATAAAAATGTTAAAATACAATAAAATATTGAAATTAATGAATAATTAAAACATAAACTTAACATAAAAAGTTAATAATTAACCTTTTTTCACACAAAAAATAAAAAGATAAATTTTAAATTACATTATACTACAATTTTTCAATATTATGTAGATTTATAAAAAAAAAAACAATTTATAAAAATGTAAATTTGGATTTAAAATTCAATCCAAATATTTGAATGTAAATTTATACAAATTTCAATTATTTTTATAAAAAAAATATGAATTTAGATTAAAAATCCAAATATTTGGATTTAGATTGAATTTAAATTGAATTATGCATGAACACCTTAAGTTTAAACTATCAAAATTAAACGTGGTACAAAAAGTAGCACATGTTAAATAATTTTTCAGTATAAGAAAACATAATGAATCTAGAAAAATATGTACTTTTTATAACTTATTTGAAATTTTAATTACTATTTTAAAAATGAACTTAAAAAATTATTATTATTATTATCTAAAAGCTAAACAACTATTTTTAAAGATGAAAAGAAAAATAATACACATAGTCACAAAATGTGTAGCTAAAAAGAGTATCTTCCTATACAAGTAGTATATAGTTCTTATAAATGCTATTTAACCCTTTTAAAATACAAGTATTTTACATCTTCATATCTTCAAATAAAGGCAAAGAATCACCAATTTCAATCCCTGAGATTGATATGAATATTATATGTATTGTCACCTTAGATATTTTAACTTTTCTCAAAATTTTCTGTCCCATTAATAGTAATGGAGATTATTTTTTATGCCAATGTTTTTGTTCCTTTGCCACTTCCACTACCCTCCTTAATAATATTTTCTAGGCTGATTCATTTTCCATGATAATTTCCCCAACAACACCCTTGAAAGGTCCTTGCTTCTAAGGTTTGTTCCCACACCCATGCATTCATGATGTAAACAAGAATATGAAATGAATCTCCCACCTTTCATCAAAGGATCCAACTCAAACTTAAATAAGTAAGTATAACCTCTTAACCTCAAACATTAGATCTTTGTCTGGATGAGTATAGGAGTGGAAAGGAAAAGAAAAGAGGGAAAATAAGTGGAAAGAATAAAAAAAAAAAAAGTGGAAAGTAAATGAAAAATTAGGTTATTTGGATGTAATGAAAGTAAGTAGAATTAAGTGAAAAATTTGGAGATAATATGATTGATGCGAGTGAATTATGTAAATAATTTAATTATTTAATTAATTCAATTACCAAAATATTTTTGTAAAACTTAAATTATTTTAATGAAATAAAGAACAATGTTCATATATTAATGAAATTTGTAAGTAAAGAAAAAATTGTACTTTTATCATACATAAATCTATTAAACATAAATATTGCACAATCACATCAAGTTTTTAAAAATTCTAACAATATAATTCATCCTTATATGTATCTTAATTAATTACAAAAAATAAATATTTTCAATTTTAATTCAATTTCACCATTTATCTGTGTGTCAAAATAATAATCCATATAATTATCTTTTAATTAATTGTTATTGATACCCATATATATTTAAGCAATGCTACCCTTTGTGTGTTTATAAATTTGATCAAAATGTCCATTTTCACATACATTTTTAAGCAAATTTTCAAGGAGACAAACCAAACAAAATAAGTAAACATAGGAACGTCATTTGCTATATCATTTGTAGGTGAAAAATGAAGCTATAATCGATTATCAGTGAGAGCATAATCAATTATGCTCTATATAGTAATAAATTACACTTGTTTTTCATAATCAATTAAGTTTTAACCTATAATTGATTAGTCATTCATCCATAATTGATTAGGACAATGACCATAATCGATTATGGATCGTAAAAATATACATACTGATCCATAAACACCAAAAAGAGAGATATATTTATGAGATCATGTCTTATAATAAATCATGCAAGATGTCATTAAAACAACCATAGTAAAAAATGAAATTAACAAAATTATACACATAACTAGAATACAAATTTTCAATTAATTATAACCAAGATACTAGGCAAAATCAATTTGAAGTATTATTAAGTATATAATCAAACTTTGAAGTATTGATAGGTATATGATTGTAATATGTATATTGTATTTTTGATAACTTTATGAAAAACTCTATTATATTTATTTGTATCTTTAATAACTTTAAAATATGAAATTATATTATTATTGACCTATACGAGAATATGAATATACAATTAGTTGATCAACCCATGCAACAATTTTGAAAAAAAAAGTGAATAGAGTTATAATCGATTATAATATAACTTATAACTAATGATGTATGTGATCATAATAATTATGATGTAAAATTGACAAATACAAATTATAAGAAAATATAATTACTTTAAACACGCTTTTCTTCCCTTTTCTTCATATTTCATGTGAAGTCATCCTTCTTCCACCCTCTCATTCATTTCTTTCTCACTAAATTAGTACAAATTCATACAAACCAAACGTTGTACAGGCTCTTCTTACAACATTAAAACCACCGAACGAAACAAGGACTAGATGAATTGACCGACAAAGGAAGATGAGAAAAAGTGAATTAAAAAAAAAATCACCTTCAACAAGAACACCATGGAAATCATGAGATAGCATAGAGTAAAACAAACATACTAGAAAGAAAGTACAATAATAAAAGATTATGCCTTTGATTCATCTAAAAACTACTAAAAGCTAAAATAACGGTGCACAGAAGTAGTTCAGGATAGCATTCACCTTGAATAAATTATCATATTGACTTGACTAGAAATTTCATAAAATCTATATGCAGATTTGGTTTCTGCTATAATATTCTGACTCTACCTGTATGGAAAAAAGCTCAATAATTCGATCACATCAAAGGGTTTCAGAATACTTCACACCTCACCAACATTTGATTTTTTTTTTTCCACAACTTTTACTCTGCACGCGTGACCCTACGCTTTTCACTCGATGCGCGTGACAAGATATTAACCATTTCCAAATTGGTAGCATAACAAGATTTGTTGAAGCTTATATAACACAGACATAGAACACTTTCATTTTACTAAAAATAAATAAATAAATAAATAAAAGAACACACATTTGCACTTACCCTTTCAGACAGCAAAAATATTGGTCCATTTAATTGTCCTTTGTTTTTCCTTTTTTTTTTTTTCAGATTAGATTCGTTTCGTTCCCGAGTCTTCAGCTCACCGGGCATTGTCTCTTCCTTGTGCATCCCTTTCCACTCGTCAAATCTTCTTCTTCTTCTTCTTCCTTCTTTCTTTCGTCTTCAGTAAAATTCACTGAACAGTTCCCACATCAAATCACCCAAATCCACATCAGAATCCCGTTTTCTCACACCCAGTACCTTTCTTGGTCTTTTACTTGAATTCAAGCACAAAGTTTGGGTCTTTTTCAGCTCGGGTTGAACCCTCATTGAACGGGTGGAATCTGGGTGTTCGTCTGCATGCGAGTTTTCTCCCAAGTTTGAAGCTTTTCCCCATTCCGCTGCGACCCAATTGATGGGACTCTAATGGGTTCCTTGGAATCTGGGATCCCATTGAAGAAGGGGAGCTTGTTTGGTACTCAGTTCACTAAAAAAGAGAAGAACCCTTTTTCTCACAGGTTCAGATCGAGCTTTTCGAGGCTGCTCTTTAAGAAGCTCGATTACGTGCAATGGATTTGTACGGTGGTGGTGTTTCTGTGCTTGGTCGTTGTGTTCCAAATGTTCCTGCCAGGGTCGGTTGTGGAAAACTCCGAGGAGTCGTCGTTGAAAGCGGTGAAAATGCGGTCTGATAATTTGTTCCATTATGGAGAAATTCAGAAGGTTGTGTTGGACTTTGGGGAGGATGCCGGATTTTTGCCAATGATTTTGGAGAAATTTAGGAGACGCGGCGGTGGGGTTATGGATGCGGGTTTGTTTAAGCACACAGTGCAACATTTTGGATACAGGAAGCCTCAGCTGGCAATGGTTAGTTCAACTATTTTCAAATAATTTTTTATCCATTTGTGTTTTTAGGTTGTGCATGCGGTTCACTTCAGCATGGTTTTATTCCTTTTTCATGATAAAACGGGGGTAGGTTTTACATAAATTTGAAACTGTTTAAGTTAGATTCAAGTTTGTTGTTAAGTCATTTTTAGTGCTTTATGAGTTTTGCCTTGTTATGGTTGATCTATGGAATTTTATTTCTCTCTTGATGAGATTTTGATTTCGTTTGAAGGTGTTTGGAGAACTGTTCGTTGATTCTCACCAATTGCTTATGGTAACTGTTGCTACTGCTTTGCAAGAGATTGGCTATGAAATTCAGGTACTCCGTTTGCAGTTTGTTTTCGGTATTTTATACTGGAAAATTGGTGAGTTTAGGGAAAAGAAAATGAATGGGGAGCCAGCTAAATCATCATTGTCTCTCTATGTAGCACTGGTGTCGGGTGAATGTGGTGCTTTATATCTGGAAGTGATGGGGAATATATAGCTGTTGAATTATAAGAAAAATGTTAGTTTCTTGTATGTGCTCTTTCTGTACTATTGGCTTCAAATTTCAAATGCCTCATTAGATTAGTGAAAATACTTCTACAATATATTCATTCAACTTGAACACATAATCTTTGCAAACAAGTATTTGAAAATTGAAGTAGGATTACTGGTTTAAAAATGTAGATTGAGTTCCTGAGAGTTGTGTTGTGACTCGTCAAACTGAGGCTAAAAATTATTAATAAGATGTTTGCCCACATCATTTTCAATATTTATTTTTAATCAATTTTATTATGTTTATTTTAGCTCAGATATTCTCTATGTTTTGCAGGTCTTTTCACTTGAAGATGGACCAGGGCATAATGTGTGGAGTAATTTAGGAGCTCCCGTCACTATCTTTAGAACTTGTGATAAGCGAAACAACACTGTTGACTGGCTAAAGTATGATTTTTCTTCTAATTTTACTTCTGGACTATGCATTTTGTACAGTTTTAATAATTGAAATGTGTAGAAATTCGAATCAAATAGCAAATTAAGCTGATAAAATGACTTTTTCTTTAAGCTTTTTGATCATTGTATATCTTCTCTAAATTGAATCTAATGTCTGTTTTCCCCCCAGCTATGATGGTATAATTGTGAGCTCTCTGGAAGCGAAGGGTGCCTTTTCTTGGTATGGTACTTGATTGCTGTTTCCTGAATCCTTTACCGCATTTGCACCCTCGAGTTGTGTTTGAGGATTTTGGCATGAATATCCTTATTCAAGTAACATGAGTGATTTTAGTTTGTACAGTTTTTTGCAGGAACCTTTCAAGTCCATCTCTCTTATATGGATTGTTCATGAAAATGCTCTTGCTTATCGATCAAGACAATATACCACTAATGGGCAGATAGAATTTTTGAATGATTGGGGAAGAGTTTTCAATCGTTCAACAGTTGTTGTCTTTCCAAACTATGCTTTGCCGGTAATATCTATGGGTCAAATTATTTATTTAATGTTTGAAACATTGAAATCATACATGTGACACGTGATTATTTTGTAATTCCACAGATGATTTACTCCATATTTGATGCTGGAAATTTTTTTGTTATTCCTGGTTCCCCTGCCGCAGCATTAGAGGCAGAAGCATTTATGGCTTTACAGAAAGATAATTTGCGCGTCAATATGGGGTATGGCCCAGAAGATGTAATTATTGCAATTGTGGGAAGTCAATTTCTGTACAAGGGCATGTGGTTGGGGCATGCCATTGTTTTACGGGCTTTAGAACCACTTGTGATGGACTTCCCTTTAAACAAAGATAATTCCAGTGTTCAACTACGAATAATTGTTCATAGTGGGGAATTAACAAATAACTACAGTGTGGCTCTTGAGGTATATATCCTACTTCTCTTTGTTTTTTGGCTAAATAATTTGAAGTTTCTCATCTTTTATGCTGTTACATTAGACCATGGCGCATAGCTTGAAATATCCAAGAGGTATTATAGAGCATATAGCTGGAGATTTGAATGCAGATTCCGTTCTTGGCACAGCAGATGTAGTGGTATATGGATCCTTTCTTGAAGAACATTCTTTTCCAGAGATTTTGATCAAAGCTATGTCGTTTGAAAAACCAATTATTGCTCCAGATGTTCCCATGATCAGAAAATACGTAAGTTTGCACTGTAATCTTTTACGTTAGCCATATCAGGTGTCTAGATTGCTGGTTGTTACTTTTATCAATCTTTAATTTGAAGTCTCCTGCAATAATCCAGACTAGTTTTTTTGGCGTTTATAATAACGTTTATAATAACTTCCCTGCATCTAAAATGTCGTCAATTATTAATTTTTTAGTTAAAATATGAAGAGTTAAAGTTTCTCATATCATGTATTTCTGAGGAGACTGCTGACTATCTTGTTGACATTAACTAGGTTGATGACAGGGTGAATGGCTATCTTTTCCCAAGGGATAATATTAGAGCTCTGAGACAAATTTTATTAGAAGTGATCTCAAATGGGAAAATATCACCCTTGGCTCGTAACATTGCCTCTATAGGGAGAAACACTGCAAAGAATCTTATGGTTTCAGAAGCAATTGATGGATATGCATCTTTACTTCAGAATATTCTCAGGCTTCCATCGGAGGTTGCTCCACCCAAGGCTGTTTCAGATATTCCCCCCAATGTCAAAGAACAGTGGCAATGGCATTTATTTAAAGCTGTGCCAAATATGACATATAAAAATAGGGCATTAAGAAGTAACACGTTTTTAGATAAATATGAGGGCCAGTGGAATCGTTCTCAGAAAAATAGATCGATTACGACAGGTGCAGCTAATGATATATTTGTATATAGCATATGGGAAGAAGAAAAGTATACTCAACTGGCCATTACCAAAAAAAGGAGGGAGGATGAAGAGGTGAGATCAAGGAATGTTATAATTTATAGAAGAGAAATGCTATATCTTTCTAAAACATCAAATAATTTTCCTAGTACTCTAGTTGTCAATGAAACACTAAGTGTTGAAATTTTCTTAAGGAGGATTTATTTGGAAGAATGATTAGGAGAATTTAGGATTATTCTTTACGAAATTAGGGTATTGGATCTTTGATGACTTCCATTTCTGGTGAGTAAAGCTTAACTCGTTTTGAGTTTTAATGCAGTTTAAGGATAGAACGGAGCAGTTTCATGGAACATGGGAGGATGTATATAAAAATGCTAAGAGGGCTGATAGAGCAAAGAATGATTTACATGAAAGAGATGATGGAGAGCTTGAGCGTACAGGACAACCACTATGCATTTATGAACCTTATTTTGGGGAAGGATCCTGGCCTTTTCTACATAAAAAAACTCTTTATCGAGGAGTTGGCCTGGTAAGTTGGGTGTTTTTGTATTATATCGTATACTCGTATTAATCTATGCTTATCAGTGATTATAATACTCGAGTTTCTGGTCTTGTGTATGGAAAAAAGGCTTTATTTGGAGAGACCTAGGGATCTTTAGATACCCCTGGTGTACATTACAATAATAATAAGGCCCCAGATATTCTTTTATAGTAGTGCTTTCTCTTCAGAACAATTAGTGGTTGGCTTCTTATTTCAATCTGATGCATGAACGTGCCGGATGTTTGCAGTCCGGTAAAGGTCGAAGATCAGGGAGAGATGATGTTGATGCTCCTTCTCGTCTTCCACTGCTTAATAATGGTTATTATCGAGATTTACTTGGTGAACATGGAGCCTTCTTCGCAATTGCAAACAGGATTGACCGATTACACAGAAATGCTTGGATTGGATTTCAGTCCTGGAGAGCAACAGCAAAGAAGGTATATGTGATTGTTTTCCCTGTCTCATTTCTTTGGAGATATGCCACTTGATATTCTTTCCTATGTCATCAATATATTTGTTTCAAAAAATAATTTTATCATTGTCAATCATTTTTGGTTTAAAGGTTGTAGACTTGTGATGCTTATTTAATGTTTACCTTTTTTCCTGTTACTGATTTCTAGATTCATTAATTGCCGGTATTATAATCTATAAGGTATTTAAAGCTAGAGGTTCTTGTCTAATCAGAGGAATATGTGTACGGCTGAAAGATAGAAAGATGACTTGAATGGAAATGATAAATTGGATGTCTTAAATCTGTCTCTTGTTCTTGCTTTTTTTGACATCTAGTGTGGGGTTTTAACAGGCATCATTGTCCGGAAATGCTGAAAATTCATTATTAGATGCCATCCAATCCAAAAGGTTTGGGGATGCACTATATTTTTGGGTTCGCATGGATATGGATACACGAAATCCTTCGCAAAAGGACTTTTGGTCATTTTGTGACGCCATTAATGCAGGAAATTGCAAGTACGATCTCTTAAATCCATTCTGTTTTTATCTTGAGTACATGAAAGCTTGAGTCTTTGACCCTTGCTTTCATTTTCTTTTACATTTTTAAAGACATAGCTTGATTTTCTCTACATTCGTGTTTGAGTGAAGGTTTGCTTTCTCAAAAGCCATGAGGAGAATGTATGGGTTAAAAGATGATGTGGATTCTTTGCCACCCATGCCTGTAGACGGTGACACATGGTCTGTCATGCAGAGCTGGGCTCTGCCTACCAGATCCTTTTTGGAGTTTGTAATGTTCTCCAGGTATAAACTAAGTTCATTTTGCCAAATAAGAAAATTGTTCTCTTGTAACCAGTTTCAGAGTTAAATAACTGATGTAAACTACCATTTCTGCAGAATGTTTGTGGATGCAATGGATGCACAGATGTACGATGAACACCATTCAACAGGACACTGTTCTTTGAGTTTGTCGAAAGTAATTTGCTTCTTCAAAGGATCAATTTACATATTTTAAATTGCAACACAAGGGTTTTTCTTAACTATTACCAATTTCTTTGAAAAAGTTCTTAACTATTACGTAAATTTGTAATGAGCATATTTACTTTCAAGTACATTATATCCTTGCTTGCTACTTAATTTTGCACCAATTGTCTAAAATCATGGATGAAATAAAATTGCAGGATAAGCATTGTTATTCACGGCTTCTGGAGCTTCTTGTGAATGTGTGGGCATACCACAGTGCAAGGAGGATGGTGTATGTGGACCCTGAGACTGGTGCAATGCAGGAAGAACACAAGTTCAAGAGCCGCAGGGGTCAAATGTGGATCAAATGGTTCTCATACAGCACCCTCAAGAGCATGGATGAGGACTTGGCAGAGTTATCAGATTCTGAGGATCCTGGGAAGCATTGGTTGTGGCCATCAACGGGTGAAGTATTCTGGCAAGGTGTATACGAGAGAGAAAGAAGTTTAAGGCACAAAGAGAAGGAAAAGAGGAAGCAAAAGAGTATAGAAAAACAGAACAGAATGAGGAAACGTCATCGGCAACAAGTGATAGGGAAATATATTAAGCCCCCACCAGACGAGGAAAGCTCCAATTCATCAATGCTTGCAGTAACAGCATGATGATGACTTTAAAACCATTGTTTTGAGCAGTGTTCCTCTTATAAAAATTCATTTTTATTTGATTTTGCTTAACATAATAGTGGTTTTGGTTCAGAAAGGATGCACATTTCTGTTAAGGGTGATGATGTTCGTAAGAGAATGCATCCTTCTGGTTTATAAATAGCTAATGTGTAAAGTATCTTTTCTTTTTTGACTTAAATTCTGTAATTCTATTCTTTCAGGATCATAAATTCTTTCAGAGAAGTGTGGCAAAATTGTAATGTTGGTGGCTCTGTCAATCTAAATGAATAATTAACTACACTCTTGTTACTTTACTTTTTCCAATGCACCTTAAAGGCAAGACTTTCTAGAGCTGAAGAAAAAAAACAGAATTTAATTAATATTAAGTTGAATCAAACTTATATAAAATAATTGAATTGTTTTTTAAAATTGAACCGAATTATTTTTAAGCGTAGTAATTTGAAACTGAAATATTATTATTATTATAATGAAACTACTAAAACTTATCCAAATATTTACTTATTTTACTCCAAAGCATTGTATTCACAAAATAATAACCCTCCTTGACTGAGGTTGACCTACATATCCCATTAACTAAAATATAATCTCACAATTCCTCAATTCTTATCTTTGTACTATTATTCATGTTTTATTGTATTTATAAAAATGCTGATAAATAAATATAGAAGTATAATTGTTACAATTGCATATAAATTATCTGTACATGTTACAATTGCATATAAATTATTTGTTTTTTCTGTCACATTCCTTGAATATGGCCTATGGATTATTGTAACATGGCACAACAAAAATGGAGTTTAGTAGATAAGTCATGTAGGAAGTTACCCTTCTAATTAATTGAATTTTCTTAAACTATGTAATGTGCTCTTCATTCTTACAATTAAATCCTCAAAATTCTAAAATCAGTTGTTTATTTTTTTAATCATAATAGTAATCTATCATATGCCTAGTCATGAAACCGCAATATTGGGGAACATTATTTACTTATTTTTGTCATTTTATTACTTAGACTATAACACATATTTTCATTTTCTTAAAAAAAAAATGTTAGACATACACGTCTCTCTATAAAAATAGTTTTATGAAAAACATAGAAGAAAAAGTACATTTTCAAAAAGCATTTCTCTTATGTACCGGTCGGTATCGGACGAGCCATTCACTTCGTCTCAGTGACCGACCGATCACGTCAAACATACTTAATAAATGATGACAACGACAGTTACAGTTATAAGAACTCTTTGTGAGTTACATTTATATCCCAGATTATGCGAAAAATATCTCCGACAAATCAGCTAAATATTGATTAACTGAAAGATGATACAAATATTCTTTAGATATACCAGTATATCTCTCCCTATAAAATCAGGGATCACGATACACATCAGTAAACCACTGATATTCAGTCCATTACAACAAGGACCCATGAGCAACACTATAAATAAACCCGTTGCAGAGGTGTTAGGTACCCTTTTATCAGTTCACAAATATACACTCTTTACATAGTACTTGATCATCGGAGTACCTTTTTCAGGTTAACCCCGACCAAGCGCTAGCAATTTAGGAAAGAGACTTGAAGGAAGGAGTGAGAGGATCACCGACATATTAACAATTGTACAACCAGTTCCAGGTACTATTTATGTCCTATTTGCCTAGGTACATCTTGAAATTATTATTATTTTAAAATAAACCAAATAAAAAAGCATTTTGAACTTCAAATTTAAGAAAAATGTATTTTTTCCCCATAGATAAGACACATAGTAGTCTCGTGAGAGGAAATTGATTAAGTTAAGAAGACTCATTATTTGGTTGGTACAATATGAGAGAAAATTTAATAATTTTCTGTGTATATTAAATAAAAATAATTATTATCGTGTTTTTACACACACCATAAGCAAACACAATATTAAATAAACGGTTTATCCTTTTTCCTTTTATCTAAGAAAAAATCAATGATGTAGCTGTGTCATTTTTACCTTGGCTTCTTCTTCCTGCACCCCCACGTTTTTCTTCCTGCACCCCTAAATTTTAAATATCCCAAAATTAACTTTGACCTATAATTTAAAAAGGGGCACCATGCTAGACTTTCTTTGTCACTGTTCATCTTTATCATTAGATATCAACCGCTGGTGGAGGGTCTTTGTAGTTGTTCGGAGCAAGATGGAGGAGTATGTTATGTTGTCGAAGTGTTGTTTGGGTTGCAAAGGTAAGTTTTTTTTTAGGAGCATGGTAGTTATGAAGATTTTGGGGTTACCAGATGTCGAGATCTGGTAATGTATTATGGATTCATAAATCCAGAATTGATGAAATTGTGTTTTCCAAATGAGGGGGTGTTTTGAAAGCAAATTTTGCATAAATTGTTGATTTTCGAATTGCTGAATCTGGAAACCTAATTCTGTTATGGATTGGTGAATTTGGAATGTTTTTTTTTTTAATTATGGATTTCTAAATTCAGAATGCATATTTCTGTTACGGATTGGTGGATCCTGAATTCTTTTTTTGAATGATGGATTTCTGAATGTGGAATGTATATTTTGAATTACGGATTGGTGGATCCGAAATTTTACCAGAAGTGTTAATCTGAAATTTTTTTGGATTCCATAATCTGGAATGTAAAAAAATAAGTAGAGTTTAAGTGCATTTTGAGATTTTTAAAAAGTAATAGGAATAAAATAGTCTTTACATAACATTGTGGGGTGCAGGAAGAAAAATGTAGGGGTGGAGAAAGAAACTACCTTTTACCTTTTAAACGTTTAATTCTTAAACTGGAATCGAATACTGTTTTCGCTATTTTGACCCAATTTTCTAATTTGTTTTGGTCGGTTGAACACAGGAGTTGAACACAGACTTCTAAGTCAACCAAACATAACACGACTTCATAATATTTGTTTTTATGGATAATGTTATCATTATAAAAAACTAAACTTGTTTAATTGTATTAAAAAATAAAAAGTAAAATAGTACCTATAAAATGATTATAAAAATTTATCAGTGTTAAATATCATTGTCTCATTTTATAATAAAAATTTGATTTCATTTACTACACATAAAATTATCAGAATTACTAGTTAGAAAATTAATATTTTTAAAAGTCTGCTGGAATTAATTATTTATATAACTTCTCAATCTTATTATAAATTTTAGAAAATGTTTTATTAATCATTGGTCCAAAGGTCTCGAATAAATAATAAGGTTGTATATTAATGTTATATTATTGTTTTATTGATTTCATGTATATTAATTTGTTATCTAATGGCGATATTTAGATTGAAGAATGAATTTGAGTGAGCGAAAAATTAAAAAATAAAGTAAAATGATTTAATTTAAGAGGAAAAAAAAAGTATAAAATGAAAGAAAATAGAAAATTTATAAATGATTTAATAAATATGATAAATTTTTAAAAATTATTAAATAATATATTTATAAAATGATTAAATTATCTTTATAACTATAAATTTAAAAATTAATGTTAGTTAAATATTACATTATAATTTTCTAATTATTTTATAAATTTAATTTTAATTTATTATTTTTATCATTACTATATTATTATTTTATGATTTCATATTATTAATATTTTTATAATTTGGTCTTTGGTTCTCAACAAAGTTTCTAAACTTGGTTTTGCAAAGATGTGAGGTTCTCTATAGTTAGGTAGATAAACCAAGGGTACAAATTATTAAAGGTTATAAAATAATAATAATAATATGTAAAATTAATTCATAAAAGAATAATAAAATTATAAATAATAATATTAATTAAAACTAAATTTTAAAATAATGATAATAAATATAAATTAATAATAAATAAGAAAATTTATTAAATTGTAATATTAATAATAATTTTATTTGTATCAAACATGTTATTATATTATTAATAAAATAAATAAAAATGAAAATTTAACAAAGTTATAATATAATAAAAAATTTTAATTATTTTAAAAAATTTAATTAATTTAAATGTACTTACAAATTTTTCATATTTTATTATTCAAATATTTTTAAAAATAAAAATGAATTTAATAATTTATATTTACATTTTAAAAAAATAAAAAATCAAATCCAAATACACTCTTTCTTCGTATTTTTCTTCTTGGACGCCGTTATTTACAATTCAAATTTTCAATTGAGGATTGAGAATTGACTATTGACACTTGAGAGGATATTTGTGTTTTATAGCAAATGTGACATTGACTGGTAGATTTAAGGTTGTCAACGTGCTACTGTAGAATCAGGGGTATTAAAGGATGACGCAATAAATAGTAAAAAGAATTTACTTCAGACTTTGAGGATAATACTTACGTTAATTATATTGAAAAATTAACATTTATACTTTTCTAAATTAGTAATACTTTTATTGTTGTCATATTTATATATAAATATGACATATTATCTTTCATTTACCTTTAACTAATATTAAAATTATATTTTAATTAATTGTCACTATATATTTTATTTTTCTTTATGTTTTCTTATATTTATTTATAATTAAATATAATTATATAATATTTCTTATTATACTTTATAATATATATTTATGTATATCTTATTATTTACATAATCTTTTAATTTAAATATAATTTATTTTTTATTTTTTATTTTAAAATTATAATCTATACACTTTTTTAAACCCAATAATAAATGTATTCAGTTATTTTTTTTTTATCATTACATACACATCATCAATTAATAACTTAATTTTTATTTATAATTTTTCAACAATTTTAATTAGTTTTTACTATACTTATTTTCATATCCTTTTAAAAAAAAAAAATGTAAATGTTTAATTTGATACCAATATTATAATTTATTATAATTTTTTCATCTAATTTAAATTTTATTATAAAATATATTTACAAATTTATTATAATTTATTTTCCACTATTCAAATTTATTATAAAAATAAAAAAAACAAAACAATGTTACGATTTTACATTTATTTTACCCATAATATTTACTTACATAAAAAATACCTATAAAATATTTTATTTTATTCTCCTTGTATTATTCTTTAAAATTTTTTATATTTTTAATTTTTAATTTTCAAATTTCCTTCTATTTCAATTTTATAAATACTTAAGCAAAACAAAATTTAATAATTTAATCTTATATAATTTAATAATTTTCTACTCTCAATTAAAACTTATTCTCTCCATTTTTAATTAAAATTTTTAAAACATTTTTTACTTACAATTTTTTTTTTATTTCTTCTTAAATTTGTTTTATTTTATTTATTATTTATTTTCTTCTTTTCCATTCACTATCGACAATGTAAAAAAAAAATCCAAAATATCATTCCAAAATTCAGTTACTACATAATTAGTTTTAAATGAACAATTATAGGCCAAATTCAAAAATCTACAAGTCGAAATTATATTTTTAAAAAATCAGATTTCGATCATCTATCTATCGAATGATCTTTTCTAACTGTCATTATAAAAAAAATTCCAAAATATCAACTCGACATTAGATCACTACATATTTTAATTTCAGATGAACACTCATATGTCAAAGTTAAAAATCTAAAACATATTTTTTGATCATTCTCTAGAAAACCAAAATCTTTCACTCCAATATGGAAAATGGAAAATCATCCATATTTAATCCATCAATAACCAATTTCTAAAAACATTCCCTTATTACATAATTAATTTTGAATGTACAAAAGTGGAAATTATATTTTTCATAAATTAGATTTGGATTATCCTCTAAACTCTTAACTCTTTTCCATTATTATTGGAAAAAAAAATACTCTCAAAAATTTTGACTCCCATAAATCAGGAACAATTTTTTTCCACAAATAAAAAAATGAAGTTGAGAATTAGATTTGGCAGAAATTAATGTCAAAAAGGTACTGCTGCGAAAATAATGTCAAAAAGGTGCTACTGAAAACACGATTGGATGGAGTGCTTATAAAAAAGGTAATAACTTAGACTCTCAAGCATACCCTTACCCAAATCTTTAATCTCTCCTTCTTTTAGCTGTCATCAAAATCACCTTTGAACTTCTTCATGGCTGATGGTGCTTTTGTAATGAGAGGTACTACAGTAATTTTAAACACAGGCAATATCCAAATGTATAACTTGGCAACAGAAACCAATCCTGTTGATGCCCTTGTTGCCTTCATCTTCTTTGTACTTCTCCCTTTCCTCCAACTCAGATATCCAGATAATCCCACCCCATTTCACCTTCATCCAAACACCATTTGGCTTTCCATTCTTACCTTTCTTCTTTATTGCTTCGTCATCTCGGGTAATCTCAAGTTCGGTATCAGAATTAATCACTTTCAAACCCTCAAGCGTGTGTTCGGTTCCCTCTCATTGCTTTGCTTGCTGTGCTGTGCTACCCGACGCTTGGGAATGCTTCACTTTCCTTATTTACATTTTATGGTTCATCATTCATGTGCTCCTCGCTATCAAAACCCACTTCATGGAAACAAGGGTGCAACATCCAAATATGAGGAGGGTGGTGCGTCCACTGTTACCGATCACTTCAATGGATTTTAATTAACTACTTCATCACTGGGCTTCTGTTTGATGAGGACGGAAGTGGAAAGAGAAATAAAAGAGAAGAATAATGGAGTTAACTCGTTTTTGAATTTTAGAGAAAACGAGTATATTTAAGTAAAAAGTTACTAGATGACATGATTGATAGAGAGGAATGTAAAATATTTATGAGATTATAAATTATTTAAATTAAAATAAAGATAAATGTGGAAACGTCAATAGTAGCATCGATTTCTCTCTCTCTTGAAACATCATTTAACTCATGAATTAGAACTGAGCTTCAGAAAGAAACAAACACTTATAGGTGCAGCAGCAGTGTGCTGCAGCAACGAAAGCTAATCGTTTTTTGTCACCACTTGCTATCTATGGTGCCAACTGCAACTCAAAACCCGCCAGCAACAACCAACAAAAACAATGGGAATCAAAGATTGAAAATGTGGTTAAAATGAAAATATGAAACCCTAAAAACTGTTACGTTTTGTGTGGTTCTTCTGTCTGCGAGGTTTTCCGTGTGCGATCACTGGGGCTGCTGCACTGTCTTTGAATGGAAGAATATTATCATTTATTGGAAACACGTATACAGATTAAAAAGTTAAAATTTATAATATTATTATCACACGTATGTGTCATATTATTTATATTCTAATAGATAAAAAAAAAAAAGTTGATAGTTAAAGTACTTATGCGGAAATGAATAAATACATGTAATAGTTAATAAATGTTAATTAGATTATGGAAAAAAAACTATACTCGTTATTCTCTTTGTTTATTTTAGATAAATAATTCTCATTGGTTTTAACTTCAAAGTTGATATCATACAAAATTAAAAATGTACTCCAGATAAAAAAAATCCAAAAACTCAAAAATATATTCCGAAAATCTAAATCCAGAAAATTTTAAATAAAAGATTTTGGAAATAATTTTTATTTGCACCTCGATTTATTTAAAATTATTTTTTATCGTTTTGGATAACTGATTGGATGCATATTGAAATTGATATGTTTTGGGAGAAATTGCATACACCATTTGGTCTAATACATGCTGAAATCCATCTCATGTAAAATATAAGACAATTACTTCCTGTATCATATTTTGCAACCAATCTCACTGTGAAACCAAAAAAATATCTTTAAATAAAATAAGATTACAAATAAAAAATACATTCTAAAACTCCTTTTTTAAATGTTTTTGGATTTCTTTTTTCATAACAAATTCTTTTGTATTGTGGAATATTTTTTTTTTCAGAATGTGATTTTTATTTTTGAATACTATTCTGAACTTTTATTTTTCAAACACAATAGTCTCTTCAAAATCTGTTTTTCATTTCTGAAATAAATGATATTTTCAAGAATTTAGAAGTGTGAGGGTACAGGTACAGAAAAGTTGGGTGTAGAAAGAATTGTAATGTTGGTGGCTCTGTCAATCTAAATGAATAATTAACTACACTCTTGTTACTTTACTTTTTCCATGCACCTTAAAGGCAAGAATTTCATTAATATTAAGTTTAATTAAACTTATAAAAATAATTGATTTTTTTTTTAAAAAATTGAACTGAATTATTTTTAAACATAGTAATTTGAAACTGAAATGTTATTATTATTATTATGAAACCATTAAAACTTATCCAAATATTTACTTATTTTACTCCAAAGCATTGTATTTACAAAAATAATAACCCTCCTTGACTGAGGTTGATCAATATCCTTAAGCATGTAAGAACTCTCGCAGATTGACCAATTTTATTATTAGATTTTTTAACTAATAAAATTATACTTGAAATAGTTAATAATAATCTATATAACATTATATAAGAGATATAATTTTAATTTTTATTATATTATAAAAAATTATTTAATAAAATATATAACCATACAATCTTTTTAACTAAAATTAAGTACATATCCCATTAACTATCTTTATACTATTATTTATGTTTTATTGTATTTATAAAAATGCTGATAAATAAATATAGAAGTATATATGCTACAATTGCATATAAATTATTTGCTTTTCTGTCACATTCCTTGAATATGGCCTATGGATTATTGTAAGATGGCATAACAAAAATGGAGTTTAGTAAATAAGTCATGTAGGAAGTTACCTTTCTAATTAATTGAATTTTCTTAAACTATGTAATGTGCTCTTCATTCGTACAATTAAATCCTCAAAATTCTAAAACCAATTATTTATTTTTTAATCGTAAGAGTAATCTATCACATGCCTAGTCATGAAACCACACAATATTGATAAAGACTATTTACTTATTTTCTCATTTTATTACTTACACTATAACACATATTTTCATTTTATCAATCAAAAATAAAATTAAATTAAGGGAAGCACTTCAGCAATGTTTCAACCTTTATAAAAAACAACAACCACATAAAGCAAAGGAACCCAAAACAAATAGTGGATTGCCATAGTTGCTGCATAATTCTACAGTAAACCCAACAAAAAACCCATTAGACCATGATTCCTTGCATTTGCACCTAGCCTTATTATGCAGCAAAGTTGAGCTGCATAATTATGCATAAACCCACCAAAAGACTTTGCAACTGGACCATGAAGAGCTAAAATTTGGCAAGTTTCCTCCCTTCTATTCCTTGACCGGATACAAAAGTACATATCCAATACCACCTCAAAAGAGAGGGGAAATTTAATACATTCCAAACACAATCCAAAGCACAATTATGGAAGGTGCTCTTAGCATTCCAGACCACCTCAACTTCTTATATGCTTTTCCACCACTACACCCTTTTGGCCCCTTTTATATGCTTCTCACCCAAAGACTAGTTAGAAAATTAATAATTTTAAAATAATGATAACAAAAATAAATTAATAATAATTAAATAAATTTATTAAATAATAATATTTGTATCAAATATTTTATTATATTATTAATAAAATAAACAAAAAAATAAAGTTTATAATATAATAAAAATATAGTTATTTACAAAATTTTAATTAATTTAAATATATACACAATTTTTTTAATATTTTATTATTCAAATATTTTTAAAAATAAAATTTAACTTATATTTTACATAATTTAAAGCATAAAAAATCAAATCCAAATACACTCTTTCTTCGGACTTTCCTTTCTTGATGCTATTTGTTGAAAAACTTACATTGGCATGTTGACATGTTTATAACAAAGGATCGTTTTCTAGGGTGTTAATATACGTGTAGTAAAATAAAGTGATATTAGAGGATTGACATGTTGAGAATATCATCATATTCTCTCATGTCGAATCAAAGACTTATACGGTTCTTCTTCATTTGGAATAAAAACTTATATTGCAATTTCTGATAAAAGAGTAATTCAAGAAACGAGAGGTTAATACGAAAAACTCGCAAGGTGAATCTTTATTAAGTAGGTACTTTAGTGATTCAATCGTACCGCATCGTTTACGAATAGTTTACTAAAAAAGTGGTTTCTGAGTAATTTTAATTCCATAATTTTTTATTAAAATAAATTATGGAATTAAAATAAAAAAAATAAAATCATACAGAATCAAAACAATAAAATAAAAGACTAAGAAGAAAATATTAAAATAAAAAAATTTAATTGACAGTAATAAAAACTTACTTTACAATCTAATAAATCAATATTTTAATTATATTTTTTACTTTTAATTTAAAATATTATTATAAATGGTTATCAATTACATGTGTTTTACTTTTTTTTTATGAAAAAATCTTTGAATAAAAATAAAATTATAATATAATGAAAAAAATAAATATATTTATTTATAAAATTTTAATTAATTTAAACATACATAAAAAATTCATATTTTATTATTCAAATATTTTCAAAAATAAAAATAAATTTGTACTTATATTTCACACCTTTAAAAAATAAAAAAAAAATTTTCAAGAACATTCTACCACGTTAATCTCTGCCAACCAGCACGGGCTAAAGAAACATTCTACCAGGTTAAATCTCTTCCAACCAGCACAATCTAAACAGTCTTTCTTCAGTATTTATTCTTAAATTCTCAAAACATTCACTATCACAAATGTTAAAAAAACACATTCCGTTTTCCAACCAAAACACTTACCAAAAGTCATCTTTTCCTTTCCCATCAAAACACATAATGTGAGAAATGATAAGGGAAGCGAACTTTCGTGGATGTCTCAGAATAGCTAATTAAACTTCGAATAGGAATAGATTTCTTAGGAAAGGTAAAATAACAAACATCCAATAGCCGCAGTGATACTACATGACCCAATAATTTTTATAAAGAGGTCTTAACTTGATCCTCATGCATACCCTTGTCTCAGTCTTTAATCTCTCCTTCTTTTAGGTGTCATCAAAATCACCTTTGAACTTCTTCATGGCTGATGGTGCTTTTGTAATGAGAGGTACTACAATAATTTTAAACACAGGCAATATCCAAATATATAACTTGGCAACAGAAACCAATCCTGTTGATGCCCTTGTTGCCTTCATCTTCTTTGTACTTCTCCCTTTCCTCCAACTCAGATATCCAGATAATCCCACCCCATTTCACCTTCATCCAAACACCATTTGGCTTTCCATTCTTAGCTTTCTTCTTTATTGCTTCTTCACCTTCTCGGCTAACCTCAACTTTGGTATCAGAATTAATCACTTTGAAACCCTCAAGCGTGTGTTCGCTTCACTCTCGTTGCTTTGCTTGCTGGTGCTGTTGCTACCCGACACTTGGGAATGCTTCACTTTCCTTATTTACATTTTATGGTTCATGATATGGTTCATGATATGGTTCATCATCTGGTTCATCATTCATGTGCTCCCCGCTATCAAAACTCACTTCATGGAAGCAAGGGTGCAACGTCCATATATGAGGAGGGTGGTGCCTCCACTCTTACCAATCACTTCAATGGACTTTAATTAACTACTTCATCACTCGGCTTCTGTTTGGATGAGGACGGAAGTGGCAAGGGAGATAGAAGAGAAGAAAGATAGTGAAGTATATTTAAGTCCAAATTTAGAGATGATGCGATTCATACGAGTTAACTGTAATCAAATTTATGTAATAATTATGAATTATTTAAATTAAAATAAAGATAAATCTTTATGTATAATAAACCAAACGTTAACAGTGGCATCAATTTCGCTCTCTCTTGAAACATCTTTAATATGCACTCATGAATTAGAACTGAGCTTCATAAAGAAACAAACATGTATATAGCTGCAGCCGCTGTGTGTAACTAAGCTGATAAGCTGAAAAGCAGTAGCGTCTGGCTCGGAACTAACTTTAAAACCTAAAATATATTAAATTTATTCATCATCTAAATACTTAAATTAGGGTGAAAAAAATATTTTTTTTAAAAGCTCTTCGTCGAAGAAAAAAATATTCTTTTCGTCGAAGAAAAAAGATATTCTTCTAATCTTTACATTAGTGCAAAATGATGAAAGGAATACTCCTTTTCAAGTGCAGTTTCGCGTTAAAACGCATTTGTTAAAAACGCGGTGGCATTTTTGAAATTAGTTTGTTTTACAAATGCGGTTATTAGTTAAAACTGCATTTGTAAATGAAAGACATTTAATTAAATGCCTTTCATTTACAGATGCGGTCATGTGTATAACCGCATTTGTAAATGAAAAACTTTCATTTATAAATACGGTTTTAACTAATAACCGCATTTGTAAAATGTTTTTAACCTAAAATTTGAAGCGCGCCACTGCACTTTCACTCTTTCTTCTCTGCTCTTGCTTGTCGCTGTTGCTGCGCTGCGCTGTGTTCCTTGTTTCTGTGCATCTTCAGTGCTATTGCTTCCATTCTGAGTTTCGTATCCCATTTCATTCTCTTCAGTTCGCTTTAGGAATGCTGTTCTTATATATGGTTTTTTCCTTGCAGTGCTTGAAGTTACTGTTGCATTGCTCCGCCGCTGTCGCGCCAGTCTTCCGCTTCCACCTCTAGTTTTCTATCACTTGAATCATCATTTTCGCACACAAGGTTAGTTCATTTTTAGATTTTTTGAATTTTACTTTGTTTATTTTGAATTTTTGACTTTATTTATTATAATTTGTATATTATTTAATATAAATTTGTATTATATAATTTTTAATTTTTTAAATTTATATTATTTAGTTGGTAGTTTTTATGTTAGTTTTGTTTTAGATTTTGTTAATTTTTTTTTGCTGTACTTTGAATATTTTTTTTATGTATTATAATTTGTATATTATTTAATATAAATTTGTATTAATTTATATAATTTGTATTATATAATTTCTATTTTCTAAAATTTAAATTATTTAGTAATTATTTGTTAGTTTATAGTAGAATTTATGTTATGTTAGTTGTTACATTAGAATAGAATATCGTGTTTGTATTTGGACCTCCGACAATAATACGTGCTGGTATTGAGTCCGGAGGTGTTCGACCCTCGGCAAATGCATGAGATAGAACACTTATTAGAAAATCCTAGGCAACTATATTGCAGAATATATAATGGATCGGAGTTGGATTCATTGTGCTCGTATAAGTGATGAGTACGAAAGAGGAGTAGAAGAATTTATACAATTTGCGCAGCGTAACGCGATTAATAGTGGTCGTGATGGAGGAAAGATTAGGTGTCCGTGCGTTAACTGTTTGAATGGAAGGATACTGGATGTGAATATCATGAGGGAACACCTGCTATGTGATGGGTTTCTTCAATCTTATACAACTTGGACATGGCATGGTGAATTATTAAATTTACCACGTGTTTCCGTAACTGAAGAATATGTGGGATCCACCACGGATGAAGCAGAACACGATGATGTAGTTGATGATCGATTGGAGGACATGATTCGTGATGTGGGAGCTGAGTCTTTTGCAAAAGCGCATGGATATGGAAGTATGTCAAGCGATGCAGAAACTCCATTGTATCCTGGATCAACTAATAACTTCACACGGTTGTCGGCGGTGTTAATATTGATGAATTTGAAGGCACTAAATGGATGGACTGATAAAAGTTTCACGGAATTGCTCCAGCTGTTGAAGGATATGCTTCCAGAGGGAAATACTCTACCTAATCGTAATTACGAGGCCAAAAAGATTCTTTGTCCAATGGGTATGGAGTATAAAAAGATACATGCATGTCCTAATGATTGTATATTATACCGGAAAGATTTTGAATTGTTGAAAAGTTGTCTGAGGTGTGGGTTATCACGTTATGAATTGAAACAAACAGATGATGATACTATTGAAGAGATGGAAAAGCATGGACCCCCAATGAAGGTTATGTGGTATCTTCCCATCATTCCAAAGATGAAGCGTTTGTTTGCAAACCCAGACGATGCTAAGAATCTTAGATGGCATGTAGATGAGAGGAAATGTGATGGCATGTACCGACATCCAGCTGATTCTGTTCAGTGGAAGAAATTTGATGATGAGTTTCCAAAGTTTGGTAAAGAATCAAGAAATATCCGACTTGGTCTAGCTACAGATGGAATGAATCCGTTTGGTAATATGAGTACAAATCACAGTTCATGACCTGTTTTACTAGTTATTTACAACTTACCTCCTGGATTGTGCATGAAGCGAAAGTACATGATGTTGTCTATGATGATATCTGGTCCGAAACAGCCAGGGAATGACATAGATGTTTATCTAAGTCCCCTAATCGAAGATTTGAAGTTAATGTGGGATGAGGGTGTTCAAGTATTTGACGGATTTGCTAATGAAACTTTCAAGCTTCATGCCATGTTATTTTGCACCATCAATGACTTTCCGGCATATGGTAACTTATCAGGTTATAGTGTTAAGGGTCATAAAGCATGTCCAATATGCGAAGAAGACACTGCTTCTCAACAATTGAAACATGGAAGGAAGATAGTATATCTTCGCCATCGGAGGTTTCTTAGAAGTCATCATCCTTACCGGAGGTTAAAAAAAGCCTTTAATGGACACAAAGAGACTAGTGGTCCACCAACTCCACTAACTGCTGTTGAGGTTTACGAAAAGGTAAATAACATAGAACACACCTTCGGTAAGTCAAAAAAAAAAAGTCAGTTGTGACTAACATTTGGAAGAAAAAATCAATTTTCTTTGATCTTCCGTACTGGTCGAGGTTAGAAATCAGACACTGTATAGATGTTATGCATGTTCAAAAGAATGTGTGTGATAGCTTAATTGGTACACTTCTTAACATTAACGGGGAGACGAAGGATGGTCTAAATGCTCGTTTAGATTTGGTTGAGATGAACATACGAGGGGAGTTGGCACCGATAAAAATGGGTAAGCGTACATATTTGCCCCCATCCTGTTATACCATGTCAAAAAATGAAAAAGTAAGTTTCTGTCAATGTCTAAAGGGTGTAAAAGTGCCACAAGGACATTCCTCAAATGTGAAGAGCCTAGTGTCAATGCAAGATTTGAAGCTAATTGGGTTGAAGTCTCATGATTGCCACATCTTGATGCAACAGCTTCTGCCTGTAGCTATTCGTGGGATCTTACCCAAAAATGTTAGACATACCATAACCCGTTTGTGCTCATTCTTCTCTTCCATCTGTTGTAAAGTCATTGATCCATTAAAACTAGATGAACTTCAAGATGAAATTATTGTTATCTTATGTGAATTGGAGATGTTTTTTCCTCCATCTTTTTTTGGCATCATGGTTCATCTACTTGTGCATCTGGTTAGAGAGGTTAGATTGTGTGGACCAGTGTACTTAAGATGGATGTATCATGTTGAGCGGTATATGAAAATTTTGAAAGGTTATGTGAAAAATCATTATCGTCCAGAAGCTTCAATGATTGAAAGGTACATAGCTGAAGAAAGTATTGAATTTTGTTCAGATTACATGTCAAAAGCAAATCCAATAGGTCTTCCAGCTAATTCATGGCACCATAGGCGTTCTACAAGTAAATGTTTACGCGGTGTGAATATTGTAAGCAAATCTCGGTCAGAAGTCTTGCAAGCACATTTGTATATATTGAATAATACAGATGAAGTTATACCTTACATAGAAGCTCATAAAGCCATTGTGAAGGCAAATAATCCAAGACAAGCAGACAAATGG
This sequence comes from Phaseolus lunatus, assembly GCA_013389735.1. NCBI lineage: Eukaryota > Viridiplantae > Streptophyta > Magnoliopsida > Fabales > Fabaceae > Phaseolus > Phaseolus lunatus. Next base: position 47,937,450 of record CM023866.1, read on the forward strand.
GTCTTGATGGAACATAATAGAACATTCATGCCTTGGTTTAAAGAGGAGGTGTTAAGGGATTCAACAGCATCGGAGACCTTGACCTGGTTGGCTGCTGGATTGAAGTTTGATGTCATTTCTTGTAAAGCGTACGAAGTGAATAATTGTATATTTTACACTAAGTCTATGGATGAAAAGAGTACAGTTCAAAATTCTGGTGTTACTCTTGAAGCTGAGTCAATGCAGTTTTCCACCTCGAAAGATACAAATCCTGTAATTGGATCAATGGCATATTATGGATTTATAGAAGAGATATGGAAGCTTGACTATACTAAGTTTTCTGTTCCAGTTTTCAAGTGTATATGAGTTGACAATAAAAGTGGGGTTACAATTGATGAATCAGGATTCACACTAGTGGACTTTCGAAAGATAGGGTATCGAGATGAGCCATTTATAATGGTTCAACAAGCATCTCAAGTTTTCTACGTGAAAGATCCTACGTCAGAACATTGGTATGTTGTTTTACACGGGAAAAAACAAGGGGAGACCATAGATGATATTGAAAATGGTGAACCCCATTCATTCACACCAATGATAACTAATAAAGATGACGATGTAATTGATCATGTACATGCAACCCGTAAAGACCACAGTGAAGGAATTTACATATGAACTTGTAACCCATTATGGTAATAAATTTAGAAATATTTTTTATAATATGCATTTACTATATTATGTTTTTGTTTTATATGATTTTCTTTCCATGCAGATGAACTAATGTTTGTTAAATAATTTTTTTAACAGAGATATGGGTGACGATCAAACTCCAATTAGACCCCGATCCGGACGAGGCAACAGAGGACCTACTAGGATGAAACGTCTGGCAAAGAAACGTGCCGCTGGTGACAAGACAGCTGTTGACATTGACGTCAACACTGGAATGGCATATGGTCCTAATGCATATGAGTTTAATAACTATCTTGGAGTTCTTTCTCGTGGGAGACTCTCCATTTTGATTAATTCATGGGACGAGGTGTCAGAGGTCGACCGAAACATGCTGTGGGAGGATGTTCTGGTAAGCTTTACATAATTATTGTTATCATATAAAGCTATTTAATATTCATTGACTAACTTTACTTTGGTGATGTTATTTTGCAGGCAAATTTTGAAATTCCTAATGTGGAACCGCTTCGATCAAGGATTCTATCCAATATCGGACTGAAGTTTCACGCCTTTAAGTCAAGACTCACGACGAGATACATTTTTGGTGAGCTTAAGGATGAAAGTCCTTGTGAAAGATACAATTTTATTGATGAAGAGACATGACTTGCTTTTAAAGAAAGCCGTCTAACTGAAGAATGGAATGTAAGTGAAGCTACTTAACTATTTTGACTTATATAACATTAATGACTTAATATTATTGAATTCACTTTGTTTATTTCAATTATGACAGCATCGGCGGAAGAAAGCTCAAGAAATAGCTTTAAAGAATCATACCCCGCACATAATGTCTCGTGCGGGGTATCGAAAGCTTGAGCAAGCACTGATGGTTGAAAAGGAGCAATCTAGACAGGGGAGTGCATCTCAGGATGTGGAAATAGGGGTCACTTCTCCTCCATCACCACCTACGCGCCATGACAAATGGAAGAGGGCCCGAATTAAGAAGTCGGGTGCACCAAGTTCAGAGCAATCAGGGCTTATCATTGAAAAAATTGTAAGTTATTTAAGCCTTTTTTCATCTATTATGATGCATTACTTATAATAAAACCTCATATGATTTTTGTCTCTTGCAGGATGCCTTGGACTCCCAAGGTAATTTTGTTGCTGATGGTCGTCGCGATATCCTTGTTGAAGCAATTGGACAACCTGAGCACTCTGGTCGTGTTCGTCCAGCTGGACAAGGAGTTGGGATTAGACTTTATTTTGGAGCTGCACCACGACACTCATCCTCCTCCTCCAAAGAGAGCAAAAAAGAAATGGAGGAAAGGCTACGTCAAGAACTAATGGATGAGATGAGAAGGGAAACGGAAAAGATGAGGCTAGAGTTGCGACAAGAGATATCGCAACAACTTTGTGCTGAGCAGCCGATTCAGACGCTTCTTAGTCCCGCTCCCAAGAGCACAAAGGGGAGTTGTGCAGCTCCTACAGCATCAGGGGATGATATCATTGGCCAGACGAGGCAATGTGAGCTACTGGTAGAAGGTGGCATCATTCCTCAGGTGGTGGCCATTGGAAAAGTCTATGAAGACGCCACCACCTTACATAACGTTCCTCCCTCCCCTGATGCAGCAAAGGTCACGGTTGAAAGAGTACGAGTACCTGATGCTCGTCTTCCACTACCTTCAGAAGAGGTAACAACTGTGGCCGAAGCATTTTAGTCCTTTGTAGCCTGGCCCAGACACCTGATTCGATATATGCCACAACCATTGGTAATAATTTCATTTCATGTGCTAATTTATATTTATATATTACATGTAATTTATAACAAATCTTTTTTCTTTTTGTAGAAACCTCGTCGGAAACCAAGTCCAAAAAAGAAACAAGAGGTTCCGCTTGACGATCCTATAGCTTCCTTAGCTATAGTTGCTAGGCAACTTGGACGAGATCCTCTGGAAGTTCCATGGGATGATACCTTTTTTGAAACAAACCCTGAGCTACCATTGTACATATACATGTCAGATCTGCTAGAATTTGTAGCTGGGGATCAGGAGCTGAATATAAATATCATTCAATTTTTTATGATGTAAGTATCGTTACCTACATTTCATTTTCATTTATGTTAAATTAGCATTCATTATGATTTAACTAATTACTTGTAGGTTTTTGAATGGTGTCTCTGTCACTGAGGGGAAGGAAAATGTGTATGGATTCTTAGATCCTGCATATACTAATCCCACTGGAGCAAAGACAAATGAGACCCAATCATACATCACTAACACCTTGGAAAAAGAGGGAAAAGAGGTTTATTTGTGCCCTTATATTAACGAGTAACTTTAAATATATATATGTTAAAAGTTTATTATATTCATGTTTTATAAATTTACTCAACTATTTTCATGGATGATATAGGGGTCATTGGCAATTACTTGTCTTATCAGTGAAGGATAGGACGACTTTGTGGTTCTGTTCCCTACACAAGAAGATATCCACAAGTTTTAAGAATATCATTGATAAGTAAGTACACTATAAACTTAACTATGGTTGAAACTATAAGTAATCCACTAACAAGGTTTTTTGTCTCAACCAGTTCATGGCGTGGATATAACATTCTAAAAGGGAGATCGAATTCAAATTTTCAAAATTTGAACTGGATAAGATTAAAGGTATGTAAGATTTTTCTTTTTTTTTTCATTGTTTAATTATACTAACTTTTACAATTTATTGAATTATAGTGTAATAAACAACCAGGAAGCTATGAGTGTGGCTATTACGTCATGCAATGGATGAGTACCATTGTAAGACTAGGTCTTACAAGTAATTGGCAAGAGGTAAGATTTCTTAAATTATTTTTATAACTTCAAACTAATTTATCTATCTTAAAACTAATTTATGTGTCAACCATTTTGAAATGCAGTTCTTCACGGATGAGGAACCCATGAGTTCGGAAGCCATGACATATGTGAGACAATCTTGGTCCACATATTTCCTAAACTTTTATAACTCTACGATTTGATCAATAGTGTAAAAATAGATAGAGATTATTACTATTTTTGTATACATTTTGATCAATTACTATAAATTGACTTTTAGTTTCTCTGAATCTGTTTATCTGTCTGGCTGGCTGGGATGGGTATAATGAAACTGCACAAGATAATTTGTATGGGAAAACAACTAACCAAATCATTCTAAAAAAAAAAAACCTGATTTACAGATGCGGTTGTTTACCTTAACCGCATTTGTAAATCAAGGGAATGATTTACAGATGCGGTTGCTTACTACAACCGCATCTGTAAATGTGCAACCGCATCTGTAAATCATTCCCTTGATTTACAAATGCGGTTAAGGTAAACAACCGCATCTGTAAATCATTGCCATTCATGAAACCTGGGCACACCTCTGGAGCATTTACAGATACGGTTACGGGAAACAACAGCATTTGTAAATAGTATTTACAGATGCGGTTGTTTAACCGCATTTGTAAATCTCTGATTTACAAATGCGTGTTGATCAAATGTGGTTGTTTAGCCGCATTTGTAAAATAAAAATAGCCGTATTTATTTTACGTTTCTGCACCAGTGTTACTAAATTTCATCTAAATAGTAAATGATAGAACATAATTCATCTTCATCTTTTAAAATTAATTTGAATGGAAGAATATTATCATCATTCTATTTCATCTAACTAGCAATATTTTGATTATATTTATTTATTGAAAACGCGTATACAGATTAAAAAGTTAAAATTTATAATATTGTTGTCAGACGTATGTGTCATACTATTTATATTCTAAATTTCTAATGGATAAAAAAAATTAAAAATTGATAGTTAAAGTACTTATACGAAAATGAATAAGGCTATTTCTTCCTGTATCATATCATTTTATATCATTTTTTAAACGTAAGCTTTTAAATTCAACTTTGCTTTTATTATAAATTTACCTATCAATATTAATATCCGAAAGTCACAAATTTATTTATAAATATCAGTATGCAAAAGTTATATATTTGCTTATAGATATTAATATCCTTTGTTTACAAATATCTGATAATGTCACGTTTATCTATAAATATTGTTATTCAAAATTATATTATTTAACTGTAAATAATTTTATTCAAAAGTAGCATTATACTTTCGGATATACATATATAGAAATCAATCATCATTCACTTTTTTTTTTACAGTATGATCATTTTGATATTTTTAAAACCTACTAAACTAAACCAATTTAAAATTGTGAAAAGATGTGTCTAATTGCGGTTGAAGTAGAGCACTTCGGAAATTATTGGGTGGAAATAGATCTCACATGATATGGTGCAGGGGAAACTGCCAACAAATAAATACATGTAATAGTTAATAAATGTTAATTAGATTATGGAAAAAAACTATACTCGCTATTTACTCTTTGTTTATTTTAGATAAATAATTCTCATTGGTTTTAACTTCAAAGTTGATATCATACTTAGAGTTTAGAGTGATTAAAATGTATGATACTTTAACATTTACAGCTCACAACTTCAAATATAATTCACTCAAGATTAATCCTTAAAATCCACTCTTAGATAAAAAAGCTAATTTAAAAACATTATTCAAATTTATATATAAAAGTATATTTTAGTTAGTAGAAATCAATTTCTTCCGGACTGAAGATTATTTTACTAAGTTCAATTTTTTAGAAATAAAATGCTAATCCTTAATTGATTACTTAAAATGAAAAGTGAAATATTATTGGAAATTTATCATATTAAATAATAAATGTTAATTCCTTTAAATTTAAATATATGAGAAATATTTATGTAAAGTGAATAAAGAACATATGTCTACGAACTAACATACTAAAAAAATTATTAAATAGAAATCAATTTTAAAAAAATAATTAATTATTATATTGAATAATCATACACTATTTTAGAAATTAGAAAAATTATTAGTATATAAATAGTTTATAAATTGGTTTCTAATTAGATATCAAAATTTTAGATACCAACTTTAAAATCTAAATAATTGGTAGCTAAAACCTTGGAAGTTAATTAGATACTAATTTATAAACTATTTATCAATAATAGAATCTAATTTAGATACCAATTATTTTTTATAGTCTCTAAAATATTATCTAATGTTGTCACTTCCGTTAAATCCCACTTAACGACGTCAAGTGTTGCTTATGTGGCAGAGAGAGTGTGTTTATGTGACAGAGAAAGACTATTTATGTGGAGAAAGCTGAGATTGAGAGTTATTATTATTATTGATATTATTAGTTATTATTATTGTTATTATTACTATTATTATTCATTAGTACTATTACTATTGTTACTGTTGTTATTATTATTTTTATTATTATTATTACTATTATTATTATTTATTATAATTAATAATGAATAATAATAATTGCAATAATAATAAAAATAATGATAATAATAGTAAAAATAGTAATAATAATAATAATAATAATAATAATAATAATAACTTTCAATCTTACCTTTCTCCACATAAATACTTTCTTTGTGCCACATAAACACTCCATCTGCCACATAAGCAATAACTGACGTCGTTAGGTGGGATTTAACGGAAATGACCAATTTGGATACATTTTAAAAAATATAAGGACCAAATTGATTTTTTTAAAAAACCACGGTACGAAATTAAAGATTGATCCCAAATATAGGAACGAATAAGGTTATTAAATCTAAAAATAATTTACCATCATGTTACCTCATGCCAATCATTTTTAAGGCCTAGTCTTCCAATAGTAACCGCATAATGTAATAGTTACACTCATAGCTTCCTAATTGTTTATTACACTATAATTCAATAAAAAGGTAAAAGTTAATATTGATAAACAATGAAAAAAGAAAGAAAAAAAATTGCAAACCTTTAGTTTTATCCAGTTCAAATTTTGAAAATTTGAATTGGATCGACCTTTAAGGATGTTATATCCACGTAATGAACTGGTTAATACAAAAAACCACGTTAGTAGATGGTTAATTAGTAACATACGAAGTTAAGTTTATAGTGTACTTACCTATCTATGATATTCTTAAAATTTGTGGATGGCTTCTTGTGTAAGGAACAGAACCACAGAGTAGTCTTATCAACCATTGATAAAACCAATAATTGTCAATGACCCCTATATCATCCATGAAAAGAGTTAGTAAATTTTTAAAACATGAAATAGTGATAATTGACGACGTATAATTAAACTTACTCATTAATATAATGACATAACTAAATTTATTTTTCCTCATTTTCTAGGGTGTTAGTGATGTATGATTGGGTTTCATTTTCCTTTGTTCCAGTGAGATTAATATATGCGGGATATAAGAATCCATACACATTTTCCTTTCCCTCAGTGATAAAGACACCATTAAAAAATCTACAAGTTATTAGTTAAAACATAATGAATGCTAATTTAAGATAAAATAAATTAATGTTATATTACTGTTATATTATTTAAGTAATTTCATTACATGACATATTAATTTGTTATGTGAACGCTACTATTTGACTTGTTTAAATTGAAGAATGAATTTGAAAGAGTAAAAAATAAAAATAAGATAATTTGAATTAAAAGAAAAAATTATAAAAGAAAAGAAAAGAAAAATAAATTATGAAAATTCGTAAGTGATTTAAGTGATATAAAAGTTTATAAAACAACATATCTATAAAATAATCAAATTATGTTTATAATTATAAATATTTATTATTATTATTATTGTTATATATTATTAATATTATTTTATTTTATTTTATTATTTTAAACTTTTATTAATATTTTATTATGTTATATATAGTAGCCATAATCATAATAGTTATTCTTATATTCTTTGAACGCATAATAGTAAATGACTGTCAAAATTCTTGACAAAAATTATTAAGGTTTTCAAAAATATAATTTTAAATAAAGATATTAAAGTTAAAAATTTCAAGACAAACAAAACATAGATGAAATAATTATCTTTATTTAAAATAATTAAAAATTATAATAATTCATTATTATGTTTTCTTAATTTAAAAAATTATCTTTTTTTAAAATGTTAAACATACACTTCTCTCTATAAAAATAGTTTTCTTAAAAAACAAAAAGTACATTTTCAGAAAGCATTTCTCTTGAAAATATTATTTTTTAAAAATAAACAAAATAAAAAAATATTTTAAACTTCAAAGTTAAGAAAAATGTACTTTTTCCCCCTAGGTGAGACACATAGTATCAAGTAAGGAAGAGTCATTATTTGGTTCGAACAATGTGATATAAAATTTAATAAAATTTATTTTTGTATATTAAATAAAAATAATTATTATTGAGTTTTTGCACACACCTTAAGTAAACACAATATTCCTATTAAATAAAGGATTTATCTTTTTTTATTTATCTAAATTTTTTTTCAATGATTTTGGCTGCTCAACTTTTCACCTTTTATAGTATTTAATTCTTAAATTGGAATCAAATACTCTTTTCGATTTTACGGCACAGTCTACTACGTGTTCGTTGGAGCACGACTTTTGAGTCAACCCAACATAACTCATGTAATGTTATAATTATAAAAACTAAACTTGTATAATTATATAAAAAAATAAAAAGTAAAATAGTAACTATAAAATGATTATAAAATTTTATTAGTGTAAAATATCATTGTCTCATTTTATAATAGAAATTTGATTTCATTTACTACACATAAGATTGTCAATATTATAAATACTTTTATAATTTGGTCAATGGTTTCCAACAGGTTTCTAAACTTGGTTTTGAAGAAAGAGGCCATTGCCAGTTCTCTATAGTTAGGTAGATAAACCTAAGGATACAAATTATTCAAGGTTATAAAATAATAATAATATTTAAAATTAATTTATAAAAGAATAATAAAATTATAATTTTAATAATATTTATTATTATTTTTAAAATAATGATAATAAATATAAATTAATAATAATTTTATCTGTATAAAATATTTTATTATATTATTAATAAAATAAAAAATATATAATTAAAAAAATATAGTTATTTACAAAATTTTAATTAATATTTTATTATTCAAATATTTTTGCAAATAAGAATAAATTTATTAAGTTATATTTTTCTATCTTTTAAAAAATAAAAAAATGAAATTCGGATTGGGATACTGAACTTATATTTTTCTATCTTTTAAAAATAAAAAATGAAATTCGGAATAACTTCGGAATACACCTTCTTCGTAGTTCCCAAAATTGTTCTAAAAAGTCTTACCGACGATTGAATGAAGTGTTATAAAATAGGGTCATAATTGATCCTCATTGGTACTCCTTATCAAATCTTTAATCTCTCCCTTTTCTAGCTGTCAGCAAAATCACCTTTGAACTTGCTCATGGCTGATGGTACTACAATAATTTTTAACAGAGGCAATATCCAAATATGTAACATGACAATAGAAACCAATCCTGTTGATGCCCTTGTTGCCTTCATCTTCTTTGTACTTCTCCCTTTCCTCCAACTCAGATATCCAGATAATCCCACCCCATTTCACCTTCATCCAAACACCATTTGGCTTTCCATTCTTAGCTTTCTTCTTTATTGCTTCTTCACCTTCTCGGCTAACCTCAACTTTGGTATCAGAATTAATCACTTTGAAACCCTCAAGCGTGTGTTCGCTTCACTCTCGTTGCTTTGCTTGCTGGTGCTGTTGCTACCCGACACTTGGGAATGCTTCACTTTCCTTATTTACATTTTATGGTTCATGATATGGTTCATGATATGGTTCATCATCTGGTTCATCATTCATGTGCTCCCCGCTATCAAAACTCACTTCATGGAAGCAAGGGTGCAACGTCCATATATGAGGAGGGTGGTGCCTCCACTCTTACCAATCACTTCAATGGACTTTAATTAACTACTTCATCACTCGGCTTCTGTTTGGATGAGGACGGAAGTGGCAAGGGAGATAGAAGAGAAGAAAGATAGTGAAGTATATTTAAGTCCAAATTTAGAGATGATGCGATTCATACGAGTTAACTGTAATCAAATTTATGTAATAATTATGAATTATTTAAATTAAAATAAAGATAAATCTTTATGTATAATAAACCAAACGTTAACAGTGGCATCAATTTCGCTCTCTCTTGAAACATCTTTAATATGCACTCATGAATTAGAACTGAGCTTCATAAAGAAACAAACATGTATATAGCTGCAGCCGCTGTGTGTAACTAAGCTGATAAGCTGAAAAGCAGTAGCGTCTGGCTCGGAACTAACTTTAAAACCTAAAATATATTAAATTTATTCATCCTCTAAATACTTAAATTAGGGTGAAAAAAATATTTTTTTAAAAGCTCCTCGTTGAAGAAAAAAGATATTCTTCTAACCTTTACTAAATTTCATCTAAATAGTAAATGATAGAACATAATTCATCTTCATCTTTTAAAACTAATTTGAATGGAAGAATATTATCATCATTCTATTTCATCTAACTAGCAATATTTTGATTATATTTATTTATTGAAAACGCGTATACAGATTAAAAAGTTAAAATTTATAATATTGTTGTCACACGTATGTGTCATACTATTTATATTCTAAATTTCTAATGGATAAAAAAAATTAAAAGTTGATAGTTAAAGTACTTATACGAAAATGAACAAGGCTATTTCTTCCTTCCTGTATCATATCATTTTATATAATTTTTTATATGTACTCAACGTAACCTTTTAGACCTAATTTATTTATGGATATTAATATTTGGAAGTTACAGATTTATTTATGCATATCAATATTCAAAAGTTATATATTTGCTTATAAATATTAGTATCGATGAATGTTAGTTTTGTCTACATATGTTGATATCTGGTAGTGTCATGTTTATCTATAGATATTATAATTTTATTCAGAAGGTATCATTATATTTTCGGATATACATATCTAGAAATCAATCATCTTTCACTAATTTTTTGACCGTAACTAAACCAATTTAAAGAATTAAAATTATGGATTTTAATCCATAAACAATTAGAAAAAGACAAAATAAAAATAAAATTGTGAAAAGATGTGTCTAATTGCGGTTTAAGTAGAGCACTTCGGAAATGATTGGCTGGAAATACATCTCACATGATATGGTGCAGGGGAAACTGCCAATAAATAAATACATGTAATAGTTAAATAAATGTTAATTAGATTATGGAAAAAAACTATACTCGCTATTTACTCTTTGTTTATTTTAGATAAATAATTCTCATTGGTTTTAACTTCAAAGTTGATATCATACTTAGAGTTTAGAGTGATTAAAATGTATGATTAACTTTAACATTTACAGCTCACAACTTCAAATATAATTCACTCAAGATTAATCCTTAAAATCCACTCTTAGATAAAAAAGCTAATTTAAAAATATTATTCAAATTTATATATAAAAGTATATTTTAGTTAGTAGAAATCAATTTCTTCCAGACTGAAGATTATTTTACTAAGTTCAATTTTTTTAGAAATAAAATGTTAATCCTTAATTGATTACTTATAATGAAAAATGAAATATTATTGGAAATTTATCATATTAAATAATAAATATTAATTTCTTTAAAGTTAAATATATGAGAAATATATTATGTAAAGTGAATAAAGAGTATATGTCTACGAACTAACACTAAAAAAAATTATTAAATAGAAATTAATTTAAAAAAAAAATTAGTTACTGTATTGAACAATTATATACTATTATAGAGATTAGAAAAATTATTAGTATATAAATTAGTTTCTATTATTGATAAATAGTTTATAAATTGGTTTCTAATTAAATATCAAAATTTTAGATACCAACTTTAAAATCTAAATAATTGGTAGCTAAAATCTTGAAAGTTAATTAGATACTAATTTATAAACTATTTATTAATAATAGAAACTAATTTAAATACCAATGATTTTTTTAGTCTCTAAAATATTATCTAATGTTGTCAATATAACAACTAATTATTTTTTGTCTCTAAAATTGGTCACTTATAGAAAGAAAAAACACCGACGACTATTTTATATTTAAAACGGCGGCTATATAGCCGCATTTAATATACACGTAGTTTTAAATCGAAGAGATAAAAAGGTAGCTATTTAACCGTATTCGTAAATCCTATTTATAAATGCAACTATGATAAATAGTCGCATTCGTATATGTTTCTGAATGATTTTTTAGAAGGAGGGGTAATGCATCTACGAATGCGTTTATAAATCACATTTATGAATAAGACTATGGTAAAGAGCTACATTTATGAATGTGGCTATGGTAAAGAGCCGCATCTATAAATCTTGCGCTGAATGTATAAATGTGGCTATGGTAAATAGTCATCGTTGTATATGGTTTTTTTTTTTAGTCCAATCTGTTGAACGCTAATTCCCATATAAATTAACCTGATCAATTATAATCCAGTCAGACAAATACATAAATTCATAGAATCAATTTTTATATGTTGATAAAAAGGTATTATAATCACTAATAATATATCTTTATCTATCTATCTATCTATCTATCTAATTCAACTAACCTAGAGTTATAAAAATTTAGGAAATATGTGGACCAAGAATGTCTCACATAAGATATGGCTTCTGAAGACATTAGTTGCTCATCCGTGAAGAAATGCATTTCAAAATATAGTTGACATAAATTAGTTTTAAGATACATATATGTTAAAGAATTATAAAAATAAGATTTAATTACCTTATTGGTCCCTACATTTGGGGTCAATATTTAATTTAGTATAGTGGTTTTAAAAAAAATCAATTTGGTCCTTATGCTTTTTAAAATGTATCCAAATTGGTCTTTGTCAAGTGTTGTTTATGTGGCAGAAAGAGTGTGTTTATGTGACCGAGAAAGACTATTTATGTGGAGAGAGCTGAGATTGAGAGTTATTATTATTATTATTATTAATATTATTAGTTATTATTATTATTTATCATTTTTATTTTTATTATTACTATTATTATTTATTAGTATTATTACTATTGTTACTGTTGTTATTATTATTATTATTATTACTATTATTATTATTTATTATAAATAATAATAATAATAAAAAAAAAAGTAAAAATAGTAATAATAATAAATAATAATAATAATAATAATGATAACTTTCAATCTTACCTTTCTCCACATAAATATTCTCTTTTTGCCACATAAACACTCTCTCTGCCACGTAAATAACAACTGACGTCGTTAAGTGGGATTTAACGGAAATGACCAATTTGGATACATTTTAAAAAATATAAGGACCAAATTGATTTTTTTTAAAAACCATGGTACTAAATTAAGGATTGACCCCAAATATAGGAACGAATAAGGTTATTAAATCTAAAAATAATTTACCATCATGTTACCTCATGCCAATCATTTTTAAGGCCTAGTCTTCCAATAGTAACCATTCATTGCATAATGTAATAGTCACACTCATAGCTTCCTGGTTGTTTATTACACTATAATTCAATAAAAAGGTAAAAGTTAATATTGATAAACAACGAAAAAAGAAAGAAAAAAAATTACAAACCTTTAGAGTTTTATCCAGTTCAAATTTTGAAAATTTGAATTGGATCGACCTTTAAGGATGTTATATCCACGTCATGAACTGGTTAATACAAAAAACCACGTTAGTAGATGATTAATTAGTAACATACGAAGTTAAGTTTATAGTGTACTTACCTATCCATGATATTCTTAAGATTTGTGAAGGCTTCTTGTGTAGGGAACACAACCACACAGTAGTCTTATCAACCATTGATAAAACCAATAATTGTCAATGACCCCTATATCATTCATGAAAAGAGTTAGTAAATTTTTAAAACATGAAATAGTGATAATTGACGACGTATAATTAAACTTACTCATTAATATAATGGCATAACTAAATTTATTTTCCCTCATTTTCTAGGGTGTTAGTGATGTATGATTGGGTTTCATTTTCCTTTGTTCCAGTGACATTAATATATGCGGGATATAAAAATTCATACACATTTTCCTTTCCCTCGGTGATAAAGACACCATTAAAAAATCTACAAGTTATTAGTTAAAACATAATGAATGCTAATTTAAGATAAAGTAAATTAATGTTATATTATTGTTATATTATTTAAGTAATTTCATTACATGACATATTAATTTGTTATGTGAACGCTACTATTTGACTTGTTTAAATTGAAGAATGAATTTGAAAGAGTAAAACATAAAAATAAAATAATTTGAATTAAAAGAAAAAAATATAAAAGAAAAGAAAAGAAAAATAAGTTATGAAAATTCGTAAGTGATTTAAGTGATATAAAAGTTTATAAAACAACATATCTAAAATAATCAAATTATGTTTATAATTATAAATATTTATTATTATATATTATTAATATTATTTTATTTTATTTTATTATTTTAAACTTTTATTAATATTTTATTATGTTATATATAGTAGCCATAATCATAATAGTTATTCTTATATTCTTTGAACGCATAATAGTAAATGACTGTCAAAATTCTTGACAAAAATTATTAAGGTTTTCAAAAATATAATTTTAAATAAAGATATTAAAGTTAAAAATTTCAAGACAAACAAAACATAGATGAAATAATTATCTTTATTTAAAATAATTAAAAATTATAATAATTCATTATTATTTTTTCTTAATTTAAAAAATTATCTTTTTATATGATAAATTTTTTATAAATTATGTATTCTAACCTGTGGCATTATTAGTTTGCATATGACCAAATCCATGAAGTTAAAATACTTTAGTGTGAGTGTTTCTTGCTGCACCTCCATTATTCTATAGCATCCCATATAAAACATGTAATTACTTTTTTATTCTTCTTGTATTATCTTTATAATACTTTTTAAATTATATAATCTGGATATTTATTTAAAAGAAAATTTGGATTAAATAATCTAAAAGTTAAAAAAAAAATTGGATTATATAATCTTGAAAAGAAATTTTTAAATTATGTAATCCGAAAATTAATTATAAATTTAAAAAATAATTTCTAATTACATAATCCAAAATATTATTTTTGAGAAAATGAAAAATTATAGAGATAGGAGAAAAACATATGGGAGGTACAGTAAGAAATACTCTTTCAGTTCGCAAACCATCAGTGCCCACACCACATTTCGTTTCCAAGCCTGCTGAAGATGGCAGTACCATACCCCACCCCACATTTATTTTTAGCAGACGGCCGACCTTTGTCTCACGTGGGTGGGTAATGTCGGCTTCCAGTGCGACGTGATTTTATTCCTCTAGCTCTTCTCTGTCTCAATCACGTTAACTCCCTTCTAACCAGCAAAATCTAAACAGTCTTTCTTCGTTATCTATTCTTAAATTCTCAAACATTCACTATCACAAATTTTAGGAAAATACATTCCATTTTCTACCAAAACACATTTTTTCCTTGTGTGAGAAATGATAAGGAAAAGGAACTTTCGTGGATGTGTCAGCATACCCAAACTTTGAATATGAAAAGATTTCTCTAACACAATAAACAAAAAGTAAAATCACAAAGTCTCAGGCACTGATATTAAATGACCCAAGACTGTTTATAAAAAGTCCTAACTTGATCCTCATGCAATACCCTTGTCTCAGTCTTTAATCTCTCCTTTTAGCTCTCGTCAAAATCACGTTTCAACTTCTTCATGGCTGATCCTGCATTTGGAATGAGAGGTAATGAACTGATTTTTAACAGAGGCAATATCCAAATATGTAACATGGCCATTGAAACCAATCCTGTTCATGGCCTTGTTGCCTTCATCTTCTTTGTACTTCTCGCTTTCCTCCAACTCAGATATCCAGATAATCCCACCCTATTTCACCTTCATCCAAACACCATTTGGCTTTCCATTCTTAGCTTTCTTCTTTATTGCTTCTTCACCTTCTCGGCTAACCTCAACTTTGGTATCAGAGTTAATCACTTTCAAACCCTCAAGGGTGTGTTAGCTTCACTCTCATTGCTTTGCATGCTGGTGCTGTTGCTACCCGACACTTGGGAACGCTTCAATTTCGTTATTTACATTTTATGGTTCATCGTTCATGTGCTCCTCGCTATCAAAACCCACTTCATGGAAACAAGGGTGCAACGTCCATACTCGAGGAGGGTGGTGCGTCCACTGTTACCAATCACTTCAATGGATTTTAATTAACTACTTCATCACTGAGCTTCTGAGGACGGAAGTGGAAAGAAAAATAAAAGAGAAGAATAGTAGTGAGTTAACTTGTTTGAATTTTAGAGAAAACTAGTATATTTAAGTCAAAAGTTACTACATAGACATGATTGATAAAGAGAAATGTAAAATATTTATATAAAATATGTTTTTAAAGAATAAAATAAAATTAAAAGAAATACTTAAAGTCTCCCAACCCTTCTAATGGAAATATCTTTGAGATTATAAATTCTTTAAATAAAATAAAATATCAAGTTTTCATTTTCTTGTTATTTGTGTTAATTTGTTTCTATTTAAGAGAGTTATATATAGATGAAAAATAATACATAAAATTTATAATTTCGTGAAAATAAATTTGGAGATTTTTTTTTTAAATTGTATTGTATAGACAAAGTGAGTCTAAATAGTACTTGGAACCGGTTGTACAATTGTTGATGTGTCGGTCGCTCCCTTACTCCTCACTTCAAGTCTCCTCCTTTAATTGCTAGTGTTAGGTCGGGGTTGACCTGAAAAATATATTCTGACAAGCAAGTAAGTACTCTGTGGTAAGAGTGTATAGTGAAAACTGGTAAATTCGTACCTTACATCTCTGCAGAGGGTTTATTTATAGTGTTTAGTCATTGGTCTTTGTTATGATATACGAAATCTATCAAATATCAATGTTAACTGATTTCTAGCGTGACCCCTGATTTATAGAAACATATATTGGTATATTGGTACATTTGGAGAATATTTTTAATACATCAATATGTTCCACTAAATCCGTGTTAGCTGATTTCTCGGGGATGTCATCCGTATTTGGTGGGAAATGATTATGATTCATAAGGAATTTTCATATTTGTCATTGTTGTCATTTATTAAGCGTCTTTAATGTATATTAATTCGGTCAGTCGGTCACCGAGATCGAGTGATTGGCTCGTCCGGTACCAATCGGTACATTTGCCTCCTAAGCTCGAGGAACGTTAGTTTCTAAAGAATTGATATGTGACTGTTGAGTGTCCCGAGGTGAGAAGTCACTTATACTCATTCAATGCACTGTCAGATATATGACTCGACCAACTTCCGAATAAGCTTGTGACTTTGTATGAGTCGTCCAAGAGATGGACCAATCTGACCGATATGTGACATTTCAATGTATATAATACTCATTCAATATTTTGACTAGATGTTTAATTCGTTTGTGTTTTGCAAAAATCATGTATTGTATTGACCCCAAATTTGTGACTATTTTGAAACAATTGAAGCCCCAAGCAGCCAAGCGTCAAAAAGGGTCCTTAAAGGTGCTAGGGGCGGGAACATCGACCCCTATTGTTGATGTGGTACCACTAGTGACTGCCTTGCAACCTTCCAACCCAAAAGAGAGAGGACATTCGGCTAAGATGTCCCATCCTTAAATCGAGACTGGGTCATCTTCCTATTCACTGTTGATGTTGGTTGAGCCTCTACAACTGGCACAAGGCATTCAAGTGGCAATGATGCCCGAATAAGAAAGTATCCTAACTGCCATTTTGACAAGTGATTCAGTGGCAGGATTAACTGAAATGCTAAGTCGCTCGCTTGTGGTGAGTTGAACGCTTGGCGATGAGATTAAGAAGAACTTAGCCACTGTGGTGAATAAGCTAAAGGTAGAATTGGACGAGTCCTCCAGCTCGTTGAAGTCGACCCTAGAGCATTATGAGTCCTTCATTCTTCGTATCAACAAGTAGTGTTTCTTCCAAGGTATATGACAAGCGGACTTTCTTCCCAAGGTGATAGAAAATTTATCAATTTCTACAGTGATGATTATAGGGCCATCCTGGTTCGGATCAATAGCAGCAAAATCGTCATTTATAAAAAGAATATGAGGGATTCTCAGTCAGTCGTTGGTAGTTGGACCGACTGAATAGCCCAAAGTTGTTTCTTATGGACGAGAAAAATCCTCCAACAATTGTATTTATATGACCTGCAGTGCGTCTTGCACAATGTTTGAGACTTTTTCTTCTTAGGGAAGAACTTCGACGTGATCGTCCCCTTATTCGACTTCCACCTCCAACTGGAAATCCTTCGACGATAGAGTTTATAACCTTGCAAACGTCGTGTCTTGGACGATCGTTTCGTCGAGGACTTTCACTTTGAGGCTGACCTTCTCGTCTTGGGTTTTTGCTCCTTCTTTGTTGTTTTACAAGGCGTCGGTTGTCCTCAAAGCAACGTGATCCTTCCCTACCATGTCGGATGTATGGCTCTCTCTGCTCTTTGGAAGGGTACCTCTCCCTTTGTGGGGATCGATACAAGCTTTTGTTTGTGTGGAAAAACTTGCACAAATGACCAACTTGAACAAGTTCTTTTATCTTGTCTTTCAAGACTTGGCAATTTTTGATCGTGTATCCAAAGTTACGATGATATTGACATTGTTTGGACATGTCGGCATTTCTCAAACTTTGTAACTTTTTTAGTGTCAGGATTAGGTCGGCATGCAAAGCTTCATCCATGATTTTACCCCTATCAGCATTTAATGAGGTATAAGTATGAAACTGAGGGTCTCGGTTCTCCTTGAATTACCAGCCAGGTAGATGTCGGGTACCCTAGACCTTCTCTTTTCCTTTGTCTCCTTTGCTTTCAGCCCGAGCATTCATGTGAAAGTCACGAAGTTTTTCAATTTGCATGAATTTGGTTGCTCGATTCCGCAATTCATCTAGATTCTTGGTCGATTTCTTTATTGGGCTATCAGTGAACTGCCCAGGTCGAAGAGCCAAGATCAAGTGATGCATGGGTATCTTCGGCATGAGGTTCCTGATGCTTAGAGATATTTTGTTAAGCTTCTCCATGAATGCTCGCAAGGGCTCCCCCTTCTCTTGCCTAATGTTGAGAAGGGCTATAAATGACATATGGTGCGGTTAGCTTGTTGCATACTGAGTGCTGAAATTTGTCGAGAGAGCTTTAAAATTATCCACTGAGTTAGGCAGAAGTTAGGTGTCCCAACTAAGTGTCCCCTTGAGATAACTGGGGAAGACCTTACACCATATTGTTTTATTTGTGGGGTACAAGTTCATATGTGATTTATAGATGTTCATGTGTTCGTTCAAATATGTGGAACCATCATAGAGTTTGATACAGAGTCCCCTCCATTTAGAGGTGAGTTGTGCCTCCATGATCTCGTTAGTAAAAGGGTGCCTTTTTGGATCGTTATCATCGTTGGTTATGTGAGTTTGTTCGGTTTGTCGGGACGCTTATTGAGTGTGTGTCCGAACGGTTGCGGACTTCTACTAGTTGTAGGTGTTATTTTCTAAACGAAATTTCTCTCCTCGTTGGTTTCGTCAAGTTTTTGTTTCAACTCCTTATTCTACGTATTGAGAATGCGCACTTCTTCTTCATTTCTCCGCTGATCCTTGATGCCATTTTGATGCTTCTCCTCCATTTGATTTTGGAGTGTTTGAAACATGGCGATATGCTGCTCAATGATTCGATCGTTGTTTGTTGTATTCCTTGTTGAAACCCTTGTTTGCTGAAATTTATCTCGGTCCCACGGTGAGCACCAATGTACTTGTATAGACAAAGTGGGTCTAGATAATACCTGAAAATGGTTGTACAATTGTTGATGTGTCGATCGCTCCCTTACTGCTCACTTCAAGTCTCCTTCTTTGGTTGTTGGTGCTCGGTCAGGGTTGACCTGAAAAAGATACTCTGACAATCAAGTAAGTACTCTGTGATAAGAGTATATAAAAACTGGTAAAAGCATACCTTATATCTTTGCAAATGACATATTTATAGTGTTTACTGTAACTGATTTATAGCGTGATCCTAATTTATAGAAAGCTATATTGGTACATTTAAAGAATACTTTTAATAAAATAATCTCTTCCTTTTGTGTGTTATTGATAGCCACGAACTCCATTAGCTCGGGTTAGCCGTTGTTTACATCATTTGCTTCCACGAACACATATTCATTTACTAGTTCATGATCATTGACATTCGTTGTCAAAGGTGGCGACTTGATATCAGTTCCAACTCCCTCCCCTGGCTGAAGCTCATCTTTGTTGAACTCAATTTTTATCCATCCATCTGATTCCCCAGAAGACTGCACCTCTTGATCTTCCAGTGGTTGTTGCTGTTGCTCTAGTTGAGTTGCTTTTGAAGTATTATCTGTGGAAGAACTTGTTTCCTCATCTTCATTACATTCCCCTTCTTGAGCTAGTAGAACCTCTTTTGGCTTAGCTTCATCACGCTTCTCAACTTCAGATTCTTCTGTTTTCTCATCAAGTAGTCCCACTGGAAGCTCCTCAATAACTATCTCATTTTTAGTTTGTGTTTCTTCTTTAGAAATATTCATTTCATTGTCCCTTTCATCTTCATCAAGTAGTCCCACCGGAAGTTCCATCATTGCATGGTTCTCCGAATCTAGTCCATCTCGTGCAGAATCATTCACCATGGCTGGTAGACTTCCAGAACAAAAGAACCAGAAAAATCACAAATGAATAAAGTTCATCGTAACAAAGAAATAGAGGACCAAGAATGAATGAAAGAACACAACAATTTAGCAAATTAGATGAGAAAAACACCTGAACAGAAGTTGCAAATAAGAGTAGTCATTTATCTATCTAGAAAACCTATATAAAGCTTCTCAGTACTATAACTACATGGCATAAAACCAAGAGCACAAAACCTTTTTCTCTGACTCAAACCATGCCGAACATAAGCAAATTAAGAAAATTCTAAATGCAAACAAAATAGGGGAGCTCGATCGAACTTCCAGACATACATTGCCTTCAATTTTCTCCTTCATTTCTAAACACACATTGCCTTCAATTTTCTCCTTCATGTTTCTCAGTATATGTTTATGAGTATTTGTTAGAGATTTCACATCAAAGACTCCACATCAAATAGAGATTAAGACATTAACTAAAAAAATTAGAACATTGTATAGTGTTGTATAATATATAAGTGAATAGGTACAAATCTTATCTTATAACTCAGTTATATGAAGTTAAGTTAAATTTAAAGTTCACTTCTTAATATAACTTATTAATATGATATTAGAGTCATTTGGAATATTTCGAGTTTATCCTATTTATTGGACTTATTAGGTCATCCACTATCAGACCGAACCACCCATAATATATAGTCCAACACACGACTTGATAGCCTCAACATGAAGACACCTATAATATATAGTCCCACATATAAGTTAATAGCCTCAACTAGAGACTATGACATTTTATATATAAATTATGACATTTTATATATAAATTGGTAAGACATTGCAAAGTATATAAGTAGGTAGTGGGTAGGAAATTTCATAGTATATAAGTCGATAGTGGGTAGGATATTTTATAGTATATAAATGGGTAGGACATTTCACAATATATAAATCAATAGTGGGTAGGACATTTCATAGTATATAAGTTGATAGTGTGTATGAAATTTCATTGTATATAAGTCGATAGTGGATAGGACATTTTATAGTATATAAATGAGTAGAACATTTCATAGTATATAAATGGATAGAACATTTGATAATATATAAATGAGTACAAACTTCCTCACCTAATAAGTGAGATGAATCATGAAATTAATTTTATTTTATAAGGTTGAATTATACTGTGCAGTATTTCTCACCGTAAAAAACCAGCATTGCCTCAATTGCTTCACACTCATATCATACTATGCTTTCCAAATATTCAAAAAAGTTTCTTCATAACAACAGAGGAAATTGCCATATTTCTGCAATTTTTTCATTTTTCTATAATGTGACCCCTATATATAATTCTGAAAAAACAACCAATATTTTTAAATCCATTATCTCCAAGTCTCATTTAGTATTAGAAGTGTCTCAGTGTATCATTTTCCAATTCTAAAATAAAGGAAATAGTAGAAATTACGTTGTATAATTATAGGATTTGCTAGAAGTTAACAGAAAAAACAACTCTTGATTGGATCATCAACTAAGATTTACAGACAATGTTCCTGTTAGCTATTTTAGTTTGTTAGCTATTTTTAATAAGTCAATAAACAGTCCTAACTTATAGGACTGACTAGGTCTAAGTAGTTGTTTATTTTATGCTTCATTTGTTACCATTTCAGTTTGTACAGGCCTATAAAGCCATGCTTCTATTATTGAATAAATTATGCATTCTCTTCATAGCTTTCTCTGTGCTTTCATATATTTAGATTAACAATTGGTATCAGAGCTCCGCAAGGAGCCTGACCAAAAGTGAGTGAAAAGCCTGATCAAAAGTGAGTGAAGAGAGCATCTAGCTTCAGAGTACAACCCCATGACTACCTCAGAAAAATTTGTTCAACCAGCCATTCCACGGTTTGACGGGCACTATGATTTCTGGTCTATGACTATGGAAAATTTTCTACGTAGCAAGGAACTGTGGCAGCTTGTGGAAGATGGAATACCTACGCTTGATACTACACCCACTGAGGCACAACGGCGGACCGCATCCGAGGCACAACTAAAAGATCTAAAGGTGAAAAATTTCTTGTTTCAAGCTATTGATTGAGAAATTCTTGAAACCATATTGGACAAAAGTACGTCACAGGCAATCTGTAAATCTATGCAGCAGAAGTATCAAGGTTCGACAAGGGTTAAACGCGCTCAACTCCAAGCTCTTCGACGTGAGTTTGAGCTACTGGCAATGAAGGATGGGGAAAAGGTTGATAGTTACCTCAGACGTACACTCAGTATCATTAACAAAATGAAATCCAATGGTGAAGTAATGGATTGCAGCACAGTGGTTAGCAAGATACTCAGATCTTTAACTGCAAACTTCAACTATGTCGTGTGTTCTATTGAGGAGTCCAATGACATGAACCACCTGAGTCTTGATGAACTCCATGGCAGTCTACTTGTTCATGAACAACGCATGCAGAATTCTCAAACCGAGGAACAAGTTCTGAAAGTCACTTATGATGATAGCACAGGAACAAATCGTGGTCGTGGTCGCAGCTATCTTGGACGTGGAAGAGGAGGTCGTGGAAGATAGTCTTTCAATAAGGCACTCATTGAATGTTTTCAATGCCATAAGTTGGGCCATTTTAAATCCGAATGCCCTACTATTACAAAACAAGCTCATTATAGAACGTTTGAAGAGGTACCCGAAGGTGAAGATGAGATTCTGTTGGTAGCATATGAAGAAGATACCCACCCGGTCCAGATGGAGAATTGGTTCCTTGATTCTGGGTGCAGTAATCATATGACGGGAAATAAGCTCTGGTTTGCAGAAATACATGAAGAAGGACTCCACAAGACTGTCAAACTTGGTAACGATACTACACTAGAGGTAGCTGTCAAAGGTAACATTCGGGTTCAGATTAATAATACTGCTCATGTCATTTCGGATGTTTATTACATTTCGAAACTCAAAACAAATCTTTTAAGTTTGGGACAACTTCAAGAAAAAGGACTTACCGTTCTAATTCAACATGGGGTCTGCAAATTATTTCATCCGGACCGTGGCCTGATGTTTCATACTACCATGCAAGGGAACCGCATGTTCTATTTATCAACAACGATGTGTTCTCAAAATTCTCAGTGTTTCCAAGCAGAAGATATCTCTGAAAAAGACACACAACTATGGCATAAACGATTTGGTCATCTCAATTTCAGAGGACTCAATACACTTGCACAGAAGCAACTGGTGATTGGGCTACCCTCATTGAAAACTTCCACAACTATATGCACCACATGTCTGGTTGGCAAACAACACCGTGAAACCATACCCAAGCTAAGCTCTTGGCGTGCATCAACTAAGTTACAGCTAGTCCATGCTGATGTATGTGGTCCTATCTCACCTATCTCCAATAGCCAAAAAAGGTATATATTGAGTTTTGTTGATGATTATTTTATTTTTTACATGAGAAATCTGAAGCATTCACAGCATTCAAGAATTTCAAAACATGTGTTGAAAAGGAAGTTGGAACTTCTATTATTTGCTTGAGAACTGATAGAGGAGTAGAATTCACATCCAAGGAGTTTACCGATTTTTGTATTCATCATGGTATCTCCAGGCAACTGACAGCAGCTTACACTCCTCAACAGAATGGGATTGTAGAGCGCAAGAACCGTACTATCATGAATGCAGTCCGAGCAGTGCTTCATGAAAAACAAGTCCCCAAATCCTTTTGGCCTGAAGCAGTGAGATGGTGTGTTCATGTTCAAAACCGCAGTCCAACTACTGCAGTAAGTCATGGCACTCCAGAAGAGGTATGGAGTGGAGTAAAGCCTCGTGTTGATTACTTTCGAATATTTGGATGTATTGCACATGTTCATATTCTAGATCAAAGAAGATGCAAGTTAGATGACAAGAGTCACACATGTGTTCTCTTAGGAGTGAGCGATGAAACTAAAGCTTACAAGCTTTTTGATCCAATGACAAAGACGATCATTGTGAGCAGAGATGTCATATTTGAAGAAGACAAAGGGTGGAATTGGCACGCGAGTGAAGCTGAGAACTCACGTTCTACACCTGATTTAGAAAGCCAAAGTGAAGAAGAAGGGAACGACAACACTGTTGTTCATGAAGCATCTAGAGGTAGCAACCTTGACTCAGAACCGCAGGAACCAGTTTCTGATCCTACATCTTACCCTATTGAAGGGAGGGCCTCAAGAATTCGAAGACAACCTGCATGGCTGGCAGATTATGAAACCAATCTACTTGCAGAAGAAGACAACTTGCTAGCAATGCTAACAACAAGCCATGACGATCCGCAAACTTTTGAAGAAGCTAATAAGAGTCGGAAATGGAAGGAGGCCATGGACATGGAGATGAAAGCCATAAAAAGAAACAATACGTGGGAACTTGTTGACCCACCTGAAGATGTGATACCCATAGGTGTAAAATGGGTCTTCAAAACCAAACTCAATGAAAGAGGACACGTAGAGAAGTATAAAGCCCGCTTAGTTGCAAAAGGGTATGCTCAGAAATATGGAATCAACTACACTGAAGTTTTTGCTCCAGTTGCTAGACTTGACACAGTGAGAGTCTTGCTAGCAGTAGCTGCTCATCATGCATGGGACGTGTTTCAGCTTGATGTAAAAAGTGCCTTCTTGCATGGTGAAATTCAAGAAAATATCTATGTTCATCAACCTGCTGGGTTTCTCAAAGAAGGTAGAGAATGCCAATTATACAAGCTAAAGAAAGCTCTCTACGGGCTCAAACAAGCTCCACGAGCCTGGTACAATAAGATTGAAGCTTATTTTGCTAGAGAACAGTTTGCACGATGCACCAGTGAACACACCTTGTTCACAAAACAGGTTAGAGGCAATATTTTAATAGTAAGCTTGTATGTGGATGATCTCATCTTTACTGGGAGTTGCAGAGCTATATGCGAAGAATTTAAACACTCAATGCAGTTGGAGTTTGACATGACTGATCTTGGCAAAATGAGACACTTCCTGGGCATAGAAGTCATACAAAATGAAGCTGGTATTTTTATTTGCCAAATAAGATATGCACGTGAGATTCTAGCTCGGTTTGATATGTTACATAGCAACTTTGTGCGAAATCCCATGGTTCCAGGAACTGCTTTATCTAAGGATGGTGAAGGAATTCCTGTAGACGCTACAAGGTTTAAACAAGCAATTGGCAACCTCATGTACTTGACAGTCACACGTCCAGATTTAATGTTTTGTGTCAGTTTAATTAGTAGATATATGGCCAACCCCAAAGAATCCCATTGGGCAGCAACAAAATGTGTTCTCAGGTATCTACAAGGCACTATTGAACATGGTCTCTTCTATCAAAAGGGACAGCAGAAAATAAGCTTTTCTGCCTATAGTGACAACAACTATGCAGGAGACTCAGATGATAGGAGAAGCACTATTGGATCAGTATTTATGTTTGGAACTGCTGTTGTATCTTGGGCTTCAAAAAAACAGCCTGTGGTAAGGTTATCAACCACTGAAGCTGAATACATTGCTGCAGCATATTGTGCATGCCAATGTATTTGGGTCAAACGAATTATAGAGCATCTTGGAATAGAAGCAAACGAAGCTACAAAAATTTTCTGTGATAATAGTTCTACCATACAATTGTCCAAGAATTCAGTTTTTCATGGCAGGAGTAAGCATATAGCAGTAAGATTCCATTTTCTCATAGACTTAGTTAATGATCAAACTATCACAATGAAATAGTGCAATACAAATGAGCAAGTGGCTGACATTATGACGAAAGCTTTAAAGATTGAACAATTTGAAAAACTGAGACGTTTGCTTGGAGTATTTGCAGTTCATGAGATAAGCTCAAGAGCTTCAAGAGCTTAAGGGAGGGATTGTTAGCTATTTTAGTTTGTTAGCTATTTTTAATAAGTCAATAAACAATCCTAACTTATAGGACTGACTAGGTCTAAGTAGTTGCTTATTTTATACTTCATTTGTTACCATTTCAGTTTGTACAAGCTATAAAGCCATGCTTCTATTATTGAATAAATTATGCATTCTCTTCATAGCTTTCTCCATGCTTTCATACATTTAGATTAACAGTTCCTTCACCTACATGGAAATAGTAAGAAGATAACTTATAGAAGAGGCCAGGAATGACTTACACTAAATTTCAGGGAAAACAAAACAAGAATGAGATAATAAAGTTGCAGCCAAACGGTTCCTCGCGATCCAAGTGAGGAATATGTGTATGGCTGAAAGACAGAAAGATGACTTGAATGGAAATGATAAATTGGATTGGATGTCTTAAAATCTGTTTCTTGTTCTTGCTTTTTCTGACATCTAGTGTGGGGTTTTAACGGGCATCATTGTCTGGAACAGCTGAAAATTCATTATTAGATGCCATCCAATCCAAAAGGTTTGGGGATGCACTATATTTTTGGGTTTGCATGGATATGGATTCACGAAACCCTTCACAAAAGGACTTTTGGTCATTTTGTGACGCCATTAATGCAGGAAATTGCAAGTAGGATCTCTTAAATCCATTATGTTTTAATCTTGAGTACATGAAAGCCGGAGTCTTTGACCCTTGCTTTCATTTTCTTTTAAATTTTTAAAGGCATTGCTTGATTTTCTCTACATTTGTGTTTGAGGGAAGGTTTGCTTTCTCAAAAGCCATGAGGAGAATGTATGGGTTAAAAGATGATGTGGATTCTTTGCCACCCATGCCTGTAGATGGTGCACATGGTCTGTCATGCAGAGTTGGGCTCTGCCTACCAGATCCTTTTTGGAGTTTGTAATGTTCTCCAGGTATAAACTAAGTTCATTTTGCCAAATAAGAAAATTGTTCTCTTGTAACCAGTTTCAGAGTTAAATAACTGATGTAAACTACCATTTCTGCAGAATGTTTGTGGATGCAATGGATGCACAGATGTACGATGAACACCATTCAACAGGACACTGTTCTTTGAGTTTGTCGAAAGTAATTTGCTTCTTCAAAGGATCAATTTACATATTTTAAATTGCAACACAAGGGTTTTTCTTAACTATTACGAATTTCTTTGAAAAAGTTCTTAACTATTACGTAAATTTGTAATGAGCATATTAACTTTCAAGTACATTATATCCTTGCTTGCTACTTAATTTTGCACCAATTGTCTAAAAGCATGGATGAAATAAAATTGCAGGATAAGCATTGTTATTCACGGCTTCTGGAGCTTCTTGTGAATGTGTGGGCATGCCACAGTGCAAGGAGGATGGTGTATTTGGACCCTGAGACTGGTGCAATGCAGGAAGAACACAAGTTCAAGAGCCGCAGGGGTCAAATGTGGATCAAATGGTTCTCATACAGCACTCTCAAGAGCATGGATGAGGACTTGGCAGAGTTATCAGATTCTGAGGATCCTGGGAAGCATTGGTTGTGGCCTTCAACAGGTGAAGAATTCTGGCAAGGTGTATACGAGAGAGAGAGAAGTTTAAGGCACAAAGAGAAGGAAAAGAGGAAGCAAAAGAGTATAGAAAAACAGAACAGAATGAGGAAACGTCATCGGCAACAAGTGATAGGGGAATATATTAAGCCCCCACCAGACGAGGAAAGCTCCAATTCATCAATGCTTGCAGTAACAGCATGATGATGACTTAAAAACCATTGATTTGAGCAGTGTTCCTCGTATAAAAATTCATTTTTATTTGATTTATCTTAACATAATAGTGGTTTTGGTTCAGAAAGGATGCACATTTCTGTTAAGGGTGATGATGTTCGTAAGAGAATGCATCCTTCTGGTTTATAAATAGCTAATGTGTAAAGTATCTTTTTTTTTTTTGACTTAAATTCTGCAATTCTATTCTTTCAGGATCATAAATTCTTTCAGAGAAGTGTGGCAAAATTGTAATGTTGGTGGCTCTGTCAATCTAAATGAATAATTAACTGCACTCTTGCTACTTTACTTTTTCTATGCACCTCAAAGCCAAGACTTTCTAGAGCTGCAAAAAAAAAAAAAAAACAGAATTTAATTAATATTAAGTTGAATCAAACTTATATAAAATAATTGAATTGCTTTTTAAAATTGAACCGAATTATTTTTAAGCGAAGTAATTTGAAACTGAAATGTTATTATTATTATTAGTATAATGAAACTACTAAAACTTATCCAAATATTTACTTATTTTACTCCAAAGCACTGTATTCACAAAATAATAACCCTCCTTGACTGAGGTTGACCTACATATCCCATTGACTAAAATGTAATTTCACAATTCCTCAATTCTTATCTTTGTACTATCATTCATGTTTTATTGTATTTATAAAAATGCTGATAAATAAATATAGAAGTATATTTGTTACAATTGCATATAAATTATTTGTTTTTTCTGTCACATTCCTTGAATATGGCCTATGGATTATTGTAACATGGCACAATTCATTCTTACAATTAAATCCTCAAAATTTTAAAATCAATTCTTTATTTTTAAATCATAATAGTAATCTATCATATGCCTAGTCATGAAACCTAAATATTGGAGAAGACTATTTACTTATTTTCTCACTTTATTACTTATACTATAACATATATTTTCATTTTCTTAAAACAAAAAATGTTAGACATACACGTCTCTCTATAAAAAATAGTTTTATGAAAAACATAGAAAAAGTACATTTTCAGAAAGCATTTATCTTGTGTAGCGATCAGTACTGGACGAGCCAATCACTTCATCTTGGTGATTGACTAACCACGCCAAAACATACTTAAAACACTTAATAAATAACGACAACGACAGTTACAATAACTCTTTATGAATCACATTTATGTCTCAGATTATGTGGAAAATATTTCTGACAAATCAGCTAAATACTGATTAACTGAAAGATGATACGAATATTCTTCAAATATACCAACATACCTATATACCGGTATATCTCTCCCTATAAATCAGGAATCACGATACACATTAGTAAACAACTGATATTCAGCCTATCACAACAAGGACCCATGAACAACACTATAAATAAACCCGTTACAAAGGTGTTAAGTACACTTTTATCCGTTCACAAATATACACTCTTTACATAGTACTTACTGTTATAAAATAGAATTAGGTATTGCAAAATAAAAACGAAAAACAGAGTGTGCAAAACAAGAAAACAGAGCATGCACATAAACCCTAGGTTTTTCTGTGCTTCTGTTGGAGGAAATCTCGAAAGAAGGATTGCAGCAGGTGTTAGGTACACTTTTATCAATTCACAAATATACACTCTTTACAAAGTACTTACTGTTGTAAAACAGAAACAAGTATTGCAAAATTAAAACGAAAAACAGAGTGTGCAAAACGGGAAAACAGAGCATGTTCATAAATCCTAGGTTTTTTCGGTGCTTCTGGTGGAGGAAATCTCGAAACCAGGAGTGCAGCGGAGACTGATTCGAAGTTTGAAAAGTAAACGTTGCCCTCCCACCTTGGATCGTGGCCGCATGACTTGGAAGTTGCGCCTCCACACTGCTGGATTTTCAGAGGTTGAAGAACGTTGTTGCAGTTGGAAATCTGAAAGGTTCAAATGTGGTTTATGGAAATGCAAATCGGTTGCAAAAATGCAACAGATTTCTTGGTTCGTCTCCCTATGTAAAGAAAGGTTACATCCTCTTCATTAACACATCTCTCACTTACCTTCTTCATCTTCTACACACCACCGTGAAACACTTTCTTCTTCCTCTCACATTTTTTCACTTTCTCTCTCCTCATTTATTTTATTTTATTATTATATTGCTTCTATTGGGTTCTTACTCTTTTAAGACAATTGGGTTCTTACTCTTTTAAGAGTAAATTACTAGTTCTGATCTTCGAAAATTTTTGGAAAGTTTCTATTGTATCTTGGGGGACTTGCGCAATACATCGTGGATAAGTCCTTACGGACAGTGATTACTCATGTATCGGGAAATCAAAATTAATTTTGTTCGTTTTAAAGCCTCATTTACTACATTTACTTGATCGTCGGAGTACCTTTTTCAGGTCAATCCCGACCAAGCGCCAGCAATTTAGGAAGGAGCGACCGACACATTAACATTTGTAGAGTTCCATGTACTATCTATGTCCTCTTTGCCTATACAGTACATCTTGAAATTATTATTTTTATAAAATAAACCAAATAAAAAAGCATTTTGAACTTCAAATTTAAGAAAAATTTATTTTTTCCCCATTGGTGAGACACATAGTAATCACGTGAGAGGAAATTGATTAAGTAAAGAAGAGTCATTATTTGGTTAGTACAATTATGAGAGAAAATTTAATAATTTTCTTTGTGTATATTAAATAAAAATAATTATTATTGAGTTTTTACACACACCATAAGCAAACACAATATTAAATAAACGGTTTATCCTTTTTTCTTTTATCTAAGAAAAAATCAATGATGTGGCTGTGTCATTTTTACCTTTTATACGTTTAATTCTTAAATTGAAATCGAATACTGTATTCGCTATTTTGACCCAATTTTCTACGTTGGTTTTGGTCGGTTGAACACGTACTTCTGAATCAACCAAACATAACACGACTTCATGATATTTGTTTTTATGGATAATGTTATCATTATAAAAACTAAAATTATATTAAAAAAAAGTAAAATTGTACCTATAAAATGATTATAAAAATTTATCAGTGTTAAATATCATTGTCTCATTTTATAATAAAAATTTGATGTCATTTACTACACATAAGATTATCAGAATTACTAGTTAGAAAATTAATATTTTTAAAAGCCTGCTGGAATTAATTATTTATATAACTTCTCAATCTTATTATAAATTTTAGAAAATGTTTTATTAATCATTGGCCCAAAGGTCTCGAATAAATAATAAGGTTGTATATTAATGTTATATTATTATTTTACTGATTTCATGACATATTAATTTGTTATGTACAGGCGATATTTAGATTGAAGAATGAATTTGAGTGAGCGAAAAATTAAAATATAAAGGAAAAATATTTAATTTAAGAGGAAAAAAGTATAAAATGAAAGAAAATAGAAAATTTATAAATGATTTAATTAATATGATAAATTTTTAAACAGTATTGAATAATATATTTATAAAATGATTAAATTATCTTTATAACTATAAATTTATAAATTAATGTTAGTTAAATATTACATTATAATTTTCTAATTATTTTATAATTTTAATTTTAATTTATTATTTTTATCATTACTATATTATTATCTTATGATTTCATATTATTAATATTTTTATAATTTGGTCTTTGGTTCTCAACAAAGTTTTTAAACTTGGTTTTGCAAACATTTTATTATATTATTAATAAAATAAATAAAAATGAAAATTAACAAAGTTATAATATAATAAAAAAAAATTAATTAATTTAAATATACACATAAATTTTTATATTTTATTATTCAAATATTTTTAAAAATAAAAATAAATTTATTAATTTATATTTACATCTTTTAAAAAATAAAAAATCAAATCCAAATACACTCTTTCTTCTTGGACGCCGTTATTTTCGATTCAGATTTTCGATTGACCATTGAGAATGGATAATTGACTGGTAGATGTAAGGGTGTCAACGTGCTACTCGTGAAGAATGAGGGATATTAAAGGATGACACAATAAACAATAAAAAAAAACTCACTTTGTAATATTTTAATTATATAATTTAAAATATTATTTATATTGTGAACAAAAATTGTTTTTAGAATTTTATTTTTTGGACAAAATTTTTTGATGATAAAAGGGTGCAGAAAAAAAAAATTATTAGAGTTATCAATAAAAAACTTGTACAACAAATGATTAATAGTTGAAAAATTACTCAACTTCTTAATTCAAGTGTCCAATGTTGAAGATTGAAGTACAAAAATTGAATTATTTGTTTGAACTAAAACAATTTTCACAGTGCAACAATATAAAAATTTGTTTGGAACTTTGAGGATAGTCCCTACATTAACCATCTTAACAAATTAACATTTACATTTTCCTAAATTAATAATATTTTTATTGTTGTCATATTTATATTATAACAAAATTTCAGGTATTATCTTTCATTCACCTTTAATTAATATAAAAATTATATTTTAATTAGTTGTCAATGTATATTTCATTTCTCTTTATGTTTTCTTATATTTATTTATAATTAAATATGATTATATAATATTTTTTTATTATACTTTATAATATATATTTATATATAACATAATCTTTTAATTTAAATATTATTTTTTTATTTTTTTATTTTAAAATTATAATTTATACACTTATTTTTAAACTCAATAATAAACTTATTCAGTTAATTTTTTTTATTACAAACACATCATCAATGAATAACTTAATTTTTATTTATAATTTTTTACATCATTCAATTAATTTTTTTTATAAAATATCCCAACAATTTTAATTAGTTTTTACTATACATATTTTGATATCTTTTTAGGAAAAAAAATGGCAACATTTAATTTGGTACCAATATTATAATTTATTATAATTTTTTCTTCTAATTTAAATTTTATTATAAAATATATTTACAAATTTATTATAATTTATTCTCCACGATTCAAATTTATTATAAAAATAAAAAAAACAAAACAATGTTACAATTTTACCCATAATATTTATTAACATCAAAATTTCTATAAAATATTTTATTTTATTCTCTCTGTATTATCCTTTATAAATTTTTTATATTTTTAATTTTTAATTTTCAAATTTCCTTCTATTTCAATTTTATAAATACTTAAACAAAACAAAATTTAATAATTTAATCTTATATAATTTAATAATTTTCTCCTCTCAGTTAAAACTTATTCTCTCCATTTTTAATTAAAATTTTCAAAACATTTTTTACTTACAATTTTTTTAAAATTTTTTTATTTTGTTTTATTTTTAAATGATAATTATGCATTATAAAAGGATTTACAGTTTTATCTTTGAAAAACAATCTACATTTAAGAGTGATTACCATCTTTACTAAAATAATTAAATCTTTGAGCAAGTCCCTCAGAATATCTTTTGCAAAATATCTATACATGTTCAATCTTTATTTATACACGTTCGATTTACAACAATCTATCTTTAATATTTTAAAATATATAGGAATGAAAAGTGAAACCTAATAGAAAGCTATAAAAAAACAACATATTCATGGTAAAAGGTAAAGACTTTTCTAGTTCTAAATCTATAAACACCTCGACATCTCAATTGACTTGAGTGTTAGAGTGTTTTTGCAAGTATTCCACCTTTCGAACTCGACAGACGGATAACAAAAGAAGACTGAACAAAAGACACTTAATAGGGGATACTCGGTCTCTGATATTATAAGAACAATGATCACTTACAACTGAAGCTGAAGCAGTAGAGTCTGGAGTAAACACTGAACTCTAAACTTTAAAATCTAAAATATATTAAATTTATTCATCATCTAAATACTTAAATTAGACTGATTTTTTTTTAAAGCTCTTCATTGAAAAAAATAAATATTCTTCTAACCTTTACTATATTTCATCTAAATATTTCATCTAAATAGTAAAATGATGAACATAATTCATCTTCATCTTTTAAAATTATTTGGAGTGGAAATTAATTTGAATGGAAGAATATTATCATGATTATTTTGATTATAGTTATTTATTGGAAACGCACATATAAATTAAAAAGTTAAAATTTAGAATAGTATTATCGCATGTAATAAAAAAAGTTTTTAAATAGAAATTAATTTTAGAGACAAAATTAATTAGTTACTATATTGACTAAATTAGAGACCATTTTATAAATTAAAAAATTATTGGTGTCTAAAGTAGTTTCTATTATTAAGAAAAATTTACAAAATAGTTTCTAAATTGGTATCCAACTATTATCCACCAATGTTTTAGCTACTAACTACTTATATACTAAATTATTCTTTATTAATGTTTTAGAGACTAATTTAGAATCTAAAATATTAGTAGTTAAAGGTTTAATAACTAATTTAAATATTAATTTAAAAATTATTTTATAATATTTTATTAGTAATAGAAACTATATTACATAGTAATAATTTTTTAATCTTTAAATTAATATAATAATTAATTATTTTTAGTGTCTAAAAATTTGATTAATGTTTAATAATTTTATTATAGTGAGATATGTGTCATTCTATTTATATTCTAATAGATTAAAAAAATCAAAAGTGAGAATCCTTATTTGGTTGGTACAATGTGAGAGGAAATTTAATAAAAATTATTTTTTATATTAAATGAAAGTAATTATTATTGAGTTTTTACAGACACATAAACAAACAAAAGGTTCCTATTAAATAAACGATTTTCACAAAAGGGTTATCATAATCATAGCCCTATTTTTTTATTTATCTGAAAAAAAAGTAAAAGTCAGTGATTGTGATCTCATTCTTTTCACTTTTTCTTAAAAACATTTTTTTATTAATAAAAAATAAATTAAATTAAAAAAGAATATTTAAGATGTGCCAATCCTTGATTAAAAAGCAAGCTTTCTAATAAACCTGTCAAAACAGTTGTTTGACCTGATTTGTTTGTCATTTTGCAATACAAACACCTGTTTTATTTTTTTCGCTGCACTTTTTGGTTGGACCTGACTTTACTTTTGACTCTCGAAACATAACACAACTGCATAATATATGCTTTTAAGGGTAATGTTATCATTATAAAAAATAAATTTGTATAATTATATAAAATAAAAAGTAAAATAGTAGATACAAAATGATTCTAAAAATTTATTGGTGTTAAAATATCATTGCTCCATTTACGCATATAAGATTATCAGAATTAAGTTAGAAAATTAATATTTTAAAAATATGCTGGAATTAATTATTTATATATTTTTTCGATCTTATCATAAATTTTAATAAATATTTATTAATCATTGGTCAAAAGGCCTCCGGTAAATAATAAGATCATATATTAATGTTATATTATTTAAGTAATTTCATCAAATCACATGACATATTAATTTATGTCAACTTATACTATTTAACTTGTTTAAATTGAAGAATGAATTTGAAAGAGTAAAAATAAAAAATAAAAAATGAAAAATAAAATAATTTGAATTAAAAGAAAAATAAAATAAAATCAAACAAAACAAAACAAAAATAAATTATGAAAATTTGAAAGTGATTTAATTGATATAAAAAAATTATAAAATAATCAAATTATCTTTATAATTATAAATATTTATTATTATCATTACTATTTTATTTATATATTATTATTAATATTAATTAATTTTTATTTGATTATTTTAAACTTTTATTAATATTTTATTATGTTATATATAGTAGCCATAATCATAATAGTTCTTCTTATTCTTTAAACAGATAGTAGTAAATCACTGTCAAAAATTTTGAAAAAAAATACTAAGGTTTTCAAAAATATAATTTTAAATAAATATATTAAAGTTAAAATTTAAAATACTTCACTGCCCCACCCCAACATTTCCTTTCCTTTTAGCGTACTAACGATGACCTCACCGCAGCATACCCCACCCGCCATTTCTTTTTAGCAAACCGCCGACCTTTGTGTCACGTGGGTTGATCATGTCGGCTTCCAATGAGAACAGTTGTCTAGATATCCTGTCTTTCCTCAGGATGAGGTTATTATTCCTCGTAGCTCTTCTTTGTCTCACTTTTTGGCTTCTTTGAACTGTCTTCAACAGCACCAAAAGTTTTTCATGGCTGATTTTCTAAGGCCAAGACCTGCTTCTTTTAACCCTGTTTCCAGGGGTACAGCACTCATTTTTAACAATGGCAATATCCAAATATGTAACATGGCAATAGAAACCAACCCTCTTGATGGCCTTGTTGCCTTCATCTTCTTTGTACTTCTCGCTTTCCTCCAACTCAGATATCCAGATAATCCCACCCCATTTCACCTTCATCCAAACACCATCTGGCTTTCTATTCTTAGCTTTCTTCTTTATTGCTTCGTCATCTCGGGTAATCTCAAGTTCGGTATCAGGGTTAATCACTTTCAAACCCTCAAGCGTGTGTTTGGTTCACTCTCATTGCTTTGCTTGCTGGTGCTATTGCTACCCGACGCCTGGGAATGCTTCAGTTTCCTTATTTACATTTTATGGTTCATCATTCATGTGTTCCTCGCTATCAAAACCCACTTCATGGAAGCAAGGGTGCGTCCCCTGTTACCAATCACTTCAATGGATTTTAATTAACTGCTTCATCTCTAGGTCTTGCTTTGTTTGAGTGTTGGAAGTGCGTCCTGTTACTCCTTTTTATGTGTTTAGCAAAGGGATAATAATTTACATCAAATTTTACTATTAGAGTGTTGAGTATCAAACCAGACCAATTGGGCTGGGTTCACTAGACATCATGTTTTAGGGAGTGAACTTAATCATTGTATTCCCTTTATAATCTCTATTTAAAGAGATCATTATACTTGTAATTTGTGTGCAATAGGAAAGAAATAAAATATAATAGTTACCCATGTGGATGTAGGTTGCAGTTGGCGACCGAACCACGTTAAATCTTGTGTCGTTTATTTTCTTGCGTTGTTTCATGATTATGTGTGTTGCTTCCGCGTTCGTTTTTTCCTATCAAGTGGTATCAGAGCTTGGTTAGTTTACACACTAGAGATCTTATCTGTAGAAATTAATCGACGAGACGTGAAAATTGCAGCTTAAGGTTTCACGACGATGCAAGGAGGAGGCTCCCAGATCTGCTTCGTGGCGGCCTAGGATTCACGACAACCCAGACCTGCAACTCGTGGCAAGCGCGCGCTGTAGGCGGTGCGACGTGCAGTGGTGTGGGTCGCGACAGGAGTGGTGGCGGCTTGCGACGTTGTGCAGGTTGATTGCGTGCAGTAGAGTTGTGAGCGAGCAGCGCGGTGTTCCCGGGCGCAGGTCGGGATGGTGGTTCACTGGTGGTGCGACAGTGCTGCACAAAGACGCGGCGTGGTGTGATGCTAGGGTGCGTGACGTCTGGTACGACTGTAGGTGCTGGTGACGTGTGACTGCCGGTTGGTGCAGCGCGTGCGCGACGGTGGTGCTGCGCGTGACCAGCGGTGCACGTCCAGGCAGCTGCAATTCAATGCGGCGAAGCGCCAGTGCAGTGGGGAGTGCGACCAAGTCTGTTGGTGAATGTTTTTGGGTGGTGCAATTTTTGTGTCCTTTGATTTAAAAAAAAAAAAAGTTGCCAAGATCTGAAATTAGTTGCACTGAGTATCTCCTCTAGTCATTTGAGATGGCAGAATATGGGAAGTTCCGAATTGAAAAATTCAATGGTACAGATTTCAATTGGTGGAAAATGCAAATTGATGATTCGCTAGTTCAGAAAGATTTGGACGTGGTTTTGGGTGACAAGCTAGAAAATATGTCTGATGTAGAGTGGGCAGGTTTGGATCGGAAAGCCATGTTCGTTATCCAACTCTCTTTGACCAAGAATGTTGCGTTCAATATTCTGAAGGAGAAGACAGTGAAAGGTATCATGGAAGCATTGTCTAACATGTACGAGAGGCCATCTGCTGCAAACAAGGTGTTTCTAATTAGAGAATTGGTAAACACAAGGATGAAGGAAGACAGTTCAGTTACTGAGCACATCAATAAAATGAATTTGATCTTAGCCAGACTTATGTTAGTGGGCATTAAGTTCGATAATGAAGTTCAAGCTTTACTACTACTATCGTCTTTGCCTGACAGTTGGTTCGGAACGGTTACAGTAGTTACCAGTTCAGCAGGACCCGATGGATTCACTTTTGAGAAGATTCATGATCTCATTCTTGGCGAGGATGCCCGAAGAAGGCGTTTTGGGGAATTATCTAGTGAATCGCTAAATGTCATTAGAGGTAAGAAAAATATCAGAGATAGTGGGAGCAAGAACAAAAGAATGAATCAGTCAAATATTCGGGATTGCTCAACTTTAACATATTGGAACTGCAAGGAGGTGGGGCATTTCAGGAATCAATGTCCAAATGATAAACAAGTCAGCATTGCAGAAGGATCCACGGACGAGGACCTCTTAGTCTGTAGCGCGGATAGCAGTGTGGATTCTTGGGTCATGGATTCTGGTGCTTTATTTCATGTTACCCACAACAGTGAAGCATTGTAGAATCTAGTTATTGGGGATTTTGGAAAGGTGAGACTAGCGGACAACAGAACTATTGATGTTATGGGCATGAGTGACATAGTGTTGAAGATGCCAGTCAGTTTCTGGACATTGAAGGATGTCAGAGTTGTTCCAAGCTTGACAAAAAGTTTGATTTCTATTAGGCAGTTGGACGAACAGGGACATGATGTGAAGTTCGAAAATCAACAGTGGAAGGTTGTCAAGGAAAATCTTGTCATGGCCCGCAGAAGAAAGAGAGGTTCGCTGTATATGGTTGAATTACCGTATGAGGGAGTGATGGTCCCAATTCAGAAGATAAAAAAGTCCGATTCATAGAATCTAGTGGGCAGAAGAGGGTTGTCTTTACAAGAGAGAAATCCAGAGGAAGGAATTCTCATGATGGCCAATGAAGACGTCACTCTAGATAGTGACATGATATGGTATCTAAATACTGGTGCTAGTAATCATATGTGTGGGTACAAACATCTCTTTCTTGATATTCAAGAGATAGAAGATGGACATGTGTCTCAACGAAGGTTCCCATCAAAGGCCGAGAAAAAAAATGTTTTTCTCAAAAGGATGGAAAACAAGGCACTATGGAGGATGTTTATTATGCATCTGATTTGAAGAATGATATTCTCAGTATGGGACAATTATTGGAGAAAGGTTATTCAGTTTTTATGAATGATCGAATTTTGCACTTGAAGGACAAAAATGGACGAGTTCTTGCAAACTTGGAGATGGCGAAGAATCGGACGTTCAAACTCAACTTAAAGAATACCTTGTCGGAGAAGTCCCTTTGTGATGAAAAAATTGAGCTTGAAGGTTTATAGGAAAAATCAAGTAGCTTGGAAGAATTGTGCAATTTACTAAATATGAAAAACACAATCTCCTAAATGAAAGGAGTGTCCTGGTATCTCAATTGGAGAGTGTTGAAGCAAAATTTGATAACCTGGAAAGAAGGTTTACAAAATTGGAAGAAAAATATGTTGATATAGAGAAAGACAAAGAAAGTAAAGTCAATCAGGTTGAAGAACTTCACTTGTTGCTTTTGGTACAAAAAGAAAAGGTGAATGAATTACAATCCAAATTAGAAGCCCATTATAATTTTACAAATGCCTATGAAGCTATCAAGAAGCTAAAAGCATAACCAAAGGTCAATGTCAAGTATCTTCCATCTTTGTTATTGTTGATGAGATTGTAGGAAATAATACTTTAGACAGTCCAACTGCGGGGTGCAGTAAAGTTCTTTGTGACAATAAGAAACTTGGTTCATGTGTTTTACTTGAAAATAATGGTTTTGATTTGAGAAAAGACAGTAAATGGAATGCTCTCAAGGCATCATCTGAAAGGGATATATGGTCTAATCATTATGTTCCAAGCTCATGGAAGCCAAAGTCTTTCTTAAATCCTTTTAATTCAAAGGGTGAAAGTGCAAAAGATTTTGTTTGGGAGACTAAGAGTAACTCAAACTAGAACTCTGCATAGGTTGCTGCAGTAAAGAAAATTGAAATTGCTTATAATCTAGAACAACTGTTGGGAAAATATTGGAGGCAGTTAGGGTAAGACAAAACATAAAATTGGAAAGATATGAGTTTAAGGGAGGAATTTGTTAGCATTAAATTCAAAGTCGTCGTCAGTTTTATTTGGAAATTTGAATAGTCAATAATTATTAGTTTTAATTATAGTTTTTTAATGTTA
This sequence comes from Phaseolus lunatus, assembly GCA_013389735.1. Taxonomy (NCBI): domain Eukaryota; kingdom Viridiplantae; phylum Streptophyta; class Magnoliopsida; order Fabales; family Fabaceae; genus Phaseolus; species Phaseolus lunatus. Next base: position 47,977,342 of record CM023866.1, read on the forward strand.
TTTATATTATGATTTTAAATGTAATTTATAGTATAGGTTTTATGAGAGAGAAGGTAGAATTTGAGAAGTCTATTGTTAGACTATTTAAAGAGATTGTATTATCATTTGAAAAGGAGTAGTGAAATAAAAGTTATATTCTCTGTTCACAAGGTGAGCCACAATGTCGGTGCCAATGTTGCCAATGTACAATGTCTTTTTGAGAAGGCGATGACAGAAGATGGGAATGCTCGAATTTGGGAATGCTCTAACCTCGAACTTAGGGCGAGGTTTGGAGTCGCTCGAGCTCTGCAAGAGCTTCATTCATTCTCATTCAAATGCACACACCAAAAACACATTCAAAAAAAAAAAAACCCAAATGGAGAGACGCAATAATAAAACAAACCAAAATATGGTATGACGCCCAACCACAATCCAAATCGCACTGCAAATACCATTCCAAATCGCACACTTTAAAAAACTAAATCCAAATTTCCCAAATGCATACCAACATTACTAGACATATCAAAATTAGTAACATCACAACCAATTCCAGAAATCTTCATTTCATTAAAAGCTCTAAAAATTTCCTATTAAGAGTGAGTACCTGAAATTAAAAATAAAGAGTATGATAAGAACATAGACAATTCTCATTCTCAAAGTAATTTGCATACAAAAAATTTAAAATGAAGTTATCCAAAATCAAATAAAAACGAAGCGAAAATGAAAATCAAATAATAAAAAAAAAACTCTATCTAATTCTAAGAACAACTTGAAGCCTGTAATACTGAAGATCAGATTCAAGTACCTGTGTTTGAGCATCGTCACCAACAATAGTACAAGTCGCAAGCATGAGATAGAGAGCTCCTGAGAGAGAGAAAAACTTACTTAAGTTTGAGCGAGAAAATGAAATAGTGAAAATGATCAATGACACTGACAACATAATGAGGCTCAAAGAAGGAGCAAGATGAACCTAATGACAAAGAGCAACCAAACTAAGAGGGAGGAAGAACAACACTAAAATTGAGAAAGAGGGAAAGGAAGTATAACTTTCTTAAAATTTTATCAAATCACTCTAGAATATTAGAAAATTTATCTTTTACTTTTTTTCCAAGAAACTATTTATGATAAACTTAAAAAATCTTGTAACTTCCTAAATTCTTTTAATATACAAACTTAAATAAATAAATAAAAATAAAGTAAATTTAGTAATAATTTTTTGTAACTTATTATTGATAGCAAAATCACTACAAGAAATTTGGTCATTACTCATTGATAACTACATACGGATATAAATCCGTATGTAATACATGAAATACATATTTTACATACAAAATTATATCCATATGTAAATATCTATTACACACAGATTTTTCCGTATGTAACAATATGTAACTTTGGTAAAATATTTCCATATAAAAAATTTGTATGTAAGGGTGGCGCACTGAGATAGGAAAATTTTCGAGATAGATCCGTATGTAAGGATATGTGAATCCGTATGTAAAGGACAACGTCTATTACATATGAAACTTACATACGGTTTTTTAAAGTTTTAAAAAAATAAAAAATAAAAAATGGCAATGTGTGGTTTTGTATACGTGCGTTCTCACTGCAATCACTCCTCTTTGAACCCAAATCCATGTTTTTCCAGGCTAAGTTTCCCCAACCTTAGCTTCCCCAACCTAATGGTGTGTTTAGATTGGGGAGGGAATTTAAGGAAGTGGATTTGGAATTATTTAAAAGAAAAGTGAGATTGTTTAGATTAAAGTATCTAACAGTAAATTTGTGAAGAAAATTTATTTAAGTTTGTAATTGATGTGATATTAAAAATTTTAAAAATCTTTAAAAAATTTTTAAAATCTTTTAAGTTTACAAATTTGATAAATAATAAATTTTTAAAAAATTATAAAATAATTTAATATAAGAAAATTTAGAAATATAGAGTAGAATTAAAATAAATTAAAATAAAAAAATTAATGTTAAATTTAATAAAAATATGTATTAATAATTAAAATTAATCTTTTATTTATTAATTATTTTCTTATAATATAAAAATTAATACTAGAAATTAATAAAGAAATTATAAATATTATACATATATATATTAAAATATAATTTACATATATAATCAGTATATAATTTATTAATTTTTTAAAACAAAAACAATGTAAATATATTTCGTGCACATATATATAATCAGTATATTAATTTAGATATATTTCATGTTTTCATTCTTTTATTTTTTCGTTTTTCCAACTTTCTTTGCAGTGTAACTTTCTTTGCCAATTTTTGCCTGGAATCAAAGAGGCTCTAAGTTTCAATTTTCGTTTCCCTAACGTAAGGTAAACTAGCCTGAGTTGAGCTTGAATTCCCAATTTCGCAATACCCTAAATTTTTACAAATCACCAGTTTCAAAAACCCTAGGTTGCTTAAGATGAGGCGAGCTGCGGTTTTAATGATTTCAATTTGGTAAGTTTTTGCTTCGTTTGTATTTCCTTTTCTTAAAATTCGGCAGCTCTTCTTTATGTGAGTATCTTCATATGCTTTGAAAGTAGGTTGTTCTTCCTTCCTTCTTTTTCTCATGGGTTCAAGTTCTTCTTCCATGGTTGGTTTGTTGTTGTACTAGATTTATAACCCGTGCAATGCATGGGAAAGGAGTGTTATTAATAAGTAAATAAATTATAATATAAATAATGTATAAAAAATATAATTAGTATATATAAATAAATAAATATCAAAATAATATATTAAAACTTATATAAATAAAACATGAATATAATTTAACGTAAATAAATAAATGGTTCAGGTATAAAGTAATTGGTATAGATTTTGGAAAAATAAGTAATAATTAATCATAAACATTTATGTTAAAAAAGAATTAATTATAAAAGGTTAATAACTCAATTATAAATAATGAAAAAAAATGCACATTTTTACACAGAAAAAGAACTTTGGTGAATAACACATTAATTCATGCTACCACGGAGGTTTATCAAATAATTCTTGCCCACTTTGACTCATCTACATTTATATGCACATACCTTTTCTCTATTGCTTTCAAATATTGTCAAAAATTTCAGTGAAAACAACATTTTTTGTCTGGTTTGTTACATTTCCATCTTCATCAAGAATCAAAATTTTCAACCCTTTTTTCGTTGTAACTCTAGAAATAGCAAAATACAACTGTCCATGAGTGAAAACTAGACGTGGAAGATATAAACCAACTTTGCTCAATGATTGACCTTGGCTTTTATTGATTGTCATTGCAAAACATAACGCTACTGGAAATTGTCTCCTCTAGAATTTAAATGGTATACCTGTATCCGAAGGAATCAAATTTATTCTCAAAATGAAGATTTTATCACCAATATTTGATCCTGTTAGAACTATTGCACAAATAACATTTTTCTTCAAATCAATAACTTGCAACCTTGTTCCATTACAAAGACCATTGGCTTGATCAATATTTCTCAAAAGCATAATAGGCACGCCAATTTTCAAATGAAGGTGATGATTTGGTATTCCTGAACATTTTATCTCATTTAAGAACTCAGACGTGAACCATTCACCTTCAATCTCCTGATTTTCATCTGATTGGCAAGGTGTGTCTGAGCTAAGATAAGTAATTTCTTCAGCACTTAACAGAGATAAAATAAACTCATTCACCTGCTCTACTGATTCGGTTGTCGGACAAAGTATTGCTCCATCCTCAAAATACCCAGGAGACTTCATGTCAGTCAACAAATTAGGATAAACAAAATTCACCAATGACAACAAAGGTGTTTTTGTGACCTCAATCAATAGATCATGTGGGATTTCCACTACACGGTCACCATTTTCATTCAAACCAATTTCGCCATCTCCAATTTTGAGGATCCAATCAGCAAATTCCTTGATATTCTTTGCACTCACATTGCATTTTGCATTGTTTAATCTCATGTTCTGAGAAAGTTTCAAGACTCGACAATTTAGCCACAAATAAGAAGAGTTGATTGTTGACTTCACAACATCATATCTTGATCATTTTCTTATAACTGGCAATATTTTCCTGAAATCACCACCCAAAACAACAACCTTTCCACCAAAAGGTTTTTGACTATTTCCTTCATTAACTGTTCTCATAACATCTCTCAAAGTTCTGTCAAAGGCTTCAAAACACATTTGATTCATCATCGGTGCTTCATCCCAAATAATCAATTTTGTTTTAATCAAAAGTCTAGCACGATGACTTCCTTGAGGTATATCATTCTTCATTTATTACAATAGGAATGCAAAATCTAGAATGCGCTGTCTTTCCTCCAGGTAGCAGTAAAGAAGCAATTCTGCTTAAGGCTACATTCAAAACAATCTTTCCTATAGATCTAACTGCAGCTGACAATGTTCTCCACATGAAAGTTTTCCCAGTGCCACCATAACCATATAAAAAGAAGAAACCACTTTTTTCATAAATAACTAATGAAATGATCTCTTCATAAACATTTAATTGCTCAGCAGTGAGACATTTCATCAATGAGGAATGCTCTTTAGCCATTTCATCTTTGTTATAGTTAAGTTCATCCATAATAAACCTATTTTGAAACAAACATGAAATAGAAGGATCAAGTTGAGGCAAACAAACGAACTCTTGTAATGAGCGCCCATTTGCCATTAATAACTCTTGTACTTTTAATAGGCAAAGATCATGTAGTTCTTTTTCCTCAAGTTGAAGACCTAACATTATTTTTCAAAATATGCATCACTTTCATAATTTATAGTGAAAATATGTAATTAATTATAGCATTTTAGAACTTGAATACCTGGCAATAAACGAAATTAAGTTCCTCATCAATCACAGAACTAACAACATTCTCATATCAGTGGGTTCTATCCCACCAATAGCCTCAAAAATTAATTTATCACCTTCACGAAACCCATGGACCTTACAAAACTCTCTCCATCCAACACCAAATTTAACAAAGCTTTTAGGAGGTGACCTTATCAGAATCTTGCACTTGACTTCCTTCTTATGTCCATGAAGGACAATATCCTTGACGCCGCTTTCCCGAATGTATTTGCCAAAAGCAACCGGAAGATCCTAAAAGGAAAAGTAACATGTGTATAAATACAGTAATCAAGTAATATAAAGTACAAAAAAAACTTAAGAAATTATGCAGTAAACATTACCAAATGGCTTGATTGACACAGATAGTGAGATAATGTGATAGTGAAATGAAGAAACGGACCCTCAAGAAGAGGACAATGCTTCTCGATACGTTCATAAAACTTTTTCACGGCTGAAGAAGATGAACTTCCCATAAATAAAGTAATTTTGAAATTATTGTTTCCTACATAATCAAAATACACCAACTGATCGCCATAAAGGTCATAAAATTCACGTAATTCAACCCATCCTCCATTGATCTCAGGAACACATAAGTCCATATTATACTTAACAATATGGCTATGCCCTTCGCTGTCCACCAGAAACCAAGTTGGACCAAGTTCAGACTCGAACTCGATTGCAAATGCACTATCAACTAAACCGTGTTCCTTTTGAAAAGAAAAAACATGTTACTTTTTGTGTAATAGTAATCTGAAATCTAATAAAAAGAAGACAACACACCTCTTCTAACAGGTTCATGGTTTGAAACTTTCCTTTCGTTTCCATTCCCAATATGTCATCTAAATCTGAAAAATATAATATAAGTTGTACCATAACAGAAAACATAAAAACTAAAGGATTAAAAAGGACATAGAACAGTAGAAAACATAAAACAGTAGAAAGGGAAAACATGCACACCAAAAAAAACTAAAGGATTAAAAAGGATAAATGTGTCATCTAAATCTAAAAAATCTAATATAAGTGGTACTATAACAGAGAGTAAATGGCAATAAATCTAGATAAAATAGAAACAAACCTTAATAGAATAAAAAAAACCAATAACATTAATAAATCAACAGCAAGAAATCAAAATAGCACAACTGGTTGCGGTCTAAAACGGAGAAAAAGCACTTGGAGATAAGTTAAAATAGATGAAGTGAAAGAGCAAAAACATGAAAACATGCACACCAAAAAAAAAATAAAGGATTAAAAAGGACATAGAACCGTAGAAAACATAAATCAGTAGAAAGGGAAAACATGCACACCAAAAAAACTAAAGGATTAAAAAGGACATAGAATATTACCCGTTTGGTTGCTTGCACTTGATGGTGAAAATGGGCTGGATGGGCGGTGGTAGTTGGCCATAGTGAAAGACATAACGGAGCAAAAGAAGAGAACGAAAAGAGTTAGGATGCAATAGAGATTGTTTCACATTAGTATTAGTACCCGAAACCCTTAATTAATGAATGACATTGGAATTGCAAAGTGCACAGTAGAAGTCAGAAATAAAAGTCTAAAATTTCTGTTTTAATGATCTTGGAAGTGTAAGTTTGAAAAAAATGAAAAAATAAAAATAAAAATAATAAACAATATAAATAAATAATAATAATAAAAATCTATCATCACACTAAAAAAGAAATAAATAAATACTAATAATAAAAATATTTATTTAAAGGTAAATTATGAAATACCTGAAACAATAAATATATGAAATAATAATAATAAAAGAAAAATATCACAGAACCGCCAAAATGGAAGTCCAGTGCTGCAGAAGTCAGAAACTATCATTACACTTCAAAATAAATAAATAAATAATAATAATCTTAACAATAAACACACCTACAGAAGTCAGAAAATATCATTAGATTAAAAATTAATTACATAAATAATAATAATAATAATAATAATAATAATAAAGACAAACACCATTACCTTTTCAAACCTTTTCAACTTGGATCAAAATCGCAAAAGAACATAATTTTTTCAACACAGATGAACATTTGCATTAAGATAACATAATTCTTTTCCAAACCGAAAAACCCACAAACGAATACAGAAATCAAACCCTAAAACCCAGAAAACGAAGACACATTTGCAGAGAATACACATTTGCAGAGAACAAAAAACACAACCCAAAGAACAGAAGAAAAGAAATAAGAATAACATAATTTCTGCAGAGAAAGAAAGAAAGCGGCAACCATAAGGAAAACCTAAGTTTTGCAAAAACCAAACCCTAAAACCTAGAAAACGAATACACATCTGCAGAGAACAAAAAAGACAACCCAGAAAAAACCTACCTTTTGCAGCAAGACGAAGATGGCAGGAAGAGAAAGATGAATGCATTGGAGATAAGTGCCGCTTCACTCTACGCCATAAAGAATGTAGATGAAAGAAGTAAACAAAAGCAAACCCAAAAAACCTAAGAAAAACCTAATTTTTTCAAAGATCAAACCCTAAAACCCAGAAAACGAATACACATCTGCAGAGAACAAAAAAGACAACCCAGAAAAAACCTACCTTTTGCAGCAAGACGAAGATGGCAGAAAGAGGAAGATGAATGCATTTAAGATAAGTGTCGCTTCACTCTGGGCCATAAAGAATGTAGATGAAAGAAGTAAACAAAAGCAAACCCAAAAAACCTAAGAAAAAACTAATTTTTTCAAAGATCAAACCCTAAAACCCAGAAAAGGAATAAACATCTGCAGAGAACAGAAAAGACAACCCAGAAAAAATCTAGCTTTTGCAGCAAGACGAAGATGGCAGGAAGAGGAAGATGAATGCATTGGAGATAAGTGCCGCTTCACTCTGCGCCATAAAGAATGTAGATGAAAGAAGTAAACAAAAGCAAACCCAAAAAACCTAAGAAAAACCTAATTTTTTCAAAAATGAAACCCTAAAACCCAAAAAAGGAATAAACATCTGCATAGAACAAAAAAGACAACCCAGAAAAAACCTACCTTTTGCAGCAAGACGAAAATGGCAGGAAGAGGAAGATGAATGCATTGGAGATAAGTGCCGCTTCAGTTTGGACCATAAAGTATGTAGATGAAAGAAGTAAACAAAAGCAAACCCAAAAAATCCTAAAATCCAGAAGTAAACCCATAAAACATAAGAAAGCAAAAAAAAGGACGAAGACAAACAAAAGACCAACACTCATAGCAAACAACAGGTTAAAACAAAGAAGAAAACGAAAAGCAGGAGAAACGCAGAAATCCTAAACCCAAAAACAAACCCAGAAAAACCTAACTTATGCAGGAAGACGAAGATGGCAGGAAAAGGAAGATGAATGCATTGGGCCGCTTTACTCTGGACCAGATAGAATGCATCACTGTAGGACACGTGTCAAGTTCTTATTTAAAAGCCTAATTGTTTGACACGTGTCCAAATTCCTATTTTAAGTAAAAATAATTTATGATTTTTTTTTTCAAAAAAAGTCAGTGTGACACATGTCAACTATTTCTGTTTGTGCTACCTAGCTTTGTTATAGATTAAGATTAAGATTTCTTGTTTCCTTCCAACATTTACGTTTGAATTTCTCCTTTCACCCATTTTTTGTTGTGCACAGAGCTTGAAATCTTGCAAGGACTTAGTCGAGGCATGAGGTAGTGAAGGGGAGACAAACTTCCAATCTTACAAGGACTTGGAATCCTGAACCTAGTTTTCTTTTTATTTTTAGGTTCTATTTTACACTACCACCGATTTTTTATTTTAGGTTTTGTTATGCACGTGCATTGTTTCTTTTAATTGATGTGGATGTTTGAGTTTGCTTGGAACTTGTACTGCCTATGATTGGACTTGGTTGGTACTTTCAAAAAGGGTCAAGAAAATAATTTTCTATCAAATATCAAACGAGTAATAAGTTTGTTGATTGTATTTTATCCAATTAACACTAAATAATATAGACATTCAACTATTATAATCTTCCTGTGTGTAACATGTTAAAAGAAAGTGAATGGTTCATAGTATAGTATGAAAAGAAGTCCAGTTTAAAATACTAAAAATAGGAACCAAAGTCAATATCACCTATGTGTTAACCAAAATTATTTTTCAGTATCATTATAACTTCAACAGTAGACAAAAATTAGTATGGTAGGTAGATCAAAATGGAGTATTGTAGATTTTGTAGTATTGGTGCTGGAGGACCTGCTTCAGGTGGATCCTTCTTTCTTCGACAGCTTCCATTTCTCATCGAAGTACAAAGTTGGAGTGGTGGGTACAGAAGAAGCCATGGAGATCAAATGAAAGGGATTTTGCTTTGGTGGAAAGAGAGGAGAGGAAGAAGGAAAAGGAAAAGGAGAAACTTTGGCCTGTGGGAAGTGAATTAATTTACTTAGAGACTCAATCACTGAGGAAGGGATGAGGGCGGAGGGTGAGTATTTATTAGGGGTTAGATTGGAGAAAGGGGTAGCTGATGAGGGGGGTCTCGTGTGTGGCAGTGTGTGGCATCTGGTTCTTCCCTTGCCTTGAGAGCCCCACCTTTTTTTTAATTTTATTTTAAATTGTAAATATTAGGAAATGATTTTTTTTATTTTATAATATTATAATAATATATTCAATGTTGGTTAGGGAAAGTATTATTATAGTGAGGTGGGAGAGGTTTCACAGAGGATCAAATTGGGAGTGAAAAACTTTTGTCATTGGGAAACCTTGGTCGTGAAAAAGAGCATTCTACAGAGGAAATAAGTACAAGGGCTTGAATTTGGGTTCTGATGAGGAGCTCCCTATCACTGTTATCACTTCTCCGTTATGGCGGTGCCATGAGGAAAGGCGGTGGCGGATTTTCTGATCACCGTCACAACAAGGCGGTGGCGATGCGGTTTTCCATGGCGGCCGCTTTAAGCATCTCAGGATACTAACGGAAAATGGAAAAGTCGAAAAAGACTGTAACAGTGGTGGCGCACGCTGTGACGGTGGTGCACGCTGCGACGGCGGTGGAAAATGAAGAAGAAAGGACCAGCGGTGCATGAAGAAGATAAACACATAAACCTAATTTTACGAAAGGCGTTTGGCCCATTTCAACTTTTAACTAATAAAACTCTAAAATTCTAATTATTTAAATAAAATAAAGAAGATAAAATATTCTAAATCTAATTCTGAAAAAACTCTAATAAATAGGTTTTCTTATCCATTCCAATTTTTAATTAATAAAATTTTAAAATTTTAATTATTTAAATAAAATTTGAATTTGCTGGTGTATAACCTATTAAATCTAGTTAAGAGTTTAAAACTTATTTAAACCTAATTATAAGTTCAAAACTTATTTAAATTTAGTTTCGAACTTTGACCCATTTTAACTTTTAACTAATAAAACCCTAAAATCTTAATTAATCAAATAAAATTTAAATGTGTTGCAGCTGCATAACCCTTAAACTAAAGAGTTAAAAACCTACTTAGTATTAGTTTTTTTAGCCTATTTTTATCTATTTAAAACATTATACTTATTACGATTCACAAACATTTTTTTTTTTTTATTTCTGCCACAACAAACTTTATAAAAGATTTACTAGGTTTCCGATAAGATCCGTTATTAATAGTGCTCCCCATACAACTCCCGAGCAAACTGCAACTTCTGAGAGGCAAATTAATGCTTAAGTGGCTTTCAAAAATATCCGTGCACAAGTAATAGATGCTAGTGAAGATGCTAGTCGAGAGGACCTTTTCCTGTGGTTTTCTGCATAACTATGCAGTTCCATTTTTGCTGCATAATCTTTTGGGAGCATAGGAGTTTATGCAGTTTTGAGAAGGGACTACAAGAGCCTAGCAACCGGTGAAGCAATGGTATGGAGGATGCTTGGTAGTCAAGATTTTTTGTGGTTTTGATCATGATTCAAGGAAGAGAATTCCAAGTAGGCATGCTGTGTTTTAACATTTAAGTATCTCTTTATATGTGGAACAAAAAGAGACCTTGAGGGAGGTGATTGGGTAATGGTGGCTAAGTGGGTGGATACGGTGAGTGTTAGAGTCATCTAGTTAATTCCATTTCATTACACCCTGGTTTGAAAATTTGTGGTCCCTACCCAAAAAACCTTGCTCTTTTGCCACTGGGATAACACATTCATGTTATATCAACGAGAGGTGTAGGTTTATAATAGGTATATAGTAAATATTGACATAAAAAAGGTAATATTCATAATTATAAAAATTTAATTTTAATTAAAGTAGTTACTTTTGCAAAAACTGTTCTTAAATTTTATTGTTATATAAAAGCATAATTTTATTATTCAAACATAGATAACTGAATTATATTTGACATTGAGTATATTTTTTTTCTTGTATATCATACATTTTGAAAATTTGTTTTATCAAATAACAAATGATAATGAAAAAGCCATCTACTTTAATTGTACAAAATAAAATTTCTATAAACTGTTTTCTTTCCTGAATTTGTTTATAAGGATTAAAAACCGTACCTGCAAAAACCTAAAACCTCCTAATTAGTTCTCTTTAAAAAGAATATTAACCATTTAAAATACTATCAACCAATCGTTTAATTAATTAAATTATATAAAATGAAAATATACAAAAATATGAATAAAGAAGAATTATGAATTTTAGTATTTGAAAAATTAGAAGCACACATAAATAAAAGAGTAAAATTGGAGGTAAAAGTTAAAAAGATACAAATACTGTGATTTAACTGAAATATGATATAGATGCATGTAATGTAATATACATTAGCAAAGTCGCAATTTACTTTAAAATTGCACGTAGATACCTTGAGTGGAATAAAAGAAAAGTATGTAAACTACTAATTAACCACTTGTCAAATTTGAAAAACTTGGGAAACAAAACCCATCAATCAATTTAGGCAGCATATAATGAAGTTGGATACATACTTTAAGAAGCTGTTGTCTTGACCATTCATCCTTGGTGAAAGAAACCTTATCTATGAAGTCTCCTTTCATACCATCATGGAACTGGGGCGGGGCTGTGGCACATTAACTTCCAATCTTTCCTTATCTCCTCTTCCAAATCATATTCTGATAGTTGCCATCAATAAAGATAGAAACTTATCAGTTTTATATAATTACAAAGAATAGACCCTTGATGAAAATTATGAAACTGAACTAGCTTTTAAAACTTTTAACAACTTCCACCACAACCAAAGCAAGAAAAAGGAAATAAAGGACAAAACCTTCTACAGTAATTGTTAGATTCCATAATAAAATCACATGCGTAAGTGAAGTTATCTTGTATCCAAAATGCTGCACATCCCAACATTAGCCTTATACAAATTCTGCTTTTTATCGATTTATGGTCCTTTAGTATTTATTAGATTTTTTTTTTAATAAAATACATTTAAATATTTTTGAATATTTTAAAATAGTATTTTATTTATGGACAAGTCTGAATGTTGAGTATTGTATTTGAAAATTGGAATGACTTTCGGTATATGTAGTTACAGAACTAATTTCTGGGACTTTCAAATATTAAAAATATTGTTCACTGTTCCATACGAATTTATCTGTAAGTAAATTTGTCCATTGTTACATATGGATTATGTAATTACTTATCCGTATGTAATTACATACGGATTCTAAATCCATATGTAACAGTTATTTACGACAATTTTACATATGAATTTTTCTCATATATAATCTGTATCTAACTATGTTTCACATATGGATTTATTGTGTAACACACGAATTTAGACTACATGTATTACCAGATTTTTTTTTTTTAGCAAATTTATAAATATTTCATTAGGAAATTAAAAAAAAAAGTAAAATATATATTTTTCTAATAGTGTTATTTTTTTTACAGCTGAAACTTATATGTTAGTTGTGTTGCGTGCGCAGCCCACTCATGAAGTCAACTCTATTGCATCTCTATAAAATGATCAAAATTCTCTTCTTGAACGACAAATACTCTCTCGCATTTCTCTCAAAGATGTCAATTTTTTTTTCAAAAGATGATCACGAATTTGAACCTGTATCTGATAGATATAATAATTAATTATTTTTATTTTTAAATTAATTTATATTTATTAATTTTTTTAGTGAAATAGTAAGTCTGGAGATACAAACCAGTTTTATTCTTTTATTTTATTTTATTTAATTTAGAAGAGTTCTTTTAGTGACATTTTTTAAAAAATATACTATACATTAATATTTATTTACAAAATGTAACAATATTATGTTTATTTTATTTATAATAACATTTATATGAAAAATGTTACTAAAACTTATTAATTGTAACATTTAAGTAAATATAACTGTAAAAATGTTGTAGTGCAAGAAAGTTCCAATTTAAAAACCTATCTAAAATTCAATCCACATTTACAATTTTGTCCAACTGAACATGTGGATCCTATATTAGAATAAAAAAAAAAATTGCAATCCATCGTTGTTGCATATCACATAGCAATTCTCCATGTATAACTGTAATTTTCTACGTATTTTCCCACTACGCAATCACGTCATGAAACTAATTAAAAGTCATCAAAGTGGTTGGGAAGAGAAACAATATTCACTGAGGAGCCAGCTTCAACTTTTTTTCTTCTTCTTTTACATGTGTTATTCTATACATCTATTATTTTCTGATTAAAAAACAGTCAAAGAGAAGAGGTTTCAATGTGTTAAATCAAAATTCTTTTTCTTCTCCTTCATTAAGTATTTGATTTTGATTTGCACGCACGGCATACGGCATGTATGCGCGACATGGAACGCTTCAGCCTCCCAACAATATTTACTATAATTAATGGCTACTGTACATAAATACGATGGATTCATCAACAACTGTACTGAGTGAGACACCGTTTTCTTAAGGAGAGAAATGAGTGGAAGATATAGGAAGAAAAGAGTAAAAACTTATATATTGAAAAATGTATTAACTGATACAGAAGAGTCAATATAAAGGTAAAGAGAATATTAACTAAACTATAAATATTAACTAACTTAAGTAAACTGTTTATCAGTGCCACATAGAATTTAAATCTTAAATCACATATAGACTCTTTTGGTAGGTGCCTTCTGCTCCTCTGCAATGGCTTGCAATTGATGTTGAAGGTTTTGTGTTATGTTGTATCCTCTTTTGTTTGATTTTCCATCACTCTGTGTTTTTTTTTTTTTTTTACATTCTTCAAGCATCCCTTTAGGTTTTTTATTTATTGATTTATTTTTTGTTGATTAAAAAAAATATCTGTGTATCATTTGTTTATGATAGTTAAATTTTGAATACAAGATTTTAGACACCTATATATAGTTGTTGATAAAGGAAAAATATTTATTCACCTAATATGCTGTGGACAATAAACTTCAAATATATATTATTGTACTGAATATTTTGGAGAGAAATTATTTATTTATAATGAACATATTTCATTTCAACTTGGCTTATATAATTTTGTAATCCTTATTCTTAGCCTGATAATTTAAATTAAATTGTTTCTTGTCACGTGTTTTTATCAGCAAAATAATGTTATATTTTTATAAATGTAACGCTGAGCATGACATTTGCTACACATTAGTCTCTGCGCTTCTTCCAGTCAATCCCCCGCAACCACTAACCGGCACTAAAACACATTCACTTTGCACCGAATTGAGTGTCAAAGAAACTTTTCTGTAACATCAATATACTACCACACGACGTTGAAAGGTAAACAATACCCACGACACACACACAGCACACTGATGTTAAATGTCCACTAAATGACCCACAACTGGATTATAAAAAGGGTCCTTGATTGATCCTCATGCATCCCTTTGTCTCAATCTTTAATCTCTTCTTCTTTTAGCTGTCGTCAAAATCACGTTTCAACTTCTTAATGGCTGATGGTGCTTTTGGAATGAGAGGTAGTGCAGTAATTTTTAACACAGGCAATATCCAAATATGTAACATGGAAATAGAAACTAACCCTGTTGATGCCCTTGTTGCCTTCATCTTCTTTGTACTTCTCGCTTTCCTCCAACTCAGATATCCAGATAATCCCACCCCATTTCATCTTCATCGATCCAAACACCATTTGGCTTTCCATTCTTAGCTTTCTTCTTTATTGCTTCTTCATCTTCTCGGGTAACCTCAACTTTGGTATCAGAGTTAATCACTTTCAAACCCTCAAGCGTGTGTTCGCTTCACTCTCTTTGCTTTGCTTGCTGGTGCTGTTGCTACCCGACACTTGGGGATGCTTCGATTTCGTTATTTACATTTCATGGTTCATCATTCATGTGCTCCTCGCCATCAAAACCCACTTCATGGAAACAAGGGGGCAACTTCGAAATAAGAGGGTGGTGCGTCCACTGTTACCAATCACTTCAATGGATTTTGATTAACTGCTTCATCACTAGCCCTTGCTTTGTTTGAGTGTTGGAAGTGCGTCCGGTTACTCCTTTTTTATGTGTCTGGCATAGGGATAATAATTTACATCAAATTTTACTATCAAAGCACAAGACCGAAGGAGAATTATCCCTCACTTATATAAAGTTTGTCATCCAAATTTACACTGTCAATAGTTTTATGTAAAAATATATATATTAATTATACAAGGCGTAATTAAGTTTTTGTTGCTAGTAAAATGTTTTATGTTTTGGACGATACTTCTATATTGAAACATAAAGGATGCAATGACAAGAAGATTGTGAATAGTAAAAATATAGAAACCCTTTCATTTCTTTAGGTATGGATCTTACAACAAAGAAATAATAAATAAACTTAAAAGAAGGAATTGGTTAAGGCTCAACAAGGTAGCCCATTCATCCAACTCTTCTACTACTATAACTAAAAACACAATAGAGAGACTAATGAACTAAAAACAACAATCCAGACCAAGCTTGAAAACAAGAATATTGAATCTCCTACAATCAAGAGCTTTGGTGAACACAAGTTCTTTCTCTCGTGGGAATAAATCTCAACACTTGGCTACCTAAGTATATATGAAAGTTGAATCTGCAGTGGTCATGAGACATTGAGGATGCAATGATTTAGTCTCTCTTTCTTGTATACACCCAAACTATGTTGTATTTTTTGGCATGGGGGATTCTTGTTCCGATCTTCATATATTTTTGTTGGATACCATGTTAGATCTCTTAGATGTTTAGGTATCTATGTGGTTAGGGGTAGGTTCTTTAAGGGGTGATAATGGTATGCTTTTGGAGTTCAGTGTTTTTGTCTACATACTATGGACCGCAGGATTTGTATACATTTTTTTTATAAGGGTTGGAACATTCCTTAAATGTTTTTTTTTTTTTGTCAATAAAAAAACATTTTGGTGAAGATATCGGATGGTTTTTCAACAATGCTAATAGGAAGGAAAAGAAATAAATTAGTTTGAAGTTTCTCACGAACAACATGACACTTTAAGTTGACGTGCTTAGTCTATTCATGAAAACTAGAATTAGACGCAACATACCTTGCAACTTGGTTGTTTTATAATAAATACTTGTACGAGATCTTTCAACAATACGAAGATTGTTATGAAGATAAGTCAGTCTTTTGATTTTGCATGAGGTTGGGACAATAATTCTATATTTAACTTCATATGAATGAATGACAAACCATACTTTGTTTCTTCGATTTTCAAGAAATTAAGGAAGATCCTAACACTAGTACAAAATATTAAAATCACAACCCTATATAAAGACGGTTAGTAGAAAATTGTCATAAAAAACAGCAGTGACAATTTTGTAATTATATTGTGTTTTTAACGACGATTCTCTCTAGAACCGTTATTGAAAGTGGTTATGAGAGAGATATAACCGTCGTTAAAAATTATTATGTTTGTACTTGTAGTAGTTATAGTTAGTTCTATATTGTCTTGTAATACAACAATGTTTAGGGGTTTGTTGCTTATGGTTAGTATTATCTTCAAAGGTTTTAGGTTTGTTTTGGTATGGTTTAAGCCTATAGGTGGTGACGACTCTTGGTTCTTGTATACGGATTAGAATATCCTTGAATTATCCATTTTTTATTTATTTTATTTTTTATTGATAAAAAAAAACTTATATAGAAATAAATATATAATAAAAAATAAATTTATAATTAAATAATATAAACAAATATTAAAATAATAATATTGAATTGTTAGATGATGTAAATAATATAAATGTATCATCGCTCTACGTTTTCAAGGTATGAACATAAATAACATTTCAACTATTTTTAAGGATAAACCACATACAACGACCCCAAACGCATTGATATTAAATGATCAAAGATGGATGAAGTACTTATAAAAAGGGTCCTAACTTGATCCTCATGCATACCCTTACCCAAATCTTTGATCTCTCATTCTTTTAGCTATCATGACTGATCATACATTTGGAATGAGAGGTAATGCAGTGATTTTTAACATAGGCAATATCCAAATATGTAACATGGCAATAGAAATCAATCCTGTTGAATCCCTTCATCTTCTTTGTACTTCTTGCTTTCCTCCAACTCAGATATCCAAAAAATCCCACCCTATTTCACCTTCATCCAAAGACCATTTGGCTTTCCATTCTTAGCTTTCTTCTTTATTGCTTCACCTTCTAGGGTAACCTCGACTTTGGTATAAGAGTTAATCACTTTGAAACGGTCAAGCGTGTGATTTTAATGGATTGGTATAAAGTGTAGTAAATGAACCTTTAAAACACAAACAAAATTGATTTTCTGAGACGTGAGTAATCACTATCCATAAGAACTTATCCGCAGTGTATTGTGTAAGTCCTCCGGGATACAATAGGAATTTCTCAAAAAATTTCAATAATCAAAACTAGCAAGTTACTTTTAAAAGAGTAAGAACCCAATAAAAAAGTTAAAGTGAAAAGGTAGGGTTAGGTAGGAAATAAAGGGTAGTAAAAATGATGATTTTGATGTTTTGAGAGCATTCTATCTTAGCATTCGTAAATTGAATCATAAAGAAACAAATTAATGAGCTTAACTCTTTTTTTTTTCTAAAACACTTATGATTTTAGTGTTTAATAACATTTTCTAATTAAATTCATCAATTAGATATTTTATATCCTACAATTTTACCTGTACACTTAAAAATAATAGTTATAATTTTTAGTATCATTAAATATTTGATATTATTATTATAATTTTATTATATTTTTTTAATATTTATATAATATTAAATTTTTTATTATATTTTATTATATTAATATTATGTTAGTTGTTTTAAAAAATATAAATATAAATTTAAAATTTAATTATTTTATTTTATAAAAATATGGATTTAGATTTGATTTGAATTTAAATTAATTTATTAAAAATATAAATTTAAAATCCAATTCAAATATTTAGATTTAGATTTAGATTTTATAAAAATCTAAATTAATTTTATAAAAAGTATAGATTTAGATTTAAAATAATTTAGATCCGGACTCATGATCACCCTTAACTTTAACCTCTTTCAACGTCGCATATTGAATCAGTATCTTTAGATACTATCATTCCGCAAATCAACGAACGAACAATGATGTATCATGCCATAATTTCAAATTGGGTAATATGAAGAAAAAAAATACAAAACTATTAGAAAATGAAGAGTTGATTTAAGGGTATCAAGAATTAATTTGAATGGTTTTTTCTACAACTCAATAAATCTTTAATAATAATAATAAAGAAATTGATAATTATGTATGATAAAAGAATTTACAGTTTTACTTTGCAAAAAAATCTACATTTAAGAGTGCTTACGATATTTACTAAAATAAGTATATATTAAATAATAATACTTTTTACTTAATTTGCCGAACGTGTTCTAACTTTTTTTTTAATCAGCAGAACGTGTTCTTACTTGTACATGTACTTCCACTAGAAGTGATTATTCTCAACATCTTTATATTATTCCCTTATCTTTATAGCACACCGTAGAGTTGTTGGAGTTTTTACAATAAAAAATGACATATGAACACCCTCAACGACAACCTATGCATATACTCCTGCAAATTACAAACGGGACATTACATCGAGTTCAGTGGTTTCATGCTAGACATTTTGGAAGTTGCTGGTTTACACCGTTTTGTCTTCACTCTCTTGCTTCTGCTCCGGGCTAATCTCTTCTCCAACTCCTTCACTCTGCCAGTTAAATCTGATATTACACTTAACTGTTCATTCCCAGCCTCAACCAACTTCTTCATCATCTTCCTTAGCTTCTCATTTTCCTCCACTAACTTCGACTCACCCTTTAACCCTTCATCATCATCAGCCACAGGTACCTCTTCTAATGCAGCTGATGTTGCAAAGAGTTCAGTTTTCTCTTCACCCCAAGTTTCACCAACTCTCTCTTCACCATCCTCTTGTGTCTCCTTCACTGCAATCTTTCCTTCTGGTTCCTCTTCCTTTTGT
The DNA here is from genome assembly GCA_013389735.1 of Phaseolus lunatus. Taxonomy (NCBI): domain Eukaryota; kingdom Viridiplantae; phylum Streptophyta; class Magnoliopsida; order Fabales; family Fabaceae; genus Phaseolus; species Phaseolus lunatus. Next base: position 47,996,450 of record CM023866.1, read on the forward strand.
GTGTCATTGATAGCCACGAACTCCATTTGCTCGGGTAAGCTCTTGTTTACATCATTTGCTTCCAAGCACACATCTTCATTTCCTGGTTCACGATCATTGACATTTGTTGTCAAAGGTGGCGACTCAATATCAGTTCCAACTCCCTCACATGACTGAAGCTCATCTTTGTTGAACTCAATTTTTACCCATCCATCTGATTCCCCAGAAGACTGCACCTCTTGATCTTCCAGTGGTTGCTGCTGTTGCTCTAGTTGAGTTGCTTTTGAAGTATTATCTGTGGAAGAACTTGTTTCCTCTTCTTCATTACATTCCCCTTCTTGAGCTAGTAGAACCTCTTTAGGCTTAGCTTCATCACGCTTCTCAAATTCAGATTCTTCTGTTTTCTCATCAAGTAGTCGCACTGGAAGCTCCTCAATAAATATCTCATTTTTAGTTTGTGTTTCTTCTTTAGAAATATTCATTTCATTGTCCCTTTCATCTTCATCAAGTAGTCCCACCGGAAGTTCCATCATTGCATGGTTCTCCGAATCATTCACCATGGCTGGTAGACTTCCAGAACCAATATTATCGTGTTCTTCCTTCTCAATACTAGCATCATTGCTATCTTCATCAATAACTCCCACTGGCAATTCTTCCCAAACAGTCGTATCCAATTTATCAACCTCAATGGGAATGTCTTTCGCTTCTGATTTGTCTTCGGGTTCCACAGCCATTTTGCCAGTCTCGGATATATCACTAGTAGAGTTCAATGTATCAGCTGTAACTACTTGAAAAGTATCCTCAATACCAGAACCATTTGGAAGAATAACAGACTCTGCTCCCTCATTTGGTACAGGATCAACTGGTGACTGAGATACATTTCCACCATCACTACTGCCTTCATATGAATCTCCTGGTACGACAACTTTTTCTTCTTCCTCCTTATGCAAATGTTCTTCATTCTTCATGTTCGTTGGAGTCACTTCAACATCTTTTTGAATATCCTGCATATGCTGCTGAGGTTTGTTAGCCATTAAAGAATCAAGCCTTTCTTGCAAGATTGTGAGCTCTCTAGCCAAGGATTTTCTGATCTCCCTAAAACTTGGATGCAAACCCTGATATATATATGTTGAACAATATGTAAGCATAACATTGAACAAGGAAATAAAACTGCATTAATATGAACATTGATTAATAGCTCAGACAAACCACAACCAACACTCATCTGTGCAGAACAAAATATCTTTGTTCACATGCACAGTGCTTAAAACAGGTAATTAGGCATGCGAAATTCATTACCATATTCATAAAAGAATTCTCGAAACTATATAGAATTAAGGTCTTCATATCCCAACCAAGATTAGCTAATACCAAAACTATATTACTGGTGCCATGAAATCTCAAGTACCATGTAATGCTAACTGTCAAAAATCAAAGAATATCAAATATTCGTTAGTGATTCTTCTTAAGAAAAATAGGGTTATCCGACATGTACCTGTATAGTATCCAACTTCAGCAGGAGTCTCATTATGTTCTCTCCAATTGCAATTTTTTGCTTGTCATCATTTTGAAGACCAGAAGATCTCTCAAAAGCTTGTACACGATCTTGAACATTGGTCACCTCCTTTCTGACTTCATCTATATGCTTCAGTTTCGTCAATGGTTCCCATTTTCTAATTTGATAACCGCGGTATGCAGCTTGTATCAAAACAGCAGCATCTTCATCTGACAGGATCCTTCCCTCTTTGCAACCAACATCAGTTGGTGTGCTTAAGTCCTTCACTTCCCTTAATTGAGTAGTATCCACCATATTTTCTGCTCCTTTCTCTGCCTTTTTATATTCACTCTTGCATTCATCACCATCTGTGCTGGCATCGCTTGCCTGTTTCGGACCTTCACCGGGCATGTTTACATTTATCTGGTTCTGATATCCATCTCTCCAGTCAACACCCTTGTTTTCATTCGTTTGATATTCAGACGCCTGAATGGTTTTCTCCTTTGGTTCAACTTTCTCAGTGGTCTTAGGAGCATGCTGATTATTCAAATTTGGCTGATTCTTATCTTCTGTGCCACACACAGGAGTCTTTAATGTTTCACCAGATGTAACTTGGGACTGTGCTTTTGAGGAAGGCGGACTTGGGGATCTCGACCTCGAACTCCCATTGCCATTTTTCTTCCTTGGTAGTGGATCAACTCTCAGACAAACAGGAGGTAACTTTGATGCTTTTGGTGAAGATGCAGATTGTCTCTTTTTATCATCAGTACGGGAGTCCTTTTTTGTCACACTCTCTTCCTTTTGATCTAGAGAAACATTTTTTCCTATCTGCTTCACAGGTATGCTTCTGGCATTAGTCACTTTCTCTGCAACATCTGAAGCATTTGTATCTGAGTGTGCAGCTTCATTTGATCTGGTTCCGTTCCTACCACCTTCATCAACATTAGACTTTACTGGAACAGATTTGGATGCCCGAGGCACCTCCTCAATGATTTTTGTCGAAGAAGTGTTCTCCTGGTTGTTAGTCTCTCCACTCTCCAGCTTATTGTAATAAGGAAACCAGAAGACAGGGAACGGGAATTCTGACCTCTTCTGTTCGCTTTGACGTTTCTGGTCCATTTCTCCATCTTCAGTTTCCCCTCTATTGTTGCTAGACTCCTGTTTCTGGTTTCTTATTCCATGTCCATCATGAATCATGCTTGGGGCACCCTTTATATCAAAGGGTAACCATCCATTCCATACTCTAGGCTCTTTAGGCTCTTGTGCTGGCTGTGCAACTGCATTAGAACTCTCAAGACTAGGAGGCTTGTTTTGTTCACCGACCTCCATCGTATTAGGATTTTTCAGCTGCTTGTTACTTGTGTACTCCTGTGGAATCAAAACAAAGGGATATGGATAGTTATTGAGCTGAATAGGAACCAAAGAATCATTGACTTTCCTTCCAACCTCAGGTTCATGCTCTTCAATCTTCACACTTCTACCTTCCTTTGGGTTGCATGAATGATTAGGACAACTACAACAATGATGATCACGGGGCATATATTTGTCATATTCATATCTGGGAAGCTCCATAGCATGATGTGGTTGTGGAGAATAAGGAACAAAATACGGTTCACTATATACAGGACAACCTCCAGAATAGTACATTGGAGAAGGAGCGTGAGGATATGAAGGCATGTAGCTATAATTACAAGGGAAGTTGTTGTGGCCACAGCATAAATGTGGGGGAATAGGGTGCCCATAATTGCCTGCACAGGGCCAACGTTGGTCATAAGAAAAGTGTGGTTTGGATGGATCAATCTTCATTTGAGGAGGAAAAGCCTCAATGCCAGGATGATAGTACTGAGGGAATGGCATTTGGTTTCTCTGGTACGGGCATGAGTCCATACTTCTGATTGGCATCATGTTTCGTGAAGCTACCAGGCAGAAGAGAGATTTTTATGGGGTAAGTGTCTGACCTTGGTAACTCTAAAGCGCAAACTCTGCATTTCACAATCAAGTACAGGATTAGTATCATGTTTCAGTAACAAGTACTAGAGGGAAAAGTAAGGAGAATAAATGTCAACAAAGAACCAGAAAAATCACAAATGAATAAAGTTCATCGTAACAAAGAAATAGAGGACCAAGAATGAATGAAAGAAAACAACTTTTTAGCAAATTAGACGAGAAAAACATACTCATTGAACAAAAAATAAGAATTCTCTCCCCTGAACAGAAGTTGCAAATAAGAGTAGTCAGTTATCTTTCTAGAAAACCAATATTAAGCTTCTCAGTACTATAACTACATGCCAAAGGCATAACACCAAGAGCACAAAACCTTTTTCTCCGACTCAAACCATGCCAAACAGAAGCAAATTAAGAAAATTCTAAATGCAAACAAAATAAGGGAGCTCGATCGAACTTCCAGACATACATTGCCTTCAATTTTCTCCTTCATGTTTCTCAGTATTACTCACGGTCAAAAACCAACATTGCAAAACTCAGTTGCTTCACAGTCATATCATACTATGCTTGTCTAATATTCAAAAAATATTCCTCATATCAACAGAGAAAATTGCCATATTTCTGCAATTTTTTCATTTTTCTATAATGTGACCCCTGTATATAATTCTGAAAAACAATAAAATGTGAACAACCCATACTTTTAAATCCATGATCAATCTCTCCAAGTCTCATTTAGTATTAGAAGTGTCTCGGTGTATCATTTTCCAATTCTGAATTAAAGGCAATAGTAGAAAGTATAGAATTTGCTAGAAGTTAACAGAAAAAACAACTTTTGATTGGATCATCAACTAAAATTAACCCACAAAATTCCTACACCCACATGAAAATAGTAAGAACATGTTGAAAGTCATAATAACTTTAAGAAGAGGAGAGGAATGACTTACACTAAATTTCAGGGAAAACAAAATAAGAAAAGAGACAATAAAGTGCAGCCAAACGGTTCCTCGCGATCCAAGTGAGAGATATCGGTACAAATTCGAGCCACCAACCCTGAAGAGGAAATGATTTTTGTGTTGAGTGTGTGTGTTGTAATGTAGCGGATTACTGTTGTTGAATTGTTACCGTGAGAATGTTAATTGATGGGAATGTGCAAGAGAACGTGTTGCTCTTATATAGGACACTTGTTTCGGAGAATAGAAATGTTTAGACTCAAAAATCTGTCTTCGAGATGTTTCGCGCGTTGTCTACAGCTAACAACAATCTTCTCTAGATTTTTCGTAACGGTTAAAGTATGGCCCACATATTCTAGCCACGTGGAAATCCAATTATTAGCTGCCACGCCTCTATATCAGAACCTTCGGGGACTTTTTGCGTCAAACTGGTATAATAATATGTTAAATTAAAAAAAAATATATATATATATAAGTAAAATATTAATTTATTGAGTTATTAAATAGATATTTTTTCAATACTCAGTGTTAAACTATCAGTCTTTTTTCCAATAATATCAGCAACTATTTTTTTATTTAAAAAATATTTAGATATTGAGAAGTTGTATTGCCCAACAATAATGGTCCAAAACAATTTATCTTTTTTTTTATTTTTTTTTCTATTTGATATATATATATATATATATATATATATATATATATATATATATATTTGGCGTCAATATCATATTGAAATATTAAGGTGTGTTTGATATGTAAGAAATTTGGTGGAATGTGATGAAAATAAATTGAAGTGTTTGGAAAGGGAAATAAAGTGGAAACAATTTAAAAATATTTGGTTACATTATATTATGTCTTACTTATTTGCACTTTCTCTTCAATTAAACATCTTTAACTTTTCTTTAATTTATCTTCTATTTTTACAATTTTTTATTTTCCTCTTCCGTTTATCGTCTATATTTTTCACTCATTTACACTCATATCTATATTTATCTTTAACTAAACATCTTTAACTTTTATTTAACTTATCATCTATTTTCACAATTCATTTTGATTTTCCTCCTCCATTTGTTTTTTCTATTCTTGAAAAGGCCTAGATGAAAGTCCAATAGGAGAGTTGGACTTAAGTGGAGTGTTTCTTCCTGCACCTTTACATTTTTCTTCCTGCACCCCCATAATGTAATGGAAAGACAAAAATATCCCTCAATCTGGATTGGTGAATCCGGTATTCTTCCAGATCCATCAATCCGTAATAGAAATTAGCACACTCCTGGATCCCGAAATCCAGTAACCTAAAAAACTCTAGTTTTTTCAAATAAAAGATGAAGGTCAATTTTGGAATTTACAAAATTGTGGGGGTGCAGGAAGAAAAACGTAGGGATGCAGGAAGAAGAAGCCACTTAAGTGTTACACCATTTGGACTCTAATACATACTGAAATCCATCTCATGTAAAATATAAGACAATTACTTCATGCACCATATTATTGCACCAATCTCAGTGTGAAACCACAAGAATATCTTTAAATAAAATAGGAGTACATATAAAAATACGTTCCAAATCTTCTTTTTTTAAATATGTTTTTGGATTTTTTTTTCATAACAAATTCTTTTGTATTGTGGAATTTTTTTTAAAATGTGATTTTGATTTTTTAATACTATTCTGAATTTTTATTTTTGAAACACAATAATCTCTTCAAAATTTGCTTTTCATTTCTAAAATAAAGGATATTTTCAAGAATTTAGAAGTGTGTAGGGTGCAGGTTCAAAAAAAATTGAGGGTAGAAAAAATTTGGTAAAATATAAACCAAAAAAAAAAAAACTTAATTGCAGTACATGCAAACTATTTATGTTATTTTCCAATTAAAATTAGAGTTTCACTTGGATAATATATATTTTGACATTTAGTGAAATTCTCTTTATACATATCACTGAAGTGAAACTTCAAATTTGATTGGAAAATAGCACTCTACATATTGTATTTAAGTTTTATATTAATAATATTATTATTATTTTATAGTAAAGGGTGTTGTGCTTGACATAAATAGTTAACAATGGCATGGGTGAAGTTTGAAAAAAAAATGTACTTGACCTAATGTTGAGCCACTGAATTATAGAAAGGTCTTGATTTGGAGTCAATTTCTTTGTCAGAAGTGTCAGTGTTTGTAGCAGGCTGTTCATAGCAAGATTTATAACACCAATGGTAGCTGGGCAGTTAAACCCCTACATTTTTTTTCCTGCACCCCCACAATGTAATGGAAAGACAAAAATATCTCTCAATCTGGATTGGAGAATCCGGTAATCTTCCGGAGTGGTGAATCTGATAATCTTCTGGATCCATTAATCCGTAATAGAAATTAAACTTCCGGATTCAACAATCCAGAAATCAACAATTTGCCTTCGAAATATTCACTTCCGGATTGATAAATCCGTAGCACACTCTCGGATCCCGAAATCCGGTAACCTACAAAACTCTAATTTTTTCAAATAAAATGTGAAGGTTAGTTTTGGGATTTACAAAATTGTGGGGTGCAGGAAGAAGAAGCCTTGTAGCTGTTACAAACGAAGGCCCAATCAAATATTTCTTAGCCCATAGCCATAATCTTAGACTAGGCAAGAATTCGAGGTTCCTCTGCCTCAAACCTTGCTCCAAAATAATAACCATTTTAAAAATAAATAATTTTGGACACTTCGACCCAAATGAAGAATAGAAGAGAGAATATATATATATATATATATATATATATATATATATATATATATATATATATATATATATATAGTTATTGAATGGTAACATAACATTATGTTAATATTGACCAAAGTTATCCCTAGTGCAAAATGAAGAAAATGATACTCTTTATTTAGTGTGGTTTTTGCATTACTCGCTTTCGTAAAAAATGCGGTGGTATTTTTGAAATTATTTTGATTTACAAATGCAGCTATTTGTATAGCCGCACTTGTAAATCAAAACGTTTGATTTATGAATGCGGCTATTTGTATAGCCGCACTTGTAAATCAAAGTGTTTGATTTACGAATGCGGCTACTTTTTTTACCCTAAATTTTGAAGCGCACCACACACAATTTCATACTTTCTTTCTCGTCTTTGCCTTTGTTTCACGTTTGCGTTTTGAGTTCATCTCCTTCTGCTGCATCTGCATTCCATTTGTGCCAATGTAAGTTTCTTGAGCTCTCTTTCTTCCTCTTCATCTTCACAAATATATGCATAGATGTTTTCGTTTTTCTTATATATGTTTTTTTCCTTGCATTGGTGGTCTTGAAGCACTGTTTAATTGGCTGGCATTCGCTGCTTCCCTATCCGCCGCCGCCGTTGCTAGTGTTCCCGTGCCACTCTTCATGTATAAATCTTTTTCATTTTTCTTACATTGTTTGGTTTCTTGCATTGCTCAGTACTCTATCATTGCCTTCGTGGGTTCTTGTGGGTTTTTTGGTTTGCTCCATCGCTGCTTCTACTGTCGCCGCCGTTGTTGGCGCTCCCATGCCACTCTTCATCAACGTTGCCTTCACACAACTTTGGCCGTGTTTTAAATTTTTGAATTTTTTTTTAATGTTTTGACATATACAAGTGCGGTTATTTCAAATAACCGCACTTGTAAATAGTATTCCGCACTCTTATGTATAAATGTGTGCTGATCAAATGCGGCTATACAGCCGCCTTTATAAATTTAAAATAGCCGCACTTGTTTTATCTTTCTGCACCAGTGTATTAAAAGGAATGCGTGGAAAACAGTCTCTTAACCCTATTTGCTTTCATAGATGTTACTGTATAAGAAAGAAGGTGGATAATTGGAGATGTCAAATTATTGTATGAATAAATTAATGTTTGCTAAATCTACAATTATTCAAAAGGAATAAGAAGTTGTCAATGTTGTTGAATAAAAAGACTAATAATGATAGAGATATTTTTATAAAAATTAAATTTGCTTTTATGTATTATAATATAAAATTAATTTTTATCTTTAATTCAAACTTTAGATCATTTAATATTTATATTATTGATTTAAATATGTTGTAAAATGATTGTTATATTTTTCTAAATATTATTAATTTTTTAAGAAAAATTTATTGTTATTTTAATTACACATTAGTGCTTATCATAATTATTTTTAATGGATTATTGAAATAAACTTTAAATTGAATCAATTACATATATTAAAATATTTATTTCAAGTATTTTAATATTACAAATACCTATATCTTTTAACTTTAAAAAAATTAATTTTGTGTTATAATATAATAAAGAAAAACATATTTAACATTTTTATAATTATATTAACTATTATATATCGCATATAACAAATTACACATTCTTATAATTACATACTATACTATATATCATGTATAATAAACTACACGCGCCAACTTATAATTAATTACGAAAGTAAAAACTTACCTTAAATTATTATTTGTTTTAAGGGTAATTGATTATATTCTTACCAAGATCAGTATTATTTTAGTCAGAATAACAATTTCTATACACTATATTTTTTATATTGAATCTTTTATAAAGTAATGGCACTACAGTAATTACTTAAATTATATGTTTAATTTATCTTTCACTTTTTCAAATAAATAACAGTTTCTCCTAAGTTGTACTATTCTTTTTTCTTACCTTTCAATTCTCTTTCTTTTTATTTAAACAATTCCATTTCTTTTTTTTCATTTTGAAGGAAACATGTGAGAAGCCATGGCTGGAATAGCAAGGTTTTCACGAATGAGGAGATGACACGTGGACGTGCATGGTGATTTCATCTGTGACGCAAAACTGTGGGGTGTCTGTCTGAGAGAGACAAGGTAGCCTGCGTCCCTACCCTTCGCCTTACGTTAACACCTCTTCTTCCTGTTTCACTTTTTTTATCCCTCAAATATTATAATATTTTTTAATATTTTAATTATGTTATTTATGTATAAAATTGTTGTTGCTATAGAGTACAGAGTAATATTGACGAGTTGAACAATTGAATTTTATTTTTTTGTTGAATATTTGTTCTTTAATTTCTTTTTTTAGAGTTTAAGTTTCGGTTTTTTGTCAGAATATATTTGAAAAATTCTTCAACATTTAAGTAATATTTAAGTGAGTATTAAATATCAAACGCAATAAATATAATAATAATAATAATAATTTATTTCTATTTGTTTGTTGTGATGACCATTTTACTATTGGGTCACCGTAACATAGTTAAAATAGTTTTCTGTATAATTTAAACTATATTAATATGATGTTACCTACTTTACAGGTGACAATTGATCAATACCAAGGTATTCTAGAATAGTTCAGCATGCTTTAAAAACCTTTTATTTCCCATTTTCACTTGTGATATGTAATATGATTCCTATGTGCTTTATATATATAGATATATAAAAGAGTAAATTGATTATTAATGTGTCGCTTTCATGGTACATGTTTCCAACGAAAACTGAATATTTGGTGATATGGTTGGATATTTGTAGTTTATATTTGAATAGAAATAATTTGCAATCACATGAATTGGAACACCCACACAACACAGAGATATCTTATATTTTATATGAAGCTTTGAACTATATGTGATGAACTTGGAAAGCATGAAATGAAGAATGTGGTTTGTGTTGTGAGAGTGGAGATCCAAACTATTTTCCTGCAAAGCCTCAATTATTTTATAGGTTTAGCCATGCCACACGCCCCCCACAACCATCGATAATGTCACTTTCATTAAAACTCATCATCAAAACAACTTAAACATATCTTCTCACTAAAAAAAGAAAACTAAAAAAAAATTAATTTAAAAATAAAAATATATTCAAAATATTAAAAATAATTAATTATTATATTAATAAAGTTATATTAAAATTTATTTCCTTTTATAAATTTAGCACCATATAATGAGAAAAGAACATGTAATTCAATTGAATATTCCTGTTGTGAAAAAAAAAAAGGTTCCTTAATTAAGGATATAAATGTAAAAGCAAGACAATAATTAAGTCTGTTCTTGTCACTGTGCAACACCAAATACATAACCAGTGCCCCCACGATTTCAATTGAGTCACTATTTTGGACTTTTCCTGCTATGCATCCTTCTCATTTTGACAAGCACAAGTGACAACAAAAAACACGACCTAATACCATTGCTTGCATTGTCTTCTTCATATGAAAAATTGCAGAATTTGTGTGAACAATGCCAATATATATATATATGGTGCACTTCACAACATTTCAAGTTTACGTGTCATATTTCTACGTGCCATACAAAATGCTTTCATATGTCAAAAGTGAAGTTCATCACAAAATTATGATAAAAAATTTATAATTTTTTTTTTCTCGAAATCCTACCATGTAATATGTGACACTTCATAGGACCTCTACTTTCTTAATTTCATACTGTGAAAGCCTTTTTAAGATATTTTTTTTACTCGAAATAGAAATGTAATAGCATAAGGTTTGGAAATATTTGGTTTTAATATTAAGTTGATGTGAAAAAACAAGTAATCAACATGTGTTTGCTAGAGCAAATATTTTCATTGTAATAGAAGCTATTAATTTTACAGTTGATTAATTGACGTTAAGGTGATATTTTTTCTTTTGTATGATTCTAATAATTGGTATAGTAATATGAAAATTTTAAAATATTTACGTAATGGTTTTATTGTTTTTATCTATATATAGGAAGGGTAATTACTTTTTCGACAAGTTGGATCTTATTTATGGTCACTACATTATAATTAATGTTTATAATATACGTTAATAATTACGTTGTATTGTATTTCAAATTTACTGTTAAAGATTCTATTAAAATGTATACATAATATTATAGTTAGAGTATTCTTTCAAATAAATACTTGTAGTGATGTATTTTATGTGTGAATGAAAAAAACTCTTATTCAGCATCCACATTTTATGTATATGTTCTATTTTGTAATTCCTAACAAATTGGTGCAAGAGCTTGTGTAGGAGAGGGATTAGTGAGAGTGAGAGAGCATCATAGTTGGGAAGTTGAAGTATTGCAACGAGTGATATTTTGTATGTCCCTACAGTGAAGAATAATTTGTTTTGTTTGGGATAATCGCTAGCAAAGGGCTACATTATGGCTATGTAGCAAATCGCATTGAAATTTATGATTTCAAGCAAAGGTTAGTACACAAGGCACCTCTATTGCACCTTCAAAATCAATTTAGATGCTATTGCAATATAATATCACCACTAGCATTGAGAAAGAAAGTTGGTTATGGCATTACAAATATGATCTTTAGATTTTAAAAGTTTAAATCAACTCAACAATAATTAAATGGTATGTGGTCTACCATTGATTTACAACCCACAAAAAATATGTGAAGAATTCGTAATAGGCAAGCAACCAAGAAAGGTTTTCATGTTCTTTGTACCTCAAAAAACTAAGCAACCTCTTGGTGTTGTTCATTTAGATGTATGTGATCCTTTGACACTCGATTTCTTGACGATATTAGATATTTTCTTACTTTTGTACATGAACTGACTAGAAAATTTTGGGTTATATATGTTGAAAGAAAAAGGTGAAGTGTTATCCCTATATTGTGAAATTGTGTACAACACTTGAAAGACACATTGATTTGAAATTGAAGATACTCATGATAGATGGTAGTGGTGAGCATAATTCTAGAGAATTCAATGAATTTTATGCTACAAAAGATATAAAAAATGAAGTGACAACACCTTACACACCTCAACACAATAGTCTAGCTGAAAGGAGAGAAATAGGACCTTACTTAACATGACTATGCATGATCAAAGGGAAGAGGTTGCCTCATTGTCTTATTGGGGTGAAGCATGGTATGGAGGTAAGCCTATATTGTGCACAATTTAAGGATCTTTGGGTCACTATGTTACATACATGTCCCATATGAGAGAAGAAAAAATAAGGACGATAAGAGTGAAATTTTTATACTAGTTGGATATCACCCAAATGGTGTTTATAAGTTGTACAATCTAGTGAAGCAACAAGTTGTTATCAGGAAAGATGTTATTGTGGAGGAAACTGCATCATGGAATTGGGAAAATGAATTTGAAACTCATATTCCATGTATCCTTGAAGAAATTATTAAGACTAGCAAAACAATACCTCAAATTCATCTCCGCCTACTACAATCAAAGGATGGGATTTCTTTCCACCAGACTTGTAGACCATGAACAGTAAAGTGACAATACAATTTCTGACAATGGTGAAAATGGTACATTTAGCGTTTATGGTTGAAATAGAATCATTAAGTTGAAAACAATCTCTTGACATTAGATAGTGGAAAGATGCCATGATGGAGGAATTAGAAACTATTGGAAAAAACATAAGCAACGGGCTGGTGGATCTACCACAAAATAAACATCATATTGATGTTAAATGAGTGTTTAAAGTAAAATCCAAACCAGATGACAGTATTGCCAAACACAAGACCAGGTTGGTAGGTAAAGGCTTTCTTCAAAAACAAGGAATTAATCATACAAATGTATATACTCCAGTTGCAAGGATGGAGACAATTCAATTAGTAATTGTTGTGGCCAATTCTAGAAGTTGGATTATATGTCAATTAGATGTTAAGTCAACTTTCTTCAATGGCCCTTTAGAAGAAGAGGTGTATATTTTGCAGCCACCAGGATTTGATATAAAAGGGAACAAACATCAAGTGTATATATTAAAGAAGGCTTTGTATGGACTTGAACAAGCCTCTCGCGTTTGAAATAAGTTGATTGATGCTTTTTTATCCAAGAAATGCTTAATGAAGTGCATAGTGGAATTTGGTGTGTATGTGAAGGAAACTCAACACATAAATTTACTTCTTGTGTGTCTCTGTATGGATGATTTAATTATCATAGGAAATGTGCATGTTGAGATTGGACAATTTGAAATGGAAATGAAATTAGAATTAGAAATGTCTAATTTGGGAACTATTGTCTTAGTCTTGAATTTGTACACACACATAAGGGAATGCTTCCATATTAGAAGAAATATGCTTATGAAGTGCTGAAAAGGTTCAATATGTAAAATTATAATGAAACTCTTACATACTAGTGATTGAAAATATGAAACTAACTGAAGAATAGGCTGAAAAAATAGTAGATACAACTTTGTTTAAGTAGATTTTAGGATCACTAAGGTTTCTATGTAACAACAATATGATATTAACTATGGGTTTTGGTTGGTCAATAGATTTATAAATGATCCTATAGTACCACATATGGCTGGACTTAAACATATATTGAGATATCTAAAAGGTACATATGACTATGTTCGACTATTCCTGAAAGGACATGATCAGAATAAAACTATCAATTAAGTTTTCTCTTATTCAAATTGGTGTGGATACAAAGTGGAGAGAAATAACACATTTAGCTATGTGTTCAAGTCTCTAAAATTCACCAATTTCTTGGTGTTTGAATAAATAAAATGTCGTAACACTCTCTTCATGTGAAATCGAATATATAACATTTTGTAGAAGTTGCATCTTAGAGCTTATGGCTAGAGACATTGCTGGAAGAATTGAGATTGAAATATAAGAAACCAATCCAATTGTTTGGTGACAACAAATAAACTATAAGTTTGTCCAAAAAACCATTATTTCATGGCTGGAGCAAACACATGTAAACAAAATTTAATTTTCTCATGGATAAAGTGAGTAAAAACAAATTGGAACTTATACATTGCATTTTGAAGTGTGAGTCTGATATAACTTTAGTTTTTTGTTTTTTTATGTTATGTTTCATGTGATAACAAATAATTGATGGATTTTGAAGTGTGAACCATCTATTACTTGATTTTTTTTTTGTTTTATGTTATGTTTCACGTGATAATAAATAATTGAAGAATTTTGAAGTGTGAGCTTAATATAACTTTAATTTTTGTTGTTTTGTTTTATATTATGTTTAATGTGATAACAGATAATTGATGAATTTTGAAGTGTGAGTCTAATATAATTTTAATTTTAATTTTGTTTTATGTTATATATTTCATATGATAACAATTACTTGATGAATTTTAGAGTGTCAGTCTCATGTAACTTTAATTTGTTTATTTTATTTTATGTTATATTTTAAATCATAACAGAAAATTGATTTTGAAATGTGAGTCTGATATACTCTTTATTTTTTTTTTAATTTTGTTTTATGTTATGTTGCATATAATAACAGATAATTCATGAATTTTTGAAATATGAGTCTCATATAGCTTTAATTTTTGTTGTTGTTTTCTTTTATGTTATATGTTTCATTTTCGTTGTTCTCCCATTTGAAGGAAAATTTTATACGTTCATCCATTCTGTTTTCACCATAAGGTTCAATGCTTTTCTGGCCCCTCTCATTTCCCATTCCCTAATAATAATACTTTTATTCCTCCCAACCTTATCTTTTTCCCTTTAATAAATCCCTTCCATCACTTCCCTTCCCAACCCCTTTTCACACTCACCCTGCTCTACTCTTTCAAACCAGGTATCTATCCCTCGGTCTAATGGGTTTCATCTTTCAATCCTCAAAATCTCTTCTTTTCTTCTATTTCTCAATGGCTGCTTGCTGCTTCTTTCCGTTTTTTATGGCTCCTTCTGTGTCCGTTGATCTGTGTACTGTTTGCTTCTTCGGAATTTGATTTCTGTTTGGAATACCTTCTTTCACTGATTAGTCTCTGAGGTCCAAGGATGTTCGGTGTTTGCTTGATGGGTATTTAGTCGTTTGATATCACTTTCCTCACTCAATTTTTTTTTTTGGTTTTGTTATGTTTAAATCTCCACCAAATCTCTAGTGGGGTGTTGTTCCGGTTCTAAATGTTGTTCCTTTGTGCAGAAAAAAGTCTTTTTGGATTTTTTTTATAATACATGTTGGTTTTTGCACTATTTGAAATGCTTGTGAGAACCAGCAGGTTCCAGTGTTTGCTCTCCCAATGGTATAGTGTGTGTGTGTGTGAACTTTTTTACTCTTATATGTTTCATAAAAGTGTTCCCTTTGGGGTGTGTGTGGTTTTCCTTTGTGCCTTCCTTGTATGATGTTTTACATTGACATGAAATTTATGAGCTCGTCTCGAAGCATGCTCTTTTTGAGTGTGGTTGCGGTGTTATCTGTTAGTGTACTTAAATATTACATTGGACGATTCTTGCTTTACTTGGCTGTCTGCTATCAGCTCCTTTTGGTTGTTACTAACGTTGTATTTGGATTTGTTAGCAATGTTAGTTTTAAAGTACCAAACATTTTTTGTGAAATTTGCGGAGGTGGGGTCTGGCTTTGATTGCTAATTCCAAACTTCTTCACAATCTTACCCAGTAGTATGGGGAATGTACCAGATTTTCTAAAACACCAACAAAAGTAGGACATGTGATGGCTTTTAGTTTCGTTGTGGTCCTTTTATCAGAGGTTCGGAAATTGTGATATTCTTCTTGTAAGGAGGTAATTTTTTGTTTGAGTCTTCTTATCTTTGGTGAGATCTGATTGTGCACATGCTGGTGTATTTGTCTAATTCATCCTTTGATCATTTATCATGTGCAAGACAGTATTTGTGTGTGTGTTTGATCTTGTTTATGTTCTTCCTATGGCAGGATTGGGTGTGTTTTTTGCAATGTCTTTTTCATTTTGTCATTAGGTGTTTCACCCATTGTACTAGTTTGATTTTCTATGATCTAGAACATCCTGAGGTGATATAATATCTGGTTTTCTTTCTTGTTTGTTAAGATGTTTTAACAGTTAGCTGAGTTCTTTCGAAAACCTTTACTTTCAACTTTGGATTGGACTATAATATATCATCACCTCCCCTATCTGGAAAGGTGAAACCTTTGGTCATTTCCATCCCTCTTTGACGCTAATTACTCTAGTGCTTTTGTTTTTACCCTTTAGTTACAGGTATTAAGGTTGTAATAAAACAAGGTTCATCGGCTTTAAGATGGAGCTCACTATTACGCAGCCTGATGATTGGCATCTTCACCTTCGTGATGGTTCTCTTCTTGAAGCTGTCCTCCCTCACAGGTTATTTTGCTTGCATTATTAAAAAAAAAAACCTAATACTCTGCTAAAAATTGGAAACTGTCATATTGCATATTTCTAAGTTTCAGTATCTGGTATATATATTACAAAATGATAGCACATCCCAGAAAAGTTAATGGTGATTTCGCACACAAGATACAAGCTAGGTGGTTAAATTAAAATGGAGAAAGACATTGAGAGTTATTTGAGGTTGTTAAGTATCTCTCTAGCTTAAACGGAAGTTTTATTGTACTGCAAGATGACTAGCCATGGTCTACGGCAGTTTGGGCTTTAGAAGGGCAGAAGAAAAGTGGGAGTAGCTTAAATGAATACGTTAATATGTGTGGTCAGCAAGAAGGGATAAGATACTAAATGATTGTAGGAAATATTGGTTTGACTCCTATCCGGGAAAAAATGCTAGAAAATTGATAAAGGTGGTTTGGTCAATCAAATGCTAGTATGCTCCTAGAGGCACCAGTGAGGAGAGTAGATCACATAGTTTTGAGCCCAGTTAAAAGGGGTAGAGGGAGACCAATAAAGACATTGGAGGAAATTATTAAGAGGGATTTCATGTTGAATATTATCCTTAAAATTTGGCTTTTGATTGAACCTAATCATTGCATTGTGTGATCTATGTAGCTGACTTTACATAGTGGAATAAGATTATTGATATTGTTGATACTCTACCCTTTCCTAATCTTTTGAGGTCAATATGAGAAAGGCTTGTATTGTGCATCTTTGTATAGTATGCCATCAATTTTGTTTATGGCTTTCACGTTGAAATTCTCAAGAGTTCTGATTCAGACTATTGCTATTACAGTGCTAAGCATTTTGGAAGGGCTATCGTGATGCCAAATTTGAAACCACCTGTCACTACCACATCTGCTGCTGTCACTTATCGAGAGTCCATTTTGAAAGCAATACCTATGGATAGCAACTTCACTCCTCTCATGACACTTTACCTCACAGACTTAACTACACCTGACGAGATTAAACATGCAAGTGAGTCTAATAAAAAAATATTACATAGATGAAGAGAAAAAGTTGTAAATGTATCTGTAACTTTATTTGTGTCTATTTTTATAGATGTAAGTTTTGTTCTTAATCTGGTTAAAATAACGTTTCTGTTATCCTCTTTTACCTCTTATTGATCAGTCTTGTATTTGTTGCTATGTAACTGTCTAATACATGTAAGGCTCAATCCTGTAACAAATGTCTCTAACATGGGCCACGAGGTCATGATAGTCAATGTTCATTTATCATTTGATTAGATTGCACCCTCCATGCTCATCTGGCTTTGTTCCTCCCATCCCAATCCCTATTTATCACAGTACAATACTTGATTATGCTACTTGCATTGACAGAAAAGAGTGGAGTTGTTTATGGTGTGAAGTTGTATCCTGCTGGTGCTACTACGAATTCCCAAGATGGTGTTACAGATCTTTTTGGAAATTGTTTTTCTGTTCTCAAGGAAATGGCTGAGCAAAATTTACCATTATTGGTAATTTAGATATTTATTTTTAATGGTCTTTTTGTTTTTGTTTATTTCCTTACATTCTCTTTCCCCACCCAAATTTTATGTGTGTATCGATGTTTAATGTTCTAATACTGATGCTTAAGAATGTATTGCATTCTTATGTTCCATGCTTGCCTTCTTAATTCAAATGAGTTCTAATATGTCACGTTTTTTCATGAATTATCTCATGCCATTTAATAGAATGCATGTACTAGGTGCTATGTTGGATACCAATTTTGGAGCATGTCCACTTTGAAAACATCTATTAACACTTCAACACTTAACCATGAACTGAGTAGTGCTTGTGGCAGTAAGTGCTGGCCAGTGGCCTGTTTCCTTTTTTGTGTTTGCCCTTTATTTAATATGTAAAACTTATAAGTTTACATTATACTTTCTTATCAGTGAATCACTATGCATTACAGGTTCACGGAGAGGTTACAAATTCAGAAGTAGATATTTTTGACCGAGAAAAGGTCTTTATTGAAACAATTTTGGAGCCTTTAGTTCAAAGGCTTCCACAACTGAAGGTTGTGATGGAGCATATTACTACTGCAGATGCTGTTAAATTTGTAGAGTCTTGCAAAGAAGGTAACCGACTAAATTTCTTGGAAGAGCTAATTCATCATTGTGTTGTACTATTTAATTTGAAAATTATTCTCATGATTTCCTATATTTGTAAGGTTACGTAGCTGCAACTGTTACACCACAACATCTTCTTCTTAATCGAAATGCTTTGTTCCAAGGTGGCTTACAGCCTCACAATTACTGTCTTCCAGTGCTCAAAAGAGAGATCCATAGTATGTATCTTTGTTTTCCTTCCCGTACAATATCTATGATAAATTTCAACATCTTCTAGGTGTTAAACCACAGTTTACCAATTGAACTAGTGATTCAGTCGAAATTCGAAGATTGGTGAAATAATTTAAATCATATGATTATTTTTGTAATTTTCTTCGCATTACACTCTCTGTTAATTAAATTAATTAGATTCCTGTTTGATTTGATTGGGAAAAGATAAATATGTTTTGAAAGTGCATTGAATGGTCTTTCAAGAAACAAATTGTACTTCATAAATTTTAATTGCAGAGTGTAGTACACACTACGTGCTACACATTACCATTGAAGAGTTTCAGTCTTTATGCTATAAAAATTCCTGAGTTAGGTTTAGGAAATGTCATAGGGACAAGGATCATCATGTTGATAATGTTACCAAACTGTACATATCCTGGTTATCTTGTCTCATTTTTTAATTTTTTTATTTATTTAGGACAGGCTATTGTTTCAGCTGTTACTAGTGGAAGTAAACGATTTTTCCTTGGAACTGATAGTGCACCACATGATAGGCGTAAAAAGGAATGTTCGTGTGGATGTGCTGGGATATACAACTCCCCAGTTGCTCTATCACTATATGCCAAGGTTTTTGAAGAGGTAACAATTCATTTCACTAATGTCCATTTGGGTAGATTTCAGAAGGGTGGTTTTATATCCATTCAATTGGAATATGCAGAGTTTGTGAGAATAATGAAAATTTGTGATTGGAAGCAAAAGTATATTTTTTATGGTTTGCAAAGCAAGTAATACTGTATGTTAGAGGTAATGATGATATCTGATAATTGCATAACATGTCTGTAATTTTTTACATGAATTTCTCACGTGTGCATTAACTGTATGATAATATGCTTATATGAGTATGTTTATATTATTTTGCATGCTTTCTGAAAGTTTGTGGAGTTCAATCTTAAAATTCTTTTATGATTGTTGTAATTTTAGGCTGGTGCACTTGATAAGCTGGAGGCTTTTACAAGCTTTAATGGACCTGACTTCTATGGCCTCCCTAGAAATAAGTCAAAGATTAAACTGAGGAAAGCTCCTTGGAAAGTACCTTATTATTTGTCATTTCCATTTGGAGACATTGTTCCCATGTTTGCTGGTGAAACCCTTCAATGGGAGGCATTGCCTTGTTCACTTACATAGTGAACTTCGATCAAATAATCTTGTTCTAGTTTTTTCAGTCATTCTGCGTTTATTTTGCAGACTGTTATCTTTTCCATTTTCTAAGTCAGGTAAGTTTCACTATGAACCAAAGCACTGACCCTGATTCATCTTGATTTTTCATTATAAATAAAAGTATGTAGGAACAAAAGATTTAACATATCTTCAGATTAATTAAATGTTATAAATAAATAATTATAGTAGTTTTATGATACAATTTTCTTTCTTTAGAATGAAATGGTACAAAAAAACAACATTATTTGTTTTAAAAAGGAAAAATAAATATTTTGAAAAGTTAATGCACATCTATTAGTAATAATCATATACACCTTATAAAATGCCATAACTTTCACTTTCTCTGTCATATTTAAATCTCAAACATAAATATTTCTCTCTTTTTTTCATTTAATTTTTATCGTCCCATCCTAATTGCAAAATAACAGGCGTAATAGGAATTTTACAACGAAACTTCTTTATCTCTAATTATTTTATTAAAAAAAACTACCATATTTCTTACCCATTTTTTCTTCAACCAAACAACTCTAATTTCTCTTATATCTATTTTTATTTTCTCTATCTATTTATTTGTCATTTTCACCCCCATCTATAATAATAATTATTATTTTAGTAGTAGGCTAATAATTAAAAGTTAAAAAATTAGCAACAACAATAAATTATATTTATTTCTATTCTATTTCACATATATTTTTTTCTTCAATACACTTTTTTTCACTATTTTTTCTTTCTACAAAATATACCATATAGATAACAACTCTACCAAGGTATGATGCAAAAATATCAATAAAATGTAAGATAAATAAATAATCTCTCTTTAGTTAAAGTCTGGATACATAAATTAATAATTTCTCATTGAACAAGAGTTAAAGTTTGGATATTCACTCTCAAATTTTAATGAAAAGTGAGTATAAGATAAATAAATATGATTGATGCTCTATAAGTTTGGGTGTTACAGTTTAAGAAATTAATATCAAGAATAAGTGTTTTGGTTTAAAAAAAAGTATTTCTAATAAAAAAATGTTTAATGCCCATTTTAAAATAAATTTAATATTATATATATATATATTAAATTCATTGAATATATTGAATTTTATTTATGTTTATATTTACTTTAATTATAAGATATATTGATAGATTAAATATATTAGTAATTTTTAAAGTAAAATTTCAAAATAGTTTTTAAAGTTATTAGATTTCCTGAGTCAAAGAGTTGGCAAATTCTTCTTACTTTCATATTTATTTTTAATTCTAACAATAATTTATGAGTATGATAGGAAGTGTGATGTATAATGTTTATACTTACTTTAATTATAAGATACATTGATAGATTAAATATATTAGTATTTTTTAAGTAAAATTTTGAAAGTTGGTAAAATCTTGATGTGGCTCCATACCTTCTCCCTCCACCTTCATATAGATTTTTTTTAATTCTAATAATATATTTTTAAGCATGTGGTGAAAATGATATCTTCTTTATTTTCAAATTGCTTGTGGTGGCTGGTGGTGACTATGTTTTCGTTCGCTTATTCTTTATTTTTTAAAATTTGTTCGAAGTCACAAAAAACTCAAAAAAAAAAAAATCTTAATAAGATGCAAAAAGGAAGTAGAAAACTAAAAAAAAATATCTTCGTATTGGAAAATATGGAATACCACGAATCTTCTCGTCAATTTTCTCACACACGCTCAAATAATGAAAACTACTATCTTAAAGGTTACGGCTGGAAAAGAATGAGAGTATTGCGGTTAAAAATGAAGTATGCGATTGAAAGAGAGGTATGATGGTGCGGGAACAATTAAGATTATTTAAAAAATGTGATGTTATGTTTCATTTAAGATTATTTAAATTTTTAAAAAAAGTTAAAAACTAACTTTTCATAATTAATATGAAGGTGCAGGGGAAAGGAAAGGTGGTGGAGGGGAAATTTACCAAAGAGTTTGGTTCAAAAGATGAAGTGAGAACTTAGTAAATGAATTAATGTTCAAATTTTCGTTAAGGAAACATCACAATGTTTGGGAGTACCTTAAACGTGAATCATGATCGACTTAGAAAAATGATAAGAGTTAAGTATTTAGGTTTATAAGATTATGAAAAACTCTTTAGTAGTTCTTCATTTTAGAAAATCGCATTTGCTTTATTATTTATGAAAAGGAATTAAAAATAGAAATTTGAAAATATAGTTATGTGAAATTATATATTCGTTTTTTTTTACATGAATTTTTGACCAATTTGATCTGAAAATTATATATGAAAATATTAGTTTCACTATTAGTTGATATGATCTTTATTGTATTTTTATTATACATTTAAAAATATTTAATATAATGTATTAAATTTGATTACTTACTTTAAGTTCATATTCATATTATCCATTAATATCTTAAAAATTTTATATTCATTTAAATAGAAAATGTGACCTTTTATGGTTAACCTAATTTTTTTCATATTCTGGTCTCTCCCCTTTTTATTCTCTCAAATTTGTGACTTCATGGATTCTCACTTTAGCTAGTTCCATTGCCCTAACAAAGTTGGGAGGAAGTTGTTAAATCTTTGAAGATTTGAGCTACTTACAACTACAATCTCAATGACTTCTTAAGGTATGACTCTGATCTTAACCATTTTTAGTTTTCTTGATTTATTAAGTTCTTATCCCTTAATCTTAATCTTAATCTAATCATATGATAATAACGAGATATTCATTCCTGAGATGTCCCACCAAAAACTAAATTGGACAAACATAATAAAATAATTCAAGTTTCAATTTTTAAAAAATGATTTCAAGAGGGTTGTGGAAAATGTTTTAAAGTCATGTTTCTGAGGTTCTTCGATCCATGAAGGTACCCAGAAACAACACTAAGAGGAAGACGATTAAAGAAAGGAAGAACAGTTCGTAAAAGTTTTAAATTTAACTCATGGATTGTGTTATCACTTCTTGTATTGATAAAACTATTGTTTTCGAAATGCTAGGTTTAGATTCTCCAATGAAAAACATAATATTTTTCAGTGATTCTTCTATGAATTATGTGTGAACGAAATTTCAATTTTAACCTAAAACAGAAGTCTTCACTTGAAAATTTTAACCTAGTGTTTCAATTTTCTTAATCTTATTATTATTTAATTATATTTTTCCAATGTGTAAATTTAGGGAACTATCTAATTTTGCAATGTGAAACCCAAAAGAACGATTACCTTTTGGGTGACTACATCCAGAACTAGAGACACACCATGTTTCCTTCATAATGTTATTATTTTGAGATTTTTATCATTTTTGGTTTCTTTTATTTTATTTTATTAGAGTTTAATAGGTTTGTGACAATTTTTTTTTCACATTATTTTTTTAATATGGATCATTAAGTTAGTATTGGGTAGAATATTAATCACAAAGATAATTTAATAAAATGTATGTTGTCCTTCTAAATATTTGTCGTAACTTAGATGTATCTTTTGAGTTTTTTCTGGATTGTACATAATATCTTATTAATTTTATTCTTTGTTAATAAAAAAACACATTTTTATAAAAATATTTTATAAATAAAATAAGAGAGGTGAGTATAACAATTTATAAGGAGTTTCGTTGTAATGCTGCTATAATTAAGAAATTTTTTAGGTCTTAAAATCTGAGAGGTATAGGTTGAAATAAAAAAAGAGAAAAAAAAATATTTTTTTTGGTTTCTACCAAATATTAGATTATATTTTTGCAAATGGGAAATTTTTTCTTCTTGGTGTTACAAAAGTCAGTCCATTATTCAATTACGTCTTTGAAAAGCAAAATTATGATGCACAGTTTTTTATCATTTTGAATGATAAAATATTTGAAAACTAGCATTAATTATGGTATAAGTGTGTATTTGGGACATTGTGAGTACGTTAAATTATTCAAATTTTTATGATTGAAGTTTTATGCAGTAAAATTGTAAGTTATGCAAGCAAATAATTCATATATTTTTCATTTTAGTCGATTTCTATGATGTAGGAAAGTGTTAAAAACCATGTTAATGAGAAGTTAATTTAATAACTTTATATCCTCTAGTATATTTGTATGGCGTATATAAGTGCTAGAAGTTATATTAATAAGTTAAACTTTGAATTTTTTTTAATAATTTTTTATGGATTGTGTATATATGCTTAATGTACTTACCAACTTATCTATATAAATATAAATGTTAATAAGTTAAAACCTTTAATTTTTTTTAATGATTTTAATACTTATTATTGGTGGTGTATGCTTTGTTGTATGTAATTAACCAAATTATCTATGTAGATGTTAACTTTGGATCTTTTAGATAAGATTATGGTGAAATTTATGCCATTATCAGCACAAGAATATAATCAATAATATATGTATATGAATATGTAATATAATTAGTAGATTTCTAATATATAGAACATTCTTTACTATTAATTTAAATTATTTGTAACCACATGTTCTGATTTTTTAGTTTTGGAGCTTTTAATATATTTTAACACTTCTCAAACTACATCAAATTAAATATAACAATTTAATTATATATAATTTGGGTGCTGATAATAAGTTATATTTAGTTTGGTGTTATGCAATGACTCATTGTCTTAGTTTGGTGTTCTGTGATGTTTTCCTTGTCTTAGTTTGGTACTCCAGCAAATGTTTTTTTGTCTTAGTTTGGTGCTCCTGCAATATTTTTTTGTCGTAGTTTGATGTTTTGTAATGTCTTGTCTTAATTTGATGTTATGTAATATCCTCTGACTTAGTTTGGATTTTTGTTTTCAAACACATACCAATTTTTTTTGTTAGTCTTTAGGTTATGGTTTTTCTTCTTAAATGTGTTTTTGTTTGGTCCTTCACTTTAAAAAAAATTCTGACATGAATTTTGGTTTAGTCCTTTAGCTTAAATTTTGTTTGTTTGTTTTCTTTTATGTAATATTTATGTGATAACAAATAATTGATTGATAGATTTTGAAGTGTGAGCCTAATATAACTTTAATTTTTTTATAGCATTAATTTTTATTTTTTTGGTATTATGTTATGTTTCATGTTATAATAGATAATTGATGGATTTTAAAGTGGGAATCTCATATAACTTTTTTTTTATGTTATTTTTCATGTGATAACAAATAATTGATGGATTTTGAAGCGTGAGTCTGAGATAACTTTATTTTTTTTATGTTTTGTTTTATGTTATGTTTAATGTGATTACAGATGATTGACGGATTTTGAGGTGAACCTGAAACAACTTTAAATGTTATGTTTCATGTGATAACAGATAATTGATGGATTCTAAAGTATGAACCTGATATAAATTTAATTTTATTATTATTATTATTATTTTATGTTATATTTCTTGTAATAACACATAATTAATGGATTTTAAAATGTGAGCTTGATATATAATTTTTTTTATGTTATGTTTCATGTGATAACCGATAATTGATAGATTTTGAGGTGTGAACCTGATATAACTTAATTTTTTTATGTTATGTTTCATGTGATAACAGATAATTGATGAATTTTGAAGTGTGAGCCTGATATAACTTTATTTTTTAAAAATTTTTTATGTTATGTTTCATTTGATAATAGATAATTGATGGATTTTAAAGTGTGAGCCAGATATAACTTTAATTTTTGTCTTGTTTTGTTTAATGTGTAACAGATAATTCATCTATTTTGGAAGATATCCAAGTTCACAGTAATGTCTTAAGAAGTTGTAAAATTAAATAGATACATTGAATAAATTAAAAATAAGAACAACAGAATTAAAAAGTAATTAATTCTCATGAATATAACTTTAATTGATGGATTTTGATTTTAATATTTTTTTTGTTTTATTTTATGTTATGTTTCATATAATAACAGATAATTGATGGATTTTGAATTGTGAGTTTGATATAACTTTAATTTTTTTTTTATTGTTATGTTTAATGTGTTTAATGTGATAACAAATGATTGATGAATTTTGAATTGTGAACCTGGTATAACTTTATTTTTTATTTTTTTATGTTATGTTTAATGTGATAACAGATAACTTATGGATTTTGAATTGTGAGTCGGAAATCAAAGTTCACAATAATGATTGAAATTAGTGTTTTATTAATGAGTTGTGAAATTAAATAAATATATTTAACAAATAAGAACAGGAAAATTAAAAAATAATTAATTCTCATAAATATTTTTATTTTATTTTTTTTCCTCCTTTATTCTTTGTTCTCTTTCTCTTTATTGAAAATAGTATAATTTATTCTTTATTTTTCACATTTCTTAACTTAGGATGCTTTAGATAAGATTATGGTCAAATTTTTAACATTGTCATGCAAGTATACGACATATATGTGCACAACAACAATATCGATAATTTATGTGAATATGTAATATAATTAGTAGATTTTTAATATATAGAACATTTTTGTTCCTATAATTCATTACACATGATATTATGGAAAATGTTCTATGAAACCTGTCTTAGAACAAATTATCTTCTTAGAACAAATTATCTTCAAACAAAAGCACATATAACACACACAAAAATGTCAAATTACATTTTAGACTATATCTCAATTTTTTTGATTGTGTGATGTTAAGTCATTTGGATTTTAATTAAAACGTGAGTGACCAAACTTTTACAATATTAATACTACTAGATTAAAAAGCATTTTCTCTAATATTTATTTGATACATTCCTTCCTATTAATTTAAATTATTTGACACCACATGAGTGTCTAATTAACATTTCTCAAACTACACTTAAATCAAATTAAATATAACAATCTAATTACATATAATTTGTGTGTTGATAATAAGTTATATTTAGTTTGGTGTTCTTCAATGTCTCTTGTCCTAGTTTAGTACTCTAAATGTTTTCTTGTCTTAGTTTGGTGCTCTACAATGTTTTCCTATCCTAGTTTGATATTCTATAATGTCTCCTTATCTTAGTTTGATGTTCTGCATGTCTTAGTTTGAATTTATTCTTTAACAAATATCATTTTTTTTGTTGGTCTTTAGTTTGTGTTTTTTTTTTCTTACATGAGTTTTGCTTTGGTCCCCACTTTTAAATTTTTGAGTGTGAGGCTGATATCCAAGTTCACATTAATGACCGACATCAGTCTTTTATTAATGAGTTGTAAAATTTACTAGATAATTTTAACAAATAAGAACAAGAGAATTAAAAAATAAGTAATTCTCATGAATATTTTTTTATTGTATTTTCACCTCCTCCTTCGTTCTTTGTTCTCTTCCTATGTAATGAAAATAATATAATTTATTATTTTTTTTGTTCGTCTTTAGTAGGTTGTGTTTCTTTTTCTTACATGAGTTTTGGTTTTGTCTCCCACTTTTAAATTTTGGAAGTGTGAGCTTGATATCAAAGTTCACATTAATGACTAACATCAGTCTTTTATTAATGAGTTGTAAAATTAAATAGATAATTTTAACAAATAAGAACAAGAGAATTAAAAAATAAGTAATTCTCATGAATATTTTTTTATTTTATTTTCAGCTCCTCCTTTGTTATTTGTTCTCTTCCTATGTAATGAAAATAATATAATTTATTATTTTTTTGTTCGTCTTTAGTAGGTTGTGTCCCTCCTCATTTGCTGCAGGTGATAAAGGGCCTAGCTTTCCGCTGGCCTGATTAGTAGTCAGACTGATGATCTACCCGTTTCCGAGGGGTAGACCTGCCGGCAACTCCTACGGCAAAAGAAAAGCGAACTCTTCCTTAACTTCATCCTCAAGGTCAACGGTTCTATCCTCCTGAACTGTCATAATGGACTTATAAAAAGCCTCTTCTACCATTTTTACCGATTTGGCTATTTGGGCCGTTTTACTCATTTCTTTGATTACCAGGGCATAAGACTGACCCCTCCACCACGTGCATAAACTAATTATCTCATTATAGGCCAAAGCGTGACTTTTTTTTTTGGCCAAACTCTGTGTTGAAGTGTGAGCCTGATATCAAAGTTCACAGTAATGAATGACATCAGTCTTTTATTAATGAGTTGTAAAATTAAATAGATAAATTTAAAAAATAAGCACAAGAGAATTAAAATAAAAGTAATTATCAGAATTAAGGGAGGATGTTGGTTATTAATTCAGATTATTAGTCTTAAATTATAGTTTCCAGTAATTATAATTTTATTATATATATTATTGAAGTAAATCAAAATGTAAGAATCAATTCAGCAGTTTTTCAATTTCGTGCAATTACGTTCAATTAGTTCCTACAACTTTTTGCCTTCTGTTATTTCCTTCAATTAATTCAGATTTTTAGTCTTAAATTATAGTTTCCAGTAATTGTAATTTTATTATATATATTATTGAAGTAAATCAAGATGTAAGAATCAATTCAGCAGTTTTTCAATTTCGTGCAATTACGTTCAATTAGTTCCTACAACTTTTTGCCTTCTGTTATTTCCTTCAATTAATTCAGATTATTAGTCTTAAATTATAGTTTCCAGTAATTGTAATTTTATTATATATATTATTGAAGTAAATCAAAATGTAAGAATCAATTCAGTAGTTTTTCAATTTCGTGCAATTACGTTCAATTAGTTCCTACAACTTTTTGCCTTCTATTATTTTCTTCAATTAGTTTTTACAAATATTTTTTTTTCTTTATTTTCATCTCTTCTTTGTTCTCTTCCTATGTAATGAAAATAATATAATTTTTTTTTATTCGTCTTAGGTTGTGTTTCTTTTTTCTTACATGAGTTTTGGTTTGGTCCCCAACTTTTAAATTTTGGAAGTGTGAGTCTGATATCTAAGTTCACAGTAATAACTAACATCAGTCTTTTATTAATGAGTTGTAAAATTAAATAGATACATTTAACAAATAATAACAAGGAAATTAAAAAATAAATAATTTTCATGAATATTTTTTATTTTATTGTCATTTCTTCCATTGTTCTTTGTTCTCTTTCTCTTTAATGAAAATAATATAATTTATTCTTTTTTTTGTTCGTCTTTAGGTTGTGTTTTTTTTAGTTTTGGTTTGGTCCCCACTTTTAAATTTTTGAAGTGTGAGTCTGATATCAAAGTTCACAGTAATGAATGACATCAGTCTTTTATTAATGAGTTGTAAAATTTTGCCAAATAAGCACAAGAGAATTAAAAAATAAGTAATTCTCAGAATTAAGGGAGGATGTTGGTTATTAATTCAGATTTTATTATTCTTAAATTATTTACCGTTAGTATTGCATTAGTGGTTAGTTTACGAGGCTGTTAGTATTCCTATTTTATAGCTTTCAGTAATTGTAATTTTATATATATTATTGAAGCGGTTCGGCAGTTTTGCAATTTTGTGCAATTACATTCAATTAGTTTGAAGTTTTTGCCTTCTGTTATTTCCTTCAATTAGTTTCTACAAATATTTTTTATTTTATTTTCATCTCCTCCATTGTTCTTTGTTCTCTTTCTCTTTAATGAAAATAATATAATTTATGTTTTTTTTGTTCGTTTTCTGGTTGTGTTTTTTTTTTCATGAGTTTTGGTTTGGTCCCTACTTTAAAATTTTTAAATATGAACCTGATATCAAAGTTCACAGTAATGATTGACATGAGTTGTAAAATTATATAGATACATTTTATAAATAAGAACAAGAGAATTAAAAAATAAGTAATTCTCATGAATATTTTTTATTTTATTTTCATCTCCTCCATTGTTCTTTGTTCTCTTCCTCTTTAATGTAAATAATATAATTTATATAATTTATTTGTTTGTCTTTAGGTTGGGTTTTTTTTTATTACATGATTTTGGTTTGGTCTCCTTTTTTTTTTTAAGTGTGAACCTAAGATCAAAGTTTACTGTAATGACTGACATCAGTCTTTTATTAATGACTAGTAAAATTAAATAGATACATTTAACAAATAAGAACTAGAGAATTAAAAAATAAATAATTCTCATGAATATTTTTTATTTTATTTTCATCTCCTCCTTTATTGTTTGTTCTCTTCCTCTTTAATGAAAATAATATAATTTATTCTTTTTTTTTTGTCTTCAGGTTGTGTTTTGTTTTTCTTACATGAGTTTTGGTTGGTCCTCCACTTTTAAATTTTTAAGTATGAACCTGATATTAAAGTTCACAGTAATGACTGACATAAGTAGTTCATTAATGAGTTGTAAAATTAAATAGATACGTTTAACAAATAAGAACTAGAGAATTAAAAAATAAATAATTCTCATGAATATTTTTTATTTTATTTTCATCTACTCCTTTTTCTTTGTTCTTTTCCTCTTTATTTAATGTAAATAATATAAAATTTTTTTATTTGTTCATCTTTATGTTGTGTTTTTTTTCTTACATGAGTTTTGGTTTGGTCCCCCACTTTTAAATTTTTGAAGTATAAACCTTATATCAAAGTTCACTGTAATGACTAACATAAGTTTTTATTAATGGATTGTAAAATTAAATAGATACATTTATCAAGGCGAAATTTATTGATATTTTTTTATATAAATGTTAATAAGTTAAAACCTTGAATTATTTTAAATAATTTTTTATACTTTTTATGGGTGGTGTATGATATGTTCCATGTACTTAACTAAATTATCTATATAGATGTTAACTTTGGATGCTTTAGATAAGATTATGGTGAAATTTTTACCGTTATCATGCATATATATGACATGTATGTGCACAATAATAATATTGATAATATATATATATATATATATATATATATATATATATATATATATATATATGAATATGTAATATAATTAGTATTTCTAATATATAGAACTTTTTCGTTCATATAATTCATTAAACATGATATTATGGATCATGTTCTATCAAACTTGTCTTAGAACAAATTATCTTCAATCAAAAATATATATAAAACACAAAAATGTCTAATTATATTTTAGACTATCATCTCAATCTTTGTGATTATGTGATATTAAGTCATTTGGATTATATTTAGAATTAGAAAGTGATTGACTTAACTTTTACAATACTAATACCAGTAGATTAAAAATTAAAGTAAATAAATAAAAAACAATTTCTCTAATATTTATTTGATACATTATTTCCTATTAATTTAAATTATTTGACACCATATGCTGTGGTTTTCTAGTTCTGGAGCTTTTAATATATTTTAACTAACAAAATATTGTGTTTTATGATGTTAAAAAGTGTCTAATTAACACTTCTCAGATTACACTCAAATTAAATATGACAATCTAATTACATATAATCTGGGTGTTGATAATATTTAGTTTGGTGTTTTCCAATGGTTCCTTGTTCTAGTTTGGTGCTCTACAATGTTTTCCTGTCTTAGTTTAATATTCTATAATGTGTCTTGTCTTAGTTTGATGTCCTGTAGTGTCTCCTGTCTTAGTTTGGATTTTTTTTCATTAACAAATACCAATTTTTTGGTTCTGTCTTTAGGTTGTATTTTTTTTTCTTACATGGATTTTGGTTTGTTCCCCTACTTTTAAAGTTTTGAAGTGTAAGCCTAATATAAAAGTTCACAGTAGTAACTGATATCAATCTTTTATTAATGAATTGTAAAATTAAATAGATACATTTAACAAATAAGAAAGAGAATTAAAAAATAAGTAATTCTCTTTATTTTATTTTCATCTACTTCTTTATTCTTTGTTCTCTTCTTCTTTATTGAAAATAGTATAACTTATTCTTTATTGTTCACATTTCTTATTTGTATTTTGTGTATTTTTTTTTCTTTTCACACTTTCTAGTATAGTGATTATTTTATATAAATTGAAAGAGGAAAGTAGAAATAATATTAGTAGTTGAAAGAATACTATATAAACAAGGTGGAATTTATTGATATTTTTTTTTTATATCTCTAGTATATTTTTATGGTGTATATAAGTGCTAGAAGTTATATTAGTAAGTTAAACTTTGAATTTTTTTAATAATTTTTTTATGGGTTGTGTATGATATGTTCTATATACTTAACCAAATTATCTATATAAATGTTAATAAGTTAAAATCTTGAATTTTTTTAATTATTATTTATATATTTTTTAAGGGTGGTGTATGATATGCTTCATGTACTTAACCAAATTATCCATATAGATGTTTAACTTTGGATACTTTATATAAGATTATAGTGAAATTTTTACGGTTATTATGCATGTATACGACATATATGTGCACAATAATAATATCGATAATATATGTGACTATCTAATATAATTAGTAGAGTTCTAATATATAGAACATTTTTTTTCATATAACTCATTCCACATGATGGATCATGTTCTATAAACCTCTCTTAGAACAAATTATCTTCAAACAAAATCATATAAAAACACACACAAAAATGTTCAATTACATTTTAGACTATCATCTCAATTTTTGTGATTGTGTGATGTTAAGTCATTTGGATTCTAATTAGAATGTGAGTCATCAAACTTTTACAATATTAATATTAGTGGATTAAAAATTAAAATAAGTAAATAAATAAATAAAAAACATTTTCTCTAATATTTATTTGATACATTCTTTCCTATTAATTTAAATTATTTGACACCACTGGTTTTTCAGTTTTGGAGCTTTTAATATATTTTAACTAATAAAATGTTGTTTTTTAAGATGTTAAAGAGTGTCTAATTAACACTTCTCAAACTACACTCAAATTAAATATAACACAATCTAATCATAGATAATCTGGGTGTTGATAATAATGATAATAAGTTATATTTAGTTTGGTGTTCTCTAATGGCTCTATGTCCCAATTTGGTGCTCTGCAATGTTTTCCTATCTTAGTTTGATATTCTATAATGTCTCCTTGTCTTAGTTTGATGCTCTCTAATGTCTTATATCTTAGTTTGGATTTTTTTTCATTAACAAATACCAATTTTTTTTGTTTATTTTTAGTTTTTTTTTTTCTTACATGAGTTTTGATTTGGTCTCTCACTTTCAAATTTTTGAAGTGTGTTTGACATCAAAATTCACAGAAATTATTGATATTAGTCTTTTATTAATGAGTTGTAAAATTAAATAGATATATTTAATAAATTAAAATTTTTTGAAGTGTGAACTTGACTGTCATCAAAGTTTACAGAAATTATTGACATCAGTCTTCTATTAATGAGTTGTAAAATTAAATAGATACATTTAATAAATTAAATTTTTTTGAAGTGTGAGTTTGATATCAAAGTTCACAGTAATAACTGACATCAGTTTTTCATTAATGAATTGTAAAATTAAATAAATACATTTAATAAATAAGAACAAGAGAATTATAAAATAAGTAATTATCATGAATATTTTTTATTTTATTTTCATATCTTTTTTTTTATTTGTTCTCTTCATCTTTAATGAAAATAATATAATTTATTCTTTATTTTTTACATTTCTTATTTATATTTTGTGTATTTTTTCTTCTAATTCAAACACTCCCTAATATTGTAATTATTGTATATAAATTGAAAGAGGAAAGTAGAAATAATATTAGTATGTGCACAATAATAATATCGATAATATAATTAGTAGATTTCTAATACATAGTACTTTTTATTTTCATAAAATTCATTAAACATGATATTATGATCATGTTCTATCAAACCTGTCTTAAAAAAATTATCTTAAAAAAAAAACATATATAACACACATTGATTTCTAATACATAGTACTTTTTATTTTCATAAAATTCATTAAACATGATATTATGATCATGTTCTATCAAACCTGTCTTAAAGAAATTATCTTCAAACAAAAAACATATATAACACACATTAAAATGTCTAATTATATCTTAGACTATCATCTCAGTCTTTGTGATCGTGTGATGTTAAATCATTTGGATTCTAATTAGAATGTGACTGATCAAATTTTACAATATTAATACTAGTAGATTAAAAATTAAAATAAGTAAATAAATAAAAAACATTTTCTCTAATATTTATTTGATACATTCTTTCATATTAATTTTAATTATTTGACACCACAGGTTGTGGTTTTTAGTTCTGGAGCTTTTAATATATTTTAACTAATAAAATATTGTGTTTTAGGTTTTTAAAAGTGTCTAATTAACACTTCTCAAACTACACTCAAGTTAAATATAACAATTGAAATTCTAATTACATATAATCTGGGTGTTGATAATAAGTTATATTTAGTTTGGTGTTTTCCAATGGCTCCTTGTCCTAATTTGGTGTTCTGCAATGTTTTCATGTCTTAGTTTGATATTCTATTATGTCTCCTTGTCTTAGTTTGATGTTCTATAATGTCTCCTATCTTAATTTGTACCTTTTTCATTAACAAATACCAAATTTTTTGGTTCTCTGTTTAGGTTGTGTTTGTTTTTTCTTACATGGATTTTGGTTTGTTCCCCACTTTTAAATTTTTGAAGTCTGAACCTAATATGAAAGTTCATAGTAGTGACTGATACGAGTCTTTTATTAATGAATTGTAAAATTAAATAGATACATTTAATTAAAAAATAAGTATTTCTCATGAATATTTTTATTTTATTTTCATCTCCTTCTTTATTCTTTGTTCTCTTCCTCTTTATTGAAAATATTATAAATTATTCTTTATTTTTCACATTTCTTATTTGTATTTTGTGTAGTTTTTTTCTTTTTACTCAAACACTTTCTAATATAGTGATTATTGTGTATAAATTGAAAGAGGAAAGTAGAAATAATATTAGTAGTTGAAAGAATACCATATAAACAAGGTGGAACTTATTGATGTTTTTTTATATCTCTAGTATATTTTTATGATGTATATAAGTGCTAGAAGTTATATTAATTAGTTAAACTTTGAATTTTTTTTAATAATTTTTTTATGGGTTGTGTACGATATGTTCTATATACTTAACCAAATTATCTATATAAATGTTAATAAGTTAAAATCTTAAATTTTTTTAATTATTTTTTATATACTTTTTATGGGTTGTGTATGATATGCTCCATGTACTTAACCAAATTATCTAGATGTTTAACTTTGGATGCTTGAGATAAGATTATGGTGAAATGTTTATCATTATCATGCATGTATACGATATATATGTGCACAACAATATTTGAATGTTTTAGATAAGATTATGGTGAAATTTTCACCGTTATCATACATGTATATGACATATATGTGCACAATAATAATATCGATAATATTTGTAACTATGTAATATAATTAGTAGATTTCTAATATATAGAACATTTTTGTTCATATAATTCATTCCACATGATATTATTGATCATGTTCTATAAACTTGTCTTAGAACAAATTATCTTCAAACAAAAACATATATAACACACACAAAAAATTCAATTACATTTTAGACTATCATCCCAATTTTTGTAATGGTGTGATGTTAAGTCATTTGGATTCTAATTAGAACGTGAGACATCAAACTTTTACAATATTAATACTAGTGGATTAAAAATTAAAATAAGTAAATAAATAAATAAAAATTCTCTACTATTTATTTGATACATTCATTCCTATTAATTTAAATTATTTGAGACCGCATGTTGTGTTTTTTTAGTTTTGGAGCTTTTAATATATTTTAACTAATAAAATGTTGATTTTTAAGATGTTAAAGAGTGTCTAATTAACACTTCTCAAACTACACTCAAATTAAACATAACAATCTAATCACAAATAATATGGGTGTTGGTAATAAGTTATATTTAGTTTGGTGTTCTCTAATGGCTCTCTGTCCTAATTTGGTGCTCTACAATGTTTTCCTATCTTAGTTTGATATTCTATAATGTATCCTTGTCTTAGTTTGATGTTATGTAATGTCTTATGTTTTAGTTTGAATTTTTTTCATTAACAAATACCAGTTTTTTTTGTTTATCTTTAGGTTTTGTTTTTTTTTTCTTACATGAGCTTTGGTTTGCTCCCCCACTTTCAAATTTTTGAAGTGTAAGTCTGACATCAAAGTTCACAGAAATTACTAACATTAGTCTATTATTAATGAGTTGTAAAATTAAATAGATAATTTAAAAAATTAAATTTTTTTGAAGTGTGAATCTGACTGACATCAAAGTTTACAGAAATTACTGACATTAGCATTTTATTAATAAGTTGTAAAATTAAATAGATAATTTAATAAATTAAATTTTTTTGAAGTGTGAACCTGACTGACATCAAAGTTCATAATAATAATTCACATCAAATTTTTCATTAATGAATTGTAAAATTAAATAAATACATTTAACAAATAAGAACAAGAGAATTAAAAAATAAGTAATTCTCATTAATATTTTTTATTTTATTTTCATCTTTTTTTTTATTTGTTCTCTTTATCTTTAATGAAAATAATATAATTTATTCTTTATTTTTCACATTTCTTATTTATATTCTGTGTATTTTTTTCTTCTCATTCAAACACTCCCTAATATAGTAATTATTGTATATAAATTGAAAGTGGAAAGTAGAAATAATATTAGTAGTTAAAAGAATACGATATAAACAAGGTGGAATTTATTGATATTTTTCTTTTCATGTATTCTATCATTCATTTTCATTGCGAGGAAAGTGAAAAATGAAAAAGAAATAAGAACTAAGGTGAGCTTCTCACGCGCCACGCACGCGCTTCCCTATTCCCGCATAGAAGGCACTAGCCACCCCCACGCTACAACCGCACTTCATTTGCTGTCGTTTTTGACGTATGAACCCCACACCAAAATAAATAAACAAAAGGGAAAAGGAAAAACTCACTTTCTCACTCTCTCTCCCTCACTCTCTCTCTATTTAGTGTGTTGCTTGGCCTTGTTTATCAACCAAATCTAGAGCAACCCATTTCGTTGTTCTCCCATTTGAAGGAAAATTTTATACGTTCATCCATTCTGTTTTCCCCCATAAGGTTCAATGCTTTTCTGGCTCCTCTCATTTCCCATTCCCTAATAATAATACTTTTATTCCTCCCAACCTTTTCTTTTTCCCTTTAATAAATCCCTTCCATCACTTCCCAACCCTTTTTCACACTCACCCTGCTCGACTCTTTCAAACCAGGTATCTATCTCTCTGTCTATTGGGTTTCATCTTTCAATCCTCAAAATCTCTTCTTTTCTTCTATTTCTCAATGGCTGCTTGCTGCTTCTTTCCGTTTTTTATGGCTCCTCTTCTGTGTCCGTTGATCTGTGTACTGTTTGCGTCTTCGGAATTTGATTTCTGTTTGGAATACCTTCTTTCACTGATTAGTCTCTGAGGTCCAAGGATGTTCGGTGTTTGCTTGATGGGTATTTAGTCGTTTGATATCACTTTCCTCACTCACTTTTTTTTTTTGGTTTTGTTATGTTTCAATCTACACTAATCTCTAATGGGGTGTTGTTCCGGTTCTAAATGTTGTTCCTTTGTGTAGAATAAAGTCTTTTTGGATTTTTTTTTTTATAATAAATGTTGGTTTTTGCACTATTTGAAATGCTTGTGAGAACCAGCAGGTTCCAGTGTTTGCTCTCCCAATGGTATAGTGTGTGTGTGAACTTTTTTTACTCTTATATGTTTCATAAAAGTGTTCCCTTTGGGGTGTGTGTGGTTTTCCTTTGTGCCTTCCTTGTATGATGTTTTACAGTGACTTGAAATTTATGAGCTCATCTCGAAGCATGCTCTTTTTGAGTGTGGTTGCGGTGTTATCAATTAGTGTACTTAAATATTACATTGGACAATTCTTGCTTTACTTGGCTGTCTGCTATCAGCTCCTTTTGTTGTTACTAACGTTGTATTTGGATTTGTATTAGCAATGTTAGTTTTAAAGTACCAAACAGTTTTTGAGAAATTTGCGGAGGTGGGGTCTGGCTTTGATTGCTAATTCCAAACTTCTTCACAATCTTACCCAGTAGTGTGTGGAATGTACCAGATTTTCTAAAACACCTACAAAAGTAGGACATGTGATGGCTTTTAGTTTCGTTGTGGTCCTTTTATCAGAGGTTCGGAATTTGTGATATTCTTCTTGTAAGGAGGTGATTTTTCGTTTGAGTCTTTTTATCTTTGGTGAGATCTGATTGTGCACATGCTGTATTTTGTCTAATTCATCCTTTGATCATTTATCATGTGCAAGAAAGTATTTTTGTGTGTTTGATCTTGTTTATGTTCTTCCTATGGCAGGATTGGGTGTGTTTTTTGAAAATTCTTTTCCATTTTGTCATTAGGTGTTTCACCCCCTGTACTAGTGTGATTTTCTATGATCTAGAACATCCTGAGGTGATATAATATCTGGTTTTCTTTCTTGTTTGTTAAGATGTTTTAACAGTTAGCTGAGTACTTTCGAAACCCTCTACTTTCGACTCTATCATGGCGGGAGACTCATCATGGATAAGCCACTTAGATGATGGAGCACGTAGGGAGACCAGGGAGTTTGATTCAGTTTTGGAATTTGGTGAGGAAGTTGATACTGAGGGAACTGCTGTGTCTGTGAACACAGTGTTACCTGATGAATTGGTGGAGCGAATCCTAGCCTATCTCCCCGTTGTAAGCATTTTCAGAGCAAGTTCTGTGTGTAAAAGATGGCATGAGATTGTTACTTCTGAAAGGTTTCTATGGAACCCTTCCAATTCATTGCCACAGAGACCTTGGTACTTTATGTTCACTTACTCAGATGAACCAACTGGTTTTGCTTATGATCCCATCCTTCGGAAATGGTATGGCATTGAGCTTCCCTTCATCGAAACATCTAGCTGGTTCGTTGTTTCTTCTTATGGTTTAGTTTGCTTCATGGACAATGACAGCAGAAGCAAATTATGCATGTGCAACCCTATTACCAAAAGGTGCAGAAGGCTTGAGGGTCCTCCGGGTTTGAAATTTTCTGATTACAGTGCATTGTCAATGTCTGTGAACAAGAAATCCCACAGTTACACTCTGGCAATTGTGAAATCAAAACAAATCCCTGAGGATTTTGTCCAGTGGGAGATCTCAATTCATATATACCACTCACAGAAAGAGACCTGGATGACAACTTCAACAGAGGTTTTGATGGGGTGGAGAGGTGGTAATGAGAGTGCGATATGCAATGGTGTGTTATACTTTTTAGTCTACTCAGCTGGGGGTGTTCCTTCAGAAAGTAGGCATGCACTGATTGCATATAATATCTCTAATCTCACTTCTCAAGCCACCTTGCGAAGGAGCTTTATTGCGGCACCCTGTTCACTAACATGTGGCCGTTTGATGAATATGAAGGAGAAGCTTGTAATGGTGGGAGGAATTGGTAAGCTAGATCGACCTGACATAATAAAAGGAATTGGCATCTGGGTTCTTAACGATAGGAAGTGGGAAGAGATTGTCCGAATGCCCCACAAATACTTCCAAGGCTTTGGGGAGTTTGATGATGTTTTTGCTAGCAGTGGTACTGATGATCAAATATATATTCAAAGTTATGGATCTCCCGCACTCCTCACATTTGATATGTACCTTAAACAGTGGAAATGGTCACAGAAATGCCCTGTAACAAAGAGGTTCCCTCTACAGCTATTCACTGGTTTTTGCTTTGAGCCTAGGCTTGAAATTGCTCCATAGGTTGTTCTTCATAAATCAACAGCTGCGCTGCAATTATTAGTATTGACACCTTTGTGTCTGAGTTTTCTCCATTTTACTCCATTGTTCTAGTAAAGCTTTAATATGATTTCTGCTTTTCAACATCTTATACAAAGTGTACTTGCTGATAAGGTTGGTTATTCGTGGATAATGGGACATTATATAGCATTTGAAAATACAAATAGCTACATATATTTTTAGTTCCTTTCTATCAACTTATTTGGTACATATTTGCTGCTCTTAATAATCAAAGCAAAAAAGTATTTAATAGTCAAAAGGCTGTGCATTTTTCAATGCTTGCTTTGAAAATTGAGTTAATCATGCATTTAAGTATATTTGATTGATTGCCTAGGCTTTCTAAAATTTGGTGTAATGGTTTTTACAATGTAAACTTTTCTTCCTTTCTTTATTACCTTTTTAACTAGGACAGCATCTAATTCAATGTTGTGGATGGACCAATTTTCTTCTGCCTTGCAGTGGCAGAGTGTCCTTTAGAATTGTGGAACAACATTCAGGCTGTCCTGCACTGACTTGTGTTGGATTCAAAATAATGAAGTCATGTGCTATTATCTAATTGCTGGGAAACTCTTGCATTGTAGGGGAAATTTGTTCAGTGTTGAAACAGTCCTCATCAGTTTCCCCAACATGTCAAGTCTCATCTTGGGAGAATGGGGAAACAAAATTTCTTATGCATATACATATTTCCTTTTTAGGTGTACGGCCGCTCAATGATATTGAATAGACTTTAATAACCTTTTCTGTTTAATTTTTTCATAGTTTCCTAAGACATGTAATCTCCTTAGTGATGAGCCAATGAGCAGAACACAACACATGTTGTGTTCAGATAACACAATCTGTGTTGTGCATGTGTGAATGAGTGTGGTGGGTGTGTCGTCCGTACAACACATTATTTTATTCATGCCAACTTGAAAGGGTCTGTGATGGTTGGTGGAGAAGTGAGGTCCACGCCTGCTATGACAAAGGTGGGTTTTCCATGGTGGAGATGTGACAAATAAAGGTTATATCCAAATTTCCTTTTCAAAATGGCCATCACTTCCCTACAACATTACAATATTCAAGTGCCCTCTCAGAGGGTCCTTGGGGTTAGGATGAGAGTTGTTACCCACTGATTTTTTTCTCATTCATAAATTATTATCAAATATCAAACTATTAAAGTTTTTCTTAATATTAAGTTATATGTGAATGTAATCAAGTGCTATAAAATAATGTTTTTTAAAATTCTATAAGCATAAGCATGAGTCACTCAAGATTTGATTGGAATGATGAAAGAATATCCAATAATCTAGTGTGATAAGTAAAGTAGATATCCCAACAAAATACTAAACAAGTCACATCATGTTCACGTTGACTATAGTGGTGCCATTATTAAGTGTATTGAAATAGAATTGTTAATGCTTTATAAATTAATTCACAAGTGATGGTTCCCATAATTCAGTGCAAATAAGGTGGTTATTGATTGACTAAAATAAATTAGTTTTAATGGTTGTAAATTAATTAATCAACAACTAATATAGTTTAAGTATCTGTTTACTTTAAACTTCTAGTGTATCAAATTAAATCCGCTTAATTAATATGCAACTTTACATTACTCTCAACTACTAATTTACATTCAGTAGGGTGTTGTAAAATTGATTTATTCCATTAATCAAGGGTGTAATAATTTTTTTTATTAAAAACTTGTTATATTGCAGTTCACTACTAATCTTATTTATAAAATTATAGTAATTGTGAATTTTCACTCCTAACAAATATGAAAAAGAGAATTTTCATAAATAATGTAAAAATATAAGGTGTCAAACTTAAATAAACATAAAAAGTACATTTGATAGTCTAATAATTTTTATAGTGATTCAAATTGCAAATTCCAGCCAAAGGTAGGAGACAAGTGTAATTTTCATCCCAATTGGATGGTCCAAAGCTTTTATTTCTTTTGGGTTTTGCTTTTGTTGGGTCTAACCATTTCACTGACTTTTCTTTTAACATTAAAAAAGTGGAAAAAAATGTACTTTCTAGGATTAGGTGAAGGGCTGAGAGAGTGTTTGAATCTAATTAGAAAATTAAGTTGCGTTGAATTTTATTGGAATTAAATAAGAATTCAGTGTAACTTTTTAAATAATAGAGTTTGAAATGAATTTTGCTTGTAATTGAACTGAAAAGAAAAAACTGAAAGTTAATTTAAGTATTAAAAGAAACCAACCTCAATATTAATATATTGTTCTCACTTAAAAAAAAAATCACAAACTCATTTTAAAATAATGAATTAAGCTTTCATATGTGTAACAGTTATCTTAAAGATAATTTAATGGACTCTTTTGTAATAAAAAAGTCCCATCATCTCAGAAAAAAATAAAAAAAGGTAACAGAAGGAGTATATAACACTAACATATTCTTTGTTGATCATAACATATTGATTTAGATTTCTTGATAAATGTGTTTGATTGAAATTTATGTAGTTAAGAAAAAAAAAACACATTGTGAATTATGACCAGTTAAAGTTTTTGACAAAACAAAAAATCATAAATAAATGTCGTATCAACATCATAATGATTAAAAATAAGGAGTGCATAACATAATAATTATGCTTAAAGGGTTTTCTAAATAAATATTTAAATAAAAATGGGAAAATAAATTTTCTTAATCCCAATCTATGCTCATGAACAGTATTGCACCTTGGAAAGGGAGACCAAGATATATGGAAGTAAAAAGAGTATTTTCTTTATAAGCTAAAATTTGAGATTAAAATTATTTTTCAAAAATAATTAATGCAAGAAAATAACAGTATTTGCATTACACTAAACTCGTTTTTCCAATATAATCAATTATATGTACTTGACATAATTTTTTATGAGAAATGATGTAATATGTATCATATACTCTTTTTTTTTT
This sequence comes from Phaseolus lunatus, assembly GCA_013389735.1. NCBI lineage: Eukaryota > Viridiplantae > Streptophyta > Magnoliopsida > Fabales > Fabaceae > Phaseolus > Phaseolus lunatus. The sequence goes on from CM023866.1 coordinate 48,038,628, forward strand.
TATCAACCGATATAATTTTGACAATTTAAAATCTCTTTTTTGTAATAATGAATATCAATTGAAAATTTTCATGAGATTATGTATTAATTTAATATGCATTTTATTTTATAACACCTTTACAGAAATCTAACCAACCAACATGTCATTATATGAATGTTTGATCAATTTTGTTCCATAACTTTGAAGTTCTCAAAAAATTGTAACCTAACATTTATATATCCATAAAAGGTTAAAATACTATATGAAAAAAAAGAACATTTGTGGTATAAGATAAATAATAGAATAATGATTGAATAATTATATGGTACATCCCCATTTGTGATTGTTGTTTTGGTTTCACTTTAGAGTTGAAATGTAAATAGTTGAGTAGCATGAATAAGGAAGGGACAAGACTTTCCAGAAAGGGTTGATAGAATGGTCAAATCATATGATAGAAGAGTATGGTGCATGGTCTAACGAGATGTTTGGCACCAAAAGGTGCACATGATCATCACTGTCCACTCTCAACTACCAACAGACAAACATTTTTTTTCTACAAACCTCAAACCCTAAACATGTGAATGCTGAACAATGAAAAGGACCCTTCTTTTGTAACTATATTTTTCTCATATTCAAGCTTCATGTCCTTCAACTTTAGGGAACTAATCCTTGTTGGACTTTCTATTCAGCTTTTCTCTGTTTTTTCCATCATTTCCCTTTCAGTTCAGAGAACTTCATGATGATTTATTAATAGAAACCTATAACCCCTTTTTTACCCTTTTAGACTAATAATCTTGAATCAATACTAAAGTATAAGGGATTTCATAAATGTGTTTTTCTTTCAAGTACATTATTCACATTTGGATCCACAGTAACTTATCTGCATCACACGTTTTGTTGTTTTAGAATGATACTTGGTATAAAAAATATTTAAAATTTAATGCAGTGCAACTGTAAAGTGGTAGTTGGATATGGTGTCCTTTTGTATATGGTACATGACTTGTTCTATTTTTTAAAAAGTTTATTTGATAGAAAAATATTTGAAATAAACTGATTGCATCTTTAAAGTACTAATTACAGTACATTCCAATATTAGGTTGTAATACTATTAAAAAAGGTTTGACTTTTTATTTAGTCATAGTTGTAATATTTTTTTATTAAAAATTTAATTTAATTTTATAAAATCAATTTATCAAGAAATATTTATATTTATTTATATATTATAAAATATCATTATGAGTGGTGTATGATATGTTTCATGTACTTAACCAAATTATCTATATAAATGTTAATAGGTTAAATTTTTGAAATTTTTTAATGATTTTTTATACTTTTTATGGGTGGTGTATGACATGCTCTATTTACTTAACCAAATTATCTATATAAATGTTAACTTTAGATGTTTTAGATAAGATTATGGTGGAATTTCTGCCATTATTATCATATACACGACATATATGTTCACAGAATAATCATATCAATAATATATGTGAATATGTAATATAATTAGTAAATTTCTAACATATAGAACATTTTTGTTCATATAATTTATTACACATGATATTATGGATCATGTTCTATCAAATCTGTCTTAGAATAAATCATCTTCAAACAAAAACATATATAACACACACAAAAATGTCCAATTACATTTTAGACCATCATTTCAATTTTTGTGATTATGGGATGTTAAGTCATTTGGATTATAATTAGAACGTGAGTGACCAAACTTTACAATATTAATACTAGTAGATTAAAAATGAAAATAAGTAAATAAAAAAAATTTCTCTAATATTTATTTGACACATTCTTTCATATTAATTTAAAATTATTTGAAACCACATGTTGTGGTTTTTTTAGTTTTAGAGCTTTTAATATATTTTAACTAACAAAAGGTTGTGTTTTAGGATGTTAGAGTGTGTCTAATTAACACTTCTCAAACTACACTCAAATTAAATATATCAGTCTAATTACATATAATTTGGTGTTAAGAATAAGTTATATTTAGTTTGATGTTCTGCAATGGTTCCTTGTCTTAGTTTGGTGCTCTGCAATGTTTTCCTTGTCTTAGTTTGTTTTGCAATGTTTTCCTGTCTTAGTTTGGTGCTCTGCAATGTCTCATTGTCTTAGTTTGATGTTATGTAATGTATCCTTGTCTTAATTTGATGTTTTGTAATGTCTCCTTGTCTTAATAGTTTGAAGTTTTTTCATTAATAGATACCAATTTTTTTGTTCATCTTTAGGTTGTGTTCTTTCTTCTTATATAGATTTTGGTTTGGTCCCCCACTTTAAAATTTTTTCTGACATAAATTTTGGTTTAGTCCTTTAGTTTTATTTTTTATTTTTGTTTTCTTTTATGCTATGTTTCATGTGATAATAGATAATTAATTGATGGATTTTGAAGTATGAGCTTTATATATATATATATATATATATATATATATATTTTTTTTTTTTTTTATGTTATGCTTCATGTGATAACAAATAATTGATGAATTTTGAAGTGTGAGCCTGATATAGCTTTAATTTTATTTTTTGTTTTATGTTATGTTTCATGTGATAACAGATAATTCATAATTTTGAATTGTGAGCATGATATAACTTTAATTTTTGTTTTGTTTTGTTTTATGTTATGTTTCATGTGATAACAAATAATTGATGAATTTTGAAGTGTGAGTCTAATATAACTTTAATTTTTTTTATTTGTTTTTATATTATGTTTCATGTGATAACAGATAATTGATGAATTTTGAAGTGTGAGTATGATTATAGTACATTCCAATGTTAGGTTGGAATATTACTAAAAATATTTTGAATTTCTATTTAATGATAGTTGTGATATTTTTTTAAAAATCTTGATTAAGAAGTGAATTTAAGTTTAATTTAATGTTATAAAACCACTTCATCAAATGAGATTTATATTCATTTATATATTATGAAATATCATTATTTCTCGTTGATATGAAATCTTCAATACATATCTTCCGTCGAGGTATGCTAACTTATACGTGAAATTAAAATAAATTATAGATAACTTTAATATCAAATTAAAAAATAAATTTTAAATTTAATTCAACTTTACAAATTAACTCATGAAGTAATGTTTTCTTCATTTATATATTATGAAACGCTCTTATCTTATAAAATCTCCAATTGCCTTCTTGCACTTTGAGATCTTTAATTTGACATATATTATGACGTATCATAATATATAATGATTATGTTAATTTTCTTTTGACGCTATCATCTAGGTACATATATGTATATTATGCACTATAATTTGTTAAATTTTTGTATCAATTCAAAAATTATACTTAAAATGATTTTAAAGTATTTTGAATATAAAAAACTTTACATGAATGAAAAATTTACGCTGTATTTTGGTTCTTTTTAGATGACAAATTAAATTCCTCTGTTTCTAAAATTAAGTGCAGGAGGTTCCTTGGTCAGATCTATTCTATCTAAAATAGAAAGTTTTTTTTTCTCTTTTTTTACTTTGAATGTCCATAAATCATATAAAATTATTCTAATTCTTTTATGAAAAAAATAGAAAGTCATAACATTATATTCTATATAAAAAAGAATTTTTTCTTCAAATTTGATTAAAATTTCATTAGACCTCTTACATCTAAAGTCTTGGAATATTTATATCTCAAATATATCACATGCTCCAAAATATGTGTATAAAAAAAAAATGAGAATTTGAGGGTTGCAGATAGAAAAAGGTCAGTAAAAAAGCTAACTTTTGTTTAATTTTTAAAAAATAAAATATATTTATGGTTACAAAGTCTTCAGACTAAATTATACACAGTTTAAATTGAAAAAAAATAAAATTAAACCAAATTTTAATAGTTTAATAACACATAATTGTATAACATGTCGTACTTCATTTTTACTTGTCCAAGTTTTCATTGATCAAATTCAAGCCAACTACCACAAGCTTTTGTTTCCTCTAATATAGTCTGAAAATCAAATCTAATTTCAGAAAAATAAATTTAGAAATATAAAAATATATTCCGAAAAAGAGTTTCTAAAGAGTAAAATCCAGAAAAATATTTTTTTTAAAAAAAAACTATTCCAAAAAATCTAATTTAGAAAGATGTTCTAGAAACTCAAATCTAAAATGGTAAGTTGAAATTTATTAGGTGGGGGAAGCAAAAGTGATGCTAGAAACCCCAAAAAAGGCCCTTTTTCTAATTGACACACAGTTAATCGTGCTTGGCCCAGTTAAATATTGGTCTTCCTCCTCTTTCCACTTTTCTTCCTGTGTCTTTTTTGTTCATATTCATGGAGATAATTGAGGGTTTTAAAAAAATTGTGCCGGGTTCTGTGCAATGTAATTATAAAGAATTTTCATTTTATTTCTCTCTCAATATATTGCTATATTTGCTTTTTTTCCATAAGTTGGGTAAAATGACCTAGAATTCATTTTTCCGTGGAAAATTTTAGTATATTTTATGTTGTCTGTTTCTGTTTGCTTTTTATAACTTGTGAATATTTTGCCAGATACGTTTTGCACTCTATTTGGCTAACAAAAGAAAGATAAAGGAAAGAACTGAGGAGAAAAAGACAAAAAAAAAAAAAAACTAAGAATAGAAGATGAAAGGAATGTCTAGTGGTTTAATAGAAGATAAAGGAAAAGAATGAATTCAGTTTAATGTGGAGTTTCTTTCAATTATATATATATATATATATATATATATATATATATATATATTATTTTTTTTTTCATTGATCTTGATGGAATTTAATATTACTTACAAAGTTTATTGGTTATTCCATTAGTCTTTTTTTTTTTTTTTAGTGTTCTATGGGGTTAGATTAACCAATAAATGTAATAAACTCTACTAGTATAGTTGATAAAACATTTATAATATTTTCATTAAAATAAATACATATATAAAATAATTAAATAAAAATTAAATATATAATTGAAAAGAAGTAGTAATTAATGTTGTTTCTTTTTCTCTCAAATCTCACCTTAGAAAATAAATTGGTTTAAGAAAATTATTTAATGTATAAAGAGTGAGAGAAAGTTTAAAAATAATATTTTTATTGTAAATTTAATAAAAGAAGAATTAGATAAATTTTGTCTATACAAATTAAACTACAAAAGAAAAAAAAAAGATATTAAGTTAATGGTCTAGGTTTAAAGAATTAGTCACCAAAATAAATAAAAAAATAAATTAGAATCCAAATTCAAAATAGAATCTAATCAGAATCTATTCGTAGAATTTGAAAACTAATAATTCTCAATTTCTAAAATAGTTTCTAATAATATATTTTTTATCTCTAAATCAGTTTAATAAGTTTTGCAGTGTAATTTACAGAACTGTTTCTTTTATATTATAAAATTTAGTAGGAAAAATAGAAACAAGAGGAAAACATTTTAGTCCATTTAATACTCATTTCTTTTGTTTTAAATTAAATATGATAAAATTATAAGAAAAAATCACCCATTCACTATTTTTGTCCAATAAAGGACAATGTAAAGTGAGTTGATTGTGAAGTAAATAAAAAATATATATTTATATTGACTTAATTTAAGGTGTATTCTAATCTTAAAAAAAAAAGTAAATTATTTTACTTATAATAATAAACATAGAGGCTTCATTAGTGTATACATGTAAAATAGAGATTCACTAAAATTTTAAAAATATTTCTTCCATGCAACATATGTTATTTTGGGAAAAGGTTACAACAAATAGGTAAAAACTTAGTGTAATGTTTGCTCATATGTGAACATGTGATGTGCTTGAAAGTGGTTTATTACTGTCTTATTTTATACATGGGCCTTTATGGCATTATTTTGGAGTGATTGGTGCATTTTCACTGATTTTTGGATCTGCCAATAAGAGAATCTCGTGAACCTTCATAGTATCAATATAAGTCTTTCTTTTTTGGAAATTATTGTAAAATTTGACTAGTTTATTGCTATAATTTTGAAAATTTAGAGTAGCTTTCACTCTCTGTTGCATGATTCTCTGGACTGTTTTGCCTTAAATTTTTTGTTGGTTCTATCCTACAAACACTACACATGTTACTTCTTGCCTAAACCAATTGTTGTACATGGAACATTGAGCTAAAGTGAACAATATGCTTTTATTTTCTATGATGTGAAAACCCATTGTTGGAAGTTTGATTTGTTTTAATGTTTGGATTGTGAAACTGAAAGCTTAATGGTGAATATGACATTGATAAGGAGTGAATATGTTTCATAATTGGAACCAATGGAATGTGATGTTTCTTTTGTAGATACTATGGCTTTTGGGATGTTCTGATATGCTCCTTTCATGCACTTTGGACATTATGAAAAACAGGTCAAGCTATGGTCAATTCATGTTACAATGTGTACTTATTTTAACTTTCTTATGAGATGTTTTCTTTTGCTTTTGACCTTACTTTACGTTTTGATCTTTGATCATCATGATACATGAGAAAAGCAACAACTAATTACCTGTCTTTCATTATATGATTTAGGGTAAATGGAATAATCCAATCATGTGCCTATAAACTATGAAATGGTGGTTCATAATAGTGAGTTTGTAACCCCTCTCTTTGTTTACAATTCCTCATCATCCAAGTTTCATCTTCAGCTGAAAATGTTTCTTTTGCATTTTTCAATGGACATTCTCAATGTTGTAATAGTGTTTATTGTGACTAGTGATTTGGTTGCTTGATAGTAGATTAAATTGTTCTCCTTTGGTCTTTCAAATTTGTGTAAATTTACCGTCTACTATTTTTTTTTTTTAGCTTTTAGTGACATTGCAACTATCTTTTAATTAGTCCAAATATTGAGCAATTTTATGTCATTATTCATACATACAATAAAAAATTATTAAATAAAAATTAATTTTATAAATCAAAATAATTAGTTACTATTTGATTAAATTAGATATCATTTTATAACTAAAAAAATTATTGATATCTAAAGTAATTTTTATTATTAATAAAAGTTTATAAAATGATTTTTAAATTAGTATCTAACTATTAGCTATTTACTATTTTATATTCTAAATTAGCATATATTAGTTTTTTAGAAATTAATTTAAAATCTAAAATATTAGTTGTTAAAAGTTAGATAGCTAATTTAGATACAAATTTATAAATTATTTTATAAATTTTTATTAATAATAAAAATAACTTTAAAATAATTAATTTTTTAATTTCTAAATTAATATCTAATTTAGTTAATATAGTAACTAATTATTTTTTTTTGTCTAAATTTGGTTATTATTTAATTATTTAATGATTTTTTTTAGTGATAATTTAATGATTTGGTATCTGGTAATTATAGTTGCTTTTTTAATGGTAAGTGCATTTTCATCTAATGTTTGAAATGCTTAGTTGTCTTGATGCTACATTGCTTAAATCCAAAGTGAAATAGAACTATATAATCCATAAACTGAACCTTAAAAAAAGTTTGAGTTTTAGTTCCCTTAGAACTATTATGATAACAATTATGTCATAGTTTGAAATATCTGTGTTATTCCAATAATTTTACTTGTCAATTTGCTATTTATCCTTTATATTGCACCCCTATGTTTGGAAAACATAAAACCCTTCTACCTTTTTCCTTTACTGGTTCAGTTAACTTGGTTTTTTCTAATTATTTGCCACTTAATGTGTGGTACTTTTCTTCCAACTAAATACCTTTCTATTATTGGGGAGGTGTGACCGTGGGTGGCGCGGTCGTGGTTTGACGGTGCTGCACGAAGTTCCTGGTGCAGTGCGCGGTACTGAGGGTTGTTGCTAGAGACGCACGAGTCTTGTGCGGTGGTGTGCGTGTGCTTGTGCAACAAAACATTTTGTACGATTGGGTGCGACGGTGGTGCGGTGAGCAGTTGTGGTTTGCTGGCGGGGCTGTTCTTGCAGCAACTTGTTATGAAATGGCGGAGGGTTCTAAGGATTTCCTTATTCCATGGATTTGTTTGAAAAATTGTGAAGTCGCAGCTCCTGATAAGAACGTAAATGCTGTGCCTAGTCAAAGGAAAACTTTTGCTCAGGCTTTGGGAACTACATGCAACATACCTTTGTCCGAGCTACCTACCTCTTGTATTAAGGGAGACATGATTGTGGTTCGGATTGATGAGGCAGATTACTTGGCTGGCCTTGAGGATTGCAAGACTCATTTTCATGGTTGGATTATTCTATCTAAGGGGGATAAACCTCTCACTCACCTGGATTTAACTAAAAAGTTGCAGTCGGTGTGGAAGACTCTAGGACCGTGGAAAGCAATTCCTCTCGGAAAGGGTTTTTATGAGTTTGAGTTCGCTTCTTTAGAAGACATGCGATGGGCCCTCGGGATGGGTTCCTTGAAGTTATCTCCTGGTTTCTTGAGACTGTTTGCCTGGACAAAAGACTTTGTGCCAGCTACCATGAAGAGTACCAAAACTCAGGCCTGAATTAGAATCTACCATTTGCCTTTGGAGTATTGGAAACCAAGGATGATATTTTCCATCGTTAGAGGCCTTGGTACTCCCTTATCTTTGGATGAGCATACTATGAGAAAGAACAGGGGTATGTTTGCTAGAGTGCTTGTTGATATTGATCTGTTGTCCCCTCTTCCCGATTACCTCTTGGTTGAACGTCCAGACTTTGCTTTTGTAGCTGGTGTTGAATATGAATGGCTCCCTCCATTTTGCTCTCACTGTAAAATGATTGGGCATGAGCTTGCTCAGTGCCGGGCGATCCATGATCAGGGTCGTCCTAGGTCTCAAAATAAACCTTCTGATGAACGGGAACATGGGAGGACTGTGGTTCCTAAACAACGTAAAGAGTATCGGAAGAAAGATCCGCAGCCGAAACTCGTGGAAAACCCCATGGAGAAATTGACAGTTAATGCTCCTAGTGGGGCTAAGGCAGGGTCACCCTTGAGTCACCTTGCTTTTGATAAAATAGGTGGTGTGGAGGATGATTTCACAGATATGCCTCCTCTCGAGGATGCCTCGAATAATGATAGGTCCTCACCTAGGCAGGGGTTGTCCACTTCCACTTTGGATTTCCCAGAACCAGGGATGCTAAGGAATTCACCTGCTGTTATGCAAGCCAAGGGATCAAAGTCACATTCAGTTACGACTCTTATTGATGATCATCATGTGGAGGCTTCTGCTCCTATAGCTGTATCTTTGCGTCCTACCTCTCCTCAGAGGGCTAAATCACATGCAGATGCACCAATTAAGACTCCTATTGATAGTCGTAATGTGGAGGTCTCTGCTATTGTTACTGTACCTTCTTCGTCGCCTCCTACCTCCTCTTGGAAGGCTAAATCTCTTGGAGATGATGTTAAAGCACTATCATTGGTCTTGCAAAATCATTTTTCCTCTCTTGATGGTTTGGAAACTACTGATGTGGGAGGTGATTCTTATATTGGTGCGTCAACTATTCCGACTGCCATTGTTGAAATTAATTCGGATCATATCACTGTTGAAAATCAGGTGGTTTCAAAATTTTGGGTTAATCCTAATGCGATGGAGGAGGATGCCAGTGATACTGGAGAGGAAATAGTTCACACTAAAAGAAAACCAAGGAGACCACCTAAGGGGACTGGTAAATCCAAAAAATTTGCTAAGGCAGTTCTCACTACATCGTCACAATGAAGGTCTCTTCATTTTTCTGGAATGTTAGAGGATTGGGAAACCACAAAACTGTGGAGATGTTGATTAGTTTACTTAAAATACATAAACCCCTCCTAGTTTTTCTTGCTGAACCCATGGTGCCGTACACTAATGCTTTCGACGTTCTTTTCAAATCTATTAATATGGATTTGGTGGCTACATCACCTATTGTTAATAAAGCTGCTAAGCTTTGGTGTTTGTCAGTTCCTAATCTTGTCCAAAATTTATCGATCAATGATCAGTTTATTTCGGTAACTTGTCTTCTGTATAATAAATGTTTTAGTTTTGCAGGTGTTTATGGTGCTAACACATACTTGGCTAGACGATTTTTGTGGAGGGACCTTAGTTCCTTCACAAGGCCTTGGTGTATTATGGGAGATTTTAATGTTGTGCTCTCTGCAGATGATTGTAAAGGGGGGGGGTGGTTCCTAATTAGGTTTCTTGTAATGAATTCCTTGATTGGATTAATACTAATGATCTTTCTTATATGCCTTTTGCTGGATCTTCTTATACTTGGTGTAATGGAAGGAGAGGGTTGCATAGAATTCATAGAAGACTGGATAGGGCTTTATGTAATGGAGAGTGTCTGGATGAATGAGATTCTTGTACTTATCAGGTTCTTGTTAAAAATTGTTCTGATCATTCTCCTATTCTTGCTAGTCTTACTAGTAATTCTTTGAGGAAGGTTAGCAATTTTCGTTTCTTTTCTATGTGGCTTCAGGACATTTCATGTTTGAAGCTTATTCATGATTCTTGGGCTAATAAGGTTGTTGGTTGTCCTATGTTTATTTTGCAACATAAGTTAAAAAGGCTAAAAATTGAGCTCCGAGACTGGAATAAAAATTCTTTTGGTAATGTTCACAATGCAGTTCTTCTTAAATAGGGTCTCCTCCTTGGTATTCAACAAAACTTAGAGACTGCTAATTTGTCTGATATTGATGGACTTCTCTGTCAAGAAAAGATTGCTAAGGAGGAACTTGATCATGCTCTTCACTGTCAATATTTGTTTTGGAAAGAAAGGGCTAAGATGTTATGGTTCAAAGATGGAGATCGAAATACTGCTTTTTTCCATGCTGTGGTCAAAAGGAGAAATAATTCTAGTGGGATTCATTGTCTAAGGATTGATAATGAGGTTACTGAGGATCCTAAACTCATTGAGGATCATATTTTGGACTTTTATAAAAATCTTTATGCTGAGTCTATTTCTAATGTTCCAGATACAAGTAGTATGGAGGATTTTATTGGTTGTTATATTCCTAAGATAGTTTCCTCTGAGGAGAATATGATGTTGATTAAATGTCCGGACTCTTTGGAAATCAAGATTGTTGTTTTTAGTCTTAATGGTAATAGTGCTCCTGGTCCTGATGGTTTTGGTGGAGTTTTTTATCATTCTTGCTGGGACATTATTGGGACAGATGTTTGCAATGCTGTTCAACAGTTTTTTAAACAAAATTGGGTTCTCTCTGGAATGAACAGTAATGTGGTATCTCTTATTCCTAAGATTCCGGGTGCTGATTCCATTAAAGATTACAGGCCAATTGTTGTTGCTAATTTCAAATTTAAGATTATTTCCAAGATATTGACGGATAGGCTTGCACTTGTGGCTGCTAGAATCATTTCCCCTAATCAATATGGGTTTGTGCAGGGTAGACAGATTCAGGATTGCATTGGTATTGCTTCTGAAGCTATTAACATTCTTTTTAAAAAGGTCAGAAGAGGTAATGTGGCTTACAAAGTTGATATTCATAAAGCCTTTGATACTCTGAGTTGGAAGTTCTTATTACTGATTTTGACACGCTTTGGTTTTCACCCCTCGTTTGTCGGTTGGATTAGTACCATTCTCCATTCAGTTATGCTATCTATCAGAATAAATGGCAGTTTGGTGGGTTTTTTTCCTTACAGTAGAGGTGTTAGACAAGGTGATCCTTTGTCTCCTTTACTTTTCTGTCTTGCAGAGGAAGTTCTTAGTAGAAGTATCTCTAAGCTTGTGAATGATAAGAAAATTTTACATATGACGTGTCCACAAGGTTATCTCACTCCCTCTCATATTTTATATGCCGATGACATATTTGCTTTTTGTAGAGGGGATATTAAGTCTCTTAGAAATTTGAGTATTTTTCTTAAAACATACGGTGATTTTTCTGGTCAATATGTTAATAACTCTAAAAGTAGTTTTTTCACCATGGATAATTCTGCAAGATTTGTCACCAAAATTCAACGTATTCTTTCCTGTAGTCATGGTTGTTTTCCATTCAATTATTTAGGAGTGCCTATCTTTGTTGGTGCTCCAAAGTGTCGATTTTTTCAACCTTTGGCTGATAAAGTCAAATTGAAGCTAGCATCTTGGAAAGGTAAATCTCTTAGCATGATGGGTCGGATTCAATTGGTCAATACAGTAATTACTGGATTTCTAGCTTATAGCTTTAATATGTATAAATAGCCTGTTTCACTTCTTAAGCAAGTTAAGCAGTGGTGTCGAAATTTTATTTGGATTGGTGATATTCTGAAAAAAGGCATCACTACCATTAATTGGGCGACGATTTGTTCCCCTCTTGAGAATGGAGGTTTGAAGATTATTAACCTTCAGCATGAAAATTATGCGTATCTCCTTAAGCTTGCTTGGAACTTTGCTTATAGCAACAAACCTTGGTCTTTGCTCTTGAAAGCCAGGATTCTTAAATCAAAATACGAGTTTAAAATGGTTTATAGATCTTCATCTCTTTGGCCTAGAATTAAGCAGTTTTATTCTACTATACTTGATTATACTTCTTGGACTGTTGTTGGACTGTTGGTACAAGTTCTTTTATTAATTTCTGAAATGATAAATGGTGTTCTACTACTTCTTTAGCAAATATTGCAGGGTTATCTGATGGTGCTAGCATTCCAGATACAGTCTCTCAGTTTTGGACAGGTTGTGATTGGAATATTCCTTTATCTTTATAGCAGATGCCTCATTTTTTTAACCATATCATGGTTAGGGAGGAGCAAGATATTCCTAATTGGACTCTAGATGAATCTGGTCGTTTCACTCTTAAATCGGCTAGGACTTTTTTCTTGGAACTAAGAGTTCCTAGTAGTTGGGGTAAATTCATTTGGTCTTCATCTATTCCGCCCTCCAAAACTCTAGTACTCTGGAAGGTTTTTCATGGGCGGCTTCCTACAGATCTACATATTCAGAATAAAGGTTTGCATATATGTTCTATGTGTACGCTTTGTGAAAAGCACGAAGAATCTATTCAGCATTTATTTTTTGAATGTTCTATTACGGTGCATATTTGGAGTTGGGTTCGGCAGATTTTTGTTACTTCTCATTTCTCTAATAAGGATGATCTTCTTTCTTTTATTAAGAGTGATGGTAGTCCTTTGGTGAAATTGATTAAGCTTGTTGTGATAACTTTTTCTATTTGGATGATATGGCGTATGAGGAATTTTGCTAGATTTCAGGAAAAGATTGAGGTTTCTACGGCTATTTCGGTAATTAAAGATTTAACTTGTCTAGTGGGAAATTCTTCTAAAGCTTCAATGAAGAATGATATGTTGGATTTCAACGTGATTAAATTTTTTGGTATTAATACTCGTAATGGTAAAGTTCTCCGTCCTCTTCCTGTTAGATGGGAGTTTCCTTCACCAGGCTGGGTTAAAATTAATACTGATGGGGCTGCTAGGGGGTATCCTGGTCTTACTACTTGTGGAGGTATTTTCCGAGGGAGTATGGAGGAATTTATTGGTGCTTTCTCTGCATTTCTTGATGTTCAAACTGCTATTGTTGCTGAGTTTTATGGTGTTATATATGTTATGGAGGAAGCTCAAAAGATGGGGCTTACTAATGTCTGGCTGGAATGTGATTCTTCTTTGATTTGTGCTGCATTTTCTGATAGGACTAATGTTCCGTGGTTGATTCGTAATCGATGGAATACTTGTCTTAATTACTATGGGAAAATCAGGTTTAGGAGGATTACTCATATCTTTCGTGAAGGGAATGCGTGTGCTGATAAGTTGGCTAATTTAGGATTTATTCATAGAGAATCATTTCATTGGTATAATAGACTTCCATCTAGTTTGTTATTAGAATTCTTTATGAATAGGTATGGTCTGCCTATGTATCGTTTTTGTTAACATATGGGTTTTGGTCTAGTCCCCCCATATCTTTGTATTTTCTTTCTTTTTTCATTTTTTTAATAATACTTTTTTCATGTAATGGCAGATGATTGTTGTTACTTGAGGTGTTAGCCTAGCTAAGATGTCAGGTTGCATAGTAATGCCTACCATGAAAGCTTATATAAAAAAAAAAAATACCTTTCTACTATTGAAAGAAAGAAGAAAAGAATATTAAGTAGCATGTTCATGACTTCCTCATAAAGCTTGAACATTGAAGGGCATTGAAAAATTAAGGTTATAGACCACAATCTATTCAAGAAGAAAAATTGATGCCGCTACAAAATCAATTCAAATAATACTATTGTGGTCCCTTGATGAAATTAACTAGAAAACCAATGAGTTGGGAGTTAATACTAAATGCAACTATCCAATTAAATACATAGACATATGTGTGGTGACAATGCTACTATTCAATTAGAATTGAAAGAAAAAAAATTGTACAAGATTTAATATAACCGTAGAAATTTTTTTTTTTTATAAAAACTTTTATCATATAACTTGATATCTCAACTAGACTGATACATCCAACAGGATACAATTCTTTTATGAATTGTCAATTTTATTTTATTTTTTACAAAATTACATGTTTTATATGTAAGACAATTAAATAAAATTGTTACAAACTACTTTTGTTCTAGATTTTCTTGAATTTATTAAGAGACTAATTTCACTCTAAACAATAATTTGTTTGATGAAAATTTACAATTTTGTGAGTCTTGAGTACATTTCTTTGTATAAATCTTTTGTGGGAGACAACTTTGCTGATAAAAGTATCATAAACAAGAAAAATCTCTTTCTAACTATTTAAGAGAGTAATTTGACATTAATGGCTATGTTCTAAGTGGTTATGAAGAGTACATTGTGCATGGGCTTTTTGATGATAAGAAAATAAAGAGGAAGTTGAAGCAATTGGTGAAGGTACAAAATTATGGGTAGGTGGACCACAATCTTGCTTTAGTTCATAGCTTGATGATTATGAGGATCATGAGGACCATATGAAACGTTGTGGACCCAAATTTGAGGACCATGTGTGCCCTAGCTTAAGCCCAAAATCGATGCATTGACTAGGACAAGACAAAATGAATCCAAAGACCTTCAAAAATCTGTAGAAGCCGCATGCTAAAAAGTTTCAATCTTCCCTATGTCAAACATTTTGGTCATAATTGCATGCATAAACATAGTCTTCAACAAATCCAACACCCCAATCATCTTCTAGATTCCTTCCTATGGTTAGCTTAGCATGAAACAAAGCAAAATGAAGAATTCAAAATTGGATCTTGTCTTCTTCTTTTTTCTTTTCTCTGTCCTCTCCTTTTTTTGCTCATGACATCTCATGGTCGTTTCAACAGGTTATAGAAATAAACAAGGAATGTAATCATCATTATAACTAGAATGTAGTTTCAATCCACTTTAATTTTAATTTAGCATCCCATAACATAAATAAATTGTGAAAAAATGTTCACAATATCTTATAAATGAATAATATATTAATTCATAATATAAATATTTTTTTATAAAACTTTATGTTAGTCATCACTTCCATGAAAAAATATTATTAAAAAAATATAAATAATTGTAAATACTAGACCAAGGTCTATATATAAGAAAAAACTTTAAATATAAATAATTCAGAACTTATGATTTGAACACCTTTAAAGAAACTTAAGAGAAATTACGGAACAAATAAAAGAACGAGACAAACACTTATGAAAATCTAAAAAAAAATTATACAAAATATAAATACTTTTCATTATCATTTTATAACAATGATTATATGTTAATTGATTAGTTAAGGAAACAAACAACTTTATAGGATAATGCAATTTCATATCTTTTATTGAAATAGTTTTAATGTATGGTATCTCTTTAGTTTTAGAATTTAATATATATTTAGGGCTAAATAGTTATGATAGTATTTAAATATTCTTTATTTCTTAATAATATTTTAATTTTTTGGGCTTTATTTAATTTTTTTAATTATACAAAAACTCTATAAAAAGAGAAAATGAGTGAAAAGAAAAAACACAATATAACTTGATATTTTTTATTTACTTATGATCTAATAGCATTTTTTTTCAGAAACAAGTAGAAAAATGACTTTTTGTTAATTTTGATATGTAAATCGCGATTATCTTTTTTTTTCAAATGTATAAAAAATGATAACATATTTGTTATAAATAAATAACATGTGTATTATGTTATGATTTAATTGTAAATCAATTTCCAATAGTATATATCAGGCTTATTGATTTTTATAATAATACTTTAAAAACTATATTATTGTTTTTTTAAATTTCTTAGTAGCATAAATTTTCTACAAGGACAATACATATTTATTAAAATGTTTTACCACTTCCTAATAACTTCAAGAAAAAAAAAGTGTTATTTTTTGAATATTTAAGAAAATACTTATTTATGTCATAGGATTCGAAAATAAAAGATGGTCAGCACAATGAGGCTTTGGAGATGGGGATTTAGGAATGAGTCGACACCATTAATCAAGATTGCCATTTTTCATGTACCTATTTGGAATATTCAATTAATAATTCTTATCAATTGAAATAAATTTTTACCTAACCACTTTATTTGTAGTACTTTTGTTTTTTTTCTTATGTATATATATATATATATATATATATATATATATATATATATATATATATATATATGTATATATTTATATATTTCCGTTCGACCATCCAATGAATCAAAATTTCCAATGAAAATTCATCATTAACAAAGTTTATAAATATTTCATACTACTTACTAGTATAATTACAACAAAAATATACTAAGATATTTGTTCTTTGATGTAAGAAAAACATTAAAGAGGAATTAGAGACATGACATAAACAATTTGATAGAGAGGGGACATAGGTAGCCGAAACAAGGAAGTTGGGGATAAGAACTGAATGACAGTGGACCCAAGAAAGAAAGAACTGATGAGGTGGCTAAAATCTTGGGAAAACTTAACTCAGGTAACTTTGTTCATGAAAACTGCAGAGAGGACACAGAAACATTGTCAACTCCAGAAAAGAAAAAGCTGTGCAATCAAACTGTGAGAGGAGGCAGAGAGAGAAAGAGATCAAGAAAAAGGAAAAATGGGCTTTGAAATTTGAACATCTGAGAGAGAGAGAGTGTGTGTTTGTGCAATGGAGAGAAGAGAAAAAGGTGTGGAGGGAGAGGACAAAAGGGGTGGATTAATGGTGGAAAAGTTGAGGGAAGGGGTGTTGGTGAGGAAAAAGGGAGGGCCTAGTACTCCACCACCCACATGGAGACTTGAGCTTCCATCTCTGTACAATGGCAGTGACAAGGTTCAAGAGTTTCTCAACTTTCCCACTTGTTCTACTCTTTCCGCTAGAAAGCTATGTGCCAACCTCTGGGAAGTTCTGCCCCACCAACAACAACACACCCCACCTGTCAAAATGAACAAGCTTGGCACCAACCTCAGCCGCCGCCGCCGTAACCTCCGCCGTCTCCACCACCCTAAGGACACAGGTTCTGAAGTGAACAACGCCCGATTGGCTGAGCCTCCAGACACCCCTTCTCGTTCTGATCAGGTTTTGTCTCAATTTATGCGAATGCTCATTTTTTTTCCTTGCAAAAAAGAAAGGAAAAATTGTCAATTCTTTCCTATTTAACTGCTTGTTTTGCACTTTTGAGTTCTACCTACTTATATATATATTATGAAAAGTTTTTTTTTTTTGTTTCCCATGTATGATTTGCTTTGTGCTAGTTCAGAAGTGGTGTCTTGAGGAATTTCTACCCTTGTCTTTTGTTGTTTATTGCTGGCTTTAACTTCACCACCTCTTGTGGTTGAACAAGATCTTGCCCTCTTGGGAATCTGATTTGGTGGGTAGGGTGTCCCATCTGTTCCACATGGTTCCATTAGACACATACATGTGCCTAACTTTTTTCTTTGAAGTATTATTTTACTAAATTTCCCCCCATCATTTTGTTAAGTTCCTTTCTTAATGGCTTAGAAAGGGAAATTTCAGTTAAAATTTGGTACTGGGTTTGGTTTCTGACTTTTTGTGTACGTTCAAGCAAGTGGATTATTTTTCTAAATCTTTTTCCATAAATCAACACATTGTTGTCGTAGATGGGCAATTTCTTAGTGAAGTTAGGGTAGATCATAAACTAACTAGAAGCTTTTCATGAAGAGGGTTAATTGCATTCCTCCGTTCTTCAGTTGGCTAGGATATGGTAATGAAATTTCTTTCACTGAGATCTCTTCTACTCCTATGGTTGACATTGTTCTCATGAGTTCTGTTATCAAAACTACAATATAGTAAGTAGTTTAAGAAGAAACTTTACTGCTTTTAGCTGCATAATAAGTAGCTATATCATGCCACTGAAGAAGTGAGAAAAATAGAGAGTTTTAAATAATTCTTTCAATCCCTGAAGTAAAAATTTACTGGTCAGCATTTTGGGTACTGTTTTTTATGGAGAAGTAATGGTATAGTGTTTCGTATTGAAATGCTAATAGTCACCCTGTGCCTTATTGCAGCCAGCATCGTCTAGTAGCTCAAGATCTGTTGCAGCATCATTTGTTCGACACCGTACATCAGTAAGAAATGGCTGTGCTTTACAGCCTGTATCCCCTGCTTGTTACAGTAGCTCAGAGGAAGTAAGCATATTTTTATCCAATTCAATCTTGAGCAGTTCAGTGCTATGTTTTCATTGTTCTAATAAAGTTTTAATTATGACATGGGACGAGTTTTGCACTTTGTAGCTTTTAATATATTTCCATAGATGAGTTTCTAAATGATAAGGGTACTGACTTTATCCTTTTAGTTTCTTCAGTCATAATTGTTTTTTTTAATTTTTATGAGAACATTGTTTCTTAATTCTGGGGTGTTAGCTCAGTTGTATAGGAACAATATTTCTTGTGATTATCGTGTGAAGCATTTTGCCTAAGAACAAAATTTGTAAAATCTAGTAGTAACAAAGCAGGAAACAATACTTCATATAATAGGAGACATTCTGGTTGTAGGTGTATGTCAATACTGTATTATGGACTAATCGAGGTTGATTCTGCATGATTTGAAATTCTTTTCAAACCATCATTAAAGGAAAAAGTCAATAACAAAAACAGTAAGTTTTTGCCTTATCTGTTTTTGCTCTTTAGGTCATTATGTAGTTTGTTCATGCATTCCTCATTTTTTCTATCTTGATTTTTTACCATTCTTCCAGCTTTTGTTTAACTTGAAAATTTATGGGATTCAGTGATGGATTTCTAGACAGATAATCTTCAACAACAGTTTCTGTTTAATTTGAAACGAGACTGATAAATCACTCTGTTGACGAATTCTTAGTTTAATTTTGAAGCATTAAGTTGATTTAGCTTGAACTTCATACCCTGATTTATAAGTCATGATGTGTACATTTACACATCTCTTGAAGAACAATGCCTATTGACTATTTATTTTTTTATCCTTTGAGATGGTAAAAGATGATGCAAATGCTATTTGCTTAAAACAGGTGGCATCATATGCATGTGCAGGAACCCCCAAAAGCTCAGTAGACTTCAAAGGTAGGAATGAAGAGTCAAGCTCCAACCTTAAAACGTCCACAGAATTACTTAAGGTACTCAACCGTATTTGGAGCCTTGAAGAACAGCAGGCATCAAACATGTCTGTGGTGAAAACTTTGAAAAGTGAACTAGACTGCTCTCAGGCACGGATAAAGGAGTTAACACGAGATAAGCAGAAGAATAGGCAGGAAATGCAGAACTTAATAAAGCAACTGACAGTGGACAAACTTATTAGGAAGAACAAAGAACATGGTAGAATTAAAGCTGCAGTTCAATCAGTAAAGGAAGAGCTAGAAGATGAGAGGAGGTTACGGAAGCATTCTGAAAACCTGCATCGGAAGCTGGCTAGGGAGCTTTCTGAAGTGAAGTCAACCTTCTCTGGTTGCTTGAGAAATCTTGAAAGAGAGAGAAAAGCCCGGATCCTTTTGGAGAATCTGTCTGACGAGTTTGCCAAAGGAATTCGAGATTATGAACAAGAGGTACATTCTCTTAGGAGGAGTTCTGAGAAGGGTCAGGTTCTTGTTAAAGGGAAGAATAATAGCCTTGATAGGCTAATACTTCATATTTCAGAAGCTTGGCTTGATGAGCGCATGCAGATGAAGTTGGCTCAATCGGACAGTGATCTCATAGAGAGAAATTCAATTGTAGACAAGTTAGGTTTTGATATTGAAACCTTCCTTCATGCCAGAAGATCAGTTGATTTGAAAAAATATGGTTACTCCACCCCAAAGGAGCTTATGGAAATTCACCCTTGTGAGCATTCATTGGATTCCTTCCCACTAAAAGAGGCTGGAAGTGCACCTCAAAATATGGGTCAGGAAGATTCCATTGACACTGACTTTTTTGAGCCAAAAAGGGCTAATGGTGAAGGACTCCACAAATTCAGTTCAAGCCAGCAAGCAAACATGGACAGGAACATGTCATATGATACTGAGAGGTTTTTTGTGCATAGGAAATCAAGTGAAATGGGAGAAGAAAACACGGCTCTACTAAATGAAGAGGCCAAACATGATTCACAAGAGAGTGATAGACCCTGGATCCTGAGAATGAACTCAAGTCACAGGCCAGATATTCTGGTTGGGAACAGTTCCTTGTCATCAGAGGGTGATAAGATTTATCCTGAGAGTATTTGCAAGGAAGACTATTGTGTCCACTCTGCAGTTACTGCTAATGGTACTAGTCCTGGAAAACTGTGGAAATCTAAGTTTTCTGTTTCAGATTTGGACAAGTCTGAATGTTCTTCTACCAAACTGCCAGAGGGAGTAAAGGAAAACACATTGATGGCAAAACTCCTCGAGGCAAGATTAGAGGCACAGAAATCTCGCTGTAGAGCCAGCAAAAGCAGTTCTTGATCAACTAGAAAAGTTAATAATGTGAAAATGGGAATATGAAACAGTTGAAATCTAGTAGCCATCTTGTATCTTGAATCTTTAGCTATGTACATGGTTGGATGAAAATCAGTGTTGCATCCATTATCTGTAAAAGATAAAAGATATTTGATCTCACTATGCCTACCAAGTGCTGGGTAAGTACTACTACTGATTCGGAATATGTTGAACTGAACTTATTTTCCAAAATTCTGCTACATTAGCCCAGAATGATGATGACATTGAATAACAGTCCTATGTGTTCAAAATCAGAGATTATAACTCTGATTTAGTCTTTTTTTTTTCCGCGTTGTTTGGAGGATGAAAAGTGAGGAAATGAAAAAAATAATTGCAAAGTGAAGTTATTTGAATTGAGTGAAAATGAGTAGAAATTGATGTAATTTTGTTATTTAATACTATAATAATAAAAAACTATTCATAATTGATTATAGGTACTCTAATCTATTATGAGTGCATATAACACTTCAAAATACTTCAATTTTTGTCAACATAATAGATTATGATGCATCTTCATCTAAAAGTTACATAACTATCTGGCTTTTCTCTTTTTTTTCCACCTTTTTTGTGAAGAAAAAAAAATTAATCCACCCATTCTCATAAACCACTTTCCATTTGTGCAAATTAACTGGTATATACACATCTCATAGACTCAAATTTTCTCAAACAGTCGCTTAAAGTTTAATTGTAGAATTTCTTAACACCTCTTAACACTAACGTCTAATATAATCGGACCATTTAATGACAAAAGTCATGGTATAAAAAGTCGAATAAGGAAGTAAGAGAAAGAATTCTAGAGAGAGGAATGAACAGAAATTCTTATTAAAAAAACAGAGAGAATGAAAAGTTTTTTAAAAAAAAATAAGGAAAACATTTATAGAACTAAAAAGAAAGCAAATATAACAACAAACTAACTACAATTAATTACATACTAAAACTAATTAATAGCTAACCAATAAAAGAATAACAACAAACTCTAATGCTACCTTCAAAATTTGAAAATAAGAATTTAGAAAGGATTATAAGCTAAAAGTTTTGTCAAGACATGGATAATTTGTTCTTTTGAGATGATATGCATTAGATGAAGAAAGTCACATTTAACTTTGTCTAAAGCATACTTCCATTGATCGAGACAAATGTTTTGGTAGACCTTGCTACTTCTAAAACCAAAAAAAATTGAGTTGTCCAAGATTTTTGATGCCAAACTCTTTATGAAGAATTTGTCATCTAAATCCTCACCAACAAGCACCACCAAATCATTAACATATGTAAGAATAAGTGTGAAGCCTTTAATGGTTTTCTTTGTGAATAATGAATAGTCAACTTTGGATTTAGAATATTCTAATGAAATTGGAACCTCAATTAATTCAACATTCCATTGTCTGCTAACATATCGAAGTGCATAAATGGACTTAGTGAGTTTGCAAACTAGTATTCTCATCTTTCAATTCAAGACCAGATGGGAGTTACATATATACTTTCTCATTAAAGTGGTCATGTAAGTAAAGAATATTACCTGCAGGATGTTTTACCTTGAAAGCTCACATGCATTTAATGAGCCTTTTCTAGGAGAAAGAGAGGTCATAATCGAAGTCTACTTTTTATCCAGAGGATGTAGTTCAACATTAATTGAATCTTCCAAACTACCATGTTGAATAGCTTCTCAAATGTTTTTAGTTCAGATACATAAGAAATAACAAAAATGGATAATAATAATCCTTCGAAATAGGAAGAAACTCTTCTTTCTCTATGAGAATGTCCCAACAATATAATGTTTATTATCATCTTGTTGTGTTTGATTGTTATTAAGATCCACATTTACATCAAAATTTGAAATTATTATTATTTAATTCTTCAATATGTGTAAAAGCAAGTTTATTATTTTGAAAAGTATACTACTCATTACGACTCTTCAAAAATATGATAACACAGTCACTTTCTCTGTAAACTTTTATGGTTGGTATCAATTTGCAATGGGTTGGCATAAGTGCAACTCGGATTAACTTGAAAGTTTTCAGTTCTTACCACAATCCTTTCAGTCAAGGAAAATAGATAGTAACCAACAATTCTTTTTATCTTTAAGCTATAGATTGTTTCTCCTAGTTATGATATTCTAAATACATCTCCATGACAATACCTATCTCATTGGTCATCCCATAAATGTTTTGGTGTATTAGTCCAAAGAACACTATATTAATTGTTGTATTTTTTGCATGCACGTGGCAATGCATCACCAACATTTGGTTTTGGCAAATAACCATCTATAAACTCTAATTTGTTCTTTAATGTTAGAGCCATGTCGAAACTTGGTAAAACAAAAAGAAAACCAACCACTTAATCTTGATCTCAACAACCAAATCTTCTATCTTCTAACAAGGTAGGATGCGAGTATGAAGGGACGAACGCACATGCATGCACGCGGAAACTACACACACAATCACGAATCATCTGCAGAAAATAAAGAACAACATAAGAATTTAACGTGGTTCGGTTGCCAACTGCAACCTACATCCACACGGGCAACTATTAGGTTTATTTCTATTCTGTTGCACACCAATTACAAGTACAATGATCTCTTTAAATAGAGATAAATAGAGATAATAAGGGGGACACAATGATTAAGCCCAATCACTAAAACATAGTGTCTACTCAGCCCAACCCAATTGATCCTAACAATCTCCCAGTTGAAGTCACGGAACAATGTTCATCTGCGCTTCAACTGTGTATATGTACTTCTATAATCTATCACCGGAACTCAATGTTCCACCACTAGTTGCCACCAGCCTTCTTGATCATCTTGAAGGCTTCACAGAAACTCCCTTGAGTTTCAATACGTTCGTCATGGCTGAAACTGCCACTGACCCGTCCTCTGTTCCTACCGGCTCCCACTTACACGAACTGCCAGATCCTGGAACATCCTGAGAACAAACACTCTCCATACTCAACAAGAAATTTTCTGGAGATGTTTCAACAGCTGGAATACTGGTTCTCCTAACCCACTGTCTTCTGGGCACCTTAGCTGAAGTACTACCCGTGCTCCCACTGCCACAAGTACCTCTGACTGGTCTACCTGAACCTCTCCATGCTCGTTCATCCTGAATCTGACTTGTGGCTCTGGATTTCTTCCTTGCAAAGACAACCCTCTTCTGCCCACGAGATTCTGTGAACCGGACTTTGTTTATCTTCTGAATTGGGACGGTCCCTCCCTCAGACGGTAATTCGCCTTCCACTGCCCATTTCCGAACTTCACATTATGTCCCTGTTCGTCCAACTGCCTAACAGAAATCAAACTTTTCGTCAAGCTTGGAACAACTCTGACATCCTTCAAAGTCCAGAAACCGACTGGCGTCTTCAACACTATGTAACCCATGCCCGTAACATCAAGAGTTCTATCGTCTGCTAGTCTTACCTTTCCAAAGTCTCCAATAATCAGATTCTGCAATGCTTCACTACTGTGGATAGCATGAAATGAAGAACCAGAATCCATGACCCAAGAATCCACACTGCTATCCGCGCAACAGACTAAGAGGTCCTCGTCCGCGGAGTATTCTGCAATTCGTTTGGGCATTGATTCCTGAAATGCCCCAACTCCTTGCAGTTCCAACATGTTACCTTCGAGCAATCTCGAGTCTTTGACTGACTCCTTCTGTTCTTGCTCCCACTACCTCTACTATTTTTTCTACCTCTGATGACATTTAGCGAGTCACCCAAAGATTCCCCGAAACTCCTTCTTCTGACATCTTCGCCAAGAACGAGATCACGAATCTTCTCAAAAGTGAATCCATCAGGCCCTGCTGAACTGGTAACCGCTGTAACCGTTCCGGACCAACTGTCAGGCAAAGATTATAGCAGTAGTAAAGCTTGAATTTTATCATCGAACTTAATGCCCACTGACGTAAGTCTGGCTAAGATCGAATTCATATTGTTAATATGCTCAGTAACTGGACTGTCTTCCTTCATCCTTGTGTTCACCAGTTCTCTAATCAGAAATACCTTGTTAGCAGCAGATGACTTCTCGTACATATTGGACAAAGCTTCCATGATCCCTTTTGCTGTATTCACCTTCAGAATATTGTACGCAACATTCTTGGTCAACGAGAGTCGGATAACGGACATAGCTTTCCGATCCAAACCTTGTTTCAGTCATCTTTTCAGGCTTCTCACCAAAAACCACATCCAAATCTTTTTGAACTAGCAAATCCTCGATTTGCATTTTCCACTAACTGAAATCTGTACCATCGAATTTTTCAATTCGGAACCTTCCGTCTTCTGCCATCTCACTGCACCTCCGTGCCGTCTCACTCACCGCAAGCACCTGTACCTATTCACCGTGAAAACGCGACCCGTCGCCGCCCCTGCGAAACCCTAACTTTGGGATGCCGCTGCTGCCCCTGCAAAACCCTAGCTTTGGGACGCCACTGCAACCTCTGCAAAACCCTAGCTTTGGGACGCCGCTACAACCCTTGCAAAACCCTAGCTTTGGGACGCCGCTGCAGTCCCTGCAAAACCCTAGCTTTGGGACGCCGCTGCAGCCCCTGCAAAACCCTAACTTTGGTATGCCGCTGCCGCTTCTGCGAAACGCTAGTTTTGGGACGCTGCTACCGCTTCTGCGAAACCCTAGCCGCAATTTTCACGTCTCGTTGAATAATTTCTGCTGATCGGATCTCTAGTGTGTAAATGAACCTGGCTCTGATACCACTTGAAGGGACGAATGCACATGCACGCACGCGGAAACTACACACAATCACGAATCATCTGCATAAAATAAAGAACAACATAAGAATTTAACGTGGTTCGGTTGCCAACTGCAACCTACATCCACACGGGCAACTATTAGGTTTATTTCTATTCTGTTGCACACCAATTACAAGTACAATGATCTCTTTGAATAGAGATAATAAAGGGGACACAATGATTAAGCCCAATCACTAAAACATAGTGTCTACCCAGCCCAACCCAATTGATCCTGGCTTCATACCCAACAGAGTAGTCTTTGAAAGTTTGTTTCTTTTGAAGGTTTGTTTCTTTAGATCATATGAGATCTTATTAAGATTTTATGTAGGTATTTTTGTGGGATTCGTGTAGCTTTTTGTACAAAATTTAAAATATCCCTTAAATATTTTTATTTATTGATTTTTTTATTTGTTAAAAAAAAATGTCTTCTATCTTATCGAGTATGATATATGCAGCAAAGTCTCAAGGAAAGGAACTTTGATATATAATACAAAAAATAGAATAAGAAAATAAGAAAAAGAATATGGTAAATGAATGGAAGTTCTTATTACATCAAAACATAAAAAAAGGAAAAGTTAAAAAAAAAATAAGACAAACTATTTATAGAACTAAAAGGAAAACAAAAAATTAACAACTAAGTTAATGTAATTAGCAACAGAGAGACTAACTGAAACGAATTAACTAACACAAAACAAATAACTAACATCAAACTTCAATAGAAAGCACATATTGTAACATTTAGCCATATCAGCAGGCTCATTAAAAACTACGGTCTAACATGTCCTGACTTTTGGCTCCTTTGCACAACCTCTGTTCTGAACCTCTTTCTCTTCGTCTCATGTGCTTCTTGTTTATGGTGCTGGAATCCATCTTCAAAAAGAAGTTGTGGTTATTTGTTAAGGGTGCCATGTCTGCTGACTGCTAAGTGGTTACTACTGAAACTACCACCCAAATGCTTCTTACAGATTCCCATGTCTCTCCTCTTCTTAAACTTCTCTCTTTCTGTCTTTTGCTCTAATCCATTATGCTCTCTTATCTTTGATGTATTGTTTATCACTTCTTTATCAAATTTTTCTGCTAAAGTTCCTTTACTTAATTGTCTTTTTAGGGTGTAAATAGCGTTGGTTATTCTCTCAAAATTATTATTAAATATTTATATAAACAACCCAGAAATCTCAATTCAAAATCAAAAACATCTAATTGAACTAGTGCTTAGCATAATCAAGAGGAGGGTTTGACTTCTTAAGTGAGAAAGATTATTTGAAAGCTTCAATCTATGCTTGAGATTTGACATAATCTCCCTTGTTCTCTTCCAAGCACTTTGTCAAAGCCTCACCATCACATGCTGAATGTTATTTCCTCACATTAATGCTATCACCAATCTTTTGAATTACAAGGTTCAATTGAGAATAAAAAGGTTCTGTATTTTATTTCAAATATAAACTAATTCAATATATAGTCGGAAAGGAAAAAGTTATCTTTCATCAAAACAACATAGCAAGTTTTAAGCAGAATGAAAACAGCACAGTTTCTAAACATGATGAAAACGAAAAAGGTTCACATTCATTAAAAAAATAGAAGAACAATGAACCTTACAGTACCAAGAAAAGAACAGCAAAAGGTATGCAGTTCAGAACCTAGTATAAGGAGATGAATAGATGTGTGGTGATAAAAGTTCATGCACAAAAGAAGCCTTCCTTTCAGGAGCTTGAATGGTGAAATAGTAGACCATTGTATTGTAATCATTGGTATTCATAGTTGCGGCACAAACCTTTTGTATTTCAGTTAAATCCTTCATTTTCTTCATTTCTTTAAACACAACCATCATCTTCTCCATTTTTTCCTTTTTCTGCTTCCAATTATCATCTCTTGTGTTCTCATACATTTTTTCGTACCCTTTGATAGACTCTACAAATTTCTCAATCACAACGTCAATGTCTACGGATCTCTTCCTCTTTCTGTTCAAAGCGGGTATAAAACTTTTGCGAATTGAAGAAGTATCACTTCTAATATGAGGGAAGTAATGGTTTGTGACCTTATTATCGATCCATGGAGTTTGTTCTCGCCTCTTTGAATCCATTTCTTTCCAAATTCTTGTATTTTCTGCACATAATAATAGAAAAAAGAAAGAGCTATCATTTCAAAATTAACTTACCACACTGCATGTTTGTTTATTCATTCCATGTTTTACTTAATGTTATCATCTATACGTGTAAAATGACATAAACAACATGTAATAAAATTACATTAATTAGCCTATAAAAAAACATGATATAAACATTATAAGTAGTTTAGATTGAAAAACAGTATACCACCTAGTTTTCATTACACATTTTCAAAATTTTACAGAGGAAATAGAAAAAACATGAAATGAAAATAAATAATATTTTTTCATTGATTCTTACACAAACTTTCTTGAAAACTGAAAATAAAAACAAAGGGACATTTTTATAATTAAATTGAAAATATAAAAAACATTTTTTTTCTAGATCAAACTACCTCAATATTCCAAAATATATAACTGTAAAATTATGATCATGTACAACGTAATATGAAACTGGTCCTTTATTTACTAATTCGCAAAAATAATTGGCACATATACAACAAAAAATCGCCCAAGGATTGGACTAAACATAAACTAAACAGACATAAATTAAAAGTAACATCATAAATACACACAATATATTTTGTATAAAATACTACCCCTATATACGTCAAAATAAAGATGTATATTCTAACTAAATTTTTCATGACATATTTTACCTCATTATTTAACATAATACTACCCAATGTTTTTGCAATTATTCACAGAAGGTTTGTTCTGTTACTTTTTCTTCTGTAATTTTTTTTCAATAATTTTAAGAATGTTAACACTTGTTTCAGATCACATTTCATGTCTATGTTTAGATCTGCGAAAGAACATTAGAACAAAATTTCTTAGTTACAATTTGACTAACTAATTTAATTTTTATTACTGTTTTCATGAGTTATGTTTGTAAGACTTACATTATGTTTTGTGGTATACAATTTTTTTTTAATGTTCAATGAGAAATATATTTTCAACTTTTTTTATAAGAGTTCAAATATGCTTAAAATATTTTTATTTATTTATTTTATTTTGATAAAAAAATGAGGTGTTAAAACACATAGCTCTGCAGTAAAAGATTACTGTAGGTGGGAGATCATAATTATTGTTTTAGAGATCCCGAAATCTGGATGTTATAGCATAAATTACAGAATCAAAATTTAAAATTTTGATACTTGCAATTAATAATATATTTTGTAGCCATCATACGACATATATTCCCATAAGATTATTTAATATGTATTTTCTTTTGTAGTTGGGTCATATCACACTTTTTCAAATCAAAGAATAAGACGATTTGAGCAAGAATATCTATGGTCTATAGAAAAATTAAAGAAGAAAAGAGAAAAAGAGTACCTATGAATCAGCGCAATATCATCGTTGTTGAAGGAGAAAAGATGAAAAACACAGACGAAGAGACGGTTTAGGACGCAGAAGAGCAAACTGAAGAATTGTAAAAACAAAAACTAGCTAGGGTTCGTAGAATTAAAAACAAAGGACAATTTTGTAATTTTAATATTATTTTATTTTTATTTTTATTTTACATAAAATTACTTTCATTCCCACACGAGCTAGAAGGAGGGATTATCTTTATATTTTTATGAGAGTTTAATTTATATACACAGTTAATGTAAAAAGCAGCTATTGCTCAAATAGTTTTTTCAATAGTTAATATAAAAACGAAAAATTTAATCATAAAAGAAATTTTATAATTTGATGAAAATGTGTTGACTTTTCCTTGAACAAGTCATATGTGTATTGTAAGTTAATATCTAGGATTTTTCAGTGCATATATTCTTCTTAGTTTCTTTTCCTTGAACAAATATTTTTGTTCCTATCACCTTGTTGAAAATACTAGATATTAACTTACAATACACATATGTTACTTAATAGATACAATTTAACTTGAATCTTAATTTAGGCAATCTAAACATTAAATAAAACTAGGATATTATGTTGATGCTGCTGTTATGTATCACTTGATCACACTATTAGCTGGAGAAGGTACAATCACCTAGATATGAAGGAAGATTTTGGAAGAATTAGTTGGGAGCAGCAAATGCTAGTGTGGTGAGTGTATATATTTGGTAGCAGAAGAAATTGTGTTATGTGAATCTGATGGGAAGGGTGCCTTTTGGTGTGAAGTTAGGCTCTCTACACAAACCAATGCTACTAAGGCTTGTGTCAAAGCTTTATAGCACAGCAAGGCCCTGTTGGTTATGCAGCAAGTTTTTGCTTTTTGTAATGCAGGGGACATGTAGGATTGGAGAAAAATAATGAGTGTTGTAGGGGTGGGTGATGCAGCAGGGAACCATCAAGTTAGTGGTATCAACGACGAGCCATATTTTCTCGGTATAGGGATACCAGTACCATTACAAATGTACTGAGAAGAAGAGTTGAAGTATTTAAGGGGAGGTGGAACTAGGAAGTGTGAGAAACGGGATAACTTTTATGACTATAATGTTTACAATCTTAGCTTCCTTTGCAACGTGTGTGGGGTTCAATATGGGCATTGAATTAATATCAAAACCTTTAGTTCATAGCTGATGTGTGTGGGGTATGTTATAGATGGGGAGAGGGAATCTTTTTGGCTATATTTTTCAGGCTTGTTGCCTGCAGGTTATATTGCCTCATCATAGGATGCTATGCAACACCTCTTTGTAATTAGGCATTAGTGAGCTATACAGTGTATTCAGTACAAGTTTGTTTTGTCTTTTGGTCTTAATAGTAAGATGGTAGGTTTTTGTATATGGGTTGGAACACCTTTTAAGTGTTCCTTTTATTTAATTAATTTTTTGTTGATAAAAAAAAAAGGATATTATGTTAAACATATATACAAGTACTTAATACATACAATACACATATGTTAGTTAATACATATGTTCTCGAACGAAATTGAAACAAAGAGAACTATTGGAATTCCTCTTCGATCGGTCGGTTGCAACTTCCTCTCCTTCTCTGTAAATAGGTGCTCTACTTTCCTTTCACTGCTCCACTCCTCGTCCTTGTAATCTTCGATCTCGGATATACCTGAAAAAGGCACTCCGACTTTCAAGTTAGTATTTTGGTATTCGACATTCGGTGGTCTGAGTTATTGTATGATGACGTACCTAATTCTGAGAATGTATGTCTATTTATATGATTATTATGAGCACTTTCTTATTGGTTGAACCAGATTAAGGAGTTGAATCATATTTTGAAGTATATTACCTAACTTTTTATTGTTGATTAATCTCGTTAATCATGTTTAAGCATAACCTCAATTATAGTCTTGATCTGTGTTCTGTCTAGATCGTACAGACCCTATCGGTACAACATAATACAATACACATATGTGTTAACACATATAGTGTTAAATTTCAATTTATTGAACAAATTATACAAAGTCAACAATTTTAAATTCTGTAAATCCAACTTCAAAACTAAAAAGACAACTCGTCATTCCATTCCAAGATTTTGATGTATAATGCACATTATTACAACCACTGTTGCACACATTTTATATTCATGCATTTGAAATCAAATTGTTCCTTCAAGACTCAAAGTTTAATAAGATTCATCAATTTCCAATTATTTACAACTTACTTCAATTTAATAAAAAAGTAAAATATAATTCTCCTACTAAGTTTCAAAGCTCAGTACAAAAATACTCTATTCCATCACACACAATTACCTATTAAAGCCAAAAACAACTAATGAACACTTAAATGACAATAACTTAGAAATAATTCATTTTAGTTTCAATTTAAACTCAAACAATTTCCAATAACTTAGCAATAATCCTTTTCAGTTTTAATTTAAACTTAAATAATCAATCTAAATTTAGCAACCCATTTTACTATGGGTTACTCGTGACAAACACTAAACTTGTAGACAAAAGCACTAAAATAAAACCAATTTTTTGCGGATAGGAAAGACTTAAGTGTTAACTGTATTGGCAAATGAGGATTACGATTAGGGTTCGTAATTAACTATATCAATTCAAAGTTAATTTGATAATTGCTTATTCAAATTTGATTCATGAATCTAATAAATTAATTTTGATAAAAAAATTAATTAAATTTTAACTATACATAATTCAATTTATTCGATTTGTTAAAAACAATTAAACTCAAAGTGCATTCATTTTTAGCCTCAACTAGGACCAAATAAACTAAGGTGACCCGAATATCCTTAGAGAAAGTACATGCCATTGAGATTTCTAATATAACAAGGCATTTCTCTGTCGTGTGGAATAAATTATAATTTTGGAAATACCATTACTAAGAATATTTTATTCTCATCTAATATATTTAGTAAATACTTGCTATTCTTTAGAATATATAAGTTTATTTAATTTAAATATATCTTTAATATATGTAAAATTACCGAGTTCAGACTAATTAATTGTTTACTTGTTGAATAAAAGGTTAAGTGACAATTTTAAATAACGCATACTAGTATCATGATGATAACTCGAAATTTTTTAAAATATATAAAATACAATTTGTTTATCTATCTTAAAATAAATGTTGAAGTAAAAATAATGATTTGAAATTATGAAGGGAACAAAATTAAAGAAAATATTTTATAGGGACTAAAACCAAAATCCATATACTTTTAATAAGAATTACATGAAATTATTTTAAATTTTATAGGAATGAAAAATAAAAAAATAAGGATTAAATTTGCTAATGTTACAAGGATTAAAAGTTGTGTAAGCAAATAATTTCCATCCCTATAAAAGTATAATATTCTCAATCCCAGTAAAAAAAGGCATCAAAACAATTTAAATAGTATAGATCTCTAAAAATATATATACATAATATAGATTCCTGAAAACAAATAATGCCAAAAAATATAGAGTATTAAACTTATTTTAAAAATTAATTTGCAAGATTCGAAAAAACATATTAACAGCCTTGGATGTGAATTGACATTGACAACAAGGAAATGAAGTTTCTGCTTTCTAAAATTATTTTCTATTGCTTATCCTTTCAAGGCAATACACATGGTGAGGTAGCCTTACATTAACCATCTCATTAATTTACACTAGATGTGAAAAAACTATTATAAGAGAAACTATTTCAAAATAAAAATAAAAATAAAAAATATCAAAAGGAAGGTATAATAAAGAAAGTAAATAATATTTCAATCAATTTTTGTTGAAAAGGTAATATTTAAAATTATAATTGTGTTCTAATGTAATTTGCATAAAAAATAATTTAATAATTGTTCATGCAATGAAAGAAAAGACTAATGACGCGTTTGTTTTGATGTATTTGGAAGAAGAAATATGTAAAAATAGAGTGATACAATTAAAAATATATATAATTTGTATGGATGAAGAAATAGAAGGAAAATGATGATGTGAATTTAACTTAAAAATATTTCTACCCTAGTGAAATGAAAATAGGAAAAATAGTCTAACAATTCCTTTAATAAAATTATATTGAATAAGCTTCACAAACACTGTAAACTATTAAAAAAACTTATTTGCTAAATAATATTATAAAGTGAAAGAAGTGATTGAACTAGCAAACACTAAATAAAAATTAGTTGAAAAATCTCGCTAAAAATAGTCTTAAAAACGAATTTCATTTTTAAAAATTTGAGTGTGCAAAAAAAAAAAAAAACTTATTTTCCAGGTTGAATTTCATTGGGAGATCATTATTTCACTGTATATATTAAAATCCGAAATTATTAATTAATCCACAATTTGTTTTAAGAAGACCATTCACATATTTTTAATTGCAGAAAAATCAATCTCTCTCTCAGTGTAAAAAGAAAAACTGGAAACAGCATAGTAGAAGTGTATAACAGAATTCTTCTAAATATGTAAACATAATTAATGCCAAATCTTCCAATCATTAATCATATGTTTGTATTCCCACACAAGAAAGCATCACCAAACTGATGCATCATCATACACTATGAACTGTAGATCCTAATCAGACGATTGAAAGGAAAAGATCACCAATCAGCTGGAATAACCTTTAAATTAAATTTAATGCAATGCTTCACCAATCCTTGAACATCAAGATCTTGTTTTGAGATTCTCTAATCAAATATTTAATCTTCAAATTCAATGGCCCAGATTGCACATAAAACCTAGGTCTTGGCCTATATAAACCCAATGTTGATGTCTCCAAGCATCACAGTCCCCTCCCAAGTTCTTTCTTAGTTTAAACATTCTAGGATTTGGAGTTGGAGCTCTCAGCACTCCAGTTCTGAAGGAGGTGATGGTAAACCCTAGCTGCTAATTCATGGTTACCTCTGGCTTCACACAAGGAAGCATATGTGAAAGTCATGGGTCTGCATGAATTTGGAGATGGGGTTACCCTGATCTTTCTGTATTGGAGTGAAGGGAGCTCCGAATTCTTTCATCATTGATCTTCTGTTATTTACCTTATACATGCCATCATTTTCCTTTTAAGTTTTGATGACACCATTTGTAAGTTTGGTTTGGTTTATCTTTTTATCTTTCTCTTATGACTGTATATTTTCATCTTCTATGAAGTGGCAGGTTAAGAAGATTGAAGATTGATCAGAGGCGAGGAAAGTTGCTTCCAGTTATTTTTGCAGTGAATCTGTGACTCGTCTCAACGCCACTACTCAACCTAGCCAGGTCCAAAAAGAAGTAAAGAAATGAAAAGCACGAGCCATCGACTGAAAAGAGAAATAAAAATAAACCAGAAAGAGACAAAAATCTGCGCAGAAGTTCTTTGAGGTTAACATGATATTCAATGTTTTTGGGAGGAAAGATGTCGAAATATTCTTGCCTTTAATATATTTATAGTCAAACTTTTGAATGAGTGGAATATTCGTTCAACAATTTTTTATTTTTATTCCGATTGATAATGATATTTAAGATTGATTTAAAGTTCTCCTCAAAATCAATAATCAGAATATTCTTGGTATACATGTGATTTGATGTTCGTTTGCACTATTTTATATATATATATATATATATATATATATATATATATATATATATATATATTAAATGTTAAAAATACACGAATTATTGATTTGACAAATACGTTGTCTCACGACTCTAAGTTTATTTATTATTTAAAGAAGTTCTAAGTAATAATAGTTAAATATTTTATTAAAATATACTAACTAATGAATTAGTCTAAAAGATAATTTCAGAAAAATTTCAAATTAAGATAAGGATATTTGTATTAAGATAATACAAATAGATCTTATATACAAGTTTGGATCAACTTTCTTATTATTTTTAAATGTGTTTATTTATTTTTTTGTAACGATCCTACACTAAAAACTTATTATTATTATTATTATTATTATTATTATAATAGAGAGATATTACTTATTAGTCCAGTTGCCTATAATTTTTTATTTATTTTTAATTTGATGCATTTTTTATTAGCAAAATATATTTTATAACAAAATGAAAACACTTAGTTCGAGTCCTTTTAAATATGTACATATCCAAATTTTATTTCTAATTTTTTCTTATACCCTTTTCAAGTCCTTCAGAGAATGTTACAAGCCTATTCTATCACTTTAAGCAAAAAGCAGTTTTTCAGTTTTAACATTACACGTGTTAGAGATTATAAATTGAATGATATAAATTGAGTGAAGTAAGAGATTTCAAGATATATAAGTAGTAGGTTGTCTTAGAATTAATTTTGTAAAATTGAGTTAGAAAGTATGTTGAAAATTACATTTTAACTAAAAATAAAAATAATTTATAACATACAAATAAGTGTAAATCTTATTTTATAAACTGATTTTTTAAAGTTGGATTACACTATAAACATTTTAAAAATTTATCAACTTTAAAACTTTATCAACTTGGATTTATGTTATATTCCTGTTGAAATAGTAGTTTTTACTAACTTAAGTGGCATAGGAGAAGCATAAGAGACCTATGAACAACATTTGCTGAAAGCAACTTGGGAGGTTGACAACAACCATGGTTCCTTTAGTTATCTTTGAGATAGTGTTTGATTGTCTTTTTATTTCCCGAGATATTAGCTCTTGTATCCCGGCACAAAACAGATAACACACATGCCAACTTCAAGAACCCAATTTCATCATAGTACCTTATTTTACAGATTTGGCTTACCTATTCTAACCGTTTCAATTTGGTGTATAATTAACATATTTTGAATTTATAAAAAAACAGTACATGTATAAAAATTAAATTAAAAATTAAAAATAGAATACATATACAATGACTAATTAAGAATGTATAAGGATGTATCATGCCATGTTAGAACTAATTTAATAAAATTATATTCAGAATAACTTTACTAATACGAGAATTCACTAGTACATAGTATACTTAATTCCTTACTTCTACAAGTGAGATGTTTCAGTGAATTAATCCTTTTGGCTTATTGTTCCTTGTATATAACAAACTAGAGCATCACATTAGTGGGGAGAATAGATTAGTGGGCAGAATAGGATTGTGACGGAGTAAGATAGTCTTTATTATTCCTAATTTTTTTTAATATATTTCTCACTCAAATCATTCACAATTTATTATTCATCAGTGTCAACCTATTTTGTAGTGTTTTGGAATATACACATGTGCAATGTCAAAATATAAAAACAAATAACAAGTTTTATATATTTAAGTAAAACAATAAGTATTATATATATATATATATATATATATATATATATATATATGTATAGAGAAGAAGAGAAAACCACGTCCCATCTTTTCAGTACATGTAAAGTTGTTTGGTTAGTATGGTCTAAGTGCTACAAGTGGATGGGGATGGTAGCGACGGATCATAGAGAGCCAAAAAAACATTTTTGAAAGCTTTAGCTTGAGGGGTGTCAAGGATAGTGTAAATTAAATATGAGGCGGAGTGTGGATAGCAGTAGTAGGAGAGCTGTAGATTCAAAGGAACAAGAGAATCTTGAAAGGTGACAGGGTAAACCACTTAGAAATCTTCACTCTGGCACAAACGAAGACTTGGTCATGGGTTTTGTCTAAAATGCGTAGGATAAGTTTTTCGTATTCAGATTGGTGTCTTGAGTCTTTGATTTGTATGATATCAATCTCTTTTTCTAGGAGATAGGAACTTCGAGTATAAGATGTTTCTTTGCATGCTATGTAGTTGTGGTTAGGAGGTCA
This sequence comes from Phaseolus lunatus, assembly GCA_013389735.1. Lineage (NCBI taxonomy): Eukaryota > Viridiplantae > Streptophyta > Magnoliopsida > Fabales > Fabaceae > Phaseolus > Phaseolus lunatus. Next base: position 48,075,223 of record CM023866.1, read on the forward strand.
TAAGATTTTGGTCTTTGACAAGTATTTTGTATAATGGTTGAGGTATCCATGAAATATCTCATATTTATTTATTCATTTTTTGCCGATAAAAAAAATAATATATATATTGATGAAATAATGAATGAAAATACTTAGTCATATTAAACATATAAACAATACTAGCAATAAAAAAATAATATGGGTTGTGGAGTAGGGTCAACCAACCCGCTTTTTGGCTCGCATGAGCTGCTGGTTATGTAAGACATACCTATTCAAGTCAACAAGCTTAAATATCGGATCCATTTTGCATTTTCTTTATAATAAGTTGAAGATCAACTCACATGACCCGTCTTATATTATCATTCATATCACCTCAAATTAAAAGTGATTACCCACATATTTAATGCCTAAAAACTTCATATTTTTTTTTATATAAAGCTTTCATGTTAAATATCATTATATAACTTGACATTTCAGCTAGGATAACACCTCAAATAACAACAATCATTTATCATTGCATCATTGCATGAAAAAAATATTATTAAAAAAAATAAAAATAAAAAAAATAATAAAAGATTAAACCAAAACCCATATTAACATAGATTTTCACTTCATGCATATTCAATATATGCACCAACTAAAATAAAATAAAGCAATTCACACGAACTCTCCTTAAATTAATTTCTATAATATTATTCAAGAAATTGTTCCAAACATTTAGAAAAGTTAAAAAAGTTCTAAGTACTCTTAGGATATTTGATTTAGTGTAATAGATATTAATATATTTAATTATGACATTACATGTGGTAAAAAGAAAACTTAGCATAGTAATCGAAACAAGAAAAGAGAACAAAATATATGATAAAAAAAAAAATCTACTCAGATTAAATTTCTAATTTTTGGAAATTAGTCCTTATTTTATCTTCCTTTCACTACTACTCTTTAATCATAGAAATCAACTCTAAAATATCATTCCGTGTCACGTTAATAAACGAAATGATGAACTTAGTTTAAGGTAATGATTAGTCCTTAGAATTTTTTTATTCCATAAGAGTAAGTAAATTAATAAAAAAAATTGTTTTCTTTGGCAAGTTGCTATCCATTATCATCCTTTGAAAAGTACTACATTGGGACAGGTTTGACCGAGACTCACACAATGATGCAGACCATCTAGTTTAATATCAGTTTAGTTTTAAACTAAATATATATAGTTGTTGCTGTTGTCTATCAGTGTAATAACTTTATACTATTTATAATTTGTTATTACATGTCACAATTGCATACATATAAACTTACCTCACACGGTACCAAATTAACTTTTGTTTTGTCCAGTAATCAACATCAGATGATAAGATTATATATATAATTATCATATAACTTTTATCAACGGTTATATTATTTATAATTTGTGTAAATATAAATTTTATTTTAACATTTCAATTATAATTTCATATTATAAAAAATATTTATGTTAAAATTTAAGAACTGAAAATTAATAAAAATATAATTAAATAATTTATTTTTTTATATTTTAAAAATAGATATTATGATCATTTTAATTTATGAACAAGATATCAAATAAATAAATAAATTAAAATTTAGTATCAGAATTTTTTATATTTTGTAAGACTTTTCTTATTTGAAGATTAAAATTCATAAGAAATATTAAAGGCTCATAAAATATAAAAAACTACCAATTCTTCATTAGGTCATAAGTGAAAACAAACAACATGACTAATGCAAAGAGAAGGAATTCATATGCTACATTCATCTAATTTCAGCAGCCAGGTAGGAACACGATACAAATGTACAATACTAAAAAAACCATTAAATAAAACTAAATTTAAAAATAAAAATTAATTAATTATTATATTAATTAAATTATATACTAATTTAAAAACTAAAAAAATTATTGGTATTTAAATTAATTTTTATTAATAATAAATAATTTCTAAATTAATATCTTAGATACTAATTTAGAAACTATTTATTAATAATTGAAATTAATTTAAATACTAATAATTTTTTTAGTTTTTAAAATAATATTTAATTTAATCAATAAAATAATTAATTTTTTTAATTTTTTTTATTTAATGATTTTTTTTAGTGGTAATACCTATTATATTATATGACTAGTTGACATGTTTTTTTGAAAATCGTAGACAAGACACTCCTGTTATATGGTTGTGTTTTTGGCTTAGTGGATCCACTTTTGAATTTGCTCTGACTAGAATTTATGTTTGACAATTATTATTTCTTTTCCTACATAAGTTACTTATTTGAGTTTCTATTAATTTTTGGATCGTATAGATCATTTTGAAATTATATATAAATAAGAAAACTCTTTTTTTTTGGAATATTTCGAATAGAATTTTTACAAGAATTCAAATATATCTTAAATACTCTTATTTATTGATATTTAATTGTTTGATAAGAAAAGATATGACTAATACAAAGGTAGTAGTCAATGTAGTTGATAATGTGCTATGAATAAGTACTATGTTAGTTGTCCTATGAAAAAGAAAATGTAATATTGTTCGTATAATTGGGATATAGAAAATAATACAGTTTTTAGTTTATATGAGAGATTAGACATTTGATATCTAGCTTAAATTAAAGAGTTAATCCTGTAATAGATCACCTTGCCATAAAATATTTGATTTAGATTAAAATGGGATGTGTTTGGTCAACATTATCCAAAGGTTGGTCAATAGTTCCATCTCATACACCATTCATGAGAAATTAGTAAATCCAATTCCTATTTATGTATGTTCATCTCCATGAGGATATGTTCAACTTGCAAACCCATATATGAGAATGGAGCCGTAGTGGCTAATTATAGGGATCTTCAAAAGTTGCTGAGTTTTTTTACCTTAATAAAGTCTACTGTATTTAATAAATACAAATTATTATAGCAAAATTATAAATTTAATTAAAATAATATATAATTTGTGTCATATGTAATAATTTTAAAAACTTAGATTATTAAATGAAAACATAAATAATTTTATAGTATAGAAGTCCGAGTGGAGGGAAGCTCAGTTGGAACAAGTAATTCCAAGCTAATAGAGTTTGGTATTAGTGAGTGATGACTGTTATTATTGAAAAAGAAAAGATAAAGAGAATTTGCTTTTGACGCAATGTTGTCATGAATGTGACAAGACTACTTGATCTATACTTTTCATTCTTTTTTAATCATCTAATTAAGAATGTTTTAGGCAACCATGAACGCACTAATTGTGTTATAATAAAAATCATGGATACTTGGAGCATTATCTTTTCACCACTTTTTTTCATTCATTTTAATTATGTCACCAACTTTTACTTTTCATAACTTCAATTTCTTTCTAACCAAACCACTTCAAATAAAAATGATAGAAAATAACCTAAAATACTTATTTATTTTATTTCATTTTTGAACTAACTTTAATTTTTTATTATATGTATTATTTATACTAGATTAATTAATTTGAGAATAAATAAAATGTTTTCTTGAAAGATGAAAATATCAATTAATTTAATTTTTTAAATGACTAAAATGGATAAAGTGATATATAAAGGCAGTAATAATTGACAAAAATGAACAATGGTTGGTGCTTATTTTGCACCTGATTAAGGGAATTCTTAGTATGCACGGGTTCCAAAGCACTTTTATTAATCTCGAATACTTAATAAGAAAATGAATATAAGCATCTTTGTGTTCCACAACAAATTTTATTAAGCACGAATACTTAACGAGAAAAGTGAATATAAGCATCTTTGATCAAAACCACCTTTGTGTTAATGATTTAATAAACACTTATGTTTGTTTGGATAGAGAATGAATTTAAAAATAAAAGAAATATGAATTCTAATATTAAAAAAAATTTAAAAAATATTTTATTTATTTATAGTATAAAATTATTTTTTTTATTAACAATAAAAATTACTTTAAATATGAATAATTTTTAGTCTTTAAATTAGTATATAATTTAATCAGTATAGTAATTAATTATTTTTATTTCTAAATTTGATTATTATTTAATGATTTTTTTAGTGAATTAATTAAATATTAATTTCAAAATTATTTATGAAATGAATTTAAATATTAATATTTTTTAAAATTTAAATTAATATTTAATTTAATTAATATAATATTTTATTTTATTTTTAAAATTATTTTTTATGTAATAAATTAATTTATTATATGATTATAAATGACATAATGATTTAATCTTTTAACGATAATTTTTATTTTTCTTAAATTAGAAAATGTTACGAGATCAACAAAATTCTCTTTCATGTTTTCAAATGTTTAAAGAATTTGTGTCGGTTTCCAAACATTTCATAATTTCGTGTGAATGGAATAACGTCTAGAGACCAACTTTTTCTATAAATAACTTTACAAGAAAAAATAAAAAATAAAATTTTCTATCAATTAACCTAACTAATATAGAATTAAAAAACAAAACTGTTATAAATTAATTTCCATATACATTTCAACTTTTTTCTAAAAATGTTTGAGAATAAACGTACTGAGCTCTATAATATTCTAAGCCACCTTTATTTAAGAAAATACACTGTTTTTTTTTCTTTCTTTTCTGTTACTGTTTCATGTATTTTCTTACGTTACATTGAAAATTTAGACAACTAGCATAGCTTTTATCATTAGGTAATTTTGTTTAATATTTTTAACACATGGAACTTATTACGTTTTTCCTCAGTAAATTTGTTCATCCGTTGTTCTCATTGATAATAATACATTTGCTTCTTTTTGTGTATTGTTGTATAAACTGAAATAATATAAAATAATAGCAATAAATTTTGAATCTCTAATGTATTTTCAAAATTGATAGTTCAGATTGTGAATACAATCACTTGATTTTCTTCCTTGTTAAACAAGAGTCACCATGTTAATGTTATTTGCGGGAATTTACGAGAAGAATCAAATTACATATCTTTTTTAAAAAATTTAGATTAAATTAATTTTTTTAAAATTATTGTTGTAAATTGAATATTTTAACCCTAAAGAGACAAAAAGGTAATTATACATTTTTTCTAAGAACATACATTTTTTAAATTAAATACAAAATCTAAACCATTAGTTTTAACATAAAACTACAATTAAATATTTTTATTAGGAAGAAATGATGCTTTGATAATCCTGAGAGTTTTATATAACTTTTGATGTGATGAGTTTAGATATAAATATATATAATAAAAGATAAATTTGTAATTAAATGATATGGAAAAAAATAATAGTATTAAAAGTTGTAATGTGGTTGTATAAAAAATGTGGGTTGTCAATGTATCATTACCCTATATTAAGAGTTGTTAACTGATACTCTCTCTTAATAGTTTGGATATTGAAGATTCTACATCGACAAGATATAAGAATCTTTCATAGTATATATAAGTGGATACAAAAGAGTCAATTTTAGGAGGTTGAGTTAGACACTTAGACTTAAAATTCACTTTCTAATATGATATCATAGTCATATAAAATCTATCGAAAGTTTGTTGGACTAATAATGTCACCCCTATTAATACATAGTATAACATACGAATTGACAATCTCGACATGAAAAAAATATATGTTGAAGTTCCTATATTGACTAGAAATAAAACAACGTTTTATAATATATAAGTTAGTACAAATTTTAAAGTTCAGGAACATTTCAAAGATATTCTAACATTTATACAAAGAAAACTTACAAAACAATAAGCACAAAGACCTAAGTTCCTTTGGCTCTTGTTTTAACAAAACAAAAAAAGAGCCAAAAACTAAACAAATCACCTATGTAAGAGATGACTACAAACATCACCAAAGAACAATGTTACACACTCAAACAAATTATGCTTAACACCTTACTACTAAACCTGGAAACAGCAGTGCCTAGACTCGAAAAAAACATAAAAAAAACACCATAAGTGCAGCAAAAAGCAGCACCAAAAATAACATCATAACTACAAAAAAAAAAAAAAAAGAGCATCTATACAGCATAAATCAGAAAAAAAAAAACAACACCAAAGAAAGTTCACCTCTTAATATTAATTTTTCTCCTAATTCCACTAATTTAGTTAATGATTCATTTGATGACCATAATTCCACCAAATAAATGAAAATAAAATAGTATGCTCATAAATCTATAAAATATATTAGATAGACTTTCTATATAATACAGATATATACCTAATAGCAGAAAAGGGTCGCTCAATCATGCAGATAATGCAAATGGTGCTTGAATAAAGTGGTAGCCCCACTTAGCTGTACCTGATTATACACCATTAACTCATATTTGTAAAGTTAATATAACATTAAAGATTCTTAATCAGCTACGGTTTTGCAATTAATCAATTTTAACGGCCCAGATTTCGTCGAACGTTTTTCCCATCCTATATAAATGGTGGTTTCTCAGACCTTCATACAGCAACCAAGCAAAGAAACCCTTCTCTCTTTCCTTTATCAGTGTCTTAATTAGGGTATGAAACCAAGTTGGAGTTCCCTTCACTCCAAATCTGAAAGGATATAATGGTAAAACTCTGCTGCTAGTTCATGGATACCTATGGCTTCGTAACAACACGTTTTTGACGAAGTCAGGGGTTTGCATGAACTGGGAGATGAGTTTACTCTGATCTTTTGGTATTGGAGTGAAGGGAGCACCACTGGTTTTTTTCAAACCATTTTCTATATCTTGTCATTCCAACAGGTTTTTCTTTTGGACGTTTTCTGTTGAACCTTATTCAAAGATGCTTATGGTTGGTCAGCACAATCTATTCTTTTATTACAAAATTATTCCTTTGAATAAGTATATTATGTTATTATATTCATCTTCTGCGATACTCTTTTTCGTCACTGCAAGTGTTAATGAAAAAAAAAAAACTGTGAAAAAAATGTTTGAGAACAAACATGAAAATAGTTAATATTAAATTAATTAAAAGTATTGAATAATTTATGGTACAAGCCCTTTGAATAATCATCCTTTTATTATATTCTATAATATATTTAGTTCCCACAGGTCAATCGTTATTGCCTATCCCTGAAGCAAGGACAAACAGAGAATCTGTCGAGTTAGAGATTCAGCAAAATTAAATATTTATATATACATATACATACACACACACACATATATATATATATATATATTTATTTGTGTGTGTTTTTGTTGATTTAATTTTTAAGGTGTTGTTGATTATCTGCACTGTATAGTTATCTTTCATCCACGTTTCTCTTGCAAATGCTACTGTTATTGTTCCTTATTATTAGTTTTTTTTATGTCAGTAATAGATTTCTATGACAAAATGGAAAACAGGACAATTTTTTATAGACAATATTATTTGTACTTATTTTAAAATTTTAATTTTTTCATGCAATAATTTTTTACTTTTAGGTGTTTGTCTAAAGTTACTATAAAAATAAACAATTTTATGTTTCTTTTAAAATAAATGTTATATATTTGTAAACATATTTTTTAAACTACTTATTTCATAAACACGTATTTTAAATATAACGAAATTATATATCGCTCGTTGTATATGTAGTTATGGTCGCTCATTGTATAATGATATGAGTTTATTAAAATTATAACACCTTTACTATTTATTTATATAAATTTTAATTTTTTATAAATATTAATTTTAATTTTAAAGAATTAAAATTTATATTACTACACAATTAATTAAACTATAAATAAATATTAAAAACACTAATAATTTTAGTGAACTAAAAAATTTACCTAACTTTTTATATTTAATTATTATAAATTATAAATAATAGCAATTGTTATGTTAATGTTATAAATAAATAAATTTAAATATATTTAACTATATTATTATAATTAAATTTTAAAATAATTATGATGTAACTATATCTAATTAAGGGATATATATTTTTCAAAATAAATTAAGATTTTATGTAAAAATGATTTTGAGTGTAGACATGTTATAAAAGGAATATTTTCATATTATTTCTTTCATTGGAATAATTAAATATATACTAATAAAGCGGAGAGAGATGATGGTAATATTGACACATTCTATAAGAGATGTTAATAATTATTTAATAAAGAATTAAATATGTGTCTATCACTTAATTTATTTGAGCAACTAATTTAAAGCAAAGTCATTCTATTCACTCTTCGAATAAATTGTGATTGTCGGTTTGTATGTTTATGAAGACGGAAATTTAAGGGTGATGAGGAATTTGTTGGAGATTCTACGTCGATTAGAGATTAAGAAATTTCATAGTATATATGTAGATGCAAACCTCACTTTATAAATCGGTTTTATAAAGTTGAGTTAGACTTTCACTTCTTAGTATGGTATCAATATATTAACAAACTAATCTTGTGAGGGAAAGAAGTTGAAGAAGTAAATGTGAATGAATAAAAGTGTGGGTGTATTCTACACTTTCTTTTTTTATTGTTTGGGACACAAGTAATATTTATAACTTTTTTTTTTATTGTTTGGGACACAAGTAATATTTATAAGAAAGAGTAACTATTTGCTAATTAATTATGAATCATGATATGATATATAATTGATTTTGAAGCTCTTAATATATTATTGGGCAAATTAATTCAATTTGGTGTTGTTATTGGTTTTATACTTAGAACTTAAGTTTGAAATGATCAAATTGAATGATATTTGTATTGCCATGCATAATAGACTTTAAAATGTTATTTAGTGCATTTTAAATTTGTTGGGATAATTGAATTGGGTAGTTTGGAATTGAAACTGGTTTTGGGAAGATGATGTAGAATTTCAGATTTTGCATAATTTGCTTATTAGATTTCATTCAAAGAACCATAATTTGTTAAACAAGCACCCTGTCAAAATCTGCACCAAATGATGCTGTTTTACTATCGGATTTTACCAGCTTTTCCAGAGTGTTCCCAACTGCTCCTGATGTTTTTCTCCTTAGTATCATAGATTCTGCAATATGACCTTTATGAATTTCAGATGCTGTCAAAAAACAAACCACAGGAAGACATAGTCCCCTGCCCTTAAGTTAAGGGTGCTTGGTCATCACCAAATGTTTACAAATGTGCTATGTCTAACTATCCATCTCATGATTTACAATGCTGCACAAAGGGAACCTATGGATGTCCTTTATACATTTTTTTTATTAACAATAAAAAATGAATAAAAATAATCACTTTAGGATGATCTAATCTTTATTCATAACCACAACTTTTAACCTTTCTTACTAGATATACTTCTAAGTGTGCTTAAATGGAATCCTCCTAACGGAACCTAGAAAAAGTCACCTGAGACAATCGAACATACAACTTAAATGAATACACCAAAGCAAAAAACTTCCAATACGTCTACTACTCCATCTTTAAATATTATCTTGTTTCTATGTTTCGAAATCTTATTGACTATTGCGATCCAAATCGCTTCCCACACTTCATTTACCGGAGCAAGCGCGTTACACATGCTAAATTGGAAAAAATTTAGCAATGAAACATTGTGAAGCACATTCTGCACATCCAGTCATACACAACAATGACTCCAAAATAACCAAACAAATTTGTACTCGAAGAATAAATGAGTATTGGTCTCCTCCTCTACCCCGCAAAGACTACACGTAGAACTTGCAACCATGATCTCGCGCCTTACCAGGTTAGCCTTAGTGGCTAACTTGTTTTCCAACACCTTCCAAGCCGTAACTAGTACAGAAGGTACAACTTTACTCTTCCCAAACTTTTTAAACACCATCTCTTTCTCCCGTACTCCGTCCCCCCTTAGATGGAGGTAAGCAGATTTAACCCCGTACTCGAATTCCTCCCCTTCTTTTCACTCCCACTTGTCCTCATTATCCAAGTCTAAACTCACACCTTGGACTTCCTAAGAAAGTAGACCTGCTAGTTGCTTTTCCCATTCAAAAAGATTTCTTCTCCAGACAAAATTCCACACCCACCTCTCGTTATTCCATCTCCCGAATGTTGTCATCGCAAAAGCTTTTGAAGGCTCAGGGAAAACAACCTCGGGAAAACATTCTTCAAAGCCCCACTCCCCACCCAATTATCTTCCCAAAATAAAACATCCTTCCCAGAACCCACCTTCTAATTTATGGCTTCCTTGAAATTCCGACCTTAACCATCCAAGCTCTAGACCTCCCTCAAATCCTTCCACCAAATAGATTCCTTGTTGTCTTTCCCTCCCTCTCTTAGACTTCTCCACCCCTGTACTTGGTATCAATAATCTCCTTCCACAAATCACCCTTGTCCGACCCCAAACGCCATACCCATTTACCATGTAACGCCAAGTTAAAAGTCCTTAAGTCTATAATCCCAAGACTACCATTCTCACGAGCTTCACACACCTTTTTCTAGGAGGCCCAAGCGACCTTTCTTCCATCGAACCTCACCCCCAAAGGAAATTCCTTTGGATTTTTACGAGCTCTTTTGCCACCGCCTCAGGCATTTTGAATAAAGATAGATAAAACAATGGGATAGAAGACAATACCGACTTAATCAGGCAAATCCTCCCTGCCAATGACAAGAATCTACCTTTTCACCTACTTAATCTTTTCATTCTTTCAACCACTCCATCCCAAAATGCCCTTCTCTTATGGCTCCCTCCTACCGACAAACCTAAGTATAGAAAAGGAGTTACCATCACTTCGCAATTATACATAATATTCACTCTAAAGTCCTTTGCTTCCCTGAAAGGTGTGTGCACCTATTTTGTAATGCACCACTTCTAGCCACATTATATTATACCCTTAATCATTATAGTTGTTTTTTACAAAGGGATTCTGAGAATTTTTGAGAGAATTTTCTGTTAGTTGAACGATTAACTCACTTTGTTTAGATTCTGTTTTCAGTTTTTTTTATTGGAAGGACACTTGTAAAAAGTGTTTCGACTCTCAAACAAGTATTTAATATTCAAAATAATAAATGTGTAGTAATAATAACATACCTTTATAATGATTGTTACATCTATTTATATTGATGTGAAGAATCTTATTATGATTAGATCATAATTAACATATATATCATAATTAAGAATGTATTACTTAATTTTTTATATATTTTAATCTTATTAATTTTTTTAACCTTAATATATTTAAATATATCGGTCGCTCAATCAATGTAAAACATTCCGAAATCAATGTGGCCTCTATTGGTACAATAGCCTTCCAAATTCACCTGCACTTAATTACCCGTGTAAGATTAGGCATCAAGTTTTGCAAATCTGTATCAACAGCCTCTTATCACTTTTGTTCTACTATCTATTGAATATACTTTATGCATACTAAAGGCCATAGAATCCAATCTGATAGAGAAAAAGTTGGCTTCTTCAACCTATACCTCACCCATGTTCACACTCTAATTTGTGCCCAAAACTCCCAATAACTAAGTTTAAAATTAACCAATATATTTGTTTACTATCTCCTTAAATTTAATATAGGATGATTTTATGGTTCCCCTTTTGAATACCGTACTTTCAAATTGTGGTAGCATAACATGATCTCTCATGCTCTAAAATCTGATACAAAATATCATTTCAACAACATGCACCAGTGGGGATAAAGGTGTTTGTGATTCGGTTTAAATTAGTTTTTAAATTAAAAAAAAAATCTCGTTAATCCAAATTACGAATAACAAGTCAGAATGCATTAAATCATATACACATGCACATAAAAAAGAATTACTAGCTCAACAATCCATATAATACAACAATAGATAAACTTAATTAAAACCGTCTTATGTAAATAACAAAATGTCTTAAACTTGTTTGGTACGTAAAAGTAGATAAATTTAAAGTTTTTATCATATAATCTATTTTTATATATGTTTGTTATCATTATTAGTTTACTTTATAAATTTAATTTTTCCAATATTAATAAAAAATTAATATTTAAAAAAAATTAAATTAAACTATTATTATATTTTAGGTTCTTTGATTAAATTTCATCACTTAAATTAATTTTATAATGTAGAAAAAATAGCAAATCTGCCAACCTGATTGTCAACCCACCCCTTGACAAGGGGAATAAGATGTATAAATCTACTTTTAATTTGCGAGCCAAATCAACTTCACTATCATTTTCTTACAAGTCAATGAAGATCTAACATAAAAAATCTTACTAATGAGATATTCAATCATGCAATAGCTAATCCATGTGCATCACACGACACAACCCGTAACCACTATAAATGCCATGGAATCCAGTAAGAAATTACAACCATTATTAATATCTATTCATCATGTCACATTAAGGGGAAAATTTTATGGGATGTGCTAGTGTGCTTTGAGAATAAACTGAAATACTAAAATGTGTATCAGTCAGGTCACTTTAATGCTATTAATACTAAAAAATCAATATTATTTCCATTTGAGCAACTTCCCAAAGGTATACATGAAACTTAAAAACTGAAAGGAAACAACAGAGTTAGAAATAAGGAAACAAAAATAATTAACAGTTAAAGATAAACAAGTATGTGATAGCGTAATAAATATTAATTTGACATGTATTAGCCACCTCAAACTGAAGAATGTACATTAATCATTCCCAGTTTGAAGAAATATGGATTTAAATGATGCAAACATTAGAGGTTTTGTTTAAATGTCAGTAAGTTGTTGCGGAAGGAACAAGCACAAGATGAGTAATCTCTTGGTTGAGCTTCTCCCAAATAATGTGACAGTCTAATTTGATATGTTTTACGTTCATGAAAGTTAAGATTATGAGCAATATGATTTGTTGAGGATTGTCGTACAAGAGTGATATAAGAGAGGGTTCACCAGCTTGCAAATCTTGAACTAGATAAGATATCCATTGTATTTCACATAATGTTGTTGCAAGTGCATGATACTTAACTTTACATGAGGATCTTGCTGTAGTAGTATGCTTCTTGGATTGCAATGAGATTAAAGAGGAACCAATGTATTAATAATACCCAATATATTTTTTTAATGAAGGCATCCAACCTAGTTAGAGTTACACTATGTTATGAGCTTGTGAGTGTTTGATGATCAATAGAAAATGTCACACCCAGAGTTATATGCATATATAACTAGCATAGTGACAATCATTTTCTTTACACTTATTTTTCTCTTTCATGTTGGTGACATTTTTTCACCAGTAACATTTAGTCCACATAACATGAATCTCATCCACAAGATATTAAATCTACAGTATTTTGCTCCTTGTATAGTTAAAGTAATTCTACATAAATTTGTTTTATCGATAAAGAATAAATAAATAAGAGAAGAGCACTTGAGGTGTTTCAACCCATATACAAAAGTACATGTTTCAGTTCAAGAATACAGGTTGGCTCAAGATAATCTAACCAACTAACACTATTCCAGCTAGCCAAAATTTATGTAAGTTAGAAACATCGTGATGCACGCCTTCTCTTCACGATTAGACAAAACAATTAAGTATGATATTCTTACTATAGAGACTGTAATTAGAACCAACATGGCATGTTGTAGATAAAGAAAACTCAGAAAAAATAACTAATATGAAGAAAACATAGAAGTATATGTTTAACAAGGGTTTTACTTATTATTTAATACTTTTAGTCAAGTAAATACTTCATAATATAATATTATTTTTAAATTATTTTTTTATCCAAAAAAAAATAAAGAATTAATAGAAACATTTAAAAGATCTTTCTAACACTATAAAAAAATGATTATGCTTAGAGACATGAACATCTGATAAAGTATAATACACCCTACTCACAGAATATATAGTAAAGAAAACAACAACACTTAATATAACAGTTATACCCCCAACACGAGAACCATATGAAATCACTCTATCAACACAAAATTCTTAAAGCCCACAAACTCTCCCTACACTAAACAATGTTAACATGAATAAACCAATACAAGATGGACATTGAGCAAAAACATATATAAGTTATACAATTATCAATTAATCTAAAAATAGAAGTTTGAGGACTAGGTTGTGTTGCAATCTTAGGAGCAACCCCAAACATCTTCGTAGATTTGATTTTCATTTGTGTTTTGGATGGTTCCCCTTTAGGCTATCATGTACCTTTACATCTTCAACCTGCATCAGAATCTTGATTCAACAAAGAAGCAATGCGTTCAATTCTACATCTGGTTAGAATATGGACTCTCTCATCCACTGTTGATCCATGTATGGCCATCCCTTACAAGTCAGAGAAGAAGCTGCAACAACCTACAAAACACAACAAAAAAACCAACAAGGGACACCCAGAGTACATGCCAAAAGTAGATCCCACACATGATTATATAACCCTTTGTTATTCCTAACTCAAGCTTGTAATACACACAATAGGATCAAAGTAGCATTCAAAATAAGAAAAAAATGATTTAGAATAAAAGTTTCTTACCCAAGCCCACACAAATCTTTGTGTTGTGCAGAAAATTTATTGAGTATCAGGCCAGAACATGCCGAATTAAATACAATTTCGTTTCTTTGTTTCCGTTTAAAACCATATCAAACCCACCCAAAAAGAAAATTTGTTCTTCTCTAGGATATATAAGGATTAATTTAGCATCACGCTAGAGTGTTTTCATCTAGATTTCTTATTGACAGAAGAAAAATCAAAGCCAAAAATGACTTTTTCAAACACAAATGTGAAAACAAGATATATACTGAAATAAAGAGAGAATAATGTGATACCATTTGGAGCTCCCTTCACTCCAATGTCAAAAGATCAAGATAACTCATCTCCTAGTTCATGCAAACCCTTGACTTCGAACACATGTTGTTACGAAACCATAGGTATTCATGAACGAGCAGCAGAGGCATACCGTCATATCTTTTCATAATTGGAGTGAAAGAAACCCCAAATTGGATTTGATACCCTATTTCTAACCTACCTAAGACACTGCTTTGATGCATAAGAAAGAGAGAAGGGTTGTACTGTAGTATCCATGGCTCAGAACCTCACCTTTATATAGGCTGGGAAATGGTTGATGAACTGGACAATTAAAATTGATGAAAGAAAATCTCAATGGCATAGGTGACACGTATATGGTATTAATTAAGAAACGAAGCTAATTAAAAATATTTTAATGCTATTATTAAGTTTACAAACATAGATTAGTCACTGCAAGAAAATAATTGATTAGAAACCAATTTTAAAGACAAAAAAATAATTAGTTAGTTACTATAATAATTAAATTAGAGACTATTTTGGATACTAAAAAAATTGTTGATTTCTAAATTAGTTTCTATTATTGTTAAACAGTATCTAATTAGCTATCAAATTCATAATCTATGGTAGTTAAAATCTTTGTAGTTAATTAGATACTAATTTAGAAATCATTTAACAATAAGATAAACTAATTTATAAATCAATTTTTTTTAATTTCCAAAAATGATTTAATTTGATCATTATAACAATTAATTATTTTTAGTCTCTAAAATTAATTTCTATTTAATAATTTTCTTGTAGTGAATATTGATATTAATGTACATGTAATAGTAAGTGTGGGGCACCACTCTATTCAATTATGAAAAATGTTACTTTAATAATTATACTAAATATTATTTTAACAACTACATAGTGATCTATATCAGTTTATAATCTTTAAAAAAAATTTTATCTTCTTACATGAACTCACATTTTAATAAAAAATTATTTTTCTTTCAATTCTTTTAGCAGTTATAATATGGAGTATTTCACTTTCTCAACATATCATAACTTCATTCTAAATTGCATTGTGTGGTACTTTTGATTGGTTATTTTTTAGACTTTACCACATTAGATTTTCTACCTCCTTCAACTCTTACGTTGAATTTACTATTGTTCTTACAAAGTTTCTTAATGAATAAACAGTAAACCCTGACATCAACGCAACTTGCGATTGTAGATTAGTTACTTCATTGATAATATTTCGACTTCAAAACGAGTGTGTTGTTTGAATTATTACATTAAAAAAAAAATCTGCCACATTTTTTTAGTCACTTGATTGGGTTACTCGTTTGAACTTCAAAAACAAAGGTTATATTTAATTAATTCAAACATAATTGGCAACCATATAAAAATATTATTACTACATTAAAGACATTTATAGAATTTTCAAAAATATTAAATACTCATTCATTAATTAAAAAAATATTAAATGTACATCTGTTTTTATAATAAAAAACTGTCATGAAATAAATAAGATAATTGTATAACTTCCTTAATAATCTAAATATTAAATGTTTCATTTATATTTTTTAGGTGAATCAGATAATGTTTTAAATACTAAGTCTTAAAGAATCACAGATGAAGGCTTGGTCATGGATTCTATCTAAAGAAGGTGTTGTAAGTTTTTCGTATTCAGATTGGTGTCTTGAGTCTTTAATTTACATGATATCAATTTCTTTTTCTAGGAGATAGTTAGTTTGAATATAAAGTATTTGCTTGCATACTTTTCTGATATTGTTAGGAGGTTAGAACACAACAGTCTTAAACAAGTCTCTTGTATAAGGATTGAGATATCCCTAAAATATCTCTTATTTATTTATTTATTTTTACTAATAAAAAAAATAAAATAAAGAGACGTGTTAATATGTTTAGATTACTTTGATACCTACATAATCTTGGAAACGCTAATGTTCAAATCAATCATCTCAACCTAATCTTAAAAATGTATCATGCGTGAGATGATAGAAATAAAGAAAAATAAGAGAAGAAAAAAAAGAAATGAGTAAAAAAAACTATTTGATCTGAAAGAGATGAGTAAAAAGAAAAAAATATTTTATTTGCTATTAATAATGTTATTATTTTTATTAAATACTTTTAAATTACTTATTATTATCATAAAAATTAAAAATATCCATAAGAACATATATTATCTTGTGTGTCTAATCTTACCAGAAAATTATTAAATATAAACTAATTTTAGATACAAAAATAATTAATAAATTAGATATCATTTTATAAACTAAAAAATTATTGATATCTAAAGTAGTTTTTATTATTAGTAAAAATTTAAAAATAATTTCTAAATTGGTATCTAACTATTAATTGTTAAGATTTTAGTTACTAACTACTTATGTTCTAAATTAGTCTCTATTGGTCTTTTAGAGACTAATTTAGAGTCTAAAATATTAATATTTAAAACTTTGGTAGTTAATTTAGATACTAACTATTTTATAATATTTTATTAAAAATAGAAATCACATTAGATACTAATAAGTTTTTAGTCTTTAAATTAGTATTTAATTTAGTTAATATAGTGACTAATTATTTTTTATCTCTAAATTTGGTTACTATTTAATGATTTTCTTGTAGTGAATTGATTCATGTGTAATTTAAGATCTAGTTTTTTATATTTAGTTGGAATTATTTTTAAAAGAATAGAATTATAATTATTAATTATATATATATATATATATATATATATAATTTTATCAATTCTTTAATTTGTTGTTATTTTTTTTTAATATTTTAAAATTATTTTTCTTATTTTTTTCTTTTTTAATAATACATCATAGTTTAGAAGATAAGAGAACTTACAACAATATGACCATGTGTTTTTTTAGTAAGTTTTTTTATGTGATAAAAAAATTTCATTCATTTTAAAGTTTTAATAATAGAATTTCAATAAATTTATTATTTTAATTAATATTTATTTAATGAAGTTTATATTGGCCTTAATTGTTAGATATGTTAATCTTGTGTTCGAGTTGCCCTAAACAGTCCAACATTTTTCAGAGTAGTTTTACTAGACAGTATGATAGAAGTGTCTAAATAAACAATCTAAATGCAATATTTACAACTAGAAATGGGTCAAATCATGTCAAAGTTCAAGTTATTTCTTTAAATTGAAACGATAAATAAAATCTAAATTGAAAAAATTTGATGTATATATTGAAGATTTTATGTACATCTTGCAAAATATAGGGATATGTGGCTTCATTATTAGAATAGAACAAGTAACTTAAAGATCAACAAGTATGTAATACTGTGATAATTGCTAATTTGATCATGTGCATTAATAATAGAAGAATTTTAGACATGGAACATTCTCCAAAAGTGCAAATTCATCTTCCATAGCTCATACTAAAAAAAAGGATAATCTTAAATGGAAGATTAGAGACCAAAATCTCTCATTACATATATACACTACGAGAAAATAATTCATTAAAAAAAAAATTTAAAAATAAAAAATAATTAGTTGTTATAGTGACTAAATTAAAAACCATTTTGGAAACTTAAAAAAAATTAATTTTTAAATTAGTTTTTATTATTGTTAAATGATTTCTAAATTGGTATCTATTTAGCTATAAGGTTAATTACTATCAAATTTAAAATCTAAATAATTAATAGTTAAAACTTAGTTATTAATTAGATATCAATTTATATATTTTTTATTTATGAAAATATATATATATATATATATATTAATAAAAGGTACAGGAATATCTAAATCCTTATAGAGTAATAATTACATCAAAATTACACTTAAACACATTAAAGAATTTGTGAGCAAATTCATATAAAATTAAAAATAAAAAATCATTAATCGACATTATGACTTAATAAGTTAAATCTCAAACGTGTTATTTGACTCTCACCTTTAAAAATAATATTGTCTTTATGAGAACATATAAATCATAACGAAAGCAAATTATACAAACTTCAAGCCTTCTTACATTTTTTTTTTACTTTCCCAGAGAGAAAAAGTGAAGAATATATTATTATTATGACTTGAAACCAAATGAGCTATGACATATTTTCCAAATGAAAGAACATAAGATAAGTTTCTTCTTCCTGTTTTTAGAAGTTACTATTACTATAATATTCAACACAATATTCTTCTTTCTCAAATTATCTTTACCGACCTCCATGTTAAGAAAGGTACAGTATTACTTTATTTTTGGTTTTGAAGAATTGGCCACCTTTTTATGAAGCCACCATCTTATATGTAGCTCTGTTATTTCAAAGCACAAACATAAATTTTTTGATACAGTTTAGACTTTTGGGTGGTACATACTTGATTTTGGGGAGTTGATTTTTTAGGGGTTATACAAAAAAGTTTCTTTTTACTCGCTAATGAGTGATATGCATATGTAATGAGTTGTTGTGACAAACATTTCCTTTACATTTCTTTTTCTCTTTCAAGATGTATAGACATTAAAAATTCTTCATTAAAATTTTTTTGTTTCTTTATAAATTAAAAGAAATACTTGATGGGTACTCCAACTCTTATATAAAAATATACATATAATATATAACTTACCCTTATGTAGACATAATAAAATCATCTAATAAATAATTTGTTAGCAAAAGAAATATTCTAACAAAGATCTAAAAACATCACCCCACTCTACCTAGTACAAAAAGCTTCAAACATGAAAGACAAGATACCATGTGACCTTACCCATCAAACATTACATTAATTTTTCTTGCTCTTTTATCCTCCATAGTTTTTGTTTGTCTTACCCATGTCCTACATAATCTTTCCACAATTTGTCTCCTCTTTCCACTTCATGTTCAATTAGAACAACGTCTTGTAACATGTGTAATTATTCTTCCACATTTCATGATAGTCCACATAACATGAACCTCATCCACAAGATATTGAATCTACATTATTTTGCTCATAGTATAATTAAAGTAATCATGTATAAATTTATTTTATCAACAAAGAATAAATAAATAAGAGAGAGAACATTTGAGGTGTTTTAGCCCGTATACAAAATCACATGTTTCGGTTCAAGAATACAAGTTGACCCAACATAACCTAACCAACAGAATTAGAAGCCAATTATACATATACACTTATCCTGAAACACTCTCCATCATCCATGTCCCCAACTTCACTATTCAACCTAACAAAAGTTTATGTAAGTGACAAACATCTTGATGCACGCCTTCTCTTCACACTTAGGCAAAACAACTAAGTATGATAACATGACATGTTGTGGATAAGAAAAGCTTAAGAAAAATAATTAATGTAAGGAAGACGTAAGAGTGCATGTTTAAGGAGGGTTTGACTTATTATTGAATACTTTTAGTCAAGTAAATATTTTATAGTATAATTTTTTTAAAAATAAAATTTGTTTTGATTATAAAAAAAATTAATTGAAACATTTAAATAATATTCTAATTCTATTAAATAATTATTGTAACATTTAAAGGATATTCTAATTCTATTAAAAAATTATTGTGCTTAGAAACATGAGCAGATCCAATAAGATATACTACACCCTACTAACAAAACAAATAGTAAAGAAAACAACAACACTTAAGCACTTAGTACAACAATTATACCCCAAAACGAGAACCATATGAAATTACCCTATCAAAGACAAAATTCTTAAACCCCACAAAGGCTCCTTGCACTAAACCATGTTAACCTGAATAAACCAATACAAGATGGACATTGAGCAAAAACACATATAGGCTATACAATTATCAATGTTTAATCTAAAAATAGAAGTTTGACGACGAGGTTGTGTTGCAATCTTAGGACCAGCCCCAAACATCTTTGTTGATTTGATTTTCATTTGTGTGTATGTGCTTGGTTGCTTCCCCTTCAGGCCATCATGGACCTTTACATCTACAACCTGCATCAGGATGTTGATTCAACAAAGAAGCAGTGTGTTCAATTCTGCATCTGGTTGGAATATGGGCTCTCTCATCCACTGTTGATCTATGTATGGTCATCCCTTACGAGCCAGAGAAGAAGTTGCAGCAACCTACGAAACAGAATACAAGAAACCAGCAAGGGACACCCAGAGTACATGCCAAAAATAGACCCCACACATGATTATATAACCCTTTGTTATTCCTAACTCAAACCTGTAATACACACAATAGGATCAAAGTATAGTAGTCAGAATAAGAAAAAGATGATTTAGAATAAAAGTTCCTTACCCAAACCCACACAAATCTTTGTGTTGTGCAGAAAATTTATTGAGCGTTAAGCCAGGACATCCAAAATTGAATACAATTTCGTTTCTTTGTTTCCATAAAAATCATATCAAGCCCACCTAAAAAGAAAACTTGTTCTTCTCTAGGATATATAAGGATTAATTTAGCATCACATTGGAGTGTTTTCATCCAGAGTTTTGATTGACGAAAGAAAAATCAAAAGCCAAAAATGACTTTTTCAAATACAAATGTGAAAACAAGATATACACTTAAATAGAGATTGATGTGATACCATTGGGAGCTTCCTTCACTCCAATACCAAAAGATCAAGGTAACTCATCTCCTAGTTCATGCAAACCCTTGATTTCGATCACATGTTGTTACGAAACCATAGGTATCCATGAACGAGCAGCAGAGGCATACCATCATATCTTTTCATAGTTGGAGTGAAAGAAACTCCAAATTGGGTTTGATACCCTATCTCTAACCTAACTAAGACACTACTTTGATGCATAAGAAAGAGAGAAGGGTTGTAATGCAGTATCCATGTCTGAGAACCTCACCTTTATATAGGCTGGGAAATGGTTGATAAACTGGACAATTAAAATTGATGAAAGAAAATCTCAATGGCATGGGTGACACGTATATGGTATTAATTAAAAATTGTAACTAATTAAAAATC
The DNA here is from genome assembly GCA_013389735.1 of Phaseolus lunatus. Classification (NCBI taxonomy): domain Eukaryota; kingdom Viridiplantae; phylum Streptophyta; class Magnoliopsida; order Fabales; family Fabaceae; genus Phaseolus; species Phaseolus lunatus. Next base: position 48,096,694 of record CM023866.1, read on the forward strand.
TTTTAATGAGATTATTAAATTTACAAACATGGATTAATATTGGTATTAATGTATAGGTAATAATAAGTGGGGCACCACATTATTCAATTATCATTCTCAAAAAAAAAAGTACATAGTTAAATACACCAAATATTACTTTAACAATTACATAGTCAAATACATCAATCTACAATACAAACTTTGCATGGTTTAGAGTGCAGATTGTCTTCACAATGTTTTACTACTAAATTTTTCCCAATTCAAATTGAGTAACGTTTCTCTTTCGGTAAATGAGGTGTGGGGTGTGATTTGAACTGCAGTAGTAAGTCAATTGTAGAAGCATAGAAACAGAGTAATTTTTAAAGGGGTATAGTCGATGATTTAGAAGTGTTTGCCTTTCTTAATATGATATCAAAGTCATTTTCAACCCTATCATAGTGAGAATTTGTTAGGCTTATAAGGCCACCTGCTATCGGACTTCCATAATTTGTTGTCCCATGCACGAGCTATCACTCTCGGCGTGAGGGGGTGTGTTGGAGATCCCACATCAACTAGAGATAAAGACATTTCATTGTATATAAGTGTGTGCAAACCTCACCTTATAAGCCGGTTTTATGAGGTTGAGTTAGGCTTAAAGTCCACTTCCTTAATATGGTATCAGAGTCATTTTCGAGCCTTACCTAACGAGAATTTGTTGGGCTTATCAGGCCACTCGTTATCGGGTCGTTATCGGATCACCCATAACATGTTGTCCCACGCACGAGTTATCACTCTCGGCGTGGGGGGTGTGTTGGAGATCCCACATCAATTATAGATTAGGACATTTCATTGTATATAAGTGGGTGCAAACCTCACCTTATAAGTCGGTTTTATGAAGTTAAGTTAGGCTTAAAGTCCAATTTTTAATAGTATTTTTCCTTTTCTGATTTCTGATTGGTGTCTTGACCATCTGTTTTGTATGAGGTTGGACCATCCCTGAAGTGATTCATATTTATTCATTTTTTTATTGTTGATAAAAAAAATTTTAAAAATCATCCCTTATTATGAATTCACATTTCAAAAAAAAATTATTTTTCTTTCAACTTTTAGCAGTTGTAATATGCACTTGTCATAACTTCATTCTAAATAGCATTGTGTGGCCTTTTACTTTTTGATTGGTTGATTTTTTACACTTTACCACATTTGATTTTCTACCTCCAACTCTTACGTTGAATTTACTATTATATGTTCTTAAAAAGTTTCTTAATCAGTTAACAATTAACCCTGGCATCAACGCAACTTGCGATTGTAGATTAGTTATTTCATTGATAATATTTCGACTTCAAATCTAATGTGTTGTTGGAATTATTACATTAAAAATATTTCTTTTTCTGTACATTCTTGAGTCACTTTATTAGGTTTGAACTTCAAAAATAAAAGTTATATTTAATTAATTCAAACATAATTGGTAACCATATACAAATACTATTACTACATTAAAGACATTTATAGTATTTTCAAAAAAGATTAAATACTCATTCATTACTTTAAAAAAAAATTAAATGTACACCTCTTTTATGAATAAAAAAACTCTCATGAAATAAATAAGATGATTCTATAACTTTTTTCAAGGGAATTAGAATTAATATTCTAAATATTAAATGTTTTATTTATATTTTTTTTACGAGAATAAGATAATGTCAGACCTGTGAGTCCCCTCCCCCCATCTTCTTTCCTTTTTTTTTTCTCTTTCATGATTCATAAATTTCCAAATCTAATCACACCCTGCAATACCTTAATCACACCTTGTAATAGTTGAGGAGTTAGACTACATTTCTATCTGATTAGATTTTCAAATAGAATAAGTTCATTTTTACTCTAAAGATCCTTTATTCTTTGTTTTTAATAAAATCTTAGATAGTTAATTTAGATAATAAGTTAATCTATTAACTTTATGCATGTTAGGTTATAAATTTAGTTTAACTGAATTTGATTTGAGAAATCATAAATGATGTATGTGTGAGTGATTTATATGCATTGAATGTGAATGAGATGTGTTATATGTGATTACAAACAGGGATCCTTGTCTTCACTGATGATCTCAGTCACATAAACTAATCCGATTAGAGTGGATTAGATGTTAGTCTTTGGTGCATACTTAATAAGTCTTTCGAAAGATAATAAATCCATTTGTTATCACTGATTGAAATGAAATAAAAAAAAAAAGTATTGGGGATTAAAAGGAAATCAAGGTACCAAGTACGGTGAGACAAATGGATTCTATGAACCCAAAAATATAATATTAAAAAGACATATTAACATTATTAATAGAATGTAAATATTATTTTTATTTAATATTTTTAATTACTTATTATTATCAATAAAAATTAAAAATATCCATAAGAACATATATTATCTTGTGTGTCTAATTGATTAATGTGTAATTTAAGATCTAGTTTTTTTTATTGAGTTGGGATCATTTTAAAAAGGATAGAATTATAATTATTCAATTATATATATATATATATATATATATATATATATATATATATATATATATATATATATATATATATATATATATATATATATATACTTACTTGTTTTATCACTTCTTTAACTTGTTTTTTCTCTCTAATATTTTAAAATTATTTTTTCTTTTTTTTAATAACAAATTATAGTTTAGAAGATAATTGACCTTGTAACAATATGACCCAGTTAGAATGTGTTTTTTCATAAGTTTTTTTTTACGTGATGAAAATAATTTCATTTACATTTTATATTTTAATAATAGATTTTTAGACTATAATCATGGATAACTTTATTATTTTAATTGAGATTTATATAATTAGGTTTATTTTGAATTTAACTGTTATTTCTATTAATCTATTGTTTTAGTTGTTGTAGACGATCCCATATTTTTTAGAGTAGACAGTTTGACTAGACAATCTGATAGAAGTCTGACTAAACAGAGTCTGAATGAAACGTCTACCACTAGAAGTGGACCGAATCATGCAAAAGTTTAAGTTGTTTCTTTGCTCATCTGCATCATCTTCCTCCACTTCTTCAACCATATCCTCAATTTCACTCCAAGTTGTTGTTATGGTAGATTTTTTTTTTTATCAATATTGATAGTTTAATTTATTGGACCTATTAAACAAGAAAAAAACATTACAAGTATCGTAACATTTATAATTAACTTAATTGCACAAGTTTTAAAGTTTAAACAAATAATAATCTTTCCTTTCTTATTTAGAGCTCCTTCTTTAAGAGTAAAATATTCATGTATATCCATTCATGAAATATCATTTGGTAGATAAAGATCTAATTTTTCAATACTTCACTGATCACTTAATTCAATATCAAATAAACATATAGGATCATACAGAACCTCTTTCTCCTCTTAACAATTTATCTCATCTCAAGTTGAATACTATACTTAATAAAGATAAGAACATTTAATTTTTGTTGTTCTAAGCAATTTGTTCCTTTAATATGACTTGATCAAATATGTTCCAATTTATTTTGCACCTAGTAACACTACAATTGAAACTCAAACCCCTCATTGCTAGATTTTACAACTCTTTATCCTCATTGCACAAGGAGACCAAACTAATTTTGTTTATCCTCTAACATCTTTCTTACTCGTCATAAAATAAGAAGCATCATTTATCACAACTTGCATAACATTATTCTCTCCAATTTCTTTTGTCACAGAATCTTATAGTTAAAACATTTATTTAGCATCCTTGATCACATTACCAGGAACAATAGATTTTAAGAAAAGTATTCTACTTGAACTATTTACCAAAAGGTTGGTAAAAAATCTCTATTCTCCACCTGTTCAACCACCACATATCAAAGTACAACCTCATTTCTCTCATTCAACCTTATATTTCTTCAAACTATCTTAAATATTTGTTAATTGTCTTTTTCAAATAAGATACTCTAACTTCATGATAAATTGGAGGTTTTAAACCATTTCCATGTTCATAAACAAATTTTAGCATTTGGACAAATAAAGAGTTTCTTAACAAATTAAATGACAAAGCATTGCCATTTATACATTTGCAAATGTCTAGAATCACTAATTATTTATCTTTAAACATCTCACTCATAATTTTTTGCTTTATAACTCTCTTTTTTTTTCCCTTTTTGTCAAATGACAATAATGTTCTTTTTATTATTATTATTTTGTATATCCACTTGTTCAAAAACAATCTTGACAATTTGTTTATTTGATTTTTCTCTTTATCTTCTAATAATTTCAAAAATATATTTTTAATTAATATCATTTTGGAATAGTTGTACAAACAATGACATTCTTCATTGATATAGCAAGATGATATTTTATTCTTGCAACACAACCTCAACAAATATATGAACAAAACTTTCACTTAGACTATATAAGAAAAACACTCTCACGATTTTATATTATATTTAGTTTTTCTTTCTCTTTGTTTGACTCATTACCTCCTCCACTAAAAAATTCAAACAAAGCTGATTTTTTTTTAAATATAAAATAAATAGAATCCTTAAACAATAACTACTTTTATAAAAAAAAAAATAGAAAATATAATAAAAATTATTTACTTCAAACTGGTTTTTTCAGAAAATATAAATAATTTTTTAAAACTATAAACTAATTTTATATTAAAATAAATAAATATAAAAATAATTATAAACTCACTTAAAAATAATTTCATTTTCAAAAAATAAAATTAAAAGAATCATTAAACAACAGTTAATTTTATATTGAAGAATTAAAAAATATATATATAATAATATTTATTAATTTAAACAATAATTAATTGTTAAATAAACTTATCTTTAAATAAAAATTAACTTTTTAAAGAAAAAAAAATTAAAAATAAAATATATCATATATAAAATATCACCGTCCCTTAAGGAAATTTACATCTTAAATTATTATAACAAAATATCAAAGTCCTGCAATCTACATGAAATATTATAGGTATAATATTACTAGAAAATATTAAATAGCAATTAAATTTTAAAATAAAAATAATTAATTATTATATTAATTAAATTAGATATTATTTTAAAAATTACAAAATTATTAATATTTAAAATAATTTTTGTTAATAAAAATTTATAAAATAAATTTAAATTAATATATAATTTTTAACTATTAAAATTTTAACTACTAATTATTTATATCCTAAATTAATTTATTGTAGAGTTTAAACAAAATATTAAAGACTGACACCTTTGTTAGTTTGTTCCAATCAGTATGCACGAGTCTTCATTCTGCTTTTTGTTTGTTTTTCATGTTTGGTGATTTTAACTCTTTTTTTTTTTTTCTAAACACGTGTTCACGAGATAAGAGTTAATTCAAATTATGATTCAAGCCACGATTCGAGTTACAAAAGAATACATCCCATCCAATTATACGTATCACGAAAGAAAGATAATTAAACGAATTGTGTTTCAAATCATATGATTATTGCGATTGTAACTAAATATAATGAATGTTTACATGTTAAAGTGAGTTAAAGTGAGTTGTGAGATTTTAGAGTTGGAAAATAGTCAATTCGAAATAAATGAATATTATGAGTTTTGAAGTGTAATGTAAAATTCTGTTTTAAAATTTTTAAAGAAGTTAGACCATAATAAAAAATAGTTTCATTTCTATATTTCATTCCTCATATACCTTACATGAAAACATGTAACAAATAGCTTGAGATACTAATATACAATTGTAAATAGTTTAATTACTTCTATTTGTGTTGTTGCAATCATATTTTGTAATCTCAAAATATTTACTATTTTCTATAAAAACTATATTTTACAATCTTCTACACTTTATTTAAAATTCCTAACTAAAATATGATTTCCATTTTTTATTTTTTTATTTCTTGAAAAATATTTTGAAAGAGAAACAAAAATTTTAGTTTTCTAAAATAAATTGAAACAGTTTTTGGAAAAAAAACGATTTTGTAATAGTAATTTTGGATTTGAGAATAGTAATTTAAGAAATAATGGACAATATATTCTAAATTGTTATTTTAAATAAGTATTTTCATTTTATATATTTTTTATTTCTTAAAAATATTTTAAAGAAATCATGCTGAAAAATATTAAGTACATCTTGAAGACAAAACCAAAAAAATAATTAAAATTCGTCCATGAAAACAGAATTAAATTTCTTAGAAATAAAAAGATCAAAGCAGAAAAATAAATAAAAAATTAGCACTCTATTTGTTTGATGAATTTAAATTTGGATTTGATATTAAATCAAAGCCTTCGAAGAATGTGCGAATCACAGTTAGGCTCAGTTTGCTTCCATTTCCAAAAGACGAATTTACACAAACGAAACAACATCAAGAAAGAAGCACAAAAATCAAAAAGATAATTAAAAACAGAAAACGAGGAAAAAAAATTCCAGCTTCTTTCTTCACAACTATAAAAAAGATTTATAAATCATGAATTTCCGTAATGAATTATGTAATACATAATGAATATATATTTTTCATATATTTTACAGTTATTATACTAAATATATATTACATTTTTATATTATTAAAATTCATTAACATTTATATTTATATTAAAATAAAATAAATATAATTAATATAATTAATATATAATATAAATTATTATTATTATTATTAAAATAATAAAAATATTAATAAATTTATGAAATGATGACTATAATAAAATAATTATAAATAATAAATAATAAAAAAAATTAAAATTAGCTAATTATAAAATTATTATCTATTATTTAGTTAAAAATAATTTATGGTAACATAAGTAAATTCATTATATATATATATATATATATATATATATAATTTTATAATCTTTCAAAATCTATTATATCTATCAAATTAGTGATAAACTTTTACTTCACTTTTTAAACAACTTCACCTCATTTCCTATTTAGCTTTGAAAAGATTACATGCTAGCAGGAAATGAGAATTTAAAATCTAAACAAAGGTCAGTGCTACCCACTGGAATAAAGTTTACAACTAGAAACGATGTCAGTGTCTGATGGTGAGCTCAGCTCTAAGGTGGAGGACACCGTTGATAAAGTAAAGACTATCCTCAGCCATGAAGGATGTCCATGGTATAGCAAACAAGTTTCTATACCCAACAGCCTTTCCCCCTGTGAACACATAGTTGCCTTTGTACTTGCTAACAAATTCCTCTGTTGGCCTAGACCTTGCAGCAAATTCATAGTCAACAGCAAAACTCACTGAGCCCTTCTCCTGCATTCCCAAAAACAGCCCAAAGCAATGGAAAGAGCTTTGTTGATCCATGTTGCAATGTGCTGATAAGAAAAAACCTTGACCACCCAAATGGAATGCCTGAGAATAAACTCGGCCCGATGGGAATAGATTGGCGCACTCCTCCCGCTTCAGATCCAAGTACACCACACACTGCTGCCGGGGAAGTTCAAATTCTACCACCTTCACTGGGCGATATTTGTATGCCCTCTCCACAAAACGACGATTTGAAGATGCAGAGTCTTCCGCAGCCAGTGCCCGCTGACGGTGCGGAGCCTCAGCCTTGAAAAATAGGCCCTCCAGTACAAGCTTAGAAGCAACATCATGGTCGAAGTCAGAACAGGTCAAGACCTTCTTAAGCTTTCGACAGGTCATGTAAGGGAAGCGAATTAAACGGGCTAGACGGGAACCCAAGACTTCTCGCCTTTCTTCCAGTTTAGGGTACTGCTGTCGAGACCACTTCAGTACAAAATCATATACAGCATCTTCTGAGGCAACCTGGAGATCATCACTAGACAGTATTGCCTCTACTCCAGCTAGGGGCAAGGCCAAAACCTCTTCCTGGAACCTGGAAAACAAGATTCAGAAAGAAATATGATACTAAGACCTAAACGGTGAAAAACGCAACCAAAGAAACAGGTGTTTTTCTAAAGAATTGAATCTGTGATGGAATTCCATAATAGAGAAATAGACAAAGCCTATCTAAAATATTTATAACCTATTAATAAAATGTTCAAAATGCCTTTGTAAAAAATGCAGAAAACAGATAGCTTTGAGAGAGACACGCATAACAGCTCATTCAAATGCAGGATCAAACACACTAGAAGTTGATTCACTAAAAGTAGTAGCCATCCACCAAAAGTATTATACACAAGAGTAACAATTATTAGATGCAACGAACACACATATAGGAGTCTCTTCTATGAATATGAATTTTGTTTCCAACTCTTCCCAGTTTCCAACAATATGAGCAATTGAAAAAATTCAAACAAAATACAAAAGGTAGCCACAACTGACAAATAAGATATTTATTACCAGCACAAACAAGAGAGGCAGGATGATGAGGAGTATTATAGGCCATTCAATACGAGAAAAAAGACAGATCAAGGCAAAGAAACCCCATCCAATATATGTATTAGTTTGAAATGCTTGAGTGTCAGATAATATAACTGGAATTAAAATTCAAAAGGCAAACACTTACTTGGTTATATCCTTGTACCGACCAGCCAAATACTGCTTTGCAGCATCAGTCAATGGTTGGACTGCATCAGCCATTAAGACACTAGAAGGAAGCTCCAAATAAAGCAATGCAGAGTCAGGTGTCATAGGCATATTCCGCAATAACCGGCTACAGCATCTCATGCATGAAGCAACTTCAAATTTATCAGCAGCCATCAACACATCCAATAAAGCAGGTGCTGTAGTAGTAGTATTCAAGGTGTTACTGTACATAAAATTCAGCAGCTCCATGAGAGCAGCTTCTTCTGCAACATGAAAAGAAGTATGGTAGTTGTAAACTAACATTTGAGGGAAAAGAAAAAACAATTGTGCAAAGAATCTAAAAATCATATTCCTATGTTTATACCAGAAGCATTAATTCGGAGGGTGACATGTCTCTGCTCAGATTCCCTCATCCCATTTGAGAAAAGCTGCATAAAGTAAATAAACTGCTAAGCAAACTTAATTTTGGAAAAAATATTCAAAATGCATCCTATAATAAAGACATCATCTACCTTATAGAAGAAAGGACTTTTTGCAGCCAGAATAGGAGAACTTATATGCAGCGTTTTAACTCTTACAACTGCACCTGCGGAGCAGTCCATGCTCCAGTCTGAATCAATACTGTTGGTAGCTTCATCACCTACATTAATCCCACAAAACGCAAGCCTTCATAGAACAGAACTTATAACTTCATACTTCAAAACAAGGAACCAAAAGATATCCATGTCTGTTTCCTCACACAAAGGGAGAATATCTTACTTTCTGGAAATTTTCTCTTTCTTAAGTAAATCGCACTCTTGTTTCAATCATATTATTCAATTAAACTGGAGCATTTCATTGGAAAAATGTAAGTTCTCAAAAACCTATACAACTGGGACATGTTTGATTCTCTTCTCATTTTTGGATTTAAAAACTGTTCACTAAAACAATTTTAGACCACTCAGCAAACATCCAGAATCATTTGAGTTTTAAAAACTATTCCCAAAACACGTACTCCAAAAACAACTAGGAGATTTTTTTTTCTTCTGTTTTCATCTTGTTTAAGCTCTCCCTCAATTCCACACTCTACGCTGTGTCTTACATCACCCTCTACTGCCTGAACATTTTAAGTGGAATTTGAACATATTAATCAAACACTCTCCAAGCGTAATATTTTTAAGGCATTCAATTCAAATACCAGAATTGGGTTCTTCCACCATTGCAACAGCATCCTCATCTTGGTTTTCACACTCATCCAAATCAGGCTGATTCCCGTTCAATATTTGCTCGTCTGGCACCGAAGCAATATCCACACCTGAATACAAAAGAGCATAGAGATATAAATTAAGCATACAATTTGAAAACACACGCTTCTACGCAAACAATATCCATCTAACACACTCTTTTTAGGCAATCCAATACACTCTTTTTAGGCAAAAAGAGACTTTCAAATTCATACAAAAAAACACAGCCAAATTGTATTTCCAATTTTAACCCTACAATGTTCCTCTTTTTCTAATTTTGTAAAAAACATGTTGTAAGTGCAATAGCAGGACCATTTCTACTTCTACCAGTGAAGAATTATAGAAACCCTAGAAAAAAAATTTCAAACAAACAACAGAAACAGATACAGAGAGGGAGTGACAGAGAGGGAGAGATTACCGTTATCCCTTTTTACATCCTCGCGGCGGCGCTTGCGGTGGCGAGCCCAGTCGGCAATGGTGGTGCAGCCATCAGTATCGGGTCGGGCGTCAACCGGGTCAGGCATGATCTCGATCCGGAGAACCCTGTCGGAGAAGTTACTGTCGTTGAAAGCGAAGGCGAAATCGGCGTCGGAAGTAGAACCGCCGCGGGACCACTCGGACTCCATGGCCACAACCGGGTCAAACAGATCCGAATTCGAATCCTTCATGCGTCTAACGCAGAACCGAACCTAAGATAAGGTTGAAAGAAGAGAAAAGGAGAAAACGGTTTTCCTTTTGAAGGGTTTATTAGGAAAAAAAAGTAAAGGGGTGAGAGAATCGCAGAATAATAACATCAGAGCCGTGACCCCAAGATTTATATTTATGAACTTCATCGCCAAAGTAGACTAGGTTTTTTTTTTTCACTCTCTTAATTTTTTATTTACTTAATTTTTATAAATTTTTTTAGTTATTGGATTTTGCTGTCAAATTTCTTATATTTTCTTTGCTGCTAAATATGAGATTATGTTAAGTAATTTACATTAATTGAGAAAGTTGCTTGAATTATATTAGAAACATTAAATTAGTTTAATTGTCTTTATATTTGTTAAGAAAGTCGGTTAATTTAGTAAGAAATATTAAAATAAATTATTGGCTTAAGTATTTTTTATTACATGTTTATTATATTTAATTCTGTCTCAATGTTATTAATAAATTGCTCCATTCGATTATTTAAAAACAATGTAATTTTTCATTTTTATCTAAATTAATTTAATATCCTTAGCCTGGATTATAGACTCTTCATATACGTGTTTAATTTGTACAAAAGTCTTTAAACTCGGCATATACGTATATATTCAAAATTACTTTTACATTTTGTAAAATATCTTTTGCATTTATTTATTATTTATTAATAATGAAGATTTAAAGTTTTTCAGTAAAACCATGAGTTAAAGTGATAAGCTTTTCAAGATAAAATACATAAAAGAAAAAATATGCAGAAAATTAGGTCTGATTGCAATCTTTTTTTCTTTCATCGCATGCTAAGGAAGACTTTATACATCTTGAAAACGTGACCTGCAAATATCGTCGCATTGAAGAATGACCAAAATATAAAAATCAACTTTTAAAAAATTACTAATTGTGACAATAAAAAAGTTGTCATTATCTCAAAAATATTTTTTAAATACGTGTATTTAATAATGATTTAAATTATAAAAAAAAGGTTAATATTATTTAAATTTAAATAGTACATTGGTGGATGTGAACATTTAAAGCATTGTAATATATTTATTTATTAGTTATCTCCTCCTGAATTCTTTACATTTTTTTCTTTTATTCAATTATAAACGTGCTATCTTCACATATTATTTTCCTACCTAAAAAACGTGTTACATGTTAATATATGATAATTAAATCATTATTAAATTATATCAAATTTTTAGAAAATAAAACTATGCACCATGTATACATGTCAGCAAATGTTAAAAGCATAAATGTTTTTCATATATTCTGCAAATATGCATAAAAAGTTGGAGATTAAGAAGACGTTAATAAAAAGAAAAATATTTAATTATTCCATAATTTTATAATTATTCTTCACGTTTTTAAGGTAGTTCTTTAAATAATTGATTTTATTATACATAATTTTCTTATAAGTTTACTCAATTATAATACCATTTTACTAACTTTTTTATGCCTATTGTTAAGACAAGTTCTTCCACTAGTTAATTAGGTAATGAATATTCAACACGGGTCAGAGAAGAGAGAAATGGTTTGAAGAAAATTGTATGAAGAGGTCAATGGAGGAGGCTAATTATCTTTGAACAATAAGTAAATTCAAAATTTGGAAATTCTTATACCAGAAATTCATTCTTAATCTGTGCTTCAAATTTTATGATAATCTTATATATTTTTGTGTCATAATATTTTAATAATCCTCTTCAAATTCGATAAAAAATATTTAACAGAAAAAGGTAAATATATTCCATATTTATACTTAAAAGTTAAGCATAAAGATTTAGTGTGGACGTGGACACCATGGTGTTTATTGCTTTATTTCTATATAGATGGTATGCATTTATGATTATTTAACTTTTAAGGTTAATATGGATAAAATATGATAGAATAAAATAAAGATGGATTAATATAAAAATTTGCTAAGTTATAACCATATTTAGTATTTGATGCACATAAGATAACCAATTAAATAATTAAATAATATATTATAAATTATTTTTAAATGAAATTATTTTTTAATTTATATTTTTACAAATTATGGGAATTATAAAAAAATTAATTTTAACTAAATTATATTTTATCTATATAACTACTCTCTATATTAAAAAACTATATAATATTTTGAAAATATCTAAATAATTATTAGCATAAATTTAAATAAATAATATATAAATTCATGTGTCACAATCGTTAATATAAATTGTGATATATATTATTATATAAATAATATGTATTGTTATATAAATTATTATTCAATTAGATTATAAAAAAAATGTATTTTATGTATCTAGTTATTTTTTAAATTACAAAAAGATTATATAAGTTTTATAAAATTAATATTATGACTGTACTATTTTTATTTACAAACATTTAACTAATAAGAAGTTATTTTTTAATATTCTAACCATCAATATAAATATAATATAATTTAATGGTGTGTTGAAACTTTGAAGAAAGAGAGAGGAGGGAAGGAATAAAATTTTGTTGAACTTAATTCACTAATCTCTCACCATTAAAATTACACAACAGGATATATGATAAGTAATAAGTACTATGAATTTTCAAAGAAATCGAGAGTTTGTTTTAGGGTATGTTGTTTTCATACAGGTACATGTATTGCATTGCTAATTAAAAAAAAAAACATGTGTATTGTAATAAGATTTTAACAAAACATGGAGAGGATGAAACTTTTAGATTTCTTGAGGCTTCTATTTTTTAAAACACGCACTATAACATTAGTTTTAAGACAAGATTCGAATTATGAATTTTTTATTTAACCATTCAAATCCTTAATAGCATAACAAAAAGATGAGGCAATGAGTATCTTGATAAAAAAAAATAATTTATTGTATAATAAAGATTCTTAAAAGCAATTTAATTTTTAATTAAGCCTTGTCTTAGAAGTAATATATTTTTAATTTATAATTAAACTCTTAGAACGGTGATGAGAAGGTGACCACTGGTAAATGGTCTCGACGAGATCCATGAACTTGTGCTTGTTCGTGAGAGCTATAGTGATGTTGTTATCGTTGTCAGTACCGTGATCAATCAAGATGTGTTTATTACGGTAGAAAATAATAATTGTAGAAGCATCATCGAGCTTGTACATAACATTAAAATGTGGAACTTCATATTTATCTGCTACTGCTGTAAAATTCTGTAGAATATGCACTACGATTCCAACACCCTATCCGTCTATTATCCAATTTCATCACAATAATTACAATTTAAATCGAAACCACCACAATTCAGCATGAAACTCAAAATTCACTATAATTGAAATTACCAGCATGCATTATTCGTCTGAATCATATAATCACGAGTCGCTATTCTTCGGCGAGGATTGCTTGATTGACAGCCCAGCCTGAGTGCAAGTGAGTCAATGCATACGATGACATCTTATTCTTTATTTCTGCCTTCGACAGTGATTAGTGATTGATTTTGGTTGAATGATTTGGTTATGTCTCCTATAAAAACACAACACTCATACATATTATGAGTATATCTTTTTAAACCATGATCTACCTAAGTGCATGCATGAGATTGTTGAGTGTATCTTTTTAAACATGACCTACCTTACTCATATCTTTTTAAAGGATGACTTACCTAACTTAAGATATTTAAAAATTTAAGATATTTTAACAAATAAAAATATATTTATTGGTAATTTAGAAATAATTTATAATATACAACATTGGTGTAAATTATTCTAACGGTTATACTATAAATATAAATATAAATTCTCCAAAATCAAGAATAGGGTATTTAGATAATCATTAAGTCTTGTGTTAGATTTGATTTTTGAATTTAGATGATGTTGATTTGATGTTTGGGAGATATGGTCAGAATTATTATCACCCTGTGCGATCAGAAATACTTATTATTGTACAGCATGACCAAAATGTTTATCGCCATGTACGATCAAAATTATTATCGCTTCATACATTTAGAATTATTATCGTCTCGTGTGATCATAATTATTATTGTCCCGTGCGACCATATTATCTAGGTCCCTTTTTGTCCATACAGGTACATGTATTGCATTGCTGATTAAAAAAAAACATGTGTATTGCATTAAGATCTTAACAAAACATGGAGAGGATGGAGCTTTCAGATTTCATGAAGGTTCTGCATTTTTAAAAACGCACTACAACATTGGTTTCAAGACAATATTGATAATATTTCAATTCTGAATTTTTTTATTTGGCTATTCGAATTCTTAATAGCATAAAAAAAGGACAAAAAGATGAGGTAATGAGTATCTTGATAAAAAAAAAGATAATTTTAGTGTATAATAAAGAGTCTTATAAAACAATGTAATTTCTAATTAAGCCTTGTATTAGAAGCAATATAGTTGTAATTTCCAATTAAGCCCTCGCAACGGTGATGAGAAGGTGACCCCTTCTCACACCACGGTAAATGGTCTCGACGAGGTCTATGAACTAGTGCTTGTTCGTGAGAGATGTAGTGATCTTGTTGTCGTTGTCAGTGCCACGACCAACATGTGTTTATTGCGGTAGAAAAACATAATTGTATAAACATTTTCGAGCTCGTACAAAACATTAAAATCTAGAACTTCATATTTATCTACTACGTATATTGCCGCAAAGTTCTGTAGAGTATGCGCTACGACTCCAACACCCTATCCGTCTATTATCCAATTTCATCACAATAATTACAATTTAAATCGAACCAGCACAGTTCAGCATGAAACTCAAAATTCACGACAATTGAAATTACAACCATGCATGTTTCGTCTAAATCGTTATTGAATCATATAATCACGAGTTGCTATTCTTCGACGAGAATTGCTTGATCGACATCCTAGCCTGAGTGCAAGTGAGTCAACACATACAACGACATCTTCTTCTTTATTTCTGCCTCTGACAGTGATTAGTGATTTATTTCAGTTGAATGATTTGGTTATGTCTCCTATAAAAACACAACACTCATGCATATTATGAGTGTATCTTTTTAAAGCATGACCTACCTAAGTGCATGCATGAGATTGTTGAGTGTATTTTTTTAAACATGACTACCTTACTTATAGCTTTTTTAAAGGATGTCTTACCTAACTTAAGATGTTTAAAAATTTAAGATATTTAAACAAATAAAAATATATTTATTGGTAATTTAGAAATAATTTATAATATACAACATTGGTTTAAATTATTATAACGGTTATACTATAAATAGAAATTCTGCAAAATTAAGGATAGGGTGTTTAGATAATCATTAAGTATTGTGTTAAATTTGATTTTTCAATTTAGATGATGTTGAATTGATGTTTGGGAGATATGGTCTAAGTAGAAATGTGTTACTAATAGTAATAGAAAAATAGTATCGTCCCGTGCGATCAAAATTATTATCACTCCGTCTAATCAGAATTATTATCGTCTCGTGTGATCAAAATTATTATCGTCCTGTGCGACCATATTATCTAGGTCTCTCTTTGTCCATACATGTACATGTATTGCATTGCTGATTAAAAAAAGACAAACATGTGTATTGCAATAATATCTTAACAAAACATGGAGAGATGGAGCTTTCGGATTTCTTGGAGGCTTCTGCTTTTTTAAACACGCATTATAACATTGGTTTCAAGACAAGATTCGAATTCTGGATTTTTTATTTGACTATTCAAATTCTTAATAGCATAACAAAAAGACAAAAAGATGAAGTAATGAGTATCTTGATAAAAAAAAAGTACTTTTACTGTATAACAAAGAGTCTTAGAAATAATGTAATTTCTAAGCCCTCGGAACGGTGATGAGAAGGTGACCCCTCCTTGCGCCGCGATAAATGGACTCGACAAGGTCCATGAACTCGTGCTTATTCCTAAGAGGTGTAGTGATCTTGTTGACGTTGCCAGTGCCGCGATCAACCAAGATGTGTTTATTGTAGTAGAAAAACATAATTATAGAAGCATCCTCGAGCTCGTATATAACATTAAAATTGAACTTCATATTTATCTACTACGTATATTGTCGCAAAGTTCTGTAGAGTATGTGCTACGACTCCAACACCCTATCCATCTATTATCCAATTTCATCACAATAATTACAATTAAAAGTTAAACTAGCACATTTCAGCATGAAACTCAAAATTCAAGATAATTGAAATTACCTGCATGCATGTTTCATCTTACGAGACGCTCTTCTTGGACGATAATTACTTTATCAACAACCCAGCCTGAGTGCAAGTAAGTCAACACATATGACAACATCTTCTTCTTTATTTCTACCTTCGACAGTGATTAGTGATTGATTTTGGTTGGATGATTTGGTTATGTATCCTATAAAAACACAACACTCATGCATATTATGAATATATCTTTTTAAACCATGACTAGTGCATACCTGATATTGTGAGTGTATTTTTTAAAACATGACCTACCCTACTCATATGTTTTTAAAGGATGACTTACCTAACTTAAGATATTTAAAAATTTAATATATTTTAACAAATAAAAATATATTTATTGGTAATTTAGAAATATTTTATAATATACAACATTGGTGTAAATTATTCTAACGGTTATACTATAAATATAAATTCTGCAAAATTAAGAATAGGGTGTTTAGATAATCATTAAGTGTTGTGTTAAATTTGATTTTTCAATTTAGATGATTTTGAATTGATGTTCGGGAGATATGGTCTGAGTAGAAATGTGTTACAAATAGTAATAGAAAAATATTATCGTCCCGTGCGATCAAAATTATTATCACTCCGTCTAATCAGAATTATTATCGCCTCGTGTAATCAAAATTATTATCGTCCTGTGCAACCAAATTATCTAGGTCCCTTTTTGTCCATACATGTACATGTATTGCATTGCTGATTAAAAAAAAATAAACATGTGTATTGCAATAATATCTTAACAAAACATGGAGAGGATGGAACTTTTAGATTTCTTATAGGCTTCTGCTTTTCTAAACACGCATTACAACATTGGTTTCAAGACAAGATTCGAATTCTGGATTTTTTATTTGACTATTCGAATTCTTAATAGCATAACAAAAAGACAAAAAGATGAAGTAATGAGTATGTTGATAAAAAAAAAAGAGTACTTTTACTGCATAACAAAGAGTCTTAGAAACAATGTAATTTCTAATTAAGCCTTGTCTTAGAAGCAATATATTTGTAATTTCTAATTAAGCCCTAGGAAGGGTGATGAGAAGGTGACCCCTCCTCGTGCCGCGATAAATGGACTCGACGAGGTCGATGAACTCGTGCTTATTCCTGAGAGGTATAGTGATCTTGTTGTCATTGTCAGTGTCGCGATCAATCAAGATGTGTTTATTGCGGTAGAAAAACATAATTGTAGAAGCATCCTCGAGCTCGTACATAACATTAAAATCTGAAACTTCATATTTATTTACTAGTATATTGTTGCGAAGTTTTGTAGAGTATGCGCTACGACTCCAACCCCCTATGCATCTATTATCCAATTTCATCACAATAATTACAATTAAAAGTTAAACCAGCACATTTCAGCATGAAAATCAAAATTCAAGATATTGAAATTACTCGAATGCGTGTTTCGTCTGACGATACGCTCTTCTTGGACGAAGATTACTTGATCGACAACCCAGCCTAAGTTCAAGTGAGTCAACACATACGACGACGTCTTCTTCTTTATTTTTGCCTTCGACAGTGATTAGTGATTGATTTTTGTTGGATGATTTGGTTATGTCTCCAATAAAAACACAACACTCATGCATATTATGAATATATCTTTTTAAACCATGACCTACCTAAGTGCATGCATGATATTGTGAGTGTGTTTTTTAAAACATGACCTACCTTACTTATATCTTTTTAAAGGATGACTTACCTAACTTAAAGATATTTAAAAATCTAAGATATTTTAACAAATAGAAATATATTTATTGGTAATTTAGAAATATTTTATAATATACAACATTTTGGTGTAAATTATTCTAACGGTTATACTATAAGTTATTTATAAATATAAATATGAATTCTGCAAAATTAGGAATAGGATGTTCAAATAATCATTAAGTATTGTGTTAGATCTGGCTTTGATTTTTGAATTTAGATGATGTGAAATTGATGTTTGGGAGATGTAGTCTGAGTAGAAGTGTGTTACAAAGAGTAAGTACTAACACGTATAAAGAGTAAGTACTAACACATATTGAATAAATCTTCATTCAAGTCCGGTAATTGCAAGTGCTGGTTACTTTCACCACAAATTAGATAAGATCAAAATAACATGTTTCAAAGCTCATGAATATCCTAGAGAACGCATAATGATATTTGTGCTCACTCACATGGGTATATATGAGCTTTCTATCATGGTTTACAGTCATCTCCTTTCAATTTTCATGGCAAAGATAGCTTAATATTGATCCATTGAACACCCTAATACATTTTCTAATACTAGTTTGAGATTATTAAAGTGTGTAACATGTAATATGAATGATTTTAATCTTAGTATGCCTTGGATTATATAGGCATAAAAAAGAAAATTGAATTTACTGATTCATCTTGATATATGATTTAAATTAAATGTTATAAATGTAATATTTAAAGCATTTTTCGACTTTTAATATTCTTTGAGCAAAAATTTCAATGACATTTAATATTTAGGTCGTTAAAAGTCAAATTTTCCTTAAAACAAAAGAAAAAAACATGCATCTTAATTGCTTTGAAGGAAAAAATAATAAAGACGTGTGCATCAATATTTCTTTCCATTTATTGAAATTATATTTAATATGTTTGAGAGTTGATAATTTTCTTTCAAAACTATTTAATGAAGCTAGTGAGAAAATTTGTATATGGAAGAAAACTAAGAACATATTAACTAAATGTTTTTATGCCTATATACAAATTAACGTAGTAGTAAAAGAAAAAAATGTTGTAGCTTCTTGAAATCAATTTTGACAAACTCATTACCTAATTCAATAAAAAAAAATTATATTTAAAATAGTTTTTATTATTAATAAAAATTTATAAAACAGTTTTTAAATCGATATCTAATCATTAATATCAAAGTTTTAATTATTAACTATTTTATATTTTAAATTAATCTCTAATTAAAAAAATTATATTTAATATAATTTTTATTATTAATAAAAATTTATAAAATAATTTTAAATCAATATGTAACCATTAGGTATAAATATAATAATATAAAACAAAGATTCAATATTGTGCATCAACTTAGAATGTATCATACAATCGATTTCAAATAAAATGTTTATAAAAACTATATTAAAAACATGCATTTGTCATAAAGAAATATATATAAAATAAAATACAACTAAATCACTTTTAAAACATGAAAAATTATATTTACATATAAATGAAACAATATAATATAATTGTATTGAAACTCTTCTTTAATAAAAGCTTGTTATATTGTAATAATGGTGGTACAAATTAAAAAACACTATTGATATACATTATGTTTAAAATATATTTTCATTTCAGAAGGAGGTGTACGTATATGGAAGAAACTTATTTAAATTCTTAACAATTTTTTATTCATACATTTTTTAAGGGAAAAGACTAGAAAATTTGATACCAGTAAATCATAAAAAAACTTATAAAAAAAAATTAAAACATCACTTTCAATCCTAAAAATTTAAAATAATAAATAAGTCTTTCTTTCAATGTATTAGTTACTATTTTTTTTATCCTTGATCCAATATTGGAGTTATATATAAATAATTATATATTACATATACAAAAGGCACCTTAGCATCAAATGAAAGAAATAGTAAAGAACAAATTCATCGCTATATAAATAAGTTAGATCTTCATATCATATCACATGTTTTTCTATTTTGGCATCCCATTATTAGTATGACACAAAGAAATTATTAAAGTATTCTCTCATGGAAGACCAAATTATCTTGTTATTAATTTATGAATTCATGTATATTTTTACTTTTAGTTCAAATGATTAACATGATAAGTTGAGGGTTATATATGATCATCTATGAGTGTTATCCCTTTAACTGATATTCAATTTTGGTGAGACTTTGTAATTTTGAATTTTTTCATAACACAAACATATATGATTGAAGTTGCTGATTAAAATATATATATATATATATATATATATATATATATATATATATATATATATATATATATATATATGATTCAAGTATATTTTATACACAAATAAAATTTTGTTATACTTAAACATGTTAAAATCACATTATGTGAAAATTCCATTCTACACATACATATCATATCATGATTCATCTTGTTTATTTGTGATTCTGTAATCATTGGTGGTTTTAATTATGATAAATTAAGCAAATAACACTTTATATATTTATATGATTATTGAAAATGAATTGACAAAAACACATTTGATCAAAAGTATAATTATAAAGTTACATATATAATTTAAGGGAGATATTGTTGGATCCTTAATTCAACATTGATCTTACATGTAAATAATTATATATTAAAAATATCAGAGACACCTATATATGTTAGTGTTATGCCAAATTAAAATCAAATGTTAAAATATTTTGTCAACTATGTATCTAAAAAATCATGGAATATATTTAATGTATATTGTGTGGTGATTAAAAGGTTATTATATCCTATAATAGATAAATAAGGACAATCTTTTATGTAACAAGTAAAATTCAAACACAGACCTTTTAAATAGTATCTTTTTCTTTTCTCTCTCTCTATCTCTCCAATCATCTCTCTTGTTCTTTATTTCTTACTCTATATCTTATCTATTTTAGAATCTGATTGTACCACGTTGTAACTGAGAAGTTAAGGAACATTTCTACCCGATCAAATATTTTCAAATTCATTTTTGCTCTAAAGGTTCTTTATTCTCTGTTTTCTTTAGGATTTAGTCATCAATCTTAGTGGGATCAGTTGAGAAAATTAATCCTTTCAACTTATTCTACTATATACTAAAATTTTATTTTATTTGGATAACTTGCAGTAGGCCTTTATATCTTGAAGCTTATCCAAACTGAGGAGATAAAATTCAAGAGATTGCTTGGAAAGCAAGCAATTAAGGTAAGGGAGGCTAACTTTAATTTTTAATAGTACCCTAGGCTAGAAGATTTTGATGTGAAGAGGACGTGGTCCCAATATTCATTTTCTCTTGTAGGAATATTGTTTGTTTATATATTGTGTTGTTTGTTTGTATATTATTTAAATTTGTAGAAATATTAAATTTTGATGATTTAGTATTTAAGTGTTGTTTTTATTTTTATTTTTATGTTAAATAGGCTTTTGAATGTTGTAGATTGCGTTTTGAATGATATTCTATGACGAAAATTATATGGGATTGAAGTCATACATTTGAGATAATGTATGGACTGATATTTGTTTGTGTGTTAAGTATTGATATTTATGTGGTAACAGAGATCTCCAAGCCCACTGATGATCTAAGTCACATAGACTAAGATATCAGGTGGTGAGAAGCTAATAGGGACGTTCATGGATGCCGTAACATATGAGATGCACAACTTGGGTTGTATTGAACTTATCCTAATCTTTTCTCTTAGATTCATTGGTAATCTAAGTTTTGGGTATTGGGTCAAGTGTCAGTCTCTAGTAGGACTTACTTAATAGGGTCTTCTGGAAGGCGTCAGTTGTTATTGTTATTCTATTTGTTTAATATACTAGATGTGTAGATCTATGTGAGATCTATGTGATTGTTTTATGTTGAGATTTAAAGAAGATTGGATAATTGAGAAATTGATCAATGTAATTTTGTTTTCTCTTTTGATTTAATTATGTATATTATAAAATTTTATTTTCACTAGCTTACCCTTGATTTTTTGGTTGTATTGTGAACTGTGATGGTTATACTACGTATACGAGCAAATGATCATACAGGTGTCGAAGGTTTTGGAGGGCTTTAGGATGTTCTTTTGAACCTTATATTGTAAATATTTGTATTTCTACAAGTCTTGATCATGTATTAGGAATGTTTTAAAAAACTCTAAGCTTGTATATAAACATGTTGGACTTGTATTGTAATAATTAGATGTATTTTTTGGAGTGTTACATCTTCTCTATAAATAGGTTAAGTTCTCATATAACATTACATTCTTCTCTATTTTAACATCATTATCAAGAAGAGAATTTTTTTTATTGAAGATTATATTTTTCTGTGTTTTTAATCAATTTCATGATGATATTCTCCGATGTACTAATAATTGATCATACTAAAGTTAGTTTTACTTAAAATATTATTATTAGTTTCTTATCAATTTTTTTTATCAGTAATAAACAATAAATTAAATATGAATCACTTCAGAGGTGGTAAAACCCTTATACAGATCCTGTCAACCCTCACAAAACCAACTCTAGTACAAAATGACTAAATTACATCACTTGACCAACCTCATACAAACCAATGGATCGAGACATCAGTCACAGTAAGAAAAAAACCAGAATGTGATTTGAAGGTAACCCAAGGCCAAACCTTTAATTAAATCATAGCAAACAATTTTAAACCGTCAACCACCCCTTTGAAAATGATATTATTTATGTACTTCCAAATCTCGCTAATTACTGCAATCTAAATTGCTTCTCAAACATCATTAATAGAATCAGGGGCGTTACACAATCTAAACTGAAAAAAGTTTAACAATGGATCATTATGACTCACTGACGTCACACCAAGCCAAGTAAAACAAAGACTCCATATAGACCAAGCTATTCTGCATTCAAAGAACAAATGACGACATGTCTCTTCTTCTAACCCACAAAGACTACACAAAAGGCTTTCAACCGCGATCCCGTGTCTTTCTAAATTGACCCTAGTTGTAATCTTATTTTTCAGCACCCTCCAAGCAGAGACAAGTACATAAAATACAACTTTACTCCTTCAAAACTTTTTGTACATATAGACACTCTCCCTTTCACGTGTTTTCCTTAAACAATTACAAACAGAATTCACCGTATAAACAAGGAATTTACCATTTTTCCAAACCCAACTATCCTTCTCTTCTACATCAATAACAATCTTATAATTTACACATAGTAATAAAACATTTATTTAATGTTAAAACATAATTGGTAAGAGTATATTAATTAGGTTTTGACCTAATGTAATAATACAATTTTGATCGTCCTGAAATTTACTTTCCTTGTTAATTTAATCCATGACGTTATAGTAAATCAAATTTAGTTCTTTGTGTTGATAATTGTTAATCAATACGATTCGAAAAATTTGCGATAATAAGTTTAATTTCAAACATTATGAAATCAGTCAACTTAGTCATGAAACTTTACAATTTAATTGGAAAGAAAGCTAAAAAGAATTAGTTGAAAGTCGATATCATGGTGGTTTAAACAAATAAGTATTTTTTTTTTATATTAAATCTTAAGTTATTGGTTTGAGAAAGAGAACGACGGCGTTTAGAGGAACCCCGTTTCCATTCTGCTTCTTTGAATTGTTGACGTTTCTTCCATCTTCTTTTTTTTTTTTTAGTTGTTTGGGTGTATCTTTGTATTTAAATAGTTTTCAATTTTCATTGTGTTGTTCTCAATCTTTTTATCTATCAAATAATAACAATAATAAGTAAAAAAATTCTATTAATATTTTGGAATATTTTAAATTAAATGTGAAATAAGTTTATATTTTGATTTAATAAATTTTTTTATGAAAAAAAAAATCTGTTTTACTCTTTATTTCGTGCTTATAATTTAACTGTTGTACTGAAATCAGATTCTCACAACCTTCATATTCTCTTTTTTGGGTATAATTTAATTAATAAATATTAGTCATAGTTATCTTAATTAATTTAAATGAGATATCTTTATATTTTAATATTATAAAGGATAAAATTAAAAAACGAGATGTGTATATTAAAATATCTCTTAGAAAACGAGATGCGTATATTAAATTATCTCTTTGTATACTGTTATAGATATTAGAAATAAATTTTAATAAATAAAAGATTTCATTAACTTCGAACTTACTTATAAATTTAAGTAACTTTAATTAATTTTTTATACTGAATACTCAAAATTTTATATTTATTAATTTTAATTTATTCATTAGATAGATGACTGTTTCAATATCTTACTTAATGGTCACATGTTAATAAATGTTATTAATATAAAATTATATTATAACTATTGTAAAGAAAATAATTAACTTTTATTTCATTTACTGAAAATCATGTTTTTAATTAAAATAATAAAAATTAATTATCATTTTATATTAATCATAATATTTTTTTTTGTTTTACATATATAAAACTCATGAAAGTTTATATTTATTGAAGACAAGTAAGATAACAGTTAACACAAAAATTAAACAAAAAAGATTTAATCAAAAATATCAAATTTTAAATACTAAATATACATAAAAATTTGTTAAAAATAATCAAATTTATAAAAAACTTAAAAGTAAATTAAATCTATATAAAATTTACAATTGATTTTAGAAAATCAGTATTAATAACTTTAAAAAATCGATAAATTAAAAAATACAAGAAATTTAGTTTTATTCTATTTATTTATGAAATATTTAGTTTTTAAAATCTAATTCAGTTTAATTATTATTTTCAGTTAATTAAATTTTTTGGACAGCCTGATAAAAAGTAAAAAGACACTTTGGTTTAATTAGAATAAATTTTGAGAGAGAGAAGAAAAAGAAAACAATTTACCTTGGTGATGAAGTTCAGAAATGTATGCAGTATATCGGGGTCATGGTTTTTTGCTTCTTCTTCTTATTATTCTGAGTTCTTTCTCTGTCAAACACACTCATCTCTCTCTAAACCCTTCAAAACCATAACCTTATATCCGTTTTTCGTTTTTCGACCTTATCATAACTTCGATTCTTCCTTAGACGCATGAAAGATTCGAATTCGGATCTATTTGACCCGGTTGTGGCCATGGAATCCGACTGGTCTCGCGCTGGTTCTACTTCCGACGCCGATTTCGCCTTCGCCTTCAACGACAGCAATTTCTCCGACAGGGTTCTTCGGATCGAGATCATGGCTGACCCTGCCGACGCCGGACCGGATTCGGACGGCTGCGCCACCATTGCCGATTGGGCGCGCCACCGCAAGCGTCGCCGTGAGGATATCAGAAAGGATACAGGTCCTCTCTCTCTCACTTCCTCTCGCTACCTGTTTCTGCCGTTTTTATGGGAAAAGTAATTTCTAGGGTTTCCAGAATTATTCACTGGTAGAAGTAGAAATGGTTCTGATTTGAACGTACAACGTGTTCTTTACAAAATTAGAAAAAAAGGGCCATTGAAGTGTTGAAATTGGAAATACAGATTGAGTGTGTTATTTTGTTTAAACTTGATAGTTTTTTTTTTCTTAAAAGGGAATGCTAGATATTGATTGCGTAGAACCGTGTGTTTTCTCATTGTATGGCTAATATAGATATTTATTCTCTTTTGGGTTCAGCCACGGATCCTGCTGCGATGCCAGACGAGCAAGTTTTGAACGGGAATCAACCTGATGTGGATGAGCGTGAAACCCAAGATGAGGAAGCTGTTGCAATGGTTGAAGAACCTCTTTCTGGTATTTGAATTGAGTATTGTACATATAGTGTTGCTTGATTAGTATTTTAAATAATTGTTCCTTGTTTTCAAAACGTAATTAAATAATGTTGTCCCGAACAGTTGATGGAGGGTAGTGTAAGGCGAGAGTGGAGTGTGGAATTGAGGTAGAGCTCAAACAAGTCAAATCAGAAGAAGATGAGAAAATATCTCCTTGCTGTTTTTTTTATTGGGTTATTAAAGTATTTATTTTGGAAATCATTTTCAAAAAAATTGGATGAGAAATGAACTGCTGAATAGGTGTGAAATTGTTTTTAAATCCAAAAAATGAGAAGGGAATGAAACATGCCCTTAGTTTCCCAATTATGTAGTCTTTTTAAGACTGTACATTTTTGCAATGAAAAATGCTCTAATTTAACTGTAAATGGATAATATGATTTAAACATGAGTTTGATTTTTTAGAGAAGTTTATTTGTTATCAGAAAATATGACCTTCTCCCCTTGCTTTTAAACAAGGAACAGATATGGATATCTTTTGGTTCCTTTCTGTTTTAGTATGAAGTTATCATTTCTCTATGAATACTCATGAGTCTGGCGTGGTTAATGCAGGTGATGAAGCTACAAATAGTCATGATTCAGACTGGAGCATGGACCGCTCTGCAGGTGCCGTTGTTAGAGTTAAAACGTTGCACATAAGCTCTCCTATCTTGGCTGCTAAAAGTCCCTTCTTCTATAAGGTAGATGAAGATCTTTCTTCTTTAAAGGGTACATTTTAAATTTTTTTACCAAAAATGTATTTGCTTAGTAGTATTTATTTACTTTATGCAGCTTTTCTCAAATGGGATGAGGGAGTCTGAGCAGAGACATGTCTCCCTCAGAATTAATGCCTCAGGTATGAGTATAGGAATGTACTTTTTAAATTCTTTGCACAAATTTGCTTCTTTTACCTCAAATAGTTACCTTAGAAATGGCTTACTTCTTTGTATGTTGCAGAAGAAGCTGCTCTCATGGAGCTGCTCAACTTTATGTACAGTAATACCTTGACCACTACTACAGCACCTGCTTTGCTGGACGTGTTGATGGCTGCTGACAAATTTGAAGTTGCTTCGTGCATGAGATTCTGTAGCCGGTTATTGCGGAACATGCCTATGACACCTGACTCTGCTTTGCTTTATCTGGAGCTTCCTTCTAGTGTTTTAATGGCTGATGCAGTCCAACCATTGACTGATGCTGCAAAGCAGTATCTGGCTGGTCGATACAAGGATATAACCAAGTAAGTGTTTCAGCCTTTTTATTTTTATTCTTCTCTGACACATTATCTGATATTCAATGATTACAAACAAACCCTTGTCTAGATCTGGTGTTTTAGTTGTATCAAGTGGCTACTTCCTCTTCATTTTGCTGCGGGTAGTAAAATTGATATTAGTTGTAGCTGCTTTACTGTATTTTGTTTTAATTTTTTTTTATTTGTTGTTGGAAACTGGAAAGAGGCGGGGAAGAAAATGTATGTATTTGAAAGTGACTCCAATGTGTCTGTATTGCATCTAATAATTGGTACCTTTTAGATAATAGATCTGGTCTACTTTTGGTTAATCAACTTATGGTTTATTTATGTCCTGATTTTGAATAACCTGTTATGCATGTCTCTCCTGAAGCTCTCAGTTGCATATTCTGCATTTTTAAATTGGACTTGATATTTCCAATTTCAGAGAAAAGTGTCCAAACCAAACAAGTTATTAATAGGTTATACATAATTTAGAGGCTTTTCTATTATAGAATCCCATGGCAAAATGTCTTTTGGAAAATACTGCTCTTGCTGTGGAATTATTTATTCTTAAATGTCCATTCTTTTGTAAAACACCTGTTTTTTTGTTGCCATTTTTCGTTGTTTTCATCTTATTATCATATTTATTTATGAATGCTAATAAATCTTGTACATGACCAGGTTCCAGGAAGAGGTTATGGGCTTGCCCCTTGCTGGAGTAGAGGCAATACTGTCTAGTGATGATCTCCAGGTTGCATCAGAAGATGCTGTATATGATTTTGTGTTGAGGTGGTCTCGACAGCAGTACCCTAAACTTGAAGAAAGGCGAGAAGTCTTGGGTGCCCATCTTGCTCGTTTAATTCGCTTCCCTTACATGACCTGCCGAAAGCTTAAGAAGGTATTAACCTGTTCTGACTTTGACCATGATGTTGCATCCAAGCTTGTACTGGAGGGCCTATTCTTCAAGGCTGAGGCTCCACACCGCCAGCGAGCACTCGCAGCAGAAGACTCTGCTTCTTCAAACCGTCGATTTGTGGAGAGGGCATATAAGTATCGCCCAGTGAAGGTGGTTGAATTTGAACTTCCCCGGCAGCAGTGTGTGGTGTACTTGGATCTGAAGCGTGAGGAATGCACAAATCTGTTCCCATCTGGCCGGGTTTATTCTCAGGCATTCCATTTGGGTGGACAAGGTTTTTTCCTATCAGCCCATTGCAACATGGATCAACAAAGCTCTTTCCATTGCTTTGGGCTGTTCTTGGGAATGCAGGAGAAGGGCTCAGTGAGCTTTGCTGTTGACTATGAGTTTGCTGCAAGGTCTAGGCCAACCGAAGAATTCGTTAGCAAGTACAAAGGCAACTACATGTTCACAGGGGGAAAGGCCGTTGGGTATAGAAACTTGTTTGCTATTCCATGGACCTCGTTTATGGCTGAGGATAGTCTTTACTTCATCAATGGTGTCCTCCACCTTAGAGCTGAGCTCACCATCAGGCACTGACCCCCATTTCTAGTTGTGAACTTTTCTATTCCAATTGGTAGCTCTGACCTCTTTTTAGATCTTGAATTATCATTCCTGATAACATGTAATCTTTCAAAAGCTTAAATATACAGGCATGTGCACTAGGTGGCTAGTGTTGCGTGTGATTGAGAAGATATCTAGAAGTGAACTTGCCTTCCATTCCTGTTCGCTCAAAAAAAATCAGTATTAAGTGTCGGAATTGAAATCATACCTTAACATAGTATGACTCGTTTTTGCTATTTGCACTCAATGCCTTTTATCAAGGCGTTGTATAAGACCAATATTTTACAATTTGAGCAGATTAAAATACATTAAATTTCAATTATTTTTTATGCAAAATTATTGTGTTTAGACAAGATAATTTATATTTATTAAATTTTATTTATTTATTTTTGGATAAAGAAGTTTAATTGTTACTAAATATAAAAATAAAAAATTAGAAAATCACCATAAAATAATACTAGTGACTTTGATTAAAATATAATGTTTACACAGACAATGACAAAATAATTAATCTCTGCACACTTTTACTATAAAAATTTGCTTGATATGTATTGAAAAATATTCAAAGTCAATAAAACTTTAATAAATGTCAATTGACATTGGTAGATAAATAATTCAAGAATGTTAATAGCAAAATAATATCTATCAGAGTTTACTTTAAAAAAAAAATTCAACTTATATCGGCCAAAAAATAGTTTTATTAATGTTGAAGAAAACTTTGATTAATAGAAATAATACTGACATTAATACTAACTTGTGTTATTAAGGTTGGTCGAAAAACAATATTAGTTAAAAATAATTTTAGTTGACATTAACAAAAAAAAAATATGTACGAGGTTGATAAGAGTTGAAGCTTAACTACCATTATCTCTTGTGTGAAAAAAAAAAAAAAAAACTCCTCTAACATCATTAAAACAAATCATATGTGAAAAAAAATCCACCAACATCATTCAAACAAATAGTATCTAGTTTACTACGTCGAAGTCGTTTGAGCCAATGACATTCTTACCATAGTTAAATTGATGATGAAATTTGAAATCTGAAATTTTTAGTTTTAATTAATCAAATTATTCTTCAAAAAATTTAAAATTTTAATTTAAAAATTTTATTAATATAAATATAAGGTAGATATGTCATTTATTAAAAATATAAAAAAATATGAATGACTATTAAAAAATAAGAAGAAATGTAATGTCATTTAGTGAAAAAATAGAAGAGATAAAAATTACTATTTTAAAACTTTCTCAGGAATGTGAATATCATTTAACATAAACTGTGGGAAAGTAAGCGTAATTTTTTCATTTTTTGGTTAAAGAAATTACTCAATAAAATAATTCTGCACTATTTCAGCAATTAATTTGTCATTAAGTTTTAAAATTGTTTTTGAAGTAAGTATATATAAAATAAACCGACATAGCAGAGTTTTTTTTTTTTTTTTTTCTGCATTCTTGTTGAATTTCTGATTTCGATTATATGCATTTACATTCAGAAAACTAAAACATTTCTTAAATTTAACGCGACAAGCTCTATTTTACATTTGTGTATTTCTTCCAATAAAAAAAAGGGAAAAGAGATATAAACACAAAATCTGAACATATGAAGAGGGCATGCAGAAGCATGCGTTTGTAAAATTAAGCAATGAGTAAGGTGGTAGCATGAGAATATTCTTCTTGTTGCTGGACAGGAATCCAATTCTAAGTGTATTAAATATCAAAGGATAAGAATTTGAAGTGAGGGTGTGTGGAATCCAATTCTTTATCAACTTAGGATCTAAATTTAGAAGTTTCAACATGTCATTGTAATATAGCAATCTCCTTCCTTAGGAATAAAACAAGGATAATGTGATAATGTTACCAGACTCTATCTACAAATCACATTAAACCAGATATACTAGCAGAAATAAGGTGATTTTCCACCACACATGTCACTTTTCAGAGACTGTGTGGTATCCATTTTCCCACATATGATTTGGAAATTAGCTTATTTTGCTCCAACAATTTGATTTGGATTTTTCACATAAAAAGGGGACTAAAAGCAAGTTGCAGAAAACAAAGAGCATAGAATCTTTGCTTATATAGGAAACATTCCCAGTGAGCAAATTTTGCTATAAAATAACAGTACTATAACCAAATTCAGTAGAAGAACACATAACAAACACAAATGTGAACACTACTCTTAAAAGGGAAGAGAAAAGAGATGAGAGAAGAATAGAGGATTGTATCAAGTACAAACCTATAACATTGTTCCTAAAGTCACTAAAATCGTGTCCTTTGTAACATGGTATTATATAACATCATGGACTTTCACAACTAATAACGACTCTTTTCCAAGGACATTTTACTTGCACCATGAGTATATAAACTATTTAACTACAATTCAAAAATGTTATTTCTGAAATGTAGCTCATATGCATTCTAAAATTGTTCTCTTCTGTGACACAAACTTGCCAATAGTATGCTAATACTGTAAACTACTTCGTGTTTGGTGTTATTCATCCTGATCTCAATTCCCATCAATGAGAGAAATTCAGCATGGTGCAACGTAATATATTTGGAAGAAATCTAATCAAGATTTTAAAGGGCAACACCGTTCAAGATGCAAACTCATTTATGGCCAAAATTGATCAAAGCGTACGAACATTTAAGAGAAAAGGAATGCCAATAAACATTACTCTTGAAGCAGAAATATTGTGTTGCACATAGACTTATATTTCTGTTGGGAAGTGTGTGGTACACCTGTTACAAACTAAGTTTAAACCTATTTTTTTTTAGAAAATTGACTTATTAATTTGACCAGCAATAAATAACCTTCTGCTCTATAATGATAGTTAATTTCTTGAAGAAAAAAAAATAAAATAATTCTTTTCATTGTTTAGTTATTGCATATTTTGTTGGGTATAATTTTTTTTAAAGAAGCATTAGTCTGCCCATAGCTATATAGCTATGCAGCACGCAAATTCAAAGTTGGCAAATTCTTACTGCAGTATGATCTCGACCTGCACAAGATTTTTCACCATGACAAAAATATTCTTACAAAATTGCGAATATATCTTTATAAAATAATAATTGGATTCATTTTCTGGAATACATTTTCAGATTTAAACTTGTGGAACACATTTTTAAATTTTAAAAATTCTTTTCTAAAATGAATTTTTAGATTTTGTGTTCTGTATATTTTTTTTTGGAATGTATTTTTTACATTTTGGATTTATTTTTTTAGAATGAATTTTGATTTTTGAATTGTATTTTTTTATTTTCTATAATACACGCACACACTTTTTATGCAGAAAAAGAACTCTAGCCAACTCTGAAAAGGCTAATCTACAATTCATTATAGAGAAGTCATTTGAATTGTGTGAATTTATGTTCTACAAGTTTGGGTGCAGGAAAAAGAGCCAAGTTACTTGATCTGTTGAGTGAATTTGGATTAGCATGTTTTGTTCAGTAGAGGAGATAAGTGCTGAGTAAAATTAAGGCAAAGAGTACTCTAAATTTTCACTGCATGTGCAGAACGCGGAAAGGCTAGAGCTGAGTGAAATTAAGACAAAGAGAAACTCAAAATTTTGTATTTTAGGCGTACTAGTGGCACTAAGCAGGTTAACTTCAAAGCATAATAAAAAATGAAATCAAGATCCTCTAAGAAAAATTATCTTGAAGCTCAACATATTAAAAGTCTTCAAACTGAAGAAATGTGATCCGCTAAGCACTATTTCTCTTTAAGAATTGAATCAATTCTCTTTTTATTTTCTTTTCCTTTTATCCTTGTATTCAGTGATTAATCCTATTCATCATGAGTAGCTACACTTCTTTGTGTTGGGATAGAATGGATTATAACTTGCTCTCAATCAATTTAGTTGTGCTTGATAATAGATGAATCGTTGTACTCAATTTTAGAATTTGAATGTTATTGGAAAATTCTTTCTCATTCTAAATTAAACTAGATCAACCAAAATTCTAAATTAAACTAGATCAACCAAAATTAGCAACTAGTGAGAACAAAATTCTTGTTTTAGATAACATTGTTCTGGGATTAATGTCGATGATCAATTGTCCTTGATCAAGGAATTGATTGACAGACATTAAATTCCTAGATAGCCATGACTAAAGAATTAATTTGGTTTGATTAGTTAGAACTAGAGAAACTAAATATAATCATATGTACGGATAAAAATTGTTTTCAAATCTTATTCAATCTCAACACTTTATCTTTCTAGACAATTATATCATTTGTATTCTTCCTCAATTAATACCATAGTTATGATCTCCTTCATCAAATTTCTACAACTTCTACAGTCTAAGGTTTCTAAGTCATACAACTTTGTTGCAAAGAAAATCATAACTATCAAGATTATATATTAGTCCATGACGACAATCCATTTCTGAACTATGTTACAATTAACTTGATTCACTTATCGAGATATTATATCATTTGGTTAAGTTACTCACTTGGTTAATTTAATGTTCTTGGTTGGATTTTGAAGATGCAAATGATATATTGTAGATACTTGAGAAAGTATTAAATTACTAGTATATTAGGATTTAAAATTTATAATTTTTAATATAATTGGTATATCTAAAATTATCATAAAATATATTTGGTGTATTTAAAATTAAGTTTGATACATGTGAATCAAAGAAAAACTAATTATAAAATTGAAACTAATGATAAAATTGAATTAGATCACTTAAGTTTTGATTGGCTTGGTCAATTAAGTGAAGTCATGTGGTAAATTAAATTAAAATATGAAGATTCATTTATAGTTTTAAATTTGTTTTGTGCATAAGATTATTTTGTAAAGTATTGAATCTTTTGGATTGTTGGTTTGGTATATTTTGAGTTGTTATCATTTGTATATCTCGTTTGAATGAGACATAAGTTGAATGGATAATTTGTTTTATAGGATAATATTACGAGTGAGTTATGTTATATGATATGTTTTATTGTTAAAAATATTTGTAAATGTTATGAATAAATATAAATATTATAATATGATAAATTGTTATTGTTTTTAAGAAATTAAACGTTTATGTAATAATAAATTAATTAAGATTGGATTAAGTTGATATTAATTGTAGGAATTGTGTGAAATTAGTTATTTGAATATTCTATTCATATTAATATGAATAGAATATAATATGAATAGAATATTCAAATGAAATAAAAAAATTTATATTTCATTTTTTTTTAATTTGACCTAATTTAAATATAATGTCAATATAAAAATTATGAAATCATTATATATAATTGCATAAACAACTTTTAAGTGTTGTGATTGCATAACCACAAGTTCTAACCGTAAGAAGTTTTAGAATTAGGACATACAATTCCTATTGGTCTTGTGTAAAGTTACATTTCACATGTATATAGTATAAAAAAAAAAATAGTAAATTTATGACTTAGGTTAACAATTTACACTCTTAGAATTGTTTTTAAATTGTTAATTTTATTATGTAAAGTTTGCAATTTGATAAAACTAAATCAATCATTTATTATTTTTTTATAAATATTTTAAAAATTTTGCATAAATCATTAATTCGCATAAATAATTTTGTGTGTTTTTTCATAATAATAAGATGTGTATCTTATAAGTCCTACTTAATAGTTCTATTATTTTTTAAATTTTAATTAATATTATTTAATTTTTAAAATTTGTATTTTTTCTTAACCAATTACAAGTACCACATATGTTCTTATTTTTTATTAAAATTATGGGTAATTTTATTGAATATTTGTGTTAATAATTAATAGATTTTATAATTAACTATTTATTTTTAATAGAAGAAAAAGAAATGTGACCCTCTGAAAATGATAATCCTATGATTCAATCTATTTTAAAATAAAATTACACCTCTCATTCCCGATCTCTACCTAAACCTTGATTAAGTAGAAAAATAACACTATTATTTTCTTCTTACATTAAGAAAGTTAGTTAATACATTTTAAAGAAATATAAGAGGAAAATTCATATGCAGCATCGGTCAAAGAGTGACGTTATACCGGGGGTAAGAGGGTCAATTCAAAACCACCCTTAATTCGTATTCCCCACGCATGCCCCAACCAAACAAATACCCAAACGAACCCAATTTCGCTGCGTCTCAACGCAAGGCAACGCAACGCAAATTCTTGTGAAACAGAAACGGAATCAGGAAAAGAAAAGCAAACTCTGCGCGAGGGGATCAATTGTTAGGGTTTCGAATCGAGGATGCCGAAGAACAAGGGAAAGGGAGGGAAGAACCGGAAGCGTGGGAAGAACGAGGCGGACGACGAGAAGCGGGAGCTGGTGTTCAAGGAGGACGGGCAGGAGTATGCGCAGGTGCTCCGCATGCTCGGCAACGGCCGCTGCGAGGCCATGTGCATCGACGGCACCAAGCGCCTATGCCACATCCGCGGCAAGATGCACAAGAAGGTCTGGATCGCCGCCGGCGACATCATCCTCGTTGGCCTTCGCGATTACCAGGACGACAAGGCCGATGTCATTCTCAAGTACATGCCCGACGAGGCCCGTCTCCTCAAGGCCTACGGTGAGCTTCCCGATAGCACCAGGCTCAACGAGGGCATCGGCGCTGGCCTCGACGAGGAGGACGATGGCGCTGGCAATGATTATATCGAGTTCGAGGATGAGGATATCGATAAGATTTGAAATATTAGGGTTTCGGTAATGGTTTTTGGCTTCTTCTTTTTTTGTTGAGATTATGTAATTGTTATGATGTGGTGCTGATGGAATGGATGGATTGACTTTGTGTGGTGTTAAGGTGTTCTCTGTCTGTGTACTGTGCCATATATGGATGGTGAGTGTTAATGAAATAAGAGAGCCTGTTATACGGTGTTATACTTACACTGTTCTGTTCTGTTCTGTGTTTCTTGATTGATTCCTTTGTTCTATTTTTGTTGGTTGTTGTGAATGAGATCGATTAAAACGTGCTTGGATGATGTTTTGAACGTACTTTTTGGAGAAGGGTGTTTATTGTGTCTTTTATTCTGAGCGTACTTTTGGAAGGGTTATCCAAGCATGTACTTGTAAGTTATAGTGTGTTTTGCTGTGTTTGGATTCACCTCTAGCACATGGTTACCAATAAAATGGGCGTGTTGGATGGTGATCCAGACACTCAATTTGTAAACTTGTACTTGGCATGTAAAAGTTATAACCATTAATTCTGGAAAGTCATCTACGAAACGGGAGAGTATTAATCATTTACTTTCGAAATGAAGTTTGGAACTGAAAGTTACATCTAATACTAACACTTGAAACTAAACAGGCTGTTGGAAGTAGTTTTGGTTAAGGTTTTTAATCTCTGGTCATGGTTGTGGTTTTGTTCACAGGGGATTGTAAAGTGGCCGATGTGACAGTAATTGCAATCATAGTAATCCTTGATGATTGTGTACATTTGTGCACTGTTGTTTAAAATTTGTTTTTGGTTTAGGGGGTGTAAGGGTGTTGAAATGGGGATGAAAATATCTTTGATTTAGTTTGAGGGAGTTTATTATCTTTTTTACTGAACATTATCTTCTTTAATTGAACATGTATAAAGGGTGTTTTGATCTGTCCTTCTGGTCCTTTTGTCTCTGTTTCTCCATCGTCATCATCGGACGTAACAAACAAGGTCACGAGGAGGTTTAGTTTGAATGTAATTCTTGTCATGGTTTTGAAGGAGTTAAGTTTTGTGTGGTGGCTATAGATTGGTATGTGAAATCTTTTTGTTGTTGTGGAAAATTAGTGATAAGAGTCTTCAGTCTTTTATAGTTAGTTGCTAGTGTATTATTATGTCTTTGGAGGTAGTTTTTCATCGGCTAGTTTGTCCTATATAATGTTAGCAACTTAGCAAGGTAATGTTTCACATATTCTACGTTTTATATGTCTTGCCTATCTTAGCAAACATGGTCCAATCCGTTATGAACCTAGTCCAGTGGCAGTACTGTGATTTCTACATGTTAGGATATGTGATGGGATTTTAATTCCTAGGGAGTTGTTTGTTGGAGTTGTTGATTTTGAGTAAACGACCAATTTGATATTTTTAGGATAACTCCCTCTTTAAGGTATATTCATTGAAGAAGTCATAAAAGTATTAATAAATAGTCGCCTAAATTTTATAAAACCCTTCAAATAGTCCCTAAACTTAATATTCTTATATAGTTTTATTATTATTTTATGGACTATTTGTCTGTGTCTACATTTGCTGCATGTTTTATAGTTTTGGTGTGGGTGTAAATTATGAAATGTATTTCTGTGGTGATTAACGTTGTGGAACTGGGATGCCATCTGAAATATAACTTCGTCCTGTGTTTGGAAATATGAAGATAAATCTATTATAAATGTAATTGAATAGAGATTATATGATGCTTAATGCACAGATCAGACTGCGGTAACTAAGCAAGGTTTTTTAGCAGAAAAGCATCATATTGTTAAGCTTTATTGGTAGCAGCTACAGTAGTATGATGAAGATATAAAGAATGGACAATGGCTCATTCTGAAGCTGAAGTTTATTTATTGGCAGTTTCTTCCTGCACCCCTAGACTGTAATGTAAAGACAAAAATATCCCTATTATTTTGTAAAACCTCAAAATGCACATAAGATCCATACTACTCTTTCTTCTTCCGGACAATGCAATTCGGTAGTTTTATGGAATGGGAAATCTATATTTATTTTTTTGCATTCCGGATTGGGAAATCCGTAAATCTTTTGGATTGGGGAATCTGTAAATCTTCCAGATTGGTGAATCCGGTAATCTTTCAAATTGTTAAATCCGATAATTTTCTGGATCCATCAATCTGTAACAAAAATTAGACTTCCGGATTTAGCAATCCAAAATTCAACAATTTGCCTTCAAAACATTCACTTTTAGATTGATGAATTCGTAGCACACTTCTCGATCCCAAAATCCGGTAACCTAAAAAACTCTAATTTTTTCAAATACAAGGTGAAGGTCAGTTTTGGGATTTACAAAATTATGGGGGTGCAGGAAGAAAAACATAGGGGTGCAGGAAGAAGAAGCCTTATTTATTTGTTTAAAATATGAAGTTGGGTAGCTTCAAAACTCAATGGAAATATTGAGGATTGTTTCAAGAATTGACCCAGTGAGGCCCAAAATTTTATTCCTCATTCACTTCCCTCAGTCATGGCCCACTTACTGCATGATGCTTAATCTGCATTCAATTTACTGAATTTGGGGTCTGTTTGAAAACAAATTAGGTACGTGATATGATTATATATATACATGTTTCAAATGCGTTACAAACCCCACCAAACAAGAAAAAAACCCTAAATCTAGAACGTTCCACTACATTAACAATACTAATGAATGAGAATTTAGGCTCTTTTTCATACATGGGTTTTAAAATTGTTTTACCGTGATTAAAATTCAAATTTTTGTTCGGTCCGTTTTACCTGAGTTTAATGAATTTGTCTGATTTTGTTAGCCCATTTCGAGATTTTTGGAAGATAAAAAGTTAAAATGTAAATAAAAAATGTAGATACGTTTTATAAGACTCTTGTATGGCCTTAAAAATGACACGAGAGAATGAAACTTAAAAAAAAAAATTAAGACATCATGTCTCTTGCATTATAGAAAATTATCTTTAAAACTATGTCAACAAAAATAAACGATTATGGTTATTTGAAATTTAAATTTTGTATATTAAGGTAGTTTGATCAAGATTTTGAGAGTAGAAATGAAAAAGAAGATGAAATGATTCTTTTATAAATTAGAATGAAATTATTTATAAATTTATATTATTTTATTAACAAATCAAAAATAAAAATTTAGATGAAATATATAGAAGAACTTTACAAATTATTTTATATGTGAACTAATTTTAATTTATAAAAAATCATTTTTTCTCTTAAGTTCTTTCATAAAAAATGTTTATAAATAAATTTATGGAAACATATCTTAGAAAGTTAATTGAGAAAAGGTCATGTCTAAGATATTTCAAATTATTGTTATGATAAATCAGAAAAGAAAAATTATTTTAAATAGATTAAATGAAAATAATTTTCAAATAATTTATTTCCACTGATTATTTTTAAAAACTCAATAAAAATTAAAACTTTGAAATTTATAATTTGTGTATTTAAATTAATTGTAGAAAGAACTTATTAGCTTTTCCTGTATTTTTCAAAAGTTTATTTAGTATACAAGAACATTTCCTTTATAAAGATTACAATATTTAAAGTAATATTTAAAGTTGATGGCTTAGTGATAAGAGGTTTAAAACCTTACATAAGAAGTATTATCAGTTCAATGTTTTTTTTATATCATTCAGATTATAGTCTAGAATTAATTTAATCCAAATGCAAAAGACATGTTAAAAGACAACCTTTGCCAAAAATTGTTTGCAAAAGTATAGAAACCAAAACTGATTTTTTTTTATCCAAAACGGGTAAGTCCTCATATCTTGTAACAACTTCAGATAAAATTTAATTCACAATAAATTTGTGATAAACTTACCACAATTTATTCATTTCAATAACTTTTTAAAATTTTATTTATTTCAATAATTAATCTATAAAATTACACTCTTTCATAAAAATAAAAAAAACACCAAAACCAGCAAGTTAGAATACCTACTTGAATACCTTGACTCGGATTGCATTAGAAAGTTAACACCTATATAGTTAATACACAACCAATTATACTGCGGTTAACAACTCTCTCTGATAGTCTTCAATTTACAAATTTCTTTAATTATACTGCGGTTAACAACTCTCTCTTATACTCTTCAATTTACAAACTTCTTTAATGTAATGTTGTCATCCTTTTCTGTCTACAAATGAATTTAGATTGCAAAATTTAGTTGTTCCATCCCTCAGAAACTATCAGCACCAAGCTGTAATTATGGGTTGTAATGAGCCAAATTGCATAATCAGCCAGTGCAATTACTGGTTTCAACTAGCAGCTACAACATCAGCTCTAGGATCTGTATCCAGTAGTTAACGCAGTGTGCACCAGAATTTGGTTTCTTCTCAAAACCAATCATTTCCATTCTCTGCACTTTTATCATTAGAAGGTCAATTCGTTTACACAGTTCAAAACCTAATCCTTTCAAATTGTTCATCCAAAAACAAGGTGAAATGAGACAGAATCCTGCAACAACTAATGTGTAATGTAATGACGTGCTCTTGTAATGACGCAAGATCACGATACCATTAGAAGGTATTTCATTCCGTTCCAATGTTTAGAAAATAAGAGAAAACAAAACAAAATCATCGTCACATTACATCACATTTCACTTCCTTCAATTTCATCCAACTTCAAGCCATCTAAATCGGCTAACAATCATTGCATCGCATACCTCTAAACAATAAGTTGGTCCCATCCCATACCATCCCATATGATCAATGCACAAACTCTCAAAATAACAAGAACAGCAATCAAAAAACATCAGACTAAATATATTTCATTGGCATCACATTACATTCTATTTCAATCAG
This sequence comes from Phaseolus lunatus, assembly GCA_013389735.1. Lineage (NCBI taxonomy): Eukaryota > Viridiplantae > Streptophyta > Magnoliopsida > Fabales > Fabaceae > Phaseolus > Phaseolus lunatus. The sequence goes on from CM023866.1 coordinate 48,136,723, forward strand.
TCCAACAACCAACCAATATTATTTGCTATTCCATGCCATTCCACCAAACCGTGGACAAATTTCACAAACAAAACCAATTTCATTCCAATACAAAATCACCTAATCTTCTCTATCCCACTGATCTTGTTAGCAGCTTCCCTAACCTGCTCAATGTAACCCTCAATAGGAGGAGTGAGAGTAGCCATAAACCTATTAACAGGAAAAGGACTCAAATCAGGAACCAAAGCAGCCTCTCTCAAACCTTCAGGCAAAGCCTCAATGGCCTCCTTTTTCATCCTCAAAAGGTTCGATTCGGCAGCCTGTCTCGCCCTATGCTTCCTCATCAAAACCCTACTATATTCCTTCGCCAACCTCCTCCCATCTTCAACCGTTAACTCATACTTGGGCAACTTCTCCACATCCACCAACCCCAGTGAGATATAGTCCAACCCTGGTGTCCCAATTATTGTGGGTTTCTCCGAAACCTTAAACTTGTTGTTTTTCTTTCTCATCATATCGATTTCTCGCTGCCGTTCCTTGCTGATGAGCCCCATCTTCTCGCGTTCCGCTTCGCGTTCGCGCTGCCGCGGGGTGAGGTAGCGGACCGGGGTGGGGGCCTGGAGGCACCGCTCGTATAGATTCTCGCGCTCTTGGCGCTCGCGCGACATGGGTGGGGCAGCGATTTGGGATGCGGATCCGGATTTCTTGATGGTGATGCGGGAGCGTTTCAGGGCTTGGCCCGCTTTGATCTTCCCCTTGCCCTTCGCAGTGCCGCTCACGGAGCAGCGCTGGATGAGGTGGTACCCGGAGATAAAAGGGTTCGGCTTTGCGAGGCGGAGCATAATTCCGATGACGGGTCAGTGGTGGTTTGTTCTCAACGGACGAGGAAGTTGGTGTTTTGAAGTGAGATGAGTGTGGGTTACAGAGGTAGGGCAAGGAAGAGCAAGGAGAGTGTGATGGCTGAATAATGGGCCGGCCCAAAAGGAAAATTTAAATGGGCCGGACCAAAATAAATTTTCAATAGGCTGACCCAGCATAAAGGACCCAGCTTTCTTGGAGTATTGAAGTGAAGCAATTGTATTTAGTAGGTATAAGTGTAAGCTTGGTAGGGTTGATTTTGGGAGGAGTTGAAATTTTGATTGGGATGTGGATTTAGAAGATAGGGAAGTGGCCAATGAGGGAGCGACGTTAGTCCACGTGTCAAGAGGTTGGAATAGGTCTCCCAGATTGTTTATGGTAGTGGATAACAAGTCAGTGTAAGCAACATCTTCGTCTCTTTTTTTTTTTTTTAATTTTTTTCTAAAAATAAATATATTTGAATAGGAAGAACTAAGTGAGACCAACCAAAGTGCCAAATTTCCTTGTTTGGGGATAGATAGAGTGATACCCATCACACTATTCTCATTTCTCATTAATTAATACTAATAATGGCAGCGGCGGCGGCGGCAGTGACGGTGCTACTCCCTCGGGTTCCAACCACCACCTACGTTACCCGCTGTTCTGCTTTGCCTTCTCTGCCTCCACGTGTCACCACCAGCACCACCTTGTTTTCACCTTCCGTCAACCACTTTTCAGGTTCTCTTTTACCTTGTTGGTCTCTTGTTACTTGTTTCAAAACTTTTAATCTTCAGGAATACTACGTTTTCTAGGAAGTTCTTGCAAAAATTTGTGAAAAAGAAAAAGAAAAAAGCGCCCTTTCTTTTTTTTACAATTGATATGCATTTGCTTTTTCTCTCGTTTTTTATTTGGTATGCCATTCTCCTTGTTAGTCTTGATTTTCAAATCTTGTTTCCTCCTAAGTTAATGTACAAAAAGGTGTAAACTTTGGTGGCTCCAAAGAATTGGGTAGAAATGTTTTAATTGGAGTGATTTGATTTACTAATGGGGTTAGACTTCAATGAAGTGACGAACCATTTTCAATTTCCTTTTGGGTGATGCCAATGTTTAGTTTCCGACCGCGAAGATTGGTTTCAGCAGAAAATGAAAAGGAAAAAGGGTTTCAGTTACATAAACTCATGAAGTATGCTGCATTATTATTGTCATATATAGTATGTTTGTATTTTTACATTGTTATATCTTTAATTTGAGGCCTGTCGGTGCTAATAAGCTGTTGCCCAATTCTTTTATCTCGTTCTCTCGTGAAATAATTTATCTCACTTCCTCTTTTATGTGTTTTAATCCTTATTAACTGATTAAGAAGGATTGTTACATACGTATCTAGTTTGAACTTATTCCATGTTTTGATCATCCCTGTCCAAGGTGATGCTCATTGTGTAACGAAGCACTTCTGCATTTTGAAATTGATGAGTGTGGTAAACATCTTGTATTGAATGGATACACTTGGCCAAATCAAAGTTTAATCCAGAAAGTTAAGCTTGTTTCTGCAATGTGAATGGGCCAATTCATGCCCACCACCAATTAATACTTGTCCAAGGATCTTGCACTTGGTTAAGCCTTTCAATGCCCTTCATACCTTTAGGACTAGTAATTCTTCTGTTGCATATTCAATGTTCATGTTATTGTTTCAAATCTTTTTTTTATTCATTAATCTAATAATAACTCTAAGTTGATGTTTCTTTCCTTTTTCAGTGTCCCAAAAATCTTTTCTGCTTCAGACCAGAGCTTCTTCAGAGGAATCATCCTCAGTAGATGCCAATGAGTTGTTCACAGATTTGAAGGAAAAGGCAAGAAGTTTAATACTTGGGTGATTTCAGCAATTTGGTTTTGTCCTGAACTTCCTTTTAACAAATCCACAAGCATGCGCAATGTTTGGTTCAAACTCATTTTCTTCCCCTTCCCCTTCCCTCTGAGCAAACAGTATGTTTAGTTTTAACCAAGTGGAAATAATATCCTCCATTTATCATAATCAGTGGGATGCTGTTGAAAACAAGTCCACAGTGCTTATTTATGGTGGTGGGGCTTTAGTTGCTGTTTGGCTATCTTCGATTCTCGTGAGCGCAATCAACTCAGTTCCCTTGGTAAGCCATCACTCTTGGTGAATATAATTCACTTTTACCTTATTGTATTATAACTTCTGGTTATATATGTTTGAGTCCATAAGCTATATAAAACCTTGGTGAACCATTCTGAAATACTACTGTTTATGTTTCAGCTTCCAAAGATTATGGAGTTGGTAGGTCTAGGATACACTGGATGGTTTGTCTACCGATACCTTCTGTTCAAGGTAAGTAATACACATCATGAATACTTCGCTTTTTTAGATTTTAGAATCTAAGATGTTTTGTTTTACCATGCCTTCAGATTGCATTGGTGTTAACACAGTTGTACGTTTTGTTTTCATTTTTTTCCTTTCTGGAGCTATGATGTTTTGTTATGGGGTAAATGAGCTATTGAATAAATTCAAAAGTGATTGAATGATCACTTTTACCAAGAGATATGCTTACCCTTTTATACCTCTGCAACACGTCTTATTCAGTGTTCATCTTACAAGTAATTCATGTGTATTTCTATACAGTCTAGCAGGAAGGAGTTAGCTACAGACATTGAGGTACTGAAGAAGAAAATTACTGGAACTGAATAGAATGGTGTTGGCAAGTACCAAGTGAAGTTTATCTTCTGTGAGCACCATTTGTTTTTGTTTGCTCTTATCTGCTGTGTAAGAGTGGTATGCATCCCTTGGTGTAGAATAGAATTCCTCTCTACCTCTATTACCCCTGTAATGAACCCATTTCATTGTTAAAATAATGTAGCTAATTTTATGTATATGGCTCTGAATGGAAACCATTATCTTTTCACTTCTTCCCTGTGTAAGAAATTTAAGTCATATATGATTATAGAACGAGGAATTATATCATATATGGGACCAATTGTTTTGTGTCTAGACCATGATAAGGTAAATGACTTGTAGTTTTTTTCAGTTAGTTGAAATGAGGAGGGAGACCTCTTTTTATAGCCCTTAGGACTGACTGTTTTAGTCAAGTAATTACGAGCTAAAAATAGTTTGAAAATCTAACAGAAACAGGTTTAACAGGTTTTTGAAAAATGGTTAAAGATTCAAATATCAACCAGTTGAAATCACGAAATAACCGGTTAAATTGGTTAAGTCTGTTGATCAACCAAGTCAATGTTAGTTGAAAAACCCTCCAAACAGGCTATGTGTAAAACAACCGATTAAACCTTGAAAACAACCGATTGTTTATCACTTAGCTTTGAAAAACTCATTTTCTTTTTCAAAACAAGATTGCTCTGGCTAAGCTAAGGTTCAAGAGTGAAACTTACAAATTCTAAACACTATAAAACAAAACCCTAACATGAGCAACACGGCCTCCAATATTCTTCACAAATTTGGGGTCATCAAAGTCTTGTGTTCAACATTCTCCCCGTATTTGATGAAGATAAATTCTTGAGTTGCTTTGAGATGTTTGTTTAGAATTTGACACTGATAAAAGCAGAAAAGCAGGATAATCCATTCCATACAAGTTGAGCACCACAAAGCTAGTTTCCACTAGGTGATTTCTAGCAAGGAACATCAACCAAATCAGTGTGAAAACCATAAACATAAAAATAGGTGCAACAGCAGAGAAGGAAAACAATCGATTAAACTACAGAATTAACCAGTTACAATATTAGATATGACAGTTAATCATCTACTTAATCAGTTTTGTAAACAAGAAATAATGCAAAGTTAAGATAATTACAAACCCAAAGCCACTTCTCCCCCTATTTGTCTTCACAAATAGAATTGAAGAAGCGATTTAAAAACATAAAAATAATTGTTCAGATCTATTAACCATAAAAGACATTCAGCAGTCTTCAGTTGTCCTTGTTGTATTGGAGTTTGAAAAGCTGGTTCTGCACAGCTTCAATTTGCTCATCTAAGTTTTGGAACCTGTTGTCACAATTCATAGAGGTTGCGCTGGCTTTTAGCAAAGTCATCCATCCTATTGACCATTAACCTTTCAAAGAGAGTCATTGGTGTGATCCTTTCTTGTCCAGCATCTACACTTGGACCAGCATCATCTGCAGCAGCCTCCTCAACAGCTTCATTTACCTCTTGAGCTCCACTGGTTGAGGCAGCTGGATCACCACCTTTACTTACCCAAAAGCCATTAACCTTGGCAAACCCCATTTTGCTAAGTGAGCCACTATTAATCTCACTTGAGGATTTCACCACCTCAGACAGCTCATTTTCTAAGTCCACTTCAAAATACTAAAGAAATTTAGTAATTAAAATGGCATAGGGATAGTGAAAATCACTTAACCTTGTGGCCTTCTGCATATGATCCTTTATGGTGTGGATCCAGTTTAGCTTAACCTTGTTCATAATGCAATAGATCAACACTAAATCTTCTTCTGACATGGTTGAATGGTTGCTGCCCCTTGGTGTTAAAATCTAGGAGACAATGAAAGCCACCAGCCTTTCATTCAACTTCAGCCCTCCAACCGAAAAGCTTCTCACCCTTGAAAGTGGGTTTTTGAGACAGCTCTTATAAAACTACATCTTGTTGAACTCATCTACTACACCAATGTTTCCTTTATTGATTCTTAGTCTATAGAATTTCAATCCAGTGACAGCAGTCTATACTTCATTTGTTATCTCTAAATCTACTCCTTCCTACTTGTTTCATGAAGGTATTTATCTATTACCTCTGATTCTCCAGCAAACCAGCTCTCCAATTTGCCCCCTCTTCTTCCTGCCTTTGTCTTTATTCTCTTGGAGGAAGATGGAGTTGTTTCCATAGCTTAATTTGAGAAAAAAAACCAGAAAAGGCACAGAATCAAGTTAGTGCAGTGAAAAAATAGTTGGTTGTTTTTGTGAAGAAGAACAACCAATTACCTCACATATATAAACCCAAAACAAGCAGTCAAGCATTTGGCATTTAGTGGGTTAAATTCAAACGTAAGGGAATCAATTCAAAGCCAATAAAGCTGTTTTGTCAGACCCAATCAGTAGGCACAGAGAAAAACACATGCAAATTTGACCAAGCATTAAAGAATTTTGATTTCCAATACAAAAGAGAATATATTCTTTTAAAAGGTTGTAACTACACAGAAAAACGATGTTCAACATTGCAATAAATGTGTATTTGACCACCAACAGTACTTGGCCAGATCAAGGTTCCAAAATAAAGCTTAATCAATTAAAGCATAAACACACAGAGCACTGTCAGGGCTAAAACAATCGGTTGTTTTGTATAATCAACCGGTTGATTTTCTGTGACAGGGATTTTGAAATTGATAAATCCAAATCCTTCAACAGAACCCAAGAAACAAATATACAAAATAAGGCACATATAATTTGTATGTGAATAAGCATATATAAGGCCAAATAATTCAGAAAACTAATTATAGAAAAACTGAATAAGAATCCAAAGTAGAAAGATACACAATTAAAAAATATTCCAAACAAAACCTAAGCAACCACAATGCATGTGCCAAGATGTCTCTTAATGTCAACAAAGGCAAGTCAGCTGGGATAAAAGTGATCCTTTTGCACTTTTAGCACATACCCAACCAAGTACCCCCAAAACTTTTGAATCATCAATAGGATATTGTTTTGACTAGAAGCTGATATAATGTTTGTTCCTGCAGAAATTGAATTATGCATATACAAAGCAAGTATAACAACAGGATAACAAGGCACATACAAACCATTTTTCTGCATAAGCCATAAGTATAAAGACTAGTAAAAGCAGTGTGTAAACTAGTGTAGAATTAATGCAAAACAGTATGGGCACAAAGTTATAGCAGTAGATAAATCCGAATTAAAGCACCATAGGGTGTAGCAGCAGTCTATGCAACAGAATCAGCATACACAAAAACAGATTCACATAGCTCCATAGTTCTTGCAAGACATATACAATTGAAAATACAGGAACAGAGACAGACTTTACTCTTGATACTTTTCCCTTTAGCAGTCATTCTTCAAGGCCAAAAGTGATTCTTGGCTGCCAAGGATACCTACAAGAAAAGATTAAGTAGCAAGATTTGGTCCCCTTATGAATTTGGGTCCAATGATGTTAGTAGGAACATTAGGAACCTTAGAAATCCTTAGAAATCTGGGAACAAGAATTTTACGAACTTTGTAGAATTTCATAGAATGACCCTTTTTCATGCAGTAGAAACAAGAAACAACCGGTTGTTTCGACTTTTTAGTCGATTATTTTTCTGTAAAAGTTGAAAAAGGTTTTGAAATCCCATATTTCTTGCTATGTGGATAAAAGCCAAGTATAGATTTTCCAAAAACGCAGTTCTGAGAGGCAAACACAATTTCAAAATTGGACTTCCCTTTAGAAAGCTTATCCACAACTTTTATAAGATAATGAATGTTCTTTTGAAAAGATTCACACTTTTCACAAATACTTAAGTCACACTTGCAAGAAGAATTTTGATAAATCATTTCTAAGTTTTTGAAATCAGTTTTCGTATTATCCAATTCTTCTTCCAAGACCTTGATTCTATTTTCCAACCAGTTGTTTTTACTTTTCAACTGATTATTCAAAAGGGTCAATCTAGAGGCTTCTTCATGAGTCTTTTTAAAAGCCTTCAAGAAGTTGAAAATAATTTTTAGAATTAATGGAAGAGTTTGGACTTACACTATTTGATGCAGACTCTTCTTTTGCCATCAGACACATGTTGACTTCTAAATCTTCAGAGGATGATCCAGAGGAAAGCATGTCATTGTCCAACCAAGCACTTCTTGAATCTTTGTAAGTTCTTTCAAGAGTGTCCCACATATCTTTAGCTGAAACACACTTTAAAATTCTAAGTAGTTCATTTGAATCAAGAGCAGATACTATAATGTTCATGGCAACACAATCAAGATGATCTCTTGCATTTTCAGGAAAGACTTCATTAGTTTCAGATGTATACATGAAAAGGTTGTTTGTAATGACATTCCAGATTTTCCTATCTATAGATTCAACAAAGAATTTCATTCTTATACACCACAGTTCATAGTTTATACCACAGAACAGAGGTGGTTTATTTAAACAGGCACCTTCCCCAAAAGAAAATTTTTCAGCCATTTAAAATAGATTTAAAGATCAAAACTTGAAAAACTTTCAAAAACCTAGCTCTTGATACCAATTGTTAGAATTGATGGTTAAAACAAGAGGGGGGTGAATTGTTTTATCAAAGATCTTTGCAAATGATGATTAAGAATGAAGTTCTTTAATGAATTACAGAAGGAAAGATCAGGGAAGCCAAAAGAATTAAGCTTTCAAAGTAGTTAACAAAAATCAATCGGTTGTTATTTTGATATAATCGGTTATTTGTAACACAGAGGTAAGAGCTTATATCAAACAATTTGTAAAGCAAGAGTATCAACCGGTTGAAAATATGAAATAACCAATTGTTTATGACAACAGAAGCAATATTACACAGATATTAAAAGAGATAGAGAGATTCACACAAGCAGATTGTACTCCTCAATCCTGAGCTACATCCAGTCCCTAGAACAACCTCTGGGTATTCCACTAGTAATCAACAACAGATTATACATAAACACCAACACAAAGAGGAGATCTTTTCACCCAAGATCACTCACCCCTTTTGCTTTACAACACAAACACACAGACAACCCTCTGCCAAAGCAGATTTACTGTTTTACAGAATATATCAAAGTAAACAATTACAAGAAAATATTAGGAACAGATTACACCTGAATCACAGAGTTCCTAGAGACCCTTCTTGAGCATGAGTAAAGCTTCTAAGCAATCTTAATAAGTCTTTGGAAAACCTCTCTCTCAAATCAGATTTGTAAATTTTTTTTTTTAGTCAGTTGAAATGAGGAAGGAGACCTCTTTTTATAGCCCTTAGGACTGACCGTTTTAGTCAAGTAATTACGAGCCAAAAACAGTTTGAAAATCCAACAGAAACAAGTTTAACAGGTTTTCGAAAAACAATTAAAGATTCAAAAATCAACCGGTTGAAATCATGAAATAACCGGTTGAATTAGTTAAGTTTGTTGGTCAACAAAGTCAATGTTAGTTGAAAAACCCTCCAAACAGGTTATGTGTAAAACAACCGATTAAACCGTGAAAACAACCGATTAAACCGTGAAAACAACCAATTGTTTATCACTTAGCTTTGAAAAACTCATTTTCTTTTTCAAAACAAGATTGCTCTAGCTAAGCTAAGGTTCAAGAGTGAAACTTACAAATTCTAAACACTATAAAACAAAACCCTAACACCAGTAACGCAGTTTCCAAGATTCTTCACAGATTTGTGGTCATCAAAGTCTTGTGTTCAACATGAATGATATACAAATTTTACAACAACCATACAGTGGGGAATTTAAAAATTGCAATTTTACATAATTTAGAAATTTAGCATTTTTTTTGTTATTTTTAACTTTCCATATAAAAAATCATATTCTTACTTAATTATATATTATTATCGTTTTCATAAATTAATTATAAGAAGTACTATTCTAGATTTATTTTTTTTACATGTGGATGGAAATAAAAAAAAAGAACTGTGTATGCATTTTTTACAGGTAATTTCTTTTGGTTATAAGGTAATTTTATTCAATACATGGTTTGACATAAATTGTAAAAAAAAAATCAGGAATTTAGAAGATGATTAACCCCTTCATTCATAAGATGTATCACTACACCCTGAAATAATTCATTTATTATATACTCTTTTTGTTATGAAAAAATTTGTTAGAGGGGATGAATAGAATTACCTCTTTCATGCAAATGGTTTTTTTGTGAAAAAAGTTAACAACAAACTAGTATTTTATCTTATACATTGATTAGGACAAAGTGTATTTTTATATAATAAAAATACAGAATAAATAAAATCTAATATATAAGTTATATTATAATTAAAATTTATAATAGATAGACATCTTTGAATAAATAAATTAAATTTTCAATTTACAATGGAGAATTTAAAGTGATATTTATTCTGGAGTCGTTTGTGATGTGGGTACCATAGTGGATTTTATAGAGTGGAATGTGTGTCAAGAATTAAAGAATCACCTTCTTTAGTGACGGTAGGTAAAACATGAGAAACATTTGCTTGAACAGAAGTATTCATGTGACCAGTCTTGTCACATATTTGACAAATATGTTTGACAAATTGTCCATTAGACGACTCAAGAGAATACCAAGAATTGTGATTAGGGATTAGTCTTTAGAGAGACCGTCTAGGATAGCGTCAATAATATGATCATCACCTATGACGGTCAAAGTATCAACAATTCTTTTAATATCCAGAAGGTAGGTGTTTAGAGATCGATTATTCTTGAGATTCTCTAATTGTAAGCGCAACTTCTTGATCTTGGAATGTGTGTGGGAAGCAAAATGAGTGGGTTCCAAAGACTGACCATCTTTGTTTGTTAGAATCGGACTAATCATTTAAGCTAGTAACCAAGCTACAATGAGTCGATCTCGCTGGTCGTATTGTTGAAAGTCTTCATTAACAAGATTGTCTTGTTCATTAGAGGAGTGAAAAAACTTGGGTGGAACGTGAGTTTTAAGACCCCTCAAAAAGTGGCCAGGACCTACCGTCAATTGTAAATCTAAGAGTATTGCCAAAGATATTGTTGAAAGAAGATGTAGAAGAAAATTGCAGCGAATCTTGGAATGTTGCAGAAATCTCGGACGGTTGGCTTCATCTTGTCCACGAGTCAAGAGCTGCTCCTGGGATGACACCGCACTATATCCTGCTTATCTTGGGAGCTTCCACATTCAGTGCTATCATGATCGAAAATCTATGGTGAGTGTTTCCTCTTTTTTCAACGATATTTTTTATGATACCTCTAAATCTACGGAACAACTCCTTGTTTTTCTCTTTTCCGTGGATTTGAGCTTTCCTCCATGCATATATAAATAAGAGGCACGAGACTCTCCCAAATATATATTGAATTTCAAGTTTCTTTCTTTTTTCTTTTCTACTCCTTTCCAAAATATAATGTATTTTTTATTTTCTCTTTTCTTCTATTTCTGGTATCCTAGATTTTTATTCTTTAAGAGTTGCTTGCTAGTTTTGATATCCTCGATAGTATCTGAGAGATTCCTGTTATATATTGGGAGAATTCATTGCGGATAAATTCCTATGGACAGTGATCACTCACACCTCAAAAAATCAATTTTGTTCATGTTTTTAGCCTACTTTTGCTACATTGTCTTCATAACTAATCAGAGTGATAAAATGATGACGAACGGAGAAAGTCATGAAGGACGGTGAAGGAGAAGGAAACACAATAGTGGTGGATGAAGAAGTCATGGAGAAACCAAAAATATGTTCATGATACCTTGGGAACAAAAGTGAGAGAGAAAATGAAATCATATCGAAATGCACAAAAAGTAATTCGATTATTATCATCCTTAAACAGAGACCGAAAGCTATAAGAAGTACATAACAGATGGTAGATGATGAGCAACTGAATCAGTTAAAATACATTGTTTCAAAGCTCAACAAACGAATAAATCAAAGATGATACTCTATATATTAACACCCCTCAAATAAAGGGGATATATTAACAATTTATTATGTGGTTACTAAACTCCTAAAGAGGGATTTACGAATGTTATAAAAGGGCTTCAAGATCCCAAAACAAAAGGTAAACATTATCTCATGCAATATACACTACACTTATATTTTTTAAATGCTCTCATTGAATTGATCGTCGGAGTCTTATCAACAGGTGAAACTCTTCTCATTGTGACCTTAAACAACCTCAAAGCGACAGTGTCGAAAAGTTGACTCTGGAACCACATCCAGAACTCGAACCAAATTTGTTTGTGAGAACATTTGGTGCCCACCGTGGGATCGGTAAAACTGATCCTGCTAATTACTTAAAACACCTACACACAAACCCCAAATAGTTAGACGGTATGATGAACACAAGGCAAGGAGCGTAGATGCATGACGAAGACGAAGTCCCCACTTTACAACAAATCATGGAGACAATGAGAGCTCTTCAACAAGCCAACGAGGAGTATCGCTGGGAGCAAGAATGCCTACATGAAGAGGCCCGAGCAAAACAAGAACGCTTACGGGAAGAAGCCCAAGCTAAACAAGAGCACCTATGGGAAGAGACCCGAGTAAACCAAGAGCATCTCATGGAAGAGGTATAGGCTTCCCGAAGGACGATGGAAGAGACTGCTCTGGTGAAAGAGGAGCTACGGAAAATAAATGAAGAGCTGTGTAGGAGCATGCATAAGCATGAACAATGCAAAATTCGAGCACATTCCTGAGACATGTCCTCAAGAGACAACCTCTAGCCATTTTCGTAGTAGATCATGGAAGATTTGATCTCGCCCCGTTTCATCATGCCAAAAATCACCCCTTTCTCTAACGTAGAAGATCCCGATAGCTATCTAAAGGCGTTCATAGCTCAAATGATCATCTTAGTCAAATTAGACGTCGTCTGATGCAAAATTCTCATGGGTACATTCACGGGAACGATTGTTCAGTGGTTTAGCAGAGTCACAGATGGCTACATAACATCTTTCAAATAGTTCTCTAGAATCTTCAAAGAGAAATTCTCAGCTAACAAAGTCAATCCTCCTTGGCTACCCAATCTCTTCGATGTCACACAAAGGGAAGGCGAATTCCTGAAAGATTATCTAAACCGTTTTTGTGCCGCCTCGGTAAGACTTCAGACCCCGAACAAAGAGATGGTGGTCGCTGCCTTCATAAAGGGGATGGGAGCGAGTCCCTTCAGCGATTCACTAATTCAAAATAGGTCGGAATCAATGGTCGAGGTTAGAGAACAAGCAGCCAAGGTAGTTAAAATCGAGATCTTTCTTAAGATTGAAAAGATAAACATGAATCGTAAATCGGAGATCATAACACAGACTGCAAGATCCTACAAACTTTATGAAATTCATAATTGAACCTCATAATCTATGTAGCACAGACATTGACATGGACATTGATACGACACGGACACAGAGATACGTATAATATCTAAAATGTAGGACACGGGAACACGGATCTATATATTATATAATTATGAATTATATAAATTGACAATAAAGATTTATGTACACAAGTATGTTTCTGTAAGGACCTGTAAAATTAAATTGGAATAAAAGGGTATATTTTAAATGAATTCTAAGTATGTTTTTATTTAAAATAAAAAGGAAGGAAAGTGTAGCTTAGAAGACTATAAGATCGCCTGGTTAGTACATATTCGTCGGTCGCCTACTACACATGATCGCCAGGGCGCGAGGCATGTGGACGTCGCCGGGGCGCGAGAGACATGCGGACATCGCCAAGGATAGACATCGGTCGTCTCCCAGGGATAGACATCGGTCGTTCCCCCAGAGAGAGACATCGGTCGTTCGTCAGGATGAGTCAGCGGTGGAAAGTTGTCGCGCGATGTCGAGCTTCACACAGATAAAGTGGGACCCAGGCTCCCAGCATGAAACGTCCTGCACACGCACCACGTAGATAAAAAGGGTGGTTCAGAATAGTGACATCAGAGATTTGGTATGCGCAGAGACCCACGTGGTCATACTGTTCAGGGCAGCGTGCACGCAAGCTTCCTGCAGAGTGGGTGGTGGCAGCGGCTTTTGTGGACAAGTTGGTTTAAGATTTAAAAACTCACTTCTGAGAGGCAAAGAAGGTGCTGTGGTTCAAGAGTTACAGAGTGAGTGAGTGAGTTACCTTCATCCTTCTCTTTTCTCTCCTTCACTCTGCCATTCAGGCCTTATCACGTTCCTGCTTAGCTATCGACGACTGCCCTTGGAGCACCTGGGAGGCTCTCTGCAAGTTCTCCAGACCGGGACACTAAAACAGAGTGAAAGCATCTTAAAGCTTCGTTGGGTTTCGGAGCTCTTAGAGTTTTGCGCTAGTCCAGGTAAGGAAAGCTAGCCTTATTTCCAACGAAAATCCTTATATTCATGATTGAGATGATGGGGGCGACGTGGTCGCCGGTTTTTCAACTGTTATTGTATAATCCTCTGTTTTTGAACGAGATCGCCGGTTTTGGCGTTGTTTTTCGAACTCCCCTGTTTTTGGTGCTGTTTGAGATTTTAATGTGAAATACATGTGATATTCGAAAATATGAACCTTTGAAATGACTGTTGCTGTGATTTGAATCACTCATTTGAGTGGTATGATGTGTGGAATGTCGTGAATGTGGGATCAAGACATAGTATTTTCAGGAAAGGAAATACCGTGTTGAGATTTGGTTATGAAGTGTATTGATCTGTGAGTATCCTGTGAATGGGGCGATCCTGACTCTGCTGAGATAATGGAATTACATAGAGGAAGTTACTCAGTTGGTGAGAGTCGAAGGAGGTTCATATGAATGGGTGAGTCGTGTGAAAAAGAACGAGCTCGGCCTGTTATATGGATTAACCCTGTCATACTGTGAGAGTGATGAATTGAGATCGAGATTGTGTTGATGCGCATGGCTGTGGAAACATTACAGCAAATGAAGTATGACAGGTGCATGTCTCTGGATGCTAAGTTCAACGCACGAGTCTTCCGGAAGTAGTGTCAAGTGTCTTGTGTGATGAGTCAGTGGAAGTCTGACGTGTGAAATGAGAAACATTGAATTGATAGACACTTGATGCATTATGTGAATAATGAATGACTCTTGAGAATATTGTGAACTGAGTGATTTCTTGGTGGTTATGTGAAGGGAACGAGAAATTGATAGTTTTTTTACGTGGGTGTCTTTAATTTGTTTCATCTTGATTTTAAAGTTTCATATCTAACTCTTTTTCAAATGTCTAGCTTACCCTGTGGTGTTTCTTTTGGTGTTGTGTTTGGCTCTTTCTTAAACCTGTGATGATCGTGTATAATTTACACGGGAGCAGATGATGTTGCAGGGAGAAGAGCTCCTCAGTGAGTGGTCGCCGGAAGGAGATCGCCTGTTTCTACTTCTGTTAGGCGATCACCCTTTTGCTGTCTTCTGATAGGAGATCGCCCTCTTCTGATAGGAGATCGCCTGCCTTGTTTTTTTACTGTATTTTGTTTACGTTTTCTGGAAAAGTGACCGAATTTGTATTAAACTCCCTGTGAGGAGAAACTACATTTCATATATATAATTTTGTTCACTTCAATCTATTTGTTACCTTTATTTTCATTATATAAATATGAATAGTATTTTGGCGGGATGTTACAGTTTCAGTTTTGTTTTTGAGTTGAAAGATGTTTTTCATGGTTGATTCAAAAGGATTTGTTCCTTATTTTTATAATCATAATAAAAATTTATATAATAAGTTTGAGTTTATAGAAAATTAATGTATTTATCCTTTTTAAAATTGTGTTAGATCTGTGCTGGAAACGTCATAAATCTAATAAATATTTTTTAAATTGGACACTTCACCTAGAAGTGTCCTATGAGTCTCGGACACATCATTTTAAAGGAGTGTTCGAGCCTCATAGCTCATAATATATAAAAGAGTACATAATTAGGTGTAAACAACACATCCTATGATAAGAGTAACCATTTACTAGTTACAAATTAGTGAGAAAATAATAATCTATCTAAACT
Source organism: Phaseolus lunatus (assembly GCA_013389735.1). Classification (NCBI taxonomy): domain Eukaryota; kingdom Viridiplantae; phylum Streptophyta; class Magnoliopsida; order Fabales; family Fabaceae; genus Phaseolus; species Phaseolus lunatus. Next base: position 48,152,132 of record CM023866.1, read on the forward strand.
AAATAATCTTGTAAGTTAAATTCATATTCAACTTCATGATTTTCATCTCCTTCATCATTCAAATTAGTCATGTCTAAGTCATGACTATGTGAAGATTCATCCTCCTCTACTTCGATTGGAACCAAGTTTTCACCCAACTCACTTTGGTTGCAGTGAGAAAAATAGAGGAAGAGACAAAATTGCACTTTGGTTGTAGTGAGAAAAACAGAGGGAAAAAGAAAATTACACTTTGTAATGCAGTGCATGTACAGTGAAATTAAATAAATGAGGGAAGGGAAGAGGAGAGCGGGAGTCATGACAGTAGTGGGAAGTTGAAAGGGAAAGAAATAATTAATTGGATTAAAAATTTTAATTTTGTGAAAGAAGTTGTTACATTTTCACTTAAAAGTAAAAAATTTCACTGTGCAGTAAGTGATTTCTTTTGTGGGGGTGATAACACAGGCGTGGAGTAGTGGTAGGACGAGCCCTCAACAGGGTGTGACGATGTGGCATCAGTCGACGGAAGCAAGACGATGTGTCCTCGCCACATCAGGGACGATGAGAGATCGCCAGGGCGAGAGACACGCGGGGATCGCCAGGGCGAGAGACACGCGGGCATCGCCAGGGCGAGAGACAGACGGTCATCGCCAGGATGAGGGACGCATCGGTCGACTTCCAGGGGGAGACATCGGTCGTCTTCCAGGGAGAGAAATCGGTCGTCTTCCAGGGAGAGAAATCGTTCGTCCGCCAGGATGAGACATCGGTGGATGGTCATCGCGCGAGGTCGTGTTCCACACAGATGAGGTGGGGCCCAGACTCCCAGCATGAGCGTCTTGCATGCGCGACACGTAGTCAGTGAAAGTGCTTCAGAACAGTGGCTCCAGAGAGTTGGTATGGAAAGTGACCCAGAGTTGGTGTGCGCAGAGACCCACGTGGCCATACTGTTAGAGGAAACCCACACGCAAGGTTGCTCAGAGAGTGGGTAATGGCAGTGAAGGCTAAAGAGCCGTTCGACCTTAAAAGCTGAGGGAATCAGCTCATTTAGTTCCCCTTTCTCCTTTCTCCTCCACTCGAAGACGCAGCTATCCTCACGTACCAGTGCTACGATCGGCGACTGCCTTTGTCCTTCTGGGAAGTCTCTGCAAGTTCTCCCGTCAGGACGCTAGAACAGAGTAAGTCGTTTTACTCTGTTTTTCGAGTCGAATATGAGTTTGAGAGGGTTGCCTCTGCATAGGCGTTTTCGGCAACTCCCTTAGCTCCAGAAATCGTCTCTGTTAGCGTAGAAAATGAGTAGTATATTCAGTTTTGTGATAAAGGCTCCATGGTGCAGGTTAGGACATCTTTAAGCTTCGGTGGGTTTTGGAGCTCTTAGTGATTTTGCGCAAGTTCAAGTAAGGGAAGCTAGCATTTTCGTTTATAAAAACTTTAGGCAAGTAGGTTCTGAAGTGAGGGCGACGTGGTCGCCGGTTTCATATTCTTTTTCACGATGCTCTGTTTTTATGTGTGGGGCGACGTGATCGCCGGTTTTAATGTTGATTTCGAACTCCCCTATTTTAGTGTCGTTTGAAACTGTTTGAGATTGAAATGTGAAATGCATGTGATATTCGAAAATCTGAACTTTGGTGTGATTGTTTCTATGATTGTGATTGTTTAAGAAAAGATTCAAAATATTATATGATGCAGTTGTGCTTTTACGTGTGATATGATGTACTGGATGAATGTGAAATTGTGATCAAGACATAGTATTTTCAGGAAAGAAAATACCGTGTTGAGATTGGTTATGAGGTGTATTGATCAGTGAGTATCCTGTGAATGAGACGATCCTGACTCTGCTGATATGATGGAATCACATAGATGAAGTCATTCAGTTGGTGAGAGTCGAAGGAGGTCCATATGTATGGGTAAGTCGTTTGAAAGATAACTGACTTGACCTGTTATATGGATTAACCCTGTCATACTGAGAGAGTGAGGATATTGAGATTGAGATCAAGATTATGTTTATGCGCATAGCTGTGGGAACTTTACAGCAATGTAGTATGACAGGTGCAGGTCTCTGGATGCTAAGTTCAACGCACGAGTCTTCCGGAAGTAGAGTCATGTGTCTATGTGTTATGAGTCAGTGGAAAGTCTGACATGTGAACCATGAGTATTGAATGTATTGAATAGACACTTGACGAGTTTGTGGAATATGGGGATGTTGATGGTTGAAATTGATATAGATTATGAATGGTGTGAAGATTTATGCTTTCTATTGATATAAAGTTTCATATTTAAAGTTTTAAAAATATCTAGCTTACCCTTTTGTTTTGTATCGTGGTTGTTTTTCTTAAACCTGTGATGATCGTGTATATTTGCACGGGAGCAGATGAGGTTGCAGGTAGTAGAGCTCCTCAGTGAGCATTTCTGGAGGAGGAGATCGCCGGTTTTTGAATACTGTTGTTTTGTTTTATTTTGAAAACTCCTGTATGGAGATGTATTAAAACTTCCTCGAAAAGGGATATTATTTTGAGGCACATTTGTATTAATGGATGAATTATATTATGTATATATCTATGTTAAATTTTGATATTATTGTTTCACCTTTATTTTATTATATAAAAATGAACAATATTTTGAGGGGCGTTACATTAATGGTATCAGAGCAGTTCGTCCTTAGGATGACCTGAGGAGAGTGGGTTCATTGTGTTTCTTCTGCTATTGGAGTCTTAATCAAAGCTATAGTGAAAGGTTTTCAAATGTTTTCTGATTGAAATCTTGTTTGTGCTTTAGTAGATATAGGCTCTAAATGAAAAATTTTAGTATTAAGAGTGAAAGGATCTTGATAAAGTAGTGAGGGTGCACACTCATAACTGAATCGAGATGTTCTCAATCTTAATTCTAAAAGTTTGATGTTGAGCATATATCTACTTCTGGTGTGTTTTATCCCAATTATTAAGTGTGGTGATATTTGATTGGTAGTTTTGTACCCATGACTGTTCGGTGTTATGCTTTCTATTTTGAGCATTATGATTTTGTTGATGAACTCAAATTCTAAATGACTTTGAGATGCTGACCTTTGTAAGGTCTAGATGTTACCTCCCGAATGAATTGATTTCTTATCGATCTCATTCTTATAGTTGTAGGGAATATAGAAACCAATAGTTTCAAAATCTAAAACGAAGAAAGATGGCTCGTAGACCTCCTACCCCTCCCCAACCTTCTTCGGAAATGAGCCAGATTGCCAAGGCTATTGAGATGATGGCAACTGCCATCCAACAACAGAATGCAGCAATGACTCAGAATCATCAAGCTGCAATGCACCATTGGGAAACTGCTCGGTCAGCTAAAACAACTTCCCACGTCGGTCAGCCTCAGGAACAGATGAGACTGACCGAGTTCATGAGGCACAACCCACCCAAGTTCAGTGGGAGTGCTACCCCTGATCAAGCAGATCAGTGGGTCAGGGAGTTGGAGAAAATCTTTAGGGCGACCTCCTGCCCTGAAGAGAAGAAATTGGTGTTCGTCACCTATCTGCTATCTGGAGAAGCCGAGTTCTGGTGGATGGGAGCTCAGCAGATGATGGAAGCCAGAGCTGACGTTTTAGACTGGGAAAGTTTCCGAGAGAGGTTCCTAGAGAAATATTTTCCAGATAGTGCAAGGTTTGCGAAGGAAGCGAAATTTCTCAGGTTGGAGCAAGGGGAGATGTCCGTGAACGCTTATGCTGCTAGGTTTGAATACCTAGCCAGATTTTATACCCAAGCTACCTCTGAGGCTTGGAGGTGTAGGAAGTTTGAAGAAGGTTTAATGCATGAGCTGAAGAAGACCATAGCACCCATGTGCATCAGGGAGTTTCATGCCTTAGTAGAGAAGGCAAAGATGGTGGAAACCTTGGAAAGGGGTAATTCTCGGGTGATCAGATCACACCCAGGGGGTTCTTCCAGTGGGAAGGCCAAGGTGCAGCACCCACAAAGCAAGCCTTATGCGAGACCTCCACCACATCGGGCAGGAGCAGTTCCGCCCCAGTTTCAGCAGTAACAAACATGGAAATCCAGATGTTTCACGTGCCAAAAGATGGGGCACATTTCTAGAGATTGTCCTAGCAGAAATAGGATGACTCAACCCGTTGGTTCTCAGCAGTTGAGGAATGAAGACCGTAGACCTCAGACAGCAGGGAGAGTGTTTGCTATGTCGGGAGCTGAGGCATCTCAGTCAGGTAACTTAGTACAAAGTATTTGCTCTATAGCTGGTAGATGCGTTAGAATTTTGTTTGATTCCGGAGCGACACACTCTTTTGTGTCAAGTCTGTGTGTAGCCGAGTTGGGCCTTCTAGTGAAGGAGCTGCCGTTTAAACTGTTGGTCTCTACACCTGCGTCAGGACAGGTGTTGACCTCTACCGTTTGCTCTGAATGTCCAGTGATAGTAGAGGGACGCAGGTTCAAAGTAAACTTGATCTGCCTACCTCTTCAGGACCTGGATGTTATCCTGGAAATGGATTGGCTATCTGCCAATCACATTCTCATAGACTGCGGTAGTCAGAAAATAGCGTTTCCAGACCTCCAAGAGTCAGGTGTGATATCTGCTCAGCATGGGTGGTCGGAGTTGGAAAAAGAGGCGAGATGCTTCGTGATCCTAGCTCGGTTGGAAGTGAAGAATAAAGAGGACGTAAGCAGGATACCTGTGGTGAAGGATTTCATGGATGTATTTCCAGAAGAAATACCTAGACTACCTCCTAAGAGAGAAGGTTTCACGCAGAATGGATGTTGTTTTGTTGATCGGGATTTGAAAGATGAGTGTGGGAATGGTGGGTTGAAGTTAAAGGCTCCTGATGCCAAAAGTCTCCTGAACTTGGCAAATGAGGATGCAGGTCTGTCTGTGAATGTAGGAGGGAAGGAGGTAATGGCCACGGATAAGAATAAGGATAAGCCATGTTATGATGGTGCTGATTCACTTCCGTTGAGTTCTTCTGGTGATGTTAGTGAATTGCAAAAAGTTGGATGTGGAAGCAAAACTTTCTGTGCCTTGTGTTTCTGATGGGATGGGATTTACAGCTAATCCATTAGGTGGCAGTTGTGGTGATCAGCATTTCGTTTCTGATCCTAGAAACAATGTTGCATCGTCAGCTGTAGCAACAAGTCCTCACCCTGAACACAGTGAGGGATTTATGATCGGTGTGTTGAACACTGAGCACCATGAGATCCCATGCAATGCTAATATGGATGTATCCATTGGAATTCCTGAGTTAGCCGCTCTGAAATCCCAACCAGTTGCTAAAGAGGTGGGTTTTTCATAATCTGCTATTAGTAATCAAAGAAGAAATGAACCAGATGGGCGCCTGAAGGAAAGAAGCCGTTCTCTTTCAGTCTTTTGCTGCTTCACAATCGGTTCGACAAGAAACGGTGCCTAATGTGAATTCGAGCTACAAACCTGTCGTTTTTGAACTGAAAAGTGAAAATCCTAGAAGAAACTCTATCTCTGCAGTTTCTAGACAGAATGACAATGTTGATGCCAACCCAAATCATGGCAAATCAGTTCGTACCAATGATGGACATCTGAAACAAGAGGAATTAGAAGTTTAAGGATCAAATTTTGAGAGGGGTTTTCTGGTCTGCAAGTCTCTACTCCTACCAATGAAATGACAAAATGTGGACCAAAGCCTAAACTGTCCTTTCAGGTCGGTGCTAGGATAGAGGTACTTTGGCAAGATAGTGGCATTAGAGAATGCTGGTTTAGATGAAAAATCTGGAGTGTGTCTCCAAGGCTGCTGAAGGTCCAGTACGATGATTTACTTGATAAAGAGGGACCACAGAAACTAGAGGAATGGGTCCCTTCATCTAGAGGGGCAGCTACTGATTAATTGGGTATGCGATGTTCAGGCCGTTTAACAGTCAAGCCATGCTCTCCTGAACGCCATTCAGGTCGCACTCTTGAGTTTGAATCAGCAGTGGATGCCTGGTGGTATGATGGATGGTGGGAAGGTGTTGTAACTACAGCTAATGTCAGTGGTAGATGGATCTTCGTCAGATTGCTCTGCCTTAGAAAGTGAATCATCATCCATCCCCAAAGTTGAAGTTGCTAAGAAGGTTGAGCAAGAATCGTTTGGTTTGGAAACCCCTGTGGATCTGGAAAATATGAAGGGAATAACTTTGAGGGAGCCACTCTATGTCGTTCATGAGGACAAGGGTAATAACTCTGGTGGTGGCTGTGATGATGAAGCTGACAAGGCTGTGAAGACACTTCTGGCCTTAAATGAACACAAGGATAATAACTCTTGTAGAGGCAGTGATGATGTTGACAATGAGCAGAAGACCTTTGGAGTTTGTAGTTGGAGATCATGTAGTTATGAAAGTGACACCGACCAAGGGTGTAGGACGAGCTATCAGATCAAAGGAGTTGTCTCCTAAGTTCGTCAGGCCATATCAAATCTTAAGGAGGATCGGTCCAGTGGCTTATGAAATCGCCCTACCTCCCCAATTAGCAAATCTGCATAATGTCTTTCACGTGTCACAGCTAAGGAAGTATCTTGCAGACCCTAGTCACGTGTTGGAAGTGGACGATGTGCAGATCAGGGATGACTTGTCGTTTGAAGCGAAACCAGTCAGGATTGACGATCAACAGAGTAAGCAGCTCAGAGGCAAGACCATCAACATGGTGAAGGTGGTGTGGGATGACAGATCGGGTGATTCAACTTGGAAATTAGAAGAAACCATGAGAGAAGCCTATCCCTACCTCTTTTCCTTGTAATTCAATTTTCGGGGACGAAAATTTTTCTTGTTGGGGAGATTGTAAGGATCTAGATAATTATTTGGAATAGAAGAAGTATAATTTTAATGAATTCTGAATATGTTATTACTTAAAACGAAAAGATCTTGTAATGGAAATTTCATGGTGGTCAGACCTCGGATGTCGCCCAAGGTCTGAGGGCGGCGTGGTAGAGGTCGGTCGGTGGACCATAGTGGGTTCCAGAAATCACATGTAGGGAGGTGTGATTTGAACCTTAGGAGCGCCATGCATGCAGAATAACTACGGGACTTTACGCTTGGACATAAGGGATTTACCTTAGTGTTGCATGCTTAGGCACGTAAGGATTGAGTACTGAGCTGCCCTCGGGCAGGAGAAGCTACCGACGTCACCGAGCCATGTGGGGGTGATAACACAGGCGTGGAGTAGTGGTAGGACGAACCATCAACAGGGTGTGACGATGTGGCATCAGTCGACGGAAGCAAGGCGATGTGTCCTCGCCACATCAGGGACGATGAGAGATCGCCAGGGTGAGAGACACGCGGGCATCGCCAGGATGAGGGACGCATTGGTCGACTTCCAGGGGGAGACATCGGTCGTCTTCCAGGGAGAGACATCGTTCGTCCACCAGGATGAGACATCGGTGGATTGTCATCGCGCGAGGTCGTGTTTCACACAGATGAGGTGGGGCCCAGACTCCCAGCATGAGCGTCTTGCATGCGCGACACGTAGTCAGTGAGAGTGCTTCAGAACAGTGGCTCCAGAGAGTTGGTATGGAAAGTGACCCAGAGTTGGTGTGCGCAGAGACCCACGTGGCCATACTGTTAGAGGAAACCCACACGCAAGGTTGCTCAGAGAGTGGGTAATGGCAGTGAAGGCTAAAGAGCCGTTCGACCTTAAGAGCTGAGGGAATCAGCTCATTTAGTTCCCCTTTCTCCTTTCTCCTCCACTCGAAGACGCAGCTATCCTCACGTACCAGTGCTACGATCGACGACTGCCTTTGTCCTTCTGGGAAGTCTCTGCAAGTTCTCCCGTCAGGACGCTAGAACAGAGTAAGTCGTTTTACTCTGTTTTTCGAGTCGAATCTGAGCTTGAGAGGGTTGCCTCTGCATAGGCGTTTCCGGCAACTCCCTTAGCTCCAGAAATCGTCTCTGTTAGCGTAGAAAATGAGTAGTATAGTCAGTTTTGTGATAAAGGCTCCATGGTGCAGGTTAGGACATCTTTAAGCTTCGGTGGGTTTTGGAGCTCTTAGTGATTTTGCGCAAGTTCAGGTAAGGGAAACTAGCATTTTCGTTTATAAAAACTTTAGGCAAGTAGGTTCTGAAGTGAGGGCGACGTGGTCGCCGGTTTCATATTCTTTTTCACGATGCTCTGTTTTTATGTGTGGGGCGACGTGATCGCCGGTTTTAATGTTGATTTCGAACTCCCCTATTTTAGTGTCGTTTGAAACTGTTTGAGATTGAAATGTGAAATGCATGTGATATTCGAAAATCTGAACTTTGGTGTGATTGTTTCTGTGATTGTGATTGTTTAAGAAAAGATTCAAAATATTATATGATGCAGTTGTGCTTTTACGTGTGATATGATGTACTGGATGAATGTGAAATTGTGATCAAGACATAGTATTTTCAGGAAAGGAAATACCGTGTTGAGATTGGTTATGAGGTGTATTGATTAGTGAGTATCCTGTGAATGAGACGATCCTGACTCTGCTGATATGATGGAATCACATAGATGAAGTCATTCAGTTGGTGAGAGTCGAAGGAGGTCCATATGTATGGGTAAGTCGTTTGAAAGATAACTGACTTGACCTGTTATATGGATTAACCCTGTCATACTGAGAGAGTGAGGATATTGAGATTGAGATCAAGATTATGTTTATGCGCATAGCTGTGGGAACTTTACAGCAATGTAGTATGACAGGTGCAGGTCTCTGGATGCTAAGTTCAACGCACGAGTCTTCCGGAAGTAGAGTCATGTGTCTATGTGTTATGAGTCAGTGGAAAGTCTGACATGTGAACCATGAGTATTGAATGTATTGAATAGACACTTGACGAGTTTGTGGAATATGGGGATGTTGATGGTTGAAATTGATATAGATTATGAATAGTGTGAAGATTTATGCTTTCTATTGATATAAAGTTTCATATTTAAAGTTTTAAAAATATCTAGCTTACCCTTTTGTTTTGTATCGTGGTTGTTTTTCTTAAACCTGTGATGATCGTGTATATTTGCACGGGAACAGATGAGGTTGCAGGTAGTAGAGCTCCTCAGTGAGCATTTCTGGAGGAGGAGATCGCCGGTTTTTGAATGTTGTTGTTTTGTTTTATTTTGAAAACTCCTGTATGGAGATGTATTAAAACTTCCTCGAAAAGGGATATTATTTTGAGGCACATTTGTATTAATGGATGAATTATATTATGTATATATCTATTTTAAATTTTGATATTATTGTTTCACCTTTATTTTATTATATAAAAATGAACAATATTTTGAGGGGCGTTACAGAGGCAGGGAAGATACAAGGAGAGTGGACAAGAACACTGCCCAAAGAATGCTAAAGTATCCACAAGTTGACGGGCAGACCAAAGATACATCTCGTACATTGCAAAGAAAGATTACATGAAAAGTCGATCGACGATGAAGGCACAACTAAACCGAGGTTCCGAATATCATATAAGTCACTCATAACAAAAGACAACGTGGTGAACAAACTACGGTTCTCGAAGAAAATGGATCGGACGTTGAGAGGATAGAAGGACGACTGATGCGAGTTCCACCGAGCGCGAGGGCATGATACCGAGCGATGTCTTACATTATCCTATCAATTGGAAAAACTGGTGAAAGAAGGGTTTCTGACCATATATCTTTAGAGTAATCGAGAGAAAAAACAAAAGGGAGAAACCGCGACACAAAAATCAAACCACGAAGCTCCAATTTTGGGAGATTTCAATACCATCGCAGGAGGGTTCTCTGGGGGAGGGGCCTCGGCGTTTAGCCGAAAACGCTATTCCCGAGCTATGATGACCCTAGACACTCAAAAGTTCGAGCAACACTCAACTCCGTCTCTCTTCATGACAACAGATTTTGAGGATGTATTCTCGCACAAAGATGATCCTGTAGTCATATTGGTCATCACTATGGGTTGAACTTTGAATAAGGTCCTAGTAGATCAAGGGAGTTCGAATGATGTTATTTTTTGGGAAACATTTTTGGGTCTACAAATTTACTTCAATCAGGTTAGGCCTTTTGATGGTGTTCTCGTTAGTTTCATGGGCAATCAAGTAAAAGTCCGTGGGTATGTCAAGCTGAGAACGACCTTCTTTGACGAAAATGCTGCAAGGACCATCACGATAAAGTATATTGTGGTAAATACTCTCTCTACCTATAATTTACTTTTGAGACGACCATCACTGAACAGGTTGGACGCGGTGGCCTCCACTTCCCACATGAAGTTGAAGTTACCCTCGCCCGAAGAAAAGGTGATCACCATGAGGGTGGATCAAAAGAGGACTCGCAAGTGCTATAAAAACAGTTTGAGAAATTGCAGGGGCACACATACAATCACCAGCTGGCTAGGAGGATCGGAAGTGGAGATAGAGCCCTCCCATTGTGAGGAAAGGCGACTCGGACCCGCGGAAGAAGTTTGGAAAGTGGAGATAAATGGTAAGAAGTTCAAACTCGGAGCCTCACTACACAAAGAACTAGAGGATGAGATCGCCAAGGTCATTTCAAAAAACATGGATGCCTTTGCGTGGTCATGCACTGACATGTCTAGAATTGATCCAGATTTCTTATGTCATCAGCTCACAATGGACAAGAAAGTCAAGCACGTTGTCCAGAGACGAAGAAAGTTCAACGAAGAAAAGCGTCTCGCAATAAAGGAAGAGACTCAAAATCTCTTAGCAATTTGCGATGTGAGGGAAATCTGGTGAAAACACCAAGTGAAAAGTGGAGGATGTGTGTCGATTTCACCGATCTCAACAATATCTATCCCAAGGATCCTTACCCCCTGCCTAACATATATTTCTTGGTGGATAGCGCATCGGGATGTGGCTTACTGAGTTTCATGGATGCTTTTTCGGGGTACAACCAAATCCACATGCACCCAAGAGACGAAGACAAAACAACATTCATGACCGAAGTAGCCAACTATTGTTACAAAGTCATGTCATTCGGATTGAAGAATGCAAGGACAACCTATCAAAGGCTAATGGATCGGATCCTACTACCCATGCTCGAACATAATGTCCAAGCATACGTAGATGACATGATTGTGACGCCAGAAAGGTCGGAGGAACATGTGCCCGATCTAGAAGAACTTTTCACAACCATAGGGAAACACAATCTGAGGCTTAACCCCGAAAAATGTGTCTTCGGCGTTCAAACTAGTAAGTTTCTCGGATTTATGTTAACCAAAAGAGAAATCGAAACAAACCCTGACAAATGTGCGGCGATTATGGAGATGAGGATTCCAACCAATATGAAGGAATTATAGAGGTTGACCATACGAATGGTTGCCCTGTCCCGCTTTTTGTCCGCTAGTGGCGACGAGGGATACCCATATTTTTAGTGTCTCAAGAAGAACAACCGTTTCATTTGGTCCGACTAGTGCGAGCAAGCCTTCAAGAAACTCAAGGAGTATTTGGCAAAACCGTCCATACTTAGCAAGCCTACTCCAATACTTCCCATTCAACTTTATTTCTCGGTCACCGATCAAACAATCAACTTGGTTATTTTGCAAGAAGATAAAAAAACTCAAAGAAATATATATTTTGTTAACAAGGTACAACATAAAAAAAACTCTTTATCAAGTCATTGAAAAAACTATCCTAAGAGTAATTTCCACATTTCGACGACTATGACATTACTTTCAAAGTTTCACTAGAAATAAGTGAGGGTAGAACAAAATGATAGACATTTTTTCCGATGACTATTATACGTTTTCTGGTCAGCTAATTTTTTATATACATTATGATTTTTTTTTTTCACACATCCCTAACCACGCGGCATTAAATGTGAAATAATACATGATTATTTTTTATTTCCATGTAAAACCAAGAATGTTGCAATACAAAATGAGGTTTGTATGCATGAAAATTACTTCTCAAATATTAGCACTTTATTAAAAATAATCACTTTTATATATATATATATATATATATATATATATATATATATATATATATATATATATATATATATATATATATATATATATATATATATATATATATATATATCAGTTAGGACATTTTATTAATCTGTTGATTACTCTCGTCGACCACAAATTCACATTAAGTTACACCAAAATGAAAATTTTGTATAATAGGTCAAAAAAATTATACCCGATCCATTTACGACCCAGCCTATTCAGGATTTCTCACAAACCTAAAAAATTCACCTAATTATAATTATAATCTTAGATTGAAACTTTAATTTTTTAATTTATTATACAAACAATTCGAAAACTTGGTATTGGTAGATAAAAGTAATATTAAAATTAATAAAACTTGAAATTTATAAGGATTGAAGAGTAAATTAATATGACATTTTTAATTTTACAATTTACTATAGACTCTTAATTTTTAATTTATTCTACATTCTGTATTTAATTCTTAATTATAAAATCAATTTTTTATATATGTGTTGCTCAATATATAAGAAAGATTAAATTTTTATTCTTATTTTAAAAGTAACTATTTTAAAATTATATGATCATATATGTTTAATTTCTTTACTATTTTCCTTTTTTTCTTTAACCTAAAATCCTCATTAACATTGTTGCCACTTTAATTTCTTAATATATAATGTCGCCACAAATACGTCTTCCTAAAATTTGAAGATCGAAATTAACAATGTTTATATTTTGAACCAAATTTAGTTATATAATTTGTAAAAAAAATAAATAAATTTTTTATAAATATCCACTGTTTTTCTAATGACTAATTTTAATATTTTAAGAGAAGACTTCTCCTTTAACCAATTTTTTTTTTCTAAATTAAAACCTGAAATTTTACTTAAAGAATATAAGCTAAATTTTAGCCTAACCAATGCCATCTTAGCAAATAATTAACATATGTTTAACCTCACTACACTAATTACACCTAGACCAATGACAATTATACTAGTAATTTAAAACTCACAAACTAATTTGTCACTCCAACAATGCTTTACCTAAAATAGGCATTGGAGGTGCATGCCTTTCGCCCCATGTTTTGTATAAGACTGTTCCACCAAAGTCCTGGTTGGCACAGGTGCTCACCAACTCATTCTTTCCCTTTTCTCTCTTTGACCAAAACTCTAAATATAATGCATGTAGGACCAAACATGTACCTCAATTAATATCCTTCTTCTTCAACAATCCAATAATTAATAATGACAAATGGTTAATAACAAAATAACACCCTATTAGGCATCACCAACTCTGAAAGGTTCCATGCCCCTTTTCATTTCTTGACCAATGTCATCACAATACAACATATAGCCACATACACCTCTCATTTCTAGCCACAACAAACTTCAACAGGATCTCCACATGCATATAACAAGACTTCAAGAATTCAGGCTTCTGTTCTTGTTCCTTTTTGGAGCCTAATCATTTCTATAAGGTGGTACACATTTAACTTCTCAACCAAATCCATAAAGTGTCTCCATAACGTTGCATCATCAAGGAACCTTGTACAAGTTTTCATATGTGTTATAAGAAACTCTTGTGTGAAGAAGGAAGAAAAGAAAGCCAAGTGTGCTGTAAACAGATTCTGGTCTGTTACACCTTCTCAACCAAAGTTTGGCATATACTTGGTTAGGGAAGGATTCTGATTGTGAGTTACATTTAGTTAGTATATTGTATCTCTTTAATCAAGTTAGAATAAAAGAAAGTCGAGTTTGTGTTTGTGGTGAGAAAACTTATCCTTCCTTACATTGATGAGTAGTGAAACTACTACTGCATCGTAAAAGCTTCAATGGGTTTAGTGCATGCATGGATTTCAATGAGAATCATTCAAGAATTGAATATTAGAGACAAGAGAAGGCTTCTGGGGTGACATTCATGGGGTTTCGTAGATGGTGGCAAGTTACATTGGTAATTGTGTGTCTGTTTTCATCATCTATTGTTGAAGGCTTACAGACTTATTATGATCATGAATCATTGGATTCCTTTCTTCGCATGCAAGCAAATAAAGAGATAAAAAATCCTAGAACAGGTGTTCTCTACAATGTTTCCATTCCTTCCAACTTAACAGGTATGGAAGTTTCAGTTGTTAGATTGCGTAGTTTTTCTTTATGGTCAAGAGGAATGAACTACAGTTTCTTCAACCTTCCACCACGAATTATGTCTCGACCAAGCCAGAAAAGAATAGCCATTTTGTATGAAAACTTAGGCAATTGTTCTTCTCATTACTACAATGTGCCTAACCACACAATGGTGGCTCCAGTTCTTGGTGTCATGGCTTACAGTTCTTCAGAATCAGCATTGGTAGGTGAGAAGATTAACTTTACCATCCATGGTGATCCCATCAAAATTTGGTTTCCTCATGTTGATGAACGTGGGAGAAAAGGCACTCCTATTTGTGCTAAGTTTACTGCTAATGGGTTGGTGAAATTCAGAAACATGACTAAGCCATATGTTTGTGAAGTACATAGACCAGGACATTACACTCTTGTAATTCCATCATTTTCTTCCCCAAATGAATTTCATACTCAGAGTCACGGCAAGAGATTCACAACATGGTGGGTGTTGGGGTTTGCAATAGGTTTCGTTGGGTTGGTCATTTTGGCTTTGATCTTGTTAGCTTTGATTATGGAGGTCAAGAAGAGAAAAATAAGAAAAATGGAGAAAAATTCAGCTGGGGGAGAGCTTTTTGACACATTTTGGATTGGAGAAACTAAATTACCATTAGCTTCATCGCTTAGAACCCAACCAATCCTTGAAAAATAAAATGTAATTAATATTTGGTGATCTAGTTTTCCTCCTTTCTCTCTTGTAGCACTTGTGATACTTTATGCAAACGAATGAGTACATAAATGTTATCTTTTTAACTTTGATCCTTATCGACAAAACAATTGTTCAGTCAACAACAACAACAGAAACTATCCTATATTTATATAGTTACCACAAGTGTTAGTAGCACTCTGATTTCGTGTTCTGTTTTCACTTCAATTTATTTTTATGAATATTTGAACAAATTACAATTTTTTAATTCACTTACCACCCACTTGTACACGAATTACCAGAGTTTTTGTGGCTTGATTTTTGTCTCACACCCTTTAGTTTTTCTTAAATTAATAAAAGGGGCAATCATTAAAACTCAAACCTTAAGAAAATTTTATTGGAACTCAAATCAAAGCACTCCAACACACTCATAACAACCTTTCAAGGAAGATAAATCAACTCTGGATGCTAATTATTTTCTGCATAACATGAAGCAGGATACTTCATATCACATTACATACCATATACAACCAAAGTCCAACCTTTATATCGTAATATGTTTTTTTCTCCAAACAACAATAAGTACCATGTCTTTGTTTGAACAGCTACAAACAAGGATGAAAATCGAAACATTATTTAACAATTTGATAGTTGAGTATTTCAAAATAGTTAAATAGGTACATAAGAAAGACCTTTAGTTGCAAGCATTTGATCAACCAATAGGTTGTAGATCACAACGTTTGTGGAGAGGAAAAGGGGGGTCAAAAAGAGAACCATTTAGAATAGCATGTGCAACAATCTTGTTTGCTGCTTCTGTGAAATGGATTCCATCCCAACTCACATATTCTTGGGGTTCAGCACAAGCACTTGCTAGCACATTACCACACAAAATTTTGGGATGAAAGTTGTGGTCACCCCCTCCATACCCACAACATGTTTTGGTATCATACTTAAATCCTGTTCAAAGAAAACAAACTTGAACCATAAACCAACTTTACACATGTTAAATCAGTATGGTTGGTTTATAAATGCTGCATATACAACTTGGTAATGATATTAATTTTATGCATAAGCATCCATGATCATCATGTATAAGTAATTTCAATCATTCAAAGTCAGCAGTTAGGATTACACATATAAACATGCAAAGGGAATGTGTTTGTACCATAAAGTGTGGGATGGTGAAAGAGCTCCAACAAAGCAGAGTGAGTGTCTACATGGATGAGGGAAACATCTGCTAATCTTTCTCTGGTTTGGCTCAATGTCCACTTCAACAATTTGTTATAATAATTTACAACATTCTGGTAAGAAATCATGCATCCAAACTCATCAAAGTCAGAAGAACTAGCATGAGGAAGCTCCACCAAATATCCTGGATAGCATCCCACAGGACCAAGATTGAATACCATAAATGTGCGTGCCCCTTCTGCATATAGCTCCTGAAAACATAAATTTGATGAGTACAACAAATTTATACAAAATGTTACATAATACAGAGGGTTTGTGTGTTGTAAAATATTGATAAGATGAAAGAAATTGAAAGAGAAATTAATGCAAAAAAATGTTATATGAATTTATTATATATACACGAGTAATCTCTTCCAAGAAAAAATAAATTTTGAAAAGTCAATCAACTGATATTATGTTGTAGAATTCAAAAAATTAAAATAAAACTAAAATACTATGTTATTATATAACTTGGAAGTTATCCTCCAACAAAAGAGAAAAAAAGTAGTTTTACGTTTACTATGTTTTTAAGTCCTTAAAATTAAGGAGTAAATAATTTTTGGTTGAATTATGTTTTTTAATTCTTAAAACAAACAAAAAAATATGATTTTGGTCCTTCAAATTTGAAATACTTTATTTTAGTTTTTCAAATTAAAAAAATGCGATTTTTATCTTATATATTAAATTTGAGAGACTAAAATAGTTTTTAAAAAATCCTTTCAATTATTTAAATTTAATATTTTGAGATGAAAACCATATTTTAATAAATGTAACAGATTTTTTTATTTTGAAAACCTAAAACTATATTCACTGTAAATTTTAAATATCAAAGACATAAATAAGTCATAATTATGTTATATATCTAAAACTCACTTTTTTACACTGAATTCCTTTATATTCAAACAAATAAGATGATTTTTCTACTAAGTAAGAGAATATTTTATAAGAAATTTAATAAGAAAAGTTTGTAGAGCTTAAGAAAACTTACCATTGACTTTTAGGGGTGGAAGGAGTAGAATTGTTTATGAAAGCTTTTTCTTAAAGATTGTGACATGAAATATATAATTTGCCAACAAGGTTGAATGAACATAACTCGAAAATGTTCTAAAAAATTACTGCATAACATGCAGAATACATTCGAACCTTGATAGCATCATTAATTTGTGAAACAATTTGAGGAAAGCTGTCCCTCACTCTATCAATACTACCAGTTGCTGCTATTTTGGAAGTGAGATCATTTTGGCCAATATAGAACATGTAAATAGCCTTTTTGAATATATCTGGTGAAGAAGGAATTTTAGTTCCTGAGGAACGACCAGATGATGACATAGTTCCTGTGTGGTACATGGAAAGGAGTGTATTATTATTAGGTAAAACAAATGTAAATTTATAGTAACATTTTTCGGTGTACCTGTTTGATGAAGTTCATAAACTTTGGCTTTGAATTGCTTCATTTGACTGAGTTGAATGGAAAGAGAAAATGGACTGAGTCCACTAAGAAAGAAGGAATTAATGGGGGGAACCACAGTGGAGGCTGAAGATGCAAAGTTAGCTCCATGACTATAGTCTGATCCAATTGACTCAAGATATGGACTCAAATGTGGAAGTCCAAGACCTTGAGCTGCATGTTCAATATCAAATATTAATCAATAGAATAAGGTAAAAATACTCCGTGACACAGTATACTGAGAATTGTATCAAGTACTAATTATTTTCTTTTATAATTATGAGGTATTTGAGGTTTTTGTAAGATACTCAACTAATCTCCCTTCAACTAGATTGATTCATTTTAATATCCAAAAGTTATAAATTGAAGGTCAAACTTTGATTAAAAACCTAAATATCAAACCACTTTTACTCATCCCTTTGATATATCAAATGTATTTAGATTAGTTTATGTATTAAACTATAATCAATAACTTGTCAATGATAAAAAAAAAAGAAAGACACAATGGAAAATAGTGTTATAACAATTGGTTCATTACCAAGAAAATCAACAATGAGCCTTCCATCAGAAGCACGACCAACTGGTTTTTTGAAATAAGTCATTCCATAGGGACCAGGCTGTGCAGGAAAAGCTGCATGAAACCCACCCGTATCCGAATTTGAATCCCCAAAATTGAAGATTGCCTCAAAATCACACACACAATGACTTGAATCAACCAAAGAAAATGCCACCATGCAAATTACTAAGATTTTTGAAAATGTGCATAAACTGTTGGATACCTTAAGGGTACCCATTTTGCTTATTTTTTCACTTTGATAAAGCTCTTCCACTGATAAAGGTAGCAAAGGGAGACCATATTATAGGAACTGCATGCTTCTCAATATAAAGCCAAACATTGAATAGGCTATTACAAAAGTTGACTAGTTAACAAACCTATGAATGATGAGCATTGCTAAAAAGCATATAAAGGGCTAAAAGCTTCCAACATCTAAATTCATATGATTCTAGAAATAACTCATTTTTTTACTAAGAACTCTAAAGTTGCCACAAAATCTAATTCTGCTAAAAGGAGCTCAAGGATAATGACATTTATAAAAATATAGCATTATAGGGTCAATTCCTTTCTGTGTATTCGAAGCTAAATTATTCAATTAAGTAAACTAATGTTAACTATTTAACAAACACACTAAATGGTGATTTTTGAGATATTACTGCATACATATAGCAACACTTCAACCTACTCTCCTGAAAAAGTGAAAGTGATCAGTATTATTTATTACTGTTACTGTTGAGTGAATTTTAAATTTAACTAAATCTTGTAAAATTGATTTATAAGATGAGGTTTGCATTCACTTGTATAGTAAAAAATACTTAATACTTACTTCTAATCAACGTAGAATCTCCAACAATTACAACATGAGTCTGAGTTTTCTGGAATGGAATGTAATATATGCCTTGCCTAATCATATAATTAAAAGGGGTGCATTTAAACACTTAAAAATCATTTAGGTTAGAGATGAAATCAAGAGCATTTGAACTCACTATGTGTATCTATTCTTGGTTAAAGTGGTTTTACAGTTGCTTGGTGAAAAATCTACATCATTTGTTTTGACGTAATTTAATTTATATTTGGAGTTATGATATGATACGTTTGTTTGGTAGAAATGGAAGTTGACAAAAGTAGTTTCATCTACTTACTACCATGAATAGATGGGCCGAGCTGGCCCAAAGGAAAACCTCCATTAGTGAGACTGCCTTTTTTCAACTCTAACGTAAGGAAAAGATAGTTTGTCCATTTCATTGTACATGGAGAATTGGGCCAATTTCCTCTCCATAATATATTTTAATAAAAATAATATTTCAAATTTGAATATTATTTTAGTCTATCAAATTAAAATTAATTTTTTACTCTCTAACTTTCAAAAATCTTTTTTACCAATAACATCTATGTATTCATTGTAAAGGTAACTAACATTTACATAAGAATAAAGATATAAAAAAAAATTAAAAAAATTGGATTAATTTTTTTAGTCCCTAAATGTAAAAAAAAAAAAAAAATCAGAAATAATTTATTTTTATTTTTAAAGTTAACGTTGTTGAAAATTTATTAACTGTTTGATTTAAATTCTTTTCACGACATACAAAATTATTTTTTTTATCAATAATCTTGAGTTTCAGTTCTTAGTAAGTATTTGTATTAAATATAAGAGAACAAGTTTATGTTTATTATAATGTACTTGATTAATGTAAAATTATTTTTCATAGAAATTGTATTATATTTTTTCGCTCTTCTCTTTCTAACAAGAATCTACAAATTCTTATGATTTTTTTTTAGTAAAAAAAGGACAAAAACATTCACTTTGATCGATTCTCCTGACAATAATGCTTGATCTGTAAAAATTACGTTCTGTGAACACAAATTATTTTTTTATTCTAATAGTTCATACGCTATCTCCATTGAATTAAAAAATGAGCTCCAAGAACTATCACCACTCAAGTGAAAAACATCCACCTTATTATTTAACACACAAAAATGCAACCTAGAATAAATATAAATATAAATGAGTTAGGCTAAAAAAAAGTCAAATTTAATTTAGACCTAAAATTTAATAGTATTATTTTATTGAGTTTGTGAAGGTCCATCCTTTTGATAAAAAAAAAATTAAATCGTTACTCATTATTGAAATTACTTATTTGTTGGAGTAAGTTAGATTAATATTTATTGTACTTACAAGTTTTAAAGTCGAGAATGTAAAAGAAACTTGAAATGACTACATGTCTTTCTAATTGAGTTTTTACTATCATCAATGATGATTATAACTAAAACAGTTTAACTAATAAATTTTAAATAATAAATAATTATTTATAAAATAATAAATAATTATTTATAAAATAATAAATAATAGTTATATAACTAATTCAAAAGCTTCATGACAATCAACTTATAAAACACTATCTAAATCTGTAAATATCTAGGGTTTAGGTTTAGGTATAATCTATTTTATTTTATAAATTTAGTTGTACTTTCCAAGTTTATTTTTGAATAATTATTATCAAATGAGATGATAGAGTAACAATAATGCTATGCTACACTGTGCTCCTACCACATTCATTCATTATAATGTGAACATGAAAAAAAATTCAAAAGGGCAAAATGGTCTATAAAAAAAAGTGGGTTGGGCCCCACCGTGTGTAGGTAGTGAAGAAAGGGGCATGTGAATGCGGGGACACGTCATTTTGTCGGTAGCGAGAAAGGAAGACATTGGAAGAGAAAAGCAAAACACGTCACAACGCAAATCCACCGCAAAAATCGCATCCTCCACAGAAAATCAACGGCCAGCGTTTCTATCTGACGTGTTCCCTTTAATGCACGCGTCACACCCCACTAGGCCCACTCACATGCAATGCAGCCATCATTTCTTGTTTTATATTATTACAATTAAAATAATATCATTTTAATTTCTCACTTCTTTTAATTCTTAATTCCACTTTTCTAAGTTCAAAATAAAATTTCTATTTTCTAAATTATTTTTTTTTAGCTCAATAGAATTAATTGAGCCATAATTATTAAGATTTTTATGTCATGTTAACTTTTACAAATTAGGGCTCATATTTATATTTTTTTATTAATGTTAATTGTCATATATATTATCTTCTTTTATTTTTGTGACAATCTTTTTAAAATATAGTCATGAAATGTCAATTAGAGCGTATATGAGTTGGTCAGTATTAATATCTTCAATTTCGAATTTTAATGTCGACAATTTGATTAAAACCATATATTCTAAAAAATGGAAAGCTAACTGCCTTTGTTTTAAAAAAAATATAAATAATGTTCAAATAAATAGAGAAAATAAATTTTAGTTTTACTTAATTAAAATCAACTCTTTTATATTTTAGTTTTATTTAATTCAAATTAATTCTCTTACTTCAAATCATACCTACACATGACTATTGCCTTAGGGTTGAAAGTTGAGTTAAGCAAGAGAAGTACCATTACGATGACGATAATTCTTGAGTTTATCTTCACTAATGAATAAGAAAAATAATTTTTTAACTGTTTTTTTTTACTTTTTTTTACATTTTGTATCCTTATTAGAATTTTACCTTTTATGTTTTAATCATTATTAGTTATAATAAAAACTATATTAATTTTCTAATTACATTAATTTCTTTTTCATTATCATAAGATATATAAATATATAGATACAGGAATGGAGGTATCTTCATAATTGTAAGGACGGTATAACTGATATAATTAAAATAATATATGAATATTTTATTATTAATGTGAAAAGTATACATAAATAAATAAATAAATCGATTATTTAAATTTTATTTTAAAATAATCATCATATTTTTAGAAAAAAAAATTATTTTCTCTCCTTTGTATTCTTTTTAGAATTTTAATCCCATCATTCATCATACTGAATTAATGTTGTTTGCATATGGTACTTGAGATTTCATATTAGTCTTTGTTAATTCAGATTCCTAATGATATACTTTTATCATTGATCAAGACTTTGTGCATATTAGAATATTTTTGCTCTCTTTCAACAGGTAAGGGAAGCTAGTTTTTAACTTTAATAGAATCTTATGTTAGAATATCTAGATATGAAGGTGATGTCGTCACAAGTTTTAAAATGCTCTTGCAAGACTTGTTGTTGAGTGAATTATAATGGTTTGATTGAGATTGATTGTGAAAGTATAGAGATAGTAGACTTTGAGAATTTGGTAATTTGCATGTTGGCCATGACGTTGAAGAAATTATTGAATGTGATTGAATTGTGTTATTTGAAATGGAATTTGAATGAATCTTCTTTAGAAATCTTGAATATATATATATATATATATATATATATATATATATATATATATATAGTAAGGATGATCTTACATCTTTTATAAAAATAAAAATTTATTTTGTTGAGTTTTGGTAAAAATTTGAAATTTAGTTAAGTTAACAAGAAAAATTTACCTTATTTTTTAGTCCATTTTTTTCAAGTGAAAATGGAGTAAATTTTTGTGTGCCTATTCTAGGATCTATTTTTGCTAAACGAGAATATTGTTTTCCAAAAAAAATTAGTAATGGATGGACGATGAATAAGAATTATTCAAATAAATCTATCCAATATTTTTCAAAATATCATAATAATATAAAATTAATCATTTTATTTTTACCCATAAAAATATATACTATTTGTATTGGCATCTGGTCATGTATCAATACATGATTATTATAGTTATAACATTTATATAATGTAAGGATTAACTAATAAAAATCATATTAGAAATTTAAAACTTTGATGTGTTAAAATAAACATTAAAATTATTTTGTCATCATTTATAATTACACAACCAATAACACGTTATAAATAAGTCTATCAATAGCATGATCAACTCCAATAAAGACCCCTAGGAAGTTAACCTAACAACTTCATTAAGCACTCAGAGGATAGTTCACTAGGGTAGTTTCATGCATGTACATAATTAATATTCATGTAAGAACTAATTTACCAACTTCAGCAAAGTAATTTGAAAGTTAGTCAAACCTAGATATTCCTTTCAAAATGGTTTCAATATTCAACACACACTACTTCAATTTACTTCAATTGAGTACATATGTTTAGTTATTTTTTAGAAATCCGTTAAGCGAAATTTAACAAATTGGTACACATTTTTCCCATATCTTAATTTGTTGAGCAATTTTTCATAACTACTTTTCATTTGTTACTAAAATGATTTCATTGAGCGAAATTTAAATATGTTGAAGAAAATTCTTAAGGAAAAACTCATTTCATCACCACCTCAAAATTTTGTTCTTTTTTAATCCATTATGTGATTTTAAGATTCTTAAACAAACTATTAAAAAAAATTATATCTACATCAAACTCTAAAATCACTCAACACCTCAACTTTGCACACCTAACTATTTTGACAAGTTAGAAATCATATAACACTAATTTCAATAACTAGATTTCATGCAAAAGCATATATAACTCAAATTGGCTATCTCAAACGTCATTAATATATAATACCAATTTCATATAATTTTTCAACGTTTAACTTAATCAAATTCAAAAACATATATAACTCAAATTGAGTATCTCAAACCTCATTAATAATATCAATTTCATATAATTTTTCATCATTTAACTTAATCAAAATCATTTTTTAAATATTTTAATTTCAATATGTTAAGTGTTCTTAAACTTCATGCATCCATAAGTTTTCAATTCAACATCAACCATACAAATTAAATATCTATTTCATACATAATCAATTAGATATTATGAAAAATCTTGAAAATGTCTAATTTGAGCGTGAATAAGTGTATTTATTGATGTATTTATGATATTAATCTAGTAGTTAATGTATTTAATACACACTCATTCTCTGAAAAATAAAGAATCTCTTTATGTGTGAATAAAATATAGTTATGCGTGACATTGACATTTGCTGGGAGTGAGTGATCAATTCACAAAAAGAAAAATACATAATGAAATGACACTTAAGTAAAAGCACATATTCTACGTATTTCTCTTATCTTTGTTCACCCCCCTTTCCCTCACACACACCCTTAAGCATCAACTAACACAACAGAAGGTGGATTCTCACATCTGTCTGCGTGAACAGTACACCCTTTAGATCTGGATCCAAAAATATGGTTAAACAAACCATTTGCATGTAATTCAATAAAAATCTAAATGTCACCCTTTGTACTTCTCATATTTAAAATGATTGCAAATCAAAATTTCACCTTTCTAATTTCTACTTCACATAATTCAAAACAATTGCAAATATAATTTTTCAAATACTCAAAATGCTCAAAACCAATTTATAAACCATGTAACATACATTCTTAAATAACAATCTAGCTTCCTCTACCCAAAACCTTTGCGTTTCTAGAAAATGACCAAAATAGCTATGCAGAGTTTAAAAAAAAAAAGTCTCAGTTTATTCCTCAAAAGTATGATTCAAAAGCCAAAATAATCACTGAATGCCTAAACTAATAAATCTTACATGCAAGCAGTGACAAATTCTATAAATTCAACCTCACTAAAAAAAGAAATTGAGACTTGAGATAAAAGAAAAATGGATCGAATTACACTGTCTTAAATTTTGGTGCATTATAACTTGATTCTTATGTTTGAACAAACAAATGAGAAAATCTCTTAAGAGTTTAAAGAAAATATGAAACAATCAAATTCAAGACCGTGACAAGATTTTAAAAAAAATTACTGAATAATTAAAATTCTAATTAAATATTAAATATAATTAAAAAAATTTATTTAAATTCTTTTTATAATCAATCTCTAAAATAAATAAAAACTGGATGTTATTGGTTTCATTAAAAAAATTTAAAATCTTCTACAACTAAGAAAATTATCTATATCTTGTTATCGTCATATTAAAGTGTTTTAAAAAGCGTTAATATAATCCAGTTATCATTATTTATTCTGAACTAAAATAACATTTTTATATTTTCATTTTCACCTTCTTCACCACAAACATATGTATTCCAAAACTATTCTGTATTTTTTTATAACCGTGACAAAAATAAGATAAGTTTAAAATTTCATATAGGTTATTCAGTATTTATTAGAAAATAAATTTTAAATTTAATTTAATTTTGTAAAATTAGTTTATAAAGTGATATTTTTACTTATTTATATATTATAAAATATTTTAATATTTAATTAACATGAAATTGTTGGAGATTCTACATCGACTAAAGATAAGGACATTTCATTGTATATAAGTGGGTGCAAATCTTATCTTGTAAGTCAGTTTTATAGGATTGAGTTAGGCTTAAAACCCACTTCTTAATATGGTATCAGAGCCAGTGAGTGTTTGTTGGTCTTATCAAGTCACCCGTTATCGGACCATACATAATATGTTGTCGAGGGGGTGTGCTGGAAATCCCACATCGACTAGAGATAAGGACACTTTGTTGTATATGAGTAGATACAAAACTCACCTTATAAGCTAGTTTTATAGAATTGAATTACACTTAAAACCCACTTATTAACAAAAATATTTATTAATATTTATTTATTATTTCTGGTTTCAGGGTTCAGTATAAACTCATATAATATAGGAGTCAAAGAGCATTTAAAATGTATATTTCTCTTTTAATTTATTGAAGTGTTTTTTAAGAATAAAATTATAATAATGTTAAAAATTTTTAAAAAGACTGATTAATTCTAATAATGTTACATTATCTGAACGAATTAGGTAAAATATTTTTTATTAATTATTTACCTTGTTTTGCTGTGTGTTTTAGGAATTAAAATATAAAGATTGGAGGAAAAGGAGTAAAATGATTTTGACATATTGATATAGGTGGGGTAGAAGCAGATTTGGTGTGAAAAGAAGGTTTATGAAGAAAAAACGCGTTGAGTTGGGTACGCAACAAACACCCTCTATCGTATCAATCATTCATTCACACCGCACTTAGACACACGTCACCGCTCTCTTTTCGACTGGACCACATTCACCGACATCACGTATGAGGGACCCACCTACATATAAATTATTTAACAATTTTACTTTTTATTTTAAAATTTGGTCAAATTAGTTTTAGTAAATTTAATTTTAAATACTTCTGTCTTATTCCGATACGTGTTTAACTCTGCTACTCCTTTACCAAATCAAAGCTTCATCATTATTCCATTTCTCTGACAATTTTCAATATAAAGTAGTAATAGTGTTTATGAAAAAATTCCGAAATTATATTAATTAAATATTCACATAGTTTTAATCCGTTGAGGTGTATTTTGTTTGCGTATGTCATATGCTAAATAGAAATTAATGAGACATTATTACATCCGTAATGAATGAAAAAAATTGCAACAAAGGATAAGGAAATGTCTCCCACTCTTCCTATCAAAAAATAAACATCAGTCCCATAAGAGAAATTTAGTGATTATGTTAAAAAAAATAGGATTGTCTATACAATTGTAACATCCCTTATTACATTTATATCATCTAACGTTCATTCATAATAATTATCAAACTTAAATTTATTTTTATTTATATTTATCTTCAAAATAAACGTTACTCTTTATAGGAAATCAAAATACAGTTATGCATAAACATATTCCAAAAGTAGATAAATATATAAAATATAATTAAAAAAAATTAACTTTTTGGTCTTGAAATTGTTCTCCTGCAATATTTTTTCCCCATATTAACACATTATTATCATAGTTGATAAATAAAATGCATACCACAAAACATAATAAGCTAGAGTTTTAAAACAAAAATTTATAAATATATAAATTCAATTATATACACATATTTCAATCACATCTCATCCATATATTCTAATGATACAATTTTAATTCAAACAGTAACCTTTATCACAATCAAGTATTTAAATTTCAACTCAACTGATCACCTCTCATATCATAACTCAAAAATGTCAACATCATATACACTTGACTCTAACATTTGAAATACTTATGCATTGAATTAGACTTAAATGTTTGTACATCTCATACTATCTTAAGTTGTCCCCACAACAAAGGTACATAATAAAAACTAATTCACTCACATGACAAGGTAAATTCATTATGACCTACCAAACATAGTTATTTTTTTTTCACATTGCAAATAAGGTTATAGGAACTTCCTTCAACTCTCACCACCTAATATGTTTCTCTATGTGAGTCCAATATCAGTAGAGTCATGATCATCTCCTTCAAGGTCCCAAAATCATTACACAACCTAAACATTCCAACATAGTATTTTCTCCCTAAAAATAACTATTGAATATTTTTTAATCATTTTTCTACCAAACATTTAATATCATACTTCAAAACATTCTCAACTTTAACCAAATTTATTCCATACACAATATTCTAACACAAAATGATACATGGACTTAACATTTCAAAACATTCAAAGGAAGATAGATTCTTGCAAAATTTTCAAAACAACGTGACAACATTCCTTTCACATTCAGATCGTCTACTATAAGGTATTGTTAAAAATTAAACTAGATTTTTTCACTTGTTTAGCTTGATCAACACAAAACCTAGTTCCAACCCTACAAAACTCACATGAAGGATAAATTTGTACACAAAAAGTTCTGGTCAATGATTTGAACATACTTATATAATCTAAAACCTTAGTATCTAATTAGATATAAATTTAGAAATTATTTATCAATAATAAAAATTAGTTTAGATACCAATAATTTTTTTAGTCTCTAAACTAGTATTTATTTTTTTCAATATAACAATTAATTATTTGTTGTCTCTAAAATTAGTTTTTATTTAATGATTTTCTTTTAGTGATTTTTTTTAAGGTTAAAAGTACTATACATTAATGATGTTTATTCTAAAGAGTTCATCTTAGAAACACAAATGTATACGGGCATTGGGTGGTGAACATATTTTAGACATTAGCATTTAACTTTTGAATAATTAATTTTCCCTTAAATATTTTTTTTAGACAAAATAAATTAATTTGTAATGTTTCTTTAAACTTTCATTTTTATGTTATGTATAAGCTAATTTTATAAGAACTTGTTTTGGTGTTTTAATATAAATACTTGAAGTAATTTAAATAATGACAATTAAATTTAATTTATATCTAAACTATAATTTATTTAAATTATGCATTTAAGATATGTATGTGATAATAGTTAAGATATGTTGGAGAGTGGAAATTTGAGTAGTTATGATAATAGCCTTTTTTGAATTGCTATGTTAGATTGAAAATTAGTCAGAAAATTCAAAAGCAAAGAATATGAGTGATCTAAGTATTTTACGGAGCTGCAAATAGAAATTCTTGTCTCTTATTTTTTTTTTTCAAAGAGAATTAATCAACTCATTATTCTCTTCCTCCCTTTTTTTCTTCTTCAATATTTTTTTTAAGTTCTTTTTTTGAAATTCAATCTCCAAACTAGTTAAGAGTCTATGTAGAGATCCTTTATAAAACCTTGTTTTCATGTAGGATCATCATTAAAGTGATAAAACAGATTTCCTGGTGTTCTTTAACCCCTTATCCTCTTTAATTTATATTTCCTTAAGCTACAAGAAAAACCAAAGTAATAGAAAATATTTTAAATTTTAATTTAGGTATAAGTGGAGTTAGGATTTATACCTTGAGTATATTTACTCTCGTGCAAAAATTATTGAGTAAATTGATAGAATTGTTTAATTGCCTACTTTTGAAATATGTATTTGTAAAATTGGTAAACTAAGAATTAATGGTGAACTTTCAAATTACATGTTTTTAGTTGTTGAACTAAATTTCATTGTAGATTGTGGAGTGAGTTTTGTTCTTTAATAATATTTTGGTGATTTAGAATTTTATTGGTTTGATTTGAGTGCAATTAGTGTAGAAGTATTATGTTATTAAAAGTTGGTTTTAAATGTTTTGTATTTTAGGTTTTTTTAAAGAAAATGTTACACAAGAATAATGTGTGGATATAGTCAACACCAAATTAAATGCATTTTTTAAATTTGTTAAATTAGTCAAAATGGATGAATATTTTGAACTTTATGTCGGTATACAACATGGTGGAGTGATTTAGATGATAACGGGTATTGATGATATTTTTAGTAGATGTGAGACAATTATATGATAATCAGTTATTTTTAAATTTTAGGCATCATTTTATGTTTTTTTGAAAGTTATCTAAAAATATAATTGAAGTTTGAGTTATAAATTGATAATAGATATTTTCTAAGCTTTGGTATGTATTTATATTTGTATATATTACTCAAAGAGAGATGTATCTTACTTAAGTTATATATAGATCAAGAGTAAGGTTTTTAATATGGAGCTCTTTTACTTTAACGACGAGTTCATAGATCAAACGATCATTCGTCGTTTAAGTGAGGTAACAATTGAGAATATGTGAAATTTTATTTAAAAATATATCAATAAAGTGATATTCCTTTGTGTTTTTATGACATGTTTTACTTGTTTAAATTAATTTTAAATTATTATATGTTGTAAAGTCATAATTAATGATATATATATATATATATATATATATATATATATTTTGGATGTTGTATTTCATGAAATGTTGGTCATGTTTGTTAATGATTTGTTATATGAAATGATGAATAAATGTTTGGATATATATATATATATATTAAAACAAAACAAATATATCTCAACCTATGTTAACAAAACAAATACGTCTTAAAAACTCCAACCATGTGCATGTATATATCTTAGAAGAGGGAGAATTGGAAGCTAAAATAGGGAAAATAATGTTTGCTTAAGGAAAAGTAAAGAATATGTAAATTCACTTAGAATATGCTAGTAAATCAATCCTTCAAGAAGGGAGAAAGGGATTTTAATCTCTCCTAAGATAAGAATGAAGGAAAGGAAGGGCAAGAGGAGAAAAGAAAAAAATATATTTTTAGAAGAAATGAAACATTACCACCTTAATTTCATGTTTCCTCTTATCTTATTAAGTCTAGCAATCCTAATAAGTTAAACCTAAATTGGTTTTCAATGCACTCATTCTTATTTTTTTTTTCACTTCTCTAATTACACATAATCACATTTATTTCAAAACCTAAAACATAAATTATAAGTACAATAAAAACCATATTTACCTCACAACACCATTAAAATTTAGTACATTAACTCAACATTTCATTAAAAGAAATATCATAGACAATTCAACATACAATATTTCATCATATTAATTCAATTTATAATTACTTTAACTAAAACATTTACGTTAACATGTTTACAACATCAAAACAAAACTACCTCAAATGCATATTTAATAAGGACAACTCTTAATCAAAAGTGACTACTCCAAACCCTCAAACTCTAAATAACTTTTCACTTTCTCAACTTATTCTAAAACATTCAATATCAACTCAAGATCCAAATTCATATAAACTCTAACATCAACAAAAATAAAATAAACTTATCAATCTCTAAACCTTAATTCATGTGTTCTTCAAGGATTTGTTTCAAGAATTTAGAAAATCTTGAAAAGTCTTGACTTGTTTTCAAGATATATAATTTACAAACCAAACATATTACTATAAGCTTATTTTAACATATATTCCTATGTTCAATTCTATTATCATATGTGATTACAAAACCTTCACATACAACCAAAACAAGTAAATAAATCTTGGAATGCTACGATGAGAAAAACTTTCTTTACTAAAATTTTGATCGATTAGAATTGATGATCATATTACTATCGTCTTATTGACACTACTTGATAAAGAAGATGATGAAAATTAATTTCAAGAAATTAGAGAAAAATAAAAGAAGTTAGAAAAAAGAAATTAGAAAGATGGTAAAATTGAGAATTAAATAATTAAATAATTAAAATTCTAATTTACATACTTAACCTAACAATAAAATTTTAACTTTTAGTCTTTTTAAAAGAAACATTCTAAATAAAATTAGGATTTATAAAATTCATATCCACTTTTATATTTTAAATTATACTCTTTATTTTGTTATTGTTTTACTAGTTTGGATATTGAAACATCATGTTTTCTAGTGGATCTTCCTTTCACCTTCATGAAAAAAAATATGTTGAGACTCTAAGAGTTTTATATAATTCTTAATAAGATGGTTTTAATAAAAAAAATATATATATAGTAAAGTAAATTTATAATTAAATGATATATAAAGTTATTAAAATAATATTATTATTGATTGTTATGTGAATTTAGAAAAAAAGAGTTACTTTCATAAGTATCAAAATCCTTACTTATATTCCAAAATTCCGAAGGTGTAGTAGAGTTAACTTTTTTTTACAAAATGGACAACTCAACTAATAAAACTTAATTTTTTTACCTCAATACCTATTCAGCCAAATAGCTTACTGTTTATAATAAAAATATACTGTATTAGAAATTATGAAAACCAGTCAATTCAAAATAAAATAAAAAAATGGCCAAAGAAATATTTAAAAAAATGAGACTATGAATTTAACATTTAAATTATTTACTTTAAATCTAAAATGTATAATAAAAATATTTAAAATATAGACTAAAAATGATTAAAAATGATTGAAGTGGGATGGAGAGAGATGTGAGATGGGAAATGGAAGGTGAAAGATGAAATGAAAGCTGCAGCTGCATGCATCAGACATTCAGTGCTCTCCACATCCCAAAGCAAATGTGCCTGCCACTCCACTTTCTCTTATTACCTTCTTTGCTTCTTTACAGCAGATAAATACTAGTAACACTTCTTTTTTAATTAACCTTTTTACTCATTTCAAATAATTACTTTTAATATTTTACCTTTTTCAAATAAACATCTAATTTTAGACTAAATGTTCCCATTTTTTTACTTACCAATATTTCAAATTTAATTAATTGAGATAACATTATTAAAAATCATCATATTTCAAATTTTGTCCATCATATTTGCTTTTACATCATGAGAGTCTCACTCCAAATATGAGACCTAACTTTTTTATATTTTTTTCTTAAAAAATATTTTAATGAGTTAATATTATTGTAAATTATCATATTCGAATTATTATTCATTTTAAAACTTAAAATTTTTGTTATACATTTTATAAAAAATAATTATAATAAATTAAAAGAAAAATATATACTTAAATTATTTTTAATTTTAATTTATGATGTTATCTAAGACTTATTGAACTTATCGAAACACATACTTAAAAATTGATATATTTAAGATTCAACTTAGTTAAGTTATTTATAATTTTGCTATATAAGTATTTAATAATAAAGGCTTCTAAAAATATTCATTCATAAAATAAACACATAAATGAAAATATATTTATAATTTTAATTTTAATATGTTATAATTAACTGGATAAAATTATAAAAAAAAAGGAGCTATGTAGCTTATATACAATATATTTATTTACAAAAATTACTCAATACATTACAATTTTTCGTCCGAATTTATTCTACACTTTTTCAGATACAATTTTTTAAAAAGAATTTGGAAACATATTTCATAGGCCACCATAGCAAATCAGATTTTGCATTTCATATACTTTATTTTAGACGAATTAGTTTCATTTAAAAAAAATAAATCAAATATAAAAACTAATTATTCAATTTTATTTTAATTTAATATAAAATTTAGTTTAATTTAAAATAATATTTTATAATTCAATTTGGATTTCATTTTTAATTTTTTAATTATTAAATTTTTTAAATTTTAAAATAAAAACATAGTTTGTTTTTTATAATTACTTCATATTTTTTCAATTTAATAAATAAATTACTAATCTTACCATCAGAAACTATATACATATTTACATAACATTAGAAACTATATACATATTTACATTTTTGTTAACATGTTCTCAAAATTATAGATATAATACAATTAAATATAAAATAAATATTAATAAATATATTTTTTAGTTGTTAACTAACTTTAAATATATAATATTATAATTTAATGTATAGATAATTTAATGTATAGATAATTTAATTTGGTTTACTTTAAAATAATATAAAATTTCAACTAAACTAATTAATTAAGAAACGAATGAAATACAAAATTCATCAAAAATTCAATTTTAATTGATTTTTTATTATTTAATAGTTTTTAAATATTTATTTTTTTGAATTGATTTAATTTAGAATATTTTACTCTCTTTTTTTTTCAGTTTTCAATCCTAATTAAATATTTATCTTTAAAATATAATATAGTTTTTAAATGACAGAGTTATTATACATATTATTAAAAATGAAATCTTAACTGAAAAAATACTAGAAATATAAACTGAAGTATTTGCAGAGATTTTTTTCCACTCCAAAACCATTTTATGTAACATTGTTTTTGGTTTTGAACTAAACATATCTATAATTATTTTTTATAATTATTTTTTTTACCAAAAGGCTTAATTGATGTTAAAAATTATCTTTCCACCTGTATATTTTTTTTATTATAAAACTAAATATGATATAGATTTTAAGTGCAAACATTATCTCATTTAATAAGTTTACTCTCTCTAGAATATTTGTTTGTTATTTAATATATGTTGATAGTTTTCTTTATAATTTCTCTTCAAAATATTAACAGTGTAATTACATCAGCATTCAATTTAATAATATTTATTCAGAGAAAGATAATTGCAACCACTTACTAAATTTATTAATTTTAGCGGTACTAAATATCTTCTGATTAATTAATTAATTAATGAAAAAAGTGTTTATATCCAAAAGACCACGTAAGCCCCACATGACGGATAAACTGGTGTGGACCCCACAAGCGGTGACCACGTGTACGATGGCGATGACGCTGGAATAAATTAATGGCCACCTCAACAACCACCACACTCGCCCAACCCACCGTATATACGGCGTAGGCATACGCATGCTTTTGTGTACGACACGTGTATGGTGACGTGGAAATTGCCCCTTCTCTCTCCTCTCCTTCTTTTTCACCACCCCTTCCTTCTCTCTCTGAAACCCAAGCAAGCTCTTTCCCTCGTTTTTTAAGAGAGAGAAAGTAGAGAGAGAACCACCGGAATTGTTTCTCCAAACCTTAATTTCAGGATTCTTCCAACCCACCAGAACCAATTGTTGTTCCTTTTTCGCTTTTTCATTGTGGGATTTTCGTTTCCGATTTTTCTCCTTTGAAACGAAGAGTTCGGTGTCTTAATCTTTCAGCTACGTGGAATTTCGGTGCTGTGATTCTAGCTCAGAAAGATTTGATTTTGGTTTTTGGGTTCATGTAAGTTTGAAGTTTTATGATTAGGGAAAAACGGTGGTACAAATTTATAGAAACAACCGAAACTGAAGCATAGCGTGATTTTTGTTGATATGTTTTTTAAATATATGTTTTAGTCAATGGAGCAAAGGGATTAGAGTTTTGAGTGCCCTGGATCTCGTGTTGTTTGAGTTAAAATATCTGAATTTGGTGCTTTATGTGTTTTGATTCTTGTTTTGAATTTTTTTTCTGTGAATTTAGTTTTTCTCTATTAAATAGCTGGAAGAAATAATAAGGGAAGAAGAGAAGGTGGTATTTTGGATCAGGGGTTAAGCCTGTAAATTGTAAAGTATGGAGGTTCTAGTGGCAAATTCCAGAGTCTCAATAATGCTCTCTCGCCATGAGAGTGGAAAAGGATTTTTTATTTGGAGGGCTTTTTTGTCATTGTGTTCTCTGATTGTCCTTTTTGGTTTGATTTGTTATGTAATGCATTGGTAGTTTGTGTTCATCGCTTTCTATCCATTGTGGGGTAGCAAAAAGACATAGTTGACCCTCTACCATTCTGTCATTGACTGAGTATTCATTTTGTCTGTGGTATTTTTTGCAAGAAAAGTGCAATATTTGTTTGATGTATCTGTATAATATTTACACCGGCATAATGTCAAACAGCAGTGGTTAATTTTGTAGTATATGTTGTCTGATGCTAACTAAGTCATTAACAGAGTAAACCAAAAATTTTCACTGTTTTTATACTGTTGTTAGATAGAACCTTTTCAGACCTTTGCTGTAATGCTGTGATTCATTCCCTGAGGCTTAAGAGTAAAAGATTATGTTATAACTCTGGTTTATTATATTTTAGTTCTTCTTGCAACATTTTCTTGCTGACAACAACATAGCTTCTTTGAATGCAGCTGAATAACTTGTTGGGTTGGGACATATTTGATTCGGTGCTTTTCTTTTGGTGATTGCCTCATGGGAAACAGTGAGGAAGGGAAATCTGTTAAAACTGGAAGTCCTTCTTCACCAGCTACAACTGTAAGCCGAGAACAGTTTATGTACCATGTGTTAGGACACAGTTTATAAAGCTTCTTCCTAAATACTTATTTCTAACCTTCTTGACAGGAACAGACCAATCAAACAAACCAGCCTAACTTTCATGTCTATCCTGATTGGGCTGCCATGCAGGTTACCTACCTCTTGCCATCATTTCCTTTGCACCTTAATTACATAACTCTTCATGTCAAAGTTATTGTTTTAGCTAAATCACTTTAATTTAAATAAAATAACTGCTCTAAAAAATTTAGTAGTTTAAGAATTATCCCAATAAAAGATTGTAATGTTGTAAACAGTGCTATCCTCACTTGATCAATCAACACTTTTAGTCCATGTATTTCTATTTTTAGCTATTCTTAAACTAATGATCTGATGAAACCTATTATTTTGTTCCCACTTGCGAATTGCTGACCATTTTTGCCGTGTATTAGTATTATGGGCCGAGAGTCAACATTCCTCCATACTTCAACTCGGCTGTGGCTTCTGGTCATGCTCCACACCCATACATGTGGGGTCCGCCACAGGTAGTGCCCCCAAGAAACATTTATTTTGCCTTACCATTACCATTTCTGTGCTTTTTTGGATGTCCCTGTTATATGTCCTAGATGGAAGGGATGAATAATTTGCGAACTTATTGTTTCTTCCAGCCTATGATGCCACCTTATGGGCCACCATATGCAGCATTTTATTCTCCAGGAGGGGTTTATACTCACCCTGCAGTTGCTATTGTAAGTGTACTCTGTATGTGTGTAGTTGTAACAATTTATATTTATTAATTTTCAGTCTATGGATTTGTTGATTATAAGTGTACTTTTATTTATAAATCTGGACTTTAAGGGTTAGGAATACCCTTTGTATTTTCATGCTATTCATATGTGGGTGCACTTTAGCTGTTATTAACCTCTTGATTCTTTGATCTTCCTAATGTAACAAACCTTCGTGGTTGGAAAATTTGTATGCACTCATGAATTATATTGCTAAAATGTAGGGGCCACATTCACACGGTCAAGGAGTTCCATCTCCACCTGCTGTAAGTTGTGATTTTTCTCTTAACCGTCTTAGTTCCTGCTCTTATGCTTGATTCCCTGAATACTATCAATTATGTATGATGAGTTTGACATGAAAAAATGATGCAGACTGGGACTCCTTCAAGTGTAGATTCACCAACAAAATTATCTGGAAATACTGATAAAGGGTTAATGAAGAAATTGAAAGGGTTTGATGGGCTTGCAATGTCAATAGGCAATTGCAATGCTGAGAGTGCTGAGCTTGGAGCTGAAAACAGGCTGTCGCAGAGGTTTGTTGATCCAAATTCTTTCTATATGATTATTAGCAGAATGAACTCTATTTCCCTCTTCTCCCGTATAAAAAATTTTTGGTCCAGGAGTTATACTGGTAAGTTGATATGAGTAACTGAATACTTTTATGATTATATGAACAGTGTGGATACTGAGGGTTCTAGCGATGGAAGTGATGGCAACACTGCAGGGGTGAGAACTTTCTCACTATTAACATGTTTTTGTTGTCCTTGTGCACTAACAGTGTTTCATTTAAAATGATTCGACAAATTGAAGAATTCTGTTTTATGCTCAGGCTAATCAAACAAAAATGAAAAGAAGCCGAGAGGAAACATCAACCACTGGTATGACTCTAATAGTCCTGTTCACTGTTGCATCTTGATGAATGATAGAGTTGTCTTGGATCACAATTATACTTTTTATATCAACTAGATCATTGAGTATGGTACTAGGGTGTTGATAAGTTGATACTTGGATGGCCTTTACCTGGTTTTCAGTCTAAATTCAGTCAAGCTTTTGGTGTCCTGTGTATGAAATTGTCAAGAAAATGGCATACTTGCATCCAGAGTGTGATATTTAAGCATCTTAAGCTATTGATTTGAAAAGTTAAGTTGTCAACTTAATATGTGTTTTGATGGTTATATTTTATCACACTGTACAAGCAGATGGAGAAGGGAAAACTGAGACACAAGATGGGCCAGTTTCCAAAGAGACTGCATCTTCAAAAATGATTATGTCTGCTACACCAGCAAGTGTTGCAGGAAAGTTAGTTGGTCCTGTAATTTCTTCTGGTATGACCACAGCACTGGAGCTTAGGAAACCTTTGACTGTTCATTCTAAGGAAAATCTCACGAGTGCCCCACAGCCTTGTGCAGCTGTGCCTCCTGAAGCTTGGGTACAGGTATGGTCAGATAATGGTTCATTCTAATGTTTCAGATGATGTTTAGTACACAGAAATGCTTGTGAAACACATCAGAATAATTATGCTGCACCCGCAATCTTTTACTGATGGTAAGTTATCTCCTGTGCGTACGTTTTGAATTCCTTAGAATGAGCGTGAGCTGAAACGGGAGAGGAGGAAACAATCTAACCGTGAATCTGCTAGAAGGTCCAGGCTGAGGAAGCAGGTATAAATTATTCTTTGTAGACTTGCAAACCTTCCATAGTTTCTTTTGTTGCTTGGTAAAAGACATAAATTGCTTGGTTTCTTTACTATCACATGCTTATTCACTTCCGTGCATGTAGCCCTCAAAAATTAAAATTGAAAAACTAAATAGGAAAAGGGTTGGTCTGACAAGAGGAAAGTTAATGAGTAATGCTCCTATTTCCTATGTTTAGGCCGAGACTGAAGAATTGGCACGAAAAGTTGAGATGTTAACTGCTGAAAATGTGTCACTGAAGTCAGAAATAACTCAATTGACTGAAGGTTCTGAGCAGATGAGGATGGAAAATTCTGCATTGAGGGTATTGCAATAATATTCCTTTTATACTATTGTGACATTTCATAGGTATTCTGTGATATTGAGTACTTCATTAATTTTGACTCAGGAAAAACTGAGAAATACTCATCTGGGACAAAGGGAAGAGATAATTTTGGACAGCATTGACAGCAAGAGGTCTAC
The DNA here is from genome assembly GCA_013389735.1 of Phaseolus lunatus. Taxonomy (NCBI): domain Eukaryota; kingdom Viridiplantae; phylum Streptophyta; class Magnoliopsida; order Fabales; family Fabaceae; genus Phaseolus; species Phaseolus lunatus. Next base: position 48,190,067 of record CM023866.1, read on the forward strand.
ACCTGTAAGTACTGAAAATTTGCTATCAAGAGTTAATAATTCCAGTTCTAATGATAGAAGTGCAGAGAATGAGAGTGATTTCTGTGAGAACAAACCAAATTCTGGTGCAAAGCTGCATCAACTACTGGATACAAATCCTAGAGCTGATGCTGTTGCTGCTGGATGAAACCAGTAATTGCACTGGCTTATTATGTAATTTTGGCATATTACAAGCCCAAAATTACAGCTTGGTGCTAACAGTTTTCAGAGGATGGATCAGCTGAGTTTTACAACCTAAATCCATCTATAGACCAGGACTAATTCTTTGCTTGTCAGTTTCTTAGGATATAAACTCTGTATTTTATTAGAATTGACAGAAATGGATGACAACTTTAAAAGAAGTTTGTAAATTGAAGAGTATTAGGGATCTAGTTTAGACTTTAAGATAGGGTTGTCAACCTCTGTATAATTGGTTGTGTATTAACTGTATTGGTGTGAACTTTCTAATGTTATCTGATGGTATCTGAGTTGAGGTATTCTCACCTTTTCTTGGTTTTGGTTTTGGTTTGTATACTTTTGTAGCAATTCCTCATGTTGTGGCTATGGTTACCTTTTAACATGTATTTGTAACTACCCAGTGTACATTTGAATTGAATTAATTTTACAGATTATAATCCGAATGATAAAAAAATATTGATGTTACAATAAAAATAACAAAAATATACTTTAACACCCTTAACAAAAACACTTTATAAACCATTTTAACAATATAATAATATATATTGGTACTTAAGTTATTATAAAAAAAATATTATTAAAATATTAATATATTAGTTGTCAAATTATTGGAGATGTTAAAATATAACTTTTTATAAATAAATGTATATAGTAATTTTTTTTTTTAGGATTGAAATAAAACCTTCCTGGGAGACTTAGTTTATTTATATAATTTGAATAATAATGGAAGATTATAATCTTCACAAAGGAAATGTTTTTCTATGAGAAATAATGGATAGGAGATTAGCTAACAACAATCTTGTTTGGATTTCAGCTTTATTTTAGAAAAGAATATCGTAAAATAAGTCGAGTTTGGATAAATAAAGAAAAAAATCAAATAAATTAGTGTATAAGAATAAAATAAACATTTGGAAAAATATGAGATAGATTTTACCAATTAATTTATGGAGAGAAACTCGTCTATGTTAGACTCTATATTAATTCGAAAATATGCAGTGTATGATTATTATTATTCAACATTTTTTTCCCAGTTTCGTATTCCCATTTTTCTTTAGTAAAATATGATTTATTTACATTCAAACAATCCAAATTTATTAAAAGATAATTTGATTACAATTATAATTACAATCAATTAAGGGAATAACTTACTATCCGAAGAAATTCATTCTATCATTCATTTAAATACAAGTTGTTATAATTTTCAAAGTTTTAATTGTATTATGAAAATGGCTATTTTACATAATTCAAACGAAATAGGTTATTTTAATTTACATATTTAAACATAGAATTTATTTGATACGATTAACTTTTACAAAAACTTGGAATATTTGGGTGAGAATTTTCTTTTTAGTCACTTTTTTTGTCTACATATATCAAACTTAAGATTATGCTTAAAAGATATGTGTACCAATTTAATCTTAGTTTAGTTGATTATATTATATTACGTGATCAGACATCACCTACGGCTATTGTAAATTTCGTTGAATGATTGCTGAAAGCCTTAAATTTATAATATTTTCTTCTTTGATGGCCTTATCATTAGGACTGTGATTATTTTCTTTTAAAAGTAAAAAAAATAGAAATAATATTTTTCGCACTAAGAAATAATGACAAGTCTGCAATCCGTTTGTATCACATAACCAAGTAACAATTTCCATGTTATTTTTTCATTAAAAGAAATTCGTGAAACAAGGCTAAATTTGTAATTTTCCTCGAACAACCCGTTTACAACTGTCCCAAGCTGCTTTAATTTTATTTTTTCTAAAATGTAATTTTTTAGTTTTAACTTGATTTTGGCGAAAAGAAATCCCTAATTCTATGCTTCTCTTCCATTTGTTCCTCCGTACTGCTGCTTAAGTTGTATTGTTCTTTTATTAAACCTTAAACCATAAAAAATATTTCACATTTGATGTAATGTAGAATTCAAAATTTTGTGATATGTTTTGAACACGTTGGCATGATTGAAGCTGAAGAAAAATTATGACGAAATAACCATAGCCAGCGGCGAGTTTAAGAAAAGAAATGATAAAAGGAAACAAAAATGATGAAATTGACCCCATAAGACAGTGCTTACATAGCTCTCATCGATTCATAAATAATACATACACTAACCTTTCTTAAGCTTAACCAAAACGAACCCAGCAGAAGATGAAAATTGCTTGGCCCCAAAAACCAGAATGCCAAATCTCTTTTATTGTAAGTTCTACAGTTGTTGACACCCTGGTCCAGATTCCAGTGAAAATTTATCGCACATTGCCCTCTCCCAAAACATCAATCATATTATACAATCTCTTTTCATCCTTTGCTTCGATCTGCATACATGAAGTAACCCAATAAAGGATTGTATACAGCAAATGATTAAAGCAACGTGCAAAACAAATGCATATGTTAATTATATAAGTTACTTCATTTTAATTTTTTCTTAAATCTTATTTTTACTTGTATACTTTTAACACATTAAGAAGAAATTTTCATTTTTCCTTTTTATTTTGTCACCCAGAAATTCTTATGGAGAAGTTTTCCAAACTAGTCCATAGTCTTGTGGTATGACATTCTTTGGTAGGCAAGGTGCAGTTGTACTACTATATCTCAGGAATGTTGAAGAAGGAGAACAATCGCTAGTGGTTACAATTGTTTTAACGAATGAAAGGCATCCGCAATCATAGGTTGAGATGGATGCAAGGGATTCAAGTGCAAAGGCAATAGATAGAAGAGAAGGAATAAGTGGTGTGACTACGTGAAGAGGGCATGATTTAAGCAAAGTGGAGGTGGGGAGAAAAAGGGAATGGAATGTGCACTCTTCTACTGCTCGGATTTTCTCTCTCTCTCGGTCCTTCTTGTTTTGTTCTAAAATTCTGTTTGCAGTTGCTGTAGGTCGTGGCTCACAGAGTCGTGACCCCTTTTCCTTCATTGTAATTATTTCCAGAGAATGAAATAATACTCTGCAGCAACTTTATCATTCTGTTCTTCTGTTATATTTTTGCTCCTTTCAATGGATAGTCACAAAAGACGGTTAAATCATAAGAAGGAAGTATAAGCACCTTCTTAGCAAGAAACAATACAGCATCAACAGTGCCTTCTGCATATATTGATCTACCACAAACATTATGTTGAAATTCAAAAGAAACCCTGCAACAAATTTTTAAAGGAACATAATATAAGAAGGATAAGTAGTTAGGGACAAGTACAAATGTGTCAAAACATATGATAAAACAAAATGAAAATATCAATCCTTACGTGTCATCCGGTGATGTCAAATGATACATATGAAATGCATGACCAGACAAATGCTCCTCTGGGACTCCAACCATTTCAAGTTGTTGCTTGCGATCCCTGATCAATTTTATCTAGAGAAATTCACGAAAGGAAAGAAAAAAAATCTAATAAGGATTTGTAGTTCTTTTAATATGAAGACCACAATTGGCAACTTGTTGGCACTATGAAGTTATGCATGTTACTCTAACCTTGACTGCGAGTTCACAGAAAAACAGAATCTGACAACTAGAAAAAATTCACAGTAAACTATACCAGTAAAATACCAAGATAAATGTTCGTCTAATAAATTCAAAACCACACAGACGCACACGCAGTTCAGCAAGAAAGGATTTTAGCTACGGTAAAGAGTATACAAGGTTATAGAGGGACGAACCAACCATGCAATTCCATCTAACACACCTGATCCATATCAAAAGACACCCCCAGTTTATTGAAGCAAGAAATTACAGCCTTCGCAGTTCCAGATGCATCAACTTTGCTTGCTTGATGGGACTCCAGCACCTACAATCTTTGACGATTGCATCAGATTTTAATATTACATCAAATAGAAAGATTAATTAAAAGAGAAGCATCATTAGAATTAAATGGTTTACGAAACTCAATGACAATTTTACTTACAAATCACTAATCCTAACTTTTTTTATTAAACATAAAATAAGATGCCCTAACAAATCCCTGTCAAAAACAAGTAGCATCTAGAAAGGGAAATACTATCTTTTGTTCAGAGATAAATATGTTCTAATACTTTTGTATCGGCAATACATATGATACCAACTTCAGCATCGCCGTAACTCACTTTCCAATTGCAGACAGCAGCACAGTACTCTCTAGAACAAGCATTACCAGCCCTACTAAGTAGCAGTTTAAGCACCTAAACATTTTAAAACTATTGTCGTTTTGTTTGTACAATATGACTATTTAAACCTCTTTTAGTGATTTTAGTGAGCTTTAATTTTACTCAAAACAGAATAGAAAGAGACACGTGGAGGAAAACGATGAGTGTCCCTTCCCCCCACAAAACACAAAATAATATTTTGTACTTCCACGTTAGGCTGAAAAGAGACAATTCGAACATGGTGTACTAGGATAACTAAGTGTTCCGCATCAAACCTTTCCCAGGCCCCAAACGTCTATGCAAGAGTTACCTGTAACGAATACCCCGAGAAAGCTCCAGGAAATTGCTCTGCCATAATTTCCATAGCTGCAAGAAAAGCAACAACCTAAAGAGAAAAAATATAGCAACATAAGGGTAACAAAATACAAGGCTCTTAAAGACATGGAAGTTCGATCAAATTTCTCTCCTTATCATATATATACCTGCTTTCCCATTTGCGGGGATATCACAGCATAATTCTTTGAGTCTTCAACAGTCTTATGCAACAAGTCCCTATCTCCACCAGTGGTTCCCATCACGAAGGGCACCCCAACCTTACAGTATAGCTCAGCATTGCCTGCATATGAAAATGAATTCAAAAATAGCTCCAATACTATTAAAATCTTTGTTAAACACTCCAAATCACAGATCATAGAATCAAAAGATCAATTTTGTGTATATCGTTAAAATCAGGTCACTTGTCTGGAATTTAGATCCATAAAGTACAATGGTCAACGAGAAGCCAGTGTACATACATTTTGTACTGTCAAATGTAGATTTGTGCACCCAAAAAAAAATTCATTTTAAGATAAATCAGAAGAAAAACATGAAAGATATAAGAATTTGAAACATCAGGTTTTCTTTCCTGATAGTAAGATTTCATAATTTACGTCATAAATACTACAACAGCAATGCCTTGTCTCACCCAAAGAAGTCAGTTACATGAATCACAAGACATGATTCAGCTCACTAAAGACCGTATCTTCAGAGATAGTTTACATTATAAATAAATTAAAAAAGAAGCAATGATTTCATTATTAGCAGGAGCGAGAGAAAAAAAGTAGATGAAAAATAAAGTGGAAGTTAAAGGTGTAGAGAAATAGAGAAGAGAGATAAAGAGACGAATGAAAATAAGAGAGAAATCATAGAAGGGTATAACACACCATTTTTTAAATTATTTTCATTCTTTTTCTCTCCCACAAACAATCCACGTCAATTTTATCCTCATTCCTCCCTCCATTTCACTCCAATTATAAATATGCTTCAAGATACATTACATACCATTAACCGCATTTGGTACTGTGTAGTCCACAACAATCAAATTTGGATATTTTTCAAGGGCAGATGAAAGAACACTCTCCCTGTCAGAAGGACCATGCACAAGAAAATCCTTTCCACCTATCTCAAAAGTCTTTCCAGACTCCTCTTCACAGCCAAATGACACAGGAACAACAAGCAGCCCAGCAGCTTCCGCAGCATTAATCACGGCCTTTCCCATTTTTCCAGTACACGCATTAACCTAAACAAAATTTAATTAAATGCAAGTCAGCTAATTGCACTGAGTTTTGCAACTAACCCCTGTTCGGATAAACTTATCTCCGCAGCCAATTACATAAGATAAAAAAAAAGTTAAAGTAAATTGAGCTTCTCCCATAGTAGATGAGATAGACAGTACCAAAATTAAGGGTATAAGTTTATTTTAGCTGGGTGAGTCCCAATTCATTTTTTTAAGTGCATATATCAGTCAATTTAAGTGCATATATCAGTTAAGAGATGGCATTTCTAAACAAGGAAAGTAAAACAAATAAGCATGTAAGGAATACTAATAGTTATGACTCAGATTCGTAAGAACTTGCACGTGACAATAATTATTCAGTGCCCGTTTGTTTTAAACTGGAGAATCAGTAATTTAATAAAGCAATGCAAATGGCAAAATGAACTCCTCATAGTGAATTACCATTATTGGAATACCCGTGTTTTGGGACGAAGGTGCAGACTTTACGAGAGAAGTTTGAACGGGCGTGGCTGACATTGACACTACAGGGAACGAACGCGATCTCCTCTTCTGCGAAACGGGGACACTGGTTCTTGTACTTGTGCTATTGGCGGAGAATGCGAGATAATTTTGGTGTTTGTGGAACAAGTTGGGTGTGGTTTTCAGAAAACATGTTGCCATTGAAGACGAAGAGTGAGGACCTGAGTCAATTTGGGGGTTTAGGGTTTTAGCTTCTTGCTGCCCTTTCTGAGAATCGTTCCAAATTATACATATTTCTCGTTTATATCCAACAAACTGTTTCAGGTAATGCTATTCTTATTCTTCCTCATTTGTACGTTTATTTTATTTTAATTTAATTTCAGTTGGATAATGAAAGTAATATATTAATAGCATAATGCAGTGTATGAAAATAATATGACAATTAATCTAAAAGTACGTAAACTTAAAGTATAACTATCAAGGTCAAAATAAACAAACAAAATTATAATTACCAAGTATTTACTCATGAAATAAATTTAAATTTAGTACTAAATGTGTTTTATTAGGAATATATTTGGTTTTTAAAAAAATGTGCAAATTTTAAATTTTTTAAATGCTCTTATTATTGTAATACTCATACTATAAGAAATTAATTAAATATAAAAATAATTTAAAGATTAAAAATAATTAATTATTATATTAATTAAATTAGAAACTAAAATACTTTTTTTACTAATAAAAAATTTGTAATATAATTAAATATTATATTTTTAATAACTAATAATAAAAATAAAATATTTCTTTATTTAGAGATAATTTTTTAACTTCTTTTTAAAATATAATTAGAAACTATTTCTTTAATTACTTTTAATCTATTTTAAAGACTAGTTTTTTATTAATAAAATAATAAAATAATTTCTTTATTTTTAATTATCATATTTTAAATACTTAAAAAAAATTTATCATTGGATATTTTATTAATTTTTTTCAAACATACGATAAACATAAAAGATAATTTAGACTAAGCGCTTTGGACTGTCACTTCACTATGCCCCTGTTTTGCATAAACACTGCGCCAAAGCAAACCTAAACGTGATTCTTCCCACCGGCAACCTTTACGGCGGCTTCTCCCGCAGTCGCTGTTCATTAGCGCTGCTCCTTTTCTAATCAGGTCCAAATTCTTTCCATTTCTTCTACATCGTGTTCTTAGGACTAAGACGAATCGTGTTTTTGTGTATTACTAAATTGGTATCTCATTGTATTTTTTGTGTATATTATTAATCTTATTACCGCATAGATTACGTGTTTGAGAGTTCAGATTGAGGAAATGTTTCCATCTGATTTGACACGTGTTGTTGTGGCCTTTATTGTTACTGAGTTAGAAGGTTAGATAGAGTTCTGGAGCTTTGTTAGACCAATTTGTTTGTCCTTGTGATAAGTTGTTTTTCATTCTTAACTTCTTTGATTATTCCTTCCATCTTGGATGGTCTGTTTCCGTGGTTTGTTTATCGCTGTAAATTTTGGTTATGTTTGGATGGGGGAATTGTTACTAGTAAGTTGTTGCAAGGCTATGCTTGAGGCTTGTTCCATGTCAACTTTTGCAATAAAAGCATATAGGTTAGGTTTGAATGTTGATCTTCTGCAAGCTGTATAAATATGTTGGTGCCGGTCAAATTCTAGTGGCTCCCTGTTGTTACATATTACAATGTCAGATTATTAGTTTGTCAGATTTTCACTCTCATCATCATTTAACTGCCTAACCAATGTTGTGAAAATCGCGAGTGTACTCGTGCACGATCCTTCTATTTTTGAGAAGAAAACATGTTGACTCGCATGGAAGATAGCTGGCTGAGCAGATCGGAACAATCCTGTGAGTAGGTAGCCGGATTGGACTTGAGCTCTTTTGGTCCTGCCGTAGTACCTCTCTCTGTTATTTTCATTTTTCCAGCACTGTCGCCTGAGGAAGAGAGCTCTTTTGTTTTTTTATATTTGGATTTCATCTGGGCCGTGGAACTGTTCCTCTATTTTGTTTTAGTTTTTTATTGTTCTGGCTGATGATTATAATGACAAGTGGAAGGACTGATACTGTTACTTTGCTGCAGCAAATTTTGATGAAGAAATCAATATCCAGAGAAGACAGTAGTAGTATGGGTGATTCAGACAATACTAGAAAAAGATCAAGTCAAGAAGTGACTCGGGAGTCATCAAATATTTTTAAGAGGAGGGGCACTCAAACTACTATTAATTCTATTTTAAAGAAGAGTGAGAGGGAGGAGGCATGTCAAGCAATTGCTCTCTTCTTCTATAATAATGCTATTCCATTTGATGTAGCAAACAGTGAAGAATTTAAAAGGATGCTTGACTTAGTTGCTAAACAAGGTGTCGGATTTAAGCCACCGTCATATCATGAAATAAGAGGAAAATATTTGAAGCAACAGGTTGAGAAGACTAATTTGATTCTGGAAGAACATAAACTCTTTTGGAAAAAAACTGGATGCACAATAATGATAGATGGATGGACGGATAGAAAAAGGAGGACTGTACTTAATTTTCTAGTAAATAGTTCAAGGGGGACTGTCTTTTTGAAGTCTATTGATGCTTCTAACATATGCAAGACAGTTGAAAAAATTTTCAAGATGATGGATGATCTTGTTGAGGAGGTTGGGGAAGAGAATGTCATCCAAATTGTAACCGATAATGCAACAAATTATAAGGCAGCTGGAGAATTGTTAATGCAAAAGAGAAAAAAGTTGTATTGGACACCTTGTGCAACCCATTGCATTGTTCAAATGTTGGAAGATTTTGAGAAGAAAATACCACTCCATCATGAGACAATAGTCAATGGTAAGAAAATTGCAACCTACATTTACTCAAGAACTGATCTTATCTCCTTGTTGCACAAATACACTACAGGAACAGATTTGATAAGACGAACCAATACTCGTTTTGCCACCCCTTATTTGACTTTGGGATACCTGAATGAAAGTAAAAGATCACTCATTAGGATGTTCACATCCAAGGAGTGGCAATCCAGTCCATTTGTAAAAACTAGAGATGGGCGGTTTGTGGAAAATTTGATATTGGATAAAGGATTTTGGAAAAATATTTTGAATTGCTTAAGGGGTACTCTTCCCCTAATTAAGGTATTGCGCATGGTAGATTCATATGAGAAACAAGCCATGGGATTTATTTATGAAGAGATGAATATTGCGAAAAAGAAGATACAATATCTTTTCAATGGAGTTATTGAAAGGTAATACTTTCACTTATATTTTACTTCTAATTTATTTTTTTAGAAATATAAACTTGTTTTGGATATTAAATTATTTATTTTTATCTTATTTAGCTATACTCCCTTTTGGGAAATCATTGATCAAAGATGGGACAACCAATTGCATTGGCCGTTGCATGCTGCGGGCTATTATTTTAATCCCATGTTGCACTATCATTCTGAGTTTAAAGTTGGTTATGAGGTGAAACGTGGAATGTATGACTGTTTGGAGAGGTTGGTGAGAGACATTGATGAGATGAGTAAGATTGATCTTCAAATGGAGAGTTTCAAGATCAAATATGGAATGTTTGGTAGTTAGATAGCTCAGCGTGCACTCAAGACCAAAACTCCATCACAATGGTGGGAATCATATGGTGATGAACATCTAGAACTACAAAGATTTGCGATTAGAGTATTGAGTTTGACTTGTAGTTCATCTGGTTGTGAGGGTAATTGGAGTGCTTTTGAAAGGGTAAGAATTTAAATTTATGAAATTGATTTTATAATTATTTTTGAGATGATAATATGATGTGTTAATTAATTTTATAATTATTTAGGTCCACACTAAGAAAAGAAATCATTTCCAAAAGACCATGAATGATGTGGTGTTTGTGATGACTAATTCAAGATTGATGAAGAAGAAAGATGTTAGAAAAACAAAAGACTATAATATTGACGATTTTGCTTCTGGTGATGAATGGACTGTGGAGGAAAATGAAACTAATTCAAGTTTAGATGGTTTAGATGAAGACATCTTATTTGAAGTTGGAGAAGATGATGTTAATAGAGGTGGTGTTTCTACATCCATGAATGATTTGGAGGTTTCTCCAATCGCTAATAATGATGAAGGACATGGTGGAGATGATATTAATGAAAATGAAGATCATTTGGAGGACGTATCCTACGATTAATATAAATGATCTTTTTGGATAGTTTCTTTGTATTAAACATTTATGAGTTTATATATATATGTTCACACATATTTGTGTGTTTGGTTTAGCTCATCTAACAGCTTTTGGTATTTAACTTGCTGGGCTCTCCCAGCAAAATGAACTCAGAACCCCTCACCATAGGGAAATTTTCCTGGTTGGAAGACCCAGAGTACTTTCAACTAACACAAATTGCTGTGCATATGTAACATCTCTTTTTACGTTCTTTTTATTTTATTAATTTCTTCTCTCTTCCTTTCTTCTGCTCTGTTATTTGTGACTGCATTGCTAGAAGCTGCAATGGCCAGGAGATGACTAGCCAAGAGAATATCATCACTGCAACCAATGTGCAGGAGAAGAAACTTTGTTACTCTTCTTTTTTTATTTCAAGTCTCTTATCAAGAAGTAGTAGAACTGTTAAATTTAAAGGTTCTTAAATGAATTATAGTTCCATTAGCTCTTGGAGTTTTAAACCCAATCTGAGTATTTTCACTGTCCAACTCCTATCCATGGAAATGAGGTTGTTTAGTGCTTAGCACTTATTTGTGTTTTATGGTTAAGACTTGTGATTTTTGAGGTTAGGGGAGCTAACCCTAATCTCTCCAAGCACTTGGCATAGCTTTCATAGTCAATTAATTTGTTGTGTGTCTACTCTGTAGTAATTGTTAATGAGAAAAGTATGTTCCTTGTATGCATGGGTCTGTCAATTAATAATTTGATGTGTCCTGTGGCGTCACTTGGCTTACTTCTTATTGATGTTGGATAAGAACCATCATTATGTTGTCACTGTTTACATTTTCTTTTTGGAGACTACTCTCATCCCCTTTCTGTTAATTTTTAGATTTCTGTTATGAAAACAGGGCCCAACTGGCTGGTTGGATCAGAAAATCAGTGAAACTGATTCAAATAATCCATAAAACCTCATCATATTGATTTATTCATAAAATTGATTTAGTAATTTGTGCCTGCAGAAATTTATTATTTAGAGCATTGAGTCCCTGACTTAACTTCTCAACTTGGAAATGTTCTTTTGAAGAGGACAGACTGAATATGTTCTTCCCCCCTTTGGTTTTATTTAAATTTGAAGAGGTGCAGGGATACATAACAAGGCTAATGAATGGTTTATTATATAGAGATACTTTTATACCATCACCCTAGAAATTAGGTGTAAAATGTTTATATGAATTGAATTTTCTCATCTTTGGGGTGGAGCCCTTTAAATTGGTGTTTGGTTTGAGGCATCAGTTCGCTTCCTTCATCGTTTGCACCTTGCCTCTCACATATTCCCAAACTGTGAAACTTGTTGCTGCAAATACATAATAAGTAGACAGAAAGAAACCCTTTTGAGAGTAGATTATCTACCTTTCTTTTTATTAATTCGGTGTTGCCAACTCACTAAAGCAAGCCACCTTTCTTTTTCTTACATGGGTAAGATGTATATAAGATAACATACAGCAAAACAGTATTGTATCTGTTTTTGTAAATAAGTCTGTTTATTTTGCGTCCTCAATTTTGTCACCAAAAATTTCAATTTTTTACTTGTTTGAAATATTTTGGAAAATAAACTATTAGGAGTAGGAACTAGCACAGAAAATTACCATTGAATTTATAAGTCACCATGTAAAGGTATAGATTTACATATTAAAATATTTAATAAATTTTAAGTTTTAAATTTTTAAAATATTAAAAAAAATTAAAAAATCAATCTTATCAGATGATATTTACAAAAACTGACCTTATCTATATAACAAAAATTTACTTTATTCAATGACATATTGAAAAAAACTAACTTTATCAATAAGTATTGACCTCATCAAATAACAAGTAAATCTTATCAAACATAACAACAGTTAACCTTATAAAGTGGCATAAATAGAAGAAAATCTTATCACAACTCAATAACCAACTTCAATATTAATTTAATACACTCAATTATGAATGTAATTAATTTTTTTAAATCCGACATATTAAAATTGTATGCTAAAAATGTTTCATTACATCAACTTAAATAATGCAACTCAAATTTTCTATTTTCTATATCTGTCTAAGAACTTATTCTAGATCAGTTTGTTTTTCATTTTATTTTCTTAATATACAAGAATAAGAATATTAAGGAAATCAATGGTATTTGCAATTGCACCACTGTTTGCAGCAATTGGTAGCTAAATGGTATTTGACCAAGCTTTCAGTGCTTCCAAAATATTCACATGCATTTTTGTTCTTATATAATGCTTTTCATTGAACATCTAAAATTAATGAAATAGTATAATTAATTAATTTTAAAAAAGTAATTGTAAAATGTTGTTGGCTTAAATTTTTTTTTTATTCTTGTTATGTAATTTATTATGTAATAAATTGTTTATCTCTTTTTTTCAGTCGTATAAAAAAAGCTTCATTTTTTTTTGGCCCCGTTCATTCCTTCCTTGCCCAAGCCTCACCATTTCTGCATCTCCTCCCTCCCCACGGTTCTAATGTTACGCTTACTTCTCTAGAAAATAAGGGGAAAAAAAGACTGTTAGTTAGTTTTCCCCTTCTCTCTTTGTATTATCTTTCGGTTTTTCGGTAACCTAAGAAAATGAATAAGAGAGAACTGAACTAAAGCCCCTGCACTCTGATGTTTTCGTCGGAAAATCTCGAAATACATGGGAAAAATATATGTGCATTGTGTTCTCTCTTATTTTAAACCGTTTTGGCAGCTAGTGATTACTTTCTTTCGGACTATTCGCTTGTCTTTTGGTGAAAAATCTTTTGTTGATATCAATTCCAGTGTTTAATGTGTGAGATTTTTCAGAATCACATGTGTCTTCTGCTTCCTTCAATTTAGTCCTTGTCTGGCTGTAGTTATTTCAAATGCTTCTAGTAAGTTTGTACTTAAACAGTTAGCTATAAGTTTAACTATGTCCAGCTCTGTTAGATCAGAAGTGGTGTTGATTTGCAATTAACCAGTTGTGTATTCAGATTTTAACTCCAATAATCATTGTTTCCATTTCGTTCAGTTGAAAATGAAGTTTCTTGATTGGTACTTGAAGATTGGGGTTGTGTCTGCTTTGGTTGGGGCTTCTATGGAGGTGTTCATGATCAAAACTGGCTTCTGGGTGAGAACTTTCCTTTCTTATTCTCTAACCTCTCTTGCCCTGCATTACCATTTTCTTGATGTTCCATTTTATGCTCTTGTTGAAGCTGGTTTCTAAACTTTATTATAATTTTGCATTCTCGTTAATATGATATGGACCTTTTGAGATGATCTTTTGATGAGTTATAAGGTTGGCTTGGTGGTAAAAATGGAAGGGGAGAGTGAATACTCCTCTAATAAACATATTAACAACTAACACTTTGCGGATTAAAAGAAAAAAAAAGAAAAAGCTGTGGCCTTTTGAGTTGTCTAGCACTAGCAGGTTTTTTATTTTGGTTTGCTAGATTAGTATATTGATTTTCCATTCTGATTTAGTGATTATTGATTTTTGAGAAGTATCATGTTCTTCCAATGAGAATGAAATTTGGAAAATAACGTGTACATTATACATGTCTTTCACATTATTTGTTTTGACCAAGTTGCCCAATAAACATAATATTTTACATAAAGAAAATTTATAATTGTTTTCTTAGGCACTGCGATAACCCCAATGATTTTTTTCATAAAAGGATTTTGACTGAATAAATTTTTTATTTTGTTTCAATTTTTGCTTGCCTTGTATTTGTACAGATGACAAATTAACTGTTTTGGAGTCAGAAAAGCGTGCCTGGGAGAATTCCCCGGATGCTCAGGCAATTAGACAAGCTCTCAACCCCTGGAGTCATATTGACTCAGAAGAAACAAAAAAGCCCTGACTCAAGTATGAAGCATTTTCTTAAAATCCACCAGTCATTTTTTGAGAACTCAAGATTTATAAGAATATACTGGAATAAAATGATGACAATTGGACGAGCTTTTGATAACAGTATACTGGATCTGGTATTGTCCATCGAACAACATTGATTGCTACATCTTGTCAACTAGACCCCAAATCATGCAACTTTTTGGATGGCTCACACAAAACCTTCAATTTTGCTATCTTGCTTAGAATTTTTTATATATTTTACTTCACTCTTGAAGAAGTGTTCGCTGTTTTCTTGGTAATATGATACACATACAACACCAAGACGACTGCAAGTTAGTAACATTATTTTCAGCCAAAAGAAACTTAATTTGCTTCGTTCCAAGACATTTACCTCTTGTATGCAGGTCTTTTTATATAATCCTACTCTTTTGACAATTTCAATTGACCTTTGCTTTTAGCCAATCTATACTTCATCTCCTGCAGGCAAAGGAGAAACACATTTCGGGGTTGCTTCTTATGGCACTATCACAGCTTCCACAATGTTTCCATTGACTGTCATAATCATGGCATTCACTAATTTCTTTTCATCTTCATGACTGTCACCTTCTTTGTCTATTCTTTTTGAAGAACATATTATCTTTATTATCATTATGAATCTATGATAGCAATAACTAGTAGGAAAAGTAGGAACTATGGTTGGGTCGACAGTAGAGAAGAAAGAGGCTGTTTGAATAAACTTCTCAAATATCACTTACTGGAGAAGAAAAAAATATGAATCAAGTTCCTATCGTAGTAAAACTTAAAATTAACTTATAATTTGCACTTCAACCTTTTTATAAATTCTCTTTTCTTACTTCTTTATAAGATAGCCCCTGGACGCGCACCCAAAAACCCTATTAGACGGTTCCTTATTCTACCTAAACTGAGACCATCTACTACAAAAAAAAAAAAAAGAGTATCATAATGGTAAAAGTAGTTCAAAATAGAACAGATCAGGCAAAAACAAATGAAATCTAAACAACAAACTAAAGCAATTTAGAAAACAACACATTAATAGCATAGAGAAACTAAAATCAAATTAAAACTCTCTCCCCATACTTTAATCAAACATAGTCCTCAACGTGTCAGTGTCAGGTAGTAAAAAAGAAAAAAAGAAAATGAAAGAGATTTGGTCTGATTTTTCTGCTGCATGGATGATTAACCTCTTTAAGTACTTCCTCCAGAATCACAAGTTTCATAAGGGCTTGTTCAAGTACACAACATTTTTGAGAAATCAAATCTGCACATGGAGGTTCAACGGCAGCAAATAAAATGTTAGTAAACAAAATAACCTAAGACAAATTCTAAAAACAAAATGGCACATGTACACTGGCAATTGGAAAAGAAATAAACAAAACAAAACTATGTCCAAGAAAAAATTCAAAACAGAAAATGTAAACATAAACAAAACTAAACTACTAAAAAGAAAAGAAAAACTACTATAATGAAAACTTGGCATCCAAGTCAAGATGTCCATATGTCAAAATTGATTTTTTTTTTTAATTTTATGTAATACATTCCAGATTTCCCATACAGTGTTTTATTCATGGTGATAGAAAACTTATATAATATAACAAGAGATTTGTTTGTTTGAAGACTATTGAGAGATGATAAGGAATTTATTCATGCAATTAAAGAATGTAGTCACCTTTTTCTGTAAATCAATTGAGAAGATTATTTGTTACCGTCTTAGTAATGACTATAATGTCCAAGTCAGTGTGGATATGTACTTGAAAGTTGTTATAAAATGATATTCTATATGAAAAGATAATGGAGTTACCAAGCATAAAGTGAATTTAATTTTCAAACATTATTTATGATTTAACATTTATGTAATGTAAGTTTGTTTTATTGGTATACAAATTGGAGAGTTTGAATTACAAAATACATGTCTTCTACAAGTACAATAATTATTAATTTCAAATAGTAAGTCTTTAAAATTTAACTATGATAAAATAAGCATGGAAAAAATGAATGCATCTCTATTACAATTAGTATTGTTGAACAACTAAATGTGTATGAAGATATAATGACAGTAGTGTTTTCACAAGCAAGAGGATTTTCTTTTTTATATGGATATGGTGGTATATGAAAGACATTTATATGGATAACATTGTTCATTGCCATTAGATTTAAAGGAATAATTGTGTTGAATAGAGCTTTATGCATAAGTGTTTCTTTATTATTTCCTAAGACAACTCATTTTATCTTTTGCATTCCATTGTTAATAAATAAAGAATCAACTTGCAACATAAGTTAAGGAAGTCTTCGTGTTAATATGTTGAAACTTAATTGTATGGGATGAAATACTAATGATTAATAGATTATGTTTTGAAACTTTTGATAGAACTTTAAGAGATATTATTTTAAGCCATGTTATGAAAGCTTGAAATTAAGAAAATAGTCATAAACCATTCGGGATAAAATTATGGTATTGAGGGGTGATTTTAGACAAAAAAAATTTGTTGTAAAGAAGGGGTCTATACATGGTATTGTTAAGTCATCAATACATATAAGAATTTGTTGATTGCGTTGTGAAAATTGGAGATGAAGAGATTAAGTTAAATGAAATATGTGAAGCCATTATCAAAATACATTATATTCTTTTAATTGAAAACGGTGAGTCACATTTACACAAATTGATTGAATTTTTTTATCTTAATTTTTTGCATAATATTAATTTTGTTAGGTTTCGAAAAGCAATCTCGTGCATGCCTATCATAATATGTGTAGAGTACCAATGTCCTACTAACATTAAATGGTGATACAACTTGTTTAATTTTTTACTATTGGTCTAAATTGCTACAATATTTGCAAGGGTTCCAACCCATCAAAACAATATTTTTATTTTGGTGGTACATATGTTACATAAAACAATGAACAAAGGAACTACCTTGTGATATTGAACAAGAAGTCACTAGTTCAAAACCTAAAAATAGTCTCTTTGATAAAATAAAACTACATTGGTCACCGTTTTTTTGTTATATAAATCAAGGAACACATCTATCTCTCTCAACCTTGTTTACTTCTCCAATTTTTCTTTGCCTTTATAATATCTTTATTTTAAGTTAAGTTCATGAGTAACCTTCATGAAAAAGGATGGTTTACCCACCTCAAAGTGAAACATGTATAATTGATAATTCAAGTGTATAAGAAATGTTACAAGTAATAGTAATGAAATCTTCCTTCATGTAAACAATTAATTAGTTAAATCATTAAAATATACAAATATATTGGAGCAATAATATTAAAAACCTTCCTGTATATTTCTACAATACTACCTGTCCAAAATATAAATTTATATTTTAAATTGCATAATCCAAAATATAAAATATACAATTTAAAATATATTTATATTTTAGATTATATAATAATAATATAATTTTGTATTGCAAATTACACAATAAAATATACATAAAATCCAAATTTATATATTCTACATTTTTTTATATAGATTCTTTGGATTCCACTACGAGGAATGAAAAAAAAAAAGATTCAAAAGGGTATTTGGATTTATAGAATAATAAAAATCTACGGAGTGCATGAAAAATCTACGGGGTGCAGGAAGAAATTATAAAAAATCGAAGGGATGAGTCCAGCTTAACCCAAAAATCTAATATATTGGGCCTACAAAACCCTAAACTGACTACTAACATACCCACCCAAAACACAGCGTTTTATAAGCAAACTCACTTCGCAAACCCTAAATCTCTCCTCACTTTTCCACCAGTCACACTCGGAGGGAAGAGATCGAGCTTAACGACAATGGTGAGTGGCATGTCTTCTTATACTGCGGAATCTGAATTTCAATTATCCAGCCACATTACCATGTTTTGGTTTTATAGTTTGTGATTGTTAATAGTTCAAGGCGAAAGTTTCAGTATGGTGGAGTTTTGCTTCCTTCGATCGATTGTGCTTTTGTATTTTGTTATGAATTTTTAAGCATTTTGTAGCTTGTAATGGATGTATTTTGAATTAAACTCTGCTTGGTGTGTGGCTATCTATGCCTCTTTTCTGACAATCTGTATCAACAATTTTTTGGTTCATATAAAAGGTGTTTGTTAAGGCTCAGAAATCAAGGGCCTACTTCAAGAGATATCAAGTGAAGTTCAAGAGAAGAAGAGGTGTTTTGTTTGTTTTGCTTCTTTTTGTTTAATGTCTATTATGTTTCTTACAAACATTTCCATAATTGTGATTTTTAATCATTTCAGAGGGGAAAACCGATTACCGAGCCAGGATTCGGTTGATTAACCAGGATAAGAACAAGTACAACACCCCAAAATATCGCTTTGTGGTTCGATTTGTATCCTACTTTTATGTTATGAAGAGATGGTTTTATTATCTTAAAATTTAGTTGTCGTCTTATTTTTATAGTAAGAAATACTTGGGCTTATGATATGGTTACCTGAAGTTATTTTAGTGGCATATATTTTTCTATGAAGACCTTGACCATGTTATTAGACCAACAAGGACATCATCGCCCAAATAACATCTGCTAGCATTGCTGGCGATATTGTCCTTGCTGCAGCATATGCACATGAGCTGCCACGCTATGGTCTTGAAGTAGGCCTTACGAATTATGCTGCAGGTATTTTCTTAGAAAGTCTTTCTCTCCAACCCTTTTATCATTCGAGTTTTTTTGTGACTGTTTCTGACTATTTTGGGTCTGTGACCAGCTTATTGCACTGGGCTTTTGTTGGCACGTCGTGTGCTTAAAAAGCTTGAAATGGACGAGGAGTACGAAGGAAATGTTGAGGTATAGGAGTTTGCTATGCTCTGTGCTTATATTTGTTGTCACATCTTATGTAGTTAATTTGTTTCCTTTTTAGGCCACTGGAGAGGATTATTCAGTTGAACCTGCTGATACCAGGAGGCCATTCCGTGCTCTCCTTGATGTTGGTCTTATTAAGACTACAACAGGAAACCGTGTTTTTGGTGCTCTTAAGGTAATCTATCATATGCAATGCTATTTGTTGTGATTTTTGTTCTATTAGTGGACAAATTGAATAATTGTAATGGTTGACAGGGTGCTTTGGATGGGGGTTTGGATATTCCTCACAGTGACAAAAGGTTTGCTGGATTTGATAAGGATAAGAAGGAGCTTGATGTTGATATTCACCGCAAATATGTCTTTGGTGGACATGTTGCTTCTTATATGAAGGTATTGTGGACATTTTAATTAGCGTAATGCTGGTGGAATGTTTTAGCGCAATTTTCAAAAAATAATCTTGTCATACCATTATATATATTTTTTGCAGACGTTGATGGAAGATGAGCCAGAAAAATACCAGACACACTTCAGTGACTATATCAAGCGAGGGATAGAGGCTGATGGTCTGGAGGATCTCTACAAGAAGGTTCATGCTGCCATCCGAGCAGATCCTACTTTCAAGAAATCTGAGAAAGAGGCACCAAAGGAGCACAAGAGGTAAATATCACTGATATTTTTGTGAAAGCTTATCGATTCTATTGATGAATGTGCACCTATATATACATCTATCTATTAATTTTGTCATTTGATTTCGGGCAAGTGGTTTTGGTCCAATTTCAGGATTGGTAGTATATTCAAGTTAGTCATGTTTTGTTTTATCTAGTGTGTGCTCATTGTTTGCTTTGGCATTTAGAACATCTGGTCTGGACTTCTGGTAATTTAGACTTACTATTTGCTGATTGTAGAATGTTTCTAAGAGCATTTCCATTGTTTCTTAGGTACAACCTGAAGAAGCTTACTTATGAGGAGAGGAAGGCCAAGTTGGTTGCTCGCTTGCAGGCTCTCAACTCTGCTGCTGGTGACGACGATGAAGATGAAGATGATGAGTGAAAGTTCATTATTGATATAGTCTAAGTGCTGCACTAGTAGGAGCTATCTTAAGTTTGCATTTAGAGAAACCTTATAAAAATTGATTTATTTACTTCTACTGTTTATTTTCTTGATCTCAAACTTTGGTTAGATACTTTTTTGGGCAGTGAAGTTGTCCCTATTTTGCTTAATTTCAATTTCAAACTTGATTATTATTAGAAGTTATTATTAGAAGTTATAATAAAAGACAAATCCACCAATCCGTGACTCTTACACGTTATTGTTTTCCCCATCCAAATACTTTTCGAGAAATTTTTGTACGCGTTTCAGAAAAAAAGAAGGCATCAGAAGAAAAATAGTTTTATTAAGTTATTCTGCATAATTTATGTCACCATTAACTTCATAATTAACTAAAAATCACAGCAATAAACTTATTTATTTAACATTTAATTAGTGAAAACAGACAGCTCTAAGATTCATTGCTTACTTTCACTCTGAGATAGAACTACTATTCTCTTCTTATTTTAGTTTCATATTTAGTATACAATCTCCTGCTCTATTAATTTGAGATTAAAATGCATGAGATCTCATAAGTTTAAGTGACAACTTCAAATTTTGTTGGATTAAGTCACAATGATATATTGATAAATGTTTTTATGTATTATATTATTTTATTATTTTTCAATCCTTCCCGTCAGACAAATAGGATTTATTAAAGTTATATATTATAGTCAGAAAGTAAACTAATTTTTGAAATATACAAAAATGTTTTAAATTATAAAGATTAAGAAGATTATATTGGAACAAGTGATTACATCTTAATTATTATTTTTCATTTTTAGTGCTCAACCTTCTTAATGTTCCTTTCACCTTGGTGTCACCTTGCATTGCATGCCCCTTAGGAAGAATGATTGATTTCACTTCACTTGTGATGCCACATCGTTTGGAAAATTAGGGGTGTTAATATAATAAACATACATTCACACCATAATAAATTAATATTTGAATACCTTTTATTTTATTTTTTTAATGTAAAGTATTATTATATTATTTTAAAAAATGTTAAGTAAAAGTAAGCATCGCCCATGGAATTTGGTGGCCACGACACTCGCTGTGTCCAAATCGCTGTACACTGTACTTACTTGCCACAAGCTATAAATAGACAACGAGGTCATGTAGTAATGGTCGGAGACATGTTTCCGGCAATGAGACAAAGAATGAGGTAACTTCTAACTTTTATTTCATTCCTTATAATTAATACTGTCATGTAAACCTCTGCTGCTACTACATGGATCCTATATATATGCTTTGGAACATCATCGTATGTGTTCAAAGTGAAAATGGGGAGATGAGTTTGAACCCTCTTTAGGGAGAGGGTGGGCGTGGAGTGTGTAGGGCGAAGAGGAAGAAGAGGAAGGAGTAAGGTGATGGAGAACAAGATCATCCCCGAAATTTTTTACTTTTGACAATTCAAAGTTTCTTCTGTGTAGAAATAAAAAATGCTATTTTTAAAAAAAATTGCAATATGTTTGTTGGCTTAATTTATAGAGTTGGTATTGCAATATTAAAATAAGTGATGAGTTGTTTTTGCAATGAAGATAGGAAAAAGGGAAAGGTGCAGCCACAACAAATGGACAGTGAAGAAGATATTGGCATGGGTGTGGAGGTGGAAGAACAAGAAGAAGGAGCAAGTAACTCAAGGTTCAACATAACGTATAATTATAAGCTGGAGTCAAATAATATGTTGTGATTTGTTATTGCTTTTAATTTGGATTATTAAGTACACTGTAATCTCAGTATTTGGGTTATGAAATTCAGATCCGGAAAATAAAATGATGACCTAATACAATTCTTTTATGGATTGGAAAATTAGCAAATTTTCTATTAAGGCATTTTGTTCAAGCAAAGAGTAGATGATGTTTGCAATAATTTTGGCATGATTTAAATAGGTTTCAGCTTCAGTAGTGTTACTTAAAATTAGTTAGTTGAATAAGTTATGCAGGGCTGCTTCTTCCTGTACTCCCACGTAACACCCACGTTAAATGTGAAAATATCATTTTATTTTTCATTAAAAAATAAATTAACTTTTAACATCACACACCTTTTTCATCTTCGTTCTTCTTCCATTTTGTCTCACTCCATTCTGATATCCTAACCATCTCTACTTTTCTTGCATTGGTTTGTTATTTTGAATCTTCTTAAGATTTATTGAATAAAGAAACAACTTAAAAAACATATATATTTTGAATTACATAATTTTAAAAAAGTTAATATCAAATTTATATTTTTGAATTTTGTAATCCGAAAATTATCACGAATAAAAAAAATTTCAAATTACAGAATGTAAACTACACTTTAGCTTTCTTTTTTTTACATAAAGACATTTTTAAAATACAAAAGCTTATAGGAATAACTAAATAACATATGGACGTGCAGGAAGAAATGACCCACGTTGAGTAGTATAGAAAATTCTTCATACAAAGAAACATAAAGAAAGCCCAATCAAAACATACGTTTGATGCTAGGTATTAGTGACTCATACCCCAAAATTAAAGATGAATAGGAAAAAGTGTTCATATAAACATTAATGTCAGTGAACAGTTGCAATGAGTTTAACTAAACTCATTTTCACATATTAAGGCTTATTTGTGCAATGGTGTCAAAATTTTAAAAGGTTCATTCATTTCAATTAGATTCTATAATAATGACAAATGCTCAAACAGATATTTGATAGATGGTTCACGTCACATTGTTGACCAGAGAGTGGCTTAATCACTTCAGAAAGTTATCCAGTCAAGATGAATGATCAGGAGCTTTGTAAGTCTCATGAACTGCTGAAAAATCAAGGTCTCCACACCCCATGCTTCTCGCCTTCTTGAAAGCCTGCAAAACAGGGTTTTTTAGTACGTTATGAAACTTCCATAATAATCATTAAACATAAAAGCATAATATAGAAAAAATAAAAGGGTTCCATAATTTTTCTGTAAAGAAAAAAATGAAGTGGATTCAGTAATTTGACCACCACTCCTGATATTCAGTGAACTTGCAGTCATGTGAACCAAAGAATACAGATCCACAAAATGAAAATATTTGAAAAATAGTTTTACCTCATTTGCTGCAGCTGCTATTGGCATTGATACAGCATTTTCATCTCCAAGAGCAAGAGCTAACTGTTGGGTATGAAGCCAGGATCAATTGGGTTGGGCTGAGTAGACACTATGTTTTAGCGATTGGACTTAATCATTGTGTCCCCTTTATTATCTCTATTTATCTCTATTTAAAGAGATCATTATACTTGTAATTGGTGTGCAACATGATAGAATGAAAACCTAATAGTTGCCCGTGTGGATGTAGGTTGCAGTTGGCGACTGAACCACGTTAAATCCTCAGTCGTTTATTTTCTTGCATTGATTCGTGATTATGTGTGTTGCTTCCGCGTGCGTGTTTTTCCCATCAAGTGGTATCAGAGCTTGGTTCATTTACACACTAGAGATCCGATCAGCAGAAATTAATCGACAAGACGTGAAAATTGCGGCTAGGGTTTCGCATGAGCGGTAGCAGCGTCCCAGAGCTAGGGTTTCGCAGGGGCGGCAGCAACGTCCCAAAGCTAGGGTTTTGCAGGGGCTGCAACGGCGTCCCAAAGCTAGGGTTTTGCAAGGGCTGCAACGGCGTTCCAAAGCTAGGGTTTCGCAGGGGCTGCAGTGGCATCCCAAAGTTAGGGTTTTGCAGGGGCTGCAACGGTGTCCCAAAGCTAGGGTCTTGCAGGGACTGCAGCAGCGTCCCAAAGCTAGGGTTTTGCAGGGGCTGCAGCAGCGTCCCAAAGCTAGGGTTTTGCAGAGGCTGCAGCGGCGTCCCAAAGCTAGGTTTTTGTAGGGGCGGCAGCGGCATCCCAAAGCTAGGGTTTTGCGGTGGCAGCGGCGGGTCGCGTTTTCACGGTGAATAGGTGCTGGTGCTTGCGGTGAGCGAGACGGCACGGAGGTGCAGTACGATGGCAGTGACAGAAGACGCAGGGTGACGCGTGCATTTTTCTGCTAGTGCAGCAGTGACGGTGCGATGCTAGGCGCGGGGTGTGGCTGTTTTTCGCTATGGCACGGAGTATGACAGTTCAGTTACTGAGCACATCAACAAAATGAATTCGATCTTAGCCAGACTTATGTCAGTGGGCATTAAGTTCGATGATGAAGTTCAAGCTTTACTACTGCTATCGTCTTTGCCTGACAGTTGGTCCGGAACGGTTACAGCGGTTACCAGTTTAGCAGGGCCTGATGGATTCACTTTTGAGAAGATTCGTGATCTCGTTCTTGGCGAAGATGTCAGAAGAAGGAGTTCCGGGGAATCTTTGGGTGACTCGCTAAATGTCATCAGAGGTAGAAAAAATAGTAGAGGTAGTGGGAGCAAGAACAGAAGGAGTCAGTCAAAGACTCGAGATTGCTCGAAGGTAACATGTTGGAACTGCAAGGAGTTGGGGCATTTCAGGAATCAATGCCCAAACGAAAAGTAAGTCAACATTGCAGAATACTCCGCGGACGAGGACCTCTTAGTCTGTTGCGCGCGGATAGCAGTGTGGATTCCTGGGTCATGGATTCTGGTTCTTCATTTCATGCTACCCACAGCAGTGAAGCATTGCAAAATCTGATTATTGGAGACTTTGGAAAGGTAAGACTAGCAGACGGTAAAACTCTTGATGTTACGGGCATGGGTGACATAGTGTTGAAGACGCCAGTCGATTTCTGGACTTTGAAGGATGTCAGAGTTGTTCCAAGCTTGACGAAAAATTTGATTTCTGTTGGGCAGTTGGACGAACAGGGACATAATGTGAAGTTCGGAAATGGGCAGTGGAAGGTTGTCAAGGGAAATCTTGTCATGGCTCGCGGAAGAAAGAGAGGTTCATTGTATATGGTCGAATTACCGTCTGAGGGAGGGACCGTCCCAATTCAGAAGATAAACAAAGTCCGGTTCACAGAATCTCGTGGGCAGAAGAGGGTTGTCTTTGCAAGGAAGAAATCCAGAGCCACAGGTCAGATTCAGGATGAACGAGCATGGAGAGGTTCAGGTAGACCAGTCAGAGGTACTTGTGGCAGTGGGAGCACGGGTAGTGCTTCAGCTAAGGTGCCCAGAAGACAGTGGGTTAGGAGAACCAGTATTCCAGCTGTTGAAACATCTCCAGAAAATTTCTTGCTGAGTATGGAGAGTGTTTGTTCTCAGGATGTTCCAGGATCTGGCAGTTCGTGTAAGTGGGAGCCGGTAGGAACAGAGGATGGGTCAGTGACAGTTTCAGCCATGACGAACGTATTGAAACTCAAGGGAGTTTCTGTGAAGCCTTCAAGATGATCAAGAAGGCTGGTGGCAACTAGTGGTGGAACATTGAGTTCCGGTGATAGATTACAGAAGTACATACACACAGTTGAAGCGCAGGTGAACATTGTTCTGTGACTTCAAGTGGGAGATTGTTGGGTATGAAGCCAGGATCAATTGGGTTGGGCTGAGTAGACACTATGTTTTAGTGATTGAGCTTAATCATTGTGTCCCCTTTATTATCTCTATTTATCTCTATTTAAAGAGATCATTGTACTTGTAATTGGTGTGCAACAGGATAGAATGAAAACCTAATAGTTGCCCGTGTGGATGTAGGTTGCAGTTGGCGACCGAACCACGTTAAATTCTTGTGTTGTTCTTAATTTTCTGCAGTTGATTCGTAATTGTGTGTGTAGTTTCTGCG
Source organism: Phaseolus lunatus (assembly GCA_013389735.1). Taxonomy (NCBI): domain Eukaryota; kingdom Viridiplantae; phylum Streptophyta; class Magnoliopsida; order Fabales; family Fabaceae; genus Phaseolus; species Phaseolus lunatus. The sequence goes on from CM023866.1 coordinate 48,215,984, forward strand.
TGCGTTTTTCCCAACACTAACCTCATGTCCTTCTGCTAGTGCTTCAGTGGAAAAGCTGGGGAGTAACTATTTTGGAGCATTGTTGGTCCTTTCAATTTAAACATGCCATTACTGATGGCACCAAGATCCTGCCCACAAATTTCCCCAATTATTGTTTAAAATGGCACTACAAAAGGTAGCAATAAGAATCTCAGTGGCTGAAATCAATTACAAGCACATCAAGAAGAGTTGCAGGGTTCAAACCACTTCTTTCAGCTAGTGTGAGTCCCTCAGAGAAAGCATTCATCATACTGCAACGGGGAATAACTAATTTACAGAACAAGACAGAAAATATGGACATGCAATCCATTTGGCTTGCAGCCAAAGAAGGAATACTAATAATACAACGTGGATGATTATTTCTTTCTAGCTGATTCATAAAATACTGCAATCACCCTACCCACTCCCAAATTAAAAATGATAGAGCCAGGAAAAGGGGGAAGAAAATATTACCTGCCCATTATCATGTTAACAACAAGTTTCATTTTTGCACCATTTCCAACCTCACCCAAAAAGAAAGACTTCTTCCCCAGTGTGTCAAATGCTGGAAGTGCTTCATCCTACAATGCCTGCATGTCAAAAGAACAATATTTTTATTTTGATCGTACATATGTTACATAAAACGAGGAATAAAGGAAATTATCTTGATATGGAACAATAAGTCACTAATTCAAAACCTAAAATAGTTTCCTATAAAATAAAACTACATTGGTTAACTTTTTTTTTTACATAAATCAAGGAACACATCTATCTCTCTCAATCTTGTTTACTTCTCCAATTTTTCTTTGCCTTTATAATATCTTTATTTTAAGTTAAGTTCACGAGTACCAGATCATCAATCTATTCTATACTTATTTATGACATATAAAAGAATGTCATTTTATTTAACATGACTTGATTATCATTATATAATATTATAATTAGAAATGTAATATAAATCATTCATACGTGTAAAATTAACCATTTGAAATTTTGGAAAAACTGACTCTTAGATATGGTAACAAATCTTTTAGAATAATTTTAAAGTAAGATTCAAAATTTTGTGATGTTTTATATTTCTTGTTTTTCTTACAAAGTACTTAAAAACTTAAAATGAATATATTACTTTGACCAAAACAATTAAGCAAAGAGATATAACTACGTTAAAGGAATATAATTTTTGGTTTTATTTTCTTTTCCGTATTGTACCTCTTATATGAATTTAATATTGCATAGTTACAAAATAAAAATTCAAAATAGCATTGCATATAATTATTATTTCGAAATTCATATCTTGGATGACAATTTTCTCACGATCAATTCCATTAACTAGTTTATAAATAGTTTTTTTACCATTTGATATACAAATATAGACCACACAGTTTTTACCATAGTTATGAGAAAAATTATGAGAAATATCCATAGTTTAAGAAAATAAATGATAAAAGGAAAAAAAAATGGTGAAATTAATCCCATAAGAAAGTGCTTACATAGCTCTCATCTAAAAAACGAACTCAGCAGAAGATGAAATTACGTGGCCCTAAAAAAACAAAACTAATTTTAACCATTAAGAAGAACAATTCATTTCTTCTTTTTCCTTTTTTATCCTTTTATTGCACGTGTTTATTATTACCTAATAAATCCGCTAATCAAATTTCAATTCGTCTCATAAATTCGTTAATAAAATTATAAAATATCATATCAAATTTGCTGATTAAATTTTGAAACTTTAGAATATAATAACAAATGTAACAAGTACTAGTAATGAAATCTTCCTTCATGTAAACAATTAATTAGTTAAATCATTAAAATATACAAATATATTGGAGCAATAATATTAAAAACCTTCCTCGTATATTTCTACAATACTACCTGTTCAAAATATAAATTTATATTTTAAATTTTATAATTCAAAATATAAAATATACAATTTAAAATATATTTATATTTTGGATTATATAATAATAGTATAATTTTGTATTGCAAATTACACAATAAAATATACATAAAATCCAAATTTATATATTCTAAATTTTGTAATATAGAGTCTTTGGATTCCACTACGAGGAATGAAAAAAAAAAAGGATTCAAAAGGGTATTTGGATTTATAGAATAATAAAAATCTACAGGGTGCATGAAAAATCTACGGTGTGCAGAAAGAAATTATAAAAAATCAAAGAGATGAGTCCAGCTTAACCCAAAAATCTAATATATTGGGCCTACAAAACCCTAAACTGACTACTAACATACCCACCCAAAACACAGCGTTTTATAAGCAAACTCACTTCGCAAACCCTAAATCTCTCCTCACTTTTCCACCAGTCACACTCGGAGGGAAGAGATCGAGCTTAACGACAATGGTGAGTGGCATGTCTTCTTATACTGCGGAATCTGAATTTCAATTATCCAGCCACATTACCATGTTTTGGTTTTATAGTTTGTGATTGTTAATAGTTCAAGGCGAAAGTTTCAGTATGGTGGAGTTTTGCTTCCTTCGATCGATTGTGCTTTTGTATTTTGTTATGAATTTTTAAGCATTTTGTAGCTTGTAATGGATGTATTTTGAATTAAACTCTGCTTGGTGTGTGGCTATCTATGCCTCTTTTCTGACAATCTGTATCAACAATTTTTTGGTTCATATAAAAGGTGTTTGTTAAGGCTCAGAAATCAAGGGCCTACTTCAAGAGATATCAAGTGAAGTTCAAGAGAAGAAGAGGTGTTTTGTTTGTTTTGCTTCTTTTTGTTTAATGTCTATAATGTTTCTTGCAAACATTTCCATGATTGTGATTTTTAATAATTTCAGAGGGGAAAACCGATTACCGAGCCAGGATTCGGTTGATTAACCAGGATAAGAATAAGTACAACACCCCAAAATATCGCTTTGTGGTTCGATTTGTATCCTACTTTTATGTTATGAAGAGATGGTTTTATTATCTTAAAATTTAGTTGTCGTCTTATTTTTATAGTAAGAAATTCTTGGGCTTATCACATGGTTACCTGAAGTTATTTTAGTGGCATATATTTTTCTATGAAGACCTTGACCATGTTATTAGACCAACAAGGACATCATCGCCCAAATAACATCTGCTAGCATTGCTGGCGATATTGTCCTTGCTGCAGCATATGCACATGAGCTGCCACGCTATGGTCTTGAAGTAGGCCTTACAAATTATGCTGCAGGTATTTTCTTAGAAAGTCTGTCTCCCCAACCCTTTTATCATTCGAGTTTTTTTGTGACTGTTTCTGACTATTTTTGGGTCTGTGACCAGCTTATTGCACTGGGCTTTTGTTGGCACGTCGTGTGCTTAAAAAGCTTGAAATGGACGAGGAGTACGAAGGAAATGTTGAGGTATAGGAGTTTGCTATGCTCTGTGTTTATATTTGTTGTGACATCTAATGTAGTTAATTTGTTTCCTTTTTAGGCCACTGGAGAGGATTATTCAGTTGAACCTGCTGATGCCAGGAGGCCATTCCGTGCTCTCCTTGATGTTGGTCTTATTAAGACTACAACAGGAAACCGTGTTTTTGGTGCTCTTAAGGTAATCTATCATATGCAGTGCTATTTGTTGTGATTTTTGTTCTATTAGTGGACAAATTGAATAATTGTAATGGTTGACAGGGTGCTTTGGATGGAGGTTTGGATATTCCTCACAGTGACAAAAGGTTTGCTGGATTTGATAAGGATAAGAAGGAGCTTGATGTTGATATTCACCGCAAATATGTCTTTGGTGGACATGTTGCTTCTTATATGAAGGTGTGGTGGAGATTTTATTTCGCATCGAGCTGGCGGAATGTTTTAGCTCAATTTTCAAAAAATAATCTTGGCAAACCATTATATATTGTTTTGCAGACGTTGATGGAAGATGAGCCAGAAAAATACCAGACACACTTCAGTGACTATATCAAGCGAGGGATAGAGGCCGATGGTCTGGAGGATCTCTACAAGAAGGTTCATGCTGCCATCCGAGCAGATCCTACTTTCAAGAAATCTGAGAAAGAGGCACCAAAGGTGCACAAGAGGTAAATATCACTTTGATATTTTTTGAGAAAGCTTATCGATTCTAAAGATGAAATGTGCACACACACACATATATCTATTAATTGTCATTTGATTTCGGGCATGTGGTTTTTGACCAATTTCAGGAATGGTAGTATATTTAAGTTATTCATGTTTTTTCATCTAGTATGTGCTCATTGTTTGCTTTGGCATTTAGAACATCTGGTCTTGATTTCTGGTAATTTAGACTTATTATTTGCTGATTGTAGAATGTTTCTGAGAGCATTTCCATTGTTCCGCAGGTACAACCTGAAGAAGCTTACTTATGAAGAGAGGAAGGCCAAGTTGGTTGCTCGTTTGCAGGCTCTCAACTCTGCTGCTGGTGACGACGATGAAGATGAAGATGATGAGTGAAAGTTCATTATTGATAGAGTCTAAGTGCTGCATTAGTAGGAGCTATCTTAAGTTTGCATTTAGAGAAACCTTATAAAAATTGATTTATTTACTTCTGTTTATTTTCTTGATCACAAATTTTGGTTCGATACTTAGTTGGAGTGGAGTTGTCCCTGTTTTGCTTAATTTCAATTTCAACCTTGATTATTATTAGAAGTTATTTTTATGTTTAATATAAAAATCTGAAATTGCAAATCATCATAGTTTAACCACCGCATGCTGTATCCATAAAGAAATGTTAAACATCCACCATTCTTTAACCCAGAAACTTATTCTAAACCATGCGATATAATTAACACATCACATATCTAGCGATTAGCACAGATTAACACCTACTGAGAAAAACTTTGAGCATGTTTTTGTTTTTGTGCTGGTTTAATTAGATTTATTCTTTGATTAGGATTGTTTTGTCAAGCTCTTTATATTCGCGGTGATGTCCATAATAGCATTGTTCAAAGATATTTCTTTTGCAGAATCAAAGTTTTCTTTCAATGTGTCAATTGAATCATTCTGAGAAGTTTTCGAAATTCAGATATTAAAAGATACTTTCGAAAACTTATTATCTTACATATCTTGATTTTGTCTTAATGAAATATATCATTTTTAATGAAATATATCTCACTTAAAACATTGATATGTTTAAACGATTAAAATGTATGCGAAGATGGAAGGTTTTCCAAAACGCAAAATGCTAACAGAATCTTTTCGAAATCTGAATGATACATAGTTTGAAAAATATGAGTATGGAAAGTTTTCGAAAGTAAACGTTAACAGAAGGTCACTTATACAAAATCTATTTGATTTGCTTATTCTGAATTAATATCTTTGATTCTATTCGATGATAATTGATAATTGATTTATCAGTGTTTGAATTGCTTATTCAGAATTAATATCATTGATTCTCTCAGCTTATAACTGATTTATTCTGATTAATGTATATTTCATTCATATTTGAATTATAACTGAAAAGCTAAAACATTCATATAAGATAGATCTATCATTTAATAGTATTCATGATCAAGAGTGGTTTCTGTGTGAGAACTTTCCTTTCTTATTCTCTAACCTCTCTTGCCCTGCATTACCATTCCAATGTAGCGAGTATTGGTTTTTGTGAATCATGTTCTTCCAATGAAAATGAAATTTGGAAAATAACGTGTACTCTGTTATACCTGTGTTTCACATTATTTGTTTTGGCCAAAGAATTTATAATTGTTTTAGCTTTATTTTCATTATGAATCTATGATAGCAATAACAAGTAGGAAAAGTAGGAACTATGGTTGGGTAGAAAGTAGAGAAGAAAGAGGGTGTCTGAATAAACTTCTCAAATATCACTTACAGGAGAAGAAAAAAAAAAGAATAAAGTTGCTATCGTAGTTAAAATTGAAAACTAAATTATAATTTGCACTTCAACCTTTTTATAAATTCTATTATTAGCGAGAGGTAAAAGGCACCACCAGCTAAATCGAAAACCAAAAGTTTGCCAAAAACGAGTTTGGAGAAATTGGGGCAGGAATCCAAGTGCGCATACATTCAGGAGTGGGCGATTCACGACGAATGCAGATCGCAAATTGCACACCTAATCGCAGACAAAATAGCAAATCGTATAGCAAAACTCAATTGCACAACAAATCTAAGACAGAGCAACACGGAAATTAAACCCTAACAAAAGACCCACAATCAGAACCTCCGAAAATAAACCAAGATTTTGCTGATATTCTGCTTTCAACTTCTCATTGGTAAGTTCAGATTGTGCTGCTTTTTTTTCCTCTCGATCCTCTGAAATTGCTTGTAACTATTTATGAACACGAAGTGTGCTAAATATATTTGCATTAAACGCATGCCCTTTTCTTGTTTTCGCCATTGCAGATTGGATTAAGAGCAAAAATTTCCGAATTTGAATTATGGTATTGCTGACTGCACTTGCATTGCTTCTGGGCCTCTTCCTCGCTGTTCTTCTTTTCAACCCACGACACCGCAAATCTGGTTCTCTTCATTATTATGCTGCGATACGCAATGTGTTTTTGAAATTTGTGTATGCATGTGCTTACTTTGTGTAGTTACCTTTCTCAGGGCATAAGGGAAAAGCTCAAGCCAGTTTAAACAATGATAAGGTATTTTACTTACTGTATAGCTCGTGCTTTTTCTAGCATTTTGTTGTGGATTCTGCTGTGAATTCTGCACCTATTTCTATAGATGATAGAATAGGATAATTAATGAGCTTTGTTCAAATAACATTTCGGATCTAGTTGAAATTAAGATAAATAAGTGTTGTAATGTGTTGGTTTCGTTACTCAAGCACTTGGTGAAGTGGGTTTCTTAAGATTTGGTGTCTTTTGGGCATTTTGCTCAAATGCTCAAATCATACTCTAAAAGAAAGAAGATTTGTTAAAAGTTTATCTTTTCGACTGATAGAAATGTGGTAAGGCTTGTTGTGGGTCCTACAAATGATTTCACCCTATAATAAGAGTATGGAAAAGAGTTTCAATGAGAATGGTGTTGCATTCCTCCTTAATGATATGACTTTATCATTTAGTGGAAGACGTTTTTCTTATTTGAGTTGTATATAGTGTTAATGAGTTGAGTTTTCCTAGTTTTTGCTTCATGTTGAAATTTTGAAAGTCAGAGAGGCCCACAAAAGGGAATTAATATTAGGGATGCTATTCTTCATAACCTTTCTTATTGAGTCTCCATCTATTCAGCTTAGACTTTCCCTAAAGAAAGATTAAACTGTGTGCTCTTTAGTTGCGTGATAGTTTTTTTTATCTAATTGGTATCATGCATTGTATTCTGTATTCTGTATTCTGCTTGTAGGCATCAAAATCCTACAGTAAAACGGAAGTTTCATTGCATAACAAGAGAACAGATTGTTGGATAATCATCAAGAAAAAGGTATGAGCTTTTTATTTCCATATCAAATATTATGTTCTCAATTCAACCCTATCTGTTCTACATTATTTGTTTTTGGTACACTACTGTTAATGAGGTTTGAAGTTTGAACCTATAACCTCATCAAAGTATCCAAACCCGTCATCACTAGCTCAATCCTAATGCTTTAACTAAATTAGCTGGTAATATTATGATTTGCCATTTTTACCACTGAGATTCATAGTTTACATTTCTTGGGTTTTCTTTACACTGTAGGTATATGATGTTACCTCTTATGTGGAAGAACATCCGGGTGGTGATGCCATTCTAGCACATGCTGGAGATGATTCAACTGAAGGATTTTTTGGGTATGCATTAATTCCTTTTCATGCATTACTTATATCTGTAATGAAGATATTGCTCTTAATTTATCTATATTTATTATTTGTTTTCTTACTTCACATTTCTTTTTTCTCAAATTTTCCTATATAGCATTTCTTCCTTCCCTCTTGGTATGAACATGCAGAGTTAGATTCATATTAACTCATTATGTATGGCATGAACTGACTGTCATAAAAGCTTAAGCCAATACTTAGGTGTAAGCGCATGAATTGTTTAAGATCTAATAATGTGTATTTCAATATTGACTACAATATAGCATTTCGTGCTTAATTCATCACCTTGTCCTGTTATACCAATAATCTTCGTAGACTCTGTTGAAGGTTATCTGGTCAATACAAGAGATAGTGTTAATAAATTAATAACCTATGTTACGTGAGTATGATTACAGCTACAAACATAACATCATATTCCTTCTTCATATTATGTATCAAATTCAACATCAACCCATTCCTCATCATCGAAATAAGTACTTCACATGATTTTATCTTTGACATGCTCTACCAGCTGTTGATCATAAAAGGCTTCTGACATTTTGTGATCAGTTTGCTGATACCGGTTGTATTCCCTATGAAAACATTTAGCTTATTTTGCTTAATACAGATGCAATGTGACTTGATCATATTTCAGTTTTTGAACTAGGCAATAGTGAGAATTGAGAATCTGCGTTTGTAACAAATCTCAATCCTCTGCTTGATCATGTCTGTATTTGTAATTGCTTTTCCCAATTTGTTTTAGTGATAAAGTACAAAAATCTCTCTTCATCTTCTTCTTCTCAACCTTATCTGTCACTTTTCTTACATTTGCTTTGCAGACCACAACATGCAACTCGAGTCTTTGACATGATTGAAGACTTCTACATTGGAGATTTGGAGCAATAGCTTAGTCAGTAGTTCCAGAATTTTAATGTTCAAGAGATGTATGATTTGGGAATTTCAACATTTTAGTCCTTGTTATCTCCCCAAATTTTCATTCCTTGTCTGATCATTTTATCTTCATTAGACAGTAATTCAGGTGTTGCGGTCGGAATGCATGATTTTGATATAATTGAGCATGAAATGAGGCTTCCCCTTCCTCTTGCAATTTCCTTTTCCCTGATTTACTTTATCCATAGTTTATTGATATAGACAAATTTCATATTATACAAAAATATTAAGCTAAATTAAAAATTTGTTACCTTTATTATCCATGATTTTGGTTTTCTTATTTTATTATTTGCAATTTTATTTTTCAGATTTTAGAAAATCTGCATTTATGGTTTAGTCTTTAATTTCAGGAGCCAAAATATTATTTGATATACAAAATGTGATAGTGCTGAAAATAAAATCAATACATACTTGAATTTTAAGAATGTCTAACCAGTGATTTGGATCTGCCCAACTATTAAAACAAAGGAAAAGTTATGTACTGTGTGTGATGGGGAAATGGAATTAAAAATTTGAATGTGAATGTCAAATTCTATCTGTTTAGCAATTCTCAGTTGTTCATAAATTGTCTTATATGGGATTGAATATGTTGTAAAAGGTACTTATTTATGGAACAAGGGTTTTGCCTAAAAAAATATGGATCTATCAAATACGAATCACTACAATAATATTGATTGATATACCAAGACACATGCTTCAAAAGTACAAGCCATTGTGCCTCAAAATTTGGTGCAGTGACACATGACAAAATAGAGAGAAACTTTGTATGCTGAATGAAACCATTTTTTGATTACTCATATATGCAATCGGAACAAACATTTGGACAAAGAAGTGAGGAATGAGCCTTTTGTAGGTAACTCTTTCTTTCCATACAAATGTTTTCCTCTCAACTATGTGAAAACTGGTGCCACGTCTTGCCTTTCTGGTAATCTATCTATGTGAAGAATATGCAATAAAAAAAAAATAATAATTTGGTTGACAAAAAGGAATGCATGGTTCCAACTTTCCTTTCCTAACTGCTCCATTAAAATATTAGCACTACACTATTATGAACATATTTTATTATCATTTCAAATTTATTGAAATTCACAAGTTTCACTTCTCATTTAATTAGTTTCATTTATGAGTTAATAGTTTTTAATAAAATTTAACGAATAATATGTTAGAGAGTATGTTATAAATGATTTTCTCCTTACTATTTGCATATTATAGAGTATATAGTAACATTTGGAATTTTTTGTGTCAACTAGTAAAGTTAAAGCAAAAAGTAGATACAAAACTTTGCGTAATTTACCTTGTCAAAGATAAATATGTTAATCAAATCTTACCTTCTCAACTATTATTCATGTAACACCTCCAAAAAAAACAACTTCTAATTATTACAATACAAGTACTACTATACAAATTTGGAGTATTTCAAAACATTCATATTACAAAATTACGGCTTATAAAATACAAACATTTACAATATAAAGTTTAAAATATCCTAAAACCTTCAAGGACCTCTTACACCTGTATGATCATATGCTCGTGTATGTAGTACAGTCATTGCAGTTCAAATACAACAAGAAAAGCAAGGGTAAGCTAGTGAAAATAAAATTTTATAATATACACTATTAAATCATAAGAGAAAATTGAATTACATGTTCAATTTCTAAATTATTCAATCTTCTTCATATCCTAACATAAAACAGTCACGTAGATCTCACATGGATCTACACATCCAAGATATTCAACAAACAACGTCTTCCGAAAGACTCGTATTAAGTAAGTCCCACCAGAGACTAACACCTGATCCAAAGATTACCAGCGAATCCAACAGAAAGGGTCAGGGTAAGTTCAATACAACCCAAGCCGTGCATCTCATATGTCACGGTGTACATGAACTCCTCCATCAGCTTCTCACCACCTGATATCTTAGTCTAAGTGACTTAGATCATCAGTGAAGCTCGGAGATCTCTATCACCACATAGGCATCAATACTTAATACACATACAAACATTCGTCCATACATTATCCCAAATGTATGAATTCAATTCCATACCATTTTTCATCATACAATATCATTCCAAAACTTAATCCAAAATATTCAAAAGTCTATTTGATATAAAAAAACAACACTTAAATACTAACTCATCAAAACCTAATATTTCCACAAATTTAAATAATATATAAACAAACAACCCAATATATAAACAAACAACATCCCTGCAAGAGAAATTGAATATTGGGACCACGTCCCTTCCACATCCAGAATTTTCTAGCCTAGGATGCTATAAATAATTAAATTTAGCTTTCCTTACCTTAATTGCTTGCTTTCCAAGCAACTTCTAGAATTTTATTCCCCACCGTCTGGATAAGCTTTAAGATTTACGGGCCTAATGCAAGTTATCCAAACAGAACAGAAATTCAGTATATACTAGAATGCGAAAAACAGATAATAAAGGATCTTTAGAGTAAAAGTGAACTTACTCTATTTAAAATTCTGATAGGGTAGAAATGTTCCTTAACTCGCCAGCTACAACGTGGTCCGATCAGATTCTAAAATAGATGAAGATTGAAAAAGGAAATTAAGAGAGAAGGAAAAGAGGAGAATATAGAGAAGAACCGTGATGGGAGGTCTGCGGGTTTCTTTTCTTCTTATTTTTTTTTTACGCTGTTATAATTCACATTCCTTGACATCATATTAATTTAATATTTACTTATTATAGTTCTTTTTACAATAAGTTAATGCATCCCTTTATTTCACAATGCTATGTGGAAATAAGTAAGATGTTTAGGATAATATCATTAATATATCAACGAGTAAAGCAAGTTTAGTGAAACATTTTTTTAGCTTTTGTGTGATAACATGAAAAAGTACTTAGTTTACACCAATTATAAGAAGCTAGAGAAAGGAGAGGTGCCTCTGGAGACAATATGTTGCAAAATAGAACTTATATCTTTCTCAGGTTCCAATTGAGAAAAGCATAGGAGTTACACCATTGTTAACCCGAGAAAAGACAAATCTTAAAGCTTAAATCAATAAAAAAGAGTTACTTTCATTTTTCTTTCTCGCTTCATCAACATTATCCACTTGATGAATCATGACATGAGGACATATAATATGTTGTTGTTGTGTTGTTAGAACACAATGGAAGTGGTTATTTGCACTAAAACATAATGAGAAAAATCACAAGAGTATCCTATCACTTTAAATCTATGAAAAAGCATCCATCATCTGGTTTCAGCATCCTGCCCTTTTTTCTGCACGTAAAAGAACACTAACAACAAAGAAAAAGTAGTGTTCTCACCAACAGAAGAGTAGGTTATCTTTTCAAGTGAGTTTCTCCTGACATTAAACCTTAGTATTGCCACAACATGAATCACTACCATGCATTATGATGCTACAAATCCCCATGACAAATAAGAGTGAACAACAAACAATGCAAGGTAATACCTTAGAATTGATAGACACTTATGAGAACTGATATATAGTATCCCAAAGTTGCTACAGTCTGCAGAATTGCTAGAGAGTCCTCCAGAGTTACTTGACGCTACTCCAAAATTGCTAGAGAATACCATAAAATGGATAGACACTTTTCAGAATTGATATACAGTCCCCCAGAACTACCACAAAGGAACCCATCACGAACAAAACGACATCCAATAACAAAAACAAATGAAACAGAATGTTGGGGGACCTAATATAGCATTATCATTTTGATTATTTTATAACGAGATTTTGCTTGGATAGAGATTGAACTAGTTCACTTAGCATTATGAATTAGGTTAATTTGCAGTACCTCGATTTAATCCTGACCTCTTTTACAAAAATAATAGCTCTACGTATTCGCTTTCTGAAAGGGACTTCTAAGAAAATCATAGTAATTACTTCTCATAAATATAACATTTCATTCCCAAATCAAACATGCACACCACAGAACCAAAAGAGGCATTTAATGATTTGCACAATGGATTTTTAAAAAAAATAAAATTAAAATAACTTCTACTGCTTGGATTGCCTTAGTGGGTGTGTCAGGAACAACATCCAAAAGAGGAAAAAAAGACACTGAACCACACACTCATACCCTTAGAAGTTTTTTTTTTTTTTAATGCTCAGAGAATTATGCATTAAATTACAATTGAAAAAAGAAATAACTTTTTACTGAAATAGAGTAATTTTAAAATTATATTGGTTAAATTACAATTATAAATTAGTAATAATTTTCAATTTACAGTTGCCAAACTAATATTTTTTCAATTTTTTTTTTTCTTTTTTATAATGGATTAGGAAGTGCACTGTTAACATAGACGGTGTATGGGTGCACCGCTGTTTGTATCAATAAATGCATGAGGATGGAGGATGAGGAAAAGGAAAGATGAGTAATTTTGTATACCTTACACTGTTCAATAAAAACATCAATATAAAAAGAGAAACTCACGTAAACTCTTACAAACTTACATTTTTACCTTTAATATATAATAAAAAATAATTAAAGTTATTTGAAATTTTTTAATTCTATGTCAAATAAACTGTACATACTCCCAAAAACATTTAATATATTTATAATAAAAATTAAAAAATTAAATATATTTTTAATATAATAAAATATATTTTATATATTAAAAAATAATTTATTATATTATAAAATTTATACATAATTAATTAAATATAATACATAATTAATTATGTATATAAGTGATTATGTATCTAAATTTTTTAATATAATAATAATATAAATATATTTACATATTTATAATAATAATAAAATTATTAATATTAATATATAAATATTAAAATAATAATAATAATATTTAAAATTAATTTATAAAATAATAATAAAATTATAAATAAAAATATCAATTAAAATTAATTTTTAAAACAATGATAATAAATGTAAATTAAATAAATCTAGTAAATAATATTATTCTTATTAACAATTGTTTTAATTTTATTTTATTTGTATCAAATATTTAATAATATTATAATAATAAAAATCATTATAATATAATAAAAATAATATAATTATTTATATAAAGAATAAATTTATATAATAATAAATAATATTGATTAGGAAAAACTGTATAAAATAATTAATTAAATTTTTTATCTATAAAATAAATTTGTAATTTTAATTTTTTAATTAAAAAATTAAAATTTCAATCACATTTTCATATCATTTATAAAAATATTTAATGGAAAAATTTTATGTTCTAATAATGATAAGGAACTTGTATTTTTTTTAAATAATTATTCAATAGATTGGAAACAATTTATAAAATTTTAATTAAATTAAATTTATAAAAAAATATTTTATATTTTATTATTTAAATACTTTTAAAGGTAAAGGTAATATTGTAAACTTACATTTTACACATTTAAAAAAAAATTAAAATTTTCTTACAAAATCACATCATTCACAAATTTCAATAAATTTTTTTCACACATCTACTTTAAGATACTCCAATCCAAACATACCAAACTTTCTTCACACCTTTTTCTCAAATCTTCACACTTTTATTCTCCCACACTCTCAACTTTCTACTCCCAATCAAAACAAATCATTAAAGCTAGCTACGTCATCTTAAATTTTGGACTATAACATGGATCTTTTATTGTATGAATTTGTTATTGCCATTAACTTTGGCAAGAGCCCTTTATCCTTCATCAGTCAAATTTGATGGAAAGGTTGCGTGGCTTTTTAGTTTCATTCACATATTCTTTAGAAACATACATGAATGCTAATACTGATATTGTTAATGTAATGCAGGAAGGATGCAAATTACAGGAAAACTGTCATTGCCTGCAGTATATTTGCTTGAACGTGATAGGCAAGAGAAGAGAACACATGGAAATACTCTTGCTCCAAATTGATGGATTCCCTTCAAGTACAAAAAGATGAAGATGATGAGTGAAAGTTCATTATTGATACATCTTAAGTTTGCATTTAGAGAAACCTTATAAAAATTGATTTATTTACTTGTGCTTTTTATTTTCTAGATCACAAATTTTGGTTTCATACTTTTTTGGAGTGGAGTTGTCCCTATTTTGCTAAATTTCAATTTCAACCTAATTTATATTATTATTCTATAGTTATTATTATTAATAGCACTAGTACAAAATCTTAAAATGGTGCCTCCAAACAAAAGATGGTTTTTATAAAATCGTCGTTAAAAAAGAGACGGTGATAAATTTGTAATTATTTTTTTTTTTTAACGATTGTTGTCCTAAGAACCGTCATTATATGCATTGTTGAAGGGTATATAATGATGGTTACCTTAAGAACCGTCGTTGTATGTGTTACTGAGGGGTATATAATGACATTGCCCTAAGAACCATTATTATATGTACCCCTTTTTGACTCTTTCGCACACCCACATCCTCATCTTCACTTGCGTCTTTTCGTTTCTTTCTTCACTTGCGCACCCATCTTCTCTTTCTCCCACTGCCCATTCCTTCTCTCCACCACCACCGACACAGGTTCTTCATGTCACTGCCAGCACCAATGGTCGCCGCAACCCCAACTCCTCTGCGCACAGCCCGCCTGCGCCAGCGCCGCTTGTAAACCTCCCCTCCCCTTTAACCCTCCTCCACTCGTCAAACCCCTACGTCACGCATCTAAACAGCACCAACCCTTTACCTCCCCGTGGCAACACCTTTCGCACACTGGCAAATCTTCCGTACACTGCCAGCACCTCCACCACACACACATTGTCAAGACTAGACTGGTGCACGGTGCAGTGCCTCTCTAAACCCTACCTTAAATTTTTTAATTAGTTTTTATAATAAATATTTGCATGTATGTGTTGATTAGGGTTTGTGGAAACTTCATTTAATGAATATTTGATGGAGGAGTCCTGACATTGAAGATAAGAGTGATAGATTTGGAGTTGACAAAATTAGCATGAAGAAACTTCAAATGACCATAACTTTTAATAGAGAAGTCGGATAGAGATGCATAAAAAATAAAAGTTGATTGAAACGAGGTAAAGAATCATGTGGCCAATCCCAAAGGGGATTGAGGTCATTCCAAAAATCCACGTTTACTATTATTTTTTTATTTTTAAGTATTATTTAGATATTTTTTAGGTATTTTAAGGTTTTAGTTTTCATACTTACACTTTTCAGAAATTTCTGAAATTTTGCATGATGTTTCCTAGTATAAATTTGAGATTTACCAAACCATTATGATTATGATTATATTACATTCACAAATTGATTACTCACACATTACATTAATAATGCTATGTGTGTGTTCTAACATTAAATCTTATTATTTCAGTGTTTGTTCTAGATATAACATGTTGACTGAGAGGAGAAGTGCAAGTGGAAGGGCAAATTCAAAGAAACTTACTTGGAAGCACTTTAAGGTAACACTGTATAACACTTTAGAATGACACAAAACTTTTTCATATATTTATAGAACTTTTTGTAGACTTTCATATTTAAATTATGATATTATATAAATTATTGTTTTGAAAATTCTATATTTTATGCAGAATTAGAGTGAGTATATAATAATAAAACATTTTTTTTAAAAAAATACACTTATAACGACGGTTCCCTCTGGAATTGTCCAAAAGCATTTATAACGACGATTCCCAACTAGAACCGTCGTTATAAGTCTTTTTTTTTTTTTAATTTTCATTTATTTGAAAGAATGATAGTTTTTACATGTGTGGTTATGTGGTTTTATAATGACAATTCTAAAACCGACGTTAAAAATAGTTTATTTATAATGATACCTGCAATAACAACGGTTTCAAAACCTTCTTTATATGATTTTTTTAACTGTCGTTAAAGGATTTTTCTGTAGTAGTGTAACAACTAAAAGATGTATTCAAAATTTAGAGGAATAAACTATTAATATTTTTCTAAAGACATATTTAATATTTTTAAAAATTTACCATCCAAATATATTTTACCTTTTTTAGTAACGTTCTTAAAAGTCAACTTATTTATTGTGTATGTTAATACATTTTTTTTCTCGTAACATTAAAAGAATGTGTTTGAATTGGGAGAGAGTGAACGTGTGAGGATTTGAGAGGAAAGTATGAAGATCGTGTTTGAGTTGAAGTAAGTTAGAGTGGATGCTTGAGGAAAGTTTATTGAAATTTGTTAATGATGTAATAGTTGTGAGATTTATTTTTTTTAAAATTTCTAAAATATAAGTTTACAAATTTACCATTTTCTTTAAAAATATTTGAATAATGAAATATGAAGTATTTTGTGTAAATTTAATTTAACTAAATTTTTTTGAATTATTTTCAGTACCGTTGAATAATTATTTAAAAAAAATAGAAGTCCTTTATCATTCTTGAAAGCTAATTGTTTTTCAAAAAAAATAAATTTGCGATGATGTGATGAATGTGATTGAAATATTAATTTTTAATTAAAAAGTTAAAATTACAAATTTATTTTTTATATTTTAAAAATTAATTAATTAATATATTTATTTTTTATAATTAATATTATTTTATTATTATATAAATTATTTTATATAAATAATTATATTTATTTTTATTATATTGTAATTTTTTTATTATCAAATAATATTATTAAATATTTGATACAAATAAATAAAAAAATTTAATTATTAATAATATAATTATTTATTAAAATTTAGTTCATTTATATTTATTATCATTATTTTAAAAATTTATTGTAATTAATATTATTATTTATAATTTTTTAATGATTTTATAACTTAATTTTAAATATTATTATTATTTTAATATTTTAATATTTATATTGTTAATATTAATAATATTTTTATTATTGTAAATATATTTATATTATTATTATATTATCTTATAGTTAATTGTATCATAAAATTTATATATATGTTAACATAATGATTATATATATATATATTATATATTAACATAATCGATTATATTATAGACTTTATATAGATTGATTATATAATTAATTATTTTTATTAATATATAATATTTTTTTATTTTATTATAAATATATAATATTTTTTTATTTTATTATAAATATATAATATTTTATTTTATTATAAATATGTAATATTTTATTTTTATTATAAATGTATTAAATATTTTGGTAGTGTGTACAGTTTATTTTGATATAAAATTAAAAAATATATTTAATTTTTTTTTGATAATTTTAATTATTTTTTATTATATATAATTGTTAATTAAATATTATAAAATGTAAGACATGAAACACAAATCTATATATTATATAACTATAAATTATATAAATTGATAATAAAGATTTATGTGCACAAGTATGTTCGAGTTTCTTTTTAATAAAAAAATATTTTTTATGATTGGTTTAAAAGGATTTGATCTTTACTTTTATAATCATACTAAAAATTTATATAATAAATTTAAATTTTTAAAAAATTAATTAATTTTTCTTTTTTAAAATCATATTAAAATTACCAAAAATTCAATTAATATTTTTTGAATTACATTTTACAAACGTATCCTACAAGTATTTCTGTCCATTTAAAAAGAGTATCCAATCTTCATAGGTAAAAATATAAAGGTATTTTATCAATCAATTCCATGGTTGTCTTAGTCTTTCTTTGTAAATCAGAAAATTGCTGAAGAGACGTGTACCCAGCATATGGTTGTCTTAGTCTTTCTTTGTAAATCAGAAAATTGCTGAAGATTCTAACCTTACGTGTACATTTGCCAGCTTATCTCAGTAAATCATTATATCCAAATCGAAGATATTCTTGTATTTCATTAAAAGTATTTATATCCGTCTTCGTAAATATGAGAGTAAGATAAATTTATATTATGATGTTAAAAATTTGACGTCTTCCTATTTTGCTTTTCAAGTAGAGGACATGATTCATCAATTAATAAAAAAAACAATAATTTTTACATTCAATTCATAACAGATAAAATTCAATTTCAATGATCTTTTAATTTTTATAATTGCAAAAATCCATCAATGAAATTTAATATTATTTTTTAATTATTAATAAAATGGTATAAATAAATTATAGTTTTGATCCTACTATAAATAATATCAGTGAAAAACAAATAATCATAATAATGTATAATGAAAGACCAATTTTACATTCATCACTAACCTATGTTTTTTTAGTGAGTAACAAGGAGGAACATATCAAATTTTATTCTAATACTAATAAAAGAAAATTTCATGAAATTGATTACTATTTATTAGAAGGTAGGATTTTAAATAATCATGTAAATAAAATTTTGGACCTTTCGATACGTTCATGGTTTCATAAAGATATATTACAAAAAAAATAGTTTTAAAAATTAATTTATTAATCTCTAAAACAATAAAATTAATTAATAATAGATAACTAAATTCTTAATAACTAATATTAAATATTATTTTAATTTTTAAAAAAAAAATATTTTTTAATAATAAAAATTATTTTAAATATTAGTAACTTTTTAATTTATAAAATAATGTATAACTTAGTCATGATTTGATCGGATAATTTGTGATTGTGATCGGTGTAATGTGTGCTGGTGTAATGTGATTGTGATAGGTTAAAGAGTAGTGTAATGTGTGCTAGTGTAATGTGTGCCGGTGTAATGTGTGATTGTGATAGGTTAAAGAGTAGTGCTATGTGATTGGTGTAATTTGTGATTGTGATTGGTTATAAGGTAGCATGCATTAGTAGTTTTGAAGTTTACATTTGGCTATGACTTTTGAGAACCAAATGCAGAACACACTTTTTCTTGGCACCAATGTAACAATGAATGCAACTAGCTATTAAATACACACGACGAGGTGATGTAACAGTCAATACAAGGAGCTATAAATACACACAACGAGGTGATGTAGCAATCATACAACTCTTCGCGTTGCACAGATGGCAAGCGGTGATAATGGTCGTAGACGTGTTTCCGGCGATGAGACGAAGAATGAGGTGACTTCTAACGTTTATTTCATTACTTGTAATTAATACAGTCATGTAAACCTCTGCTGCTGCTTCAAGGATCCTATATGCTTTGGAACATCGTCATATGTGTTCAAAGTGAAAATGGGGAGATGAGTTTGAACCCTCTTTGAGGAGAGGGTGGGCGTGGAGTGTTAGGGGGAAGAGGAGTAAGGTGGTGGAGAACTAGATCATCCCCGAGAATTTTTTATTTTTGACAATTCAAAGTTTCTTCTGTGTAGAAATAAAAAATACTATTTTTAAAAAAAAGTTGCAATATGTTTGTTGGCTTAATTTATAGAGTGACGAGTTGTTTTTGCAATGAAGATAGGAAAAAGTGAAAGGTGCAGCCGCAAGAAGTGGACAGTGAAGAAGATATTGGCATGGGTGTGGAGCTGGAAGAACAAGAAGGATCAAGTAACTCAAGCTTCAACATAGCGCATAATTATAAGATGGAGTCGAATAATATGTTGTGATTTGATACTGCTTTGAATTTGGATTATATTATGTTATGTACACCGTAATCTCAGTATTTGGGTTATGAAATTTAGATCTGGAAAATTCAATGATGACCTAATACATGTCTTTTATGGATTGGAAAATTAGCAAATTTTCTATTAAGGCATTTTGTTCAAGAAAAAGTAGATAATGTTTGCAATAATTTTAGCATGATTGAAATATGTTTGACCTTGGGGTAGTTTTAGTTAAAATTAGTTAGTTGTGAATCAGTTACACGCTGAGGGCTCTTTCTTCCTCCACCCATACATTGTATATCCCATACAAAATATGAAAATATTTTTTTATTTTTTAATAAAAAATAAATTAACTTTTAAAATCACACACCTTTTTCACTTCTTTCTTTTTCCATCTATTTTCATTTTATCTCACCCTTTATCCAAGGACCTTCCCTCTTTTCTTTTACTTGTTTGTCACGGTTACTCATTTCAATATCTTTGATTTTTTTTTATTTTTTAAAAACATTCCAAATTCCCGAAGATATTTTTAGATTTGGGTCTCTATTTTTATATTTATAAAATTCAGAAATAATTTTAAAAATATAATATATATGTATTTTTTGAATTATATAATCCGAAAATTAATCTTAAATCTAAAAATAGCTTATAAATTATGTAATCCAAAATATATTTAAAAAAAAATATACTTCATATTACATAATTCGAAAGTCTTTTTTGGATTTAAAAGTAACTTATATTTTGGATTACATAATTCAAAAACTAATCTCATATCCAGAAAAAACTTTCAAATTATGTAATTCAGAAACTAATCACAAATATAAAAAAGACTTACAGATTATGTAATACAAAATCTAAATTACACTTTAACTTTTTTTTACAAAAGAACATTTTTAGAATAAAAAACTTATGTAAGTGACACAAAAATGTATGGAGGTGCACAAAGAAGCAGCCCACATTGAGTAGTATAGAAAATTCTTCATATAAATAAGACAAATTCTTCCTACACCCAATCCTTTTGACCCTGCACCCTACATAGTTCTAAATTTCCAAAAATGTTCTTAATTCCAATTAAAAATAATACATACTGAACAAATAGATCTGAAGAGATTATTATGTTTCAGAAATAAAAATTCAGAATAGAATTCAAAAATTAAAATGCCATTTTGAAAAAAAAAAATCTGCAATATAAAAAATTTGTTCCAAAAAAAAAACTCAAAAACATATTCTAGAAAAAAAATCCTCAATGTATTTTTATATGTATCCCATTTTATTTAAAGATAGTTTTTTTATATTGAAATTGGGTACAGTAATATGGTGTAAGAAGTAATTGCCTACAAATAAACATAATGAAAGCCCAATCAAAGCATGCATTTCTTGGGTTTTCTTTACACTGTAGGTATATGATGTTACCTCTTATGTGGAAGAACATCCAGGTGGTGATGCCATTCTAGCACATGCTGGAGATGATTCAACTGAAGGATTTTTTGGGTATGCATTAATTCCTTTTCATGCATTACTTATCTGTAATGAAGATATTTCTCTTAATTTATCTATATTTATTATTTGTTTTCTTACTTCACATTTCTTTTTTCTCAAATCTGCCTATAAAACATTTCTTCCTTCCCTCTTGGTATGAACATGCAGAGTTAGATTCATATTAACTCATTATGTATGGCATGAACTGACTGTCATAAAAGCTTAAGCCAATACTTAGGTGTAAGCGCATGAATTGTTGAAGATCTGATAATGTGTATTTCAATATTGACTACAATATAGCATTTCGTGCTTAATTCATCACCTTGTCCTGTTATACCAATAATCTTCGTAGACTCTGATGAAGGTTTTCTGGTCAATACCAGAGATAGTGTTAATAAATTAATAACCTATGTTACGTGAGTATGATTACAGCTACAAACATAACATCATATTCCTTCATATTATGTATCAAATTCAACATCAACCCATTCCTCATCCATCGAAATAAGTAATTCACATGATTTTATCTTTAACATGCTCTACCAGCTGTTAATCATAAAAGGCTTCTGACATTTTGTGATCAGTTTGCTAATACCAGTTGTATTCCCTATCAAAAAATTTAGCTTATTTTTCTTAATACAGATGCAATGTGACTTGATCATATTTCAGTTTTTGAACTAGGCAATAGTGAGAATTGAGAATCTGCGTTTGTAACAAATCTCAATCCTCTGCTTGATCATGTCTGTATTTGTAATTGCTTTTCCAAATTTGTTTTAGTGATAAAGTACAAAAATCTCTCTTCATCTTCTTCTTCTCAACCTTATCTGTCACTTTTCTTACATTTGCTTTGCAGACCACAACATGCAACTCGAGTCTTTGACATGATTGAAGACTTCTACATTGGAGATTTGGAGCAATAGCTTAGTCAGTAGTTCCAGAATTTTAATGTTCAACAGATGTATGATTTGGGAATTTCAACATTTTAGTCCTTGTTATCTCCCCAAATTTTCTTTCCTTGTCTGATCATTTTATCTTCATTAGACAGTCATTCAGGTGTTGCGGTCGGAATGCATGATTTTGATATAATTGAGCATGAAATGAGGCTTCTCCTTCCTCTTGCAATTTCCTTTTCCCTGATTTACTTTATCCATAGTTTATTGATAAAGACAAAATTCATATTATACAAAAATATTAAGCTAAATTAAAAATTTGTTGCCTTTATTATCCATGATTTTGGTTTTCTTATTTTCTTATTTTATTATTTGCAATTTTATTTTTCAGATTTTAGAAAATCTGCATTTATGGTTTAGTCTTTAATTTCAGGAGCCAAAATATTATTTGATATACAAAAATGTGATAGTGCCTAAAATAAAATCAATACATACTTGAATTTTAAGAATGTCTAACCAATGATTTGGATCTCCCCAACTATTAAAACAAAGGAAAAGTTATGTACTGTGTGTGATGGGGAAATGGAATTAAAAATTTGAATGTGAATGTCAAATTCTATCTGTTTAGCAATTCTCAGTTGTTCATAAATTGCCTTATATGGGATTGAATATGTTGTAAAAGGTACTTTTTTATGGAACAAGGGTTTTGCCTAAAATAATATGGATCTATCAAATATGAATCACTACAATAATATTGATTGATATACCAACCCACATGCTTCAAAAGTACAAGCCATTGTGCCTCAAAATTTGGTGCAGAGACACATGACAAAATAGAGAGAAACTTTGTATGCTGATTGACACCATTTTTTGATTATTCATATGCAATCGGAATAAAAATTTGGACAAAGAAGTGAGGAATGAGCCTTTTGTAGGTAACTCTTTCTTTCCATACAAATGTTTTCCTCTCAAGTATGTGAAAACTGGTGCCCCGTCTTGCCTTTCTGGTAATCTATCTATGTGAAGAATATGCAATAAAAAATAATAATTTGGTTGACAAAAAGGATTGCATGGTTCCAACTTCCCTTTCCTAATTGCTCCATTAAACTATTAACACTATACTATTATGAACACATTTTATTATCATTTCAAATTTATTGAAATTCACAAGTTTCACTTCTCATTTAATTAGTTTCATTTATGAGTTAATAGTTTTTAATAAAATTTAAAGAATAGTATGTTAGAGAGTATGTTATAAATAATTTTCTCCTTACTATTTGCATATTATAGAGTATAGTAACATTTGGAATGGAGAAGTCAGAATAATAATTATAACTTTTTGTGTCAACTAGTAAAGTCAAAGTAAAAAGTAGATATAAAACATTGCATAATTTACCTTGTTAATTTTTTCATCTTTCAAATAATATATAATGTTAGACCAATTGATAGATTAGGTAAAATGAGAGCGAATTGCATGTACATGGTATAGAAAGTTATCTACCAGCATTGCAATGAATACATGCAAAGATAAATATGTTAATAAAATCTTACCTTCTTAACTATTATTCACATTCCTTGACATCATATTAATTTAATATTTACTTATTATAATTCTTTTTACAATAAGTTAATGCATCCCTTTATTTCACAATGCCATGTGGAAATAAGTAAGATGTTTAGGATAATATCATTAATACATCAATGAGTAAAGCAAGTTTGGTGAAACATTTTTTTTTGCTTTTGTTTGAGAACTTGAGAAAGGGCAGTGCCTCTGTGGACAATATGTTGCAAAATAGAACTTCTATCTTTCTCAAGTTCCAATTGAGAAAAACATAAGAAGAGTACATGTAACTAGGAGTCACACCATTGTTAACCAGAGAAAAGACAAATCTTAAAGCTTAAGTTCATCTGAAAAAAGAGTTACTTTCATTTTTTTTTCTCCCTTCATTAACATTGTCCACTCTTCATGAATCATGACATGAGGACATATAATATGTTGTTGTTGTGTTGTTAGAACATAATGCAAGTGGTTATAAACTATGCAAGGGCATGCTATTTTTGTACTAAAATATAATGAGACAAATCACAAGAGTATCCCATCACTTTAAATCTATGAAAAAGTATACATCATCTTGTTTCAGTAACGTTGAATAATTATTTTAAAAAAACACAAGTCCTTTATATCATTCTTGAAACCTAATTGTTTTTCAAAAAGAATAAATTTGCAATGATGTGACGAGTGTGATTGAAATATTAATTTTTAATTAAAAAAGTTAAAATTACAAATTTATTTTTATATTTTAGAAAATTAATTAATTAATATATTTATTTTTTATAATTAATATTATTTATTATTCTATAAATTATTTATATAAATAATTATATTTATTTTTATTATATTGTAATTTTTTTATTATCACATAATATTATTAAATATTTGATACAAATAAAATACAAAAATTTAATTATTAATAATACTATTATTTATTAAAATTTAGTTCATTTACATTTATTATCATTATTTTAAAAATTTATTGTAATTAATATTATTATTTTATTTTATAACTTAATTTTAAATATTATTATTATTTTAATATTTATATTATTAATATTTTTTATTATTGCAAATATATTATATAAATATATTTATATCATTATTATATTATATTATTAGAATTAATTGTATCATAAAATTTATATATATGTTAACATGATTATATGATTATATATATATATATATGTATATATTAACATAATCGATTATATTATAGAATTTATATACATTGATTATATAATTAATTACTTTTATTAATATATATAATATTTTTTTTATTTTATTATAAATATATAATATTTTTATGTTATTATAAATATATAATATTTTTATGTTATTATAAATATATAATTTTATTATTTTATTATAAATATAAAATATTTTATTATTTTATTATAAATATATAATATTTTTTTCTTATTATAAATATATAATATATTTTATTATTTTATTATAAATATATAATATTTTTATTTTATTATAAATATATAATATGTATTATCAATATGTAATATTTTTATTTTATTATAAATATATAATATTTTTATTTTTATTATAAATATATTAAATATTTTGGTAGTGTATATAGTTTGATATAAAATTAAAAAATATATTTTGTACTTGACTAAGGGGACCACCAGATAGTATTTGCAATTCGACACAGACATATCATTTGATGAGTTATATAAAGTGATATGAGTGTCCCATCCTCATAACCAAGTAAAGATATATAGTGATATGAGTGTCCCATCCTCGTAACCAAGTAAAGATATAAAGGTATTTTATTACGTGGTTGTGTTTCTTTGTAAATCAGAAAATTGGTGAAGAGTGTAACCTTACGTATACATTTACCAGCATTTCTCAGTAAATCATTATATCCAAATCGAAGATATTCCTGTATTTCCCTCTTCGTAAATAGTAAATATGAGAGTAAGATAAATATATATTATGATGTTAAAAATTTGACGTCTTTCTATTATGCTTTTCAAGTAGAGGTGATGATTCATCAATTAATAAAAAAAACAATAATTTTTACATTCAATTCATAACAGATAAAATTCAATTTCAATGATCTTTAAATTTTTATAATTGCAAAAATCCATCAATGGAATTTAATATTATTTTTTAATTATTAATAAAATGGTATAAATAAATTATAATTTTGATCCTACTATAAATAATATCAGTGAAAAACAAATAGCCATAATAATGTATAATGAAATACCAATTTTACATTCATCACTAACCTATGTTCTTTTAGAGAGTAAAAAGGAGGAACATATCCAATTTTATTTTAATACTAATAAAAGATAATTTTATGAAATTGATTACTATTTATTAGAAGGTAGGATTTTAAATAATCATGTAAATAAAATTTTGGACCTTTCGATACATCCATGGTTTCACAAAGATATATTACAAAAAAAATTAGTTCTAAAAATTAATTTATTAATTTCTAAAATAATAAAATTAATTAATAATAGATAACTAAATTTTTAATAACTAATATTAAATATTAGTTTAAAAATTATTTTTAATAATAAAAATTATTTTTAATAATAAAAATTATTTTAAATATTAATAATTTTTAAATTTAAAAAATAATATATAATTGTCATGGACGTATTTAGTTATAAATTCTTCATACAAATAAACATAAAGAAAGCCCAATCAAAACATACGTTTGATGACAGCTAGTAGTAACTCATACCCCAAAATTAAAGATGAATAGGAAAAAGTGTTCATATAAACATTAATGTCAGTTGCAATGAGTTGAACTAAACTCGTTTTCACATATTAAGGCTTATTTGTGCAATGGTGTCAAAATTTTAAAAGGTTCATTCATTTCAATTAGATTTTATAATAATGACCAATGCTCAAACAGATATTTGATAGATGGTTCACGTCACACTGTTGACCAGATAGTGGCTTAATCACTTCAGAAAGTCTTCCTTAACTTCTGATACAGGTCGTGGTCATGTTTGAAGTTCTAAAGTGTGTGTTCATTGTGATCCTTGTCACACTATTGAAACTTGCTATAAGAAACATGAATATTCTCCCCATATGTAGAATTCTCATTTTGCTTGTAATGTTCAATCACTACAGATATTGATGAAGGTGATGATACTACTTCTATACTTTTTCAAGCAAGAGTTTCTTCTACTCCAACTATGACTCTAACTTTATAGCAACATTAGGCCATAATAGCTCTTTTGCAACAATCAAATATGGTTTGCAACATTCAAATTTGAATGGTACCATGATTAACTACATTTCCACTTCTTTTGTGAACAAACCACCAAGTATTGTTTGCACCTCGTCCAATTTATTTTCCAAAGATACTTGAATCATTGGCACAAGAGTTTCTATTCATGTTTGTAACAATTTGTACTTGTTATTCTCTAAATCTGAAAAAAAACTTCTAAATTATATAATCTATAAACTAGTGAGGAGTGCGCGTGAAAAAAGACTTTGAAATATCAACTACATTTTAACTCTTTTTATAAAACATTTTTTATAAAAGGACATTTTTGAAATTCAAAAACTTATAGAATAACACAAGAAATTATCGAAGCGCAGAAGAAGTGACCCACGTTGAGTAGTATAGAAAATTCTTCATACAAATAAACATAAAGAAAGCCCAATCAAAGCATACATTTGATGGCAGCTAGTAGTAACTCATACCCCAAAATTAAAGATGAATAGGAAAAAGTGTTCATATAAACATTAATGTCAGTTGCAATGAGTTGAACTAAACTCGTTTTCACATATTAAGGCTTATTTGTGCAATGGTGTCAAAATTTTAAAAGGTTCATTCATTTCAATTAGATTTTATAATAATGACCAATGGTCAAACAGATATTTGATAGATGGTTCACGTCACACTGTTGACCAGATAGTGGCTTAATCACTTCAGAAAGTTATCCAGTCAAGATGAATGATCAGGAGCTTTGTAAGTCTCATGAACTGCTGAAAAATCAAGGTCTCCCAACCCCAAGCTTCTGGCCTTCTTGAAAGCCTACAAAAACAGGGTTTTTTAGTACCTTATGAAACTTCCATAATAATCTTTAAACATGAAAGCATAATATAGAAAAAATAAAAGGGTTCCATCATTTTTCGGTAAAGAAACAAATGAAATCAATTCAGTAATTTGAGCACCACTCGTGATATTCACTGAACTTGCATTGTAGGTCCTTTCAATTTAAACATGTAGTTACTTATGGCCCCAAGATCCTGCACACAAAAATTCCCCCATTATTGTTTAAAATGGCACTAAAAAAGGTAGCAATAAGAGTCTCAGTAGTGGAAATCAATTACCAGCACATCGAGAAGAGTTGCAGGGTTCAAACCACTTCTTTCAGCTAGTGAGTCCCTCAGAGAAAGCATTCATCATACTGCAACGGGGAATAACTAATTTACAGAACAAGACAGAAAATATGGACATGCAATACATTTAGCTTGCAGGCAAAGAAGGAATACTAAACTCTCCCAAAATTTCTAAACAGTCCCCCATAGTTGCTAGACGATACCCCATAATTGCTAAACAAAACCCCAAAACTGATAAACACTTTCCACAATTGATAGACAATTGTTTCTTCTTGCACCTCCATAGTTTCTCTTGACACCCTATAGGTTAGGTGTAAAGACCATTTTGTCCTTGAAAAATGCATTTTGGATTGTAAAATCCATAAGGCATTTCCAAATCTTGAAATACCTTATAGATTCTACAATCTATTAGTATTTTTTTTTTTATTTACACACTTAGATTGTAGAATCATGAAGGTATTTCTAGATCCAGAAATACCTTCTAGATTCTATAATCTAGACTATTTTTTTCTTAAAAAATACATTTCGTATTATAGAATCTAGAAGATAGTTTTACATCTAAAAATATCTTTCAGATTTTATAATCCATAATATATTTATTTAAAAAAACACATTTTGAATTATAGAATCTGGAAGGTATTTCCAGATCTAGAAACACCTTCTTGAATTCTATAATCTAGATTTTTTCTGAATCATCCATTCTGAAATGATAAACATCAATAGAATAAAGGGTATTTTTTTTATTTTAAAAAGTATAGTAGTTTCAGAAGAAGAAGCTATGTAGGTGCATGAAGAAATATCCTTGATAGAATCTTCCCAAAGTTGGTAGACGCTCCCCCACAATGGCTAGACAGTTCACCGAAGTTGTTGCACAGTACCCCATAATTGCTAGACAATACTCTAGAATTGATATACAATTCCCAAAATTGATAAACATTTCCAAAAGTTGCTAGACAACATTTGGCAAATTGAAGAGGGTCTCCCTACCTTGCTTTCTAAGTAGAGGACGCGATTCATCAATTAATAAAAAGAACAATTATTTTTACATTCAATTCATAACCGATAAAATTCAATTTCAATGGTCTTTTAATTTTTATAATTGCAAAAATCCATCAATGGACTTTAATATTATTTTTTAATTATTAATAAAATGGTATAAATAAATTATAATTGATCCTTCTATAAATAATATCAGTGAAAAAAGAAAAAATTAGTCATAATAATGTATAATTAAAGACCAATTTTACATTCATCACTACTTTTCATTATCCTATATTTTTCTAGTGAGTAAGAAGGAAGAACATATCCAATTTTATTTCAATATTAATAAAAGATAATTTTATGAAATTGATTATTATTTATTAGTAGGTAGAATTTTAAATAATCATTTAAATAAAATTTCGGACTTTTAATACATTCATAACCTTGTTTCGTATAAGATATATTACAAGAAAAAATAATTTTAAAAACTATTTTATTATTCTATAAAATAATAAATTAATCATTAATTTAATTAAAAATTAAAAATAATCCAGACCTATTTTAGAAGAAAAATAACTTAATGTACCTTGCTTTCTGAAAGAAACTTCTAGCAATAACTTCTCGGAAATATAATATTTCATTCCCAAATCGATAGAGGAAAAAAAAAAAGGCATTTAATGATTTGTACAGTAATTTTTAAAAAAAATTAAAATAACTTCCATTGCTTAGATTGCTTTAGTGGATGTGTGAACAACATTCAAAAGAGGAAAGAAAAAGACATTGAAGTCATCTCTGACGCGACTCCAAACATATCTTCAGAAGTTTTTTCTCTCTCTTTTAGAGCTAACCAGGTCATCTTAAATTTGGTCTATAACATATTAAGATGGATCTTTGGATCTTTTGTTGTATGAATTTGTTATTGCCATTAACGGTGGCAAGAGCCCTCTATCCTTCATTAGTCAAATTTGACGGAAAGGTTGCGTGGTTTTAGTTGTTCCATTTAGATAAACCTTATAAAAAATTATTTATTTACTTGTACGGTTTACTTTCTAGATCACAAATTTTGGTTCCATACTTTTTGGAGTCGAGTTGTCCCTATTTTACTAAATTTTGATTTCAACCTGCATTTATATTAATTCTATTGTTATTATTATTATTGGAAACATTGTACCTATATATATATTTTATCATTTATATATAATTATATTTCGTATTAAAAATTAATTAAAAGATGTTAATTAAATATGAAAAGAGATAAAAATTATAATTTAAAAAAAAATAAAAATATGAAGAAAAAGACTTGCTTCACATCATAAACAACATTCTCATATCTAATAGACATCTCTAAGATTCATTGCTTACTTTCACTAAAATAACTTTTTTCTCTTTATTTTAGTTTTATATTTTACATACAATCCTGTTTTATTAATTTGAGATTAAAATGCATGAGATTATAGTATATGTCATATGTTAGGCTATCATGATAGTCTCATAAATTAAATGAGAACTTTAAATTTTATTTGATTAACTCACAGTAATAAATTGATAATGATTAGAAATCTCATATCGACTAAAAATTAAATTTTTATTTTTAAATATATAAATAAATAAAAATTTTATTTTATAAATAAATTTTATAAGATTAAATTAATTTTAGATACACTTATTAATGTGAAATCAAAGTCATTTAAAAATAAAGTGGTTATTGTATTAGTAAAATTTAAATATATTCTTTATAAAACTAATTTGGATTAACATAACTTATACTTTTATTTAATCTTTATATATTATTTTATTATTTTTCAATCCTTCCCATCAAACAGATAGGATTTATTAAAGTTATATATTGTAGTCAGAAACTAAACTAATTTTTGAAGCATACAAAAATGTTTTAAAATATAAAGATTAAGAATATTATATTTTATATAATTATTGGAACAAGTGATTACATCTTAATTATTATTTTTCATTTTTAGTGCTCAACCTTCTTAATGTTCCTTTGGTGTCACCTTGCATTGCATGCCCCTTAGGAAGAATGATTTATTTAGAGAGTTTACAGAGTGATTGATTTCACTTCACTTGTGATGCCACATCAAGGTATAGTTTGGAAAATTAGTGTTGCTCACTTGTTTTTTTTAATAAAATAATAAATGCCCACTCATGCACATATCTTTAACTAGGTCATAGCATACCTTGGGGTACATATGGGTGATATATGCAACCACTTTGATCATCAATAACAGTATGACTCTCTGGAAAAACATGATCTTTGGTTGTTTGTCATTAAAATTGCTTTTGCTTCTAAAATCAAACTCTAAAAATTGTAGCTTTTTGTGTGGGGCTTAAGATTTTATACCAAGGTGTTGGTTTCTTCATCAACCTTCCCCTACCTTCAATGGCTATTCTTGTTCATAATTTGTGTTGTGGTTGTAGGGTTAGATGGAAAAGAAAAATATATTCTGAGAAACTTGTTCTAATATACAACTCTATTTCTTTATTTAAAATTTCATAAAAATGATAAAAATATCTTTTTTATATCTTCCATTAGAGATTATATAATGGAGATGGTTTTCAATATATCGATGAAAAAAAAGATAAAACTTTGAAGTAATGTGAGTGTATAACTCTGATGCAAAAGATGGCCTTGCACAGATATTTTCGGTAAAATACAATATGAGCCCATCACAGTTACTCCAAATATAATAAGAATCCCAACACAGTGGTATCCTAATAATATTCTCACAGATACTCAATGTTTGTAATAGCAAGTGCTTGCCTATGTTATTATGCAAATGTCGTTTTCACAAATAAATTTGTAATGATATCAATCAACATATATTCTCTCTGGGAGGACAGATCGGGACACTGCTATGTTGGTGGGCCATGGTTTGGAATGTTGTTTCTATAAGATGATACACTTTTATTTTATCTGTCCACACAGTCTGCTATTTCTTTTTTAAATTTTTTGATAAAAAATGAAAAGGTATTTATTAGCGGGAAAATAGGGGAAGTACAAGTTAGATGAGGACAGGATAACCTTCAAACAAGAAACTTCCTAGAACTTAGGCCTTGGTCTAATTCAACTCTCAACTCAACCCCCTGCAATGCATTTCCAAACCGTCTCATTACTTCCCTGCCTAACAACTACACATGGAAGAGAGCACGAAAAACAGCTAAACGTACAGTGAACCTGCCCTATAAACTGCATATCCGAGATAGTAACCCCTTTAAACAGCTATAAGCAGCTAAAAGTAATTTAAGGTATTCAATATTGTTAGACTCAAACTGGTGCAATTCACAATATGCCATTGTTATGTAATTTCTAAGACCACCTCTATCTAGTTTCTTACACATCTATATCTAAAACAAAACCAGGTAGCAAAAACAGAAATTTTTGTCACGTGTCACACACATATTTTTTCACAAAAAAAAATATAAAAATTGATTTTACTTAAAACAGAAATGTGGACACGTGCCGTGCAATTAGGCTTTTAGAGGAAAGTTGGACACGTGTCGTCCTCTCATGCATTCAAGCTGATCTAGAGTGAAACGGCCCACAGAGTCCCAATATATTCATCTTCTTCTTCCTCAAAAAATTAGGGTTTCCTGGGTTTGCTCTGACTGCGCTATCTTCTTTCTTTTGCACTTTTTTTCTTTTTGCTTATGGTTGTTGCTATCTTCTTTTTACTCTTCTTCTTTTCATTTTATTCTCTTTGTTTTTTTAAAGTTGTATGGGATTTATACTGGGTTTGATTTATGTGTTTCATCTTTCGTTTTCGTTTCTTCGTTTTCTTTTCTCTGTGTCTAGGTTTCATACCAAAAGGTTTCGTTTTTCCTTTAGGTTTTCTTTTGTTGTTTTTATTAAGAGAATAATAATTATCAAATTATACACAATTATTGTACAATATTGTGCTATATTATACGCAATTATATGCAATTAATTTAATAATGATAGAATCTCATGATTAGTGGATCCCTACCTAATTAGCTTGTAATTTGGAAGAGAGAAGGTCTTTATACACTTCTATATATTTGCTATACATTGAGTGATGTAAATACACACAAGAGAATAAAAAACATTTCTTTCTCCTTACCATCTTCTTACATACAATTTTCTTATATGGTATCAGAGCACCGATCTTGGTGCTCTGACAGCCTCTCCATTTTTATCCGCTAAATAAGAAATCATGTCTTGCAAAGAAGGCACCAATAACGAGTCCGATAGAAACCTCGTACAAGGCTTCACTGCTGAGCAAATTCAACCATTGGCAAAGGCTATTTACTCGTTCAATAATAATGGTAAAAGTGACACGTTTGTTAGCTCTGCAGGTTTGCTTGTCCATAACTCGTCTATTAATTCTACTTCTACAAAACCATGGATTTTGGATAGCGGAGCAACCGATCACATTGCATCTGATTCACAATTTTTCACACACAATTCATCATCATTTATTCCAAATGTTAATCTGCCTACAGGCTCAACTGCGCCCATCTCATCTACGGGCACAATTAAATTCAATGACAATATCACTCTCAAAGATGTGCTTTGCGTTTCTTCTTTTAATTTAAATCTCATGTCCGTTAGTAAGATAACCAGTTCACTAAATTGTTGTGTCGTTTTTATGTGTTTTGCAGAACTTGGCTACGGGGAGGATGATTGGCTCGGGTAAACAACACGCAGGCTTATACTACATGTCCCCTCTTCCAAACCAAGCCCACGCATCTCAAATTTCGACCGACCCTGATTTATGGCACAAGCACCTCGGACATCCCTCTCCGACGTATCTACAACTTGCATCTTCCTTACTACCTATCAGTAAAAATCTCATTCCCATTCATAATAATTGTAGTATTTGTCCCAAAGCTAAACAGACAAGGCTACCATTTCCTTTAAGTACAATAAAATCTCATTCTATATTTAATCTATTGCATTGTGACATTTGGGGTCCTCATAAAACCCCAACTCATTTTGGAAAACGTTTTTTTCTCACTATAGTCGATGACTATACTAGATGTACTTGGTTATTTCTTATGAATCACAAGTCTGAAACCCAACATCTCTTAGAATCATTCATTACTTTTGCACAAAATCAATTTCAGGCATCTATTAAAACCATCCGCGTTGACAACGGATTGGAATTTATTTCTATGCATAATTTTTTTCTCAAAAAAAGTATTGAATGTCAACGCACTTGTGTCTACACTCCTCAACAAAATGGAGTAGTAGAACGCAAACATAGACACATTTTAAACACAGCACGAGCCCTCCTATTTCAGTCTCATTTACCATTAGAATTTTGGGGGGAATGCGTTTTAACCGTCACATATATCATTAATCGCTTGCCAACACCTTTACTCAAAAATAAATCACCTTTTGAGATGCTATATAATCGTCCACCTTCACTTTCTCACTTAAAAACTTTTGGTTGTCTCTGTTATGCAACTGTTGTTTCACCTAAGCAAAAATTTGATCCGCGCGCTCGACAATGCATCTTCATTGGTTATCCTCTCAATCAAAAAACATACAAATTATTTGATATAGATACAGGCACTTTTTTTACAAGTCGGGATGTCATCTTCCATGAAAGTGTTTTCCCATTCTGCCAACAGTCCCAGACGCAATCCTCACCTCCATTACAAGGTATTTTGCCTACTATTGACATTGACTTACCCACTCCTGTCCAACATTCACTCAACCAACCTTCTTCTCCTACTCATCATAATGCACCTGAACCTCTAGTAGACCAACCTTCTTCTCCCACGCCAAGAAGTCTAGCACCCATTACCAAACCTTCTCCAACTGACCTTCCTATTCGACGATCCAGTCGCATATCAAACCTACCTTCCTGGCTACAAGACTACGTAACGGGATGCCAAGCCAATCATTCGACCACTGCCCAAGACCGGCCGAATGGAACCAGGTATCCTATGCATCATTTTCTTTCTAATTCACGATTTTCTTCTACACATAGTGCATATCTTGCTAACACTCACAGCCACCAAAGAACCTCACACTTATGCTCAAGCTATCCTTGATCCAAATTGGCAAAAAGCAATGGACGAATAGCTTTCTACCTTGCAGCTAAATCAAACATGGACCTTGACACCGTTACCCGTTGGGCAGAAACCAATCGGATGCAAATGGGTCTATAAAATAAAGTACAACTCAAATGATAGCGTCAACAGATATAAGGCGCGCCTTGTCGCAAAGGGGTACACTCAGATTGAAGGTGTCGACTATTCTGAAACTTTTTCACCAACCGCAAAATTAACAACTTTGAGGTGTCTCCTCACTATTGCAGCAGCCAGAAATTGGTTTACTCACCAGCTAGATGTGCAAAATGCCTTCTTACATGGCACATTGCATGAAATTATTTACATGGACTTGCCACCGGGGCATCATCGACAGGGGGAGAACATTGTATGTCGACTCAACAAATCCCTTTATGGTCTCAAACAGGCATCCCGAACATGGTTTTCAACATTTTCTCATGTGATTAAATCTGTAGGATTTCAACAATCCAAGACAGACTACTCTCTATTCACAAGACAGAATAACTCATCATTTACTGCCCTTTTGATTTATGTGGACGATATTCTTTTGACAGGAAATGATTTGACAGAAATTCAGCATGTTAAAGACTGTCTATTACAACAATTTCGCATTAAAGATCTTGGAGACTTAAAATATTTTCTAGGGATTGAATTTTCCCGTTCCAAAGCTGGTATTTACATGTCACAAAGAAAATATACACTTGATATTTTACAGGATACAGGACTCACAGGTGCTCGTCCAGAAAAATTTCCAATGGAGCAATACCTAAAACTCACACCAGACGATGGAGAGTTATTAAAGGATCCAGTCAAATACAGGCGACTTGTGGGACGACTGATATACCTCACAGTTACTCGGCCTGACATAGCATTTTCAGTTCGGACCCTAAGTCAATATATACAG
Organism: Phaseolus lunatus; assembly: GCA_013389735.1. NCBI lineage: Eukaryota > Viridiplantae > Streptophyta > Magnoliopsida > Fabales > Fabaceae > Phaseolus > Phaseolus lunatus. The sequence goes on from CM023866.1 coordinate 48,252,190, forward strand.
GCTCCACGGAAACCTCATTGGCTGCAATTCGAGTTATAAAGTACATCAAAGGATCACCAGGACAAGGATTGTTATTGCCATCTGAGAACAATTTGACATTGACAGCTTATTGCGACTCAGACTAGGGGGGTTGTCAGACAACTCGGAAATCAGTATCTGGCTATTGCATTTTTCTTGGTTCCTCTATTATCTCATGGAAATCAGAAAAACAGACAAACGTATCAAGATCATCTGCGGAAGCAGAGTACCGCGCGATGGCCAATACTTGTTTGGAGATAGTTTGGTTGTGATATCTGTTGCAGGATTTAAAGGTGCCATGTAACTTGCCAGCTCAACTTTTTTGTGATAATCAAGTTGCATTACATATAGCAGCAAACCCAGTATTTCATGAACGTACAAAACACATTGAGATAGACTGTCACATTGTGCGAGAAAAATTACAAGTCGGGATAATCAGTTCTTCATATGTACCGACACAGTATCAGCTCGCAGATATTTTTACAAAGGCATTGGGCAAGGAACAGTTTTTGACGCTGCGACACAAGTTGGGGGTTCATGATCTTCACCTACCAACTTGAGGGGGAGTATTAAGAGAATAATAATGATCAAATTATACACAATTATTGTACGATATTGTGCAATATTATACGCAATTATATGCAATTAATTTAATAATGATAGAATCCCATGATTAGTGAATCCCTACCTAATTAGCTTGTAATTTGGAAGAGAGAAGGTCTTCATACACTTCTATATATTTGCTATACATTGAGTGATGTAAATATACACAAGAGAATAAAAAACATTTCTTTCTCCTTACCATCTTCTTACATACCATTTTCTTATAGTTTTGGTTTTCTTTTTTGTTTGCTGCAAATGTTTTTTTCGCTTTCTTCTATTCTTTGTGTCTGAGTTTCGTATCACAAGGTTTCATTTTTCCTTTTATTTGCTATCTGTTTTTTTGTTGTCTTTGGGTTTCGTAGCACAAGCTTTCATTTTTACTTTTTATCTTCTATCTGTTTTTTTTTTTTTTTATTTCTTTTTACTTTCGTTTTCTTATGTTTTTTTTGCTCTTCTGTTCATCTCATTGTGTTCACTGTTTTTAAGTTCTTCTTCTTTTTTTTTTTTTACAAAAGTTTCTTCCTTTTCTTCTTTGCTCAGGGCTAGGTTTCGTAGCACTTTTGTGCTTATGCTCCAAGTTTGAAAAGGTTTAAAAAAGGTATCTTCTTTCTCTTCTTCTTTTTTATTGAGTTTGATTTTGGCCTTTCATCTTCCATTTTTTGCGTTTTTCTTTTGTTTTTTAGGTTTTGTTTTTTTTTGTTTTTTTACTCAGTGTTGGGTTTTGTAGCACTGTTTGCACGTTTTCTTTTTCTTTTTTCGTTTTGTTCTCATGTATTCATTTTTTTTTGTTTTTTCATTTTTTTCATCTGCGCTGCACTTATTCTGATGATTTGTTCATCTCATTCTGTATTGTGTTAATTATGTTCATTACTTTGTGCTTCCAGTATGTGCTTCCAGTTTTGAGTTTCTGATCCAATTTTGAAAAGGCTGGAAAAGATAATATGTCTCTTTATCTTCTGTTTTTTCGTTTTCATATGTTCATGTGTTCATCTATGTTATGTGTTCATATGCTCATCTCATTCTTAATTCTTAATTCTTAATTTTGTTCATTAATCTGTGTTTCCAGTTTTGCGATTTTGATCCAAGTTGAAAAGATTTGAAAACGTAATAGTGTGTGTTTGTGTTTGTTTATTTATTTATTATATTATTATCCTTATATTATTATTATTATATTATTATATTATTATTAATTATTATTATTATCTTTATTACTATATTATTATTATTATTCTTATTTTTTATTATTACCTTTAAGATATTTATTGTTTTATGTTTTCAAAATATTAAATTAATGATGCTTTCTGATTCATATTGTCGTAGATGCATTGTCCTTCCATTTTAGCAACTCTGATCCAAGTTTCACAAGGTATTTTGGCGTTTCATATTTATTTTAATTTAATATTTAATTTCATTTAATTTAACATTTAATTTATTTAATTAAATATAATTTAAATTATTTATTATTTATTTTATTTTTTTATTACCCTTCAAATATTTTTTGTTTTAATTTTTCAAAATTTACACTTCCAAAATCATTAATTATGTGTTATGATGTTGTCGATTCATATCTTATATCTAATCATTAGGATTTTCGTTCTCACAAGCTTAAATTGAGACTATTTGTCTACTGCAAATTGAACAAATAACAGTCAGCTTATATGAATGAGGTAATCTTTTTTAATTTCAAATCTGATGAACTTTGGAGCCTTTTTTTCTTTATTTATACATTCACTTCTCACAAAACCCTCAAGCTTCCGTTTTTGCAAGTCTAAATTGGAGTTCTTTGTTTGCTGCAAATTGAACAGATTACATGAATGAGGTAATTGTTTTTGAATTTCAAATTTGATAAAGTTTGTTTTTAAATTGTTCTCTTCTCACGAAACTCTCAAGTTGTTATGAACAAAGGAAATTAGGGTTTCACTTACCCTTAGATCAAGGTAATGGTTTGAAAATGTTCAAATTCAAATCTGATTTCTGATTTCATATTGATGTTCATCTGGTTTAAATGTTTCTTTTGGTTCTGTGTAGTATTTTTTTATACGAAATATTTTTTCTATTTTTTATTTATATTGATGCAATTTCAATATGAAATTTCATGAGAAGCATTTGTTTTATGCAGTGATATTTTCTCTTAGAAGCAAAGAATTTGTGCTAGATTTTTTTTACAGCAAAAATTACAGCACAAGGTAATGGTTTGGAAAATTTCAAATTCAAATTTAATTTTTTATTTCATATTGAAATTCATCCCGTATAAATGTTTCTTTTGGTTCTTTGCAGTATTTCTTTTATGCAAAGTATTTGCTTTGTTTTGTAAGCTTCTCTTTAAAGCATGATTGTAGATTACTCTTTTGTGTTTTTGTATATTGCTCTTCATCCGATTTTTCTCATGGCATTACTCTTGATCTGGTCAAATCATTTTTGTTTTATGTACATCCAAGAACTAAAAACCTATTCCTTCAGTGCAGACACTATTTGAAGATACAAATTGGTTTATGAGAAGCATTTGTTATGTGCAACCATACTGATACTTTGTGAGCAAACACTCATCTTTTATTTATTATTTTCTCACATAAGGAAGCACATATCACTATTTTCTTATTATTAAATAATTTATCAATTTGTCCTATTAATTATGTATCAATACAAACTATTTTTTGGATTATAATTTACTTTATTTTATCCTTTTTAGGTTTGGGAAATTTCAAACATGAATTTAAATTTTTAACTGACAAATTTTTAGTTTTATCATACATTTTGTAAATAGATTTTTAGTAAATTTACTGATATTTATTTTTGCATGTACATGTGTTTCTTGCTCTACTCCTCTTCCTCCAAAACATTTGTTCATTGTCTTATCATGGTGCAGATAACCATGTTTTTTTTTTGTTGAACATAATGCAAATTTCATATGAACAATCAACTCCTATTACTATAGTTGTATATCATGCATTAATATTTTTTTAAGTTATATTCATGAGGCCTTTTTTTAGTTTGGTCATCCAGAGTGGATTGATTCCCCAATATGTGTTACTTATCCAACATATTTGTTATGATTTTGTTTTTAAAAATTTGTAGTTCATGGATGCATTTGATTGGACAATGAACTTGCTTGTTGAGACATTTTTGTCCCTGGAATCAACAAAAGCCATTAGTTATTGATTGTTGCTGCAAGAAAAGTTGTTTAGTATTGATTTGGTGTCTTCCTCATAATCCAACAAGGCAAAAAGAAGGAAAAGGAGGAAGCAAGAATAAAATTTTAGGGTTTGGGATACATATGTTAGTTGAAATGTTCAAATCAAATCACCAAGTAAACAAAAAAAGTTAGATGCCAGTCAGGACATAGGCCATTGATTGTCCTCTTTTACCCTTGTAATTTATTGTGAGTTTTCTCCATTCTTAGTGTTATTATTATTTTGTCTCTTTTGTTTTGATTAATATTTTTAACCTTCATTGCCTCTTCATAATGGATTTTGTTTGACATATCTCTTTCAACCTACCTTTTGATGGATGAGTGTAAAATAAATATTCTGTCATTGTTTGGAAACTATTTTTACTGCATTGTGAATGATGGAAGTGGTGTCAAACACAAAGTAATATACTTTGAAGAATAAAAAATAAATGGCTTATGACATTCAAAATAAATATTCTGTCATTGTTTAGAAATAACAATAACAATAATATACATGTAAATGAATTTGTACAGAGGAATGAACACAAATCAAAATTCTAAATTAATACAAAAATCTTAAATTATTTTATTTCCTACTTGAATAAAAATATAAAATAAATAAAATTTAAAAATCCTAAATTATTTTATTTCCTTCTTAAATAATAATCTAAAATAAATTATATTTCTAAAAAATTTCAAAATTCTAAATAAATACAAAATCTAAATGATTTAATGTTTTACATAATTAAAAATTTGAAATAAATTAAATTCCTAAATTATTTAAAATCCTAAATAAATATAAATCCTAAATTATTTAATGTCATACTTAAATAAAAAAATCACAATAAAAAAATCCTAAATTATTTAAAATTCTAAAAATATATAAATCTTAAATTCTTAAATGTAGTACTTAATAAAAAAAATTGTAATAAATAAAATAATGAAATTTTTTAAAATTATAAATAAATACAAATCCTAAATTATTGAATGTCATACTTAAATAAAAACTTACAATAAATAAAATTTCTAAATTATTCCAAATTTTAAACAAATACAAATCCTAAATTATTAATATCTAAAATAAATAAAATTCTTAATAATTATATAATACTTAATGTCCTACTAAAATGAATATTTGAAATAAATAAAATTTCTAAAATATCCAAAATCCTAAATAAACACAAATCCTAGCTTATTTTATGTCATACATAAATAGAATTTCAAAAATTTTTAAAATCTTAAATAAATACAAAATAAGAAATGATTTTATTTCCTATTTAAATAAAAATAAAAAATCTTTATCTTTAACACAATTGAGGGAGCACAAACAGACATTTTTGTTCACGTATCACTCTCACTTTTTTTGTAAAAAAAAATAAAATAAAAAATATGCAATTTATAAAATTTTACTATGTAATCTCTATAAATCCATACAATTATTTACTTGGAAAGACAAAAGACATGACCTTACAATAAATTTCTCGACAAATATTTATTTTAATTTTTTTTATGCTTATGTTGTTTTTATGTATTGGTTATATGCTTATGTAAATAGTAGTTTTCATTTCTATATCAGATCTGTTTTTGTGAAAATTTGAGTGTGTTGGACAAATTTCTCATGACGTAAATTAAAGGAGTCAATAAGGTCGACGATGTTGAAAGTCATAAATGCAAAAAACTAATTGGCAAACATCTTTTTTACATCCAAAACTTTTGAATCACTAACAATTGATACAAGAGATATGAAATAATATCTAAATAGAATTTATTAGAGCATTATTAGAATTCCTATTGTTATGAGTTTTAATTCCTATCGTTAAAAATTATAATTATAATCAAATAAAAATTTCAATAAATAAAATTTTTAAATTATTCAAAATTATAAAACAATTTATATCTTAAATCATTTAATGCCGTACTTAAAATAAATAAATTTCTTAAATTATTTAAAATAATAATAAATACTAATTCTAAATTATTTAATATAATATATAAATGAAAATTCCAAAATCCTAAAAGAATAAAAATTCTAATTTTTTTCCAACTTAAAAAATAATCTAAAAGAAATAAAATTTCTAAAATTTTTAAAATCCTAAATAAGTACAAAATGTAAATTATTTAATGTTCTACTTAAATAAAAATCCAAAATAAATTAAATTCTAAAATTATTCAAATTCCTAAATGTAGTAGTTAAATAAAAATTTGCAATAAATAAAATACTTAAATTATTTAAAATTATAAATACAAGTCCTAAATTATTGAATGTCATACTTAAAATAAAAATTTATAAAAAAAAAACATCTCTAAATTATTTAAATTTATAAAGAAATACAAATCCTAAATTATTGAATGTCATGCTTAAATAAAAATTTACAAGAAATAAAATTTCTAAATTATTCAAAATTATATTTTTATACAAAATAGTGTAAGAAAACGCGTCAAATAAATCAACAAAACTTGAAGCAGAATAGAAGAATTTTTGTAGGTTAAATGATTCCAAAGAAAGCGATAAATTTGTTTTTGAAGTAGAGGTTAACATATTAAATAATGAAATTCGACTTATTCGTCTTTTAGGATGAATATTTTTTTATATAACTGTTTATTGTTACTTATTTTTCTCAAAATTTGTGTAAATTTTTTAATACTTAAATAATTTATTTTTTTACTTATATTATTTATCTTAATGTATTGTTTATATTTATTTTAGTATGTTTAGTTTTGTTTATTTATTCGTACATGCTAATGTTTATTTCTTATATATTAATATTTGATTTATAATTATTTTTTATTTACATTTACATTTATATATATATATTATTATTATTATATAAATTATATTTTATACAAAATAGTAAAGAAAACACACTAAATAAATCAAGCAAAACTTAGAAGCGTGATAGAAAAAATTTAAGTATGTGAAATGATTTTAAAAAAGACAATAAGATTATTTTTTAAATAGAAGTTAACTTACAAAATAATAAAATTTGAGTTATTCATCTTTTAGGATGAATAATTTTTTTACATAATTATTTATTATTACTTACTTTCTTAAAAATTTGTATCAGTTTGTGGATACTTGAACAATTTATTTATTTACATGTATTATTTATATTAATTTTAGAATGTTTATTTTTTTATTTATTCGTGTATACTGATTTTTATTTTTTATATATTAATATTTACTTTATAATTTATTTATTTATTAATAAATTAATAATATTTTATAAATAATTTATCTTATAAATAATTTTAATATCGTATTGCATTTCTTTCCCGTGCAATGCACGGGATAAAAATCTAGTGTTAAACAAATTGACATGCCAAAAATGGAAAATGAGGAAAAGGTGTTCTATTTTAAATGGAGTAAAATACTCTAGTGCTTACTTAAAGTTTTTGTTTTGTACCTGTGGAATACGTTTGAAGGAAGGAACAGGTTCTGAAGAACCTGCTGCCACTGTCACAGATTTGCAGCTTGCTGCATTGCGGGCTTTACTAGTATCCTTTCTTTCATTTGCTCGAGAACGACCTCCATATTTTTCCCAGGGTCTTGAAGTTGTCTCACCATTTGATGTACGCTTTTTATCTTTTAGCCATTTTCTCTCTACCACTGGTATTCTAAGTGTTCTGCTGGCCATTGGAAATAGTCATCTATTGGGAGAAATGTGTATGTTCTATAGTATTGATACAAGTTCAGTGAAGGAGCAACCATCACACTTAACATTTTCTAAATTTATTATGAAGGTTGGGCCATGTATTTGTTGGGTTGGGCTCACTTCCTATGTGGAGGCCCAATCTAATTTTTAATCATCTTTAGGGTTTTTCCTAAGAGACAGAGTGACAGCCGTCAGCAGAGACAGAGAGAGAAAAAGAAAGAGAAAAGAAAAAGATAGAAAAGTTTCGCCCAGTAACTTCCGGCTGCTGCCGACACTTTGTTCACCGTTGGATCGGGCTGAAATTTTGTAAGCAGGTTCATAATTTGTGTGAATTCAATCTGACCGTCCGGATCTTGCAGAAGTGGTTTGAGCAGAGAGAAATTCATCTCACATTCCAGCAGCGTTTTCAGCGTTTCTCTTGAGAACGAGTTTTTTCGGATTGCTGCTGCTGTTTCGTCCACCGTTGGATCGGGCTGAAATTTTGTCAGCAGGTTCATACCTTGTGGTGCTTCAATTGGACCGTTCGGATTGTTCAAAAGTCACCAGAACAGTGAGATATAGGCCGCGTACGGTAGCTGCAGTTTTGGGAATTTTTCAGGTTTCTTGTTCTTTGTTTCATCTCTGTTGTATTTCTACTTGGCTGGTTATTGAGCACAATTTGTGCTGTTTTGAGACTCTTTTGTAACCATAATATTGATCATAGTGGAGTTTGATTGACTGGCTTGTGCCCGTGGTTTTTACTTCTCACATTGAGAAGGTTTTCCACGTTAAAAATTTCTATGTCTTCCTGAAGTGTGTTTTTGTTGCTGCTATTATTTGTTATTGCTCCTCACAGATTCTTGCTAGTTGGGGAAATTATTATCCGCTGCTTATTGCTCTTGTTGAGATATTATTTTTATTGTGTTGAATTTCTCATCAGAGTGGTATCAGAGCTCCCTGGTTGGGGCTATTTGACTACCTGAATGATGGAGGCAAATACAAATAAGATGATTTGTTTGAACGGCACTAACTATCACTTATGGAAGGGAAAAATGAAGGATCTGTTATTTGTGAAGAAATTGCATCTTCCTGTGTTTGCTACTGAAAAACCAGAAGACAAGACTGGTGAGGAATGGAAGTTTGAGCATCAACAGGTTTGTGGTTTTATTCGTCAATTTGTTGAAGACAATGTTTATAATCACATTGCTAATGAGGAAGATGCAAAATCCTTGTGGAAGAAGATTGAGACTTTGTATGCTTCTAGTATAGGAAACAATAAATTATATTTGTTGAATTGCTTGATAAATTTGAAGTACAAGGAGGAGATTTCTATTTCAGATCACTTAAATAATTTTCAGGGGCTCCGAGATCAATTGTCACAAATGGGCATCAAATTTGATGATGAAGTGTTGGGATTATGGCTACTGAATACTCTACCAGATTCTTGGGAAACATTTCGGGTTTCAATTACAAACTCATCTCCTGATGGTGTTGTCTCCTTGGAAAATGTCAAGAGTGGTGTACTTAATGAGGAGATGAGAAGGAAGGCTCATGGTACTTCATCTCATTCCGAGGTACTTGTCACTGAAAATAGGGGGAGAAGTCAGAAAAGGGAACCGAAAGGGAGTAGAGAGAACAGCAGAAGTAAGTCCAAGTCTAGATACAAAAATGTGGAGTGTCATTATTGTCACAAAACAGGGCACATTAAGAGAAACTGTTTTCTTTGGAAAAAGGAGAACAAAGATAAGAAAGGGAAGCAGAAGGAGAAACATCATGACAATGATGATCGGGTTACTACTGCTACTTGTGATGATGATCTTATTATTCTCCGTGACCATGATTTAGTTAATCTTGTATCAGATGAGAGCATCTGGATAATTGACAGTGGTGCTACATTGCATGTTACACCAAGGAAGGAGTTCTTCACATCTTACACTTCTGGTGATTTTGGAGTGTTGAAGATGGGTAATGATGGTGTGTCTAAGGTAGTTGGTATTGGTGATGTTTGCTTGCAAACCAATATGGGAATGCAGTTGTTGCTTAGAGGAGTCAAACATGCTCCAGATATTCGCTTTAATTTGCTTTCTGTGCAGATGCTTGATGATAGTGGTTATGAAAATCACTTTGGTTCAGGAAAGTGAAAACTCTCCAGAGGTAATCTAATTGTGGCCAAAGGAGAGAGAATTAGTAAACTGTATTGGACAAAAGCATTGGTTGCTAAAGACAGTGTGAACGCCATGGATATGGATGCTTCTTTGTGGCACCGAAGGCTTAGTCATATCAGTGAGAAGGGGCTGAATTGTTTAGCTAAAAAGGATGTTCTTCCGGGATTGAAGAGTGCAGAGTTGGAGAAATGTTCTCATTGCATGGCTGGTAAGCAGACCAGAGTATCCTTCAAGAAGCATCCTCCCTCAAAGAAGTCAAAGTTGCTTGAATTGGTGCATTCTGATGTTTGTGGCCCATTGAAGGTAAAGTCATTTACTGGTGCACTTTATTTTGTTACCTTTATTGATGATTGTTCCAGGAAGCTTTGGGTTTATGTTTTAAAAACAAAGGACCAAGTTCTAGAGAAATTCAAAGAATTTCATGTTTTGGTTAAGAGACAGTCAGGCAAGAAGCTGAAATGCATTCGTACTGACAATGGTGGTGAGTATTGTGGACCATTCGATGCTTATTGCAAGCAACACGGTATCAGACATGAAAAGACTCCTCCTAAAACTCCTCAGCTGAATGGTTTAGCAGAAAGAATGAACAGGACATTGATAGAAAGAGTTAGGTGTATGCTTTCTGAAGCAAAGTTGCCAAAGCATTTTTGGGGTGAGGCTTTGTACACTGCAGTGCATGTTATTAATTTGAGTCCTGCAGTTGCTTTGAATGGTGAGGTGCCAGACAAGATTTGGTTTGGCAAGAATGTCAAGTATGATCATTTGCGAGTCTTCGGTTGTAAAGCATATGTGCATGTTCCAAAGGATGAGAGATCCAAGTTGGATGCGAAGACAAGGCAGTGCATCTTTATTGGTTATGGTCAGGATGAATTTGGCTACAAGTTCTTTGATCCTGTTGAGAGGAAGTCAATTAGAAGCCGTGATGTGAAGTTCATGGAAGATCAAACCATTGAAGATATTGACAAGATAGAGAAGACAACATCTGAGATAGATAATAGATTGTCTAATGTTGATCCAGTTAGAATGCCTCTACGTGATCTGGATACTATTGAGAATAATGTTCAGAATGATGACCAACATGATGATGTTGATGATCAGCAACTTCGAGAAGATTTTGATGTTCCTATTGATGACGTTGACGAGGAACATGGGATGTCACAAGATGAAGATCTTGGTGATGCTTCTGAACCACCTCAAGTTCAAATTCGGAGGTCTAATAGGCAGAGGGAACCATCTACCAGGTATCTTTCTGATGACTATGTTACCTTGACAGATGAAGGAGAACCTGAGTATTATCTTGAGGCCATAGAGAGTGAAGAAAAGAAAAAGTGGTTGGATGCAATGCAAGATGAAATGAAGTCTTTGTATGATAATCACACTTTTGACTTGGTGAAATTGCCAAAAGGCAAGAAGGCTCTAGAAAACAGGTGGGTTTACAGGGTAAAGCAAGAAAGCAATTCTACATCTCCAAGATATAAAGCCAGATTGGTGGTGAAAGGTTTTAGACAGAGAAAAGGCATTGATTTCAATGAGATTTTTTCTCCTGTGGTGAAAATGTCATCCATTAGAATTGTGTTGAGTTTGGCTGCTACTCTTGATTTAGAGGTAGAGCAAATGGATGTTAAAACTGCTTTCCTTCATGGTGATTTGGAAGAAGAGATTTACATGAAGCAACCTGATGGTTTTCTTGTTGAAGGCAAGGAAGATCATGTGTGTAGGCTGAGAAAAAGTCTATACGGCTTGAAGCAGGCTCTGCGTCAATGGTACAAGAAGTTTGAGTCTGTTATGTGTGAGCATGGCTACAAGAAGACTACTTCTGATCATTGTGTCTTTGTTAAAAGGTTTGCTAATAATGATTTCATTCTCCTGTTGTTGTATGTTGATGACATGCTTATTGTTGGGAAAGATATTTCCATGATCAACAGGTTGAAGAAGCAATTGAGTGAGTCATTTGCTATGAAAGACATGGGAGCTGCTAAGCAAATTCTTGGTATAAGAATCATGCGTGATAGGCAAGAGAAGAAGCTTTGGTTGTCACAGGAGCACTATGTTAAAAGAGTGCTACAGAGGTTCCAGATGGAAAATGCTAAGGCAGTAAGCACTCCTCTTGCTACTCATTTTAAATTAAGTGCAAAACAAAGTCCTTCTAATGAAACTGAAAAATTAGATATGCAACGGGTTCCTTATGCATCTGCTGTGGGTAGTTTGATGTATGCAATGGTGTGTACAAGACCTGATATTGCACATGTTGTTGGTACTGTTAGTAGATTTTTGTCTAATCCAGGTAGAGAGTATTGGAATGCTGTGAAATGGATTTTAAGGTATCTTCGTGGTACTACTTGTTTGAAGCTTTGTTTTGGAGGTGATAAGCCTACCCTTGTGGGCTATACTGATTCTGATATGGGTGGAGACATAGATACTAGAAGGTCTACCTCAGGCTACGTGATTAAATTTGCAGGGGGAGTTGTGGCATGGCAATCTAGATTGCAGAAGTGTGTTGCATTGTCCACTACTGAGGCAGAGTTCATTGCCATTACAGAAGCATGCAAGGAGTTGCTTTGGGTGAAGAAACTCTTGCAAGAGCTTAGTTTTGTTCAAGACAAGTACTTGCTATTTTGTGATAGTCAAAGTGTCATTCATCTTGGTAAGAATTCAACTTTTCATTCTAGGTCCAAGCATATTGATGTGAGATATCATTGGATACGTGATGCCTTGGAAGCTAGGTTACTGGAGTTGGCAAAAGTTCATACAGATGATAATTGTGCTGATATGATGACTAAGACACTATTGAGAAGCAAGTTTGAAACTTGTTGTGAGATTGCCGGTTTGTCAATCATCTCCACATAGTTGTGAGGGGGAGATTTGTTGGGTTGGGCTCACTTCCTATGTGGAGGCCCAATCTAATTTTTAATCACCTTTAGGGTTTTTCCTAAGAGACAGAGTGACAGCCGTCAGCAGAGACAGAGAGAGAAAAAGAAAGAGAAAAGAAAAAGATAGAAAAGTTTCGCCCAGTAACTTCCGGCTGCCGCCGACACTTTGTTCACCGTTGGATCGGGCTGAAATTTTGTAAGCAGGTTCATAATTTGTGTGAATTCAATCTGACCGTCCGGATCTTGCAGAAGTGGTTTGAGCAGAGAGAAATTCATCTCACATTACAGCAGCGTTTTCAGCGTTTCTCTTGAGAACGAGTTTTTTCGGATTGCTGCTGCTATTTCGTCCACCGTTGGATCGGGCTGAAATTTTGTCAGCAGGTTCATACCTTGTGGTGCTTCAATTGGACTGTTCGGATTGTTCAAAAGTCACCGGAACAGTGAGATATAGGCCGCGTACGGTAGCTGCAGTTTTGGGAATTTTTCAGGTTTCTTGTTCTTTGTTTCATCTCTGTTGTATTTCTACTTTGCTGGTTATTGAGCACAATTTGTGCTGTTTTGAGACTCTCTTGTAACCATAATATTGATCATAGTGGAGTTTGATTGACTGGCTTGTGCCCGTGGTTTTTACTTCTCACATTGAGAAGGTTTTCCACGTTAAAAATTTCTATGTCTTCCTGAAGTGTGTTTTTGTTGCTGCCATTATTTGTTATTGCTCCTCACAGATTCTTGCTAGTTGGGGAAATTATTATCCGCTGCTTATTACTCTTGTTGAGATATTATTTTTATTGTGTTGAATTTCCCATCAGTATTTGCTAGCTGGGAAAGTCCTGATAGAATTTTGTAAATTAAATGTTTCATAGCTTCTACATCGTATGAGCCCTTCGTAGAACATGTGAATCACCTAGAAATCAGACTTTCCATTGAGCCAAGCCAAAAACTAAATAAAAGAGAAAGAGAAAAAGCATTACTTACTATGTTGTCAGATGTCTGTTGAAGTATGTAGTTTTGACGTTAGGCTTTGTTGATATCGTGTGTTGGGAGCTGTGACATGTGTAAAATACGCAGTTTGTGCGTTATTTGTTTTTGTTCAGGTTTAATTAGATTTATTCTTTGATTAGGATTGATTGGTCAAGCTTTTTATATTCGCGGTGATGTCTATAATTCTAGCATTGTTCAAAGCTGTATAAATAGTATTCGTTGTTATACTCTGAATTATCTGAAAATTACATTTCCTCATATTCAAGTATGTGTGCGAGTGGTCTCATTCAGATTCCTTGTTATGAACTGCTCCATATTGTTTGAAATAAAAGAGCATAAATATGCATTGCGCATCTTTCTGTACATTAAAGTTGTTGATTCTTTTGACATGCAGCCATTGTATGATGAAACACTTCCAGCATTTGACATAGTGGGGAAGAAGTCTTTCTTTTTGGGTAAGGTTGGAAATGGTGCAAAAATGAAACTTGTTGTTAACATGATAATGGGCAGGTAATATTTTCTTCCCCAGTTTCCTCGCTCTATCACTTTTAATTTGGGAGTGGGTAGGATGATTTATGAATCAGCTAGAAAGAAATAATCATGCACATTGTACTATTAGTATTCCTTCTTTGGCTGCAAGCCCAATGGATTGCATGTCCATATTTTCTGTCTTGATCTGTGAATCAGTTAGTCTCCGTAACAGTATGATGAATGCTTTCTCTGAGGGACTCACACTAGCTGAAAGAAGTGGGTTGAACCCTGCAACTCTTCATGATGTGCTGGTAATTGATTTCAACCACTGAGACTCTTACTGCTACCTTTTCTAGTGCCATTTTAAACAATAATTGGGGAATTTATGTGTGCAGGATCTTGGTGCCATAAGTAACGGCATGTTTAAATTGAAAGGACCTACAATGCTCCAAAATAGTTACTCCCCAGCTTTTCCGCTGAAGCACCAGCAGAAGGACAAGAGGTTAGCTCTTGCTCTTGGAGATGCAAATTCTGTGTCAATGCCAGTAGCAGCTGCAGCAAATGAGGTAAAACTATTTTTCAAGTGTTTTCATTTTGTGGATCTGTAGCTACTTGATGGAACCCTTTTATTTTCTATATTATGTTTTTTTTGTTTAATGAGTATTATGGAAGTTTCGTAAGGTATTACATGAATCACCACCAGAGGTTTGCATGACAGTTCTGTAGCAAAGTGGGAGGTTTACATGACAGTTCTCTAGCAAAGTGGGTGTGGATCCCACATTTTTTAATAGATATCTAGGTCAAAAATATGTAACCCATTGTAAAAATGTGGAACCCACGTATCAATTCAAGGGATCCGCTGTAAAAATGTGTAACCCACGTATCTATTAAAAAAATGTGGGATCCTGTAAAAATGTGGAACCCACATCCACTTTGCTACAAGAATTTTCTTCCACTTTTTTATAAATACACAACGAGGTCATGTAGCAATCCATAAAAGTCCTCGCGTCGGACAGATGGCAGGTGGTAGTAATGGTCGGAGACATGTTTCCGGCGATGAGACAAAGAATGAGGTGACTTCTAACGTTTATTTCATTACTTGTAATTGATACTGTCATGTAATATATGCTTTGGAACATCATCATATGTGTTCAAAGTGAAAGTGGGGAGATGAGTTTGAACCCTCTTGAAGGAGAGGGTGGGAGTGGAGTGTGTAGGGGGAAGAGGGAGTGGGGTCACACAGAAAGATAAGAAGAAAACGAAGAGGAAGAAGAGTGAGGAGTAAGGTGGTGGAGAACTAGATCATCCCCCTAGTTTTTATTTTTGACAATTCTAAGTTTCCTCTGTGTAGAAATAAAAAATACTATTTTTAAAAAACATTTGCAATATGTTTGTTGGCTTAATTTATAGAGTTGATATATATATTAAAATAAGTGATGAGTTGTTTTTGCAATGAAGATAGGAAAAAGTGAAAGGTGCAGCCGCAACAAATGGACAGTGAAGAAGATATTGGCATGGGTGTGGAGGTGGAAGAAGAAGAAGAAGAAGAAGAAGGATAAAGTAACTCAAGCTTCAACATAGCGTATAATTAAAAGCTGGAGTCAAATAATATGTTGTGATTTGTTACTGCTTTGAATTTGGATTATTATGTACACTGTAATCTCAGTATTTGGGTTATGAAATTCAGATCTGGAAAATTCAATGATGACCTCAGACAAGTCTTTTATGGATTGGAAAATTAGCAAATTTTGTATTAAGGCATTTTGTTCAAGCAAAGAGTAGATACTGTTTATGTTTTTATTTGGTTAGATTGCGATTGCTGGATATGAACAGTGTCAAAGGAAGAGTCCCACGTCACTTCCATGTTTTGCTTCTGTTCTCCCTCCAATTTGGGGAAACTTGTCTATTACTAAATAAGAATATTCAAAGTTCACCCAAAATGGTAATTATTTTTAAAAAAGGAAAAATAATTGGGTAATTTTGGTTTTTTCAACCAAACTACACTACAAAATTAATTAGGCCTTTTTTTCTAAATTTGTCGCAACTGTGGTGGAAAGGGGACAACCCGTCGACCAAGAGAACAACCCGTGGACAAGGGACAACCCATTCTAAATAAAAAGTTTAAGTAAGTTTTTTTTTTTTTTTATATAGTTTACAAAGATGAAAAATTGAGAAAAGTTTGAAATCAGGGATAAAAATCATATTTAAATCATTATTTATTATGACTTTAATATTATTTTTAATTATTAATAAAATGATATAAATAAATTGTAATTTTGATCCTACTGCTAATAATATCAGTGAAAAAAGAAAATTAGTCATTATAACGTATAATTACCAATTTTACATTCATCACTACTTTTCATTAGCCATTTTTTATTACAATTATTTAATAACTCTAAATAATAATAAAATATTGAATTAAGTTATTTAATTAAAATAAAAAATTAAATATTGAATAAAAATATTAATAAAAGTAATTGTAATATAGGCGTATCCTTCTTTAGTGAGTAATTAGGAGGGATATATCCAAATTTATTTTAGTATTAATAAAAGATAGTTTTATGAAATTGATTACCGTTTACTAGAAGCTAGATTTTTAAATAACCATGTAAATAAAATTTTGGACCCTTTTGATACATTTATTTATGCATCTGGGTTTCGTGATTAAGATAGTTATCGTAATTACTCTATTGTTACTGGGATGTAGCAAAATACAATAAAGATATTTTGACATCATTGTTTTAAAAAAAATTACTTTACAATTAAATTTTTAATAAAATATTATATTATAATGAAATAATAATCTATTTGGTTAAAGTGTGAATGGAAAAACTAAAACAGTATCAAGTATCCACGTTCAGCAAAATATTATTATTTATTTATTTTTTATCAACGAACAATTTTATCTAGATGATAAAAAATATAAAATAAAATAAAATAAATTTTTAATATAAAAAATTTAAAGAAATAATAAATTTAAAAAAATTAAAAAGCGTTAAAAAAGATTAAAAAAATAAGAAAATATTAAATTAAAAAATATGTAAAAATATCTTATTTAATTTGACAAAAATTTAAAATATATTGAATAAAATATTGTAATTTATTTATTAAAAATATAATAAAATATTAAAAAGGAGTAAATTATCTTAAATATATTTAAAAGCGAAAAATATATAATGAAATGATATTGTTTAAAATCAAAGATTTTATGAATATAATATATTAATAAGAATAACAATAATAAAATTGTATTGTAATAATATTTGTTAACAAATATACTTCTTAAGCTTTACACTTTAGCTTAAGCAATAGTAAGTTTTTTTTTTTTTTTCCTTTAGTTGGTTAGTTATGTCACTTGGTAAAGACATTCTTTACTATTGATATAAAGATTATTGTGATTGATCACAAATAAATATAGAGAATACATTTCTACTCGTGTTTATTATTTTTTCTCGAACGCTTTAAAGTTTCCACAAAGTATTATTGAGCTATTTTTTTTTGCAATCGTTAGTTTCCTTTCTTCATCTTCTTCGCTACTTCTTTCATGACGGCTCCTCTACTTATTGTTCTCAATATGTCCAATATTTACTTCATCAACGTCTATGATAGTCATGAAATTCCTCTTGTTCTAATCAAATTGGATGGTTTCAATTATCATTATATTAGTTTAGTGATGTTTCCTCAACTCTTTGCTCAAGGAGCAAGATTCACTTCATCAATGACACTTTTCTTCGTCCCCCTCATGGTTTTGTCATGTTTGGTCATTGGATTGTTGTAATTCCATTGGACATCATAGTTGAGATCTATAAGACTTTGTGAATGTTACTATTAGATAGATGTCTTTCACATCTTTGATATCCAAGGTATATGCTCTTCACTAAGGTTCTCTCAATATCGCCACTTATTTCACTCGATTGCAAAATCTTTGGCAAGATTTAGACCAATTTCTCCCTCTGCCTTCATGTTCTTGTGAGATCAAGTGTTCTTGCAATCTTGTTCCTACTATACCTTCTTATAGTGATTGTGATTGTATCATTTTTTTTCTTAAAGGACTTAATGAACAATACCTTGTTATTCATTCTTAAATCATATTGATGCAACCGTTACCAGTTCTTGATCATGTTTTCTTATTTCTAATCTAACAAGAGCATCATTTTGGCGTACCTGTTGATGATCCTTATACTTTGGTTTCTTTTCCTTCCTCAACACGAGGACGTGGTGGTTTCGGTGTTTGATCTCAGTCTTCCTTAACTTCTGATACGGGTCGTGGTCATGTTTGAAGTTCTAAAGTGTGTGTTCATTGTGATCCTTGTCACACTATTGAAACTTGCTATAAGAAACATGAATATTCTCCCCATATGTAGAATTCTCATTTTGCTTGTAATGTTCAATCACTACAGATATTGATGAAGGTGATGATACTACTTCTATTCTTTTTCAGGCAAGAGTTTCTTCTACTCCAACTATGACTCTAACTTTATAGCAACATTAGGCCATAATAGCTCTTTTGCAACAATCAAATATGGTTTGCAACATTCAAATTTGAATGGTACCATGATTAATTACATTTCCACTTCTTTTGTGAACAAACCACCAAGTATTGTTTGCACCTCGTCCAATTTATTTTCCAAAGATACTTGAATCATTGGCACAAGAGTTTCTATTCATGTTTGTAACAATTTGTACTTGTTATTCTCTAAATCTGAAAAAAAAACTTCTAAATTATATAATCTATAAACTAGTGAGGAGTGCCGTGAAAAAAGACTTTGAAATATCAACTACATTTTAACTTTTTTTATAAAACATTTTTTATAAAAGGACATTTTTGAAATTCAAAAACTTATAGAATAACACAAGAAATTATCGAAGCGCAGAAGAAGTGACCCACGTTGAGTAGTATAGAAAATTCTTCATACAAATAAACATAAAGAAAGCCCAATCAAAACATACGTTTGATGGCAGCTAGTAGTAACTCATACCCCAAAATTAAAGATGAATAGGAAAAAGTATTCATATAAACATTAATGTCAGTGAACAGTTGCAATGAGTTGAACTAAACTCGTTTTCACATATTAAGGCTTATTTGTGCAATGGTGTCAAAATTTTAAAAGGTTCATTCATTTCAATTAGATTTTATAATAATGACCAATGCTCAAACAGATATTTGATAGATGGTTCACGTCACACTGTTGACCAGATAGTGGCTTAATAACTTCAGAAAGTTATCCAGTCAAGATGAATGATCAGGAGCTTTGTAAGTCTCATGAACTGCTGAAAAATCAAGGTCTCCCAACCCCAAGCTTCTGGCCTTCTTGAAAGCCTACAAAAACAGGGTTTTTTAGTACCTTATGAAACTTCCATAATAATCATTAAACATGAAAGCATAATATAGAAAAAATAAAAGGGTTCCATCATTTTTCTGTAAAGAAACAAATGAAATCAATTCAGTAATTTGAGCACCACTCGTGATATTCACTGAACTTGCAGTCATGCGAACTAAAGAAGTAGCTACAGATCCTGTCATTTTTTGCCAAAAAAAGAAAATATTTGAAAAATAGTTTTACCTCATTTGCTGCAGCTGCTATTGGCATTGACACGGCATTTTCATCTCCAAGAGCAAGAGCTAATCTCATGTCCTTCTGCTGGTGCTTCAGCGGAAAAGCTGGGGAGTAACTATTTTGGAGCATTGTAGGTCCTTTCAATTTAAACATGCCGTTACTTATGGCCCCAAGATCCTGCACACAAAAATTCCCCAATTATTGTTTAAAATGGCACTAAAAAAGGTAGCAATAAGAGTCTCAGTGGTTGAAATCAATTACCAGCACATCGAGAAGAGTTGCAGGGTTCAAACCACTTCTTTCAGCTAGTGTGAGTCCCTCAGAGAAAGCATTCATCATACTGCAACGGGAAATAACTAATTTACAGAACAAGACAGAAAATATGGACATGCAATCCATTTGGCTAGCAGCCAAAGAAGGAATACTAATAGTACAATGTGGATGATTATTTCTTTCTAGCTGATTCATAAAATACTGCAATCACCCTACCCAGTCCCACATTAAAAATGATAGAGCCAAGGAAAAGGGGGAAGAAAATATTACCTGCCCATTATCATGTTAACAACAAGTTTCATTTTTGCACCATTTCCAACCTCACCCAAAAAGAAAGACTTCTTCCCCAGTATGTCAAATGCTGGAAGTGCTTCATCATACAATGCCTGCATGTCAAAAGAATCAACAACATTAATGTATGGAAAGATGCGCAATGCATATTTATGCTCTTTTATTTCCCTCAATATGAAGCAGTTCATAACAAGGAAAATAAGACCACTTGCACACATACTTGAATATGAGGAAATGTGAATATCGTTTTTCAGAAAATTCAGAGTATAATTTATACAGCTTTGAACAATGCTAGAATTATAGACCTCACCGTGAATACAAAAAGCTTGCCCAATCAATTCTAATCAAAGAATAAATCTAATTAAACCTGAACAAAAGCAAATAGCGCACAAACTGCATATTTTACATGTCAAAGCTCCCAACACACACGATATCAACAAAGCCTAACGTCAAAACTACATACCCAACTTCAACAGACATCTGACAACATAGTAAGGAATTTTTTTCTCTTTCTCTTTTAGTTTTTGGCTTGGCTCAATGGAAGTCTGATTTCTAGGTGATTCACATGTTATACGAAGGGCTCATATGATGAAGGT
This sequence comes from Phaseolus lunatus, assembly GCA_013389735.1. Taxonomy (NCBI): domain Eukaryota; kingdom Viridiplantae; phylum Streptophyta; class Magnoliopsida; order Fabales; family Fabaceae; genus Phaseolus; species Phaseolus lunatus. Next base: position 48,272,820 of record CM023866.1, read on the forward strand.
ATGAAACATTAAAAAATTCTATCAGGACATTCCCAGCTAGCAAATACATGGCCTAACCTTCATAATACATTTAGAAAAGGTGAAGTATGATGGTTGCTCCTTCACTGAACTTGTATCAATACTATAGAACATACACATTTTTTCCCAATAGATGACTATTTCCAATGGCCAGCAGAACACTTAAAATACCAGTGGGAGAGAGAAAATGGCCAAAAGATAAAAAGCATACCAGTGTCCTACTAGCATCAAATGGTGAGACAACTTGTTTTATTTTTTACTCTCCACCTAAATTGCTGCAATAATTGCAAGGGGTTCCAACACATCAAAACAATATTCTTATTTTAATCGAACATATGTTACATAAGATGAACATAGGGACTACCTTTTGATCTGGAACAGGAAGTCACGGTCACTGGTTCAAAACCTAGAAACAGTCTCTTTGATGGGGTAAGACTGCATTGGTAACCCTTTATATCTTACATAAATTGAGGGCATTGGACACATCTCTCTCTCAACCTAGCTTACTTCTCCATTTTTCTCTCTCTTCATAATAACTTAAGTTAAGCTACTAACCTTCATGAAAAAGGATGTTTTACCCATCTTAAGGTGAAGCATGTATAAATGATAATTCAACTGTACCAAACATTTTTCTTTGCTTATCCCATTTTAAATTGACTGCGGAAAGTTTTTTCAAGCTTTCTAGGGGAAAGTTCTGACTGCTGTCAGTAGCTAATCTATATAACAATAACCAATAGATGTTTCCATAATTTGTAGATATTACCTTCACATTTTTGTCATGTGATGGCATTTTACAACACTAAAGATTGCTTAAATAGCTCAAACATACATCAATTTATTTTGTTTTGGGAACTCAATAGAATACTCTAGGAGACCACAGATCATTAAAATACATTAATTAGAAGTTTTTGAGAGCATTAATGGGTTGCTGATATATCTTATACATGCTATACTCTGAAAACTTCTAGTCATGCAAACATGTCATATGATGGAGAGAAGAGGCATCTGAATATCTCAACTCCTTCGCATAGTTAAAGGCACACACATCAATAATTTCTTGAATAACATTTAGAAATACCTTGTCCCCAGCAGCAAGTATAACTAGTTGACCATCTTCTGCAGGCTTCTTGCTACCCGAAACAGGAGCTTCAAGGAAGTAACCACCTTTAGCTTTGATTGCCTGTGGAAATCAGGTCTGTAAATGGCAACTTGCCTATGGATTTCTTTCCATTCGAAAGGTTGAGTAGGTAAAATGTGAAGTAGTATGAACTAGCAGAGATAGTAAACTATAAGCCATGCATATAGCACAAGGATAAAGAGAACAAGCATAAATCCCCAGTACTATTGACTTCCCAGCTAATTTAACTTCCTTTATAAATTTTAATGGCCAAATACCAAATAATGACTATAATCACAAACTTATAATTAGATAAAAAAAAATTGCGATGCATGATACTAAAAAAGATGTCCCCACAAAGTAAACTGCAAACTACATTACATTATTCTTATTTCAATCCAGGGGAAAAGAGAGAAGAGGGAGGATTACAGCGATGCTTCTCAGCTATAAAATATTAATAAAATGGGGGGCTCAAGGATTAAATAGAATACAGAACAAAAATTATATCAATTTTCACACAAAATACCCCAAGCAATATGAAAAATGAAGTCATGAAACATTACTAGTTGCAACCTCTCTTCAATTTACAAGTTTCTCTTTAGCAACAAGAGTCTATAGCAAAATTTTCGAAAAGTAGACAGACTACATTTTACACAAATCACAAGCAAAATATATCTCAAACAGAGAAAAGAAAACGTGATGAATTTCAAATGAAGGGAAAATAAATCTTAACATCAGCTGGGTATACCAACCTCAGATATCTTGGAGGATGTATCAGCATCAACTGTTGACATGTCAATGTAACCTTTTCCATTAATATGATCAAGAACACCATCTTTATCAAACACAATCTAGAAAGTCACCACAAACACAATTCAAATAAGAGCTAAAAAAGAAGTTACTAGTCAAAATAATATTCAAACAACTGACCGATAAAGCAGCTGAAGGATCAGATAACATTGCAATTGTGTACTTGCATTTCTTGACAACAGTTGCTGGCGTTTCTCCAACTGAAGCACCATATTGCACAAGTTCTTCACACTACAATTAGAAGTTGCAGCAAACATGAATCAGAAGAACTATCCGAGTTAAGGGCACTAGGCTAGTGGCAGAGTGTTCAAATTAAAAGTTGCTTAAGTCAACACATCCATAGTAAATAAACACTGTAATTGGCTGACAACAAAGTATATCTAAACAGAAACTCATGTTTGAGGGTAAAGTGAGTAATCCCAGTCATTGGCAAAAGAATTAAACATTGATATTACACAAAAATTCATAACAAATAATGGATGCGCTGCAATATCAACAATTATTTTCTCATCAACCGATGAGATTACTTACTTAACCCTTATTTTAGAGAGCCAAATTCATCTCATAGAGTGTTGAACAGAATACACAATTTTCTCAAGCACTTATCAGACATCATCTATAAGAAAACAAATAAATTTGCTAAGCTGTATTCCAAAATGCCAGGAGCAATAATAGCTCAGAACACAACTTTCTGTGTAACTTGAAGTATGGTGATGACACATGAGAAGAAACTATGCTACGGAACCCCAAATTAAAATTACACAAAAATAATGCACAGAATTATATCAACCATAATAATCAACCAGTATTATGGAAGGAAATCATCATAAGGACACACACACAAACATAATAACAAAAAAAAACTGAAACTTCAAAAATAGTAGAATGTGTATGGAGACCTTGGAGAGGGTTCTGTTCCAAACAGTGACTTTGAAGCCATGGCGTAGCAGGTTGGTTGCCATAGCCTTGCCCATTATCCCCAAACCTAAGAATCCAACCTCCATCTCTCTTTTCTGATTTCTCACTCTCACCACTTTCTTCTTTCTCCCAACTTCTCAGGAAAGGCGCCTCCTTTAGCATAACAATTATCGGTTTCATTTATAAACAACACATTTTTGTAGTCACCATTGGTTCTTTGGTAATAAAATGGCAAAAATAATCTCATGCTATTACTATTCATTTGTAAATATTTAAAATCTTTTAGTTTATAAATCCTTGAATTTTTAGAATGAAGAACTAGTATAATTTTTTTATATATTATTAACCAGTTAAAAAGGTTGTTTTTTTAAGTAATAGTTATACAATTAGTATCTTTTTGTCGAAAAACTTGATAATTTATAATTAAATAATAATGTAAAATAGGGAAATATTGTATTTTAATTAAATTCAATAAGTTAATTCATGCGTGTAATAACAATCTTAAAAATAAATAAATTAGGAGATTTGTACTGAAGAATTGAACTAAGGGACTAAAATTCCTAAGTTAAGATATCTATTAATATTTGATCGTGTTATTGTTTTATTTATTTATTTTTTATGTTTTTATTTGGTTAGGGTTTGTGGTTGAGCCAAATCCGACATCAGGTAAATTGTGATTGGTGGGAATGAAAAGTATCAAAGGAAGGGTTCCACGTCACTTCCACCTTTTGCTTCTGTTCTTCCTCCAATTTGGGGAAACTTGTCTATTACTAAATAAAAATATTCAAAGTTCACCCAAAATGGTAATTATTTTTAAAAAAGGAAAAATAGTTGGGTAATTTTGGATTGGTTTTTCAACCAAACTACACTACAAAAATTAATTAGGCCTTTTTTTCTAAATTTGTCACAACTGTGGTGGACCAAGGGGACAACCCATTGTAAATAAAAAGTTTGAGTAAGTTTTTTTTTATAGTTTACAAAGATGAAAATTTGAGAAATGTTTCAAATCAGGGATAAAAATCATATTTAAATCATTATTTATTAGGACTTTAATATTATTTTTAATTATTAATAAAATGGTATAAATAAATTATAATTTTGATCCTACTACAAATAATATCAGTGAAAAAAAAAATAGTCATTATAACGTGTAATTACCAATTTTATATTCATCACTACTTTTCATTAGCCTTTTTTTTATTACAATTATTTAATAACTCTAAATAATAATAAAATATTGAATTAAGTTATTTAATTAAAATACAAAATTAAATAGTGAATAAAAATATTAATAAAAGTAATTGTAATATAGGTGTATCCTTCTTTAGTGAGTAATTAGGAGGGATATATCCAAATTTATTTTAGTATTAATAAAAGATAGTTTTATGAAATTTATTACTATTTACTACAAGCTAGATTTTTAAATAACCATGTAAATAAAATTTTGGACCCTTTTGATACATTTATTTATGAATCTGGGATTCGTGATTAAGATAGTTATCGTAGTAACTCTATTGTTACTGGGATGTAGCAAAATACAATAAAGATATTTTGACATCACTGTTTAAAAAAAATTTACTTTACTATTAACTTTTAATAAAATATTATATTATAATGAAATAATAATCTATTTGGTTAAAGAGTGAATGTAAAAACTAAAACAGTATATAGTATCCTCGTTCAGCAAAATATTGTTATTTATTTTTTATTTTTGTCAACGAACAATTTTATCTAGATAATAAAAAATGTTAAATAAAATAAAATATAATTAATTTAAAATATATAAAAATAATAAGAAATTTTAAAAAATTGGAAAAATATTAAAAAATAAGAAAAGATTAAATTAAAAAATAAGTAAAAATATATTGTTTAATTTGACAAAACTTTAAAATATATTGAATAAAATATTGTAATTTATTTATTAAAAATATAATTAAATATTAAAAAGGAGTAAATTGAAGGAAAAGAAAAACATATTTTTATCTTAAATATATTTAAAAGCAAAAATAATAATAAAATGATATTGTTTAAAATCAAAGATTTTATAAATATAATTTTTTAATAAGAATAACAATAAAATTGTATTGTAATTATATCTGTTAAGAAATATACTTCTTAGTTTACGGTTAATCAATAGTTAGTTTTTTTCTTTTGCAATTAGTTTGTTCACTTGGTGAAGACATTCTTTACTATTGATATAAAGCTTATTGTAATTGATCACAAAAGAATATAGAGAATGCATTTCTACTCATGTTCATTATTTTTTCTCGAACTCTCTAAAGTTTGCACAAGGTATCATTGAGTTATTTTTTTTCAATCGTTAGCTTCCTTTCTTCATTTTTTTCGTTACTTCTTTTATGGTGGCTCCTCTACTTATTGCTTATGGTTCTTAATATGTTAAATATTTACTTCATCAATGTCTATGATAGCCATGAAATTCCTCATGTTCTAATCAAATTGGATGGTTTCAATTATCATTATATTAGTCTGAGTGATGTTTTCTCAACTCTTTGCTAGAGGAGCAAGATTCGCTTCATCAATGACGCTCTTCTTCGTCCCCCTCTTCTTCGTTCCCCTCATGATTTTGTTATGTTTGGCCATTGGATCGTTGTAATTCTATTGTCCTGTCGTGATTTGTTCATTCTTTTGTTGTTAATATTGTTTCGAGTGTTCGATGAATGGACACCATAGTTGAGATCTAGAACACTTTGTGAATGTTACTATCACAGAGATGTCTTTTGCATTTTTGATATCCAAGAAGAGATCTATGCTCTTCACCAAGGTTCTCTCAATATCGCCTTGCAAAATCTTTGGCAAGATTTAGACCAATTTCTCCCTTTGCCTTCATGTTCTTGTGAGATCAAGTGTTCTTGCAATCTTGTTCCTACTATACCTTCTTATCGTGATGGTGATTGCATCCTTTGTTTTCTCAAAGGACTTAATGAACAAGACCTTGTTATTCATTCTCAAATCATGATGATGCAACCGTTACCAGATCTTGATCATGTTTTCTCATTTCTAATTTAACAAAAGCGTCATTTTGGTGTATCTATTGATAATCCTCATACTTTGGTTTACTTTCCTTCCTCAACACGAGGACGTGGTGGTTCTGCTGTTCGATCTTAGTCTTCCTCAACTTTTTATAGGGGTTGTGGTCATGTCCGAAGTTCTAAAGTGTGTGTTCATTATGATCCTTGTCACACTACTGAAACTTGCTATAAGAAACATGAATATTCTCCCCATATGCAGAATTCTCATTCTGTTTGTAATGTTCAATCACTCAAAGATATTGATGAAGGTGATGATACTACTTCTGTTCTTTCTCAAGCAGGAGTTTCTTCTACTCCAACTATAACTCTAACTTTATAGCAACATCAGACCTTAATAGCTCTTTTGCAACAATCAAATATGGTTTGCAAAAATCAAATTTGGATGGTACCATGATTAATCACATTTCCACTTCTTTTGTGAACAAACCATCAAGTATTGTTTGCACCTCGTCCAATTTATTTTCCAAAGATGCTTGAATCATGGGCACAAGAGTTTCTATTCATGTTTGTAACAATTTGTACTTGTTTCAAAGTCTTAAACACCTTACTCCTATCCATGTTAAACTACCTAATGGTGTTGAGATTCAAACCAATATTTTTGGCACAATCCAATGTGTTTTATATTCCTAAATTCACTTTGAATCTTATTTTAGTTTCTCAATTTATTCATTCCTTACCTTGTGAATCTTTTTCCCTTCATGATTGTCAAATTATAGATTTAAGCTCCACGAGGATCATTGTTGTAGCTGAAGTTCAACATGATCTATACACAATGAAGTTTTGTCCCAAAATCATTCAGTACAAGAAAATCATTAAATAGAAACCAATTTTAGAGACCAAAAATAATTAGTTGTTATATTGACTAAATTATTGGTAGTTAAAACCTTGGTAGCTAATTAGATATCAATTTAGAAATTATTTAACAATAATAGAAACTAAGTTAGAAACCAAAAAAAAAATTTAGTCTCTAAAATACTATCTAATTTAGTCAATACAGCAACTAATTATTTTTTGTCTCTAAAATTGATTTATATACAATGATTTTCTTGCAGTGATTTTACATAGTGTAAATTATTTTTTTTCTTACTAGAATAATCATTGGCATTTTAGATTTGGTCACCTATCACATAATAAGCTTTGTAATTTAAAACAATTGTACTCTTTTATTGAATGCAATAAGACTAATTTGTCCTGTGATTTTTGTCAATGAACATAATCATTTATCTTTTTATGATAGTGACTTTGTTTATGAATTATTTGATCTTGTACATTTTAACATTTGGACCCAATTGCTACACCATCTCTACATGGTCATAAATATTTTCTTACCATAGTAGAACACACCACTCGTTTTACTTGGATTTATCCTATAAAATTAAAATAAAAAATTGGTTTTCTAGTCCAGTCTTTTGTTGCTCTTATTCAAACAGAATTCCGTAAACTAATTAAATTTATTCAAACAGATAATGGTCCTAAATTTAGTCTTTCTTTTTATGCTGAAAAAAGGGATCATTCATGATAAAATTCGCATGAAAACACCACAACAAAATGATTAGTCGAGCACAAACATCAATATATTTTAAATATCACTAGGTTAGTGATGTTTCATTCTAGTTTGCCACATTATTTTTGGAATTATATTGTTGCTTTAGTTGTCCATCTAATTAACATAATACCTTATTCATTGCTTGACAACAGATCACCTTATTACGTGCTACATAATGAAACTCCTGATATTTCACATTTAAGTGTATTTGGATGTCTTGCTTTTGCCTCCACTATCACTTATAATAGAAAGAAACTAGACTCCAAAGCACAAAAATATTTTTTTTTCACTATAAAAGAGGTGTTAAAGGCTTTACCCTATATGATTTAAAGAATAGGATTTATTTTTTCTATGTTAAGACATGTACAATGTTATGAAAATATTTTTCCTAAAAAAGTCATAGACTCTTCAAAACTAACTTTGACTTTCAATCAATCCCATCCAATCCTTCCTACTTAGTTTGAAGATATTTTTCTTTATCTTCCCTTTCCTTAGATAATTCCCTTACATCCTTACCTATTGAATATTTTCCATATCAAATTAACCTTCCATCTGAACCAAAATCTATTTCTGACATGCCTTTATCAACTCTTTCGAATTCTTCTACACCTTCTATTCCACAAAGCAAATATCAAAGAATCATGAAGCCTTCAAATTACTTGAAAGACTATGCATTAGCTAATGCTTCAAAAATCTGAGCAGAATTCCTTCTTCCCACACATATGATTGTTATACCCCGAGTCAAGGAACCACATATCTTCTCTATTGGACTTATTCATATCCATGTAAGTCATCAAAAACATCTCTTTTTTACTTTCTACATAGCTGGTCTCCTTCTCCTTACTTGGACATTCCCATTGAAAATGTCCTAACTTGTGACAATTATAGCACTCTTGTGGCCTTGTCGAAGCTTTGTCTGCCTCATCCCCGTCCTCTTCCTCTAAAACTGCCACGACCTCAACCCTTTCTTCCAGATTGTTCTCCAAAAGTAATTTTCAAGGTGTGTTCTTCTTCAACATGAGAGCTCATGCATTGTTCATGCACAAGCAGGCTGCTTTGCAACTCATCAACGGTTAAGGTATTTGTATCCTTAGACTCCTCAATGAACACACAACATAATCAAACTTGGGAGTCAAGGATCTCAAAAATCTTTTCAACTACAACAACATATCCCTTGTTCTCACCATTTATTTTCATCTTGTTGGCTATGGTAAGGGTATGAGCAAAATACTCATTCACAAATTCTCCTACATTCATGTGAAGAATTTCAAACTCCTTCCGAAGAGCTTGTAAGTGTGCACGCTTTATGATAGTTGTCGTTTTGTTGTCAAATTAATATGATTCCAGCGTAGATCTGTCTAACGCTAAAGAGATGATAGTATAATTATGGTCAAATGATCCCAAGTTAATAATAAAATTAGTAAATCAGTGTTTAGAATATATTTGCAAGCAATAAAAAGTTAGCAATAATAATAATAATGATAAAAAGGGGTTGAGATAGTTGTGCAAAAAATATAAAAGAGATTGAAACAACAATTAAAAAAAAAAACTATTGATCCCAAGTTCTTTCACCATTGAATTCTTCACAGGTTCTATAAAGATTAATCTTTTCTCAATCCTCCAACAGAGCTAAATCAAATTGAACATGCGCCAATTTGATTCAACTGAAACTCATTAATAAAGCATGCTTCTACTGGTTTAATCAATACCCACTTTGTTCCATGTGTATACTCCATGGGAATGCTTATCTCCTCCCTCTTGAATCATGCGTCCAAGAAATTAATTAGAATAATGCAAACTAACTAAGAAACCAGAGTTTAAGATAAGGAAGACTCTCAATCATGCGTTCAAGTACAACCTCTCACAAAAACCAGTTTTCCAGAAGATTAGACTATTAAAACAACTGTTATAGAGAATTAAAAAAATGAAAATTTTATCAACCAAAACCTCAAAACTCAATGGGAAATTACAAGGGAATCAATCAGAAAGGTTTGGCCTTCCATGCGGAGGCAAAGTATTATAAAGAAGAAAAGGAAACTAGGTCTAGAATGTGTTTGCTCCTCTAAAACGCGATCCAAAAAGTTGTTTCTTCCTCCCCTTGAAGTCTCTTTTATAATCTTCTTTCCCTTGTAAAAAACCATATCAAAATTTTCCTTATGATATTGTTTTACAATTATCAGATGTTTCCTTTCTTGTTTTGAATTATTAAACATATATCTTCATTCCCAAATAGTCTCAGATTTTATTCTTGCTTTTCTTCCAGAAATATTGTTTCCAATTTTCTTCAGATTTGTGCATTGATTGTAATTGATTCCAACATTGATGTGATAGATATTGTAGAAGATTTTCTTGAATAATATCTTCAAAGTATATTTTCTCTATTTTTGAAGGATTTTGCAGAGGAATTTTAATTGCAGAAGTTTTAGAGAATATCTCGGCAGAAATTTGCATTCAATTCCTTTTCTCAAATATTTGCAGATTTAATTATCTAATTCTTTATTTCAGATCTTATTTCCTGTTTTGATCCAAAATAAGCAACTTAGGTTAAGAATACAAAATTAATAAAAATAATAATAAAGGCCCAAATAAACCAAATTAGAAGAACATTAATTAAAACAATGAATTTATTTATTATTATAGTCCAATAATCTATGATTAAGAGTATTAAGTGTGAATAAATATATGCTCATCATTTTACTTAAGTCAAACCTTGATATTTCTACTTCAATGAATCCCATGTTATTCAATATATCCTTGTTAGTGATTACCTCTAAAATCTAACAAACTAATACTTGAAATAGATAATTATTTGCTTTCAAGTCTTTCAACTTCTGATCTTAAATATTCTTTTTTGGACATATGTGAGAATAATGTCTTCTACTGCAAGAATCTCATTCTCTACCAAACCCTAGTACTCTTTTAAACGCAAAAAATTTTCTATAAAAATGATCCAATGATCATAGTGTCCATCTAATTTTGAAACTGCTGACGGTACAAATGAGCTCTCTGTCATCATGTTTCGATGACTACATACATAAAAGATTGTGACTTCTTGTTTGAATAGGTTTCGTGATGGCACTTTGATACCAAATGTTAAAAACAGAAAAACTTATAAAAAGATAAGGAAATTAAGAGAAATCTGATTGTTTATTAAAGATTAAATTAGCTATTATATAACCTTACAGAATAAACGGAAAACAATGAAATGATAATCTAACAAATCCGGACCATCACCCTTTAACAACAGTCACACTTTAACATAAAATATAATCCCCACTAGTTTCAAATCATCCATCTCTTAACGGCACACTTTAATATCAAATATAATCCCCACTAGTTTCGAGTGTATAAAGATGATCAAGTGACTCTGCTCTTTGAGAAATCTTCTACTTCCATCACACAAAAATGAAATTGGGACTATCACATAAAAATCACATTGAGACAAAAAAAAAAAGTTTGTAATTTTAAAAAATTTAGTTATTTAAAATCAATATCTAAATTTAGATAATAGTGACTAAAAACTTAAGTCTCTAATGAGAATTAAAAATTAAAAAAATAATCTTTATATTTATTATTTTTATTAACTAAAAATTAGTCTCTAAAATAAAATAAAAATAACTAAAAAATAATTTTGTAATTATATCGTAGTGAAAGACTAAAAATATTTTGTCTAATAAATAAATATTTTTATAATTACTAGTTATTAAAAATACCATATCTAATTATATTAATAATAAAAATTACTTAAAAATAAAAAAATAAAAAAAAATATTTAATATATTAGTAATTATTTTTTCTAAATTTTTTTATATTGAATTATTTTCTTATAATGAATAGTATTTTTTGGATTTTTTTTAATATTTAATTTTGACTTTAGATTTCATTTTGTGTGTACGTGAAAGTTGAAGAGGTTGAAGTTTCCTTTGGGTGGTCTGAAAAGCGGTATTGATATTGGGTGGTTTGAAAAGCGGTATTGATATTGGTTATCATTGATATTTCTTTTAAAAGAAATTATGGGTAAAAAATTTCAAATATGGGTACTGTTAACATAAAAAGCATATACTTCACATCTTAATAAATTAATATTTTATTTATTTTTATTTTATTTTTTAATTTAAAATTATTATTATATTATTATAAACATTACATAGTGCCAACAAAACTTTTCGTGTACATAGTGCCAACAAAACTTTTCTGACCCTCACACCTTCACATTATATCCTTAACCAGGGTCTTAACCAAAAGTGATTTTTACATTCCTTAACCAGGGTCTTAACCAGGGTGGTAACCAGGGTCTTAGCTAGCTAATAAATAGGAGGTAACGATGGCAATACATGCAACTCCTCTCTGTGGCACACATGGCAGGTTTAGGAGAAAGCAAACCACGGATAATGCACTTAATCAGAGTTAAAATCAATAACGCCAAATATAATCCCGTTAAAATTAATTTTTTTTGTAGTGAATGTTTGAATAATTGAAAATTAAATTAAAATGTATAAATGTTATTTTTTAATATTTTTTTATGAATGATTCTCAATTTTAACTTATCATATTTTTTTTAATGTTTTTTTAAATTTTATAATTGCAAAAGTCCATCAAAGTTTCTTTTGATAATATAAAATAGAAAAGAATTTGCAAGTATAAATATGATAGACGAACAATAACAGAAATAACCCTATTGGTCAGTTAAATATTAAAAAATAACTATGCACTGTCGTTATAATTTTCTGTACATTATCAGCCTATTGATGAAATCGCCATTTATATAATTGTAAAAATAATTATTAAATATACTAAAATAAAATTATTGAATAAAAATTAATTTTAGAGATAAAAAATAATTAGTTGATATATTAATTAAATTAGAAACTAAAAAAAAATTTGATTTTTAAATTATTATTAAATATTTTTTAAATTAGTATTTAATTAGTTTTCAAGGTTTTAACTATCAAAAATAAAATAAAAAAATAATTTTAGAATGATCTCTGAACTAATTATTTTTTATCTTTAAAATTAATTTTTATTTTAGTATGAGAAACATTTATTTTAAAAAATAATATAAAATATATATCATTGAAATGATATTTTTTGTGGTGCATGTTTATTTATTATTGCCAAGTGGTTATTTAAAAAAATACATTACGCGTTTATATAAAGTAACGAGAAAATAAAAGTATGTTGTGTTTCTAAATGGTAGACTTTTCTACTACTCCCTCTGGAAATTTGGTGTCAAGAAAAGAGAGAAAAGAGAAAAATATAAAAATAACTAAAAGAAAAACAAATACCTAAGTGTCAAATACCTTTTTTCCAAAGATTATACGATTAAGTTAAATTTTCATTAAAAAATATTAAATAAAAATTAATTTTTGAAATTAAAATAATTAATTATTATTTGATTAAATTAGATACTATTTTATAAACTAACAAAATTATTTATATTTAAAATTATTTATATTTAAAATTATTTATATTATTAATAGAAATTTATAAAATAATTTTTAAATTAAAATCTAACATTAATTATCAAAAAGCTTTAGTTACTTACTATTATATTTTAAATTAATTTTTATTAATTTTTTAAGACTAATTTAAAATCTAAAATATTAATAACTAAAACTTAACTAGTTAATTTAGATAAAAATTTAAAAATTATTTTATAAATTTGTATTAATAATAAAAATAACTTTACATATAAATAATTTTTTAATTTTTAAATTAACATATAATTTAATCAATATAATAATTAATTTTTTTTATACATTTAATTGTTTTCTTGAAGTACTTCTAATGCAATTATTCTTATTTTTATATAGATTGTAGAGAATTATTGATTATTTCTCAAAGTCTCAATTATTTCATCACGAATTTTAATCGTTTATAGGATTTTGATGAAGATGGAGGAGAAATTAATAAAAGATTTTCGAACACTCAAATTATTATTTAGAATTCAAAACAATAAAATCAAAATGTCAACTCTATTAATTTTCTATTGAGATATTTTTCAATTTTTAAATTTAAAAAATAATAAATTTATTTTATGTTCTAATATTTGAATTTAAAAAGTTGTAAATTTATTTTTAATTATTTTTACATCAATTACCTTTTATAATATTTAATTATTTTATTGTATAATATTTTTTAATTGTTATTATTATTAGTCATTTACATATATGTTATTGATTTTGTTGGATACTTTGCTATATTCTAATTGTACAATGAAGCATTAGCAATCTCCAATTTCTATAGAGCCACATTACAACTTCCAATATATAATTACATATTTATAAAACCATCACATCACATTGTATATAATTTTTAGGAGTACTGATATATAAATAATTGACACGGCACCACTTTACAATCAATGAGGTGGCATAAAAAATAATATTTTATTATAAATGTGGGGTTAGTGGAAAAAATTAGAAAGTTACTTATATATGCGATTTTTCTCATTTTTTCGAAAGTCTCTGGTAGGGTTGATACTGTATCTTCAATTTGCATTTTCCAAAAGTTAGGGTTGGGAGATTACGCATTGGGAGATTGCGCCCTCAATTAAAATTTATATGGGTTTGTTCACATTTTTCGAAAGTTGTTGTTACGGTTGGGAGATTACACCTTCAGTTGAAATTTTTGTGGAATTTGGAGTGCTGTTTGAAGTGTGATTTGGGGGTTTCTAAAGAGATTAGTTTTCGTTTGGTTTATGATTTTATTGCAGTATGGTTGCGATTTTTTTCTCTGCTTTTGCGATTAATTGCCATTGATTTTCGATTTCGTGGTGTGTATTTTTTATTTCCGTTTTGGATTTTGATTTAAGGATTATTTACGGTTTCATTTTAAGTGTTTATTTTAGGAGCTATGTAGGATTCCGTTTTGGGTTTTAATTTTATGGGTTATTTAGGGTTTCGTTTTGGGTTTTGATTTTAGGGATATAGGATTTAGGGATTATGATTTTTGCACTTTTTTGATTTGGATTATGCGTGTTTGTATTTCTGCTATGTTGATCATAGGAATGTATTCGATGTTAATACTTGGATAAAGAGAGAAACCAAACTGTATGTATGAATGCCCTAAATTTCTGTCATGTTATACATGTTTTTATGTCACCTTTATGTAATGGACACCCCATTAGGTTGCTGAATTTTAGAGAGATTGTTATAGTTAAAGTTCTATTGTACTTTCATGATGAATGTAAAATTTAGATGCACTTGTATGGTAACTTTGTGATATCCCAGTTTGCAAGATGTAGTGGCAGCAAGCAATGGAACATGACTTAATTTAATAACATATATTTGTCATCCCTATGTGTGGTTAAAGTTATTTCATTTGAATCCATTGTAGGAATATAAAAGAGAATTTTATGCCATAGGGTCGAATTGGCATTCCTATTATTTTCTTTCGAAAGAGTTGTTATGTATGATATCTGACAATTTTGTAACACATGTGTATTAGTCTTAAACCTTTATAGTGAGAATAAGAGAAAGTGAGTGTGATTGTATTGTATGGCTCCACTTATAATGAGCTTGTTATTGTATTAGTTTGTTTAATTTTTTTGCTTTCTTGATTGAATTTTTTGCAATTGTAGGTTCCAAGCGAAGGTTCTATTGGATTCCTTTCGCTTTTGACATCACTGGATAATACTGTAAATAATTCACAACATTCAAGTACAACAGATATCATTAGGTTTGCAGATTACAAATTGTGCTTGTGTTATGTTCAATGAAGTACAATTATTTTATATTTAACTTACTTCACTAAGCATGTTGCTTTCCTTGCAGGCCATAATGTAAATGGACATGACAACGTTAGAAGTTCGAACTATTGGAAGGATACTAACAAAGATTCCACATTGTGACCAAACCCTCATGCACTTTTATTTAGTTTGCAATTGTGGTCTATTATTATGTATCCTACCTTTTGAAATGGGATGTCAATGCTTACAGCAATGTTGTTTGCTATGAACTTTGTCAATCATAATATTTGTATGAAAATGATGTTATATATGTAAGTGTCTGTATGAAGTTTGGCATTTCAAAACTGCAGCCTGGACCAAAGTAAGTCCTTTAATCCATTGTCATTCTCCTACATATCCAGTTAAAAAAATTGCATAATTCATCCACTGGGCACAAACTTATACTTTAATCACTAGTCATTTAGACATGCATCACCATTTACCAATACTATTGTGACAGTACAAAATTGAAGCTTAGACCAATTAAGTTAAATCCAAAAAACACTGTGTTATGTGTACAGAAAGTATTACACAGATGATCAACGATCCAATCCCTCATCCCCACTTCTTGTAGGTGAAAACCCAATGACCACCACATCACCCGTCACTTTTTTGGGAATGGAAAAATTACCCTGGGAAACCCTAAACCCACCATTAATATGTCCATGAATCCATCCCGATTCTTAGAAATACTCAGTTGAAAAGTTGCATAATTCGTCTACTACATACAAAGTAATGCTTTTATCACCACTTATTTACACAGGCATCACCAGTTACCAATTCCACTATGACAGTAAAAAATGTAAGTCTGCACCAACTAAGTTAAATCCCAAAACATTATATGATGTGTGGAAAAAGTATTACAAAGATCACCACTTATCCATGTCCTCATCCACACTTTTTGTGTGATAACCCAATGACCACCACATCACATGTGACCGACTGGGAATGCAAAATAACCACTTATTAACATCCACCCACCACCAATATGTCCATCAATGAATCCTGATTCTTACAAATACTCAAGTCAAAACATGCATAATTCGTCCACAAAGCACAAAGTTATACTTTCATCACCACTTATTTAGACAGGCATCACCACTTACCAATACCACTATGACAGTAAAAAATTAAAGGCTCAACGAACCAAGTTAAATCCCAAAACACTATGTCATGTGTGCAGAAAGTATTACACATATCACCACTTCTTTATGCACTTATCTCCACTTATTATGGAAGAAAACCCAATGACCACCACATCACCTGTGACCAACTAGGAACGCAAAAAAAACCTTGGGACCATCCACCCACCTCCAATTTGTCCATCAATTCATCATGGTTCTCCCAAATACCCAGTTATAGTTTATGACAATTCGTGCATGGGGCAAAAACTTATACTGTGATGACCACTTATATAGACAGGGATCACCACATACCATGACCACTATCACTCTAAAAAGACTAAAGCCTGGATAAGTGGAGTTAAATTCAAAAACATTATGTGCTGTGTGTAGAAAGTATTAATCATATCACCACTTATTCATGCACTCATATCCACTTATTATGGAATAAAACCTAATAACTACCACATCACCTCTGACCAGCTGGGAATGCATAAAAAACCTTGGGACCATCCGCCCACCTCCAATATGTCCATCAATTCATCTTGGTTCACCCAAATACCCAGTTAAAAAATTCCACAATTCGTGCATAGGGCAGAAAATTTTACTGTGATGACCACTCATATGAACAGGGATCACCACATACCATGACCACTGTCATAGTAAAAAAACTAAAGCCTGGATAAGTGGAGTTAAATTCAAAAACATTATGTGTTGTGTGCAAAAACTATTACTCATATCACATGCACTTATTCCCACTTATTGTGGAAGAAAAGTCAATAACCACCACATCACCCGTGACCATCTGGGAATGCAAAAAAAACCTTGGGACCATCCACCCACCTCCAATATGCCCATCAATTAATCCTGGTTCTCCCAAATACCCAGTTAAAAAATTCCACAATTCGTGCATGGGGCAGAAACTTATACTGCGATGACCACTTATATACACAGGGATCACCACATACCATGACCACTGTCACAGTAAAAAAACTAAAGCCTGGATAAGTGGATTTAAATTCAAAAAATTATGTGTTGTGTGCAGAAACTATTACTCATATCACCACTTATTCATGCACTCATTCCCACTTATTGTGGAAGAAAAGTCAATAACCACCACATCACTTGTGACCATCTGGGAATGAAAAAAAAAAAACCTTAGGACCATCCACCCACCTCGAATTTGTCCATCAATTAATCCTGGTTCTCCCAAATACCCAGTTACAAAATTGCACAATTCGTGCATGGGGCAGAAACTTATATTGTCATCACCACTTATATAGACAAGGAGCACCACTTACCCTCCATCAATATGTCCATCAATCCATCCTCATTCTTACAAATACTCAGTTCAAAAGTGGCATAGTTCGTCCTTAGGCCACAAACGTGTACTACAGTCACCACTTATTTACACATGCATCACCACTTACCAATACAACTATCATAGTAAAAAATTGAAGGCTTGACCAACTAAGTTAAATCCCAAAACAGTATATACTGTGTGCACAAAGTATTACACACATCACTACTTACTCATGCCCTCATCCGTACTTATGTTCTATACACAACTTATTTAGATAGGGAAATGCACTTATTATGCTTATTAGTATGTGAATTAAAGTTTGAATTTCCGCTTTTGCTATTGTACTAAGTATGATAAAAAAAATTCTTTTAAATACTACATACACTCGTTATTGCTATTCTACTAAATATGATGAAAAATTCTTTTAAATACTACATAGGCCATTAGTTATGTACATATTAATGAAATATCCTATTAATATAAATCTAATGATGCATACAATTTTTTTGTCATAGCCAATAAAACAACATATATATATGACATGTAAATAAATTTACGATTTAACATTAACATTAAAATAAATATTAATAGACAATAAATCTTTAATGACTTATACAGTAATGTCGCTAAATTGTGTACTTGTTGAAATCATAAATAGTAGTTAAAACAAAACATATTTAATGTCTAATAGTACAATGTCCCAAAAACATACTAAAATTAACAATAATGCAATCGGTCATATATAACTACAAACGCTTCCTTCTTTTCCTGGAATACGTGATCCAAGGTGTTTTCAAAATAGGAGCCTTTACCCGAATTCTGGGTTCATGTTTCATGCGTGATATCATGTTACTTTCTTCATTTGACACCTTTTCTTCATTTTCTTTTTCATTTCCCCATCTTCTTGGTCTTCTTTGTGTTGTCCTACGTCAATATTATTAAACACTTTGGATTCCCTATATGTATAATCCACTGACAGTGGTTCAAGTACAGGTGAAGGACAATCTTCTGGAATAGACTTGTGCATTTCACTTATGCATAGCTTTAAGTCCTTCACAACCTTCTCAAGATTGGTAATCAAATAATCCTGCTCCTTAGCTCGATGAACCATTTCTGCAGTTTCTTTAAGCATCTGACGAACATCATCTTTTGTTGGAATGTGGATGTTATGTGCATGTCCAACTTCAAAGGCTTCTTTTACAATTACATTCTGAAACTCTTCCTTAGACACAGACAAATGAACAATAACCTGATTATGTAAATAACAATGAAAAAAGTAAATCAATTCAGTACTACATCAACAACAACAATATTTCTCTACAAATTTCAATTAAAATGATGCCTTACCAAATTTTTTTCCAATGCACATGCAATTTCATGGTCCCCGAGTGTAAAGTCCATCCAATTCAAAATTCTAGGAAATTTTATTCTTGTGGGATGCACTTTTGTCTTGTATGAGAACAAATGCTCCAATGTCCATATCTATATACCATGAATATTATAAATTTCAATAATGGTCAATAAAATATAAAATATATTACGCATATCAACTAAATTATATAAACATAAACATTTCAAAGTACTTGTAATAAGTACACACATCCAACAATGTGGATATGTGATGGACTTGATTCGTTCCTAATAGACATCGAAGCTGAACACAAACTATTTACCAAGTACTCATAAACTACAATCCCCCAATTAAACTTGTTTAGTTGCCCTAAATCATCCAAAATGCTAAACAACCCAGAATGAACAATACCCATTCTATTTGGTAGTAAAAACTCTGAAAGCCCTAACAATATGTATAATCTACAAAAGTCCTCAATGCAACAATCATTGTCAAACTTCATAATTTCATAAAAAATCATCTTCACCTTTACATTATTACTTTCAAATAAAGTCTTAGTATGACTTTCCTCTGTTGCTTTGTGCAAGTCTATTTTTTTCTCCCACAACTCTCAACCCCAAACCTAAACAAACATCTACCAAGGACAATGGGACAACTTCACACCTTATGACGAAACTTTGTCTCCTCTCCACCCACCTACAACACAATTCCCTAAGTAGCGTTCGACTCAGTTTTACCTTGTCACCCAAAAATGTTAACCATGCAAATGGGGTTCATTGAATCAAACTCTTTTGTTCATGAGTTAAGCTTTTATTCACTACACCCACAAAACTTGTCCTACAATAATGTCGAAACACCTACATATGAAATGGAAATAAGAAGTCATCGAAAACAAAAACCATTATCCATAGTGCAGAAATTATGATTTTGTTCAATCAGACCTTGTGCTCCATAACCAAATCATCGACTTCACTTGCATGTCCCTCCATTATATCCTGGAAAAAAATTTATACTTGTAACAAAAATTTCTTTCTATTCGAAACTCATATTCAAAACTTTCTTTAACAACTAAAATCCAATAGTTTTCTACCAAATACACATTTAGTAAAAAAAAAATGACCATTATAAAATATGTAATAGTCAATAACAACTTCAATTCATTATAAAAGTTTACCAATTTCATGATAAAAACACTGTTTTCAAATTAAAATTCACACATCCATGACAATAATTAATATAAAAAAGTAGCTCTCCACAAATATCTAAAAATATTATAAGTGCTCCCAATTCAATTAAAGAACATGAACTAAAACATGTTTCAATGCAAATTAATTTAATTGTTCACCAATCAGTAACATCAAACTCCCATCATGTTATATGAACATATTAAATATTTATTATCTATCCTTCCCCTTAACATATAATCTCCATGATGCACACTTGGTCACAATTCCCAACTGTACAATACAATTAATAATATAAAATATGTACTGAATTCCAAAACAAAATACACAAAATCAAATATCTAAGAAACTGAAAAAGGAGTTAAAGAATATAATAAAAGAAAGTTCCCTTAAGAATTTAAAATAACATAGACGAAAAACGCACCAGTAACGTTTGCCATTCCGATTCCGATTCCGGTGACCTCTTTGCTTTGGTATCTATTTCATATAATTTTTCGTCAAGTTTTTATTGGTTTCGTTTTTTTTTTTAGGATTTACTGTTTTCCAATTTTGTTTGTTGGATATTGGGCTTTTAGAGTGTTGGAAATTGGGGTTTGTTGGTGTTTTGATTTGCTATATGTTGATTGACCTTTCTATTGGTTTGGATTTTATTTTTTAGGGTTTCCTAGCAATTGGTCAATCAAATACCACAGCTGTGGGTTTCGCATAATGTGATGGCACATTACCCTGCTAATAACATAACATGTTTTTTGTTGGTTCTGAGGTTTTAACTGCCCTCCCCAATGGGGCAAAAGTGCTTGTTAGTGCCCTTAAGTTCATTCATTCAGCCCTTGTGGCGTCCAATCTTGATTACCAAATTAAAGTTTCAACACCCCTTTCCTCTTCCATGATCTTTGACTCATTTCCACCTTCACAAGCCTTTTTCAACCGCTCGCTAAATCCAATCTTGGTTCCAATGCTTGAATTCTTGCAAACCATTGGTTGTTATGTAATGCTCAACACCTACCCTTACTATGACTATATGAAGTCAAATGGTGTGTTCCCGTAGGACTATGCAATCCCAAGGAAAACAAAATTGAAATAGTTCTATATTCAAGTCATTTAGGTCCCTAATTTTTATCAACTTAGAATTTGAATCTCTAACAATTGTGAGGGTGTTTAGCTGATATGTGTCCTAATTAAATACTGTTGGAATTTTCCAAGCTACAAAAATGCTTTAGAGTAGTGAAAAGGGTCTAGGCGTGCTTAACCAAAAACAATTATATAAACTAAAACACTTTCAAGATTGTCCAGCTCCAACATACTAATAATTAAATATAACACTTTCAAATTATCCACATATAATAGAGGTCAGGTAGAGGCATACTACAAAGGAAGCTAGAGCAAACTAATTAACCTTGTAAAATCAAGGAATAACAAAACCCTAAAGATTAATTAGTTTCTAAAATGAATTAGCTAAAATATTTATTTATCCTTGTTTTGAAGGATAATCCACTGGGTGAATATTACTTAAACAATAGTCATTTCTTAAATTTAAGGCAACAACAGTGTAGCTGCCATTATTGCTTAGTTACCCTTATTATATATGTATGCTGTTGCATTATGACAATCTTCTGAAGGAACCCAAGAATAGAAAATCTACCAAGTGAAATTTAGTTTTCTCATTTGTCGCTTCTTAGCAAATAGTTATAAATTGGTAAAGAGGGTAAAGCACAATTTAAATAGTGGTTGGTTGAAAGACAGGTAAGAAAGTTTGGTGTAAAATAGAACTCACAGTTTAGTAAAAAAAAAAAAAGCTTTGCAACAAAACTACCTTTTGGATTATGATTGGTTCAAAGAGTGACTTAAATGGAAGTTTCTCATAAAGTAGTTTACAATATCACATTCTGACCCTTCAAAAATTTTTGTGTCATGGATTTGCCAAAATAAACCCTAAACACATCAATAAATAACCACAAAAACCCTAAACCACAAACATAGAACCAAACGGTCACACAACAGGTCCACTGCCACAATGCATTCGAAAGAAAACACCCACAAACTCAATGCATTCAAAACCAAAAAAACGCCCACAAAAGCAATGCATTAAAAAAAACGACCACAAAAAAAAAAACCCACTGACCTTCCCGTCACTCCTACCACTCTAGCCACAACCTCTTCGCACTTCGTCTGCACTCCACCCCTCGCCCCAACCGCTTCGCAATGTTCACTCCAGCCTCTGCAATGTTAGCCCCAACCTCTTCGCAACGTTCTCCTTGCGTTAGAGCAACACCCACACTCCACTCAGAAAGCCCCAACTATTAACAATGAGGGTTCAACGGCTTTTCCAAACAAAATTAAATTTTCATATTATAATTATCATTTTACAAAAACGCTCATGCCACCCCAATGACGCTCATGCCATGTCAATGATTCATCCATGTAAGTCTGTCGTATTCTAGCGCACCCCAATGACGCTCATGCTGTTGGAGTTTGAATTTATCTTAGTTGAATAAGTCACCTGTAGTGAAGTTTGTTTCCTAGTTTCTAGCTTTAGTGGAGTCTATTTCCTAGTTTCTAGCTTGCTTCTGTTATTTTGTTTATTTCTCCTGTAAGGCTAATGCCATGATCCTTGATTTAATAAAGTAATCACTTTCAGCTTTATATTTCACATTTGGTGTCAGAGCAAATACCTGAATGAGAAAGTGATTGAGAGACATGTCTGAGAGATCTGAAAAATTTGTGCAGCTGGCCATCCCAAAATTTGATGGCCATTACGATTTTCGGTCCATGACGATGGAGAATTTTCTGAGAAGCAGAGAATTGTGGAGCCTGGTGGAAGATGGGATTCCGGCGATGCCGATCGGAACATCACAGGCAAGTGAGGTGCAAAACAAATTTGTAGAAGAGGCGAAGTTGAAGGATTTGAAGGCCAAGAATTTCTTGTTCCAGTCTATTGACAGAGAGATTCTGGAAACTATTCTTGACAAAGGTACCTCTAAGGCGATTTGGGAATCCATGAAAAAGAATTATCAAGGCTCCACAAAAGTGAAAAGGGCGCAATTGCAAGCTTTGAGAAGAGAGTTCGAATTGCTGGCCATGAAAGAAGGAGAGAAGATCGACACTTTCCTAGGAAGAACCTTGAAGGTAGTGAACAAGATGAAGGTGAATGGTGAAACAATGGAGCAGAGCACGGTCGTGAGCAAAATTCTCAGATCACTAACCTCGAGATTCAACTATGTGGTGTGTTCGATTGAGGAATCAAATGATCTGAGCACGATGAATATCGATGAATTACATGGCAGCTTACTTGTCCATGAGCAGCGAATGAATGGATATGTACAAGAAGAGTTGGCACTAAAAGTGCATCAAGATGAAAAACCTAGTAGGGGAAGAGGTCGCGGAATGGTCCGAGGAGGACGCGGTAGAGGAAGAGGAAGAAACGCGGTCAATCGTGCCATTATCGAGTGCTACAAATGTCACTAGTTAGGGCACTATCAGAACGAGTGTCCCGAATGGGAGAAGAAGGCGAATTATGTTGAACTAGAAGAAGAAGAAGAGCTTCTCTTGATGTCTTATCTGGAGAAACATCAGGCAAACAGAAAAAAAGTTTGGTTTCTTGACTCCGGATGCAGCAATCATATGACCGGATGCAAAGATAGGTTTTTTGATTTGGAATAAGGTTTCAATCGATCTGTGAAACTTGGAAACGACACAAGAATGTCGGTGGTGGGAAAAGGAAGCGTGAAAATACAAGTTAACGGAGTCACCCAAGTCATACTTGATGTTTATTATGTTCCAGATCTCAAGAATAATTTACTAAGCCTTGGACAATTGCAAGAGAGAGGCTTGGCAATTTTGATTCGTGGTGGAACCTGCAAAGTATATCATCCCAAGAAAGGTGCAATCATGGAGACTAATATGAGTGGAAACAGGATGTTCTTTCTTCTAACATCCAAATTGCAGAAAAACATGATGTGCTTGAAGACAGAAGAGGAGATCGAGAAGGAGACGAATTTGTGGCATCGCCGTTTTGGGCATTTAAACCAAGAAGCTCTAAAACAACTTGCACAAAAAAAGATGGTTATTGGACTGCCGATGCTGAAGTCCACGAAGGAGATATGTGCGGTGTGTCTAACTGGAAAACAACACAAAGTATCAATGTCAAAAAAGAGCTTCTGGCGTGCATCGAGACAACTGCAGTTGGTGCATTCGGATATATGTGGTCCGATTACACCAATTTCACATAGCAGAAAGCGGTACATTTTAACTTTCATTGATGATTTCACTAGAAAAACTTGGGTTTATTTTCTCCATGAAAAATCAGAGACACTCATCACCTTCAAGGCTTTCAAAGCAAGTGTTGAAAAGGAGATTGGAACCTTCATCACTTGCTTGAGGACAGACCGCGGAGGGGAATTCACATCTACTGAATTCGGAGAATTTTGTAAAACTCATGGTATCACCAGGCAATTGACGGCTGCATTTACGCCACAACAGAATGGAGTGGCAGAGAGGAAGAATAGAACAATAATGAATGCGGTACGATCTATGCTGAGTGAGAGACAAGTCCCAAAGGAGTTTTGGTCTGAAGCTACAAGATGGAGTGTGCACATCCAGAATCGATCTCCAACAGCAGCAGTAGAAGACATGACACCTGAAGAAGCTTGGAGCGGTTCAAAACCTGAGGTGAAGCATTTTCGTGTATTTGGGTGCATAGCATATGTGCACACACTACAAAAAACAGTGTATATTGTGACGGTTTTTTTTGTATAAACTGGCATTTATAACCGCCACAATATACGCGTGTGGCGGTTTTCCAAACCGCCATAGAACTGACCGCCACAAAGTTTAATGTGGCGGTTTCACGTTACTTGCCGCAACACCCACCACTTTAACACTACGTTTAAAGTGGCGGTTTTTATATGTAAATAGTGTCAGTTATAACTGACACAATTTAATTCATTAAAGAAGATTCTGACGCCATTATGTAGGGTATATTGTGGTATTTTTAACCGTCGTAATTTTAATGCTAAATAAATAAATTTTAACCACCACTTTTTTATCCTTTATATATATATATATATATATATATATATATATATATATATATATATATATATATATATATATATATATATATCCTTTTTTATAATCTTTTTTATAATTTTATATATATCCTTTTTTACAATCTTTTTTATAATTTTATATATATATATATATATATATATATCCTTTTTTATAATCTAGTTTGCACAATTAACTAAACATAATATATTTTCATAATAAAAAAATAAAATATACTAATAAAATTAAATAATGTATAAAACTTGTAAGCATCCACTCATTTCATTAAAAATTAAAACACACATAATATTGTTCAAAAAGTTGATACATAATTGAAAATGAAAACACATAATTGTTCAAAAGTTCATACATTCCTAATCAAGTTTATAATTAAAACACACATCCCTAATCAGTTTTGCTTCCAGCACTTGATCCTATTATTTGATTAGGTGATGGAGCACCACTTCCAGTATCTTATGCCTGAAATAAATAAATAATTTTAAGTTAATGAAATTGAATGTTTATAATTATAAAATAAAAGACACTAAAAAACATTTAAATATATTAATACCTCATTGATGGATGCATGAACCAAATTAGCAGCCATTGCAGTAAAATGTTCGAGAACATCTTTTCTCGAAGCAATATACGCAAGCAAAGTGTTCATTTGAACATAAAAGGGGCAAAAAGTGTAAGGAAATAAAGATAGATACACTATCAAGAAATTCAAATGCACGGCCATATTCATTGACATGTACCTATAAAAAGGAAAATTGATCAGTTGTTTCCTTGAGAATGTCTTTACTCTTGGATTAGAAAATTATTACTCAAATTAGGAAATAAAAAGGAAAAACAGTAAATCAGTGTGAAATTAAAATTTTTAAAAAAAATAATGAAAACAAAAAAATGATTATTGCCAACCTTAAGAAATTAGATTCCAGAAATAGGTAAAAACACATAGAATACCAGTCATTATTTTAGTTAAAAACCTGAGGAAATGAAATAATTTTGCATATTGCAATCAACATTAAATTTTATTTAGAGACTAGGTTTGCAGAAAAAACCCTACTACCCCTGCATTCCACAAGCGTTCACAACAAATTCAGCAAATGAAAATATTAATATATTAAATTGAAAACAAGGCTTCATACAATCACTCTCAAGCACATATGCGCATATGGAATTTCTAACTACTGGTCCATGCTTTCAAAAGTTTTTAGGATTTGCCCAATCCAAACTAAATAACTTTGAAATGATTAGCCAAATGTAATTTGAAGCCGAACCATCAGCTGAACCTTTTTTCATACGCCTTGCACCAGCTGTGGTTGAAACCTTCCAAACCTCCTACATAAGCAATCATGACTTTAACTTAGAACACAAAATATCTATGAATGTTATGATTATTGTGGAAAGAAGTCAATTGAAATTATAATTAACCTGTCGGCGTTGTGAATCCTTCTTTTCTTCTGGGAAGAAATACACCCACATCATTCTGTACATTGTTTCTGTCAAATGGATCTTAAGGGGATAAATCTCTACCTATAGAGTAAAATGTGTTCATGTTAGGAAACCAAAGGCACAACTATTATACTACACACACTTTCTACTCAAACAGATTCCCAGTTCTCCATACAATGATTTATCAGTTTTTTTTATGTTAGTCTAACTGTCACTGTAATCTAGCTATAGCTGCGTCCAATAACTGAGTTCAGTTGTATCACTGTATAATAACAAGTTCAGAAATTTGAGAAACAATTTCTCTCTAACTTTATTTTCATTTTCTTGGAAACTCTCCTCTTTTCTTCTCTCATGAACTTCAATAGATTCACTTCTATAATTATTTCTCCCTGATATTCTACCGTGTCTCCAATATGTTAGAAACATTGTACACACACACACACATATATATATGTGTGTGTATATTAATCTTGGGCAGGGTCTACTTAACAAAACTGTAAGAAAAGTATTACACATGGTCTCAATTTTAAGCATCTGACAATTTTCTTTTGAATAACCCAAATTATAATAAGAGATGGATTCTATAATTCTCTACAGAACTTTGCTGGGAGAAAATAACTACAAGGAACCACTTACCTGGAAAAGTTCAAAGGGAGAATTTCCATCCTTTGGAGCTCCCTGTCTCGCATCAAGTTTAACCATCACTTTTCTGAAAAAAAGAAGCAAACATGCAATATCAAGGTACCCAGAAGATATAGAAAACACAAAAACACACTAATCTTTATTGCAATAGAAAAGGTAACATCAATCTTATATTAAAATAAGTTATTAAGAGGCTCCTTTTTTTCTTCCCATTCCATTACATAAATGATTTCAACAAACAAGTAAAATTTGTATGCCTTTTCAGTTAAAGAGAGGGACTAGACTAGCATGGAAACCTAAGGGCTGAAATGATGCAGTTCAACTTGAACTTAAAACTAATCATAATTTAACTAGAAATTAAGACATTGTTGCCTGGAACAGCAAAGTGAAAAATATCAGAAAATCTACTTGGAAGCACCAGTGAGTTGAAGAAAAAGGCCTGAAAAAGAATACATACTTTCCCCAATCAGGAGGGGGATTCCATGCTGACAAAATTGTATCAGATTTGGCGTTAGACAGGCAGTTTCTGAAAATAAGAAATTTTGTTGTAAACAGAGAAATGCCGACATCCTTATAATCCCGGTCGAAGTCGTAGATCTAAGTGATTAGAAGAATGAAACTGAATTAGTATATTATTGCAAATTGAAAGAAAAAAAAAATGAGGAAGCTAGAAATATAAGGGATTAAAAGTGAATCATGGTATTCTCAGGTTCATAGGAACAAGGACAAAAAAGAACAACTAAATTGGAAAATATCACTGTAGTTTTTTCCATAACATGCAGGGATAATAAATTTGCAGATTCAATATTGTAAGGACGGAAGAGCACTATAATAAATGTATCAATGCATTCTATACAAGTCAATGGAGAAAATTTGAGCCTTAAAGTACAAATTTTTAGAATCTATCTAATATATTTGAAGTCAGACTAAGTGCAGAGACGATAAAGTTCATACTTCATGAGAAAAAGAATTTTTAGGAGTTTCAATGAGCCGTGGATGGATAAACACAGAGCAAAAAAATTCTTACCATGTCATTGATCTCAACTTCAGCAAAGGATTTACCATCAAGGATCATGGTCCAAAATTATTGTTATTATTAATCGGAGGAGAGTGAAAATACTTCTGGGATGGTTAGGGTTTTAACAGACAAATGAAATCACCCTTACCTCTTCCTTCCAAGGTTTGTGTTCGTCTTCCACGATCTCTGCTTCACCACTGCCATTTCGAAAACAATGGAAACTACAGCGCACCATTGAAGACACAAAGAAAGAAAATTAGAGACAAATTAAAATGGAAGGGCAATGAATGAGAGGGAGTGTGAAATAAGAGCAAAATTCCTTACGGATTTCACCAACCAACCTCCATAAACTCTCGTTAACGAGTTGCAACTGATAAGTTACTGGAAACCCTCTAAACAGTGGGGTTTCCTTCATCCTTGTTGGGACAGAGCGGTCTCATCCTCACAATAACCTGTGACAAAGGCAAGAAGAGAGAAATTGGACTTAGATAGAAGGCATTGGAAACTAATAAGTCGAAAACCCTAATAGGAGAAACCAACCTTGATGCCGAAATTGGAGGGTGCGGGGAGTGAATCGTCGATTAGGACATCGGCGGCGGTGGCAAGCTTGCGCTTCACAGTATTGGAAGAGGGTGGTCTCGGGGGCAAGGGGCTCTTGAACTTAGCAGGGGAAGGGACAGCGAGATTGGAATCGAAGGGAGGGTCATTCTCTTTGGAGGGTCTGCACTTTCGATAGGGGCGGGGTTTAACAGAGCTAGGAGAGGGGGTTGGAGAATTTTGGAGGATGGAACGAAGAGAATAGGATTTTGGAAAATCAAAATTTTGTGTAAGTGTGGGAAATGAAATTTGATGGGAGGGAAATAAAGTAAATATGATGGAAGGAATGAAAGGAAATTTGTGGCGTTTCTAAATGACACATTTTGAAGGAGAATTGTGACAGTTGTTAAAATGTCATATTATACGGATAATTGTAGCGGTTTTTAGTAACCGCCATATTAAAACCGCCACAACTTACAAATTTTTTTGTAGTGACATACCTGATCAGAAGAGGAGAAAACTAGATGACAAAAGCAAGAAATGTGTTTTTCTCGGAGTCAGTGAGGAATCAAAAGCATGGAAGCTGTATGATCCGGTTACGAAAACGATCGTGATAAGCAAAGATGTAGTGTTTGATGAAGACAAAAGCTGGGATTGGCATCAAACTGGTGTAAAAGAGAAAATACTCGACTATGGAGAAGAAGAACAAAATACAGACATGGCCTGTGCTCCGTCAACCGTGAATTCATCGCCTTCTGGTTCGTCTTCGTCTTCATCTTCAGCATCTGATGGTAATTTGACACCGCCAAGCCCAATCTCTCCACTGCCCAGTTCAATTTCGTCATCTCCATCAAGATCAATTGAAAGAGAAGTGGTTACAGGCCCGCAGACAAGGAGAACACCGGGTTATTTGGCTGATTATGTCACGGGTGAAGGAGAAGATGAGGAAGAAAGCTTATCGGTTATGTTATTGATGATGATGACAGAAAATGATCCAGTAAAATTCAAAGAAGCAGTGAAAGACAAGGTGTGGAGAGAAGCAATGAAAAACGAGATTGAAGCGATCGAGAAAAACAATACATGGGAGCTAACTATCTTACCTGCAGGTTTTACACCAATTGGAGTGAAATGGGTATATAAAACAAAGCTGAATGAAAATGGTAAAGTCGACAAATACAAGGCGAGGTTGGTGGCAAAGGGATATGCTCAGTGTTATGGCATAGATTATACCGAAGTCTTTGCTCCGGTGGCGAGGCTCGATACGATTCGAACTATACTTGCGGTTGCAGCACAATCAAATTGGGAAATCTTCCAATTAGATGTCAAGAGTGCGTTTCTACATGGGGAACTAAAAGAGAATGTGTATGTACAACAACCGGAGGGATTTATAAAGACAGGAGAAGAGGAGAAAGTGTACAAGCTGAGGAAGGCGTTGTATGGGCTCAAACAAGCCCCGAGAGCTTGGTACAGCCGTATTGAAGGATATTTCTTGGATGAGGAGTTTGAGAGGTGTCCGAGCTAGCATACTCTATTCACCAAGATGAAAGGAGGTAAAATTCTCATTGTCAGCTTGTATGTTGATGACTTAATATTCACTGGAAATGATAGAGCTATGTGTGATGAGTTTAAGAAGTCGATGATGATGGAATTTGAGATGTCAGATTTAGGAAAAATGAAATATTTTCTTGGGGTAGAGGTGAAGCAGAGTGTTAGTGGGATTTTTATTTGTCAAAAATGGTATGCTCGTGAAGTTTTAGCAAGGTTTGGAATGGAAGAAAGTAATGTTGTTAAGAATCCAATTGTGCCGGGAACGAAGCTCACAAAAGATGAGGATGGCGAGAAGGTGGATGCAACCATGTTCAAGCAATTGGTTGGGAGTCTTATGTATCTAACAGTAACCAGGCCATATTTAATGTATGGAGTATGTCTCATAAGTTGATTCATGGCAAATCCAAGGATGTCACATTGGCTTGTTGCGAAGAGGATCTTAAGGTACTTAAAACGTACAATGGAACTTGGAATCTTCTACAGGAAAAGTGAAAGTAGCAGTACGAGACTTATGGCATTCACGGATAGCGACTACGCCGGCGATTTGGATGATCGGAAAAGCACAACAGGCTGTGTGTTTTTGATAGGGTCTGGTGCGATTTCTTGGGCATCAAAAAAACAGCCTGTTGTTGCCCTTTCCACCACTGAGGCCGAATATATTGCTGCTGCCTTTTGTGCTTGTCAATGTGTATGGATTAGAAGGATCTTAGAGAAGATTAGAGCTGAAGAAGAGTCTGCAACCGTCATTTATTGTGACAACAGTTCGACGATTGCTTTATCCAAACATCCAGTTCTTCATGGGAAAAGTAAGCATATTGGAGTAAGGTTTCACTATCTCAGAGAGCTGGTGAATAGTGAAACTGTTAAGCTGGAGTATTGTGCAACCAAAAACCAAGTTGCGGATATCTTTACGAAACCGTTGAAGCTGGAGCAGTTCGAGAAGCTGAGAGCATCACTTGAAATTGTTAACTTGTCTGATGTAAACTTAATTCAGGATAGTTAAGTTTAAGGGAGGGTATGTTGGAGTTTGAATTTATCTTAGTTGAATAAGTCACCAGTAGTGAAGTTTTTTTCCTAGTTTCTAGCTTGAGAAATGATTGTTTGACATTCATAATAAAGTTGCGCCTCTATACAACCTTACTACGTGGCGTATTTGATGACATGGCAAAGGGCAACTTTGTCCTTACCTTAAAAAACGAAAAATCAGGTAAACAAATTGGTTATTGATTTGAATGAGAAAGCATTTTTGTTCTTTCGTTCTTTGTTTCACCGTAAACATACATCGAGAAGGCACAGCGGGAAGCAAAGAAAGTAAGGGTTTAGGTTTTTGTGTGCGTGCAACCAAAGAACAAACATGCATTTCTGAGGTTAGTTTTCGATTCATCTGTTTGATTGCATTTTGGGTTTTGATTTAGGGTTTAGTTTTGGATATTAATTTCACTATCAAACAAGTTGAAGCTTTCTTTGTTTTTGTTCTGAGATAGATGTAGGTTGGTTTGAGACCGTTCATTGTTGCTCCCAAGTTGTTTCTCCACCCAACATGGTATGTGTGTTTTCCTTCAATCATATTTTGCTAATTGTTCTCCTATACAGTCTCCTATACATAATTTGTATAGCAATTTAAGTACCATGGTTAGGACATGCTTGCATTTTCTATCCTTTTTATTTTTTAATGTTAGGGAATAGATAACACATTGGTTATTTTTCTAACACTGTCCCTACTATTAATTCTACTAGTTAATAGTAGATAGCGGCATATGATGGTTGTTCTAAAAAACCTTATCCCTGATATTTGATGTTATACTATGATGAAAACCTCGAGAACAGTACGAGAAGACTTTGCTCTCCCACCCTGTGATTGTGGCACTATAGCAGGTAGTTGGCAACTTGCTATTAATAAATGAATAAAGTAATAAAAATAAACAACAATAATTCAAGGAATTTCGAAGGACAATGTTGTTAAATGGTGTTGTCGTTGCTGCTGTGGTGGAATGGCATTGTGGATATTTTGCCAACCACCATATGCAATTTTTTTTTAAGGGAGGCCTGCTATGAAAGCACCATAGACCACAGTGGTGTGTTAATATATTAGAATTTTGGCCATCTGCCATTGCTGAACAGTGTTAAAGGGTAATTCATTTGAAGTTGTTTTTTAGTTCATAATTGAAGCTATTTAATAGTTCAATAACATATCTAACTAGGGTTCAAATTCTTGCTAAGATTGTGTCTTCAAAGGAGAATAACTGTAGGGAGTCAAATATGTAATGAATGTCTTTATTCTTTTACAACTACATTAAATAACAAATACAAGGCTCAATTGCTTTACAACTACCTTAAAGGGTTGAAGAACTTTCAAAAAGGAATAGAACAAGTAAACAAATCAAGTAGATAAGGAGAAGTACATGAGAATAAGTTGATCTTGATGCTTGTTTGTTTATCTTTTATTAATGGCTTAAAAGGATCTAATTCTTTCATAGTGTCAGTCTGCAGATTTGTTGAAGATAGTTTGTTGTTACCTTTACATTTTTCTCTTTTCCCTTTCGGTATCTGTTATGTAGTCTCAAGCTATGACTATAAGGTATATATATGAGCATCAGAGCATGCATAAACATTAACACAGGAAGTAGAAAATCATGTAGAATATTTAAGACTTGAGTGCATATATTATGGGATCTTGATGTTACAGCGTTGCCAATAATAATTAAATTTGCAATAGGAGTATTTTTATTCGTATATCTTTCTGATTTTTAGTTTATATTTTTCTTCTGATTTTTAGTTTATAATTATTTTTTTAGTTTATATTTTTCACCTAGGATTTGTAGAATTTTTTTATGGATGTATCCTACACCTTTAAGGAAGCCTCACTGTTTGTTTATTTCTGATTTTTTATTTTTTTCTTGGTTTTCTTCTTCATTTATTCTTTTAAAGCCCCTTGTACTCTTTTTGGAGTTACCTATGCACATTGAATATAATAAACTTAAGACTTGGTCGAGTCTTTCACTCAAATTAGTTGTGACTTAGAATTGGTTCTAAAGTTTTCCCCTGTTGGTAGGACAGATATAAAAGTTTCACCATGAATCCTCAAGTTAGTGGTATCCTTGTGCCTTCCCCTGATCTAAACTTTTTCTCACAAAAAAATTGATATTTGGTATTTTTTCAAAGTTGGTGTTGAATTATGGAAATTTCATTCATTTGTGATTCCCCCACTGGAGGATAATATAACCACTGTACCAACTTTATTTGTCTTTCTATGACATGTCTTTTGCTATTTTCATGACTGAGTATGTTTATGAAGTGATAAAGTATTTGGCAATGATCTCTCTTGTGTTTTTAAGCTTATGGATCTTTTAATGCTGCAAAAATGTTTATTAAAAAGTTACTTTCCTGATATGAACAAGTTATCCATGGAGTTGTGTTCTAGGTGGGTGGAGAGGAGACAAAGTTTCGTCATAAGGTGTGAAGTTGTCCCATTGTCCTTGGTAGATGTTTGTTTAGGTTTGGGGTTGAGAGTTGTGGCAGAAAAAATAAACTTGCACAAAGCAGCACTTGAAAGTCATATTAAGACTTTATTTGAAACTAATAATGTAAATGTGAAGATGATTTTTAATGAAATTATGAAGTTTGACAATGATGGTTGCATTGAGGACTTTTGTAAATTGTACATATTGTTAGGGCTTTCAGAGTTTTTACTACCAAATAGAATGGGTATTGTTCATTCTGGGTTGTTTAGCGTTTTATGAGTACTTGGTAAATAGTTAGTGTTCAACTTCGATATCTATTAGGAACGAATCAAGTCCATCACAAATCCACATTGTTGGATGTGTGTACTTATTACAGGTACTTTGAAATGTTTATGTTTATATAATTTAGTTGATTTGTGTAATATATTTCATATTTTATTGACCATGATTGAAATATGTAGAGAAATATTGTTGTTGTTGATGTAGTACTGCATTGGTTTACTTTTTTCATTGTTATTTACATAATTAGGTTATTGTTCCTTTGTCTGTGTCTAAGGAAGAGTTTGAGAATGTAATTGTAAAAGAAGCCTTTGAAGTTTGACGTGCATATAACATCCACATACCAACAAAAGATGATGTTCGTCAGATGCTTAAAGAAATTGCAGAAATGGTTCATCGAGCTAAGGAGCAGGATTATTTGATTACCAATCTTGAGAAGGTTGTGAAGGACTTAAAGCTATTCATAAGTGAAATGCACAAGTCTGTTCCATAAGATTGTCCTTCACCTGTACTTGAACCGCTGTCAATGGATTATACATATAGGGAAATGAATGAGTTTAATGATATTGATGCAGGACAACACGAAGAAGACCAACAAGATGGGGGAATGAAAAAGAAGATGAAGAAAAGGTGCCAAATGAAGAAAGTAACATGATATCACGCATGAAATGTGAACCCAGAATTCAAGTAAAGGCTCCTATTTTGAAAACACCTTGGATCACGCATTCCAGAAAAAGAAGGAAGCGTTCGTAGTTATATATGACCGATTGCCTTATTGTTAATTTTAGTATGTTTTTGGGACATTGTACTATTAGACATTAAATATTTTTTGTTTTAACTACTATTTATGATTTGAACAAGTACATAATTTAGCGACATTACTGTATTAGTCATTACAGATTTATTGTCTATTAATATTTATTTTGATGTTAATGTAAAATCGTAAATTTATTTACATGTCATATGTTTATGTTGTTTTATTGGCTATGACAAAGAAATTGTATGCATCATTAGATTTATACTAATAGGTTATTTCATTATTATGTTCATAACTAATGACCTATGTAATACTTAAAAGAATTTTTTATCATACTTAGTACAATAGCAAAAGCGAAAATTCAAACTTTAATTCACATAATAATAAAGCACGATATGTGCTTATCCGTGTCTAAATAAGTGGTGTATACAACATAAGTGCGAATGACGACATGAGTAAGCAATGATGTGTGTAATACTTTCTGCACACAGTACATAGTGTTTTGGGATTTAACTTAGTTTGTCAAGCCTTCAATTTTTTACTGTGTAAATAAGTGGTGACTGTAGTATACATTTGTGGCCAAAGAACGAATTATGCCACTTTTGAACTGAGTATTTGTAAGAATCAGGATGGATTGATGGACATATTGATTGTGGGTGGATGTTCCTAAGGTTATTTTTCCATTCCTAGTTGGTGACGGGTGATGTGGTGGTCATTGGGTTTTCTCCGACAAGAAGTGGGATGAAGGCATGGATAAATGGTGATATGTGTAATACTTTTTGCACACAGAACATAGTATAGTGTTTTGGGATTTAACTTGGTACAGGCTTTAATTTTTTACCGTCATAGTGGTATCGGTAAGTGGTGATGCTTGTCTAAATAAGTGGTGATGAAAGTATAAGTTTGTTCCCAGTGGACGAATTATGCATCTTTTGAACTGAGTATTTGTAAGAATCAGGATGGATTGAAGGACATATTGATGGTGGGTGGATGTTCCTAAGGTTATTTTTCCATTCCCAGTTGGTGACGGGGGATGTGGTGGTCATTGGGTTTTCTCCGACAAGAAGTGGGATGAGGGCATGGATAAGTGGTGATATGTGTAATACTTTCTGCACACAACACATAGTGTTTTGGGATTTAACTTAGTTGGTCCAGACTTCAATTTTTTACTATCACAGTGATATTGGTAAGTGGTGATGCCTGTCTAAATAAGTGGTGATGAAAGTATAACTTTGTGCCCAGTGGACGAATTATGCATCTTTTGAACTGAGTATTTATAAGAATTAGGATGGATTGATGAACATATATTGATGGTGGGTGGATGTTTCTAAGGTTATTTTGCATTTCCAGTTGATCACGAGTGATGTGGTGGTCATTGGGTTATCTCACACAAAAAGTGGGGATGAGGGCATGGAAGTGGTGATCTATGTAATACTTTTTGCACACAGCACATAATGTTTTTGAATTTAACTTAATTTGGTCTAGGCTTTAGTTTTTTTACTGTAATAGTGGTCATGGTTTGTGGTAATCCCTGACTATATAAGTGGTGATCACTGTATAAGTTTCTACGCCATGCACGAATTGTGCAATTTTTTAACTGGGTATTTGGGAGAACCAAGGTGAATTGATGAATATATTGGAGGTGGGTGGATTGTCCCAAGGTTTTTTTTTTTTTTGCATTCCCAGTTGGTCACCGGTGATGTGGTGGTTATTGGGTTTTCTTCAATAATAAGTTGGGATGAGTGCATGAATAAGTGGTGATATGAGTAATAGTTTCTACACACAACACATAATGTTTTTGAATTGAACTTAATTTGGTCCAGGATATAGTTTTTTTACTGTCACAGTGGTCATGGTATGTGGTGATCCCTGTCTATATAAGTGGTGATCACAGTATAAGTTTTTGCCCCATGCACGAATTGTGCAATTTTTTAACTAGGTATTTGGGAGAACCAGGATTAATTAATGGACATATTGGAGGTGGGTAGATGGTCCCGAGGTTTTTTTTTGCATTCCCAGTTGGTCATGGGTGATGTGGTGGTTATTGGGTTTTTTTTTTTCTGTAATAAGTAGGGATGAATCCATGAATAAGTGGTGATATGAGTAATAGTTTCTACACACAACACATAATATTTTTGAATTGAACTTAATTTGGTCTAGGCTTTAGTTTTTTTACTATCACAGTGGTCATGGTATATGGTGATCCCTTTCTATATAAGTGGTGATCAAAGTATAAGTTTCTGTCCCATGCACTAATTGTGCAATTTTTTAATTGGGTATTTGGGAAAACTAGGATGAATTGATGGACATATTGGAGGTGGGTGGATGGTCCCAAGGTTTCTTTTGCATTCCCAGTTGGTCACGGGTGATGTGGTGGTTATTGGGTTTTATTCCATAATAAGTGGGGATGAGTGCATGAAGAAGTGGTGATATGTGTAATACTTTTTGCACATAGCACATAATGTTTTGAGATTTAACTTAGGTGGTCCAGACTTTAATTTTTCACTGTGACAGTGATATTGGTAAGTGGTGATGCCTGTCTAAATAAGTGGTGATGAAATTATAAGTGATGGCAGAGCCTCCAGCGACACACAACCACATAATAAGGAGGATGAAGACCTAGAGGTTGTTTATGGATTTATTTGCAAATATGGGTCTAATTGGGCTTTTGCTTCTTTTTGTAGGACCAATCAAGAGGAGAACTCTAGGGTGAAAGAATGTGCAAACATGTCCAAGAAGACCTCCAAGTCATCAAAACATAAACTAAAACTTTGGTCAGAAGAACACAAGAAGACTGGGTTTCTACTGACTAGTCAACATTATTTTTGGGCCAAGCTTTAGCTTAAATAAATTGTATAAAGTTGTTTATGATTTCATGGGCCATGTATTGGACCTAGTAGCATAAAATAATTGGACCAAATATTTGGGCCAAGTAGCATAGGTTTTTGAGCTTGTATTTGGGCCAATAGTAAAATATGACTAGTTAGGGTAACAATTGGGCTTCTTTGAACCCAATGTAACCCTAAAATGTCTAGGGTATTTTGGAGGACGAAAATCACCTTGGCATGGAGCACATGGAAGTCCACATGGCAACCTAGGAGTGGAGAGGATTTAGCTTAGAAGGTGTGAGCTAAACATGGAAAGCATGACTCCAGATGACACCTTCTCATTGGAGAGTTTTATTTTGAATTTTCAAATTTTGGCTCCAAAATATTCAACACTCTCTCCTATAAATTGAGGTGCTTGGTTCATGAATTTAGAAGATTAATGAATGAGTGAAATTGCTGCCAAGTTGCTAGCCCAATTCTCACTCTTGTCTTTGCTTCTTTAGGATAGACACTTTAGTCTTCAATTCTCCACCTATATCAAGTGATTAGGCCTCACCTATCACTCTCCATACTTAGCATGCACCTTTAAGGAAACCACAAGCTCTAAGTGAGCTCCTTGCACGCCTCTTCCATTGAGCTTCCACAACTCTCCATCAAGAAATTCAAATCCGCATGAAGGCACACATTCATCAATAAGTTTGTGCTAGTGGATGAATTATGCATCTTTTGAACTGAGTATTTGTAAGAATCAAGATGGATTGGTGGACATATTGATGGTGGGTGGATGTTCCTAAGGTGATTTTTGCATTCCCAGTTGGTCACGGGTGATGTGGTAGTCATTGGGTTATCTCACACAAAAAGTGGGCATGAAGGCATGAATAAGTGGTGATATGTGTAATACTTTCTGCACACAACACAGAGTCTTTTGAGATTTAACTTAGTTGGTCCAGGCTTTAATTTTTTACTGTCACAGTGGTATTGG
Source organism: Phaseolus lunatus (assembly GCA_013389735.1). NCBI lineage: Eukaryota > Viridiplantae > Streptophyta > Magnoliopsida > Fabales > Fabaceae > Phaseolus > Phaseolus lunatus. Next base: position 48,311,523 of record CM023866.1, read on the forward strand.
TAAGTGGTGATGCCTGTCTAAATAAGTGGTGATGAAAGTATAACTTTGTACCTAGTGGACGAATTATGCAACTTTTTAACTGAGTATTTCTAAGAATCAAGATGGATTGATGGTGGGTTTAGGGTTTCCCAAGGTAATTTCTCCATTCCTAGTTGGTGATGGGTGATGTGGTGGTCATTGGGTTTTCTCCAACAATAAGTGGGGATCAGGGCCTGAATAAGTGGTGATCTGTGTAATACTTTCTGCACACAACACATAGTGTTTTGGGATTTAACTTAGTTGGTCTAGGGTTCAATTTTTTACTGTCACAGTGGTATTGGTAAGTGGTGATGTCTGTCTAAATAAGTGGTGATGAAAGTATAACTCTGTGCCTAGTGGACGAATTATGCAACTTTTGAATTGAGTATTTGTAAGAATCAAGATGGATTGATGGACATATTGATGGTGGGTTTAGGGTTTCCCAGGATAATTTTTCCATTCCAAGTTGGTGATAGGTGATGTGGTGGTCATTGGGTTTTCACCCACAAGAAGTGGGGATGAGGGATTGGATCAGTAGTCATTTGTGTAATACTTTCTGCATGTAAAACATAGTGTTTTGATATTTAACTTAGTTGGTTTAAGCTTGAATTTTGTACTGTCACAGTCGTATTGGTAAGTGGTGATGCCTGTCTAAATAACTAGTGATCAAAGTATAAGTTTGTGCCCAATGGACGAATTATGCAATTTTTAACTGGTTATCTAGGAGAATGACGATGGATTAAAGGACTTACTTTGGTCCAGGTAGCAGTTTTTAAATGCCAAAGTTTGTACAGGCACATACATATATAAGATCATTTTCATAAAAATATTATTATTGACAAAGTTCATAGCAAACAAGATTCATGTAAGCATTGACATCCCATTTCAAAAGGTGGGATACACAATAAGAGACCACAATTGCAAACTAAATAAAAATGCATGAGGGATTGGTCACAATATGGAATCCTTTGTTAATATCCTTCTAATAGTTCGAACTTCTAACGTTGTCATGTCAATTTACATTATGGCCTGCAATCAGCACGAGCACTAGGTTGGTCTTCACCAATAGGAGGTACTATTGACCAATGATTTACTCTGTATACTTGTTCTTGTAGAATTCTAATATCCTTCTGCACATCACATAGCCTTTTGTCATTGGCTATAATTTGCTTTTGGGAAACTTCATGCTGTTGAAGAATTGTTTCCCACTCACTCTAAGAAGGGCCAGTACATTCACATTTTTCATGTGAACCAACACGTACGACTTCAATAACAATGTTCAGGCTTTGTTCTTCTTCAGTCAAGTGCCATTCCCATGAAATCTGAAATACAATATTATTTATTATAGTAAAGAAATTAAGGCAAAACTATCAATCACAAAGTTAACCATATAATCTACCTCAGCTAATAAAAAAGCATCATGTATCTTTCTTGACCGAAGGTTTACGCACGACCATTACAAAAATCATGGAAAACGAGAATTATTTCCTGCTTCGCTAAGCCTAAGATGTTCAACTGCCCACAACTGTTGCACAAAAACATTAGTCAATAAAAACCTTGGTTTTAAGACTATGAAGATTGCATTATATCGTCTATTGTCGCCAATTTTATACATACCTACAATACAACAACACAACCAACTAAGTATATCTCACAAGGATTCCTTTGTTGGTTATATACTTTGGAAGCCCGAGTTACATTGGAAACAATTGATTCATGAACTGCTCCCCCCCACCCCCCAATTGTACATGTGGAGTGCAACTATATTGTCTAAAAGTCTAAAAGGAAAGCTAAAAAAATTCTTATAACTCCTAGGAAAATAAAAAACAACAAATGAAAGCAAAATGTATAACCTACAAAAATCATCTTTCAACTTAAATTTGTCATCAATCATTTTCTTTCATAATACTACGTACATTAATTTCCTCTTTGTCAAACAACTCATTCACCAACCCTTTTGTATCATCCTCTAAATTTAGAGCTTCCCTCCCAACACGTGATCCTAATCCCACACAGATATCCATAAGTGATAAAGGAACTAAATTTTTCGTAAACATAAAACTTTGCTTACTTCCATTCCACCTACTTAGGAGTTCTCTTAGAACGGTAGTTGATATTTGCATTATGTCTTCTACTTCAGCAATCCACTTAAAAGGGGTCTGTTGTATCCTTTCTCGTTGAAAAGAAGTCAACCTATGGTTCACTTCCACAATGTACTCCGTTTGCACTACGTGTCTCACTCTAACCTACAAATTCAAAGCACACTATAAATTAGAACTAAAGAAATCACTAATCCAAAGTTGACTTTAATCTCACTTTTAAGCAACTTAGCCTTCTAGAAAATGCATATAAAGAAACGAATTTGGTAAGAAATGCATAAATTAAAAAAAATGGTATTTGTTTTTCATGATACACAAACTCAGTTAAGAGTTAAAATAGTCCACCCTCCTAAATAATGAAATAATGATTACATGTGAAGTTCTGATGGTTTCAAAATTTCATCATTTGGTTCTCATTTTCTAACCCCATAGAACTAAAGAAATCACTAATCCAAAGTTGACTTTAATCTCACTTTTAAGCAACTTAGCCTTGCTTGGAAATGCATATAAAAAAAGAATTTGGTAAGAAATGCATAAATTAAAAAAAATGGTATTTTTTTTTTCATGATACACAAAATCAGTTAAGAGTTAAAATGGTTCACCCTCCTAAATAATGAAATAATGATTACATGTGAAGTTCTGATGGTTTTAAAATTTCATCATTTGGTTCTCATTTTCTAACCCCGTAGAACTAAAGAAATCACTAATCCAAAGTTGACTTTAATCTTAGTTTTAAGCAACTTAGCCTTGCTAGGAAATGCATATAAAGAAACGAATTTGGTAAGAAATGCATAAATTAAAAAAAAATGGTATTTTTTTTCATGATACACAAAATTAGTTAAGAGTTAAAATAGTTCACCCCCTAAATAATGAAATAATGAAATAATGATTACATGTGAAGTTCTGATGGTTTCAAAATTTCATCATTTGGTTCTCATTTTCTAACCCCATAGAACTAAAGAAATCACTAATCCAAAGTTGACTTTAATCTCACTTTTAAGCAACTTAGCCTTGCTAGGAAATGCATATAAAAAAAAAACGAATTTGGTAAGAAATGCATAAATTAAAAAAAATGGTATTTGTTTTTCATGATACATAAAATCAGTTCAAACTTAAAATACTTCACCCCCCTAAATAATGAAATCATAATGATGGTTCCAACTATTGGATTAAAAGATTAAGAGTGAGAAAAAAAAATGCTTGAGAAACATGTTTGATAGTGGATGTTGCTTTTGTTTTTCACTTGTCATTTTCTTGCTTACTTGATGGGTGCGTAGAAGTTCAATAAAGGTGGTTAATCAATTGGAAAATTTTCAACTTTCCCCTGTATTATCTACACTATGCAGACATAATACCTTAAAAAGGCATAGATAAAGGTTTCAAAATCATGGACCCAAAATTTTGATGTAGGATGGTATTAAGACTAATACCCAAGTGTTACAAAATTGTCAGATATCATACATAACAACTCTTTCGAAAGGTAATAATAGGAATGCCAATTTGACCCTATGGCATAAAATTCTCTTTTATATTCCTACAATGGATTTGGATGAAATAACTTTAACCACACATAGGGGACAAATATATGTTATTAAATTAAGTCCTATTCCATTTGTTGCTGCCACTGCATCTTGCAAACTGGGGTATCACAAGTTACCATACAGGTGCATCTAATTTTTACATTCATCATAAAAGTACAATAGAACTTTAACTATAACAATCCCAATAAAATTCAGCAACCTAATGGGGTCTCCATTACATAAAGGTGAAATAAAAAGATGTACAACATGACACAAATTCAAGGCATTCATACAATTTGGTTTCTCTCTTTCTCCAAGTACTAAGATCGAATACATTCCAATGTTCAACATAGGAGAAATACAAACACGCATAATCCAAATAAAAGAAGTGCAAAAATCATAATCCCTAAATCCTATATCCCTAAAATCAACATCCAAAACGAAACCCTAAATAACCCCTAAAATTAAAACCCAAAATGGAATCCTGCATAGCTCCTAAAATAAAAACTCAAAATGAAACCCTAAATAACTTCTAAAATCAAAATCCAAAATGGAAATAAAAAGTACACACCACGAAATCGGAAATCAATGGCACCCAATCACAAAAGCAGAGAACAAAATCGCAACCATAATGCAATAAAACCCTAAACCAAACGAAAACCAACCTCCTTTGAAACCCTCAAATCGCACTGCAAACCGCACTCTAAATGTCACAAAAATTTGAAGTGAAGACGCAATCTCCCAACCCTAACAATAGCTTTTGAAAAATACGAACAAACCCATATAAATTTCAATTGAAAGCCCAATCTCCCAACCCTAATAACAATTTTCGAAAAATGCTAGGCACAATCTTCTAACCCTAACAGCAGCTTTCGAAAAAATGAGAAAAAAGACGTATAGCACTATGTTTCCAATTTTTTTCACCGCATCATTTGGACCCATATTTATAATAAAACATTATTTTCCATGCCACCTCATTGGTCGTAATGTGGCGCTGTCACGTGACAGTTGTTTATATACCACTATTCTTTTAGCTTTAGTGGAGTCTATTGTTTCCTAGTTTCTAGCTTTAGCGGAGTCTATTTCTTAGTTTCTAGCTTTAGTGGATTCTATTTCCTAGTTTCTAGTTTGCTTATGTTATTTTGTTTATTTCTCCTCTAAGACTATATAATGCCATGATCTTGTTTTAATAAAGTAATCACTTTCACCTTTATATTTCACACATACCACCCCAATGACGCTCATGCGTCAATGATTCATCCATGTAAATGATTCATCCAAATTCAAGTCCGTTGTATTCTAGTGCTAGCGCAAGGAGAAGAGTGGGAGAAGAGTGGTTGTGTAAGAATCATTTTCCAACTTCTAGAGTCAAACCATTATTTTCCAACTATAATTGATGATTTTCTTCACGACAATAACAAGTTGTCAATATCAGTTCGTTGCGTCATATAAAAGAAGCCACCCGGAGCAGAATAAATACGTGAGAATGAAGAACGGGCAGAACAGAACTGAGAAAAAAAAAGAAGTAGGAGCCGAGAAAATATTAAGACAAAACAACAGAGGTGAACGCGAGTCGGGAGCAGCAGTGAGCGCCGCAAACGCGAGCGGAGAGGCGGCGAACGCAAGCGCTTGTGCGACGGCGGCGAGCGATACGAGTAGGAGCCGCACAGGTGACGATCCCCCGTCCGAGTCAGCTCACTTTCCCTTCCAAACTCGTTGAATCGTTAGAGTTCGGAAGTTTAGTCGCGATCTTAACAATATTGTGTGACAGACATGGCTATTGCTGATAATGGACGGAAGCATGTTCGCTGCGATGAGACGAAGAATAATGAGGTGAGTTTCAATACTGTAATATTCTTGTGTAAACCTCTGGTGCTAGTTCATGGATACCCATGCTTTCGAACATCACCGTCTGTTCAAAGTGAAAGTGGGGAGATGAGTTGGAACCCTCCCTCTATAAGGAGAGGATAGGTGGGGAGTGAGTAGGATTTTCGGGTAAAAAAAAGAGAAAATTTTTCTTTCACCCTGTAAACAGTAAAATCCACACACTTCACAACTCCTTATAATAAAATAATAATATCTTAAATTAAAAAATAAAATAAAAATAATAATTTATTAGAATAGTAGTTGTATGTTTTTACTAATGTATCAGCATCCGTGATGTGTTGATTTTGCTAAGTAGATAGCAAAAGGTGGAAGGTGCATGCCGCAGAAATGGATGGTGAAGAACATACTTGGCTGGGCGTGGAGGACCATAACTTTGAACCAGATCAAGAGGGATGTAGTTGCTTCTCCTACTAAGTAACTCCTCATGATTCAAATCACATCATCTGTCTTTAATTTATTTTTGTTTTTTAATTTAGATTCTACAATGGTTATTGGATCACTTACTTGTTATTTTATTTTTATGCAGTTATGTTGTATAAATCAATGGGAATGAAATTGAAATGTATAATTGTTATTCACCCACTGTAAACAAATTATTCATATTAACTTTTCTTCTATTGTTACTATTAATAAGAACTAAAAGATATATTTAAAATTTAGAGGAATAAAAATTATAAATTTTCTTTAATATTTTGAAAAATTTACCGTTCCTTTCCGAAACGTTCTTAAGAGGAACAACTTATCTATCGAGATATATAAATAATATATATATATATATATATATATATATATATATATATTTCCTGCAATATCAAGATACCAATTTATGACGTTCAATGTTGACAAATTGAAGAGGTGTCCCTACCGGTTAATCACAATTCATCAATTAATAATAAAAATCAATTATTTTTACATTTAAATGATAAGAGATAAAATTCAATTTCAGTGATCTTTTAAGTTTTATAATTGTAAAAATCCATCAATTTTTTTAAATATATTAATTTTTTGTTGATATAAATTATTTGTATATCATTATTACTTAATTGGGGAAAAATGTTAGATGTAATTTTAACATTCAAGTAATAAAATTCTTAAAATTGAAAGTTTAATATTAACATTGACACAATTAAAAATTTAGAGATAAAATATATAAAAGAATAAAAAATGTGTAATTAAAATATATTATATATTTTACACTAGACCGAAAATTACTTCACACTAGAAATATATGCAATTAAGCCTGAAAGATAGAAAAAGAAAATCTAAAATACAAAGTTGAAAACCAAAATCATAAAAGAAAGTAATAAATTGAAGATAAAAAAAAATGAATTAACTCAGTGTTTTTTTCTAGTGACATAAAATGGTGTTTGATTAATTTTAACACTAGAAATATGAGCAGAAACAGGTACTCGTGCATCTTTTCAATTTTTTGAGCTGGAGGCAAAACTTTCGTTCTGCATTCCTATTTTCGAACCCAACTCTTTCTATTCCAATGGAGTGAAGTTGCAAAATAATTTTATGTTCTTCAGTTTTTCACTGTCACCACCACCTCTAGGTTCCAACATGTCGGAGAAGAAGAAGAGTATGCGTAGAAGGGGTATTGTTGGGGCGAGCAAAAAGCCACAACCTTTGTTGGAAGTGGAAGACATAGAGGACGCTATGTCCTTCTCCAAAGACGAGACTCACAAACTGAGACTGTCCCTTTTGAACTGGTACGACCTAAACCGCAGGGACCTTCCTTGGAGAACACATCACCGTGAAGATGAAGAAAAAGAAGAAGAAGAAGAATCGGAAAGAAGAGCTTATGGGGTGTGGGTCTCGGAGGTTATGCTCCAGCAAACAAGGGTTCAGACTGTTATTGCATATTACAATCGTTGGATGCAAAAATGGCCCACCATTTATCATCTTGCACAAGCTTCTCTCGAGGTTTTCTTTCCTTTGCTTTTCCACTCCCTTTTTTCGTTTTCTTTTTCTTTCAAAAACTGTTTTTTTAATGTGTATTTTGATGGGTAGTTATTTTATGATACTCCTGAACATCATAGCAACTTTTATGTTAATCCGTTATCAAGTTCCTTTTTATAAGAGTTCGGGGGATTGTCATGAAAATTGGCAAACTTTATTTATGGTTTGATATTATGGTTTTAACAAGTTATGTACTTTGGGGCAGATAATTTGATCCCATGATTTCACATTCTAGTTGATAGTTTTTTAAGTTTGAATAATGTTTTTTTACCAAAATTTGAGAAAATAAGCTGATGGTAGTGGAGATGTCTCTGCTTCAAGATGACTGATATTTCATTTTGATTGTTGTTGCTCGGTTGTATATTATTGGAGCCAAAGTTTTAGGGCTTCGTATAAGAAGAAAGGGAATTTTGGATTACAGTTTTGCAAGCAAGGCTGTTGAAGGTATACGAAGGCAGAATGGGCTGCAGGCACCCACCCCTTACATTTAGGAACCTCTGTAACCCTATGTGCTTTGGAGTACTGTAGATAGCAATACCAGATTATTTCTTCTGATTCCTTTGTTCTCTGTTTTTATTGGTGAAATTTTGTTTTCTTTGTGTGAACTTGTTTAAAAATCAAAAGCTGTTATTGTGATTTGAAGACTAATTGCATCTTCACCATGTAATTATTGCCATTTTTATGCAGGAAGTAAATGAGATGTGGGCAGGTTTGGGCTACTACCGAAGAGCTCGTTTTCTTTTAGAGGTGCTCCCTCATGACACTTGACTTTTGTTTTCATCTCCTTCTGCTGTTTATCTTTTACTAGACCCTACAACTTACCTTAATGGCCAATTGGAGATTGTTTTTGAAATAGTTAATTATGGTGTTTAACCTTCTTCAGTATATGGTTTCCGCCTTCTTAGTAAAAGCAGCAAAAGACAAGGCATTTAGTGCATGCATCAAAAGCTCATAGTTCATATAATGGATATTGCCAAACATAGAGTATCTGAAGCCTTTCATATCAAGATCTTTAATGTCTTGTTGAAGAACTTTGTTTCTGCCTTTGATATATGTGAAAAGATCCTCAATCTGATGTTGTGTAGTGAGTAATGAGAAGGAAAGTCCTACTTAAAGAAAGTAAAAGTGTACATCAATAAGGGATAATTTACTTTTACCAATACATGCTGCAAGGTTTGACCAGATTCTTTCCATTTCTGCTGTCAGGGGGCAAAGAAAGTAGTTGCAGAAGGTGGCAAAATTCCTAAAGTGGCTTCTATGCTACTAAAGATTCCTGGAATTGGAGACTACACATCTGGAGCAATTGCTTCTATTGCATTTAAAGAGGTGGGCAGTTTCTGTGATGTGCTTTCATAAAAGAATTGCTATTGCTCATTCTTTAAGTTATCAGGTGGTACCTGTTGTTGATGGAAATGTGGTAAGGGTGATTGCTAGACTAAGGGCTGTTTCTACGAATCCAAAAGACTCGGCGACCATTAAGAGATTTTGGTGGGTTTATGTCAACTTCTGGAAAAAATTATAATTTTGATATTTCAGTCCTCACCAAATCTTTTACCCGGTTAAGAAACAATGGGAAATAAAGAAGCTTTTTTATGCATCAAATTACACATCTAGCAAATATTGTTGTGGCAGATACATTATGTTGAACCTATTATATTGGTAAAAATAAATCATTTCTAAATATTTCTTGTGTTCTTTTCCACAACTAATGGGGATATACATGCATGGCACAGATAATTGAATAGAGTGGGAGCTCTTATCAGATATGATGTGTCTCTAAAATCTAAATGGTGGCTTTTTTTAATTGGTTGTGCCTAACGTACATATGATAGGCTATTAGTACACCATAGTTAGTTTTACTAATTTCTTATTGGCACTACATATTTATTTTATAATCAATCTTGTATTTCTTTTTATTTACTCTTTCTTATTGGGTTGGAATTGGAGATTAAGGAAATTTGCAGCTCAGTTGGTTGATCCCGTTCGTCCTGGGGACTTCAATCAGGCTCTCATGGAACTTGGGGCAACTGTATGCACCCCTTTGAACCCAAGCTGTTCCTCATGTCCAGCATCAGAATTTTGTCAAGCACTATCAAATGCTAAACATGATACTGCAGTAGCAGTTACAGATTATCCGGTTAAGGGTGTGAAGGTTAAACAAAGACGTGATTTCTCTGCTGTATGTGTTGTTGAATTACTTGGCGCTGAAGCATTGTTAGACAAAAACCAGTCTATTAGCAAGTTTATTCTTGTGAAAAGGCCTGAAGAAGGGTTGCTTGCTGGTCTCTGGGAGTTTCCATCTGTCTTACTGAATGGAGAAACAGTTCCATTGACCACTAGAAGAGAAGCAATGGACCGCTTCTTGAAAGCAAATTTCAAAATTGATGTCAGAAAGACTTGCAATATAGTTTTGAGGGAAGATATTGGGGAATTTGTTCACATTTTCAGCCACATTCGCCTCAAGTTGTATGTTGAATTGCTAGTGTTACAATTTAAAGGTGAAAGCCTCTTTCTATATGACATTACAACTTGCTAGTTGGATTAAGGGTTTGTTTGCAAAACCTTATCCATAAACCCTTCTTTGAAAGAAAAATAAGAAGGAAGAATGAAATTAGTTTTTCTATAGTTAAAATTAGCTTATGCATGAATTAATTTGCAGAAGTTATTTTGTATTACTTTTTCCAAATTTTGACTTTTAACTCGTGTAAACTAGCTTATGGAATAAATAACTTCATTTTGTAGAAGTGCTTATGGCAGAGTTTTCTCCAAACTTTTCCTAAGTTTTTTGTTTCTTCCAGATCACACTTACTTTACTTACACGGGCTGTTTTTTTGTACCAATGTTAACTTTTTTTTCTTCCAGAAGGAGGAGAAGATGATTTGTTCAAAAGCCTAGATAATCAACCAACTTGGAAGTGCGTTTACAGCAATGCACTTTCTGGTATGGGACTGACAACAAGTGTAAGAAAGGTAGTATTCTTTACTTAGCAACCTCATCCTTAATTCTTGTCATTCTTAACTTCTGTAAATATGTTGGAAAGTGTGTGTGTCTTTTATTAGGTTCTTTTGTGTAAGGAATTGTTTAACACTTTCCTTAGTTTGATGTACAGAAGAGATCTTTTAGGTCTTGTCCTGATGATGAGCAAGCCAAATGAGAGACCTTAATCATCGCCCTCAATTTGGAAAATTACAAATATCTTCCAAATATGTTGACATTGCCTCTCTCTAAAAAATGTGAATTTATGCAACAAATTCACCCTGTTGAGTTTTTAATATTCCAGAATTTTCCTTAGTTTCCTCTTCAAGGGGATCTTTCTAAGTTTGCTCAATTTTTAGAGTTGTTTCATAATTTCAGAATCTCAAGAGGGATATTATTTTCACTTAAGGATACCTTAGCATCTTAGTTTTGCTCCATAGTTAATTTTAAAAAATTATATTGCATATCTATTATCCCTTTCATAGAATTTTCATGTATTGTAAGAGTTCAATCCAACAAACAAAATTTTACACTCTTGAAAGCCTTTGAAACAGCCATGGGATGCACAATTGATATGCATGAGTAGTGTTGTGTGTGCACATTGATTGAGCTCAATGATTTGAGTCCATTAAATAGTATGTTACAACAAGTATATTAACATTTGAATCAATGTTTATTTATTTTATGCTGTTTGTAAGATAACTCAATATGTTTGCTTTAAACCTTGATACCAAATTTTTGTTATTAAAATTGCCATGGTGCTGCAGGTGTACAACATGGTTCAAAACTTTAAGCACAAAGCTCTTCCTTCTAACCATGTGCCAACCAAAAAGAGAACCAGAAGAACACAAAGAAGCTAGCCCCGTGGATCAGATTTAACCTCATTATGCTCATTAATTAATTACATATTTTAATGTAAAAACAGTGTAATACTTTTTTGTATTGCATTTATTCTTAGTAGACTGCATTGTTAATTGTTCAAGCTATTTTTACCTTTTTTATAAGCATTGGAATATGTGATATCTATGGTCTTGGTTACACTGTTATGCTTTTCCATAATTTTAAGGTACCAATATATCTTAATTTTGGCATATCTACCCTCTGCGGTTAAAAACTGCAACTGTACCAATCTCGCCTATTCAATTTATTTTCTTACACAATAATTTAATATTCAAAATTTAATTTTGTGAATTTTGATGTATAGATTTGTAAATAGTGCAGAGTTAGCCAAAAAATTCATTTCTCATTTTCTCTTTAGTTTTTCCCATGATTTTTTACTTATAAATTTATTAAATAAGAATATGATTTAATTCTAAACGTCTCAGATAATTATAATTATAATTATAATCTAAATGTATGTGTAATGTTAAAAAAATTAACTCAAAACTAAAAGAAAGAAACATTTTTATATTTTTCTTTGTATATTATCAAAGATATATTCAACATCATGTTTACCCATAGAAAATGCTTAGGTAACTTTTTTTTACCTCTTTTTGTTTTGCTAAAAGTAAAACTCTAGTGGTGAGAAATGATTGGAGAAGCGTTGTTGGGAAAAAGTAGTAAGAAAAAAACAAGCTAAAGTTGTATTTGATTTGTGTATAACAATTTTATTATTCACGGTTGAAACTGGTTCATTGATTCATTGCCACTTGTGGTCACTACTTATGCCACTCTTAGTTTTGTACTGTAGTGTTCCCAGTTTCTGTGTTTATTTATTTATTTTTCTTAAATAGATAGATAGAAGAAAAGGCTTCAGAAATCAGTGGTACATATTGTCTCAAGCACCATGTGGATCACAAGCTTCTTTCATTTTGTTCCTCCCACGCATATTTCTGACCAAAACTGTTAACAAACCACTGAAAGAAAAAATGGTTGGTGACTAAACAGAAAAAAAAGAAAAGCAAAGTAAAAGAACACAATCAAAGCATCAAGAGAGAAAGAATGCAAATGGCAATTTTGTTAAGAGGTGGAGCACTTGCAGATTCTAGCTTTCGTTTGTGTTCATTACCATCAACTTCTTCTTTGCATGTCTCTCAGAATGTTGCCATACCCACCTCATCCTCATCCTCATCACCAATACTACCTCTGGTATGTCTCTCTGATTATTCACTTCAGCTCAAATTTAATCCATCAAGGAATCTCTTGCGTGTAATCTTATTTATTTCTCTTTTCATCGAAGGACTAGCTTTTAGTTACAGCTTTCACTTGTAAGTATTGGATGTGATAATTCTAATGTAATGAACTGTAAAATTATGTGAAGATTCTTTTCAATATTTGCTCTTCTTGTGTTGCAGATTGCAAGTAAATATAAAACGGCCAGCAGAAACAGAATCACCTGCTCTGCTGTTCAAGAGTCATCTCCTAGCACAGCAGGTGTGTTTCTGCATTAACATATATAATGAAAAGTTTTAAAACTCTTTGGTTTGCTTGTTTAGTTATTAAAATTTTGCATTGGGGTGACTGTGATTAGTCTAATTGAAACTGTTATTGCAATTTCTGGTCTTAGCTACTGCTGAAACAAAGGAGGAGGTAAAGGAAGAAGCTCCAAAAGCTGCACCAGCAAAAAAACCTCCAGCTAAAGCACCAGTTAAGCCTCTACCTCAGATGATGGAGGAGGATGTGATCCCTTCACTGAAAGCAATATTTGAAGCCCAAGAAGATTTATCAAACATTGAGCTAGTCTTCAATGACAATAGGGTTAGTAATGTAGAAATACTAAGAAAAAAACTATTATGCAGTTCAAGACCATTATGGTTGTCATTAATCACACAAGTAATTGAGTGTTCTTAACTCTTTTTTCACAAACTGAAAATCTTAAATATATGTCAATATAATTAGTCAAGACCGTGTTGTGAAGCCAAACTAACATTAGAAAAACTCAATGAAGTGTTTCTTCATAAGCTTGCTCTTATTTGACATGAATAATGCTACTACATTCTTTAAAAGTGTTTTTTCTGTTAAAACTCCAAATGTTTGATGAAGTACTATATTACAAAGGAAGAAATTTTTTAGAAGATTAGTAAGAAAGTGATTACTGTACAGAATTATTCATCTTATAAAGCTTTACATTATTGAACAATTCATTGGGTTGTGATTGACAGTTAGAAGGTTCCCTTTTGAAGAAAGGCAACCCCTACTCATTTTGGGCCTTCTTTCCCACAGGAATCACTGGTATGCACCATTTTTTTGTTTGCTTGAAAAAGTGGCATCACATTACCATTGAATTAAAGGCTCATGTAAACAAATGATTGCATCAGATTGTGTTTCACTTGCACAGGTCCAAAGGGGTTTTCTCTGTCATCATATAATGGAGGAGCAAGCACTGTTGAGCCATTTCTTGTTGATGAAAAGAAGATCACAGCAAAACACATTATCTTTTGGGTTGAAAAACGTTTGGCAGCACAGGGGATCCTTCCTATATAGAAAGATTAATCTCTAAAAGATGAAGTTACAGTTTGGTTGCTGATGATGTAGCATACAATTCAATATTCTCTTGTTCCTTTGATTATTGAATCGTATACAAAATGATTATGTTGATCAATGCGTCATTGTACATGTCTTCAATCGTAGGATATTTTGGTGATCAATGCACATGTTTATGATAATTTGGTAACAAAACAACACATTTTAAATCTCATTTCACATTTTCCAGGTACTATCATGAGTAATTTGGCCATAAAAAAATACGTGTAATTTTTTCCCCTGTTATTCTATTGTTTATTGTACGTAAATGTCAATTTCTAGATTTTATGATGACTCGATTAGTTATTAAATTTTATATTTGCATTTGATATTAATTGTTAATCTTTTTCTAAATTTGAAAATTATGAATCAAACCAAATAATTAATTTAATTTAGTTCGTATTGATAATACTTATTCTTCCGATTTCAACTGATATTACTCAGTCGAACACTTTATTCAAGACAATATCCGAATATTTGAATTTTGATTTTATCCATAAAATGCACATGATTGGTTAAGGGAAGAAGATATATATAATTTATTTTTGACCTCAACTACAAAATAAGAAACTATTAAACATATCACAGAATAAATCTCTCAATAAGATTAAGAAAATGAGGTTTATATTCACTTAAATATGTTTTAATTTATGTAAAGAAATTAAATCTCATTTTTGTGATGTAAAATATTTTTTATTTCTTTAAAATTCAAAATCCCTACTTTTGATATATATATATATATATATATATATATATATATATATATATATATATATATATATATATATATATATATATATATATATATATATATATATATATATATAAAGAAGTTATTTCCCTCCTACATTGAATTGAAGGTCCTAATATCGCATATAAAATTTTAAATTACTGTAATTTCATATAATTCTTAGCAAATGCTAAGCAAAAATGATGACTCAATTAGTTATTAAAATTTATATTTGCATTTCATATTAATTGTTAATCTTTTTCGAAATTTAAAATTACGAATCAAACCAAATAATTAATTTAATTTTTGTTTGGATTGATAATACTTATAATTAAACTAAATTAAATGACATTAATTTGATAATTCATTCACTTAAATTCGTTTTAGTTTAGGTAAAGAAATTAAGTTTTGATTTTTGTTCTGTAAAACTTTTTTTATTTCTTTAAAATTCAAAAATACCTACTTTTGATTTTAAAAAATAAATATGTTGAGAAGTTATTTCCCTCGTACATTGAATTGAAGGTCCTAATATGGAATATAAAAATTTAAATTACTGTAATTTCTTAATTCTAAGCCTTTGATACAATTGCTATTACGTTACGTTTCAGAGACTTAAACGTTGCAATTACAAACACATTCTACTACAAAATAAACTAAAGCATAAATCATAATATTTAGCAACATGGTAGACTAAATTTTGCTTTATTCTATTATTTTTTCCAAATTGGGTAAAAAAAAGTAAGAGCCAAAATCCCAGAATTTCTGTACAAAATTTTGAATAAAAGAAAATTCGCATAGATAATTAGAAAAAAAAGGTAAAATCCCATAGAAAATTAGAAAAAAAGGAAAATTTTCATAGAGCCCAGTACACATCTCTCAACTGGAGCTGAAAAGTTATTAGCCTTCAACCTGCCAAAGAGAACAAAATATTTTTTTCTGAGTAAACAAGAAATATATAATATAAGAAATTTAAATATATAATTTATTCTCTAGTGAATTGTGATTTTTTTTTCTGTTATAAAATTTTAATCTATTCTTTCTATATATAGCCTACTTTTAATTATATGCATAATTTATTTTAAACCTTTTTGTGTAAATCAATCAAATTAAAAATATGTCCAAATGTAAGAACCAAAATTAATGCGTCACATTTAGAACCAAATTAAAAAATCTAATATATTTATGTATCAAATAAATTAAGAATGGTTAATTTTATAAAGATTAACTTTTCGTCCACAGATGAATTCACAGACTTTCCATCAGGAATATATGAAGAAATATCGGGTAGTTTTTTAAGTTTAAAAAAAATAAAATATTCCTATAAAAACAGAAATTACTTATATTTAATAATAATTAAAAAAAGCAGATTATTTATTAAATATAGATTTCCGTGTTTTTTTACAGGCTATTGTTAGCTTTACTTTTTAAGAAAGATTTAGCAAACATAAGAAAGTACACAATAATAATAAGTGATTCTTTTGTTTAAAAAAGTGGTTTTTTTTTTCTAAAAGAAAAATCATTCATGTAAAGAGGTATGGTGATTATAGATGAAAGAAAAAAGTTATTGGATATATCATGCAAAATTTTCTGAACGGAAATTGTTGTTGAAGATGAGAATTGAAGAAAGAAAATAACCTGATTGGAAGAGGAAGTAGGAACAGAAGCACGTTTTGATGAAGAGCATTGGTAATACTTAAGTTGTTCTTCAATATAGCGAATCTCACGCTTCATGTGAGAAATCATCACTTCCTTCAAAACATGCTCACACCAAATTATACCCAATGTTCCAAAGCTTGATCCAAAGGTGAACCAAAATAATCGATTTTTCATCATTTTTTCTATTTTTTCTACTCAAATCAAAATTACCACCAATAACACTATGTAATGGAGAAAGATAGAACAAGAAAAAGGTGAAATTGTGTTCTACTCCTTCCTATAAGCTTGTTTTTATACACACAATTTCTTATAAATTATTATTAAGATGAGATAAAAAGATATTAAATAAAAAGGATAAATAATTTAAAGGATCTAGTATCTAAACGATTTTAAAAAAGAAACTATCAAAATATTGAAGATAAAAATAAAATATAAGATTTGGAATATGAAATTGATATCAAATGTAAGTATATAAAGATGTACAAAAGATAGACTGAGATAATTGAAAAATACATCTATGGAACAATATTCTCTTGTTAGTTTTGTTATTTATTATGGTTAAAATATAGTTTTGTTATTTACTATGGTTAAAATAGTGAATGTGTTATTCTACACTTTTTTTAATCTAAGTGAATTATTCACCTCCTATCAAAACTACCAAGTAGATTTGGATTTTAATTTCTAAAGTAGTTGCGAATTTTATTATCCTTATCCCTAAATTTAAAATAAAAATCTATCCTTATCTTTGTTTTCATATCTAATATGTATGTATCTTTAACTATTTTAAATATTAAATAAATAATATTTTAAAATAAAATAAAAACCACATAAAAAAAGTAAACTTACTATAATCAAAGATTCAATATAAAAATAATATATATCTTTTTAATGTTAAATATAAAAAAAAAATATACTGGTGAGTGCATATCAAATTAGAGTTTCAATTAAGATTTAAGTAAACTTGGTTCATACTGAATGAGTTGAATCACTGAGAATATTTTTTTTTTCTGAAACAAATTTTTTTCAGAGAAAACAAAATAGGGTCAAAGAATAACTTTTTATTTTACCTTAGGTGATTTAATAGTAAAATCTTATTAAAAAACAATAAATATAAATAATAAAAAAAGTAAAAACAATAAAATGTATGCTTTATAAACTATTTGATTTAATGAAATTGAAATTTTTGTTTTTTAAAATGTAGTACACCATTTAAAGAAAAATGCGTAATCAAGGTTATGATAAGAGGGAAGGTACTTTATGGATTTGAGTGCATTTTGAAAAAATAATGAATATAAATTTATTAGGTTACCTAATAAATTATTGGTATTTTAGTAATTTAAAGCAGGTATAAGTAACAAGGACGAGGTGGATATCCACATATCCATCCTCATCTCCATATCCAATATAAAAGATCGGGTATTACCCATATTCATCATCATTACAAGAAAATCATTAAATAGAAACTAATTTTAGAGACCAAAATAATTAGTTATTATTTGATTAAATTAGAGATTATTTTATAAACTCAAAAAGAAATAAAAATTATTGGTATCTAATGTAGTTTCTATAATTAATAAAAAATTATAAAATTATTTTTAAATTAGTATCTAAATTAGCTATCAAAGTTTTAGTTACTAATATTTTAGATTCTAAATTAGTCTCTAAATTATTTACTTACTATCTTATATTCTAAATTAGCCTCTATTAATCTTTTAAAAACTAATTTAAAATTTAAAATATTAGTAACTAAAACCTGGTATCTAATAGTTAGATATCAATTTAAAAACTATTTTATAATTTTTTTTAATAATAGAAATCACTTTATCAGTAATATTTTTGTTCTAAAATAATATCTAATTTAGTAAATATAATGATTAATTATGTTTTTTTCTAAATTTATAAATTTGGTTGTTATTTAATATTTTTTTTAGTAGATATATCCGAGGAATTTTCATTAATTAACTTCTTTCTTATTTTCTCTTAATTTTTTTCATTCAGTTGCATATGATATGATGTTCATTACTTATTCTATTGGACCTTTTTCTACTCAGATGGTTAGACTAAATATTACGTATAATAGATCACAACTAATACATCTTTTACTTAAGCTGATTTGTTGAAAAAACGACTTAATTAAGTGTGTTTTTATAACAAGTTTCGTGTAATAAAAAAAAAAAAGTATCCTTAACATTTCATAACAGTCAAACAAACATATTTTAAATTTTATTTTAAATGTAGCTATTTTGTTTGAGATTACTATGCAACTTTTGCAACTGAAAATCATATTAACATATTCTATTTATTTAATTTAAAAAGTAATCAGATAATAGTTTTTGCGTCTAATCAAAATATTTTATTTTTTAATTTTTATTGAATAAATTTATTGAATTTTTTTCTTTAAGATAAAATTTCATTTCAACAGTATTTATTTTGAAATACAAGATTTAAAAATTAAACTTTAAATTTTTTTTAGTGAAATTTAAATATTTAAGTAATACCTAGCAAATTATTTTTTTTCCAAATGTGTGATTAAATATTAAATATTATATTAATATATTGTCAATGGATAATTGAATTTGTCTCACCATAATGAGTCCGAAGAATAATAAAAAAAAAACCCTATATATTCATTGTTTTACGATTTTGAGTTGGAACTCAAATTAAAACCTAACAATAAGAATAAAAAATTACCAGGGTGAGGAGTTGAGATTGAAGAAGATGAAGGAGTATTAGGTAAAGAAGAATGAGATTTAGAGAAAGTGGGTTCCTAATTCCTCATTCTTCTCAACTTAATACGGATTGACGCCATTGTCATCAACCCCATAACATTCTACTTTCCCCACATTGTTTCTTCTTCTTTTGAATTTGCAGTGAACAAAATTTTTGAATTTGCAGTGAACAAAAAGAGTGTATAGTGCAGAGTAATTAAACCTACATCCTACATTTTAAGCTTCTTGTTAGAGTAATGATACGTTGACAGAATTATAAACCTACATCCACCTTATAATTCTCAATATTATTATTTTAATATTTTTTCATATTATTTAATTATAAATTTATTCTTTATTATATATATTTATATCTAAACCTATCATATATATAACTTTCACTATATATATTTATATATTGTTTAAGATTACATATAACCGATACAGAATCAGAATTAAAATGGATAACTGTATAAATATATTTACTTTCAATATATTGTTATTTAGTTTTTTAAGTCAAGTATATAAATTACATGAGTTAAAAGATATTTTCTTGATGGTACTATCAGTTTTTTAATACATTATTATTGTTATTATTTATATTAAATTAAATTAATTAGTACCACCAAAGAATTAAAAATGTATATTTATATTATTACTATAATTAAGTAATTTTATGAAATTATAAATAAATTTTAATATCTTTTGAAGAGAAAAGAATGTTAATATAACAAAATTATCTTTGAGTAATGGTTTTAACAAAATAGATATTAACAATGGTGATTACATTAAAATATAATATTTATTTATTTTTATTTTAACTTAACTTATAACATTTATAATTATCGTATTATTGTCTTAAAGTTTTAAATTTTAGTTTTATTAATAAAAAATATTTCAGTGGATTAAGAAAAAAAAAAAATATATATATATATATATATATATATATATATAAAATATTATTAACCTCAACAATAAAACAACAATAAAACAATGTGAGATTATTGAAAAAAAAAACTCCAGTGAAAGATTAAGAAAATAGACTCATATTCACTTAAGTACCTTTAAGTTTATGTAAAGAAATTAAATTTTAATTTTTGTGATGTAGAACTTTTTTATTTCTTTAAAATTCGAAATCCTTACTTTTGATTTTAAAAAATATATGTGTTAAGTTATTTCCCTCCTACATTGAATTGAAGATCCTAATATCGCATATAAAATTTTAAATTACTGCAATTTCATATAATTCTAAGCAAATGCTAAGCAAAACGTGGCTGATACAATTTCAATTACGTTACGGAGACTTAAACATTGCAATCACAAACACATTTTACTACAAAATAAAACTAAAGCATAAATAATAATATTAGCAACATGGTAGAATAAACTTTGTTTTATTCCATTAATTTTTCCTAAATTGGGTAAAAAAAAGAAATAGCCAAAATCCCAGAATTTCTGTACAAATTTTTTAATAAAAGAAAAATCTAATAGAAAATTAGAAAAAAAAAAGAAAAAAACTCAAAGAACCTAGTACACATCTCTCAACTGAAGCTGAAAAAGTTATTAGCCTTCAACCTGCCAAAAAGAACAAAAGCTTTTTTTCTGAGAACACAAGAAATATATACTAAGAAATTTAAATATAATTTATTCTGTAGCGAATTCTAAAAAATATTAATTTTTTTTTTCTGTTGCACAATTTTAATATATTCTTTGTATAACCGTACTTTTAATTATATGCATAATATATTTTTAATTTTATGTCTAAATCTATCAAATTAAAAATATGTCAAAATGTAATTAAGAACGCATCACATTTAGAACTAAATTAAAAAATGTGTTATACATATAAGTATTAAATAAATTAAGAATGGGTTGATAAATAAAGACTAACATTTTGTGCACGGATGAGTTCATACTAAATTAAAATATATAAGTATTAAAGAAACTAAGAATTTGTTAATTACATAAAGAGTAAATTAAAAATGTGTCATTTCAACATGATGATTGTTGTTGCTTAAGGTGTCAACCTAACTGAGATGTCAAGTTGCATAATGATGTCTAACATAAAAACTTTTATTTAAAAAAAATTAAAAATATGTCATTTGTAAAAAAAAAAAAAAACTTATATGGTCCATTACTTAGACTAATGTGAGTTAGTCAAAGTATAAGTATAATTTTTTCAAAAAATATTGGGATATATGTAGAAATATCGAGTAGTTTATTTAAGTTTTTTTTAAAAATAAAATATTCTTATAAAAACAGAAATTATTTATCATTGATAATAATTAAAAAAAACAATTTATTTATGAAATATATATTTCAGTGTTTTTTAGAGGTTATTGTTAGCTTGTACTTTTTAAAATAGATTTAGCAAACATAAGAAAGCACACAATATAATAAGTGATATTTTTGTTTTAAAAAAGTGATTTTTTTTTTCTAAAAGAAAAGTCACCCATATGAAGAAATATGGTGATTGTAGTTGGAAAAAACAAATAAGTTATTGGATTCATCATGCAAAATTTTCTAATCATGCAATAGGAAATTGTTGTTGACCATTGGAATGGAAGAAAGAAAATGACCTGATTGGATGAGGAAGTAGGAACAGAAGTCCGTTTTGATGAAGAACATTGGTTATACTTAAGTTGTTCTTCAATATAGCGAATTTCACGCTTCATGTGAGAGATCATCACCTCCTTCAAAACTTGCTCATACCAAATTATACCCAATGTTCCAAAGCTGGATCCAAAGGTGAACCAAAATAATTGTTTTTTCATCATTCTTTCTATTTTTTCTACTCAAATCAAAATCACCACTAATAATACTATGTAATGGAGAAAGATAGAGCAAGAAAAAGGTGAAATTGTGTCTTACTCCTTCCTATAAGCTTGTTTTTATACACACACAATTTCTTGTAAATTATTATTAAGATGAGATAAAAAGATATTAAATCAAAAAGATAATTTATTTAAAGGATTTAGTATGTAAACGATTTTAAAAAAGAAACAATGAAAATATGAAAGATAAAAATAAAAGATAAGATTTCGAATATGAAATTGATATAAAATGTAGGTATATAAAGATGAACAAAAGATAGATTAAGATAGTTGAAAAATATATCTATAGAACAATGACACATTCTCTCGTTAGTTTTGTTATTTATTATGGTTAAAATTGTAAATGTGTTATTTTACACTTTGTTTATTCTAAGTGAATTCTTGACCTCTAATCAAAACTATCAAGTACATTTAGATTTTAATTTCTAAAGTAGTTGAGAGTTTTATTATCCTTATCCCTAAATTTAAAGTAAAAATCTATCCTTATCTTTGTTTTCATATCTAATATGCATGTATCTTTAACTATTTTAAATATTAACTAAATAATATTTTAAAATAAAATAAAAACCACATAAAAAAAGTAAACGTACTATAATCAAATATTCAATATAAAAATAATATTTTTTAATGTTAAATATAAAAAAAATTATAATGGTGAATGCATATGAAATTAGAGTTTCAATAAGATTTGAGTAAACTTGATACTGAATGAGTTGAATCACTGATAATTTTTTTTTTCTGAAATAATTTTTTTTTCAGAGAAGACAAAATGATGGTCAAAGAATTTTTTTTAGGTGATTGAATAATTATACTAAATTGTATTTCTTGCTTATACCAAAAGTTTGACTTAAATTGATTAATTGAAAAAACAGTTTAATTAACTGTGTTTTTATAAATATTTTTTAACAAGTTTCAGCTTATAAAATATAAAAGATTTATCCTTAGCACCTCATAAAAGATTTAGTAAAAAAAAAAAATTTTAATTTTATTTTAAATATAGCTCTTTTGTTTGAGTGAATACTCATATGCAATTTTTCAACTCCAAATCAGATTAATATATTTTCTTGTTTAATTTAAGAAGTTATTAGCACTACAAGAAAAAAAGTTTTAACAGATGTTAATATAATACTAGGAATTGATTTAATTAACAGGATTATTTTAATTTTTGTTAAATTTCAAAGGTTATTTTAGAACTTAAGTCAAATAATGGAGGTTTTTTTTATCTTTTATTAAATTTCAAAGATTTATTTTAAAACCTCGGTAAAATAACAGAGATTTTTTTAATCTTTGTTAAATTCCAAAGGTTTATTTTAAAACCTCAACAAAATAACAGAGATTTTTTTAACCTTCGTTAAACTCCAAAAGTTTATTCTAAATCCTCAACAAAATAATGGAGGTTTGTTTAACCTTTGTTAAATTCCAAAGGTTTATTCTAAAACCTTAGCAAAATAATAGATTTTTTTAACCTTTGTTAAATTTTAAAGATATATTTTAAAATCTCAGCAAAATAATGGAGATTTTTTTAATCTTCATCAAATTCCAAAGGTTTATTCTAAAACGTCAAAAAATAACGAAAGTTTTTTTAACCTTCGTTAAATTCCAAAGATTTATTGTAGAACCTCAATAAACCACTTTAGATTTTTCAAACTTTAATAAATAAATAAAATTAAATCTATTGATAAATAAATAATTAAAAATATATAGTTTTAATATATTTTATAACTAAATTCTTTAAAATTTTGAAAGTGTAACTTTACATTACAAATAAATTTTCTAAAGTTTCAAAAATTTATTTTAAAAACTCACAAAAATAACTTGGATAATAAGAATTTCAACAATTAATCTTAGATAATAAGTATTTCAATAGTATTTGCTTGTAGTTGGTTTATATAATTCCTAGCTTTTTTTACGAGCTCGTTCTTCAAAAAACTTGACTAATTTTGTTTTAGCTTTTAATGTACGTATATTTTATGTACAATTTTAGTTTTACTTATAATTATTAATATTTAATTCATAATTTTGAAATATTTTAAATTAAGATTTTTATTTTAAATGTATCCAATAATTAATTTACTGTGAAAGTGAGAAGTGATGGAGTTAATTTCTCCTTGAAATATGTTTTTGCAGTCTTTGAAGCCCTCGAAGCCAAGAACACACATGGCTTTGAAGTCCATATCTGACAGATAATGCAATTATTTATGATATATAAAGCAGTGATAAAAACCCGTTGTTGCCAAGTTAGGTAATAGTGGCTTGTGACCCGAGTTAGGGCAGTAAGGTGAAACAAAGACAATGCGTTATTAAGTGTTTCTTCTCCTTAGATATAATAGATATAAGTGTGGCTGAATCGTGATTTCTTAAATCGACGACCATTGAGTCTGTTCCGGAGAGTAGTGTGTCTGTCGTGGAAGAGAGAAATCAGAAAGATCGTTAGAAATAGTGGAAAATGGAGTTGAAGGTTATTTTAGATGACAAATTATTCTATGGAAATTTTGAAACTCAAGTTATTTTATGAAAATTTTGAAACTCATGGTATTTTATGGAAATTTTGAAATTCAAGGTATTTAACAGGGGTTCTGAAACCCAACCCATGGTATTTAACAAGGATTCTGAAACCCAACCCATGGTATTTAAGAGGGGTTCTGAAACCCAACCCATGGTATTTAACAGGGTTTTAAAACCCAACTCATGATATTTAACAGTGGTTCTGAAACCCAACCCATTGTATTTAATAGGGGTTCTAAAACCTAACCCATGATATTTAACATAGGTTCTTAAACTCATGGTATCTGATCGAGGTTCTGAAACCTATGGTATTTCACAAGAGTTTTGAAATTTTTTTTCTGAAATTTAAAAAAATTCACGAAACACCTTCCCAAGGATGATGTAAAGTTAAAACCATTTTTTCTTATAGTATAGATAATATAGTTTTTGCATCTAACCAGTTGTAACCTTTTATTTTTTTTTCAATTTTTATTAGATAAATTCTTTGAATTTCTTATTTTAAGTAAAATTTCATTCCAAACGTATTTACTTTAAAATAAAAAATTTAAAAATTAAACTTTAAAAATTATAATCAAATTTAAATATTCAAGTAATATCAAACAAACTATTTTCTTTTTCAAATGTGTGTATAAAAAGAAAGTAATTTTAATTTCATTAATTAATTTATTTAAAATTCTTTCTAAAAAAATTTCAATTCCTATTTTTGTTAATTTCCTCATCCAAACAACTCATTTTACTTTAAATAATTTTAAATCCACCAAATAAATAAATAAATAAATTATTCTCTTAAATTACTTCATCCAAACACATTATAATTGCATGGGAGGTTTAAAATCTCACTAACACACTAAAAAAATATTTTTAATAGAGTTTTATTTGATGTTTTCAGCGGTTAAATGCGTTACCTACGGGTTGTCTGAAAGATCCTGGATCGCTAATTAATTACTGATGGTTTTTATGAATCCTTAAAAAATAATCACTTTCCAACGATTTAAAAACCTCCATTATTCCTAACGGTTTTAAACCCCGTTATTCGTTTTATTTGATAATTCATTCACTTAAATACGTTTTAGTTTAGGTAAAGAAATTAAGTTTTGATTTTTGTGCTGTAAAACTTTTTTTTTTCTTTAAAATTCAAAATACCTACTTTTGATTTTAAAAAATAAATATGTTGAGAAGTTATTTCCCTTGTACATTGAATTGATGGTCCTAATATCGAATATAAAAATTTAAATTACTGTAATTTCTTAATTCTAAGCCTTTGATATAATTGCTATTACGTTACAGAGACTTAAACGTTGCAATCACAAACACATTCTACTACAAAATAAACTAAAGCATAAATCATAATACTTAGCAACATGGTAGAGTAAACTTTGCTTTATTCTAGTATTTTTTCCAAATTGGTAAAAAAAAGTAAGAGCCAAAATCCCAGAATTTCTGTACAAATTTTTGAATAAAAGAAAAATCGCATAAAAAATTAGAGAAAAAAGGAAAAATCCCATAGAAAATTAGAAAAAAAGGAAAAATTCCATATCTCTCAACTGGAGCTGAAAAGTTATTTGCCTTCAACCTGCCAAAGAGAACAAAATATTTTTTTTCTGAGTAAACAAGAAATATATAATATAAGAAATTTAAATATATAATTTATTCTCTAGTGAATTCTGATTTTTTTTTTCTGTTACGCAATTTTAATCTATTCTTTCTATATATAGCCTACTTTTAATTATATGCATAATTTATTTTAATTTTTTTTCGTAAATCAATGAAATTAAAAATATGTCAAAATGTAAGAACCAAATTAATGCATCACATTTAGAACCAAATTAAAAATTCTAATATATTTAAGTATTAAATTAATTAAGAATGGTTAATTTTATAAAGATTAACTTTTTTTCCACGGATGAGTTCACAGACTTTCCATCATACTAAATTAAAAAAATATAAGTATTGAATAAACTAAGAATGTGTTAATTACATAAATAGTAAATTAAAAATGTGTCATTTGTAAAAGAAAATTATATGGTCCATTACTTAGACTAATCTGAGTTAGACAAAAGA
This sequence comes from Phaseolus lunatus, assembly GCA_013389735.1. Lineage (NCBI taxonomy): Eukaryota > Viridiplantae > Streptophyta > Magnoliopsida > Fabales > Fabaceae > Phaseolus > Phaseolus lunatus. The sequence goes on from CM023866.1 coordinate 48,337,941, forward strand.
TAAGTAAAACTTTACCAAAAATATTGGGATATATGAAGAAATATCGGGTAGTTTTTTTAAGTTTTAAAAAAAATATTCTTATAAAAACAGAAATTACTTATATTTAATAATAGTTAAAAAACAGATTATTTATTAAATATAGATTCCGTGTTTTTATTGTTAGCTTTACTTTTTAAAAAAGATTTAGCAAACATAAGAAAGTACACAATATTAATAAGTGATTCTTTTGTTTAAAAAAGTGATTTTTTTTTTCTAAAAGAAAAGTCATCCATGTAAAGAAGTATGATGATTATAGATGAAAAAACAAAAGTTATTGGATTCATCATACAAAATTTTCTGAACATGCAATAGGAAATTGTTGTTGAACATGAGAATTGAAGAAAGAAAATAACCTGATTGGAAGAGGAAGTCGAAACAGAAGCGCGTTTTGATGAAGAACATTGGTTATACTTAAATTGTTCTTCAATGTAGCGAATTTCACGCTTCATGTAAGAGATCACCACCTCCTTCAAAACATGTTCATACCAAATTATACCTAATGTTCCAAAACTTGATCCAAAGGTAAACCAAAATAATCGATTTTTCATCATTCTTTCTATTTTTTCTACTGAAATCAAAATCACCACCAATAATACTATGTAATGGAGAAAGATAGAGTAAGAAAAAGGTGAAATTGTGTTCTACTCCTTCCTATAAGCTTGTTTTTATACACAATTTCTTATAAATTATTATTAAGATGAAATAAAAAGATATTAAATAAAAAAGATTTGTGGTTTAAAGGATCTAGTATGTAAATGATTTTAAAAAAGAAACTATCAAAATATTGAAGATAAAAATAAAATATAAGATTTGGAATATGAAATTGATATTAAATATAAGTATATAAAGATGTAGAAAAGACAGATTGAGATAATTGAAAAATATATCTATCGAACAATATTTTCTTGTTAGTTTTGTTATTTATTATGGTTAAAATATAATTTTGTTATTTACTATGGTTAAAATAATAAATGTGTTATTCTGCACTTTTTTTAATCTAAGTGAATTCTTCACCTCCTATCAAAACTATCAAGTAGATTTGGATTTTAATTTCTAAAGTAGTTGCGAGTTTTATCATCCTTATTCCTAAATTTAAAATATTTAAAATAAAAATCTATCCTTATCTTTGTTTTCTTATCTAATATGTATGTATCGTTAACTATTTTAAATATTAATTAAATAATATTTTAAAATAAAATAAAAACCACATAAAAAAATTAAACGTACTACTATCAAAGATTCAACATAAAAATAATACATATTTTTGTAATGTTAAATAAATATATATATATATATATAATTAAGTACATAAAAAATTAGAGTTTCAATAAGATTTGAGTAAACTTATTTTGATATTGAATGAGTTGAATCATTCAGAATATTTTTTTTTGTGAAACAAAATTTTTTCAAAGAAAAAAAATGAGGGTCAAAGAATAAGTTTTTATTTTACCTTAAGTGATTTAATAGTAAAATCTTATTAAAAAACAATAAATATAAATAATAAAAATAGTAAAAACAATAAAATGTGTTTTATAAACTATTTGATTTAATGAAATTAAGATTTTTGTTTTTTAAAATGTAAACGAAAATGCATAATCAAGATTATGATAAGAGAGAGGTACTTTATGGATCTGAGTGAATTTTGAAAAAATAACGAATATAAATTTGTTAGGTTGCCTAATAAATTATTGATATTTTAGTAATTTAAAGCGGGAATAAGTAACAAGGACGAGGTGGATATCTGCATATCCATGGTAACACCCCGAAAATATATCTAACTATTATAATACACGTTTTACATATTTCTATATAAACTTAAAATTTTTCAAAATATTTCTATTACAAGATTATGACTTATAGAAATACAAATATTAGCAATATAAGGTTCAAAACTACATCCTAAAACCCTCCAGATCCTCTGACACCTGTATGATCATCTGCTCGTGTACGTAATACAGTCATCGCAGTTCAAACACAACAAGAAAAGTAAGGGTAAGCTAGTGAAAATAAAGTTTTATAATACACACAATTAAATCAAAAAAATAAAATAAAATTACATGGATCAATTTCTCAGTTATTCAACTTTCTTCAAAACCTAACATAAAACAATCACGTAGATCTCACATAGATCTACCCATCCAAGACAATCAACAAACAACGTCTTCCGGAAGACTCGTATTAAGTAAGTCCCACCAGAGACTAACACCTGATCCAAAGATTACCAGCGAATCCAATAGAAAGGGTCATGGTAAGTTCAATACAACCCAAGCCGTGCATATCATATGTCACGGTGTGCATGAACTCCTCCATCAGCTTCTCACCACCTGATATCTTAGTCTATGTGACTTAGATCATCAGTGAAGCTCGGAGATCTCTGTTACCACATAGGCATCAATACTTAATACACAGCAAACATCAGTCCATACATTATCCCAAATGTATGAATTCAATTCCATATCATTTCCATCATACAATATCATTCAAAACTTAATCCAAAATATTCAAAAGTCTATTTGACATAAAAAAAAAACAACACTTAAATACTAACTCGTCAAAACCTAATATTTTCACAAATTTAAATAACATATAAACAAACAACCCAATATATAAACAAACAATATCCCTGCAAGAGAAATTGAATATTGGGACCACGTCCCTTCCATATCCAGAATTTTCTAGCCTAGGCTGCTATAAAAAAATTAAATTTAGCTTCTCTTACCTTAATTGTTTGCTTTCCAAGCAACTTTTAGAATTTTATTTCCCACAGTCTGAATAAGCTTCAAGATTTACGGGCCTAATACAAGTTATCCAAATATTACCAAATTTTAGTGTGAGCTTAATCAAGTTGAGAGAAACACTTTTCTCAACTGGCCCCACTAATATTGATGACTAAATCATAGAGAAAAATAGAGAATAAGGGAACTTTAGAGTAAAAATGAACTTACTCTGTTTGAGAATCTGATTGGGTAGAAATGTAGCCTAACTTCTCAGCTACAACATGACATGATTAAATTTTGAAATAGATGAGGTATGGGAGAGAAATTGAAGAGAGAAAGGAGAGGTAGAAAAAGAAAACAAAAAGGAAAGAAGGTGTAGGGGAGGTTCGAGTTTCTGCTTTTTTTTTCGACTGTTACATCCATCCTCGTCTCCATATCCAATATAAAAGATTGGGTATTACCCATATTCATACATCATTACAAAAAAATCATTAAATAGAAATTAATTTTAAAGACCAAAATAATTAGTTACTATTTAATTAAATTAGAGATTATTTTATAAACTCAAAAAGAAATAAAAATTATTGGTATCTAATGTAGTTTCTATACTTAATAAAAAATTATAAAATTGTTTTTAAATTAATATATAAATTAGCTACCAAAGTTTTAATTACTAATATTTTAATTCTAAATTAGTTACTTACTATCTTATATTTTAAATTAGTCTCTATTAGTCTTTTAGTATTTTAGAGACTAATTTAGAATTTAAAATATTAGTAACTAAAATCTTGGTAGCTAATAGTTATATATAAATTTAAAAATTATTTTATAATATTTTATTAATAATAAAAATCACCTTACCAATTATATTTTTATTCTAAAATAATATCTAATTTAGTAAATATAATAACTAATTATTTTTTATATATAAATTTGTAAATTTGATTATTATTTAATAATTTTCTTATATAATGCACGTATCCGAGAGATTCCCATTAACTAACTTCCTTTTTGTTTTCTCTCATTTTTTTCATTCAGTTGCATATAATGTTCAATACTTATTGTATTTGATCTTTTTGATGATTAGACTAAATATTGCTTATAATAGATCACAACTAATACATCTTTTACTTAAGCTGATTTGTTGAAAAAACGATTTACTTAAGTGTGTTTTTATAACAAGTTTCGTGTAATAAAATACAAAAAAATTTATCCTTAACATTTCATAACAGTCAAACAAACATATTTTAAATGTAGCTATTTTGTTTGAGAGATTACTCTGCAACTTTTGCTACTGAAAATCATATTAACATATTCTATTTATTTAATTTAAAAAGTGATCGGATAATAGTTTTTGCATCTAACTAACCGTGACAATCTTTAATTTTTTAATTTTTATTGAATAAATTTATTAAATTTCTTCTTTAAGATAAAATTTCATTTCAACAGTATTTATTTTGAAATACAAAATTTAAAAATTAAACTTTAAATTTTTTTAGTGAAATTTAAATATTTAAGTAATACCTAGCAAATTATTTTTTTCCAAATTTGTATAAAAAGAAAGTAACTAGTTGGGGAATTTCAATTCATTAATTTAGTTATTTAAAATATTTCTAAAAAATTCAATTTTTTTTATTTTCCTCATCCAAACAACTCATTTTACTTTAAATAATTTTAAATCCACCAAATAAATAAATCACTATCTTAAATTACTTCATCCAAACACATAATTGCATGGGAGGTTTCAAATCTCTGTAACACTTTCCACATTACTATTATACAAAATTGTAAAAAAAAATATATGTTAATGCAAATATTTATGTTAACTATTTTGTTCCAAACCAATGTTAAAACCCTTAATTTTGCATATAATGATATTAATAACCAAACCATGATATAATATTTGATAACATGGAAACATATTATTCTAAAAAAGGCTAATGTTGCATGGAAACAAAACAAAATAAATTCATAAATGTACCCTTTATTATATATATTTATATCTAAATCCATCACATCAAAAATTATATATAACTTCTGAGTATATATATATTTATATAATGTTTAAGATTATATATAACAAATACATAATTAAAACGGATACCTGTGTATAAATATATTTATTTTCAATATATTGTTATTTAGTTTTTTAGTCAAGTATATAAATAACATGAGTTTAAAAGATATTTTCTTGATGTACTATCAGTTTTTTAATACATTATTATTGTTGTTATTTATATTAAATTAAATTAATTAGTACCACCAAAGAATTAAAAATGTATATTTATATTATTACTATAATTAAGTAATTTTATGAAATTATAAATAAATTTTAATATCCTTTTGAAGGGAAAATAATGTTAATATAACAAAATTATCTTTGAGTAATGTCACTTTTATATATTTTAAGAAACTAAATATTAATAATAGTAATTACAATAAAATATAATACTTATTCTTTTGATCTTAACTTAACTTATAGCATGTATCAATTATCATATTTGAGATATTGTCCTAGAGTTTTGAATTTTAGTTTTATTGATAAAAGATATTTCAATGGATTAAGGAAAGAAAATATATATATAAAATATTATTAACCTTGACTATAAAGAAAGAAATGTAAGACTATTGAAAATAAAAGAAAAATCTCTAGTGAACAAGATAATTCAAAAATGACAAAGAAAGAGAATAGATTCTCTTATATTACAATACATTTTTGTCTTTTAATATTAAGATACAAAGTTTTTAAAAAATAAAGTTTTTTTTTAGAATATAAGGATATAAATATATATATATATATATATATATATATATATATATATGAGTTTCAAAAATAAATTGATAGGAAGAGTTGATTATTTTATTATAAATAATTAATACTTCTTTTGACAAAAATCTTTTTTTTTCTACTATCTAGGTAGTTTATTAGTGAAGGGTTTCAATCAAATAATCGGATTAGTATTTTTCAATTAAAAAACGTAAATGATTAGAAGGTTACTATTTTTTATTAGATATCTAAAAATTTTAATATTGAAATTGAGAAAATAAATTCTTATTCACTTAAGTACGTTTTTTTTATATAAAGAAATTAAATTTGATTTTTGTGCTGTAGAACTTTTTTATTTCTTAAGAATTCAAAATCCCTACTTTTGATTTAAAAAAATATATATGTTAAGAAGTTATTACCCTCATACATTGAATTGAAGATCCTAATATCGCATATAAAATTTTAAATTACTGTAATTTCATATAATTCTAAGGAAATGCTAAGCAAAAACGTGGCTGATACAATTGCAATTACGTTACGGAGACTTAAACGTTGCAATCACAAACACAATCTACTACAAAATAAAACTAAAGCATAAATAATAATATTAGGAACATGGTAGAATAAACTTTGCTTTATTCCATTAATTTTTCCTAAATTGGGTAAAAAAAAGAAATAGCCAAAATCCCAGAATTTCTGTACACATTTTTTAATAAAAGAAAAATCTCAAAGAAAATTAGAAAAAAAGGGAAAAAACTCAGAGCATAGTACACATCTCTCAACTGGAGCTGGAAAAGTTATTAGCCTTCAACCTGCCAAAAAGAACAAAAGCTTTTTTTTCTGAGAACACAAGAAATATATACTAAGAAATTTAAATATATAATTTATTCTGTAGTGAATTCTAAAAAATATTAATTTTTTTTCTGTTACACAATTTTAATATATTCTTTGTATAAGCGTACTTTTAATTATATGCATAATATATTTTTAATTTTATGTCTAAATCTATCAAATTAAAAATATGTCAAAATGTAATTAAGAACACGTCACATTTAGAACTAAATTAAAAAATGTGTTATACATATAAGTATTAAATAAATTAAGAATGGGTTGATATATAAAGACTAACTTTTTGTGCACGGATGAGTTCATACTAAATTAAAAAATATAAGTATTAAAGAAACTAAGAATTTGTTAATTACATAAATATTAAATTAAAAATGTGTCATTTGTAAAAAAAAACTTATATGGTCCATTACTTAGACTAATCTGAGTTAGTCAAAAGATAAGTAAAATTTTTACCAAAATTATTGGCATATATGTAGAAATATCGGGTAGTTTGTTTAAATTTTAAAAAAATATTCTTATAAAAACAGAAATTATTTATCATTGATAATAATTAAAAAAACAGTTTATTTGTGAAATATATATTTCAGTGTTTTTTAGAGGTTATTGTTAGCTTGTACTTTTTAAAAAAGATTTAGCAAACATAAGAAAGTACACATTATAATAAGTGATTCTTTTGTTTAAAAAAAGTGATTTTTTTTTCTAAAAGAAAAGTCACCCATGTGAAGAAGTATGGTGATTATAGATGGGAAAACAAATAAGTTATTGGATTCATCATGCAAAATTTTCTGAATATGCAATAGGAAATTGTTGTTGAGTATTGGAATGGAAGAAAGAAAATGACCTTATTGGAAGAGGAAGCAGAAACAAAAGTGCGTTTTGATGAAGAACATTGATTATACTTAAGTTGTTCTTCAATATAACGAATTTCACGCTTCATGTGAGAGATCACCACCTCCTTCAAAACATCCTCACACCAAATTATACCCAATGTTCCAAAGCTTGATCCAAAGGTGAACCAAAATAATCGATTTTTTATCATTCTTTCTATTTTTTTTCTACTCAAATCAAAATCACTACCAATAATACTATGTAATGGAAAAAGATAGAGCAAGAAAAAGGTGAAATTGTGTCCTACTCCTTCCTATAAGCTTGTTTTTATACACAATTTCTTATAAATTATTATTAAGATGAGATAAAAAGATATTAGATAAAAAAGATAAGTGATTTAAAGGATTTAGTATGTAAACCATTTTAAAAAGGAAACTATCAAAATATTGAAGATAAAAATAAAATATAAGATTTCAAATTTGAAATTGATGTCAAATGTAAGTATATAAAGATGAACAAAAGATAGACTGAGGTAGTTGAAAAATATATCTATCGAACAATGACACCTTCTCTTGTTAGTTTTGTTATTTACTATGTTTAAAATAGTGAATGTGTTATTCTACACTTTTTTTTAATATAACTGAATTCTTCACCTCCTATCAAAACTATCAAGTAGATTTGGATTTTAATTTCTAAAGTAGTTGCGAATTTTATTATCCTTATCCCTAAATTTAAAATAAAAATATATCCTTATCTTTGTTTTCATATCTAATATGTATGTATCTTTAACTATTTTAAATATTAAATAAATAATATTTGAAAATAAAATAAAAACCACATAAAAAAGTAAACGTACTATAATCAAAGATTCAATATAAAAATAATATTTTTTTTAATGTTAAATATAAAAAAAAAATATAATGGTGAGTGCATATCAAATTAGAGTTTCAATTAAGATTTGAGTAAACTTAATTTGAGTAAACTTGTTTGCTACTGAATGAGTTGAATCACTGATAATTTTTTTTTTCTGAAACAAATTTTTTTAGAGAAAAAAAAAATGGGTCAAAGAATAAGTTTTTATTTTACCTTAGGTGATTTAATAATCATACGAAATTGTATTTCTTAGTATACAACTAATAAAATTTTGACTTAAATTGATTTGTTAATTTTTTTTTTAATTAACTGTGTTTTTATAAATATTTTTTAATAAGTCGTCTAATAAAATACAAAAGATTTATCCTTAGCACCTCATAACAGATTTAGTCAAACAAAAATATTTAAATTTTATTTTTAATATAGCTCCTTAGCAACTCTAAATTAGATTAACATATTTTCTTGTTTAATTTAAAAGTGATTAGCACTACAAGAAAAAATGGTTTTAATGGAAGTTATTTAGTGAAGGTTAATATAACTCTAGGAATTTATTTAATTAATAGGGTTTTTTTAATCTTCCATTAAGTTTCAAAGGTTATTTTAGAACTTAAGCAAAATAACGGAGGATTTTTTTATCATTCGTTAAATTTTAAAGGTTTATTTTAAAATCTCAACAAGATAACAGAGGTTTTTTTAACCTTACTTAAATTCCAAATGTTTATTTTAAAACCTCAGCAAAATAATAGAGGTTTTCTTAATCTTCATTAAACTCTAAAGGTTTATTCTAAAACCTTAATAAAATAACAGAGGTTTGTTTAACCTTAGTTAAATTTCAAAGGTTTATTCTAAAACCTTAGCAAAATAATAGATTTTTTTAACCTTCGCTAAATTTTAAAGATTTATTTTAAAATCTCAGTAAAATAACGGAGTTTTTTTAACCTTTGTCAAATTCCAAAGGTTTATTCTAAAACGTCAACAAAATAACGAAAGTTTCTTTAACCTTTGTTAAATTTCAAAGATTTATTGTAGAACCTCAATAAAACACTTCAGATTTTTCAAACAAATAAATATAATTAAATCTATTTATAAATAAATAATTAAAAACTATATAGTTTTAATATATTTTATAACTAAATTCTTTAAAATTTTGAAAGTGTAACTTTACATTACAAATAAGTTTTCTAAAGTTTCAAAAATTTATTTTAAAAACTCACAAAAATAACTTGGATAATAAGAATGTCAACAATTAATCTTGGATAATAAGTATTTCAACAGTATTTGCTAGTAGTTAATTTACATAATTCATAGTTTTTTTTTACGAGCTAGTCTTCAAAAAATTTGACTTATTTTGTTTTAGCTTTTAATGTACGTATATTTTATGTGCAATTTTAGTTTTAGTTATAATTGTTAATATTTAATTCATAATTTTGAAATATTTTAAATTAAGGTTTTTATTTTAAATGCATCCAATAATTAATTCATTGTGAGAGTGAGAAGTGATCAAGTTAATTTCTCCTCGAAATATGTTTTTGCAATCTTTGAAGCCCTCAAAGCCAAGAACACACATGGCTTTGAAGTCCACAACTGACACATAATGCAATTATTTATGATATATAAAGCAATGATAAAAACCCATTGTTCCCAAGTTAGGTAATAGTGACTTGTGACCCGAATTGGGGCAGTAAGGTGAAACAAAGATAGTGTCTTATTAAGTGTTTCTTCTCCTTAAATATAATAGACATAAGTGTGACTGAATCATGATTTTTTAAATCGACGACCATAAGTGAGTTCCTCATTCTTCTCAACTTAATACGGATTGTCGCCATTGCCATGCCAATAACACTCTACTTTCCCACATTCTTTCTTCTTCATTTGAATTTGCAGTGAACAAAAAGAGTGTGTAGTGCAAAGTAATTAAACCTAGATCCTACTTTGTAAACTTCATGGTAGAGTAATCATACATTAACAATCCACATTTTTTATCCATCCATTATAACTCGCAATACTATTATTTTAATATTTTTTTATATAATTTAATTACAAATTTATCTTTTATTATATATATTTATATATAAACCCATCACATCAATAATTATATATATATATATATATATATATATATATTTATACATTGTTTAAGATTACATATAACAAATACAAAATTAAAACGGATAACTGTATAAATATATTTATTTTCAATATATTGTTATTTAGTTTTTTAGTCAAGTATATAAATTACATGAGTTTAAAAGATATTTTTTTGATGGTACTATCAGTTTTTTAATATATTATTATTGTTGTTATTTATATTAAATTAAATTAATTAGTACCACTAAAGAATTAAAAATGTATATTTATATTATTACTATAATTAAGTAATTTTATGAAATTACAAATAAATTTTAATATCTTTTGAAGAGAAAAGAATGTTAATATAACAAAATTATATTTGAGTAATGGCACTTTTATATATTTTAAGAAAATAAATATTAATAATGATTATTATAATAAAATATAATTCTTATTTTTGGATCCTAACTTAACTTATAACATCTATCAATTATCGTATTTGAGATATTGTCCTGAAATTTTAAATTTTAATTTTATTAATGAAAGATATATAAGTGAATTAAAGAAAAAAAATATATATAAAATATTATTAACCTAACTACTATAAAGCGATCTGAAACTATTAAATATAAAAAAAAAAAAATCTCTATTGGAGGGTTAAGAAAATAGATTTAAGTATGTTTTAGTTTATGTAAAGAAATTAAATTTTGATTTTTGTGTTGTAAAACTTTTTTATTTTTTTAAAATTCAAAATTCCTACTTTTGATTTAAAAAGATATATATCTTAAGAAGTTATTTCCCTCGTACATTGAATTGAAGGTCTTAATATCGCATATAAAATTTTAAATTACTGTAATTTCATATAATTCTAAGCAAAAACGTGGCTGATACAATTGCAATTACGTTACGGAGACTTAAATGTTGCAATCACAAACACATTCTACTACAAAATAAAACTAAAGCATAAATAATAATATTAGCAACATGGTAGAATAAACTTTGCCTTATTCTATTAATTTTTCCTAAATAGGGTAAAAAACTAAATAGCCAAAATCCCAGAATTTCTGCACAAATTTTTTAATAAAAGAAAAATATCATAGAAAATTAGAAAAAAAAAGGAAAAAACTCATAGAGCCTAGTACACATCTTTCAACTAGCTAAAAGTTATTAGCCTTCAACCTGCCAAATAGAACAAAAGTTTTTTTTTTTTTTCTGAGTACACAAGAAATATATTAAATGTATAATTTATTCTGTAGTGAATTCTAAAAAACATTAATTCTTTTTTCTGTTACAACACTTTAATATATTCTTTCTATAAGCGTACTTTTAATTATATGCATAATATATTTTTAATTAAAAGTACGCTTATAGAAACAATGTCTAAATCTATCAAATTAAAAATATGTCAAAATGTAAGAACGCGTCACATTATATAAGTATTAAATAAATTAAGAATGGTTAATTTTATAAAGATTAACTTTTTGTCCACGGATGAGTTCACAGACTTTCCATCATACTAAATTAAAAAAATATAAGTATTGAATAAACTAAGAATGTGTTAATTACATAAATATTAAATTAAAAATGTGTCATTTGTAAAAGAAAATTATATGGTCCATTACTTAGACTAATCTGAGTTAGACAAAAGATAAGTAAAACTTTACCAAAAATATTGGGATATATGAAGAAATATGGGGTAGTCTTTTTAAGTTTAAAAAAAAATATTCTTATAAAAACAGAAATTACTTATATTTAATAATAATTAAAAAAACAGATTATTTATTAAATATAGATTTCCGTGTTTTTTACAGGTTATTGTTAGCTTTACTTTTTAAAAAAGATTTAGCAAACATAAGAAAGTACACAATAATAATAAGGGATTCTTTTGTTTAAAAAAGTGATTTTTTTTTCTAAAAGAAAAGTCACCCATGTAAAGAAGTATGGTGATTATAGATGAAAAAAAAAAGTTATTGTATTTATCAAGTAAAATTTTCTGAACATGCAATAGGAAATTGTTGTTGAACATGAGAATGGAAGAAAGAAAATAACTTGATTGGAAGAGGAAGGAGGAACAAAAGCGTATTTTGATGAAGAACATTGATTATACTTAAGTTGTTTTTCAATATAGCGAATGTCACGCTTCATGTGAGAGATCATCACCTCCTTCAAAACATGCTCACACTAAATTAAACCTAATGTTCCAAAGCTTGATCCAAAGGTGAACCAAAATAATCGATTTTTCATCATTCTTTCTATTTTTTCTACTCAAATCAAAATCACCACCAATAATACTATGTAATGAAGAAAGATAGAGCAAGAAAAAGGTGAAATTGTGTCCTACTCCTTCCTATAAGCTTGTTTTTATACACACACAATTTCTTATAAATTATTGTTAAGATGAGATAAAAAAAATATTAAATAAAAAAGATAAGTGATTTAAAGGATCTAGTATGTAAACCATTTAAAAAAAATAAAAATAAAAATAAAATATAAGATTTCGAATATGAAATCGATATCAAATATAAGTATAAAGATGAACAAAAGATAGATTGAGATAGTTGAAAAATATATCTATCCAACAATAACACATTCTCTTGTTAATTTTGTTATTTACTATGGTTAAAATAGGGAATGTGTTATTCTACACTTTTTTTAATCTAAGTGAATTCTTCACCTTCTATCAAAACTATCAAGTAGATTTGGATTTTAATTTCTAAAGTAGTTGAGAGTTTTATTATTCTTATCCCTAAATTTAAAATAAAAATTTATCCTTATCTTTGTTTTCATATTAATATGTATGTATCTTTAACTATTTGAAATATTAATTAAATAATATTTTAAAATAAAATAAAAACCACATAAAATATTAAACGTACCACAATCAAAGATTCAATATAAAAATAATACATATTTTTGTAATGTTAAATATAAAAAGAAATTATAATTGAGTACATATCAAATTATTTTGATATTGAATGGGTTGAATTACTTAGAATATTCTTTTGTGAAAAAAAAAATTTTCAAAGAAAAAAAATGAGGGTCAAAGAATTTTATTTTACCTTAAGTGATTTAATAGTAAAATCTAATTAAAAAAATAAATATAAATAATAAAAATAGTAAAAACAATAAAATGTGTGCTTTATAAACTACTTGATTCAATGAAATTGATGTTTTTGTTTTTTAAAATGTAGTACACCATTTAAACTAAAATGTGCAATCAAGGTTATGATAAGAAGGGAGGTATTTTATGGATCTGCATGAATTTTGAGAAAATAATGAATATAAGTTTGTTAGGTTACCTAATAAATTATTGGTATTTTAGTAATTTAAAGTAGAAATAAGTAACAAGGACGAGGTAGACATCTGCATACCCATTGTAACAGCCGTAGAAAAAAAAAGAAACAGCGCCCCCTCCCAACACACCTTCATTCTTTTCTCTTCTTTTTCTTACCCTTTCTCTCTCCCTTCTCTTTTCAATTTTCTCTCCCATACCTCATCTATTCCAAAATCTGATTACGCCATGTTGTAGCTGAGGACTCAGGCTACATTTCTACCCGATCAGATTTTCAAACATAGTAAGTTCATTTTTACTCTAAAGTTCCCTTATTCTCTATTTTTCTCTATGATTTAGTTATCAATATTAGTGGGGCTAGTTGATTAAGCTCATACTAAAATTTGGTAATATTTGGATAACTTGCATTAGGCCCGTAAATCTTGAAGCTTATCCAGACTGTGGGAAATAAAATTCTAGAAGTTGCTTGGAAAGCAAACAATTAAGGTAAGGGAAGCTAAATTTTATTTTTTTTAATAGCACCCTAGGCTAGAAGATTCTGGATGTGGAAGGGACGTGGTCCCAATATTCAATTTCTCTTGCAGGAATGTTGTGTGTTTATATTTTGTGTTGTTTGTTTATATATTATTTAAACTTGTAAAAATATTATATTTTGATGGTTTAGTATTTAAGTGTTATTTTTTATATTAAATAAGATTTTAAATATTGTGCATTGTGTTTTGGAATGATACTGTATGATGAAAACGATATGGAATTGAATTCATACATTTGGGATAATGTATGGACTGATGTTTGCTGTGTATTAAGTATTGATGCCTATGTGGTAACAGAGATCTCCGAGCTTTACTGATGATCTAAGTCACATAGACTAAGATATCAGGTGATGAGAAGCTGATGGAGGAGTTCATGCACACCGTGACATATGAGATGCACGGCTTGGGTTGTATTGAACTTACCCTGACCCTTTCTGTTGGATTCGCTGGTAATCTTTGGATCAGGTGTTAGTCTCTGGTGGGACTTACTTAATACGAGTCTTCCGGAAGACGTTGTTTGTTGAGTATCTTGGATGTGTAGATCCTTGTGAGATCTACATGATTGTTTTATGTTGGGATTTGAAGAAGATTGAATAATTTAGAAATTGAACATGTAATCCAGTTTTCTCTTCTGATTTAATAGTGTATATTATAAAATTTTATTTTCACTAGCTTACCCTTGCTTTTCTTGTTGTGTTTGAACTGCGATAACTATACTACGTACACGAGCAGATGATCATACAGGTGTAGGAGGTCTTGGAAGACTTTAGGATGTTTTAAATCCTATATTGTAAATATTTGTATTTCTATGAGCCATAATCTTGTAATAGAAATATTTTGAAAAACTCTAAGTTTGTATGGAAACCGGTAGAATTTCTATTATAATAATTATATGTTTTTTTTTTCCGGGGTGTTACATTTAATGGTATCAGAGCAGTTCATCCTTAGGATAACCTGAGGGTAGTGGGTTTATTGTGTTTCTCCTGTGTGTAGATTTTTGTTCAAGTCTAGTTTCAAGACTTAGATAAAAGTGTCTAATAGGATGTTTAACAAAGTTGTTGTTTGAAATCTTTTTTTTTTTTTTTTGTGTTTTAGTCAAACTAGTTGTTATGAACAAAGATGAAAGTATTAAGAAAGGAAAGAATCTTGATAAAGTGGTGAGGGTGCACACTCATGACTAAATCAAGATGATTTTCTATCTTAATTCTAAAAGTATAGTATATTTTTTTCGTATATGTTTTGGATTGGTTATTTCTATATTACGTGAAGTTGATATTGAACACAGGTTTATTTTAGGGAAATAAATTTAATCAGTGTAAGTGTTTAGTTGTAAGTTTTAAAACGATCTTTTCAGCTAATAGTTTCACACCAACTTTTATTTTAATGTAGTATTTTTATATATATACAAGTTAGGTGGTTGTTATTACCGATGAACTCAAATTCTAAGTGAGTTTGAGACGATTGTCTTTGGAGAACCTAGATGTATCTTTGGGATGAATTGACTTTATGTCGATCACTTTCTTTTTAATTGTGACGAATAGAAATGTGACAACTCCAAATTAGAATAATATGGAATGAGTAGTGGCACAACGAGTATAGAATGGGTCACTAATTAGGGTAACTTGTTTCATAATCTAACTTCAAATAGAGATAAATAATACATGTTTGACAAGTAGTACTTCAGAAAAGTGGAGTTTAATACACAGTTTTTCAGAGTAAGTGTCAAGGTTGTATTCAAAGATAAAAGTGAAATTTTCCTTGGTCTAGTGCTTGAGCAAGGTTGGCGTTAATGACACCTTATAAAATGATTTCATCTGAGTAGCAAAGTTGAAAAATTAAATTGGAGAAAATAGATTGTTGGATCAAGTATGCTACCATAAGGAATATTAATATTGTCGGTGAAGAAGAATAATGAGGAATCTAGATTATGTGTGGATTTTTTGAAAAAATAAATGAGTTTGTTGAGGGATAATAGTATGATGGATCAAGTTGTATGAAACATCAATGTTTTCCAAGTAGACATGAGAAAATTTTAAGTAAAAAGGGAAGATGTGTATAAGACAACCTATAAATTCAAATATGATCAGTAGAAGTGAGTATGTCATTACAAGGCTAGCATGGAAAGAGAAAGTTTTATGGATTTAATTGATTGTTACAGGAAGTTGATTAGTTACATTCAATATTGTAAGAATCTTAAATACTTGTTTGATCAGAAAAGACTAGACATGGGACAAAAGAGATTGGTAAAATTATTAAGGGAGTAAGATTTCAAGTTTGTGTATCATATGGGTAAGGAAGATTTGGTTGAAACTTCCATGAGCAATGAGACATTTAAAGTATCAGAGGTGATGGTTAAAGATTCAAATTAATGGAATGTTAAAAACTAAGTAGACTGAGAATTTCATGATGGAAGTAAAGGGGGAATTATGAGGTTTAGGATAAGTTGTTGTATTTGCAAACAAGAAGTTAGATAACATAGTCTAGTATAAAAGTTATAAAAATGATTTAATGTGCATCACACATAGCTAAGATAATATTTGGAGAACCTTTTTTGATGGTTCAACATAAAGAGGAAGTGGTTCCATAGGTCCTTATTTGTCTAACCTATAAAAGACTGGAGTGGAGTATCAAAGACTTGGGATAATGTTACAATCATTGGACGTGACTAAGTAGAAATAAAGTTGTGTTGTTATATGTGTGGTTCCTTTTCCACAGATAATGAGAGTATATAATGGAATCTGGATTGTGGTAGACCGAGTAATAAGCAATGCATAACCTTTTGGAGAAAATGGATGAAGCTTTGAAAGATGATTAATTTTAATGAAAGTATTATCCTAGGAAAGAAAATGTTGTTGCAGATGGTTAAAGTCACAGGAGACATAAGTATCAACACTTAAGATTATATGGTTGGAGTTGAGTAGAAGTTTCAACAATTTAAATTTGGAAGTTGCAGTACATTTGTTAGAACTAACGAGTTTCTATAAAAATGAGAGTAAGGAAATTGGTGAAATCGAATTTGAAGATTATTCTAAAATTATTATGTACGAATGAAACTAAACAGTTCTTTGTGGGAAACGAATGGTATATTAAGATTTAGAGAAAAAAAATGTGCGCCAAGGATGAAAAATTGAAGTAGAGGGGTTATCTAAGTCATGAAAGTGAACTATTCTACATCTAAGTATGATCCAGGGGTATCAAGATTTCAGGAAGTTTATGTGGTGACATGGTATGAAGGAAAATATAGTCAAGTATGTAGCTACTCGTTTATCTTGTCAAATAAATCAAAGATCGAACAAATAATGACTAGGAAGTATGTTAACATAGTTTTTAGATTCACGGGATGAGAGTGAAATAATATCTCCATGAATTTTACCACCTACTTGTCACATACATGGAAGAAAAATGACTCTATGAATAATATGGAATTGATTAATGAAGACTATGCATGTTCTACCTATGGAAGAGAAATGATATCCTTGAGGTAATGCAAATAATGGGGTAAGATAAGAGGTCTCAGTTTGACAAAAGTGGTGAAGGGGTGACATTGGGTATTGTAACTAATGTTAAGGAAGTTGTGTTTGGATGGGTTATTCTTACCTTTTCATAATGGTGAGAATGAACCCTTTAGCACATGGTATTGGGTGGAGTGAGATGTTGGTAGATATTACTCTTAGTTCTAAGCAAAGGTCTCTAGTAATTGATGTTGCACGTCCTTCTATATATGAGAATATTATCACTTGAAGTTAAAGAACAAAATGAGGTAGACCATTAGAAAGCAAAAGAAGTCCTGCCAATAAATATGGGAAGAATTCATTTTGATTTAGTTATACCTATCTCAAGATTCTATGGATTCCATTTCCTTGAAATTTGATGTTGCCTATATTAGTATAAGCTTGGATTTGGATAACATGAATGTTTTCAAAGATTTTCTTGCAAAGAGATTGGTGTGAGGTGTCTTGGTTGGATCATTGAGTTAAGTCACATCAAAATCTCTTAGGCAATTTGACAAGAATCTTTTAGCAGAAATATTGCAAAATAATCGAAGGTTAGGGGGTTGACCTAGATCGTCAGTTTAATATGGAGGAAAAAGAGATTGAAGCATTCATTGATATGCACCAGGAGGAAGTTAGTTAAGAAAAAAAAAAACTCAGTGTATTTTTTTCATCACCTCAGTTATTAACATCTGTGAGCCAAATTTTGAGAACTATGATGATTGAAGACATCTACGATCAAGCAGACATCTGATGCAGATAAATAAAGAAGAACTTTAGATTTCTCTATGGTTAATCATGATTTTCTGAGAGTTATGTCATTCCTTGGTGTAAGGAGAGCAATCATATATAAGAAAATGAGTCCAAAGTTCATAGATCTTTACTAGATTCTCAAGAAAAGAGGTTTTATTGCTTATAAAATTGTTTATCTCTTTCGTTAGCCAACATTCATCATGTCCTTTGTGTATCGTAACTAAAGAAATATATATAATTGATCGCAATCATCATCTAGTTTCTGATTTAGTTAAATAAAAGATCTTTCTGTTAAAGTATAGTCAGTTAAAATTTTGGGTTCTCAAGTAAAGTAACTTCATGGTAGAAACATCAACATAGTCAAAGTATTATGAAATCTCATATGATGTGATTCCACTTGAACAATAAAAGAGAAGATAAGATAATCATATCCTAATTTTTTTGGTAAGCCAATTTTCAAGGACGAAATTTTTTTGAAGGTGGAGATAATGTAACAACCGTAGAAAAAAAAAAGAAACAGCGCCCCCTCGCAACGCACCTTCATTCTTTTCTCTTCTTTTTCTTACCCTTTCTCTCTCTATTATTTTCTCTCTTCCTTCTCTCTTCAATTTTCTCTCTCATACCTCATCTATTCCAAAATTTGATTACGCCATGCTGTAGCTGAGGACTTAGGCTACATTTCTACCCGATCAAATTTTCAAACAGAGTAAGTTCATTTTTACTCTAAAGTTCCCTTATTCTCTATTTTTCTCTATGATTTAGTCATCAATATTAGTGGGGCCAGTTGAGAAAAGTGTTTCTCTCAACTTGATTAAGCTCATACTAAAATTTGGTAATATTTGGATAACTTGCATTAGGCCCGTAAATCTTGAAGCTTATCCAGACTGTGGGAAATAAAATTCTAGAAGTTGCTTGGAAAGCAAACAATTAAGGTAAGGGAAGCTAATTTTTTTTTTTTAATAGCACCCTAGGCTAGAAGATTCTGGATGTGGAAGGGATCAATTTCTTTTGCAGGAATGTTGTGTGTTTATATTTTGTGTTGTTTGTTTATATATTATTTAAACTTATAAAAATATTATATTTTGATGGTTTAGTATTTAAGTGTTATTTTTTATATTAAATGAGATTTTAAATATTGTGCATTGTGTTTTGGAATGATACTGTATGATGAAAATGATATGGAATTGAATTCATACATTTGGGATAATGTATGGACTGATGTTTGTTGTGTATTAAGTATTGATGCCTATGTGGTAACAGAGATCTCCGAGCTTCACTGATGATCTAAGTCACATAGACTAAGATATCAGGTGATGAGAAGCTGATGGAGGAGTTCATGCACACCGTGATATATGAGATGCACGGCTTGGGTTGTATTGAACTTACCCTGACCCTTTCTGTTGGATTCGCTGGTAATCTTTGGATCAGGTGTTAGTCTCTGGTGGGACTTACTTAATACGAGTCTTCCGAAAGACGTTGTTTGTTGAATATCTTGGATGTGTAGATCCATGTGAGATCTACGTGATTGTTTTATGTTGGGATTTGAAGAAGATTGAATAATTTAGAAATTGAACATGTAATCCGGTTTTCTCTTCTGATTTAATAGTGTATATTATAAAATTTTATTTTCACTAGCTTACCCTTACTTTTCTTGTTGTGTTTGAACTGCGATAACTGTACTACGTACACGAGCAGAGGTCTTGGAAGACTTTAGGATGTTTTAAATCCTATATTGTAAATATTTATATTTCTATGAGTCATAATCTTGTAATAGAAATATTTTGAAAAACTCTAAGTTTGTATGGAAACCGGCAGAATTTCTATTATAATAATTATATGTATTTTTTTTTTCTGGGGTGTTACACCCATCCTCGTCTCCATATCCAATATAAAAGATCGGATATTACCCATATTCATACATCATTACAAGAAAATCATTAAATAGAAACTAATTTTAGAAACCAAAATAATTAATTACTATTTGATTAAATTAGAGATTATTTTATAAACTAAAAAAAATTATTGGTATCTAATGTAGTTTATATAATTAATAAAAAATTATAAAATTATTTTTAAATCAATATCTAAATTAGTTACCAAAGTTTTAGTCACTAATATTTTAGATTTTAAATAAGTCTCTAAATTAGCTATTTACTATCTTATATTCTAAATTAGTCTCTATTAGTCTTTTTAGTCTTTTAGAGACTAATTTAGAATCTAAAATATTAGTAACTAAACTCTTGATAACTAATGATTAGATATCAATTTAAAAACTATTTTATAATTTTTTATTAATAATAGAAACCACTTTACCCATAATATTTTATTGGTAAATATAGTGACTATAGTAAATATAATTACTAATTATTTTTTGTCTCTAAATTTAATTGTTATTTAATGATTTTTTTTATATTACATGTATCCAATCAATTGAGGGATTTCCATTAACTAACTTCTCTCTTATTTTTTCTCATTTTATCATTCAATTGTTTATCATTCAATTGCATATGATGTTCAATACTTATTGTGTTGGATCTTTTTCTAATCGTATGTGAGTAGACTAAATATTACGTATAATAGATCACAACAAATACATCTTTTATAAGTTTTCGTGTAATAGAATTAAAAAAATTTATCCTTAACATTTCATAACAGTCAAACAAATATATTTTAAATTTTATTTTAAATGTAGCTATTTTGTTTGAGAGATTACTATGCAACTTTTGCAACTGAAAATCATATTAACATATTCTATTTATTTAATTTAAAAATGATAAGATAATAGTTTTTGCGTCTAACCAACTCGACAATCTTTTATTTTTTATTTTTTATTGAATAAATTTATTGAATTTCTTCTTTAAGATAAAATTTCATTTCAACAGTATTTATTTTGAAATACAAAATTTAAAAATTAAACTTTAAATTTTTTTAGTGAAATTTAAATATTTAAGTACTACCTAGCAAATTATTTTTTTCCAAATGTGTATAAAAAGAAAGTAACTAGTTGGGGAATTTCAATTCCTTAATTTAGTTATTTAAAATATTTCTAAAAATTTCAATTTCTTTTATTTTCCTCATCCAAACAACTCATTTTACTTTAAATAATTTTAAATCCACCAAATAAATAAATCACTCTCTTAAATTACTTCATCCAAAGACACTATAATTGCATGGGAGGTTTCAAATCTCAGTAACACTTTCCACATTATTATTATACAAAATTGTAAACAAAATATATGTTAATGCAAATATTTATGTTTTTCTTTTACCGGCATTGCAAAATTAAGTTTTCCAGATATAAAAGAGTAACACTGTTACTCCAGTAACTAGTTTCTTCCAAACCAATGTTAAGAACCTTAATTTTGCATATAATGATATTAATAACTAAACCATGATATAATATTTGATAACATGGAAACATATTATTCTCAAAAAAGGCTAATGTTGCATGGAAACAAATCAAACCAAAATCAAAGTTGGTAAAATAAATTGAAGGTTTCTTCAGCTCACAATGATATCTATCAAGTCTCCCAGAGAAAACGCACCTGTCAAAGAGTAGAAGAAGACAATTTTTGTGAACAACTGAAATCTTTCACTAAGCAAATATATTGTATTCAATAAGATCATAAACAAATATTCAAATATGTTGTGATTAAATATTATATTAATATATTATCAATGGATAATTGAATTTGTCCCACCATAGTGAGTCCGAAGAATAATAAAAAAAACCCTACATATTCATTGTTTTACGATTATGAGTTGGAACTCAAATTAAAACCTAACAATAAGAATAAAAAACTACCAGGTTGAGGAGTTATGGAAGAAGATGAAGGAGTATCAGGTAAAGAAGAATGAGGTTTAGAGAAAGTGGGTTCCTCATTCCTGGTTCTTCCAAACGCAATACTGAATGCAGACGCCACTCCGAAGGATGCCCATAACATTCTACTCTTCAACATTGTTTCTTCTTCTTTTGAATTTGCAGTGAACAAAAAGAGTATGTAGTGCAGAGTAATTAAACCTAGATCCTATTTTTAAGCTTCTTGTTAGGGTAATGATACGTGGACAGAATTACAAATCTATATCCACTTTATAACTCTATATACTAATATTTTAATATTATTTTATTATAAATTTATCCTTTATTATATATATTTATATCTAAACTTTGTATATCACTCTCGACTCTTGGTTTATATAACAGATCCAGAATTAAAACGAATAACTGTATAAATATATTTACTTTCAATATATTGTTATTTAGTTTTTTAGTCAAGTATATAAATTACATGAGTTAAAAGATATTTTATTTATGGTACTATCAGTTTTTTAATACATTATTATTTTTTTTATTTATATTAAATTAAATTAATTAGTACCATCAAGGAATTAAAAATGTATATTTATATTATTACTAAAATTAAGTAATTTTATGAAATTACAAATAAATTTTAATATCTTTTGAAGAGAAAAGAATGTTAATATAACAAAATTATCTTTGATTAATGAGAATTTTATATATTTTAAGAAAATAAATATTAATAATGGTGATTACATTAAAATATAATATTTATTCTTTTTATCTTAATTTATCACATCTATTAATTATCGTATTTGAGATATTTTTTTTGAGTTTTAAATTTTAGTTTTATTAATAAAAGATATTTAACTAGGTTAAAGAAAGAAAATATATATAAAATATTATTAATCTTGACTATAAAGTTACGAGAGACTATTGAACATAAAAGAAAAATCTTTAGTGGAGGATTAAGAAAATATATTCATAAAAGAAAAATCTTCAGTGGAGGATTAAGAAAATATATTCATATTCACTTAAGTATTTAAGTTTATGTAAAGAAATTAAATTTTAATTTTTGTGATTTAGAACTTTTTTATTTCTTTAAAATTCGAAGTCGCTACTTTTGATTTTAAAAAATATATATGTTAAGAAGTTATTTCCCTTATACATTGAATTGAAGATCCTAATATCTTATATAAAATTTTAAATTACTGTAATTTCATATAATTCTAAGCAAATGCTAAGCAAAAACGTGGCTGATACAATTGCAATTACGTTACGGAGACTTAACGTTACAATCAAAAACACATTCTACTACAAAATAAAACTAAAGCATAAATAATAATATTTAGCAACATGTTAGAATAAACTTTTATTTATTCTATTATTTTTCCTAAATTGGGTAAAAAAAAGTAAGAGCCAAAATTCCAGAATTTCTGCACTAATTTTTTAATAAAAGAAAAATCTAAGAGAAAATTAGAAGAAAAGGAAAAAACCCATAGAGCCTAGTACACATCTCTCAACTGGAGCTGGAAAAGTTATTAGCCTTCAACCTGCCAAATAGAACAAAAGCTTTTTTTCTGAGTACACAAGAAATATATACTAAGAAATTTAAATATATAATTTATTCTTTAGCGAATTCTAAAAAATATTAACTTTTTTTCTGTTACACAATTTTAATATATTCTTTGTATAAGCGTACTTTTAATTATATGCATAATATATTTTTAATTTTATGTCTAAATCTATCAAATTAAAAATATGTCAAAATGTAATTAAGAACGCGTCACATTTAGAACTAAATTAAAAAAATGTGTTGTACATATAAGTATTAAATAAATTAAGAATGGGTTAATAAATAAAGACTAACTTTTTGTGCACGGATGAGTTCATACTAAATTAAAAAATATAAGTATTAAATAAACTAAGAATGTGTTAATTACAAAAATATTAAATTAAATATGTGTCATTTGTAAAAAAAAAATTGTATGGTTCATTACTTAGACTAATCTGAATTAGTCAAAAGATAAGTAAAATTTTTACCAAAAATATTGGGATATATGTAGAAATATCGGGTAGTTTTTTAAATTTAAAAAAAAAATATTCTTATAAAAACAGAAATCATTTATCATTGGTAATAATTAAAAAAACAGTTTATTTGTGAAATATATATTTCAGTGTTTTTTAGAGGTTATTGTTAGCTTGTACTTTTTAAAAAAATTTAGCAAATATAAGAAAGTACACAATATAATAAGTGATTCTTTTGTTTAAAAAAAGTGATTTTTTTTTTTCTAAAAGAAAAGTCACGCATATGAAGAAGTATGGTGATTATAGATGAAAAAATAAATAAGTTATTTGATTTATCATGCAAAATTTTTTGAACATGCAATAAGAAATTCTTGTTGAGCATTGGAATGGAAGAAAGAAAATAACCTGATTAGAAGAGGAAGCAGGAGCAGAAGTGCGTTTTAATGAAGAACATTGATTATACTTAAGTTGTTCTTCAATATAGCGAATCTCACGCTTTATGTGAGAGATCACTATCTCCTTCAAAACATCCTTATACCAAATTATACCCAATGTTCCAAAGCTTGATCCAAAGGTGAACCAAAATAATCGATTTTTCATCATTCCTTCTATTTTTTCTACTCAAATCAAAATCAACACCAATAATACTATGTAATGGAGAAAGATAGAGCAAGAAAAAGGTGAAATTGTGTCCTATTCTTTTCTATAAGCTTGTTTTTATATACACACAATTTCTTATAAATTATTACTAAGATGAGATAAAAAAGATATTAAATGAAAAAGATAAGTGATTTAAAGGATCTAGTATGTAAACCATTTTAAAAAAGAAACTACCAAAATATTGAAGATAAAAATAAAATATAAGATTTCAAATATGAAATTAATATCAAATGTAAGTATATAAAGATGAACAAAAGATAGATTGAGATAGTTAAAAAATATTTCTATCTAATAATGACACCTTCTCTTGTTAGTTTTGTTATTTACTATGGTTAAAATAGTGAATGTGTTATTCTACATTTTCTTTAATCTAAGTGAATTCTTCACCTCCTATCAAAACTATCAAGCAGATTTGGATTTTAATTTCTAAAGTAGTTGCGAGTTTTATTATCCTTATCCCTAAATTTAAAATAAAAAGCTATCCTTATCTTTGTTTTCATATCTAATATGTATGTATCTTTAACTATTTTAAATATTAATTAAATAATATTTTAAAATAAAATAAAAACCACATAAAAAAGTAAACGTACTATAATCAAAGATTCATTATAAAAATAATATATATTTTTTTAATGTTAAATATAAAAAAAATATAATGGTGAGTGCATATCAAATTAGAGTTTCAATTAAGATTTGAGTAAATTTGATACTGAATGAGTTGAATCACTGAGAATATTTTTTTTCTGAAAAAAAAATTTTTCAGAGAAAAAAGAAATGAGGGTCAAAGAATAAGTTTTTATTTTACTTTAGGTGATTGGATAATCATACTAAATTTTATTTCTTGAGTA
The DNA here is from genome assembly GCA_013389735.1 of Phaseolus lunatus. Lineage (NCBI taxonomy): Eukaryota > Viridiplantae > Streptophyta > Magnoliopsida > Fabales > Fabaceae > Phaseolus > Phaseolus lunatus. The sequence continues at coordinate 48,363,488 of CM023866.1, forward strand.
TACAATTAATACAAGTTTGACTTAAATTGATTTGTTGAAAAAACAGTTAATTATTTTTATAAATATTTTTTAACAAGTCGTCTAATAAAATACAAAAGATTTATCCTTAGCACCTCATAACAGATTTAGTCCAATAAAAATATTTAAATTTTATTTTAAATACAGCTCCTTAGCAACTCCAAATCAGATTAACATATTTTCTTGTTTAATTTAAAAAGTGATTAGCACTATAAGAAAAAAAATTTTAATAGAGGTTATTTAGCGGAAGTTAATATAATCCTAGAAATTGATTTGATTAATAGGGTTTTTTTAATCTTCGTTAAGTTTCAAAGGTTATTTTAGAATTTAAGCAAAATAACAGAAGTTTTTTTTATCATTCGTTAAATTTTAAAGGTTTATTTTAAAATCTCAGCAAGATAACAGAGGTTTCTTTTTTAACCTTCGTTAAATTCCAAAGATTTATTTTAAAACCTCAGCAAAATAACAGAGGTTTTTTTAACCTTCGTTAAACTCCAAAGGTTTATTCTAAAACCTCAACAAAATAATGCAGGTTTGTTTAACCCTACGTTAAAGTCCAAATGTTTATTCTAAAATCTTAGCAAAATAATAGATTTTTTTAACCTTCGCTAAATTTTAAAGATTTATTTTAAAACCTCAGCAAAATAACGGAATTTTTTTTAACCTTCGTCAAATTCCAAAGGTTTATCCTAAAACATCAACAAAATAACGAAATTTTCTTTAATCTTCGTTAAATTCCAAAGATTTATTGTAGAACCTCAATAAAACACTTTAGATTTTTCAAACTTCAATAAATAAATATAATTAAATCTATTTATAAATAAATAATTAAAAACTGTATATTTTTAACATATTTTATAACTAAATTCTTTAAAATTTTGAAAATGTAACTTTACATTACAAATAAGTTTTCTAAAGTTTCAAAAATTTATTTTAAAAACTCACAAAAATAACTTGGATAATAAGAATTTCAACAATTAATCTTGGATAATAAGTATTTCAACCGTATTTGCTAGTAGTTGGTTTACAAAATTCATAATTTTTTTTTTACGAGCTCATTCTTCAAAAAAACCTAACTTATTTTGTTTTAACTTTTAATGTACGTATATTTTATGTGCAAATTTAGTTTTAGTTATAATTGTTAATATTTAATTCATAATTTTGAAATATTTTAAATTAAGGTTTTTATTTTAAATGCATCCCATAATTAATTCATTGTGAAAGTGAGAATTGATAAAACTAATTTCTCCTTGAAATATGTTTTTGCAATCTTTGAAACCCTCGAAACCAAGAACACACATAACTTTGAAGTCCACATCTGCAAGATAATGCAATTATTTAGGATATATAAAGCAGTGATAAAAACCCATTGTTGCCAAGTTAGGTAATAGTGACTTGTGACCCAAGTTGGAGCAATAAGGTGAAACAAAAATAGTGCCTTATTAATTGTTTTTTGTAAGGACCTAGAAAATTTTATTGGAATGAAAGTGATATATTTTAAGTGAATTCTAAGTATGTTTTTATTTAAAATATAAAGGAAGGAAAGTGTAGCTTAGAAGTCTACGAGATCGCCGTTGTTGAAGACGGAGGCGACCTCCGACTTCTCTGGTACATAATCGCCAATCGTCTATGGTGCACATGATCGCCGAAAGTGCACTTAGTATGTGGTCAAGATGCTGGATCAACCATAGTGGGTTCCAAAAACCACGCGTATCAGGGTGTGGATTAAGCCTTAGATACGCTGTGCATGCGAAGCTCTATGCTTGAGCATATGAAATCGTCCTTAGTGTTGCATGCATGGGCGCGCGAGGAGTAGTGCTGATCTATTCTTGGAAATGTGAAGCTACCGACGTCACCAAGTCATGTGGAGGTGATACCTTGGACGTAACATAGTGGGATGAGGAACCTTCAGCAAGGCGTGGCGATGTGTCATCAGTCATCGCCAGGGCGCGAGACATGCGGGCATCGCCAGGGCGCGAGACATGCGGGCATCGCCAGGGCGCGAGGCATGCGGGCATCGCCAGGGCGAGAGACATGCGGGCATCGCCAGGGCGAGAGACATGCGGGCATCGCCAGGGCGCGAGACATGCGGACATCGCCAGGGCGCGAGGCATGCGGGCATCGCCAGGGCGCGAGGCATGCGGGCATCGCCAGGGCGAGAGACATGCGGGCATCGCCAGGGCGAGAGACATCGGGCATCGCCAGGGCGCGAGACATGCGGGCATCGCCAGGGCGCGAGACTTGCGGGCATCACCAGGGCGCGAGACATGCGGGCATTGCCAGGGCGAGAGACATGCGGTCGTCGCCAGGGATAGACATCGGTCGTCTTCCAGAGAGAGACATCGGTCGTCCTCCAGGATGAGTCATCGGTGGAAGGTTATCGCGCGATGTCGTGTTTCACACAGATAAGGTGGGACCCAGGCTCCCAGCATGAGACGTCCTGCACGTGCGACACGTAGACAAAAAGGGTGTTTCAGAATAGTTGGCATCAGAGAGTTGGTATGCGCAGAGACACACGTGGTCGTACTGTTCAAGGAAGTGTGCACGCAAGCTTTCCTGCAGAGTGGGTGGTGGTAGCGGCAATTGTGGACAAGTTGGTTTAGATTCAAAAACTCACTTCTGAGAGGAAAAAGAACGTTGCAGTGGTTCAAGAGTGACAGAGTGAGTTTACCTTCATCCTTCTCTTTTCTCTCCTTTGCGCTGCGATTCAGGCATCCTCAAGCACTAGTACGACGAGCGACGACTGCCCTTGGACACCTGGGAGGTTCTCTGCAAGTTCTCCAAACCGGACGCTAAAACAGAGTTAAGGCATCTTTAAGCTTCGGTGGGTTTTGGAGCTCTTGGTGTTTTTGAGCAAGTTCAGGTAAGGGAAGCTAGCACTTTCGTTTATAAAAAACTTTAGGCGAGTAGGTTCTGAAGTGAGGGCGACGTGGTCGCCAGTTTCATATTCTTTTTCACGATGCTCTGTTTTTATGTGTGGGGCGACGTGATCGTCGGTTTTAATGTTGATTTCGAACTTCCCTGTTTTAGTGTCGTTTGAAACTGTTTGAGATTGAAATGTGAAATGCATGTGATATTCGAAAATCTGAATCATGGAATGATTGTTGCTGTGATTGGAATCGTTCATTTAAGTGTTGTATGATGTGTTGAATGTTGTGAATGTGGAATCAAGGCATAGTATTTTCAGGAAAGAAAATACCGTGTAAGATTGTTGTAGAATGTGCATTGATCGGTGATTTCTATAATGAGATATCCTGACTCTCCTGATATAATGGAATCATATAGATGAAGTCATTCAGGCGTTGAGAGTTGATGGAGGTTCATATGTATGGGTAAGTGGTTTGAAAAATACCCATTTGACCTGTTGTATGGATTCACCCTGTCATACTAGGAGAGTGATGAGATTGAGATTGAGATTATGTTGATGCGCATAGCTGTGGGAACTTTACAGCAATGTAGTATGACAGGTGCAGATCTCTGAGTCTAGTCAATGCACGTGTCTTCCGGAAGTAGTGTCAAGTGTCTATGTGTGATGAGTCAGTGGAAGTCTGACGTGAGAAATGAGAAACATTGAAATTGATAGACACTTGATGGATTATGTGAATTGAACGACTCTTGAGGAAATTGTGAAATATGTGATTACTTGATGGTCATGTGAAGGGAATGAGAAAGTTGATGGTTTTTACGTGGGTGTCTTAAATTTGTTTTATCTTGATTTTAAAGTTTCATATCTAAATTCTCTTTAAAATATCTAGCTTACCCTGCATTTTTGTTTTGTGGATGTTTTCTTAAACCTGTGATGATCGTGTATAATTTACACGGGAGCAGATGATGTTGCAGGAAGTAGAGCTCCTCAGTGAGTGGTCGCCGGAAGGAGATCGCCTGTTTTCTGTTTCTGTTAGGAGATCGCCTGTTTTCTGTTTCTGTTAGGAGATCGTCTGTTTTCTATTTTGTTGTATTTTGTTTAAGTTTTGGAAACTGACTGGATATGTATTAAACTCCCTGTGAGGAGAAATTTCATTACATATAAATATATATGTTCACTTCGATATTATTGTTTTACCTTTATTTTATTATATAAATATGAAAAGATTTTGGCGGGATGTTACATTTTTTCTCCTTAAATATAATAGACATAAGTATGGTTGAATTGTGATTTCTTAAATCGACGACTATAAGTGGGTTTCTCATTCCTCATTCTTCTCAACTTAATACGGATTGACACCATTGCCATCAATGCCAATAACATTCTACTTTCCCACATTCTTTCTTCTTCATTTGAATTTGCAGTGAACAAAAAGAGTGTGTAGTGCAGAGTAATTAAACCTAGATCCTACTTTGTAAACTTCATTGTAGGGTAATGATACATTAACAATCAACATTTTTTATCCATCTGTTACAACTCCAAATATTATTATTTTAATACTTTTTTATATAATTTAATTACAAATTTACCTTTTATTATATATATTTATATATAAATTCATCACATCATATAATTATATATATATATATATATATATATATATATATATATATATACATTGTGCAATTTTTTTCATTTCGGGTTGTGCAATGCTTTAGGTTTGGTTAATGATTTTTTGAGAGCAATTTGGGTTGGAGTGGTGAGTGAAATTTAGAAACACAGGAACAATGTAATTTTTAAAAAAGGAAAGGCGGACGTGTTTGAAGTGTTTGCAATGGTTCAAGTGAAGGTTTGGTCTTGGATTTATTCAAAAACTCGGGGTAGGTCGTTCTCTTACTCTAGTTGGTGTTTGGACCTCTTAGCTTGCATGAGGTTGGTTTGTTGATGTTTTTGTTGTCATTTTGTTTTTCTTTGTATCTTTGATTTTATCTGTTTGGTAGGTATTTCTTAGAAGGAAGAAAGAGGTTAAAGTACAATTTGTATAAGGATTGGATCACCCTAAAGTAGTTCTTATTTATTAATTTCTTATTGCCGATCAAAATATATATATATATATATATATATTGTTTAAGATTACATATAACAAATACAAAATTAAAACAGATAACTGTATAAATATATTTATTTTCAATATATTGTTATTTAGTTTTTTAGTCAAGTATATAAATTACATGAGTTTAAAAGATATTTTCTTGATGGTAATATCAGTTTTTTAATACATTATTATTATTTTTGTTATTTATATTAAATTAAATTAATTAGTACCACCAAAGAATTAAAAATGTATATTTATATTATTACTATAGTTAAGTAATTTTATGAAATTACAAATAAATTTTAATATCTTTTCAAGAAAAAAGAATGTTAATATAACAAAATTATCTTTGAGTAATGACACTTTTATATATATTAAGAAAATAAATATTAATAATGATGATTACAATAAAATATAATATTTATTCTTTCGATCTTAACTTAACTTATAGCATCTATTAATTATAGTATTCGAAATATTGTTCTCAAACTTTAAATTTTGATTATATTAATAAAAAATATTTAAGTGGGTTAAAATATATATATATATATATATATATATATATATATATAATATTATTAACTTCGACTATAAAATAACGTGGAACTATTGAATATAAAAAAAAAAAAAAATCTCTAATGAAGGGTTAAGAAAATAGATTTAAGTATGTTTTAGTTTATCTAAAGAAATTAAATTTTGATTTTTGTTTTGTAAAACTTTTTTATTTCTTTAAAATTCAAAATCCCTACTTTTGATTTAAAAAGATATATATGTTAAGAAGTTATTTCCCTCGTACATTGAATTGAAGGTCCTAATATCCATATAAAATTTTAAATTACTGTAATTTCATATAATTCTAAGCAAAAACATGGCTGATACAATTGCAATTACGTTACGGAGACTTAAATGTTGCAATCACAAACACATTCTACTACAAAATAAAACTAAAGCATAAATAATAATATTAGCAACATGGTATAATAAACTTTGCTTTATTCTATTCATTTTTCCTAAATTGGGTAAAAAAAAGAAAGAAATAGCCAAAATCCCAGAATTTCTGTACAAATTTTTTAATAAAAGAAAAATCTAATAGAAAATTAGAAAAAAAGGAAAAAACCCATAGAGCCTAGTACACATCTCTCAACTGGAGCTGGAAAAGTTATTAGCCTTCAACCTGCCAAATAGAACAAAAGCTTTTTTTCTGAGTACACAAGAAATATATACTAAGAAATTTAAATATATAATTTATTCTGTAGCGAATTCTAAAAAATATTAACTTTTTTTCTGTCACACAATTTTAATATATTCTTTGTATAAGCGTACTTTTAATTATATGCATAATATATTTTTGATTTTATGTCTAAATCTATCAAATTAAAAATATGTCAAAATGTAATTAAGAACGCGTCACATCTAGAACTAAATTAAAATGTGTTATACATATAAGTATTAAATAAATTAAGAATGGGATAATAAATAAAGATTAACTTTTTGTCCACGGATATGAGTTCACAGACTTTCCTTCATACTACATTAAAAAAATATAAGTATTAAATAAACTAAGAATGTGTTAATTACATAAAATTAAATTAAAAATGTGTCATTTTAAAAAAAATTATATGGTCCATTACTTAGACTAATCTGAGTTAGTCAAAAGATAGGTAAAACTTTACCAAAAATATTGGAATATGTGTAGAAATATCGGGTAGGTTTTTTTAAGTTTTAAAAAAAGTATACTTATAAAAACAGAAATAACTTATATTTAATAATAATTAAAAAAACAGATTATTTATTAAATATAGATTCCGTGTTTTTTACAGGTTAATGTTAGCTTTACTTTTTAAATAAGATTTAGCAAACATTAGAAAGTACACAATAATAATAAGTGATTCTTTTGTTTAAAAAAGTGATTTTTTTTTTCTAAAAGAAAAGTCACCCATGTAAAGAAGTATGGTGATTATAGATGAAAAAAAAAAAAGTTATTGAATTCATCATGCAAAATTTTTTGAACATGCAATGGGAAATTGTTGTTAAACATGAGAATGGAAAAAAGAAAATAACCTGATTGGAAGAGGAAACAGGAACAGAAGCGCGTTTTGATAAAGAATATTAGTTATACTTAAGTTGTTCTTCAATATAGCGAATTTCACGCTTCATGTGAGAGATCACCATCTCCTTCAAAACATTATCACACCAAATTATACCTAATGTTCCAAAGTTTGATCCAAAGGTGAACCAAAATAATCAATTTTCCATCATTCTTTCTATTTCTCTACTCAAATCAAAATCACCACCAATAATACTAGTTGATGGAGAAAGATAGAGTAAGAAAAAGGTGAAATTGTGTCCTACTCCTTCTTATAAACTTGTTTTTATACACACAATTTCTTATAAATTAATATTAAGATAAGATAAAAAGATATTAAATGAAAAAGATAAGTGATTTAAAAGATATAGTATGTAAACGATTTTAAAAAAGAAACTATCAAAATATTGAAGATAAAAATAAAATATAAGATTTCGAATATGAAATTGATATCAAATATAAGTATATAAAGATGAACAAAAGATAGATTGAGATAGTTGAAAAATATATCTATCCAACAATGACACATTCTCTTGTTAGTTTTGTTATTTACTATGGTTAAAATAGGGAATCTGTTATTCTACACTTTTTTTAATCTAAGTGAATTCTTCACCTCCTATCAAAACTATCAAGCAGATTTGGATTTTAATTTCTAAAGTAGTTGCGAGTTTTATTATCCTTATTCCTAAATTTAAAATAAAAATTTATCCTTATCTTTGTTTTCATATCTAATATCTGTGTATCTTTACCTATTTTAAATATTAATTAAATAATATTTTAAAATAAAATAAAAACCACATAAAAAAATTAAACGTACTACAATCAAAGATTCAATATAAAAATAATACATATTTTTTAAATTTTAAATATAAAAAGAAATTATAATTGAGTACATATCAAATTATTTTGATATTGAATGAGTTGAATTACTCAGAATATTCTTTTTTGAAAAAAAAAATTTCAAAGAAAAAAAATGAGGGTCAAAGAATTTTATTTTACCTTAAGTGATTTAATAGTAAAATCTTATTAAAAAACAATAAATATAAATAATAAAAATAGTAAAAACAATAAAATGTGTGTTTTATAAACTATTTGATTCAATGAAATTGAGGTTTTTGTTTTTTAAAATGTAGTACACCATTTAAATTAAAATGTGTAATAAAAGTTATGATAAGAGGGAAGATATTTTATGAATCTACGTGAATTTTGAGAAAATAATGAATATAAGTTTGTTAGGTTACATAATAAATTATTGGTATTTTAGTAATTTAAAGCAGGAATAAGTAACAAGGACGAGGTGGATGGATATCTGCATACCCATCCTCGTCTCCATATCCAACATAAAAGATCGGGTATTACCCATATTCTTACATCATTATAAGAAAATCGTTAAATAGAAACTAATTTTAGAGACCAAAATAATTAGTTACTATTTGATTAAATTAGAGATTATTTTATAAACTAAAAAACAATTATTGATATCTAATGTAGTTTATATAATTAATATTTTATAATTTTTTATTAATAATAGAAACCACTTTATCAATAATATTTTATTGATAAATATAGTAATTATAGTGAATATAATAACTAATTATTTTTTATCACTAAATTTAGTTGTTATTTAATAATTTTTTTATATTACATGTATTCAATCGATTGAGAGATTTCCATTAACTAACTTTTCTCTTGTTTTTTCTCGTTTTATCATTCAGTTGCATATGATGTTCAATATTTATTTACATATTATGTTCAATACTTATTGTGTTGGATCTTTTTCTACTCATACGATTAGACTAAATATTACTTATAAGATCACAACTAATACATCTTTTATAACAAATTTTCGTGTAATAGAATACAAAAACTTTATCCTTAACATTTCATAACAGTCATACAAATATATTTTAAATTTTATTTTAAATGTAGCTATTTTGTTTGAGAGATTACTATGCAACTTTTGCAATTGAAAATCATATTAACATATTCTATTTATTTAATTTAAAAATGATAAGATAATAATTTTTGCGTGTAACCAACCCCGACAATCTTTTATTTTTTATTTTTATTGAATTTCTTCTTTAAGATAAAATTTCATTTCAACGGTATTTATTTTGAAATACAAAATTTAAAAATTAAACTTTAAATTTTTTAGTGAAATTTAAATATTTAAGTACTACCTAGCAAATTATTTTTTTCCAAATGTGTATAAAAAGAAAGTAACTAGTTGGGGAATTTCAATTCATTAATTTAGTTGTTTAAAATATTTCTAAAAATTTCAATTTCTTTTATTTTCCTCATCCAAACAACTCATTTTACTTTAAATAATTTTAAATCCACCAAATAAATAAATCACTCTCTTAAATTACTTCATCCAAAGACACTATAATTGCATGGGAGGTTTCAAATCTCAGTAACACTTTCCACATTATTATTATACAAAATTGTAAACAAAATATATGTTAATGCAAATATTTATGTTTTTCTTTTACCGGCATTGCAAAATTAAGTTTTCCAGATATAAAAGAGTAACACTGTTACTCCAGTAACTAGTTTCTTCCAAACCAATGTTAAGAACCTTAATTTTGCATATAATGATATTAATAACTAAACCATGATATAATATTTGATAACATCGAAACATATTATTCTAAAAAAAGGCTAATGTTGCATGGAAACAAATCAAACCAAAATCAAAGTTGGTAAAATAAATTGAAGGTTGCTTCAGCTCACAATGATATCTATCAAGTCTCCCAGTGAAAACGCACCTGTCAAAGAGTAGAAGAAGACAATTTTTGTGAACAACTGAAATCTTTCACTAAGCCAATATATTGTAAGATCATAAACATGTGCCCTACACTACCTTGACATGTACAAGGATTGAATTATTCTTGAATAACATGTATAAGGATTGAATTATTCTTAAGGATTGAATTATTCCTGAAATAATTCTATTTATTTATTTATTATTGCTGATAAAAAGAAAAAACGAGTTTGAGTTGCAAATCAAATTAAAACCTAACAATAAGAATAAAAAATTACCAGGCTGAGGAGTTGAGATGGAAGAAGATGAAGGAGTATAAGGTAAAGAAGAATGAGGTTTAGAGAAAGTGGGTTTCTCCTCATTTCTGATTCTTCCAAACTTGATACAGAATGCAGACGCCACTGCGAAGGATGCCCATAACATTCTACTTTTCGACATTGTTTCTTCTTCTTTTGAATTTGCAGTGAAAAAAAAGAGTGTGTAGTGCAGAGTAATTAAACCTAGATCCTACCTTTTCGTAAGCTTCTTGTTATATATACATTGTTTAAGATTAGATATAACAGATACAGAATTAAAACTCATAACTTCTTTCATTATATTGTTATTTAGTTTTGTAGTCAAGTATATAAGGTTAAAAGATATTTTCTTGCTGGTACTTTCACAATCTGATGTCAGTTTTTTAATATATTGTTATTATTTATATTAAATTAAATTAATTAGTACCACCAAAGAGTTAAATATATATATTTATATTATTACTATAATTAAGTAATTTTATGAAATTACAAATAAAATTTTAATATAAGAGAAAAGAATATGTTAATATAACAAAATTATCTTTCAGTAATGACACTTTTATATATTTTAAGAAAATAAATCTATACCTATATATAAAAAGATTCATCACTTTAACTGTTCTAAATTGTTTTCCTATTTTATCTTTGTTTAATATTTTGTTTTATTAATTTATTTTGGCTATTTAGACATTTTATAATTTTAGAAGTTAATAAAGCTATTTTAAAATTTTATTTTAGAAATGGAGAAATTAGTACGTTATTTTTCTGTTTTAAAATGATCTTTTTTTTTAATTTATTCTTATTTAACTACCGTTCTCCACTTCTTCATTAACCTCACGCAGGTATTCTCTTTTAACTTCTCATTTTAACGTTTTTGAGATAAAATATTTTTTAAGAATAAAAAGAAGATTAAAGAAAAAGAAATAAAAAATGTGAGAGAAATTATTTACGTATTCTCTTTTAACTTCTCATTTTAACGTTTTTGAGATAAATTATTTTTTAAGAATAAAAAGAAGATTAAAGAAAAAGAAATAAAAAATGTGGAAGAAATTATTTTTAAAGAATAAAAAGAAAACTCAAAAAAGATAAATAAACAATGTTGATACATATACACGGTTTTTTCCCACTAGTATTAATAATGATTATTACATTAAAATATAATAGGTGATATAGATATAGCACTCACTTTTAATATTTGAATATAAAATCAAATTAAGAGGGAAATAAAAAATTAAACATATATATCCTTTATATATTATTATAATTTTTTTAATTTTAAATATAATTAAGATTAAGATTGAAATATAAAATGTGTGTATTAAAAAGTATCTTTATTATTATTATTATTATAAATTATAACTTTTTAAACTTTAAATTATAATTAAAAATAAAAATAAAATATAACATATAATATACATAAAATAGAATAATCTCACTATATAAGTCTCTTTATTATAAAACTAAATTTGGCATCTTCATTATTTCACCTTTATTTTGAACATCATTATTTTATTATTATTATTATTATTATTATTATTATTATTATTTTTTAGTACAAATGATCAAATTTTATCCAATCTTATTAATAGTAACTAGCATAATCACAAGGCTATGTTGGTTCACTTTCTATAATAATAAAATATAAAAAATACTTTCCTCTTTCTATTAGATGTGAGTTTTCTTCACCAGGCTGGGTTAAAATTAACACTGATGAATTTTGCTATTTGTGGAAGTATTTTTCGTGAGAGTATGGGGAAATTTATTGGTGTTTTCTCTACGTTTCTTGAAGTTCAGATTATTATGGTTGCTGAGTTTTATGGAGCTATACATATTATGGAGGAAACTCAAAAGATGAGGTTTATTAATGTCTGACTTAAATGTGATTCTGCCTTAATTTGTGCTGCGTTTATTGGTAGGACTAATGTTCCGTGAATGCTTCGTAATTGATGGAATACTTGTCTTAATTACTCTGGAAAAATCAGGTTTATGGTTAGTTATATTTTTTGGGAAGGGAATGCATGTATTGATAAATTGACTAATTTAGGATTTATTCATAGAAAATCATTGGTATAATAGGCTTCCATTTAGTTTGTTCTTATAATGAAATTGGATCATCTCCAGTGACCATCATTACATTTAGGTCAAACAAATAATACTTTCTTGTTGACTGGATCAAACAAACGATATGCTTTGGATTCATCACTTACTTCCAAAAGAACATATTGTCTGCTTTTATCATCCAATTTGACTCGATATTGATCTGGTATGTGAACATGGGCCAGAATACCTTAGGAACTTGTCTTCCAATCAACATAGAACGCACCATATTCATGATTGTTTTGTTTTTTCTCTCAGCAACTCCATTTTGCTAAGGTGTGTAAGTTGTTGTCAACTACCTGCTTATATCTTGACCATGACAAAATTCTTCAAATTCGTTTGAAGTGAACTCACCACCTTTATCTATTCTTAGACAAACAATGTTTATCCCAACTTCCTTTTCAATCAAGGCTTTGAAACTTTGAAACAGTGAGAAAGTTTCTGATTTTTCATGCAAGAAATAAACCCAAGTCTTCTAAGAAAAATCATCAATGAAACTTAGAATATACCTCTTGTTGTTGTTTGAAATTGGTTTGATAGGTTCACATAGGTCTGCATGAACAAGTTGAAATTTGTTGGATGTTCTCCATAGACTTTTCCTCGGTATAAACTTTCGATGTTGCTTCCCAACCAAACAACACGTACAAAGATCTATTGTAGTAGTGATAGATGGCAACCCATTTACTAATTTCTTGAATGAAAGCATTTTCAAACCATTGTAGCTTAAATGACCAAGTCAATTGTGCCAAAGCTCATAATTATTCTTTAGCTCCACTTGAAAACATGACTTTGTTGATATCATGGAGGCTGTCAGCACAAACATCTAATTCTCCTTCATCTTAACCTCCATAATCTATCCTCTTTTATGATGATAGACTTTACACTTTCCTTCCTTAATCAATATAGTCAAGTCTTTCTCTTGAAGTTGTCCTCCACTTAAGAGATTATTCTTGAGTTCAGGAACATAACACACATGTGAAATGACATGTACAACTCCATTAATATTTAATCGAACACTTCCTTTTACCATCACCTCTATCCTAGCATCATTGCCAAGCTTTACTGTATTGCGAAAGTTCTCATCTAATTTTGAGAATCACTCCTTGTTACCATTCATGTTATTATTGCACCCGGAGTTAGTAAACCATTCATCTTCCTTTTGTTGCTTAACATCAACGTGAGCCATTAGCAAAAGCTCATCCTCTTGTTCCATCGTATCTTCCACTTCAACATAATTTATTTTCTTTTCCCAGGTAGGACATTCGTATTGAAAATGTCCAAGTTTGTGACATTTGAAGCATTCAATCTCAGCTTTGTTAAATGATTGTCTCCCTCTTCCTTTGCCTCGGAAAGAACCTCTACCTCTTCCTTTGCCTCGTCCTCCCTTATCTTCATTTTTAATTTGTAGTACTTGTTCAAAGTTGTTGGATTCTTCAATTGAGCACACAACATAATTAAATTTAGGAATCATTGACTGCAAGATTTTCACAATAATGACATTCTCAAGCATGCTTTCACCACACGTCTTCATGTTTGTAGCAATTTTTAAAGTATGGGCAAAGTATGAATTAACTGTCTCTCCATCCTTTATCTACAACATTTCAAAATCTCTTCGTAGGGCTTGTAATTGTGCTATCTTCACTTGAGTAGAACCTTTAAATTTTTGCTTCATAGAATCCCATGTGTGTTTGGATGTATCATCATTGAGGATAGTATCTAAGATTTCTCGATCAATGGCTTAATAAAGATAATTATTTATCTTCAGATCTTTCAACTGTTGTTCTTCCATGAGTTTGAGTTCCCCTTTCGATGCAGTAGCTTTATTTTCTACTACTAAAATCCCACGTTCCACCAACTGCCAATACTCCTTAGAACATATAAATCTTTTCATTAATTTTGCCTAATAATCATAATGCCCATCAAACTTGGGAATTGTAGGTTGCACGTATTTGCTGGAATGTGCCATTTTCGATCTTTCCTTCTTCTTAGAATAATATTGATGTTTGCACGTACTTACAATTGTTTCTCTCACACTCACTGTGGTTATCAAACACTCACAACTATTTCTCTCACTCAAATTTTGGATCTGGCCCCTTGTAAAGGAGCTCTTATACCAATTGTTGAATACAAACGTAAGTTCTTTCTCTAGTTTATAAAACTCTGTGTTATTGAATTCATAATGCAATTTAGGCTATATAACCATACAGACTCAAAACATAAACAAGAAAATATCACCTAAACCCACTAATTTCATGTACTGAATGATGGGTGGTTTCCTAACAACGTGCACTAAAGTGTATCCCTAAAAATCAAGTCAGTAATTAATCACTTATTTGAAAAAAAAAACAACTCTACTTAATTAAATAAATCAATTCAAAATAACAATTGAGATTCTAACTGCAGCTAACTGCCGCTAACACTTTGTTCAAGCATGCAAAACTATAAAAGGAAGAAAAAACAACTTGCCTGAATATGTACCACTTTAAAATGTAACTATATTTCTAATGCGTTTTCTTCATCTAAAAAATTGTGAAGCAGAAACTTGGATAACAACTGTAAAATAAAACGAAAAGTTATTGATGATAAAATATCTATTTTTCCTTTATTTTTTTACAACAGTATGCTTAATGGTGGGGTTGATTGATTGATTCTAGTGTAGTGAGACATGGATCCAGGCCACCTTGCCGTTTTCAGAACCCACCAGAGACTCTTGGTTACATAATTTTCTTCAGCGTATCAAATTTCGTAAAAATTTGCTAATGATAATAACATAGTTCAAAGTCCTGGAACAGACTAAACTTCACTTCAATTGGTTAATTTCCCAGGAAAACAAAAAAGCATGCAAAAATAAAATTTGAATGTTGCCTCGGCGTCTGTTTTATTTTGGCAATTTCCTCTAAGAACATTAGATCAAGCATAAATCCCATAGAACCCAGTAGAAATCATTTCCCTTCAACCTGCCAAAGATAATAAAAGTTTTTCAATGCACACTCAGCTAAATGTGAGTGATCATGAAAGAATTAAAAGCAACTGCAATTGAAAAATCTCTCTACTAAAATTACCAGCAGCAGAAAACATATCTAATGTTGCCTTCTTTCAAGTGTAATATTGAGGTTCACAAATAGAAAATTCAAGTGTTAACTATATTCTTGAAAAAAGGACTGGTGAAGTTCAAATTTCTTAGAATTTAGATTTCAACCTAATTCAATCCCAAAAAAGTAGCTAATAGGATGAATGTTGTACCTAACTTAAATATACTATTTGAGCCATAAAAGAAAGAAGTAAATGCGAAATATAAATATATTACCCTCATGTCAACTTCTAAAACAAGCTGAGGTGTTATCTTAAAGATTGGGTTTGAACCAAAACGTTAGCTCTGAGGATGAGGATTACACCCATATTTTGAATACACAATCAGTGAATATGAGATCTCAAGCAAAAAAGAATGTATACAAAAGCTCATGTTCCATATTCATTCTATAAATTCATCAGCTGCACAACAAAATAATACCTAATTAAATTTAATTAATCCACAACCTCACTAAGAGATGTAACCAGTCTTGTTACAAGCACAAGACAATCCGTTACTGCAGTATCCATATCATAATATTATAATTTACTAGATTAAATACGCAAAAAAAAAAATTAAAATGAAAATTGCAACCGCGAAGAATATGAGTATTTATCAACCACGAATTGCAATCCCTAAATTGTGAGAAATTTCTCCACCGAAAATAAAAGAAATTATAGCAAAACAGGGCAAGGCGATTTGAGCGTGAAATTAAAGAGAGAGAGAGATGAATTACCTGATCGGAAGCGGAAGGAGGAGCGAGAACAGAAGAAGGTTTTGGCGAAGAGGATTCGATTTGGGAGATTCTGGTTTCGAGAACGCGAAACTCGTGTTCGAAGTGAGACGAAAGCGCATTAGACTGAACCAACAAGTCCTTCAAAACGCATTGGGAAAACACAGCGTATGATGATGCGAATCCAAAGGTGAACCATAGCAATCGACTTCGCGACATCCTTTCTTCTTCTTCTTCTCAGTTCGGAGCCAAGCCAGCACGAATTTGAACCCGTGTGATGGTGAAAGAAGAATAGGTAATTTTGTTTAAATATGAAAATTAGTTTAATATAAAATAATAGTATGTATAAAACTGGAAAACAAATTATTTCAAACACACAACTTTTTTTTTAAAACGAAAAAGTTTCTTTTTTCTTCTAAAAATAACATTTGAAATCCAAGATTTCAGCTATTCCAAATATGTCTTAACAATGTGTTTCCGTAGAAATTTTTAAAAGAGTAATTATTTTGATAGAAAATTTAAAATATTTCGTGATAAAATATTTTTTTGGATAAATAATTTAAAATTTTATGAGAATGATTACTTTTTTTTAAAATTAGATAAAAATTCTAGATTGAAAATAAAAAAAAGAAGTTAATTATGGTTCATAAGATTACTTCTTGTTAAAGTCAAATAGGAGAATTTTTCAATTAACATCTATCAAAAAGTCACTAAAAAATATTGTAAAAATAACTTCGATTAATAACCTAAATAATCGTAGTTGATACCAATTCAAAACAATTTAAGCTAACGTCATAAGAAAAAAAGTTGAAGTATCAGTTCTGAAAACCTTAGAGAACTTTGACTGTAAAATAACATGTTTCAAAATTGGCTTAAAAATCATTAATGTTGATATTTATTTTAATTATTAATATTTTTTCAACATTTAAATGTTTTTTTATATTTGATGATAATTAAAATATAATATTTAAATAAAAGAAGAAAATTTAATAAATTTAAATATCTTATCCAGAAAAACTTTAGTAAAACGAAATAATTTAAAATAAAATCAATTTAAATTTATTATATTGTAATGTATCATAAAATGAGAGATCCTTTTTTCAAACTCAAGATAAAGGATTTTTATAATTTTTTCATAAAAAACTTGCACCAAAATACTAGTAAGTTAAATAAATCATCAATAAAAACTAAAATAAATAAAAATTATCCATTTGGAATTAGTTTTCAGTTCTTATATTAAAAAGCTAAACTAAAGTGAACCAAACAGCAAAGATACTAAATTTATACTTTTAGTTTTTCAATTCAATCTTCAATAAATCCTAACTCAAAATCCATTATATTATTGAGTTTATCATGAACATATATTACTATTTTTCATAAATATTAATATTTTTTTTTACTTGTCATTTTTGTAAAATTGTGTTTTATAGGTTTTTTTACAAATGTAGTGTAATTTGGTCATTTATGTTAAATTTCTACCAACACTTAAATGATTTGGCACACACAATGTTATTAATATGCAAATGTGAACTATACAGTTAAGATACATGATATGTTCATGTAAGCATCTAAAGTTTAGGGTTTATCTTCTTCACGATGATGTTTGTGGTGGTGGAATGGGGTAGGTTTACGGCGATTGTGGTGGTAGAACTACTACCGCACCCCGATGAGGTTTAGGCTTGCCTTGCAGCACAATAAAGAGTTTTTAAAGGGTGTGCTTTCTTAGTGGATTGATTGGTAGCAAAAGAAAATAGATAGTTTTGAAATTTGACATTTTGAGCAATAAACAACTTGTTGCATTACTTATAAACTGTTGCAGTTGATTTTTTGAGTAGTGTTGAATGTCATAAAGTTATTGGAAGCTATATCACAATAGGTATCATTGGAATTTTTAGTTGTTCCCAACCTTCCTCAAGTGGCCCATTCGTTTTAAGAAAATAATCACCCCTCAATAATAATGACATTGTGGTCTAATTACTCCTTTTCGTGATCTTCTTGTGTTTAATAAATTTCTCAATGGGTACTCAATATATGGAAAGGGGTGAATTTTCAAGCTTAGCCTCAAATACCTTCTCTTAGCTCAACCACTAGAATCGTAGTAACCGCAGATCCATTTCATCTTCTTTTATTATTTCCACCATCATGAATCGCTGTCGTAAATTCATTTCACTCTCATTCTTTGCTTAATAATAATTTAAAATTTTATAAAAAAATATTTTAAATGAAATCATGCATATATGTATGACTTTATTTAAAATATTAATTTATAATTTAATTAAAATCGTCATAATGTTATATTTTTTTAAACAATTTTGACAAGCTTACTTTGATAGAGTACGACTTGCACATCAAATCATATCAATGTAGTACCATTTTTACTATGAAATTGTTCCAGCAACTTTTCCTTTTTCATAATAACCTTTTACCCAAAATCATAATATAACGATACAAGTCTTGCAAAAACTGTTTTTTTGACCGTATTATACTTTGACTACTTTTGTTATATAAAATAGTTTAAATTAAGATAGTTGGTATAAATCTTAAAATAATTATTATAAAAAATATGTTATTTTTTTCTTATGATTGAATGAAAATATAAAACAATAACCTATCTTTCCTTACTTTTTTTAACTTGCATGTTATGTGTCTTTAAAAGAGAATAAAAGTATATAATATAGTTTTTTTAACTGCTATTATCCTCTTCTTTTGACTAAAACGAGTCTTACAAAAACAACGAATTTGACTACTTAATATATATATATATATATATATATTATGTTATCATAAAAATAAAAAAATTTAATATATAAGTTATATATTAAATTTATAATATTTAAGATAAAAGGTTTTTTTAACTTTTATATTTTAAAAGTTATTTAAATTTACTTTAGCCATAAAAAGAAGGGTTAGATATTTCTTTTTATGAAGATGAAATTTGTTTTCGTCTTTAGTCTAAATTTTAAACTTTAAGGATATTTTACTAATGAAATAATTAGAATGAGTCATTATCAGTGATTTTTTCTAACCTAACAAGTCATTTTCAGCATCGACTGCGTTATGATATCTACACTAGAACGAATTAACATGAAATATTTTAATATCCTAGTCTACACAATAAATCTATTTGCCATATAAAAAAATCTAACAATAACTAATTCCAATAATTTTTTATATAAAATTTAAAATTTAGACTAAAAATGAAACCAACTATGTGCGAAAGTATATGAAAAAAAAATATTTAATCTTAAAAAAAATTAAGAGTTGCAATCAATCAAAGAAATAAAATATGTAGTCCTAGACATTATAGAGCAATTTTTTTCCACTTGAAAGAGTAGTATGTAAAATGTTTAATTGAGAGAAAAAGTACTCGTGTTGGTAATGTTTAAACGATTGTGTGTTTCTTCGTGACGAATGTTTTTATATATATTCTTACTAATATCTTTTAATACATCATTTGTATCTTTATTTATAAAATAAGTTTCAATATGTTTAAAAAGAAATCATCAATAGTTAAAATAACCTTATATTATTATTATATAAAATACTTATAGTAAATCCAAAATGTATTTGATATGTTTAAATATATTTATTTATTATAAATTTGCATAAAATATAATTTATATGTTAAAAGTATTTATTTATTATAAATTTTAGTTATATAAAACAAATACTTATTTTCCACATTACACAACATGTTAAAATAATAATATTAATAATGATTAATTGCAAAATTGTAAAAATAATAACATTTTATGAGTTTTAATCTCAATTGCTATATTGAAACTAGGAACATGTTTGGAAAAAAATATTTTATTGATTTCAACTATTTTTTAGATAAAAAAAAATATTTACAATTTCAGAACTATGTTTAGAATAGTAGTTTAGTTTGGTAATTTTATGAAAAAATAAACTGTTTTGTGATTAATTAAATTTTTTGTATCTAATGGTTGTTGTTTAAAGTTAGTTTTTTCAACTTCACATCTTGCATAACGTTCTCCTCATGTAAAGACTTTTTTGTTTTAAAATGAAATTAATTATCATAAACAAGTTTTTAGTAAATTTTCCCATAATATTAATTTGATCATTGAAATAATTTAGTTTGAAAGATTTTATGAAGAGGAAAATTTAATCTTAAATAATATTTAAATTATTGATCATAAATGAGAATATAATTTAAAGATATTTATTATAAAAGTAAATAATAGTGTAATTTAGACATTTTAAAAATAATTATTTATTGTAAAGCTTAAATATATAAAATAAAATTGAGCATTACATAAAATTAAAAGAAAAACAATCATTCTATGAAATTAAAATTCTACTTTAAAACATTACTTTGATATTAGATGAATATGTTTTAGAATATACCCTGAATAGAGAGGCTCTGATTTGAGTTCCGTGTGAAAGTCGAGAAGGGTGCAAATGATTTAAAATGCACGAGCCAATCTAACTCCCCCTTCTTCTACTACTATATATAGCCTATTTATCTCCATCTTGTATTTATTCGGACGCAACAATTGCCAACGGAAAACGAACGATGCCTCCTTTGACTTCGTGGCTGGTGCTCGCTATTCTCGCGCTTACAGCGCCGGCGACGCCTCCAGCAAGCGCCGCGCCGGTTGCGTCGTTCGATGGTCAGCGAGAGTTTGACTATTTCGCGTTGGCCTTGCAATGGCCCGGCACTTACTGCCAGCGCACGAGCAGTTGCTGTCCCTCCAACGGTTGCTGCAGAGGGTAATCTAGTAATTTACACCACTTCTTTCTTTTCATTTCTCAATTTCGTACGTTTCGTTGAATCTTAGGTTTGTTCATTCTGCATTTTTACTCGTTCCTTTGACTTAAAAAACGTGGAGTGATTTATCTGTTTGTATTGTGCCTTTTTGGTCGAATTTGGACTCTCTTTTTTGTTTTTTGATGACAATAATGATTACTCTATGAAATGGATTTTTAATAGGACAAAACTTAGTTATAGTTCTACAGCTACTTTTCGTGCTATTCTCTGATCAGAATTGGAATTTTGCTTCGGTAATTTGTGTGGATCTTTAATCCAAACCTAGCGAATTAGCAAAATAAAACTCTAATTATGATGGCAGAATGCCAAAGGTAGCTAAGGAACTTTATTTAAGTTTTATATATTTTTTATTATGCAACTTATGTGCAGCACTTGATGAGAGGCTGATATGTTTACGTTTCTGATTGCAGCTCCAATTCTCCAACAATATTCACCATTCGTGAGTATTAGGTTTCAAATGCGGCTTTGTCCTGGTGGTGGAATACTTTTTGCTTCTTGTTGTGAATTTAGACCTCATGGAATACGTATTGCTTGTTGTTGTTCGGAGTTAATTTTTCCTTCAGAAGTTGCTGTTTTAGTTTGCACGGATTACCTGTTGCTTGTTTTATCTTGAATTTCACTAATGGACTATATTCTGAGCTAATTTCTCCTTTTGAGGATGTTGTTGTAATTTATGAAAATAAGTATGCAAAGACTTCACTATGTTGAAGACCATGCGGAATACTTATTGCTTGTTTTACTTTAACTTTTCTACTTGCATTGACTATTTTCTGAGTTAATATCTCCTTCTGAGTCTTGAATCCCTGGTACGGTCAACAAAAATATTGTAAAATTCTTCTGATATTTTAACTCACTGAGAAATTAGCTTTAAGCATGACTTTTTTGTTTTTGTTTCGTGCCGGGAATTCTTTTGCCTGTCATTTCTTCCTCATCAATGATTTTCTTTTAGATTACTTTGTTTGTTAAAAATAAACCTGTTTTGGGAGGTAAACAACATATTAATCTTTTTGCTTAAGTCTGTTGAGTATGGAGATTCTAGCGACAAATAGCTTAACAGGTTATATCTACGTGTATGATAGATGGACTCTGGCCTGACTATAATGATGGAACCTGGCCATCCTGTTGTTCTAGAGCCAGTTTCAATCCGAAAGAGGTATATTCCCCAGCCTTATTTTGCAAATCATTTGATCACAAATAACATTTGCTGGTTTCATGCTTTGGCTGATAGAAATTTGGTGAAGAAGAATGATACTGAATTACCTTTCATAGATATACTGGAAACTTTACAACTATTCCTTTTAGTTTTACTAGGTAATTAGTTCAATGATAAAGTATTAACTATTGATTGAACAAAGCCAAGACACTTTTTATTTATTTATTTCGAAACTGCAATATTTCCTTTTCAGTGTTAATTGTTTGTATTAGTTTTACCTTTATATACTATTTCAACTTGGTGTCTTCTATTAACTTGGTTGCATTAACTCTCTATTTCCACCATTGTTTCATCTTCTGTGTAGATATCGACTTTGACTAATGCTTTAGAGCAATATTGGCCATCATTGAGCTGTGGCAAGCCATCACTATGCCATGGTGGGAAAGGATCATTTTGGGCTCATGAGGTGGTTGTTGGAATTAATTAGTTTCCTATTCAACCTTAAATTATTATGGACTCTAATTTTTCTTTTTTCAATTGCGCTTCTCGGGTTATCACACCTGGCTTGCATTGGCAGTGGGGTAATAAACTTTCGTAGCTTTTGCTTGCTTACTTGATTTAATGAGTTTATTCATTGTTTTTCTTGAGTAATAGTTGTGTTGTTTTCCTAAAATCTGCAACTTGTGAATGGAGTTAGTTGTACCAAGTGTTAAATTGGTGCCGAACAAATTGTTCAAAGTTTCAAATACATATTTGTTTTTACTTTTTTTGCTGTTTTCTGAGGCAAAATGGTATGGTTTTCTTGTACTCATATTCCTATTTTCTAATACTGTAATTTCATTTGCAGAGAAACATGGCACGTGCTCTTATCCTGTATTCCGAAATGAATATGATTATTTTCTGGGAGTTCTGAATATCTATTTCAAATACAATATTACCGTAAGTTTGTAAAATCTATTTTTTTTGGTACATGAAATTACTCTGTTTTTTCTGTATGAAATTTTCTGTAATGACTTCATATGAAATATGATCAATTATTATTTATCATTGATAGCTTAATTAGTATTTATCATTTTTCCTCATGGATAAAACGTCAAACTTGCTTTACTGAATACTAATAGTTAGACAATTAAAGGTTATTATTCAATGCAACTGTTATTTTTTACTTCTATCTTGCCCCCTCCTATCACCCATAAAAACTAATAAAATTTGTATACTGATTAATAAGTTAGGCATCCCATGATTCCTCCTTCAACAACATTTCAGTGCTGGTTAATGGATTGTTTAACCAATAGTATCCTCCCTCTGGTTGATAGAATTTGTCTGTTGATTGATGAATTCATTAATTAGTGGTCTCTTTGGCCATGATGCATTTGAGAATATGAGGGAGATAGTTAGGCCATGGCTATAAAGGAGAAGCTAGCGCAGGAGAGAGAGTAGTTTCAGAGTAGGAAGTATTGTGAGGAGAGTCTAGGGTTTCTCAACATCAAGTACTCTGGTAGTATTGTATTCTTTTCAATTCTGCCTCTTAGTTCTCACAAATTGGCTCTATTGAATATAGTCATCTTTTTCTCTGTTCTGCACCTATTACATTTTCTTTTTTCTTATCTGCTGAACCACTCCAATTAGTCTGCTGGTGTAGTATGGTTCAAATACATGCACGAAGCTTAAATTATACCAGAATTTTGTTGGCAACTTGGGCTGCCATCTTATCAATTGGCATTGAAGACTTAAAATCTTGGTCACAGGTTCTCAATTGTTGAGAAACTGCTGAATTGGTTTGGTGTTTACTCTGTTTTCAGAATGATTACCTACCAATTGTGTTTGTAAAACTTTTGATTGTTAAGAACTAATGCTTACCTGTATTGGCACATACTCTGACTATTTTTTTTTTCAACACTTCTCCAGAGTGTTCTAAATGATGCTGGATATGTTCCCTCTAATACAGAAAGGTATCCCCTTGGAGGCATTATCACTGCTATTGAGAATGCTTTCCATGCATCTCCTTTAATAATTTGCTCTAAAGATTCTATTGAGGAACTTCGCCTATGCTTTTACAAGGACTTCCAGGTATGAAATCTGCTCTACTCTGTAATATATGTTTAGCACTCATGAAACTAAAATATGTGCAAATGTTTGTCTTATTTATGATGTGAGATTGCCAAATTTAGATACCCATTGATGAGTTGATCGATAAATAGTTCAATCTGTGGTAGCTAGAATTTCAATTATTGATATCAGTACTGTACCCTCTGGTCAATTTTGAAGTAATACTGCATAAGACATATGTAATAGTTGTGAGATCATTGAGATGTTTTAGACCTTTATGACACAGACATTTAACTCAATTTATAAAATTATAGGAATTTGGATTATTTTTAGAAGTTTAAGAAATACGCTACTCGTAAACAAACTTTCATGTACATTATTATGAGAGAATCCCCATTAATTCTATGATTTCATGGTATTCAATTCAGAAACAGTAATTTGGCCATTATTAATTCTAGAATACATTGTCTGTTGTTTTGCAGCCACGAGATTGTGCTGTTAGTTCTGACGTTAAAATTGACATGGTTACTTCAAAAGGATCTTGTCCCAAATATGTTAGCTTGCCTGAGCCGGTTTCAGTAAGTAAGTTCACTGCCGTTTCATCTTTTATATCCTTATCCTTAATTCTGTTACAGTTGCTCTAGCCATCAAACTAATTTTCTATGACTTACGTTACGTATTAATATTAGTGACCGATGGATTAGGATGAAGGAGCTGGTCTGTAGTCTATTCTATTTAGCATGTAATGAAGCATTTGTTTGGAAAATGGTTAATATTTTATTAAACTTTGGGAAAATTAATGTGGATTGAACTATCGACTCGATACTTGGTCAATGGTAGGTGGCCGTGGCCGCAGATTGATTTGTTTATTAGTTGTTTTTTCTCCTTTTGATTTAATTGTAGTAACATGTACTCTTAAACATGCTGATTGTGACCTAATTTATACATATGAATCCCTTGCCATTTTGGAACATTTTAGCAAGTATTTCACTTTTCTACCAACATCTAGATACTTTCGTACACAGAAAAACTCAGAAAGAAAGCAATTTTTTTCTATTTTTGTGATGGAAGAGATTTTATTAAAGAAAAAACAAGGAGTACAACTTGGGGTGTTGTAAGAAATCCTCAAAATAAGGCTCAATAAACCATTGTGGGTGGGCGTCCCTCAACAGCAGCAAGAAATGAAGAAAGTGGTTGTTGTTGGCTGAACTAAGTATGAGTAAAGCCTTCCCAATCCTCTTGCAAATCCAAGATTGCTAATGCTACACCCTTGAAGTAGTCCTGGGCTTAAAACAACTGGGGAGCCTAGAAAGTGTTTTTTGGGCAAAGAAATCACTTGAAAACAGTTTTGTCCCTCTCCAACTGCCTCAGGAAAGGATCCTTACCCTCTCACATACCTGGCTGAAGATAACTAATAGAAATGGAATTTTTTGTTGTTGGTATAATAGAAATTATGGTAGTTAGTCCGCAAATTGCTCAATTACGTGAATACTATCTCAATCCCAGTAGTGTCTTTGATTGAGAATTCCGGTGCCGATAAAGATGCCTACAGTCAATGGGTATGAAATTTCCAAGGGTATCACCGATGTTTGGTACATGCTTGTAAGCATGTGAGACTTTTCAGAACATGTGATAGAGTATACCCTAGAAATTAATGTTTTTAAAATTGTGAGGTATACCTAAGCAGGGGCATATCACAGGCCCAAAAAAGAGGACTAACAGTTGGTGTAAAACAAAATATTCCTAAATATCAATGACTAGTATTCTTGGACGGTGTTCAACTTAGTTGCTAATTTGCTACAAAATTTACCTTCAATTTCAAAATTATAGTGAGATTGGAAAGGGAATCTTTCCTTTAGGAGGAGCTGGTTTTGTCCCGGTTTCTGTCGAGATACTAGGCAGTCTGTAATTGTTATCTGCTGCTATTTTATTGCTGTCTCTATTGTCAGGTATTTTTTACCTAGTTGATGAAATTTCGTTGATTTAAACATACCCTTTAATATAAATTTTTTTATCTGTTGAATTCGGCCCAAAGTTGTATGAAAACATTGATCATTACGTTGGATTAGGCGAATCCTTTGCAACTTATTAATGCCATAATTATCTATCGATCTGTAGGGCGCGATGGACTTCTAAGTCAGGTCTCTGATGATACAGTTTTATAAGGTTTTGGTACAGTACTTCTATCTGTAAATTTCTGTACCTTGCGAAAGAACAAAGGCACATGAATAAAATTATTTAGGTGTTGTACCATTTATCAATTTGGAGACAATTGAATAGAGTGAAGACTTGGACATTTGGATTGGAATCTAGACGTGCTAAATTCTGGCCGAGAAAAATGAAGTGATGGTTGAAAGTATTATTTGGGAATTGGGAACTGTCCCAAGCCTGTTGCCATGTATTTGGAGTCTGGGTTTTATCATTTTCTTTATTATTGGAAGAATGTACAACTGTATAATGGAATATGTTGTTGTTGTATCATATGGAACTATGAATATATTTACTTTTCCTATACTTTACCCTACATCTCTGTTTCTTTACATACATTTGCATTACGTAGAGTTCATGTACGAGTTCGTGTTGTCTTTAATCAGGTGAGTGAAGCACTTGGCGGACTTTAACAGACAAAAACTTGCCCTATGTGTTGATACAATTTGCCATTTTTATTTTTCGTTTTTTAATCTTTTATGTACTTCAATCTTCGTTTTCAATTTATGATCATAATTGAGAATGGCCCTGCACCATGTTAGTTACAAAATGACAATCATTGCATCGTTTATTTTTCCCCTTTTTAGCTTCAGTAGGAATAGTAAGCCCAGCTTCAATAAGATTAGTAAGACTTACTCATTCTTTCCACATCTTTCAAACTGACACCACTTGCATAATAATAGAGACAAATGAAGGCTCTAAGACTTCTCTTCGTAATTACTGTTCTTGGTTCATTCTTCCTTGAAAGCCCAGAAGCAGACTCGTGTACCAGCAATCTAAGCGTCAATGTTTCTATCCCCTTTGATACAACCAACCTTCACTGCCTTTCTGTTTGGGATGCCCAAAGTTTCATTCTCAGAGTAAGTACATCATGTTTGAATTTCATCACATGTATATAACCTTATTCCAATAGCCCCACATGTATATACTAATCTATGTGTAAACTTTGCAGTATGCTCAGACTTATGCAAACATTTGGAGTTTCATTCTCTCAACCCCCGACACAAATTCTTACATAGCTATGGGATTCTCTGTCAGTGGCGGCATGGTTGGTTCAAGTGCCATGGTGGGGTGGGTGGCATCAAGAGGAGCCAGTGGAGGGATCAAGCAGTATTATCTTGGTGGGGTCACTCCAAATCAGGTGGTTGCTGATAAGGGCAACCTACAGGTGATAGCCAATTCAACCTTCATCACTTTACAGTCCTCTCGTCTGTTCATGGTGTTTCAGTTACAAACCGCTGAACCTTTGTCCTCGATGATATTTGCCACTGGATCCACCGGTCTATTCCCTGCACCACCAAGCTTTGCACTAACCAAACACCTAGACAAGGTTTCCACAAGAATAGACTACTCAAAAGGTTAGTATAAATTTAACTTCTTTAAAATACTCTCGTAAATGATTGTTATTCTTCTCTTTAAATAAATTTATTTTCTAAACGACTGTCTATGGACTAATTAATCGTATATGAGCTATAAAAATAATTACTATTTTCCTTACAATTCGGTAATAACTAAGTTGTGGTAATTTCTTTTAACCAAAATCTGAAAAAGTATTGCTTGAACCGTAAACCTTAATTTTCTACGTCAAAAACTGAGTTTTAAGGCAATTTCAAATAAGATTTTTTAGTTTTACTTTGCCTTGATTAAGGTTTTTTTTTTTTTTTTTCTATTATCTATTTAGTTTTGTTCAATCTGGTACCTCAATCTATATAAGTTTCAATCCCTCAATTTAAAAAATGAAATAACGTAAGTTTTTAAAAAAATTAATAAGGTTCTTTAATTTTAAAAATGCAACAATGTGATGGTTTTATTTGTTGAAATTAATTTTATTAGTTTTACAGTTTCTCACTATATAATGAATATAAATTATATTGCGCGTAAATTACAGTTATTAATGTTTGTTTATTAATGATTTTATTGTTAATTGTGTAAGAATATTAAATTGTTGCATATTAAAAACGGAAAGACTTGATTAATTTTTTTATTAATAAAAAGACTAAATCAAAAAACAAAATTATAGAATAAAAAATAATTAATTCTTTTGATTTTGGAATAAACTTCTGTCTGATAACTAAAACAGAGACAAAGCTAACTAGTAGTGAATAATATATGTTTTTCTTTTCTTTGGTTTGAGCACTCTATAGCGCAAGGTAATCATAAATATGATTAGTGGTTGAGAGTGAAGTGTGCGTCATTATATATGTCATTATGTCAGTGGTAGAAATTTGACGGCATACTATTCAAATTCATTGATTCAGCTAGAGAATTCTTTGGTTGGCATCATAGAGTGGGTGGTGTGTTCTATCAAAAACTATATTAGTAAAAGCCAAAACAAGTAGAGAAAAGTAAATAGTGGAACTTCACATGTTGGTTGTGAGCAACGCAGTTCCATTTCTTAGAATGTTGACTCCTCTTTTCGAGACAGAGGGAGAGAGAGAAAACAGCCGACAACTGGTTTGGGTAGAAACAACAGTCTCTAGTCTTAGATTCACACGTTTTTTTCTGTTCTCTCCGACTTGGAAGTTATGGAATAACAACCGGATCAAGTTGATCTCAAGCAACCTGATTCTTCAACTTTAGGCCTTAGGTTAGGGTCCACCTTAACTGTATCTCAAATTTCCCCTCTAACAACATATGCATATATTTATATTAAAAACTTTCACTTCATAATTGTCTTTTAGAATTTATAAAACCGTAGTTTCTGTCTCCAAATAGTTATTTCTATTGGACTAATTTTAGAGGAAAAAAATCAAAATTCATAAAATAATTTTTGTTTAAAATTTTTCAAGAAAAAATAAATAATTCTATTAAATAATATTGAAATTCCCAATTTAAGTTTTATCGTGATCTACTCTATGATTTCTTTTTCCAAATCATCCGTAGACGAGACTCAAGTTCTAAATTTGAAGTCTCGTAGTGTTAATAAAATTATCAACGACACGATAGAAAAAAAAAGTGCTTTTACTTTTTATTCTTTCAAAATCAAAATATTTTTATGTTTATTAATCTCATGTTGAAACTTTTAGATTTAACCCTTCTTATTAATGAATTTAACCACATCAAACCAGAAGTATATATAACGACTTTTTTTCCAACATGGTAAATGTATTTCTTTGGTGAATGGAGGCTATAAAGACAAATATTTTTTTTTTAAAATGCCGTATTTAGTTAACATACTACGGAAGGGATAATTTAAATTTGAAAATAAAAATGTTATTTTATTCCCTTTCCAGATAAAACAAAGTAAATATAACTTACAATCTCGGTAGAGAGTGCTTTTTCATAAAGTATTGACAATACTTTAATGTCTTTGAGGACACAAAAGTTTAATCTATATTATATTTATATAATGATTTTCCCCCACAAACAAAATCAATATTTTATTATGAATAAAAGAAACTTAATGGTTTAAGTTTAGCTAGCCTTCCTTTCACCAAATCTACTAAATCGAATAGGGCCATAATTATTGATACACTGCTACCTATACCATTGTTTAATTGTAACAATCTTTCCGTTTCCTTTACTTAATCCTATAGCAGTACGTCTTTCTTAGTTTAACAATCTCAGGAATAAGTTTGCAAACACACAAGCATAAACAATAGAGGGAAATGAAGATATCTGTAGCATTCCTCTTGTTCACTATTTGTTTGCATGCTTCAGCCAACATTGGAAGTTCACAAGGAGATGGAAATTCTTCACAAGTAGATGGAAGTACTTCGCAGGCAGCAGACTCCTGTGTCTCCAAGCTAAACCTCAGTGTTCCTCTGCTCTTCGACACAACCAATCTCAAATGTCTTCCTGTTTGGAATGCTCAGGGATACATCCTTAGAGTAAGTCGTGCATTAATCCTATAAAATTAAATTATTGTCGTTCTAATTATGATTGTGTATCCCATTTCAAGATAAAAAGTATTTAAAGATAAAAAGTGTTCTAAGAAGTAAACTTCTAGTTTAAAAGTTTAATTAAACCTTGAAATTTGTAACTATTTATATATTATGAATAATCTTATTTATAATAATGTGTCGATATAATCCATTATGTCAACATATATATATACATGATTTAATAACAGTTCGATAACGGATGATAATTTTATTAAGATAAATTTTGATATTATTTTAAGAAGTAAATTTTAAATATAATTCAATCTTATAAATTCGGATTTTAAGATAAATTTGTACTTATTTATATATTATAAATTTATCTATATAAAATCTCTAAATTATTTCGGTAAGAGTAAATTTAACAATCAATTGTGACCTTTCAGTAACTAATATCAAACCAACTAACAGAATATGCGTGTATTAACTGTGCAGTATTCTCAGAGTTCTCCAAACATATGGAGCTTCATTCTCTCAGCACCGAACGCAAATTCTTATATAGCAATGGGGTTCTCTCCCAATGGAGGCATGGTGGGTTCAAGTGCCATTGTGGGGTGGATCTCATCCAGTGGGGCTGGTGGAGGCATGAAACAGTATTATCTAACAGGACTTGCACCAAACCAAGTGGTGCCAGATAGAGGCAACTTAAAAGTTCTCACCAACTCAACCTTCATTACATCACAGTCCTCACGTTTGTACATGGCCTTCCAGTTAGAAACCAATCAACCTCTGTCCCGGTTGATTTATGCCTTTGGACCTAACGGTGTGTTCCCTTCAACTCCAAGTTTTGCATTAACGCAGCACCAAGACAAAGTCTCCATTACGTTGAATTACGCAACAGGTTTGTTAAAAGAATCAGACATGCACCTGTTTTTCACATTTAAGTACTAATGAATAAATTAATTCAGTGAATCTGGCTAGGGGAACATCACAAAGTCATATTTTTATCTTGATTAATCAACTTAAACCACAAATTCAATCGCAACATTCAAACATTTATATATATACTGAATGCGTGGATACTTGCAAAAATGATTTCGCTAGTTTCATTAGTTAGTGATTTGAGAAACTTTATTCCTGGCTACGGAATTTTTTACGGTATTTCTACAAAGAAAGAAGAAAGGTAAGTAGAAGAAAAGGAGATAGAAAAATATGCTTAAATCAGTGATATGATAGAGAGATGGATGGAAAGAAAAATTGTGTTGTATATTGCATAAATTATTCAATTCTTTATTTTATTTGCATGACAAGGTTTTAAAAATTCGAAAACAAGTAGCGGATTTTTCTAGGGATGACCTTTTGGTTGAGTTGATTTTGATAAATTGATTGGACCGATGCATGACCCACTCTTACTGCCAAACTATTTGCAGTGGTTTGTGGTTGTTGAGAGTACATTCTTTTCTCGTCTTCGTGTGAGAATAATCTAGTTGAAATGTAAAACTGACTCGACCTTCTACCAAACCAAACCCACATATGTTCTTTTTCTTTTTTGCTTTTTCTCTTTATTTTTTGTATATAGTTCTATCCACTAAATTTGGCTCGATAATTCCTTTTGCATAACACTTGTTAGTTATTTACAGTAGATGTTCCATATTAAATATGGTAGTTTAAGTCAACTATTGGTTCTAAAACTAAAAAAATTATTTAATTTTAAAAAATTATATAAATGAGACCATATATAAAATAAAACTATTTACAAATATCATATATCTTCACAGGTTATGCAAGTGCAGTTTTGCTGCATAATTGGTGTGCAGTTTGCTGCAGTTTTTTGGAATGCAGTTGCTGCATAACCTGCTAAAAATCAGTGCTAGTATGGGTCTGTCATAGGCTTTGAAATGCTTTTCTTGCTTTTTTTTTTTTTTTTCTATTATTGTATAAGGATTAAGATATCTGAAATGTTCTTTTTTATTCATTTATTTTTTTTATTAAAAAAAATATCATATCTACTGTGACATCTTAATCACGTACCATAAAGATATCTTACCATAACAAAAGTTATACTTTTACTTTAATATATAACAAAAATAATCCTTCTTGAAATTGACCAGGACAATATATTACTCTACTTTGCCAACTCAATCTATACCCACACTCGTCGTTACAGCAATCAATTTATTGTCGTGGAGTTGATTAATAATTTAAAAATTGTCACTTAGTTATCTCTATATTTAATTTAGTTTTCTTTTGAAAATATTTGATGTA
Organism: Phaseolus lunatus; assembly: GCA_013389735.1. Taxonomy (NCBI): domain Eukaryota; kingdom Viridiplantae; phylum Streptophyta; class Magnoliopsida; order Fabales; family Fabaceae; genus Phaseolus; species Phaseolus lunatus. Next base: position 48,395,801 of record CM023866.1, read on the forward strand.
ATATATATAGAGTTTGGCTTAAAGCAGGACATTTTGTTCTTCCTTGTGGATTTTAATGTAAATTGGGAAATGCTACTATTGTTCTTGCTCTCAATAAGTTCGTGAATATATTATACAGTAGTCATATTTGAATATTAGGGCTGACATTGAAAAGGTTTTTTTATGATATTATTGGAAACAGGTTCAAATGCATTAGGAAACTCATATATGAACCTGAAAAGAAGCCATGGAGTGTTGAATATATTGGGATGGGGCATCCTAATCATAATGGGAGCAATAGTTGCTCGTTACTTCAGGGAATGGGATCCATTTTGGTTTTATTTTCACGCTTCAGTTCAATCCTTGGGTTTTGTTCTGGGAGTAATTGGTGTAATTAGTGGTTTTGTGTTGAATAATCAACTCCATGTCGACGTAAGTCTTCACAAGGCTCTTGGAATCATCATTTTCGTTCTAGCCAGCCTCCAGGTACTAGTTTATTTATTTTTTACATTTTTCGTAATTGTGCACTTTATCCAAAACTTGTTACAGTATCTTATAATGGATGTTTATAGTATTAAAAACTAATTAATTTAGTACCATTATTTTTTAAGAGTACATCATTAATTAATTTAGTCCTTAACATAGTATCATTTTAATGTATATTTGTCATTACTTTGCTTTTTTAATAGATGTTAGAAAGAAAATTATTAAAATTAGGGATTGATATTATTTTTTCTTAATATCATGAAATAAATTAACGGGTGGTCCTAATTTTCACGACCAAATTGTTGTACGTGTAACTAATTATCTGTAAATTGCAATAAAAATTTGAAATATTCTCATATTTATTTTCCATACCTTTATCTATTTTTATCTAATATGTGTAATTTATTTAATCATCTTGGTATTTTCTTTAAGGACTAATTATTTAATTACATCCTTATCTTTTCTAATAACACAAGTTATTTTTCAAATTTATATTATTTGTGTGTGAAGTGAGACCAATAACAAATTGAAAAGTGTTGTTATAGTAACTCATAACAAAGTCGTAAAGTATAATAATTGTCGTCATCATTATTATCTGCATCTATATGGTTGCAAATTAAAACTTATACATCACTAAAAAGGTGCACAAAATTAGTTTCTTTGAGTGTATGAGAGTTATTTGTTATTCACCTTATTTTACTGAATAATTTTCACATGCCTTTTGAGTATATAATACGAGTATAATAGATAAAAATAAACCAACTTCTATATAATAACTTTGAGCGCACTTTATTAGCTTAGAATACTCACAAATTTATATGATTTTGTAGATAATGGCTTTGATTGGTCGACCAGAGAAGGAATCAAAAGTGAGAAAGTATTGGAATTTATACCACCATAACACGGGGAGAATTTTGATTATACTAGCCGTGGCTAACATTTTCTATGGAATCCAATTAGGGAAGGAGGGAAGTGGATGGAATATAGGTTATGGGATTGTGCTGGCCATATTGCTCACAATGGCAGTTACTTTTGAGACACAACTGTGCAGTAAAGACTAAATTCTTTCCCACATAGATTTTGTTTTGTTTCACCACTGCTTTTTATTTGCAAGTTTAGTTCCATTAATTTGTAACTTATTTTTGTACTAAGAGGATTGCTCATGAATTAATTTTATGTTTAACATATATTTTAACTATGTATGTCTCTTCCTCTAGCTTCAACAAATTGCTGTCAGTAGTCCATTACATTATATCAAAATGAGATTATAAAGATATTATCGTTAATAAAGTAAACATTCAATAATTAAAAAATAGATTTCCACCCCCAACATTTACAATTATTTAATAACTGGTTTAGTAATAAATACTGTGAGAAGTTTGTAATTTTGTTATCAATGATATATTGAAAACCTTTTTCACTATACAACCTCTAATGGATGATATAAAAAAATATTTTTGTCATTTCATAAAAAAAAAATTAAAATTTTAGAAAAAAAAAACAAAGTTCTATAGTGGAACAAGATTTTCAATGAATCATTTTTCAACTTTTTTATGAATAAAATCACAATTCAGATCCACCACCTCTTCAATATGTCTAACATGGGATGCTTTGACATAACATAAACAATCAAATATGCTGAAACATGAGAGACTAGAGGTCCATTCTTGAAAATTTTGACGGACAAACCATGAACTCAATAAAATTTGCAATTAATTCCATGCAAAGCAAGTTGGAGCTTAATTCATGTGTTTTTTCACACAAAAATTGACAACATTCCGAAGTTCATTAAATTCCAAAAAAGTGGTGGGGACAAAGTTAATCAAAGTTGTGTGTAGGAAAAAAAAGTTTGTTTTGTGTAATATTATCAGAAGTTAGAATTTTTTTTAAAGAGATTTACTTTACTTTCAGCTTGCAGATAAAGAAAACATTTTTTTTATTTACAATAGATAATAAAATTATATGGAGCATTTGGATCAACCCTTATGTTGACATATATACAAATATGTTGACATATATACAAATAGTCATGTAAAAAAATGTTTGCATCAAGTGTGTACATAAAACTCATATAAACAATAAAACATTCAACAAAAAATTGGATCTACATATTTTTCCATCGTGCCATATCTCATATATTTCAGTTTACCCGCAACCTACAAGCCAAGCCAAAGTCCTATAAGATTGTACAAGAGCAATCTTTGAACCTGTTATGTTAATATATCTTATAACACAGTGAAGTGGTAACATTCAATTTACTCTGCATCCATGCAATGTCAAAGTGAAGCAGTATTTAACCCTGCTGCAGGTGTTTGCCGCCTACAACTTGTATGCACTCATGCTTCATTCTACACATCCTATTCAACTTCGCACATGTTAGCTTGTTTCTTTTTGTTCCTTTCTGACAGATGTTGTGTTTTTGCATCCTTGGTCGTTTGAATTTGTTGTTAAAGCTCCAGTCTTGCTCACCCTTTACAGTCCCTTGCCTGTTGCCCTGTTTGACTACACCAGATACTACCTATATAGTCATGGCCCACTTTTGCCATCCTTTTTTCATCTAGCTCCCTTATCTTATTGATTACCCCTCATTGCTTTTTAGGCTTTTTTAATGTGTTCCCAAACACTTTTCTATTCCTTCAACCCCCATTTTACATATATCCCCACTACCTCATGTGTTCGCTGACCACAACCCCTCTAGTAGCTCACTAAAACCATAGTGGTTTTGTCATATATTTATTAACCTATGATTTCAACTGTAGATATTGTTGGTGAAGGGAAGGAAGTAAATGAAGAAAATATATATATGTCATATTTCATATGTTTCCTAAATAGCTACCACTCATATTTTAAATTTAATTTAATTTTATAAAACTCACTTATAATATAATATTTGCAGCCATTTATATATTATCAAATATTTTTATCTCTATTTAATATGAGATCTCTAACATTAAAAATTCTAAAATCTCTTAATTAAGGATGAAAACTAACTATTATTATTAAAGTTATGGATGAAAATCAAAAGTGAAAATACATATAGTGAAAATATGAAGTAAAAATAATATTAATTAATGTTAATAAGTTTAACCTAACTAACTGTGTTAGAGATTTCACATCGATTAGAGATGATGACATTTCATTGTATATAAGTGGTGCAAACCTTATTTTATAAGTCAGTTTTATGAGATTGAATTAGGCTTAAACTCCACTTCTTAATATAATATCAGAGTCATTTTCAAACTCATTCTAATTTATAATCAAAGGGTTTTTCTGCATAATTATTAATTTCTATTTAAGTTTAGATTCACATAGTCATGTATAGGCCTTCCCATGCATAAATATTATATGAATGTGTGACATTATTATTATTTTTAGGAACAAAGATAATTAAGTAGAATGATTATTAGAAAAACTGATATACTAGTGTCAACTATTTTTATTTTTTTTATCAGTTCAAAATTCTGATATATATAGTCACATATACACTGTGAATGTATATCATTATCATGAGAAGTGGCATGCTACAAGACAGTAGTTCCAACAAGAAAGTCTCTCTTTAAACTAACCTATTATGATATCATTTTGATTGATTTTGTAGCTGAAAATTAACACAGTACCCTGTAGGTTGGGTTGGTCTTATCAAACATTTGAATGAAACAACAACACTGCCTGCATGTCGTGTTCCAGCCGGCAATATGCCAATTGTCAAAATCAACTATTTATAATTTCAAGGATGATCATAATTTTTTCACTATAAAATTGAACATAATTAGTGACACATCCTAAGTAGCTACTTCTGCTGTCTCTGGTTCCTAATTATCTTCATCCTCACAAAGATGAAGTTAACAAGTCTTTGCCAGATAGTCTTGTTCATTATGCTCTATAATTCATCAACCTTTGTGACTTCTCAAGATTCATGCTCCTCTAAATTGATTCAACTTCAGCTTCCCATCCCATTCGAAACAAGTTCACTTCTGTGCAGTGCTGTTTGGCCTACTCACAATTTCATTCTTAGGGTATGTCTTTTACAAACACTGACAAACTTTTCTGAAGTATTAGTATGAATAACAATTTACTCATACTAATTATACTATTTGAGATATACATAAACTGATTTTGAGTGTAACATTAAAAACTTAATGATCAATGTATCTTTCTTCTTTTTGTTTGATTATCTATCAGTATGCTAAGGCTTCATCAGATGTGTGGAGCTTCATATTTTCATTCCCATTAGACACAAAAGCTTATGCAGCAATAGGGTTCTCGAAAGATGGAAACATGGTGGGTTCCAGTGCAATTGTGGGGTGGATGCCATCTCCAGGTGCTGGGGGCATGAAATTGTACTATCTGGGTGGAAAATCACAAGATGAAGTGATTCGAGACAGAAGTGATCTTTATGTTATGAATGCATCATTTGTTCCACCAACTGATTCTCTTGGTTACTTGATCTTCCAGTTGAAGACCACTCAACCTTCTACCAATCTCATATTTGCCATTGGACCCAATGGCCAGTTTCCTGATTACCCACAATATAACTTGCCCAAACATATTGACCAGACATCAGTAACCATTGATTATTCAAAAGGTTAGTGAAGAACCCTTCTCTTGTTCATCATCAATGTTAAATCATGAGTGTGTGTTAAAAATTATATATTAATTATTGTTTTCTTATAATAGATTGAAATAACTCTTCTTTACTCATTCTAAAGAGCCAATTTCTACATTAATCTGCAGATCTTTATATACATATACATATATATATATATATATATGTATACTTCAATTATGAAACTTTTTCAATTGAGTAGTTGTAAGGATCTATCATTAGACTATTATGTAAAATTAAACATAATTATGAATGCATACATTCATCTTTACATACAGATTTTATCACATCATAATTCTCACACATATTCATACAATCAAGAAAGAATAAACACTCACTTGATCCATGAGTGATCTGCTTGAAGAGTTACTTTATCTCTTTTATCTCAATCTATCTAATAGTGAGGTAACTATTATTTGCAGAGACAGAATATATATATATATATATATATATATATATATATATATATTTCTCACGTTAATTAATGAGCTTTTAATTTTATTATTATTAAATCACATACGGGTTCAAAGTTCAAACTGAATGTCATGTGAGTCACATTATAGAAATTAATTTACATAATTTCTTACGTATTCAGCTAGGTCTTCATTTATGATATGTTTAAAACTTAACATACTACTCCTTTAGTAGTTATATATATATATATATATATATATATATATATATATATATATATATATATATATATATTAGTTATATATATATATATATATATATATATATATATAAATAAAAGAACCTAACAAAACTTGAAAGAGTTTTTTTTATGATGATTTGCATAAATACATTTCTAATTAAAATTATTTATTATTATAAGAAAATTAGTAAGCAACTCCATCCAAACAATGCCAACTTATTTACTCTAATACTAAGAACAATAAGTATTATTGTTTAATTACAATAAGAAACTTTGCTTTTAGATTATATAAAAATTGTAAACATGTTAAGTAGGACTTACTTCATGTGGAGACCTGTCAATTCATGTGTGAGATGGTATAATTATGAGTAGTCAGATAGCGAAATAGTGAGTGACCTGATAAGATTAACAAATTCTCATTATGATAAACTCTAAATGATTCTGATATCATATTAAAGAGTGAACTTTAAGTCTAACTCAATCTAATAAAATCAGTTTATAAGATAAAGTTTGTACCTATATATTATGATATATTTTTATCTGTGTGAATATAAGTTGATGTGATTAAATCTGAATGTTTGTTTCAACAGGTTCAACTGCTGAAAATTCTAACCTAAAACTTCGAAGAAGCCATGGGGTTCTGAACATTATGGGATGGAGCATTGTAATGATAATAGGATCCATAATTGGGCGATACTTGAAAGAATGGGATCCCATGTGGTTTTATCTCCATGCTTCCATTCAAGCATTCGGCTTTCTGGCTGGCCTTTTTGGAATTTTATGTGGATTGCTCTTATCTAAGAAACTCAATTCTAAAGTCACTCATCACAAAAATATAGCAATCCTCATCATCCTCCTTGCCTTCCTACAGGTTACTTAATTCATTTCTCTCTCATTTGCCTTTACATTAACACATAATTAACAAACACTATTACAAATCTTACACATCACTTTTATTTAAATAAAGTATACAATCAAATATATTATTATTTTATTTTAAAATTTTGTTTTCGAGATATTTAAAGTATATTAGAAATTATTTTATCTTATCCTATGACAATTCATCATTAATCACACTTAGATAATTTGATATTTCGAGTTAAAACATTCTTTAAATATTTCATTATATAATTTGATTAAATCTGATCTCCAAATTGAATTATTCTTAAAGATATAATAAACATTTACAAATCTTATCTCAGAAGTTAATTTTAGAATATTGAATTAAATCTAAATTTACTTTCTCAAAAACACTATATTATTCTCTACACCCTCTTGAATCATTCTTCACTCTTGTTATTTATTTATTGACTTGATAGGTGTTAGCCATTATATTAAGACCAGGAAAGGAATCAAAGATAAGGAAGTATTGGAATTGGTACCATCATAACGTTGGGAGGATTTTGATTATCTTTGCAATTCTTAACACCTTTTATGGACTCCATTTGGGAGGAGAAGGATCGAAGTGGTTTCTTGCTTATGGAGTCATTATTGTTGTCTTGCTCATTGTGATTGTGTTCTTGGAGATAAGAATGAGGATGATTGCAAGAAGAGAGATTAGATCATTTTCTAAATCCGTGGATATGCCTTATTAGCTTAAACATGTTTATTTTGAATCCAAAATCATTCATAATTTCTAATGTATCATAGCTATTTAAACAAGTTTTTCAGTGGAAATGGAAGAAAGAAAAAAGACCCAAAAGGCACCAAATTCACTACTAACTTCATGTTAGAGAGAGAACTTTCTTTAGGAAAAAAATTGTTTGACACCCTATTAACAAACACTATAAAACTTTCATTTCACCACCTCTTATAACAATATAATAATATTTTTAATATAAAAATAAAATATTAATTTATTGAGTTGTTATATGAGTGTATTTACTATTTAGAGTATAGACTTATATTTAAACTATGTACCGAAAATAATATAATTAATTTAAAGTAATTTTTTTTATCATCTTCACTAATATTTTTTTTTTTTTGTTAGGTATGTAAACTTCATCTCAAAAATTTAAAGTCTTTTCCACTATCATCAAATTAGATAATAATATACAAATTTGAAAAGACTCTTTTTAAATCCATCTTGGAGAAAACCAATTTGAAAGGACAACCAATTTAATAGGTGGATTTTTAAATAGCATTTTGAAAACCCAATTTAAAAAGCATGTTTTTAGATTTGTTGAAAACTGATGTTGAAAAGTTGCATCTTTTTAACAGGACTCTTAAATCGGTTGAAAGACCATTTTTTCTTTTTTAATTGTCTCTTGTATTAATTATATTTCGATCAAAATATTCTTAATGATTTTAGATCATAGATAATAAGTCCTATGAATTATCATTTTTTTGGAAGATGGAATATTTTAAAAACACTTAAATATAGTTTTTTTTTTTTATCTTTGATAAACTTTTGGAATTATGTTTTTTATTCTTATTAACTTTTTTAATGTTGTCGTCTCTAATAAAATTTTCATTTTTTTTTGTCTCAATTTTTGTTCAGGTAGCTCTTTAAATAATGAAATGAGGTTATCTAAAGTGTAAAAACAAAATATTTTTTATGGATAACGAAAAGCTAAAAAGATTAATAGAAACTAAAAAATTCAAGATTTTATAATAGACTAAAAACTCTACTATTATTACATTAGTAATATTACATTTTTTTTCCTTGGTAAAAAGTTGGAATTACATGCCCTCTACTTTTAAAAGAGATAGTGAACTTTTTTATGTTTTTATTAAAATAGCATTCACACTTATATGCTTTAAATACATGTATTGACATTCTTTTTATTATACATGATATTCATCTCTTTTATTTTATTCATATAAAAAAAAAATTTATTAAATTTTTTTATAACTTTTTATGTTTTAAAATTTTGAATTTTTATCATTTTTATTTAAGTTTTTGTTAATCTGATATCTTTAAATAAAATACTAACTTTACTAAATACAAATGGAGAAAGCAATGTTTATTTTGAAATTAGAGAATGTGTAAATATCATTTTATTAAAAATATAAGATAAATTATTGTCTAGTTTTAAAATTAATTATGGTAACAGATTATTTAGTAGCATTAGTGAAAGTAAGTGCAATTTTTCATTTAATTAAATGGTAGATTTTGTTAAGAAAAAGTGATTATCCTTAAAACAATCTTTCTAAGCATCTATATTAGTTCTATTTATATATCATCTCACATATCTTTTTCCAAAGGAAATTACCTTTTCGAAAACACACATCTCACTAAAGAATAATACTTCAATTCTTGGTGAGAAAACTTATCTCATGACTCTTGAAGAATATCTTACATGTCTCTTGATGATGAAGGGGGGTCACATCTATTACTACAAACATCATTGCATAAATTAATAAATGCAATTTTTCATTAATTTGAAAACTCCCTCTAGATTTGGAACACTAATTCCTTATAGAACAACTTAGAGTTTGTTCATTAAATAAGAGAGGGAGAAAAATGGATAAATGGATATGCTAGAAGAGGAAGTGATCCCAGATATACAAATAAAACATTAATGTTTGAGAAATGCTCTTGGCTGGAGAAACAAATGGGGATTTAAATGTGTTATAATCAGTACTTTTTTTCCCTATTAAAACAAAAGTATAAATGAAAATACATAATAAAAATGTGTAGATCATTGAGAAAAATTAACAAATAATAACTATCAGCAAAGGTGAAATGAGAGGATAACAATACAACTATACTTCTTTGGTTATTATCACTGGTACAACTTGAAAGTGATCATCCAATGATACAACAAAAACAAATCTATTTGACTAAATATTACACCCTAACCTGTTTCATCTTACAAACACTTGGTTTATTCTAACTTCTATTCACAAGAATCTTGCAGAGCTTAATTAGTACAAGTTTCTTAATTATATCACCATAATGACACCTTAATCTTGTGCAAGAAGAGTGAGTTTTCGGTTTCTAAAGAAGACAAGTGCCAAAAGTATAATGTTTCAACTACATGGACTTGCATTCTTTTCCAAGTTCAGAGATGGTTCTGTTGTAATAATGCTTCCTTTTGGAATACATTATCAGCAACCCTTGTAAAATTGGCAACAACTCTTCCTTTACATTTTAGCCCCCAAAAATGGTTTGGATTTGCAAGCTTAGTTCCCAGAAAGAGAGAAAAAGCCTCTTGAATTAGGGGACCTCACCATGATTGAAGGAATGGCACCACTATGTTGAACCAAATATATAATAAATGAAATCCATGCCAAAGCACCAAGGAAGACTAGAAAACCAAACAATACTCCATCAACTTCATCCAGGAAGAAATCTAATAACATATATCCATAAACCAATATTACCAGCACAGCCACACTCCAAGCCACTTTCTGCATCATTAGAGGAACAAAGTTAAGAGCTGAGTATGGAAATTGACTCAAAAACTAATGCAAAATCATTATGAATTGTTTATATGTTGATCTGCTTATAATCCTTCATGTTGATAACTTTTCAATTGTAATCAAATTTAGCTTTTAATTTAACTAATGCATTTCTAAAACTAAATTGAAGGGGGGAGGTGCCAACTATGGTAGTAGTAAAGGTAACTTCAGTAATCAAAATAAAAATATGACAAATTAACAGATTAAAGTGTTTCTTTCTTCTAATATTCAAGTTATAATTACTATTGAAGTGCTTTGCTTACAAAAATTCTGTTTGTCATTTAACAAACTTCTAGACAGTGGAGTTTAATTTACATTGGTGCTTCATTTATCTTGTAATTAAATGGCAATACATGCATCTGTCCTTTTGTTGATAGCCATGCAAGAATAACCCTGTATTATTTGGTGTCAGACATATGGTAAAATATATTTTATCCTTCTCTAAGTCATTTTCCTAATCAATATCAGCCTTATAGTCAATACTTCTTGGAACTCAACTTTATGTGTAGACTATATGTGCTAAATGAAAGAATTACAAGTAATACATATGCAACTTAAACAAATCTTCTCAGAGGTTTATATTCATCATATGTTGTATTGTTTATATTCCTCTTATGCATATTATACTGAAATCATCCTGTCATGTCAGGAGAATTTCTCAAATCAACCTCATTGACCAATATGATCGAAATGAAAGAGTCCTTTATCGAACAAGTAAAATCAGAGTTCATAACCAACTTTGGATTAAGATAATGAGAGAGAATGATGCAGGGAAAAAGAAATATCCTCAAATTATGTGAAAGTGAAATAGCTAATTGGGGCATCACTAATCTACCATTTCTTTTTTTGCCACTGAAAACTAAATACATGCACAACAAAATTGTTTGGCAAAAGTTGCCAGCATTCTCATGCATGATTCAAGAAATCTAACTTGATGAGACACAAGTTTGGCATTAAGTCCTGTATACCAAGTCTAATAATCAATAGAGAACTTAGTAGCTTTTGAAGAATAAAATTAGAGCTAAAAGGGTCGCTGTTAAATATGAAGAGCCTTACACTTTGCCTTGCTTGGTTATCAAATTCTTGGTATTTGGAACTTATAGCATCAATATAAAAATTACCTAGTAAAAAAATTGGATAAATATAACTAAAGGCTTAGATGGAGAGCTTACCTCTACCATAGGCCCTATTCTGAAGGACCCCATGACCTCCTCTTTGGACACCAAAGTAAGAAGGGGGATAAGTGCAAAAGGAATCTGTATTGCTTGGACCACATTAAGCCATTCATTCAAGGTATCCAATGAACTTTCTGATGTATTAAAAACAATGGCACAAATCATAGTTGGAACAATTGCACAACTTCTAGTGATCAATGCCCTCAACCACTTCTTTATATTGAGCTTAAGAAAACCCTCTGTTATAAACTGGCCAGCATATGTGCCAGTTATGGTACTACTTTGGCCAGCTGCTAGTAAACCAATACCCCATATATAGAGAATTGGAAACAACCCTCCCCCATACCTCTCCTCCAGATATTGCCCTGCATTTACCAATCCTATGCCATTGGCCTGTTCTGTACCATAGAACACCCTAGCAAAAACTGTTATCACAGATAGATTGATCACCAATGTCACTAAAAGTGCAACTGAGGACTCAATTGAGTAGTAGTTGAGAGCCTCTTGAACCTGGCCTTTGTTACGGATATCAATGTCCCTTGATTGTACCAATGCAGAATGGAGGAACACATTATGTGGGGTTATCACACACCCCACAATTTCCACAGCCTGACGAAGAGTTTTTGAACTAAGTCTTGGGATTAAAAGACCTGCAAGAAGAACCAATATTGAAAGGAATATGAAAATTAGTAGTAACATCTTTTTGGACATTAGAAATAAGAATGAAATATAATCATTAAACAGACACCAATAATACTACTATATTTTTACATCATAAAATCAAGTGAATATGCTCAAACTAAGCCATTTGATAAATTTCTACCCATCAATAGTTCTTCTTCACTGGGTTTTGTATCAAAGAACATCCACGCAAAAGAAAGGCCCATAGTTCCAATGAAAACTGCGAAAACACCTTCCAACTTCCTCACTCCATAGTTCTCCAGAAATAGAAAGAAGAAACTGTTCAACCAGACACACAAAAATGCAGAATTATAAACAGTGAAACACAACATTTATTTATCTTTTTATATCTTTTCTTATCCATGATAATTCAAATTGAATGACTTATAAGGACAAGAACTTGATCAAGTTCTCTATATTTTTGCTATCAAATTCTTAAATTAAGTAATGACATGTGGATTTATTTCTTCAAATTAAACAAACTTCTTCAGTAAGGAGAATGAGCCTCAGCACAATTTTAAGGTTGCTACCTAGTGACATTTAGGTTTTAGTTCAATGTTTGAAAACAGCTTCTCGATTTTGAAGGTAAAACTGCACACAACTGCACTCTCCAAATCTACCAGATGGGATCCTTGTGCACAAGACCGCCTCTTTATAAACTCCATTAAGAAAAAGTTGTGGAATTTTCCGAAAGAACTCTTATGTTATTGTATGATTTGAGAACTTTAACAGCCACGATAAGAATACAAAAAGCTTGACACAAGTCTTACAAAAGAATGGTTTAAGTAATTCTTAATTCTCATTACAATCTTTTTGTTTTCCTTGTATAGTAACTGCCGAATTTGTTTTACATTTTCCAAACATTTAGTGCATGCTGAGATAACCTTACACCCTTTTTAAAAGTACTTTCAGAATAAAAGTTATAAAAAGAATCATTTTTGAAAAGTATGTTTAGAATGGTTATCAAACAAGCCTTGATATATATGATATTACTCAATTTAATAAGCTTACCAATCCGTGGCTGTGATAACCACACCAGCCCAAATGGGGATAAGCCCATGGCTAAGAATCTTGAAAGCAATAGCACTGCCAATAACCTCTTGAATATCAGCAGCAATGAGAGCCAGCTCAGCCAAGATCCACAGCACCAACCTGGCCCAATTGGAGTACTCCTCCCTGCACAGCTCCGCCAGGTGCCGCCCGGTCGCCACCCCGAGCCTCGCCGACAGAAGCTGTATCACCAACCCCATGATGGTGGACCACATCAACAACCAAAGCAAGGAGTACCCTGCAATTGCACCAGCTTGAAGGTCCCCTTCAAGGTTTCCCGGGTCCAAAAACGCCACGCTCATCAACAACCCTGGCCCCGTGAACAGCCACAGCTTCCTCCACGAAAACGGCGGCACCGCCGTGGACCCTGCGCTACCGGAAGACTCCAAGTCAAATATCTGCACCTTGTCCTTGGCTGCATACACCGTGTCTTTCTCTTCTTCTTCTTCTTCTACTTCTTTGTAAGCATGTTCCCAGTTTGAGGGTGTTACATGGGGTGAGGACAACGGTATTGTCTCGCATTCTGATTGTAGCAAATGGTTTTCTTCTTCTTCCTTCTCTTCTTCTCGGTTCTTGTGGTTGCCTTGTTGCTGAGGTTGTGACTGAGAGCTCATGTTGCATGCAGTTATGGGATAACGATATCTTTTGTGATCGTTGTTGGGGTTGATATATTTTCCTGTTTATCTCCTTTGTTTGGTTACGTGGGATGGGAGAAGAATATGGCGAGAATTTAGTGCAATAATATGTATGGCTGCGCAATTAAGAATTGAGACCGCATGCTATTTTTGTAAAGTTTTCTTCGTGATGCTACTCTATGTTTGTACCCAAACTGCTATATTTTGGAGATACAAAATCAGATATTTGATTCGCCATTTTGAGAGCCTCACGTGTCGCAATAGTTGGAGATGAAAGCAGATGCAGTGCTGATTGCTGATAAATTGTGTTACAAGCTGAGTTAACACAACCCAACCCATTGTTAGTATAACTTTCTTGCTCTTTATATTTGATCATTTGAAGTTTTTGTTTTGCAGTTGAGAAGATTTGTTCCACATCGAAAAAACTCCTAAACTCATCATCTGCTACTTCATATAAACAAAGTAACCTGAGACCTGAATTCGTTTGGAAATGCAATCCAACTGCAACTAGGAAGTTGAAATGTTGATTTGGTTAGTTTAGTTTGACACTGGGTGTTCGACTTGTAGTAATGAGGTTTAAAGATTCTGTACGATCATATTGAATATAGAAAATTTGTATTTATAATATTATTTTATTTATATTTAAATTTTCTAAAATTATGTTTAAAAAGTATATTTTGCCATCAAATTTTGTATTTTTGTAAATTCTGTCATACAATTTTTAATTTTACAAATTTTACTATCTCAATTTTAAAATTATACGTGAAATTTGTCTTTATTTTTCTCATTAAGTTGTTTTTACCACTATTCAAATATATAAATATTAAAAATATAAGCTAGAAAATATTTTTTAACATAAATATAGTTAAGAAAATCAATATGATAAATTAAACAAAATAGTTTAACATACAATATTTTCACTTATTTTATTGGCATATCATTACACTTTGACTTCCACTTTATTTATTATTCACATCTTGACATCCAATTGAAAAATAAAAAAGATAAAATATGTATAGTTTTAAAATTCAAATTATAAAATTAGTAAAATTGAAAGTTCAATATTGGAATGCATATTCGGTAAAACAATCATCTCATAAGTTGCTTTATCACTATTAGTAATTTCATAATCAATTAAATATAAATATATATATATATATATAATTTGATAATTAATTAATAAAAAATAAAAAAGTGTATACTTTTGAGAAACTTCAATTATAAAGATGAAAACTAATAATTTAATGATAAAATATACAATTGAACCAATTAAATAATAACATTTGCATAATCGTTTAATTGTTGATATATATATATATATATATATATATATATAGGTTTATTATTATGTAGCGCATAATAAAGAATATAGATATTTATTTCTTAACTCTCAATAGTTAATTAATATTAATTTTTCTTAGTTTTAGAATATCTACCTGTCAAATGGTCCATGCTTGGAGACTAAACTTCATATTTTCTTGGTATTTAGTTTTCAATTTAGACTGAAAATTCTTGGTGTTTAGTTAATGCTCAGAAAAATTTGTTTCTAAGTTCTACAAATTACCCAAACCAATATATGATGAGTTTGCTTTCAAAATAATTAGATTCAAATGTGTCATTGGCAATTTTATTAAAATATTTTGGCTTCCAAAAAAAAATTGTTTCTCAGTATTATATAATCAGACGTAAAATTCTTCATGCACCATATTAATTTCAAAATCCACTCGATTTACCACAAATTTGACAAAAATGTGGTAAAATGACACCTTAAATGAAAACAGCGTATAAATAGAAAAATACTTCTAGAATATATTTTTAAATTCTGAAAACTCTTTCAATATATTTTTAGATTTTAGATTTTCTTTTTCATAATATTTTTTTTATTTCAGATTTCCTGAGATTTTAATTTTTGAATTCCGAATTTTGAAATTGTAATTTAAAAAAAATTTGAAAGATAATAGGATAGAGGTTCAAGTTGATTGATATGGTGCAGAAAGAATTTGCCTAATGAAATTATGTATTCTACACAATACCCATTAGATTTTAGAGCACCTACTTATATTTGAAGTGATTATACTCTATATTAGTAAAAATCAAATTTTGAACCACATTATACAATATCATTTTCAAATACAAATAAATTGCTTCACATCAATTTATTTGAAGTCAAAAATAAATTTCTGAACTTAATGCAAGGGCTTGTGAGCTTGCTGGCTGGGGGAAAAGCAAATCAAACTCTTCATGTCAGACTCCTGTGTTGTGAAACCTCAGTAATAGGAAATATTAACAACTGCATAAATACCACCATATTCTATCAAGAAGACACCTACATTATAATCCTTGAGCATAAAACGGAATGTTCAAAAAATTTAGAACTTAAAACCGAATCCTGGTACCATATCATTAGACTTCAGGCTGCCGAAATTTCAACCCAGAACACAGTATATTTTACTAAGCAGTAATCAAAGTTTTCATACAGCTGATCTTCATACCCTTATTAGATCCTATCACAGGTTCACTTTTCACAGAGCACAAAATCTCAATTGAAACATAAAATTACAAAACTTTAGAACATCAGAAGAACATGGTATTTCATTTGGAGTATTCATTAATTAATTGATTTTCCTTAGAAATTCAAATGATATAATCTGACCACTCAGAGATAAAGGAAGTATGGTCCATGGACTCCCCAGGCACATCCTCATGCTTAGAGGGTGTCTCCTTGCCACCAACCAACCTCGCTGGGTTGCCAACTGCAGTGGTCTGCGGCGGCACGTCAATCAAAACCACCGAGCCAGCACCAACCTTTGCACCTTCCCCAATCTTAATATTTCCCAGAATTGTAGCACCAGCACCAATAAGCACCCCATCCCCAATCTTGGGATGCCTGTCCCCACCAACCTTGCCAGTCCCGCCCAGAGTAACATGGTGCAGAATCGACACATTGTTCCCAATCACCGCTGTCTCCCCCACCACCATCCCAGTGGCATGATCAAACAGAATCCCCTTCCCAATCCTCGCTGCCGGGTGAATATCCACCGCAAAAACATCAGCAATCCGAGAGTGCAGTGCCAATGCCAACGGCCGCCGCGATTGCCGCCACAACAGGTGTGCCACACGGTGCGCCTGCAAATCCCAATCACAAACAATTAACCCAATATTCAATAACTAACAAGAGTAAATAATCCATGCACTATTAGTTACTCAGTCCTCCAATTTGTAAATTGTCACCCCAGAAATTGTCATTGGCATGTTGACAATCAGAAATGGTAATGAATTATAAACCCAGAAATCGTCATGTCAGATAAATTTGTTAACTTCATAATAATTACTTTAGAAATCATGACATACTCATCACAACTTATGATTGCTCAACAACAGTATAATCAAGATTAAACTTCAGTAATCAAAACAAAAAACCGTAAACTGTCAACTAATCAAACTTAAATCAAATTGTAAATTATCAAACCAGAAATTGTTATTTTCGATAAGTTTATTAGCATTAACACTAACTTCGCCACAGGTTATATATTCATGATTTCTGAATGAATAATGATGTGCATGGAAATTAAACTGAATTAGATAAAACCTAGAACTGAAGCATTCAGAACCCTAGAATTGAGGGGGATAAGGAATTAGACCTGGCAGGCGAGGAAGCCTTTGTAATTGAGGAGACAGTGAGAGTACGAGACGCAGGCAGGGTCGCGTTCGCGGGCGGCGCGGAGGTCGGCGACGGCTGCTGAGCGGAGGGAGGGATCGGAGGAGAATGCGTTGAGGAAGAGGTCGTAGAGGAGAGTGGATAGTAGCGTAGAAGAACAGAGCTTGTTCCCGAGGTGGAACGAGAGAGAACGTTCGAGCGAGGAGTGCGAGAGGATCGTCGAGTAGAGGTAGCTCGCCAGCGCCGGCTCCGACTCGGCGTCGCGGCGCGCCTCCGCCTTGATCTGCGCCCATACCCAGCCCTCGTCGTCGTTCGCAACGGCGGCGGGAGCCGCCGGTAGCCCCGTGGGCATTGTTTGGTGATTTGTTGCGATGATGGTGTTGCGTTGGAATTTGTGCGGTTGAGAAAGTGGTGAAAAAAGTGTGGTACAGTGAGAAACAAGTTGATTCTACAAGAAGTGACAAGAAACACACGCTATTCACGAATCACCGCATTTTCAAACCATTCATATTCGCTTGTTCCTTCGCTTGATGTTCCCAATGCAATGTCACCTTCAACTTCATTCAATTATAAATTATATATATATGACGTATTAAATAAGAAAATATTTTTATAAATATTAATGATCAAATTTTTAATAATGCAGAAAAAGAAAACAAAGAAATCATTATTCACAATATATGTTATACTAACTTTAGTCAATCAATTTTCATAAAAAAAATTAGTTATTAGCAAAATCAATAAATCTTCATGTAATAATGTAAAGGATTGTTGTTTCAAGTTTTTCATAATTATTCCTTCAGAAATCAGGATGTTAAGAAAATTATTAAACATTTTTTAAACCTAAATTTGTATTTATTTTCTTGTATTGAAGAGTGAGAATCTAGTGGTGTGGAGATGAAAATTATTTTCTAAAATAGTCTTTTACTTTTATTTTATTCTATTTTATTTTTTTAAAATAAAGATGAATGTATTCAAATAATAGTAAATGTTTACTAAGAACATGTAATAGAAATGATAATATTAACAGACATTATTTCTAAATATAGAATTTACACAATTTACACGTGCATTTTGTTTTGTCTTTTGTTCTCATATTCACTACCTGTGGTTGCAATGATGAGTGGTGCTATCAATGAATCTGGTTGTGATTATGAGCATGGTACCTCTACATTTAACGTTTACCACTTTATATAACTCAGATTCCTTCCTCTATATAAAAAAAAACCCTATTCTTCTTAGTCAAGTAAAATTGTAGAAGATAACTCTTATTGCATGGTTCAGAAAAGCCTCTTCTCCTTTTATTTTAGTCTTCAATCTTGTGTTTTGATGGTCTCTATCGTTTACATGATTTTAAAATGAGGAAGATATATGTAAAACACTCTCTAGCATTCAAAGTCATTGGAAATTAGAACAATAAATATGGTAGAAGAATATCTCTTTTACTTGATCACATTTACTCATCGTTAGAAAAGAGGGAGAACACTATTAATTATAATAATGACAGTACAAATTAATAAAAGTATTAATTAGTTTTTAATTATTATTTATACTTTTTTTGTCATTTTAGATTCTCCACATAATCTCAGTTTCAATATGATTTTGGTTGACCATTTCGGTCATATATAATTTGTACGACCTCAATATGTAATCTCAACTCAGTTATATAATAAATCTATTTCTTTAAATATTTCAAATAATTATATATTAGAAACAAATTTTTTTTATTAAATTCAAACAATGATGTATTAATTAGTATTCCATTTAATTAAAACAATAGTGATAAAAAAAAGGCACTCCAAAATATTGTGGATTACATAAAATATTTACATACCACACACCTAACATATGATATTATAAATAGTAGAATTAACTATTTCCACAAACAATATTAGCCATGTATTCATTGCTCTTCATTTAACCATACAGCTAATATACTTCCTTTGTTATTTTTTTATCTGTCTTTGTCATAGTTTTGCAGCTTCCTGTTTTACTCATTTTTCCCTATCTAACACAATAAATAAATGTATGTATAAATTATGGATAATGAGATCTGGAAAAATATCTATTACAGTTATAAAAAGAAAGGGACAATATGGACTTTTTAAAACTTAAGGGTGCATTGAGAAATTATAGGGGCAGGAAGAAAGAGCCCTCATATTTGTCCACATTCTCAGGCTTTCTAAAATTTATGGTCAAGTAGACAAGACTGATTCTTCCTGCATTTCCATTCTTTCTTTAGTCATCTCCATACTTTTTAAAATTTTCAAAATTACCCTTCATATTTTCTAGACTACGGATTACATAATCCAGAAGTGAAAAATTACAACTTTCGGATTACATAATCCATAACCTATATAACAATTCACAATACTGGATTACATAATCTGGAAGTCAAAAATTACCACTTCCGGATTATGTAATCTGAAAGTCAAAAATTTCAACTTAATTTTGCCTTCCAGATTACATAATCCGGTATTATGAATTGTTAAATAGGTTCTGGATTATGTAATCCGGAAGTTGTAATTTTTGACTTCCAAAGATTACGTAATCCGTAATATAAAATTTGAAAGGTATTTTTGAAAATTTAAAAAGGTATGGAGGTGGCTGAAGAAATGATAGAGATGCAAGAAGAAGCGGCCAGTAGACAACCCACTGAAACAAGCCTGCAACTCCATATTTTTCTCTTGCAGATACTTTCAAAAATATTAAAAGGCAATTTCTTCATGTACCTTCATCCTTTCTTCCCGTACCTCCATCCTTAGCATCTCTATAAAACACATGAAATGATAATTTTTTTTTTTATTGACACCCCGTCCCCTTTTTTTTGGAATTCATACATTTCAAACTCTACAGTTCAAAACAAAATTATATTTTGAATTTTAGAATTTAAAATATATTTTCTAAATTTGAAAATATATTTCAAACTTTAAAATAATCGTATTTCATTTCGAATTGTAGAATTAAGATTGCATTTTCAATTCAAAAATATAAAATTTGAAATATACTTTTGTATTTCAAATTTTAAAATTTAGAAGCATACGAATTATAAAATTTGAAAATAAAAAAAGAAATTTTTGCACCTTTTGCTCAAGATAATTTTAGAATTAAAAAATTTATGGAGACACAATAGAGATATAGGAAGAAAATGCCTTTTAAAATTGCAAAATTGCTTCCATAAATTATTGATTTTGTTTATTCTAGAATCTATAATATGCAAACTTATACTATTACAAAATCTAGAAGTTAATATTTAAGATCTTTATATTTGTGTAATCTAGAACGTATATTTGTATTTTTAATTGTACAATTTAAAATATAAGTTTTTTAAATACAAAATTTTGTATTTCAAATTTATCCAATTGATAAGGATAATTTTGATATTTTTTGAAATACACCAGGAAGAAATTGATGAAGGAAGAAACACACGTGAAGCAAATAGTGTGTGCTAAGAAGCGTTTTCAGTTTCAGTTGGCTATCCTCGAGGAAATTTACCATGGATGCTAAAATGGGGGAAACAAGAGGGGAATGACATGGAGACATGGAATGATGAAAAATGCGGCGAAATAAGATTTGAAGAGGGTTGAATTATGATCAGAGAATGAGTTCAACAACTAAAAAAATATTGAATATAGAGAATGAATTAGATCCTAAGACTAAGTTACCATGCTACCAAATTGGCATACATACAATGAGGATAAAATTCTATTTGAACAAATGAATTTCCAATACCATTTACCAAATCTTATTAATAACTAGGTCAATTGTCATTTCATTATAACCTTATCCACTCTTTCCCTTCATAACTTTACTTCACCTTGTACAAAAGTATATAAAAGACTAAATTGAAAAGTTAAATATATTCCAAAAATCTCTTTATAAAGAAATAATAAAACTATAATCGAGTCAAAACACAAGTTTACTGTCTTATCAGAAACTCAACTCAAGCTGGAAAACCAGCTTCCTTTTTCCCAAACAAGGTCAAAACTTCAAATGTTTACCTTAGGAAAAAAGATGGAAAAAGTGATGAACTTGAACTACACTAAGTATTCCTTATGCTATGGATAAAAGGAAATTACAAAATCTCCCCTTTATTCGGAATCAGAATCTGGATCTCCATCCACAATATCAGGAAAACCATCTTCATCTGCCAGTGAATTGCCATGATCCAATTTAAAAGCAAAATCCTGAAAAATATTAGAGTCTGAGGTTGTTTGCCATAAGCTATTACTCTGAGAAGCAAATGCAAAGCCTTTGTTAACAGAGCTTCCTTGGTCTGATTCCATATGACTGGCTTCATTATGAGGAACAGTGCTGCCTGAAAGAATCTTCTCAGACACTATATCATCAAATGGACCATTGTGAGCTTCAACCAATGGGATGTTTGTGGTGCATGATCCAGGTTCCTGAAATTGCACCACGGATTCTCCGGGTTGATCAAACTTCAAATTGGTTTCATCCTCAACAGTTTTCATTTCAACATCTGCACGGGTGGCAGCCTCAGAATCCATCTGGGTCCTCTCCTTGTCAGAAGATACATGCACAGGAAGCACTATAGGATCATTATCTCTGCAAGCTTCAGAAGGCTCTTGGTTGTTTTCTGTACCTTTATCCATTGACACATCAGCTTCTTTGCCATTTTCAAGCCATTTAGCACAAAGATCATCATCGTAGTCATGAGGATCTTGCGGTAAACCAAATGGGGTACTGTTGCTTCGGCCAAAATATTCATCTTGGAGACTACCATGGGCTTCACCCAAAGAACTGTTAACAGCATAGGCGTAATCTACCAATGGAAGTGCCCTAGGATGTATCAGCACTTCCAAGGTTAACAGAGCATGGGCACAGAACTCAGCTAGCTTTGGTACAGCAGTTTGTTGCTTCCCTGCAAACAAGGATTCCCATGTTGTTCCAGGAAACGGGAAGCAGGACTAAAATAAAATTTCATGAAATTGTAGGTACAAGGAACACAAATGCTGTTTTTATTTTATCATTCTATATTAAATAATAAAACCAAATAAATGGAAAGTACATATTTATATCAACAAGAATTTATATTATCTAAAACACAGGATATTACAAATACACCATAGATATCATGTACAATACAACATCCTCCCTATTACTAAATCCTTTCATACATATACATATATATATATACACATGTATATATATATATAGACACACCAATGAAAATCTAACAGTATAATAGTCAGATTTGAACATACATTCATGGATGCTGTGTAACCTTCCCTACACTTCTCATTATCAAACACTACTTCATTCTACTACACCCTATCTATTTTTCCAAATCACATAATAAAAATTTGAACCCACTCCTGTTCTGACACCAGAAACTTTAATGTCCTAAGTCAAATCCAATACTTTTGAAAACTGGACCACCTTTAAGGTCATTGTGATTTGCTGTTAATAATTCGGTTTTGATTTGCCAACCTGTTTCCCTATACAAAACATACCATGCTAAGGATTTTCTCAAGCAACTCAGAAATCTTCTCTCCCTTTTCGTCCACAAAAATACAGGCATAAATTGAAATATGCAAATCAAGATCTAATTATTAACAGCAAATACAGTATAATAGGACATACTTTCCAACAATATCACCAACTATGCAAGTTATAAAATCCTAAGCATCTTGCAACAATAATCACAAGATTTTACGTAATTAAAAGAAGTATCAATATTCCCAGCAACAACAATCATCAAAATCTCTTATTTAGACACATAAACCCCAGTATTTTACAACCTGCTAAAATACCAATACTTGATAGCAAAATAAATAAGAATAAAACAAATTCAAATTGATATATATATATATATGGAAGTACCTCTACGGAAAAGTTCAAGACCCTGAGAAAAATATGGAGGTCGTTCTCGAATAAATGAAAGAAAGGATGCTTGTAAAGCCCGCAATGCAGCAAGCTGCAAATCTGTGACAGTGGCAGCAGGTTCTTCAGAAACTGTTCCTTCCTTAAAAGAATCCATTGCAATGGCTATCAAAAGGCTATCAACTTTTGATCTCCATGGTTCAGATTTTAAAGCTCCAGCCTGTTAAAAATTATAAAAAAAATCATACAGATCAATTAAAATTGAGAAGAAAATAGAGATCTCAAGGGTCACTTTGATTTCCCCTTTACTTTGAGAAGACAATTTCAGGGATGGTTTTTACGTGAAAAATTCATCCCTAAATGTTTCAGAAGGGAGACACCAAACGTATTCTACAGGTACAAAACAAAAACTGTAAGTAAGCACTACAATATTTAACTCCATTTAAAATAGAACTTTCCTCATTTTCGATTTTAGGCATGTCAATTTGTTTAACATGTGTAAAAAACTAGATAAAGGTGGTCTTAGAAATTACATAACAATGGCATATTGTGAATTGCACCGGTTTGAGTCTAACAATATTGAATACCTTAAATTACTTGCTGAGGGATAACTTTTAGCTTCTCTTTCTGATTAGAGCTGTTTAAAGGGGTCACTATCTCAGATATGCAGTTTATAGGGCAGGCTCACTGTACATTTAGCTGTTTTTCATGCTCTCTTCCGTGTGTAGTTGTTAGGCAGGGAAGTAATGAGACGGTTTGGAAATGTATTATAGGAAGAAATTTAAAAATATAAGTAGTTAATAGTTAGTTGTTACAGGGGGTTGAATTAGACCCAAAGCCTAAGTTCTAGGAAGTTTCTTGTTTGAAGGATATCTTGTCCTCATCTAACTTGTAGTTCCCCTATTTTCCCTCTAATAAATTCCTTTTCATTTTTTATCAAAAAAATTTTTTTTTAAAAATAGCTGACTGTTTGGACAGATAAAAGTGTATTATCTTATAAAAACAACATTCCAAACCATGGCCCACCAACATAGCAGTGTCCCAATCTGTCCTCCCAGAGAGAATACGATGAGTTGATTGATATCATTACTAATTTATTAAAGAGGTTGTGAATAACGACACTTTGCATAAGAACATAGGCAAGCACTTGCAGTTATAAACATTGAGTTCTGTGAGAATATTAGGATACCACTGTGTTGGGATTCTTATTATATTTGGAGTAACTGTGATGGGCTCATACTAGGTATATTACCTAAAATATCTGGGCAAATAACAAGAGTGACAGGCCATCTTTTGCATCACAGTTATACAGTCACATTACTTAAAATATGGTTTTTATCCTTTTCCATCTAACCCTACAATTACAACACAAATTATGAACGAGAATAGCCATTGAAGGTAAGGAAAGGAAAGGTTGATGGAGAAACAAACACCTTCAGTTATTTTATAATAAAGTTACTCAGACAGATGCATACCACAGTAAGAAGAGCCTCTAATGTCTCGAGTGCAGCTATTCTCAGAGAAATTGGAGTCAATGGACGATTCTTGGGAACTTCCACGCCCAAACCACCTCCTTCATCATGCTCCTGAAGGGATCCCATTGCACTGCTGTGCTTCCTTTTTCTATGACTGGGCGGAGGCTGTGCTCCAGCAGAGGCATTTGAATTTGAACCATTTAATATGCCACCATCCATATACTCGATACTACTTAAATCAGTAAAAGCATTGTTGACAACTTCCTGTGCAAGGTATAAAGCCATTCCTGCTCAAGATGACTAATTAGTAAAGGCCAGTATGCATGGTCAAATTAAATGCATCTTAATCATACACCAAGATAAGGGAAACAGATGAATTCATGTGTCAACAAAGATAAGCTGAAAAAGGAAAGAACTGCCTGTGCAACCTACATGTAAAGTTGTTGAAAAATAATATACAGAAAAAATACATAAACAGTGTAGCATAAAATCAGATGCAAGATGACAACAGCTGAGACGATGGAACTAAGACTAAATACACTTAAGCTCAAGCATTTCTCTTTCCTCCTTTCCTATTCTCCATCTCTCCTTCTCTGCCTGTATTTTAGTTTCCTTAATGGGAAATTGTACAGAGGAAATTGTGTCTCAGTAAATGTTTCTAAACCTGATTTTTGATGATCTAGATTTGCAAATTGACGTTTATTAAAACTACGTTTGAAGTTATTTAATTTAGGAAACTTTTATCTCAAAAACAATCGAGTAATAAAATGTTGGCAGTGTTTGGCTCAACACTTTTGGGATTCTTTCTTTAAAAGAAGTTAGGCCAAACAAAATTTCCAAAAAGCTTAAAAACATACAAGTACATTTTGGAAAAACCACAAAAAATACATCCACTTCAAATCTAATCAGAAGAAAAAAGCCCAAAAAGTTGGATCAAGCACAAACTTAGTATAAAATCTTAAGCCCCACTCAAAAGCTACAATTTTTAGCGTTTGATTTTAGAAGCAAAAGCAATATTAATGACAAACAACCAAAGATCACGTTTTCCCCAGAGTCATGCCGTTATTGATGTTCAAAATGGTTGCATATAACTGTTGATGAATGAGAAATTTGGGGACACAATATAAGAGAAAGTAAGACAACCATACACAAGGCTCTAGCTTGTATGGAGAGAGTAGATGCATACAGATTTAACGCCACAAGCATCAAAGATTTAATTCAGTGACCTCTAAGTTAGAAGGCAACAAAACTTACCATTGAGCCAGGGCCCTTCCTCTAGGAATTTATAATATATCTTCACAAAATGTAAAAAAATGTAACAAGGAGCATGAAAAGAATAATATAAAGAAAGACATTCCAATCCACAAACTTCATTGCTACAAGATAATACCAGTGTAGGCAGAAAAGCAATTAAAATGAGAAATTTTACATACCAGCACCCATGGTTATGAGCAAATCCCTCGCGACTGAATAGAACTTAATCCTTAACTCTGGCAACTCACATGTCTTGAAGTACTTTGTAATGATACGTACAATACTGGCAGCATAAGGTAATAGTTGACTGCAATACAAATATTGGCAATAAGTAGAGTTCTTCCTCTGGCAACAAATAAATACATGAAAGATATATCAGAGGAAAGAACTTGAAAGCCATGCATAGAAACAATACCAGAACACCAAAACAGTGAAGCCTTTGATGATAAGACGCATTATAACAGAGATCATTAACAATGGCATTAAAAGTAATGACAAACATTATTCTAAAATGTCAAGGTTTGAAGAATGTTACATTTCATGTATCCCAACCATATTTTTTTTCTGTTTAGCCTCTGTTTTCTTTCTTTTTTTTAAGGGAGAGAGAGGCTATCATGTAGTCATACACATACCTGCCCATACACTTTATGATAGCAGTGAGCAATTCCAGGCTACTCGAGTGCAAAACTGGAAGTTCTGAACAAATGTTCTCTTGCTGCTTGGCAGTCATGAATGGCAATGACATTTGTGGCAAAGAGCCATTTACCATCAGAACCCTATCAACCAGGGCCAATAACAGGCGAACAGGAACATTTACCTAATAATGTGATTGCATTTTGTCATTGTTCTTCCAAAATAAGAATACACAGAACTGACCATCAATTGTAGGAACACATATTGAACAAACTAAAAAGTACCTTAGCAGGATATGAATTTGTAAGCATTAGACAACAGCCCAACATAAGGGTAGATACATTAGACAACAGTGATTGCTCAGTCATTTCTGATGCCTTGTTTCTAACTTCTTCTGCCAATATGTAGCCTCCTAACGGTGGCGGAGGATGTTTTCCTGGTAAAACCAGCAGCCTAGTAACACTGTCACGCATGGTTTCTGCAACACATGGAAAAAGATTATCACAAACTGCTTT
Source organism: Phaseolus lunatus (assembly GCA_013389735.1). Taxonomy (NCBI): domain Eukaryota; kingdom Viridiplantae; phylum Streptophyta; class Magnoliopsida; order Fabales; family Fabaceae; genus Phaseolus; species Phaseolus lunatus. The sequence goes on from CM023866.1 coordinate 48,422,857, forward strand.
AACAGAGGCATTTATTACACAGATATTACCAACATTTACCTTCTTCTAGCCCATGAAAGGCTAGATTTAATTGATCATTTATTAACACCAAAATTTTCTGCATCATCACAGACCAGCTTTCATTGTCTCCTTTCGATTTTGGAAGCAGTGCAAGGCAATGGGCGAGTTTCTAGATGTACCCAAGCAGATAACATAACACATCAGATTAAGACTAGGAGGATATTCTTTTTATTTATCAGAAAACACATCCATACAAAATTGAGTTGAACATAAAAGACTAGGAAACTATAAAAAATAAAAGAGAATTAAAAAATCATAAATGATGCCCCCCATGTTGAACATTAACCCAGCAAAATGTGGCTGCTGGTAGACTTCTTTACCTTGTTAGGAAGTTTAATAAAAAAAATGGAATGGAACTGGTAGAATATAAACTTACAATCGCAGAGTGATCCATTCCACGGTACTTGAATTGCGATACAAATTAAGTATCTGAGAGCTTATACTTTGAATCGTGAATCCTTCGTATTGTGAAACGTAAGATTCTTAAACATTAGAAAACCACATTCAAAATGGGTGGTTGATCACTGGAAGATTAGGTTAATGTTATAACGGTTGGATTAGGCCGGGTTGTTTGGCCCAACTCCTTTGTTAAATGGAAAAAAAAATATTTGGGCTGATAAATGTTTGGCCCAAGGAGAATAAGAAAGCAAGATACAACATTAGGGTTGTCTTCTCTCATGTGCACAGCTGCCTCTTCATTTTCCATGGGCGCTGCTGCTGCCTTTTCGGTTTTGCATGGGCGCCACTGCACTGCTAAAGAAACCATTCATGGCAATAGGAGTAAAGAAGAGCACGAATTGGTATGTAGTATCTCTTCCAGCTCAATTCATGCAATAAAATGAAGTAGATTAGGGTTTTTCCAAACCGGGTCATGCGACCCCACCCGTTTTGGAGTGAGACCTGAATCCACGGATTCAGGCTGTGTTTCTTGTTAGAATCGCGATTCATGCAATTCTGAGTGCGATACAAATGATACAACACAGATTTGGGAGCACAAACGAGTTTTCCTACGATCCATATCGTGGGGGTTGTGAATCGTATAGTATCGTGCGATACGAATCGTGTATTGTGCAATACTTACTACCATGATCCATTCTGATAAAAGTATAAAACAAAATAGAAGTAAAATAGTGAAATTATTTTTACGAAAAATGTGGCTGCTGCTAACATATAGAGGCAGACAAATAATGTCCTTTCAAACTTATACCAATGATTCAAACAAAATTTGATGAACATATTACCTTCGACATATCAAGACTGCATCCTCCAGATAAAAGTTTTAAAGCGACAGCAGATTCAACCTGCATAAATTAAAATCACTCATCAAAATTTGAATACTGCACCAAGGGAACTTAAATAGTTTTTTTCTCAACCCTTACCCTGTAAAAGCAACAAAAAAACCTAGTACTAATCACATGCAAAAGTGACATGCTCATCATCTTCCAAACATGCAGAGAAAGGGACACGCCAGAGTATTGTCTATAATAAGAAAATCAGTGTCAACGCAAGTGCAAATGCAGATACATAGTGCAACAGCATTAACATCCCAATCATGCAAAGCTTAGAACAAATGTACATAAAACCTGATTAGAAGCATCGAATAAACATGATTATATCCTGAGTATTTATTTTAGTAGAAAAGAATTTCATTGAGAAAGAGGGGAGAAATACAAAGGGATGACAATAATAAATCCTTCTACGCGAAAAGTATGCAAGAGAAAAGAACATAAACTTGAGACTGGTGCATGCAGCACAACACCCCAAACTCCACCTACAGCATGTCAATATCTGCCAGCCTAATAGTAATAGGAACATAGTATTGAAGTCAAAAGTTGCTGGTGAAATTAAAAGAAAAGGAACATATCAAACGCACGATTTGAGTTTGAAATTCTTGTTCTGGTAAAAAAAGTATTGAAGGAGACAGTGGAATTTATCCAAGAAATAATATTCTACTCATGCAAACAGAAATTAAGGACTTCCAAAAAAGGAGAAACTTACACTATCATAATGATTACGAATAGAAAACGGAAATGAAGTTGCTATTGTGCATAACAAATGAACTGCAGCATCCTGCATTCACCACAATTCAAATATTAAAAACGTTGTAGGCAAATAAAGCATATAATTTCTGGATAAAAATAATAATAACAGGTATATGAGAATTGACAAATAAAAGTAGGGTATCTAATGTCAACAGCAAACAGAAAATATATTATATTTAAAGATTTGTCTGCATTCAGCCAAAACTTTTTATCTTCCACATTAGATAAGTTTAACACAAAAGACATTTCATCTCTTAGCATAAACTTGTGTAGGGGTAGGTAAGTCAGGAGAGGTCCTGATGCCCATCAACATATATTGCACATATAAAATACTATCAAATATACTGAATCCAAATGCAAATCTACGAACTGCCCAAACCAACTTACCCATATTGCCTCTGAGTTCTCATCAGTTAACATCTTCAATGTAGGTTGAACAACTTTAACAGCACAGGAAGATGATTCTTTCTTGATCTTAGGATATCTACTTAACCTATTTTGTAACAGAGTTAGCACAGGAAGCTGCCAGCTATTTTAATGAAGACAGATCTCACTAGCAATAGGACTAAGAATGGCAGAAAATGTAATACTACAAACAAAATATTGGAAATAAATATATAGAATAAGTGCATGTCCATATTAATTTTTGTTTCAGTAGAGATCCTGGGAGCTATTAAACTTAATAAGCAGTCAAGTAGATGGAATGTCAAATCTAAGCAACTTGGTAGAACCATCCATTGTTCTCAAACTCACGAGTAAACTTGTGAGTATAAGATTACAAATTTGGGCTCATAAATCATGCCACCTCACTAACAGACTCGAACTTGATCAACTTAACTAGACGCAGTTAGGATCAAATAAACTCGTCTCGTCACACTACCAGCCCACAGTCAAGTTAGCAAGATTGCTTGAGGTGCAATAAAAGCCCAAAACATGACCATTCAGTCAGGGTTCCTCCCTTACTTGGTTCTATTATGCATTTGCTTAATAGCTATTTTGACCAACCACAAACTTCGAATCTATAACAAATGCAACCCCTTCTTGCTTGGTTACCCACCCATGAATCAGCAAACAATGCAATTTGGTATAAGAGCAGTATTACTTGTGACTTGTGAATGTGATATACAACTGTTTGTTTGCTCACTTGCTTGGCAACAACAAGTTTGCAACTACTACTGGCCTCTATGCTTGACTACCATTCTGAAACCTAAATTGTGAACAAGGTACCCTCTGGCCTCTAAGTGAACAAGGTCTCTTTTTTGTTTTTTTCTGAACTTGCTGTATTAGTTGAGAACTGAGATCACTGTAAAATAGTGGATAGCGTAATTGATATTCCCAATTTGTTTAGTTTGTAGTCTAGAAAATGTCTCACATTAGAGAGTCGAGGTGCTCAAGCAATGCAGTTGTTCGGTCCATTTCAAACTAGGAGTAATGCCCCTAAAAATAAGACCGGTATTAGGTTGAAACTTGAGGCATGGAATGGTGGGTTTTCTTATTAATGTATGCTATTCATTTAATTTGGATACTATGAAAAATATTTTAATTTTATTTTTTAATTAAGCAACCCTTACAAGTTTATTTGTCTAAGTTTATGAATCCTCCTCAAGTTAGACAACCTTACCCTCATCCTATTGAATATTAAGCATAACAGAGAAGAGGTAAAAAATCACTGGTAAAGTGGGTGGCAACCACACAACAGCTAGCAGAAAAATAAAGAGAGATATTTCTATCAAGGGATTCATTTAATCAGCAGCATCAAGCATTAGTACTCTACTCTACATTGCAGAACAATATTTGTACCAATTAATAGAAAACTCTCAAGGTACAAAAAGAAATATCTAACCTTAAAAATAAATCAGACATTGAAGCACAAGCCGCTACCCTCACTAAATTTGAATCTGTTGGTGACTATTTCAAACAAACATCAAGGAGCTCGTCAAAATTGAGCATACCAAAAATAAAAATTCATTTCAGAGATTTGTACAAAGATGAAGCAAACAAGGGCATCTATGTTTGAGCATGCACATACTTTAAAAGATAGAAATGAAGTCAAATAAAAAAGACAGTGTATCATGTTTAGCATTAATCCATAACATATCATGCCAAAAAAACAAGGTCCTTATCGAATACAAGAAAGGAAGCTTTGTGAGCTCTTTAATGACCTACAGAGGGAACAAGCACATTTACTAATTCCAAACAGAATCAGCAAAAGATACACTGCCCATTAACAATTTACATAAAGGATGCCTGAAATCAGTAAAGGTGAGTAGTACAAGAACATTAAATTTAAACGGTAACAACCACATTAAGTTCTCCTTCAAGTCCCAGCATTGGCTTGTAGGCTAAAATATGTGCTGGATAGCATACTTAGTATTACAGTTAGAAAACATTATGTTTTAGATCCGGAAATGTACCAAAGCTATTCTCATTGCCAGAATACATAGGACTAGTCCTCTTGCGGAAGTAAAGCACAAGATAAGGGATCAAACTCGTGTCATATACTCAAAAGAACCAAAGGTACTAGCCACTTGAGAGCATCACTAGGGTCTAAATTCATCTAGGAGCTATGTGGATAAAGTTCTCCATAAATACAAAGAAGAAGAAAATAAATAAGAAAAAATTAAATGAGTTTCTCTATAAACAAAAACTAGTTTACCTGCATAAATTAATTTATAGAATTCTTCTCATTCTAACTTATCTGAAAGATTATTCTTTTTCTCCATTATTTTCTTTTCCTAGACCTGTGTAAAAATTTATCCAAACAACGATTACCCTAAACAAATGTATATCTACAGCACTTCATACTCCTAAACCCGAAAACTCTAACAAAGAATCATCAGCATGTAAGGCAAAACATCTACCTGTAGAAAAGCTAGCAACTTGTTGAACCACACAGAGTAAGATTCTAGAAAACGCTCAGAGCTGCACTCTTCACAAGTAACCCCGAGCAGAGAGATTCCCGCCCAGCGTTTATCAGGCTAGAAAAGAACAACACACCCATCTCAACTACAAAAATCATTCAAAACAAGAAAGAAAAAAAAGGGAAAAAAATTAAAAGCTTGCTGCTTTTGATTCCTACCATGGAGGTGGACAGGAGGGAGAAGATGCGGTTGAGCCAGGAAGAGAATGCAGACTTCCAGGCTTCGATTATTTTGGGAGGCGTGGAGTCTACCAGGAAAGACTCAGAGAGAAGAGAGTGCGTTTTGACGAGTGACACGACCTTGGAGAGTTGGAAGGGGTTGGAGAAGACACGCTTCTCATCCGGAATATGGTCTCTGATGAGGGAGAGAAGCAAGCGGGGTTTGAATGCAACGTCGTACATGTTCCCGAAGTGATCGAAGGCCGCCATTGGAGCCGTGAAACCCTGCAACCTCGGAGACACTGGATAGAGGTGCCGCAGTAGAAAGACAACCTTAAAAAACACAGTGCGGTCTTCTCTCTTCTGTGCTGTGTGAGGGAAGAGGAAAAGAAAAATAAAAATAAAAATATATATAATATTACTATGTTTATTTTATTTGTTGACGGGTTGGATCCGGGTTTTTTAAGGGAACCCGTTACCCGAACACATATCTCGGGTTAGGGTTGGCTGGATAGCATTCACCATAAATAAAAGATAAAAAATATAACAAACAAAACTTAAACTTATAAATTAATAATTTCTATATTTTTTAATTTATATATTATTAATTGAAGAAGTAATATACCATAATAAATTTCAATAGGTTTAAATTAAGATTAGGTTAGTTCATCTCATCTTCCCGTCGTCACGTTAGCTAGCATTCTCGCCGCTCGTCATACCGCGCCGTCCGTCGCACCTCGCCGTTCGCCGCACCGCGCCCTCGTCGCCGCGCCGCTCGTCTCACCGCGCCCTCGTCGTCGCACCGCGCCCTCGCCGCTCGCGAAGCACCGCAGAGGTATGCGCTTCTGCGGTGTGTTTTTCGTGACTGACATGTTTTAGGGTTGGGAAATAGGAGAAATTAGGTTTATGGTTAGGGATTTTAAAATTAGGCAGGAGTTTTTTAAATTGAGTTGAACTTGTGGTGGGTTAAGGTTATTTTTAAATTTAGGGTTTGAGAATTTTTGGACATATTTGATATTTTTTAGATTTTTGAAAGATTATTATTTTTTAAAAAATTTTGGCAAATTATAAGATGTTTTTAAGTCATTCAAATTCAGCATTTTTACTATCACCTAGAAGTAATAGAACTAAATGCTTCTAAAAATAGAACAAATATTGGATACAAGCATGAAATTATAGAACTGATGATCATGAAGATGATTATAGAACTGATGAACATGAATATCTTGGAGATAAAAATAGAACAAATATTAGATACAAGCATGAAATTATAGAACTGATGATCGTGAAGATAATTATAGAACTGACGAACATGAATATCTTGAAGATGATTTTCTTAGAAGATTATATTAGATAAATGATACTTTTTAAACTTTATAACATTTATATTTAGAAGATTAGATTAGATAAATGATATTTTTTAAACTTTATAACATTTATATTTGTATTGTTTTAGTTATTTTAATTTTGTATTTTTTAATATTATGAAATTAGATCATAAATTATGTTTTTTTTTAAAAAAATTTATGTATATTAGTCGAGTTTAAAGGACTTCCACGATTTGAGTAGATTCGTAGACTTTTGAGTCCGAATTCGATAATCATAATGTTTGATATTAGATAACATCTTTTAAACAAAAATCAAATCATAATAAATTTTTAACATCTGTTTTGTAATGATCAAATTTTTTTATAAATATGTGAAAAATGGAAATCTAAACTGAATGTTATATATTTAAAACTTCATTGACGAAATAAATATGAAAGATTAATTTTATTTTCAGTTTTTTAATTAAAATATTTTATTCATTTCTATTATTTTTAAGAGATTTTAAATAATTATTGATAAGAACAAATTATTACTTTTTATTCTCAGTACATTTCTTTAAAAAAAAGTCATCGAGTGTTTGATATGGTTATTTTTCTTTTATTTTAATGTAATATTATTTAATTTACTTTTAAATAATTTTGAACTAATACACTTATCTACGAACAAGTTGTTTTTAAAGAAACAAAATATAAATATAAATCCACAATTATTAATAATATTTCTTTTTATAACCATTATTTTAGTGCTATCAATTTTTTCACTAATATATCTCATTTTATTGTTTATTATTTAAACTTTTATAATTTTATTTTTAAATCAATTAAATAGCTTATAAATTATAAAAAATTATTTATTTTATAATATACTAACGAATATGGTGTCGCATATTTTATTTTTGTTATTAATGTGTATTTTTATTTTTATTATTATTGTATTATAAAATTATGCAAAATTTTAACATACATGAAGAGATATTTTTTGAAGAATTGAAATTGAAAAAAAAAAATAACATATAAAAAAAATGATAATTTGATTAGTTAACTTTTTTTTTCATATGTTTTGAGTTTCTCTTCTTCAAGTTTTTTCTTCTCTTCCATTAGTAGTTTTTGAATAGGAAAATGCGAAGACCTTCACTTTCGTTAAGGTAGATAAAAAATAACTATGATTTTAATAAATAATAGAGTTATTTGTTTGAAATGGAGTGGAAAGAGTCTTTGAAAATGAATGTTATTTTATTTTATATGTGAGATTTGGTGTGAGAATGGAGGAGTGAAGGTGAGAGTATCCTCTCTTTATTTAAAATGAGAAAGTAAGGGAATAGTGGAGAGTTAGTTGACATCACATAATATTAATTTAAAAAATTAAAAATATTAATTTTAAAAATTAAAAAATAATTTTATTTTTTAAATAATTCATATGAAATGACAAAATAGTTCATTGTACTAATAAAGTGAGACATATTAAATAATGGTAGAATCAGAAAAAATTTGAGTATTCCAAAAATAGTTATTTTGGAGAATCCCTTTTATATATAAATATAGAGGTATAGATTTTATAAACGTACTTTTTATATAAATTTAATAATAATTTTTAAAATAATAAAATTAAAAACATCTAATTATTCATATGAAAAATATATTTTTTTTAAATGTTCTCCTAACAATTCTGGTAATCTAAATATATTGTGTAATATTTTATTTCAAACAGTTAAGTATGATAATTACATAGAGTTTTAATATTTTTAATTTTGATAATATTAATTCTTCTATAGAATTTAGTTTTGATCATTAAAGTCAGTTACATCTCCTAATCAATATCAATATAGAACTAAAATTTGATAAATTAGATTTCCTTTGGGTTTTTTTTTTTTAAACAGTTATACACTTGTATTTTTCATTAATTAATATTTTATTATTGTAATGGCTGTAAATCTAATAATCATCTTATATAGTATTTTATTTTTTTATATGATCATGTTTCATATTATTTGTATTAAAAGTATTCAGTTGAATATATTTATTATTCTATGTAATAAATATTAACACAAATCAGTTAGCATGATAAATAAAAAAAGGAAAAATTTATTGCATCTTGACAAACTATGAATAATTGTTCAGTAGTCAATAAAATTTAAGTAGATTTTATTTATTTTTTGATCAGCAATAAAATTTAAGTAGATGTTTTCTTCATATTAATTAATACAGTAATTGTACAATAATAAAGGGTGAAATTATTAATTGATGAGTGCGGTTTAATTATTAAGACAACTATTTTAAATTTTATAAACCAATTAATATCACAAATTAATCAATAAATAGTATATTTAGTGTTTGAATATGACTTTAAAAAATATTCAAAATGGTCATATCTTTTTAACAACACAAATAATACAAGAGTATAGAATCATAATTTTTTATTTTTATTTTTTTGCAATTTAAATCACTCGTCCTAGAATAAAAAAATGGTTGAGATAATTTGATCAATATTTATGTTTTCTTTTAATTTAAGAGAACATTTCTTGAAAACATTTAAGGATTAAACATGGCTTTTGTTTCTTGTATTTTTAATTAAATTTTATTTTGATTTCTTATGTTAAAGTAGTTAACTATTCTTTCAATTTAAATAAATACGTGAATTTAATCTTTTTTATGATGAAGAAATATCATTAAATGTTAAAATTGTATATAAAGGATCAATATTATACTGTATCAATTTAAGTTTTCTATCAATTTTATGATGGTAAATTTTAAAGATTGAATTCGTTTATTTAAAAATACAAAAGACCAAAGATAAGTTTAAAAAAAAAATAGGAGACAAAAAAAGTATTTTTCTTATTATATAAATAATAAAAGAAATTCAAAGCAGTGTAAGAAAAAATCATTTATATTGTTAAAATTAATCAGCATGTGCTTGTATAATCACAATTCTATTTATATGTATATTAAAATTGAATGTTAATAGAGTGTAATGAGTCTTGATATAACTAATAATTGAAGATAAATAAAATATGGCGTGAAGTTAATTTGTAAAAACATAATTTAATCTCCAACTTAAAAACTTAAGAAAGAAAATAAGTTTATATATATATATATATAATAAATAAATTTAAAAACAATATATCAATTGTATTTTTGGTCTTATATTATTTTTTTAAGAATAAACTTTTTTTTAGTATGTTCCTAACACAGTTTTAAAAATAAAAATATATTAATTTTCTAAAAATTTGATTTTTTTTTATAAATTTTTGTTATAATTATAAAAATAATTAACAAATTATTTTCAACTCGCTAATATTTTTTAAAAAATTTAAAATATATTTGTGTATATAAATTTTTATTATTAATTTATATAATTTATAATTATATAAATATAAAATCGTATTCTAATGTTTTATATTTTAAATATTATATATATTTTTATATCTGTATCAATAATCCAAAAAAATTATTCATTAAAGATTATTAAGTTATTAAGGGGGGAAAGAAATGATTTGAATGACACAAGATTATCGGAAAAATATTGCAAGTAACAAAGAAACAATAATCAACTATAAACGATAGTTAGGTGATTAATGACAAAAATAGAAAATAAAATAAATTTACCTTATAGTATAAATGCAATATTATTATATTTCTAATGGTTTATAACAGTGACATATCGTAAACGACATGGTAAGATGATACACGTTAGCATTACCTTTAACATCTTAATTTATGATACATGTTTATACGTGTTTTTTATGTATTTTTTTTTAAAATATAGTAGTGTAACATTTAAGCTTATCAATGTTATAAAAGAAATTTAATTACAATTCACTATTAAATGCATCCTTTAATAAGTGTGTATTTTAAATACACAATCACTTTGTCATTTAATAAAGTCTTTTTAACAAATGAAAATAATGTTTTTAAAGTCTAAAAGGCCATTAAATTGATAAATTATTTTAAGAATATAATTCAATTTGTGGTCAAAATAAAGTTTAATGAATGTTAATAAAATTATCACAATAACTAAATTATACTAAGAAAAAAAAGTATTATATCACTATTCTAACAACTATGATTAAACAAAATTTATACATCTTTAACATTTAAAATACGAACAAAAATAAAAAATAAATTATGTTAAACTACTTAAATTAAAAATTCAATAATATAGATCGATATTTATTGTAATATCAAATCTTTATGTAAATAAAAAAGAAAATAAAAAATATTTTAAGTTAGTTTTAATGTTTTAAGAAAAAATTAAAATAATATTTCATAATATTTTTAGTTGAATCAATTTATATTAGTTTTCTATCAACTTTTGATTTCCAAATCACTTACAAATTGCAAGTTATTTGTAGTCAACTTTATCATTTCTTTAACTAACAAGTTATTTGTAAGTCAACTTTATAATTTCTTTAATTAATTGACTAGTTTACCAATTAGATCGACCAATCTAATTTAATTTTCAAAATAAAAAAAAACAAATATGTTTTGTTATTCTTTTTAATAAAAAATTTCAATCATAAAAAATATTTAACTTAATTATTTATAAGCTAAATTAGTCACATAAAAAATACATATTTAAATTTTTTATATAAAAAATAATAATGACAAATGTCAATAAAAAAACCAAATTCACATTCATAAAAAAATATAGGATCCTAAGAATGATTAATAAGATGTTAATATCGAGTAAAGAATAATAGTAATTTACAACAATATGAACAACAAAAATAATTCAAACAATTGTAATACAAAAATACATTTATATTAATAAAACATTTCAATTAACATCAATGTAAAAATATTTATCTTAAAAATGTTTTGATCTTACTCAGTTGAGTACTATCAAATTAAAATCGAGTTGAGAAAAATCTAAAAATTATATACACGAGTTTAAAAAATATAAAAAATCAAATTCTTATTGTTTTTCTATGTAAAATTTGAAATTTTTTACTTCTTAAGTAATCAATTATTCATAAAATTATTAAATTTCAATTTTGTTTGAAATGTTATCTAGACAACATATTTTGCTGTAAATTATTTTAAATTCTCCTTACAAATGAAACACCCTTTTAAAATTCTTTATCCAAACACCCATTAAGTTATTCTATATATTTTTGCAATAGGTAACACACGTGTATTTTTTTTAAACTTAAATATTAAAAAATAAATGTGAATTTACCTCATGGCCTTAATATCTCTCTCATGAAGTAATTGGTGTTTAGTTTATTACTTTTTAGTTTTCCTCTATTTCTATTTTGGTTCTCAAATGTTATTGTACATTAAAAGAACCTAATCCAATATATTACTCTTTAACCAACTTGATTTAAACTAAACAATCAAAGCAAAACAAATGAAAAGGTTTGAATGTGATTTGATTGAATTTATTTCTCACTCCATATTAAACCAACTTAAACAAAACAAGTTTATCAAGGAAAAAATCATGCAAAATATATATTTTTAAAAGAAGAAAGTCCTTAAGAGAACGTTGACTTATTGTCATAAGCCTAAATAGTTGGGTGATGTAGCCTAGTGTGAAATGGTGGTTACCTTAAGAAGAAGGGATGATGCCCCAAATTTCACCTGTCTAATATGACACTATTGTAATGAGAAAATCTTCATAAGCACATTCATGCCACTCGCTCTATTGTCCCAAATAGTCCAAGGTGGCAATTGCTGTAATTAAACTCACACCTGATCCAATAGCAGAAGCCATAGCCAAGGGTAAAACCGATAATTTCCCAAACTTAGGGCTAAATATAATTTCAGAGGTGGCAACTGGCATCGGCAATAGAAGAAGAGAATTTTGGGTTTTGCTGTTTTTTTACACTGAAAGAAAGAAAGAAAGAAAAAACAGAGAAACACAAACACGAGCGAGTTGCGAAGGAAAAACAGTTTGTTCCAGAACTGAACCCAAAGATCTTCTCTTTACGTGTTTTTCTGAGGACCCAAATCTTCTTCTTCTTCTCCCACTGCTTGGATCTGCACTTTCCGGTCTTTCTTCCATTCTCGCACGCCAACTCCTTCACGGGTCAATTCTAATTCTCGCGCAGGTTTTTCCTGCACGGATAAAGGTTCCTCTTTTCCTCGGAAACTAGAGTACCCTTTTGCGGATTTTGGCTTTTGTCGCTTTAACAATTCCAATTTTGCGCAGCTTTCGCGGAGATATTTGTTGGGTGGTCGAAGGGCGAGAGGGTTCTAGATTGGCGTGGCTCTGGTTCGGCAGAATTGGGTTTTTTGTTTGCTTTCAAAGCCAAATTGCCTCACTTCATGTGAGTTTTCTTTACTGTTTCATTTCCTGCATGAGTTTATTTTTTATTGTTGTTATTATTAACTTACGTAAGGAAGGTGGTTTGTTTCTTCTGGGGTGTGTGTGGTGGTGTTGATTTTTACCAGTATTATGCTCAACGATGCTGTGTGAGAAGTTTTTGAATTTGTTGTTATTGTTTTTTTTTTGAACGTTACGTTTGAATATTTAGTAATCCCAAAAGTTGAAAACTTGGAGAAAAGGAATTGGAAAACGATTTTGACTGAAGAGATGCGAAGTATTGAGAAATTAGTGTTAGTATTCCAAAATTCACATGAGTCTTTGTGCGTTGCACTGTTTACATTCTTGGATCCCCTTCCCCCCATGCTTCTATGCTCAGGATTAACCTGTTGGGGGTTAAGATTGATGATTCTAGGGTTTTGATTATTGGCTTCTTCTAGTAAAATTTGTGTAGGGTTACTGTTCACTTCATATGCCGGCCATGGTTGAGCTTTCCCTTTTCTGAAAGCAGAACCTTAATATTTCCAAAGCCTAACCAATAAAGTTCAGGTCACCTACAGAAAATAGAAAAGAAAATTGCCAATTTGAGTTATTAGTATAAGCTAAATTAAAGTAATTTAGCTAATCATCTAAGCTTTAAGCGTAGTAGTTCATAGGCCACCATAGCGGGATGCGAAGTGAAGCAGCCTTGGGTTGCCATGGATTCAAATAGCAAAGTGGTTTTCAATAACAGTTATAATGACAAAAATAACGGCTTTTTGCGCTAAAATAGTGCGACCAAGATAACGGCTTTTGGCGCGTTGTGCGGGCTGCCAAAATAGCTAATTTGAGTTATTAGTACAAGTGAAATTAAAGTAATTACGGCCAATTATCTAAGTTTTAAGCATGGTAGTTAATAGTTCAATATAGTGTCTCTATAATGGGATAGTGAAATGGAGCAGCCTTGGGTTGTTATGCAATTATAAAGACCAAGATACCGGCTTTTCACATGATGTAGTGGCACTACCAAAATAACCAATTTTTAACCAGGAACATTAACATTTGTTATTCTTTTCCAGTGTAAAATATTCCACAAAAAGTTACCTCTGTTTTGACATCTATTCCTTAACACTTTACATGACTATTTTCTGTCCCATGTTCCGTTCTTTCTTCTTCTTATAGATTTCCCAATTCACATTTTCCTAATTTTTTTATCAAATTTGTTTTGTTCTCTTATTATTTTTCACCATCATATTTATTTCTTTTTAAGTCATTACTGTGTTGTTGCTCCCAGATTGACGGTGATTGTGTGTGTAAACTGTTACTTATTATTTACCGCAAATTTCTTCAGTTTTAGGTTTTTTTGTTTTGATTTTGACTATATAGGTGTTTAGTATTAATTATTTGCTTTATATTATACTATAATACTATAATAATAATATTTAAAATAACAGTCAACATCGCTGTTGCATTTTCTAAGTTTATGAGATTGATAACAGCAGTTTTAAGGTTATTTATTTCTATGTAATGAGCAAATGAGATATCTGCATATTATCTTTGAAATACCAGCTACTCATTTGGATACTCAAGTGCAGCTTTCTAGAAAACCCTAGTTTAGTATCTGACAATTCATTGTTTTTCCTTCATTTCGGAATTGGATTATAAATGAGCTTAGTATCCAAGTGAATATATCTCTAATATATAAGTTACTTCCAGTCACATAGTTTTTTGTTCTTTTAGATAGTTGTCAATAGTGTTGCAGAGCAGTCGGGCTGCTACAAAATTTTGATTATCTGTGTGCTTTCAAATAGCGGTGTAGTGCCACTCTGAAAAACTTATTTATGCCCTCAGAATGACATTTGGGGGATGGGAGGTATGAGTAAAGACGAGATTTCTCTTTGCCTTGATTTTTTAAAAAAATCCCTAATTGGATAATGATTTTGTGTGCTATGGGTGCATTTTCTATGTGCTGATTTTTGACTGGGCATAGAATAATCTTTACTTGTTGTCAATTGACGTTGTACTCTTAGGGTTTTTTACTAGGTTAAATGGTATTTTGTGGGAAAGCTTGGTGAAACCTCTTGCAAGTCTTTGAATAGCATTAATATTTAATAGATGTTGGTGTAGAATATTCCATTCCTAATAGACTTTGGGCAGAGGGTTTTTGTCAGTTTTAAGTTTTAAGTATTAAGTTTTGTATGTAAAATGATGTTTTGTTGGAATACTGTGGCTTCTCAAATGTCTTAGATACACACAGTAATTTAGCAGAAGATAATTTGAGGCAGAGTGATTTTTATAAATTTGTTTGGTGGTATGCCTGTGAATGTGGTGAATGGTTACTGAGGATATACTAAGAGACACATGCTTTTACTTTATGATATTTACAAGTTGCAACACTTTTTTAGCTTTTGTGCTAACTGTTTTAGAGTGCTGTGATGGTAAAGTGGTATGATATCCAGCAGAATTCATGGTTGATCACCTCTCCATAGACATACATAATTCGTTTTGGTGCTGTATGGGTGACGGTTGGACAGTTTCTATGTCACTTTTGGCCATGAAAACACGGACTTTGGATATGATACAAGAAAGAATAGTTACTCTGTTCTAACTGAAATGACAACTCTGGATCATACATATCATTTTAGATTATTACCATGTTATGAGTGATTCTGCTAATGGTCACTTACTTCCCATTACAAATATAAAATCTCAATGTTTTTGTAGAGAGATGCAGTGACTTTGTTGCACTTTTAGTTTTCTTCTTTTTCATTTGTGCTTTTTTTTTAAGAGTAAATTACACTAACTGTCATCGAGGTTTTGTGAAATTATAAAAACTCCCCCTAATTTTCTTTTGTCCCTACACTAACCTCCTATACTAATTTGTTTTTTGTAAAAGGTTGTTCTCTTCTAGGCGTCACTATGAAACTTTGATATCCTAACCAGGTTAGCACCTCAAAGTTTGCCAATCATCTACTCTTATAGAGAATGGTATTATTAAAAAGAAAGAAAAAAGCATAAACAGGTACAAACATGAGGGACCAAACCAAACTCATGATACAATCATGAAAATCTAAATTACAAAAGTCCAAACTAGTTTCTAAAGAAATCTTGCCTAGTACAAGTGAGCAAGTCTTCAAACCAAACAAAATCTGTCCTAGAATCAATACCTAAATTTGCTAGTTTGTCAGCACACTTATTACCTTCTGTATACATGAGATGTAAAAAATTAAAAATAGTGCAAATAGTTAAAGAACAATTCCATCTTCTCCTAGCAGGTTTCTTGAAGGCTTCAACCATCAACATAGAATCAGTTTCCAACCAAATGGATAGCCACCCTTTCACCACGACTAACTCAATTGCCAACATGACTCCCATAATCTCTACCTTCAATGCAAAAACATTATCAATGAAAGATGTGTCACTTCCCAGATACTCCTTACACATGACACTAACCCCCTATTTTAATTGTTTAAAGAACATTTGACTTTGTTCCTTGATAAAGGGAGGCTGTTGTAAATGCTAAGAAAACAATGGAGAGTTTGTGTAATTTCATGAAACTTGAGTAGTTAGTGTAATTTACTCTTTTTTAAATGATTCTGTGGATACCTTATTCACACTCATATTTTACTTCCCTTGTTTTCCCTTTAATACAATTCTACTTCTTTATCAAAAAAATCTCTGCCCTTGTATGCAGAACCTGTATTCATTTTGATATCTTGCAACTGAAACCTATTTTGACATTTGTGGATGAGATGCCTTGTGTCATATAATAAATTGCAGTTGGTAATGGTTCAACAACTCATGCAAGATTGAAGTATGGATCCTGAAGGCAAAAAGTTTGGAGGAGGTAAAAAGCTTGTTACATTAATTCTTTATATTATTTTATACAAATCTTTGTTTGTTGTCTAATATTGTATTATTATGGGTTTGTTTGGGTGGACTTCTCCATAAACACTTCTAAGAAAGAAAAATATGAAGAAAAAAATTATATGAGCTTCTCCATCAGCTAAAATTTTCTTATGCCTATGCTAATTTTGCATTAGTTCTCTCATTTTAGCTTCTTTAAAAGATGATTTTTAACTCATGCATAAATTAGTTTTAACTTATAGAGAAGTCTATTTCACTTTTCCTTATTTTCTTCTCCTAGAAATTCTTATGAAGAAGTTTATCCAAGCAGAACCTATTGACATAACATTGGGTGTAAGAATTATCCATTTAATGATACTTAAGTAAAATTTTAATCAGCCAGTATTTTTAACTTTGAACACTATATTCATTTGCCCTTTTAGCAGAATTTTTATTTTGTCAATTAGTGTTTGTTGACAATTTTCAAATTGAAAGGAAAGGGGAAAATATATTAAGTAATCAGACTTAGGAGATGGTTGATTTGTTGTTCAGCTGAAGGATAGTATGAGGATGAATTATTTTCACCTTCAATTTTTGTGAAATTGGTGTATGCTTTGCTTTTTGGTATTATACTATTGGCAATGGACATATATATCTGTCAGAAAATTTTCTCGTATAGCATAAAAACTGATATCAACATGTCCATTGATTATATATTTCTCCCCAAGATAAACTCTTCTACTCTATTTTTCAACTTTGGATCTGTGAACCCAAAACATGTTATGTTTACAGGAACTCATAATTTGCTATGTTTTTTTGTAAGTGCTCAAATGGGTTTATTTACTGTTTTATGGCTGAATTTATTTGATGAAAAGAAATTGGAAAGTGTGGATATAAAATTCTCTAAACATCTGTTCAGGAATTGAGCCGCTGTCTTACAAAAATTACCCTGCAAGCATCCCTTTTTCAAATTTTACCGCTAGCTTTCACATGTTTATTTTTGTCCTATAATACTGTGTCTTTTGAACCATTAGGACCAAGGGAATTGACAGGTGCTGTGGATCTTATAAGTCATTTCAAATTACTACCTCACTATGAGTTTTTCTGCAAGAGGCCTCTCCCTGTGTCAATTGCAGACACACACTACCTTCACAATGTAGTAGGAGACACAGATATAAGAAAAGGAGATGGGATGCAATTGGATCAACTTATTCAGTATACATCTTCCTTTAGAGATACAAATGCTCGTATGCAGCCTTTTGACCTAGATGTTCTCAAGGAGGCTTTTCAACTAAGGGAAACAGCTCCCGTTGACTTGCCCGCTGTAAGAAGTTTTCTTTGATTTTTATCGTACTTAATTTGCGTTTTTTGCATAAAATTAATTGATATGCTATCATTTTTTCTTCTAAAAAACAGTTGAATTTGTCCTTTTTTGACATATACATGCACTCATTCCTTGTTTTCCCCCCTAATAGGCAGAGAAAGGGATTCCAACTATTTCAGGGAAATCAAAAAGTGAGAACAAAGACAAGGAGAAGAAGCATAAAAAGCACAAAGACAAGGACAAAGATAAGGACAAGGAGCATAAGAAGCACAAGCATCGTCATAAAGACCGAAGCAAAGACAAGGACAAGGACAAGGACAAGGATAGGGACAAAAAGAAAGATAAAAGTGGACATCGTGATTCCAGTGCTGATCACTCAAAGAAACACCATGAAAAGGTTGAGAAATTTTAGATGGCTTCATCTACGTTGTGTTCACATTGAGAGTAAAAATTGTTCTAATTGTCCTTCCATAACCTTGCAAATTAACTCAACAAATTTTCATTGTGCTGATGATGAAGTGGTATTCATTTGTTTTATGATTTAAGATCTGATTATGGACATCTGTCTCAAAATTGATGTTAGCACTTTAAAAGGGGCTTTTCTCCACGTTGTATCTGGACGCGTTGCAAACACTTGGTTGTATTTATTAATCTTTTTGAACTCATTATATTTCAGAAAAGGAAGCATGATGGGGATGATGATGTTAATGATGTGCACAAACACAAAAGGAGTAAGGTAATAAAGGAAAACACTTTGTCTGGAGATTAAGTTTTCAAACTTAATTTTTCTCTCTTTCTTTTCTGTACATTTCTGAAATGCTCATCTTCTCTTTGTGGTTGATAATGTTCAATCTTACGTGAACTTCTCTATTAAATTGCTTAATTTCATTGCAGCACAAGAGCTCAAAAATTGATGAATTGGGAGCAATCAAGGTCGCTGGCTAAGTGTTTTCATACTGTAGTTCATTTCTTTTCCTCAATTGGTTGTTGTCATTTGTTAAAATTTGGGAGGGGCCTTTCAATTGACTTTATCAAATTTCACGAGGTACTTCATTACATCTCCCACAATCTTCAATTTATCTTCTGGCATAGTTGGCAGCTTAGTGGCATATGCTAACAATATCTTCAATTTTCTTCCAGGGTAGCTAGTGATCTGACTAAAGATTTCATGATGGTGAATTCACCTGATGAAGGAAAAGGGTGCAGGTAAAATTTTATGGAGACAATCTTTTTTCTTTTGTACAATAACAGTTACCTTATATAGTTGCCAGTACTTTGGAAAACTTTGCTCTTCCTTTTCCCAGTCTATTGGAGCACTGGATATCTCAACATGTATACACTATTTTGGTCTTTTAAAATATTTTGGTAGTGTTCTTAATCAATCTGTAGTTCAAACAAACTAGAGGTTTCAGTCTTTTGTTTAGGATAACGAATTAGCTATGGGGGGTACGTACATTGATTGCGTTCCCCCATATCATGTATCTAATCTAATGTTGAATGCTCCATGCATTGAATGTTATGTCTTAACCTCTCTACCAAATCCACTATTGTGTATGTTGATCACTGTACAACAACAGTACAAGGTTCATCCATCAAGTACCTCTGAATGAGATTGGATGTGCCTTTCCAAAGAATGGCTAATGTTAACACACTCCTTTGGTCTCTTTAAGTTGTGTGTCTAACTCTGGTTTGTGTTTTATGCCAAGGTAACGTTATGAGAACTGCAAATATCCTGTACCTATAACAGAACTATTTGACAACTGTGCTTTTAAGCTTTTAAGTAACCCCTTCACTATTTATTTTTGAGAAATGTTATATTTACAACAGTTTATGGAACAATTTGTACATTTTTTTCTGTTTATCTACCTCCTTTCTACACATAATTCATTATATGTTTTAATGATAGAAAAGGATAGACACAGCAATTGTGTGTAAATTACTGTTGAATTGTTGTAAATAAAATTAACTAGGTTTGGGATATGTGGTGAACAAGTGGCAGATTAATTGAACAATGGAGTTGGCAAAATGTCAAACTCAATAGACTCAGAACCCCAAAATCTTAACTATTTGGGGTTGGATTTTTGTAATTGTATTTTTAGATTTCAGAATAGATAAGGGGTGACAAAAAGAAATTCAATAACATTTTAGTAGGCTCTATAACTCAAAAACCTATTCAAATGCACCTCCATATGTTCTTGTGCACCCCATAACTTTTATAATTCCAGAATTACCCTTTTGTAAATAAGGTAAATATTTGAAGGAGGTGTGGATTTGTATGTATTCTGGGATTATGTAATGTGATGAATCTCCAGATTATACAATATTTTTTTTCAAAAATTACTTCTGGATTATCCAAATCCGTTGAAGAATTTCGGATACAAAATGACTTTTGTCATGCATAATCTGAAATGTTTACAAAATAGAAAAATAAAATGGTGAAAGTCACAGTGACAAATCAGTGGACAAAAATAGTAAAATACAAGTAAAAAAATAATCTTTTCCACTACAGAAACACAAGAAAAACTGCCAAATCCTTCCAAAATGCGAAAGGACCACTTCCTTAAAAAACCTTCGATGAATGAGTTCAAATGATTGTTGGAGTGCCTTGGGGTGTTTGATGCATGGGGCTCCGGCGCTGAGAAAGGAGGAAGAAGGTGAAAAGTTATAGGTTTTTATCTTTTTTCCTGAATGGCAAAGCCGTATTTTCACATTTATAATGGGGTGCCACAGGAACATATAGAGGTGCAGGAAGAAGCAGCCATGGTTCCGTGCTAAATGGGTTGGGTTTAACTTATCTTTTTATTTAGCAATTCTATCCAATTAATTTGTGGCGAGCTCAGTTATTGAATTGAAAAACTTCTAAAATATATATGTTTTAAGATAAATACTTGATGATAAATATCTTCTAATATTTCTTCATATTTATAAGGTAGCAATAATACTTAAAACACATGTAAATTATATTCATGATAAATATTATAAAGTTGTCAGAACATGAAATTTTTATTATATATTTTTAGTTTTGCAAAAACTGATTCTGTTTAGTTTTAGTTTCTGCAAAAGATTTGTAGGTTTTAAATCTCTAACATCTTTAACTATTTTTTTAGTCAGTGTGATTATTTATGGTTAGTTTAAGTCTGAACGTGGAAATAAAAAATAATTTAAATCAAGATAATTATATCTTTTTAGGAGTGAAAATTCATTAAATAATATATTTCCTATTTGATATGGCATTGATAATTACATTTTTTTTCAACAACTTTATTTTTGATATTGTATTTTTATTAAAATACTTATAATTTATTTTCAATATATTATGATTTTGGACTGATTGTAAACTTATTGATTTGTAAATAAACCGTAAACACGATTTTATCTTTAAAGAAAAATAATAATAAATGTTTTATATTTTTATGAATTAGTGATTCAAATATATTAAAATTATATAAAAAAATGTTATTGTTTAATTTTATCTTTTATATAATTTAAAATTAATGTAAAATACTTTTATACATATTAATGTATATTGTCATTGATATTGTTTATGTATAAAATAATAAAATTAAATTTATAAGTAATAATATTTTGTAAATTAAAAATAATATTACTTTATTAAAATTAATTATAATAATATTGCATTTTTATTAATAACGTATTTTTTTATATAATTATCATTTAAAAGAAATAAAAAAAAGAGTTATTGTTCATAATATAGTAAACACTGACTTGCCATTATCTTATTTATTTATGAAAATATTAAATAGGTTGATTGAATGAATTATGAACTTAAAAATAATCTAGTTATTTTAATTGATATTTTTAAAATTTTTTTTTGTACTAAATCAATTATAGTTTATAATAAGGAATAAAAAAAATAGTAAGATATCAAATATTTAGAAGTAGAAATTTGTTTTTATATAAAATAAAAGACAATATAATATATAATTTTGTATCTTTAGTGATGAGATCTTTGTTCATGATATATTAAATATTTTTATAATAATTTAATATTATAATATAAAATTTAGTATATAGAAAGTAAATTATAAGATTTAAGTAAATTTTAATTAGTTTAAATAATGCCGTAATATTAAAATTTAATTAACAAGTAAAAGGGAGATAATAATCTTATCTACATTAAATAATACAAGTATTATTTAATTGAATCATGTGCCTACAAAAATTAATTATCATTCATAATAATTAATATTTTTCACTTTTAGTAATAAACTATCTATAATTAAAAATAAGGATTAAAAATATGTTTCAAACTAATAAATATATTTTATGAATTATAAATAAAAGAAATTATATTTATTATATAATTTTTGGTTGGATCAAATTTATTGGATTTGAAATATAAAAATGTAGGAAATAATTCTAATTTAGTGCATTAAAAATTTAATCCGATTTAATTAAAAAAAGCCATTGAGTGAATATAAATAAAGGCAGCAAATTTCTAATTAAGTAAAGAAATTAGTACTAACCTTTACATGGCACAAATAGTTTGCGTATCAAAAGGGTAACTTTGATGGCTAAAAATATAAAAATTGAGAAAGAGGGTGTGCAGATAGAAATCCCAAACTTTCTTAATGAACTTAGGCTTGTTAAAGGGCCAACACACTCCCTTAATGGGTAAAACATTGGTTAGGGTATTTCTTCTGCACTCCCATGATTTCTTTTTTCACCTCCATATATCCTAGGTAAAAGACAAAAATGCATTTACTCTATCATTTACTTTTATCTTTGGATTTTGTGTCTTTTTTTTTCTTGTCTTACATTTTCTACTTCTCATGCTTTCTTCACTTAGAAGAAGTTAAAATGGCATTCTAATAAAAATTAAACAATATAAAAGTATAATTTGAAAAAAAAATCTTCTATCTGAAAATTCTTTTTATGCAAAAATAAATTTTGAATAATATAATTTAAAATTTTTTTAATACAAAATAAATTTCTTGTTATATAATTTAGAAGTCAAAAAAATTTTTAGATTATATAATTTAGAATTTATTTTTTGATAAACGGAAGGAAAAAGTGAAGATTTCATATTTATGGGGGTATAGAAGAAAATGATGGGAGTGCAAAAGAAATTCCCCATTGGTGAATAAATTTGCACTGTTTAATTTAGCCTTTAATATTACAAAAAGAGCTAATTTAGTTTTTTGAATTTAGTAAAAATCAGTTAATTTGGTTTTTTAAACTGCCACATTAATTATGCTCTAACAACTACTTTTATCAATTTGATGTTTAATATAGGGATCAATAAATAAATTTCCTTTTCATAACATCATTTACTAAACTAAATGGTAGTTATAAAAAAATTAAGGATTGAATTTGCTTGTGCTGAATGACAAAGATCAAATTGGTTGGACAGTGTCCATTTCAAGGATTTTTAATTTGATGTTTTAATTTATTTTTTAGGTGTGAGACTATAATTAGAATGTTTATCAACTTTAATTAGTATAGTTAATTTAAAAATTCAAATAAAATTAATTGAATAGAGTAAAATAATAATAAAATCCAACCATGTTAAATCAATAAAATGTATGGGTTTGAAAATCAGATTTGTGTCTTACATATGAGTATGAATTAAACCAATTATATTAATTATTTTATTTATTAATTATTATATATGGAGTTCTATGATTCAATAATTATTGTTTAAATTTTTTGGTATTATTTAGCTGATATAAATTGTAGCATAATATATTGTTTTACAACTTTAAATTATACAATTATATGTAATTTTGTAGACAAATAAAATGTCTATTTCTTAAAATATATTTTCATACATTTATATACTGGATCATGTAAACCAAATGAACCCTTTATTGAGTGGATTCTTTTGATTCAAATTTATGCAGATTTTTAAAAAAAATAATTGAATCAAAGTATATTAATAAAAATTAATTTGTTTAAGATCTCACCAAATACACTTATCTTGAAATTAAATACAAACATTTGACTAATTGGTGCACCAAAAACCTAGAACATAGACTTGGAAATACAGTTAACATTTTTTATTGTATAGAACAATGGACTTTATTGGGAAAGTTCCAAAGCTACCAAAACATCACTCGTGCTAATAGCACTAGGCATCATAATTTTTCTGGTGGGTATATTAGGCATCATAATTTCATAGGTTAGTCATGTTCACTATAATCCAAATGGTTCCATAGTTGAATTACTTAGCAAGTAAAGTGGTGAAGATTTTGCACCATATGTAAACAATTGGTAGTTGAGAACTTATGATGGATTTGAACCCTTAATAATGAGCTTGAAAAAGTTTGTACAATTTTATCCAAATCTAGAAGTAACTCTTTGTTTAGAAGTAGTCTTTATGCTGAGTGTTTTAGTTGTAAATGCTTTGTTTATTTTAAATATAAAATACATTTTGGTAATTATGTTATCTTAAAAATCTCATATCGATTAAATTAGAAATAAAAATATTTCATAATATATAAGTAGGTGCAAATATCACATTTCAAATTGGTTTTAAAAGTTTGAGTTAAGTTTAAAATTCGCTTTTTAATATGATATTTTAAAGTCTATAATAACGAGAATTTGTTGAATTTATAAGGTCATTTTTGAACTGTTATCAGAGCATCTTTAAATATATAGTATCATGCACGAATTGATAAATCTCAACGTAATAAAAGTGTAATATATAAATAAGTGAAAATTTCAGAATAATTTTGTAAAATTGAGTTAAATTTAAAATTAATGTGTTTTATGTCTTACTAATTTTACATTCTTTGTAATTTCACTACAATCACTCTCTTTGCCTATGCTCCTTTTAAAGCTTCCCTTTTGAGAAGTACTGGCACTTAGTTTTGCATGTGGCAAGTGGGTGATTTTGGGTTATAGAATATTCTGTCCATTGTCTGCTTTTGGATGTTTGAGGCAAACATCCTTTTACTTTCCTTCACCCTTTAGGAAAAAGTTTTGATAACATTCAATAAGTTTTCTGCCCCCATTTCTTTGCCCAAATGTTCTTTAATGTGTATTTATTCTAAGAATAAGTAAAACTGGTTAATTTTGTTGTTTCACTTTAATCTTACTAAAATTATCACATTTTCTTATTTATAGTCATGGTAAAAAATTAAGTAGACGAATAATACATATTATAGCTGAACCTTTTTTTCTTCTAAATTCTTAGATTACTTTAGTTGTGGAACTGTGTGAAAGTAGGTTCACATGATATGGTCTTATATTTGAGCTTTGTAAATAAATAAAAAATACAGAAAGAAAATATGCCTTTAAAAGTGGTTTGGATTATTGAATAAAAAATAATTATCAATGTAGGTTTTTCATTATGAATGAACAAAATACACTTCACGTAAAAAAAGTTTACTATATTTTTCATCCTTAAATTTAGAATTTTATTTTTAAGTCTCTAATCAAATTTTTGAATGATATTAATTTCTAAATGATTATTTGTTAATATTTATAAGTACAATAGCATTGATTAATAACATAAGGCTAACAATATAGTGACTTCATCCAAAAGAGTCTAATGGAAAAATTATAAATAAATTATTTTATCAATCATCCACAAGTATAATTTCCTCAATACTTGGCAGGAGACTAAAATCATAGTTTATAAAAAAAAAGTACATAATTTTCATAAAACTTATTAAAAAAATACATTTTAAATTTCATTCAACCTCATTTATAATCTAAAATTTATATCCAGTTATATACTATAATTTCACTACTATAATTATGTCCAACAAACTCTTAAATAAAAGGAAGAATTATTAAACATTAAGATTGATCAATTTTAATTAGGAACCAAAAACAACATTTTGAAAGTTTAGGAGGAAAATGTATTAAATCCTTATTCTAATTCCTTTTGCAGTCACAACTTTTCAAATACATTTCTCAAAGTTTATAAATTCTTCACACATGTTAATGGTGTGTTATTATTAATTAAATAAAAAATAGTTTGACCCCTTTTATAGCTGCCTTTTCCCACTATGTGTGTTCTTGCATGTATCTAAAGCCATTGGTGCAGGAAATGACAAAACAGTGTATATTGTTGAATCCTTGGAAGAATTGTCTTTTTGGTGCATAATGCAAAAATAATAAGGCATTGTTGGCCATCTCTTTGCATGTGAATTTTCCCTCACAAGAGTCATGGTCTAATGGGTATACAAGTATAGGACAAATTATGAAGATATAAGGGCCAGCTGTGAAGAAAAGTGTAGATTTTTATTTTTTTTTCTTTTGGCACACACCACTTGTATCAGCAAATATTTAAAAAGAAACATGGAATTTTAGAAGGAAAGAGACCATTATGCTGCACAATGAAAAGTAGGTAATGGCACCAAGAAAAAGATCTGCTTTTCTTGGCTAATGTTGGTGGAGAATTCACTGTTCAAATTACTAATCAATATCTACAATACATAACCAGGATTTTTCCTTCTAACGGTATTTTGGTATACATATTTTTTTTTTCTAATTTTCTCTAAAAAAATAATACAATTTAATAAAAAAATATTCAATTTTATTAAAAAATAACATTTCTCAATTTAATAACTTCTCTTTCCCACATTTTTTAAAATAATTTATTTGTATTCTAGAGATACACACTCTTATTCTCCATTCTTCCCTTTCTTTTTCTCTCTCTCTTTTTTTTATATATTTTGATCAATCTCGGGAAAAAAATTATTAAATCTAAATTCAATTTTTTATTTATTTTGCTCCATTTTTTCTATTTTCATGCACTATGTTATATATATATATATATATATATATATATATATATATATATTAAAATATTACAATATAAATTTATAATAATACTTAAAAAATATGTATACACATATTTATGATAAAAATAAAATTAAAAATTACAGATACACTTTCTGCTGGTAAAAAATAAAAATAAAAATTATACATTTATTATATAGTTTGCATTGCACTTTGATTTCGTAGCTTCTACGCCAGAAGATTTGCAATAGGGACCAATACTTATTTTCACCTTTTTTTTTCATGCTTTCTTTTCTTTGTGCACTTTTGGGGTATCCTACAAAGTTGGTTTTTTCAGAGCTAAGAGAAGCCAAACATAGATTCCCATCTCCGTCCACTAAAGCATCTAATATATATCTCAATTTGGACCGTCCATAACATTAATGAGATTTTTTATTTTTTTTTATAAAAATTCTCGTTGTTAATTATTATTATGAAACTTGATATCTTAATTAGACTGACACCTAGAATAACAACAATCATCTACTATCACATGAAAAAAATATTATTAGAAAAATAAAAAATACAAGAAAATATGAGAAATTAGACCCATCCATATATTAACAAAAACTTCATTATTTGTCTTTTATTTATTCTGTTTTTTTTTTCAATTGTTAGGGTATGTTTGAATAGTCTTTAATATCCAAATAATTGATCTTATGTGGATAAAACTAATCCATATATAGAAGATATCCTCTAAACTAAAAATAAAATCAAAATTAAGTGTAAATTTTATCTTATTAATCAATGGGGTTGAATTACATTTAAAATTTACTTTTTAAGCTAATATTAAGACCTATTTTGATAAGATTTATTGAATTTATCGAGTCATTCATAGTCAAATCATCCACAATTATCTAGTATTATGTTAAAAATATTTAATTCTTAATATAAGGAATGCGTTTCACACCTATATAGAATAAAAATTAAATTAAATTACACACATAAATAAATACAAATATTTACATTATATTTTATCAATTAGATTTATATGGCATCAAAACAAAATAAAAATTTCATTAAAATAAAAATTTCTTTCTATAAAATATATCTAAACTTTTACATATTAATATTGTGTTATATCTTAAATTTTACACTAGCACATTTTTATCAAAATAATATGTTATCATTCAAATTAATAAGTTTGTGTTAAAATTTCTTACAAAAATATTTTATATTTTTTTTATCAATAAGAAAAAATAAATAAATAAAAATCACTTAAAGATGACCCAACCCTTATATATAAAAAACAAAAAATAAATAAATAATTAAAACCACATATCCCTATCTATCTCTAAGAAAACAATCTGTTATGATTCAAGAGTAAAGTTCTAAACAACCCATAACGACCAATAAACTCATAATCACAAATATCATAAGGTAAAGAGGATATATATATCTAGCATAAAAAAAAACAACTACTTGATTAACCAAATTTTTAAGAAGTCTTTTACAATAAACTCTACCCATGATTTCATCACAGAGTCACAAATATCTGGTATATAAAGTGGCTTAAGAATTTTCGTTAGAATCTAGGAATTAGAATTAGAATCTTTTAAGATTTGAATGTATGAAATCAATTGACTTATGACTATTCATATTGAGAATGATAAATGTGATTACATAAAGTTGGTGTGAATGAAGAGGAGAGTTGTAATATAAGGTGGATGGAGAGTGGTGGTGATCTTTGACAAGTGTGAAGTTGATGTATTTTAACATAACTTATGAACTGAAAAGATGGAGATATCTCAATCAAGAATTTTAGCACATCCCTTTAATTACGCTCTGTCTCAACAAAGTTCTTTCCGACAGTGACATCACTTTGCTCAAACAAAATACTAACAATAATACACCTTAAACTCAAACATTTGCTTCACCCCAAATTCAAAAGTTAACAAAGATTCTCAGTCAGAATATAGAAACTCAAACAACTAACTTTACCTCATATGAGGGTGTAGATAATATTCTCATTTATGCCTCCTATAATCTTTGTATATATTCAATCTATCTTAATTGGTTTTCTAACATTTTATCCATACGTGAGCAATAAATTGATAAAAAAAATTAAAAATCGATGCAAATAATTGATAACTGAAAACTTTTATATTGTTTTGAATTTTCTTTTTCTGATATCCAGCATTTCGATTTGGTTTGTAGTTTGAATTTTCAAAACTAACCCAAACTACAATATACATTTAGTATATTATTATTACAATTATTATTAATGTAATAATAATAAGTTATAGATTTTAATCTCAATTTATTTGCAGAGTTGTTTGTTATGTGGTACTGATTGCGAGTTTCTTGATTCCTCAACATTAGGTATTTTTATATTTTATTTTAAGTTTGTATTGTTTTAATTTTTGTCTATTTTTTTAATAAATTATTATATTTTATATATTTTTAGAACTTGACCCAAACTCATTACTAAAACCATGATGTTGAGTTTGATTAATTACTGTATTTAAAATTAATCATTTTTATATGGTAAGAAAATTTCTTGACAATATATGTTTCTTTGTAAAAAATAAAATAAAATAAAAGAAAATGTAGCAATTAAAATTTAAGAGAAGATGTTTTATTTTGCAACTACATGGATATTTGATAGTTATATGATAATCGAGATAATTTGTTCTTATGTTCTTTTTAATAGATTGGTCAAAATTTTCGTATTGATCTATTATTATATTTTTACGTTATTTAAGTTGATATTAAATTTTTGGTTCGTATTTATTTGTATTAGATTATAAGAATACATAGCTTTTAAGAATATTAAATATTTAATTTTTTATTTAATATATTTATAATCTATTATTATTATTATTATTATATTTTAGTTTAAAAGATGGAAAAAAAATCGTTAATAACAAATAGAATTAAAGTTTAGAAACTACACAAACTTCTTCCAATCAACCTATGATTATTTTTTTCTTTCAAACTGATTTACACATATATTTTTATTTAAATATATTTTTAAGTAAAATACAATTAAATTGCATAACAAATTGACTTTAAATCTAATTTAACTTTATGAATTATTTGATAGGTCTAACAAACACTGATTAGTATAAATTCTAAATGACTATAATATCATATTAAGAAGTAGATTTAAACCTAATTCAAATCGACTTATAAAATAACGTTCACACCTACTTATATATTATAAAATTAAGATCTCTAACATATTTAAATAAACCAACATTAAAACAATATTTTGTTTCATTAAATACAATTTTTTTTATATCAACTACTAGTAATTATTTTGTAATCTACCTTTTCCTACACAGTCACATCAAACATCTATTTAACACATTATTTTGAGTTTAAATTGGAAAAGAAATTTAGAACATAGCAAAAAGTGAGCAATATTACCTAAACTTGTATCAATTACTCTTTTAAGTATGATTATAGAGAATCCAATGCAAAACTAAACACTCAATGATTTGTATCCCTATATAGATATACAAGATTTTTTGGGTCATATAAAATAAACCCTAAATGTTTGAACTTATGCCCATTCTCCTACAAAACAAAATGTTCGAAATGGATCGTATAACTATGTACATCCATTTGTTTAAATAAGATTTGTCTCCTTTATAGGAAGCATGCCATGTACTCCAACTCTTACTATTCCAACAATCACAAAAATATGCACAATATTTATTCAATCTCTTGTTTTTTTTGGCATAATGCATAATGTGTACTACCCACTTGCTATTTTTTCAGTGTGAAAATAATATTTTCTTAACATTCATAATAGTAAATTGATTATTAAGTAGGTTAAGTTTTGGGTGATTTGATATCAATAAGTCATGAAAATTTTATATAAAAAAAATCAAAATAACACTTCTAACTCAAAACTAAAACAACGAGTATCTTATTCTTCTTTTTTATATATTTTTCTTCAAACACCATTTTACTCAATATAAAACAAAATCATACTTAAAATCCTAATAATATTCAAAATGCATGTGTTAAGAACTTATAGTTTGCATGGTGAGAAATATTACATCTCAAATTCAGTATTTACTTTAGTTTTAAAGTTTTTTTTTTTACCACAGCTATGGTGTATAGGCTCTTTTGTTTTTTCAAATATGGGAGATATATAAAACTTAAGCAAAGTGAACGTTAAAAAATACGTGTGACTTTTTTTTTATATAGGAAATGAGTCTGGTATATTTTTAAAAAGTTCGTTAAAAAATAACAATTCTCTTAACTTTAAAAATTGTTGATAATTAATTACATAAAATTAAAAAAATTATAGGATTAGTTTATATAAATTTCTAAAAATACATCAAATCTCATTTTTTATTTGATGGTTTAGATTAGTCTATGGGTATTGGTGTAAATTTTCATTTGTTCAAAGTTTCAATACTCATATATAGATAAATTTCACAATTTTCAAGAAGCATATCTATAAACTTATTTGAACCATCAAAATTGGTAAGATTAACTGTTATAACTCAGTATAAATCTTTTAGACTTTAACGGATCCTAAAACTGAATATTCATTACTTTTAAGCAATTTATTCAGGTTGAAATTATTAAAATATGATATTATGTCTTATAAAAGAGAATATATTTTAAAATAAACAAAATTAAATTATACTTATAAGCTCTTTTTAATTATTTATCTTCAATTGTGATTTTCTTATCTATTTTGTCGATTTTAAAAATTTTAATATTTATTTAATTCTTAATTATACTCATGTTTAAATTTTCTGATTTTAAAGTTTTATTAATTTAAATATTTTTTAGAATACCTTGATCGATAAATGTCATGCATGATATTCATTTGAACAAAAATAGAAATAGAATGTATATAAAAAATTTGAAGAACCAAAAGAATAAGTTTTTTAAAAATGAAAGTACTAAAATGGTAAATCAGAAATTAAAAAAAAATGTGTTCTCTAATTTAAGTAATCTTAATAAAAAAAAACTAAAGATAAAATCCAGCGTAAAGAAAGTTGGTGCACGTTAAGAAGTCAGTGTCAGATGAAAATAAAATAAAATAATAGATTATTAGAATCACGTCTGAAAAAACAACTTTTTTACGTGCTGTTTTTTATATTAATTTAATGCTAATGATTTCACGTAACATTGATATGATGTTCCAACTGTCTCCTAATGGTCACAATGAAATCTTTAATTACTAGGTGGACCGTTGTTCTTGTAATCATTTTCAATAATTAGGTTATATTTTTCACAATTTCTCAATAATGACTCTTATCATTTTTCTTCCTCAATACTCGATGCTATCAATTATTATTTTTCTTTTCCTTCCTAATTTAATCATAATGCCATTATAGTCGTTATCATGATGTCAAACATGTTGAAACCCAAACTCAATGTTTTTTTTATATAAAAGGTTTTGTTAAGTGTAAAAGATAACTTCAATTTTTTCAACAATTAAAGTATTAAAAAATAAGAATATTCAAGTAATGTTATATAATTATTAAAAATAATTTTAATTTGAAAAAATTTAGGTTCAATTATTAACTTTTTTTTATCTTAAACTTTTCACCTCTGTATTTATTCTTAAGTTACTTTTATTATAACTACTAGCAAAAATATAGGTGATATTGAATTTATGTATCCGTATTTTTATTTTTATAATTATTATAGGTATATTATTATATATATTTGTATAATTTAAATATCAAATATCATAAAAAAAAAATAAGATAAAAATATTTTTTCTCATCAATTATAAGTTTCAACATACAATTTTAATAATTAAGTTATAGTAAAAAATATATTAAAAAAATTTAAATTTATAATGAACATAATTTTGACTTGTTACTAATATAAAACTAAAAAATAGAAATATACTAATAAAAATAAAAATAAGAAAAATAAGATGAGAAACTCTAATAACAAATGCTAAGAAAATATCTATTTTATAATCCTTTCCTTGTGGTTTAGATTCATTTTTTCATGTTTCTTCTTCTTTTTGTTGTTTTTTATGTTTTAGCCTCTTTTTCTCACACTTCACTCAAAATTTTATTTTGTAGATTGCACTTATGTTCATTAGGGAGAGCTAAAGTAACTACCCATCAAACCACCTTTTAATTCAAAGTTTTATTTGACTAATTCTTTTTAAATAAATGTAAGTTTCTTTCAAATTTAATATAAACTAGTTTTTAGTTTTAATTTTAAGTAATTATAAAATGAGGAAATAACCAAAATAAAATAATAAGAAACCAGTTATACCTCTCCATTTCTCTGCAACAATGTTGTATTCAGAACACATCTATCTTTCCAGCAATCAACGCCCACATCAACAATGACATCAAGATTTTGTACTTGTGCAAAAATCTGAATGATTTATATTTAAATAACAGTTTGAGATATTCTGCTTCTTTATATTCTTCCTATAATGATTGATAAGAATGAGGAGTGTTAACAATTAAACAATCAGAATTTATACAACATGTATTGCTACCTACTACTACCTTCTACCTGCAAACTACTACCAACAAACTACTACTTGCTATCTGCTACCTGTTACCTGTTATCTGCTGCTTGTTACTTGTTTTCTGCTATTTGCTACTTGCTATCTTTTAGTGCTATTTATTACTTGTTATCTATTACCTACACCTACTACCTGTTACCTCTACTTGTTACCTATTACCTGCTATTTTTGTTACGTGTTACCTACTACCCATTACCTATTACATGTTACTTGCTATTTTTGTTACGTTTTACCTACTACCTATTACCTGTTACATGTTACCTATTACTTGCTATCTATTACTTGTTACATGCTACATGTTATTTGCTACTTGCTACCTGTTATCTCTTACCTATTACCTGCTATTTGTTACGTGCTACTTACTATTTGTTACGTGTTACCTGCTATCTATTACCTCTACCTGTAACCTACTACTTGCTACCTGTTACCAGTTATCAGCTACCTGCTACCTAACCTGTTACCTACTACCTGCTACCTATTACCTTTTACATGTTACCTGTTACCTGCTACCAGCTACATGCTACCTGCTACTTACTACTTGTTTCCTGCTACTTGTTACCTGCTACCTGTTACCTACTACCTATTACATGTCATCCACTACCTCTTACCTGTTACCTGTTACATGCTACTTATTACTCGCTACCTGCTACCTATTACCTGCTATCTATTACGTGATACTAGTTACCTATATCCTATTACATGTTACCTGTTACCTGCTACCTATTACCTATGCCTACTAATTGTTACCTGCTATTTGCTACCTCCTACCTTCTACCTGCTATTGCTACCTACTACGTGCTATCTGTTACGTGTTACTTGTTACCTATTACCTGCTATCTGTTACCTGTTACCTGTTACCTTTTACTTGTTACCTATTACCTGTTACATATTACCTATTACCTGTTACCTGTTATCTGTTACCTATTTCCTATTACTTGTTACTTGTTACCTGCTACATGTTACCTGCTACCTACTACATGTTACTTGTTACCTGTTACCTATTACCTGTTACGTATTACCTGCTACCTGTTACCTTTTACCTATTACTTGCTACCTATTATTTAGTACCTGTTATTTACTACCTGCTACCTGCTATCTGTTACATGTTACCTACTGCATTACCACTACCTTTACATGTTACCTGTTACTTGCTACCTGTTACCTACTGCTTGTTATCTCTTACTTACTATCTATACCTGCTACATGCTACTTGCTACCTAATATTTGTTATGTATTACATGTTACCTGTTTCTGTTACCTGCTACCTGCTACCTGTTATCTGGTACTTGTTACCTAATATCTGTTACTTGTTACCTATTACCTACTACCTATTATCATTTACCTACTACTTGCTATTTCTACCTGTTACCTGTTACGTGTTACCTTTTATTTGTTATCTTTTACTTATTACCTGTTACCTATTACCTGCTACCTATTACTTGGTACCTGCTATTTGCTACCTGCTATCTATTATGTGTTACCTGCCATATTACCTCTACTTGTTACCTGTTACCTTTTACCTCTTATCTGCTACATGCTACATGCTACATGCTACATGCTACCTGCTACCTATTACCTATTACTTGCTTCCTGTTACTTGTACCTATTAATTGTTATTTCTTATCCGCTACCTGCTACCTGTTATCTTTTATGTGTTACCTATTATATTACCTTTACCTGTTACCTATTACCTGCTACGTACTACCTCTTACCTACTACCTACTACCTACTATCTGTTACGTGTTACTTGTTACCTGTTATCTGCTACTTGTTACCTGTTACCTATTACCTGCTACTTGTTACCTGATACCTGCTACCTGTTATCTGTTACCTACTACCTATTATTGTTACCTGTTATTGTTACCTATTACCTGCTACCTGTTACCTGCTACCTGCTACCTGCTACATGTTATCTGTTACTTATTACCTATTACATGTTACATGCTACCTATTACCTGTTACCTACTATTTGCTACCTGCTATCTGTTACGTGTTACTTTTTACCTATTATCTGCTACCTGTTAACTATTACTTACTATCTATTATCTGTTACCTACTGCCTGCTATCTGTTACCTTTTACCTTTTACCTATTACCTACTACCAGTTACTTGCTACCTGTTATTTGCTACCTGTTACCTTCTACATGCTACCTTCTACCTGGCATTGCTACCTGCTATCTGTTACGTGTTACTTGTTACCTATTACCTGGTACCTGTTACTTGTTACCTACTACCTGTTACATGTTATCTTTTACCTGTTATCTATTACGTGTTACATGTTACCTGTTACTTGTTCCCTATTACCTGTTACTTGTTACCTTTTACTTGTTACATGCTACCTGTTATCTGTTACCTACTACCTGCTACTTGTTATGTGTTACGTGTTACCTTTTACCTATAAGTTGTTACTTGCTACCTATTATCTGTTACTTGTTACCTGTTACTTGTTGTCTGATACATGCTACTTGCTACTTGCTTCCTACTACTTGCTACCTTCTTCTTACTACTTGCTACTTACTTCCTGCTACTTATTACCTGCTTCCTGCTACTTGTTACCTGCTTCCTGTTACTTGTTACGTGCTACGTGCTACTTATTACCCACTACTTGCTATCTGCTACCTATTAGCCTTTACCTGTTACCTACTATATGTTACCTGTTTGTTGCCTGTTACTTACAACTAGTTACCTACTACTTGTTACCTGTTATCTGTTATTTATTATCTGTTATATGTTAAATGTTACCTACTACTTGTTAACAGTGTGAGATATTTTGATTCTCTATCTTCTTCCTCTTCCATCTCTACTTGTTGTACGAAAATAAAAAGCAAGAGTAAAAGAAATAAAAAATGAGGATCATTAACAATTAAAGAATCAGAATTTATACAACCTTTATTGATTGATCAGAATAAAATAAACAATAGTGGCATTAGTTAAATAAGAAATAACTTTAGATTGGGGATAATGAAAAAAAAACTAAATTTTTGTGGTTTACATTCATTTTTTAATGTTTCTTTTTCTTTTTGTTCTTTTTTCCATTTCAATATCTTTTTCTCATACTTCTCTCAAAGTTTTCTTTCTTTTGTTCTATACCTGAGGGAGTTAAAGTAACTAACTGTTTCTTTCAGATTTAATATTAACTCTTTGTTTTAGTTATAAATTTAAGTAATTATAAAATGATGAAATAACTAAAATAAAATAATAAAATAAAATATTGATATAAAAATAAAATATAAATAAATTTGTGTACAACAGAAACAATAAAGAATCCCCTTTATATATAGGTATAGATAATTAAATTTAAAATTTTTTATACTCTTCCCATAACAAAAATATAATAATATATAATCACTTAAATTTGTAAAAAGTCATATTAGTTTCTCTAATTTGTTATTCTTATTTTGTTTGATTTTTCTTTATTGAAAAGGAATTTCGACTTTGATGAGACGAAAATTATTTTTCATTTCACAAAAGTTTTTTTTTTTTTTAATCAGCAATAATTTCACAAAAGTTAAAAATACATACCATATAAAAATATCAAGTTGATAAATTATTACTTATGTTTCTCACCTAATCTCATTGTCTATTTTAATTATTTGATATTTATTTATTTGTTTTTCACTGTTTATGTTTATTCTCATTTCTATTTTTATTGCATAGTTTGTTTCCTCTATTTGTTATTAACCCTCTATTTGTTTCCTTGCTCATTCATTACCTAATTCGTTAGTGTTACATAATCTCTATTTTGATTGTCCATTATTTATTCGTTTTCTCTTTTTATTGTCAAGTTTTTTTTTTTCATTTTCGTTGTCAATATTTATTTTGTATTTTCTCAATAAAAAATGATAATATGACTAAAATGAGTAATGATATTGGTATGAAATATGAGTAATGAAAATTAAGAAGACAATGAGAATAGACAAAGTAAGCAATAAAAGTAAGAAAAAAAAATATTGAACAATTTTGTGTTTTTCTTTTGCAAATTGTCAAGAAATACACCAATACTTGAACAAACATGTTCATTAACAATTTTAATGTAAAAACAACTTGAGCTAAAAGCATTTAAGAAATGAGTGTATAATAATTACCTAAAGGAGTTTAACATGTTCACATGCATATTATGTGTTATTTACATACAACTTTTAAACAAGATGCATATGAGTTTTAGCAAAGGTAGATGAATCATTTTTTAGTTTCAAATTAATCCAAAATATCTTTTCACTCTCACTCACCCAGTATAAAATAAAATCACAATAGTGACAAGTTAAGCTATCATATCTTTTAAGTTATTAAATGATTAACTATTAACAAATTTTTTCCTTTCAAAAATTTCATGAAAAATTCCTTGCAACCATGGTTGCCATCTACCTTGTTGCATTTAGGCTTCATATTGCCTCCATCAAGCTTTCTTGAGAAAAGTCTATGACTTTGTAAGTTAACATGAAAGAACTAAACTCTTGTCATCTAAGGTTTAGAGTTTCCTTTACACATCGTGACATTTTAAACTACTTTAATGGTTTGAACAACAATATCTTCCTCGAGCTAATCTGAATGTTATAGACATACCAATTTGATAAGGAATTTGAACATGCAATCCACATTCCTTAGATTTTCTTAGATGTATAATGGTTATCAACCCAAAGACCATCTTTAAAGCTATAATAATTATGATAAGGTAATAAATTGCAACTATAAAGGACGAGCAAAAAAAATTGGCAACAAGTTTACAGCAAAATCATTATCCACAAAGTCCAACAATTGTGTCATTGATAAGTTTATCATCTTCCATCTCATTAGGGGATTCCTCTCCAATTGTCTCGCACCCTTTTTTTGAACTTCTTAAGGAACATTAAGGGCTTAGAAGGAGATATTATTGAGGACACCTACTCAATTTGTTGGGTAATCTGAAGAAAAAAAAATACATCATCAAATAAGTTTTATGATCTCAATTTGAAGATGAGGTTCTTCATCATCCAAAGGAAAAAATACGTGGCAATTCAATATATTTCACAAGCATAAACATTTAAATGACGTCATGTATCAACTTGGACTCATTAGAATTTTAGATGAAACACAACATGATACTAACAATTATGTCGACCACCTATAACATCATCATCTAAATCTTTAAAAGTTTAAAGCGTTTGATGTGTCTGATCCTTTCGATAAAATGAAGAAGATAAAAAAATAATAAAAATTGATATAATATAGGAAAGTTAAAATTCTCACTAATACCAGACCCAACTCACAACTTAAACCTCTATTATGATAATAAAAAAATATTTAAAAAATATTTTAATAACATGCTAACATAAAAAAAGAAAAATATTATTTTATAAACCAATATTACAATATTTAATATATTTTTTATTCTTTTAAAAATAAAAACTGCATTGAAGTAATTTTTATAATGGTTGTGGTCTCATATAATATTAAAGATAACTAATAATTTTAATATTCATCAATTTTTTTTATTACAATTAATTAGTATCTGAATTTTTTTTAAGAGAAATGTTTAAAAACAACTCTTTAATTTTTTTAAATGAATCTTCAAAGAAGAATCTGAATTGTTGAAGGTTATAATTGTCGGTGATTTATTTCTTAATGTTATAGGATCACTAATTTGTTTCCTAACTTAATTAATTATTAATAATTGTAGTCTTTGACTTGGATACGTATCAATTGATTTAAAGTAGCAACCAAACTGATTAATACTTACACAATGATTAATATCAAACTAATCCTAATTTTCCAATTGAAGAACTAATATTAATTAATCTGATAGCACTAGAAATAAATAAAGCCAACACCAACAGTAAACTTAAACATTAAAATTGATTATAAGTTATTACAAATAATTTGTCTGAAGTTCTTTTCCCAACTTGGTATCTTTCATCACAAATTTTGTAGAGATAAACTAATTTTTTTCCAAAGTGCTATTATAATTTTTTTTTTTCTAAAATTTATCAATTTTCAATTTTGGTCCGTGAAAATCTTGTATTTTAACTTTTAGCCAGTATTTTTTTTTTCTTCAATCCTTTTAAAAATACATAATATCTTCTTCATCTTCTTAGTGAAATGGCCAATAAAATTGAACTAACAATGAAGCACTTTTATTGAGACTATTGAAAACATGCCTAATCAGTGAATAGAGTCCAAATACTGTATGATGATATTAATAAAATAAGAATAAAATAGAAAATAAATTAAAAAATGTTAAATTAAAACAAAAAATTATTAGAAACAACTACTTAAATTAAAATCTTCATATTTTTTTATTTTTTATAATACTTTTTTATGTAATGATAAATTAATATCAATATAATTGAGATGTGAAGTTCCATAATAATATTAAAATAAAATTTTTTATAAAAAAAAAAATACTCAAAAATGAAAAGTAACAAATTTAAGTGTTTTAAAATACTTAAAAATGACATGAAAAAAGTTTTTGAATTGAAGTTAGCTACAAGCTGACTTGGTGATGTTACGAAAGTGTACTCGACAACTTTTGGAGAATCTCTAGGGTCCATTTCTCTTGTGGGTTAGTTGGGTGGTGTGGTTTAGGTCAAATTTGTGGAGCCCTCCTTCAGAATCATATAAATAACTAATTAACTCAAATTTAAATTTCATGCATGTGCCTTCAATATCATTATAATGAAACTAAGGTCTTTGGATCAGCAACTTCATAAAGACCCATAGAGAAAAAAAATAAAAAAAGTTATTTTTTAAAGTAATAATTAGTTTCTTTATGAATTATCAATATTTAAACATTTATATGAGAGAATTTTTATAGATAGGTTAATCTTAGTTTATAGATAAACTACTTTCAATATATTTTTTTTCGAAACTAATTCAATATATAAAAAATGCTTGTAGTTTTCTCCTCTTAACAACTAAGGTGTTTTAATAAGATAGATTTTATGATTTTTTTAAAAAAATTTGTTTATGCCCATTTGATTGAGTTTGTAATAAGAAACGAATTAATTCTTCCAAAAGTGGATGTAGTTTAAATGAAGTGAGTCTCAATATTTTATTAATTAAATTAAAATATTTATAAATAGAAAAAAAACGAAACTGCAATGTGTAAAAGTCATTGAGATGCCTCCCAAACTAAACTAAAAAATATATGATTAAAAATCAAAATTTTTCCATTGAGAGTTCTCAGAGTT
This sequence comes from Phaseolus lunatus, assembly GCA_013389735.1. Taxonomy (NCBI): domain Eukaryota; kingdom Viridiplantae; phylum Streptophyta; class Magnoliopsida; order Fabales; family Fabaceae; genus Phaseolus; species Phaseolus lunatus. Next base: position 48,463,172 of record CM023866.1, read on the forward strand.
CAAGAGAACTCTGGTATTAAAAAATTTCTTCTTAATTTTTTTTTTAGTGAACTTTTGTGGTATGTTTGTGTGGTAATCTCATTTCAATGATTTTATTTTAACACAAAAGCATATAATGTGACAAATGAGAATTCTCTATAGGAATGAGTTCATGTAGAAGAGAAAAATATTTTATATTATTCGTTTTGATTAAATTTGTAATGATGTATATAAATTCTTATAAATAATAAATTAAAATGTTTAAAATATAAAGTATAATATATATATATATATATATATATAATAAATATAGCAGTTTCTGAAGTGTTACATATTTTATATATAAAAAAAAAGTATAACTGTATATCATCAATGAACATCAAATTATGTATATTTAAGGAAAAGGAGTAAGATTTTTGTTTCAATAGTTGAATTAAATTTTGAAAGTTATAACTTATAACTTATAAATTACATTTGAAGGGTTTTGGACATAATTTTAAATGATTTTTTTAATTATCCTGTATGATTTACCTGTAGATGATATTATCCATATAATAGTAATTTGGAATCATTAATATTACAAAATTTAGGACTTTTGTAGAAAAAAAAATCTAACTCAATTATTATCAAATATTTAATGGAATATTTGTTAGACGTAACTATACCGACACACATAGTTTAAACTCGACAAAGATGTCAAGTTAGCTCATGATTCAATATTAAACAGAGTTACAATTAAACACCCTAAATAAAGAATTAGATTATAAATAAATTTTATAACAAGTATATTGTAATAATTATTGTTCAACATATTCATAACTTGGAATATAACTCTTACATTAATAACTAGTACGATTAAAATATATTATATAAATACGACATCACCCCCTTAATAATATGGCTCTCTAAGTGTGAACAATGTTAAAATCTGAAATTTGAAATACAATATACATTTTATCTTTAATATTAAAATTTAATTTTTTTTGTTGAATATTATTCTGAAACAAAATATATATTTGACTTAAACCAAAATGAAGCTAAGTTTTGAAAAGTTGATTGGAGAAATATTATAATGAAGTTGTGGTTAATTAATGAGTGCCGACACAGTTTGTGTTGGAGTCAATGCCTAACTTGTACTCACCCTGCACCCTTTCTGAATCCATTCAAATGTTTATGTTCATCATGCTTTCAACTTACGTAAACGCATAGCCTTCACGTGTTTTTTTTAGGTTTTCTGAGATGAAACGTATATTTGTACCCGAATAAAAAAACAAAAGATGAAGTTATCATATGATCCTACACACACAGAACAATTTGTTGCATATGACAGACACTTTACCATACCACTTTCAATATTTTTCTCATTTCATTTTAGTATTTATTCAAAAATTTTATATAGATTAAAAATAAAATTAATTTATAATATAAATTGATATAAGTTGAATGTTAAAATGAGTGTAAATCTGATTCTATAAAATTAAATTGAATTTAAAATATATTTTTTAATATATATAAGAATCATTTAAAATTTATTATAACGATAGTTTGTTATATTTATTAAATCATTTATTATTCTATTGTTATCAATTATCTATAAATATATTATATTACATTTATAAACTTTCACTTAAATTTAAAATTTATTATTTAATAAATTGAATTTAAAATTCATTTTCTAATATAATATATGTAGAAACTTATCTGAATAATTATTACATATATTAAATTATTTATAAATATTTAATTTTATGGAACTGATAATTTTGACATGAAAAAAGTATTTAAAATTTTTATATTAAATAAGATAAATTTATAATATATAAATAATTGTAATCTGAAATAAAAATATATAACCTCTTGAGCTGAACTTAAAATATATTTCTTTTAAAACTTGTATTATTACACAGATAGAAGTTGGTAAATGCACTGCACTGTCAGTGTGTACATGGTGTTTTACTCGTTGCCCCGTTTCAGCCACCTACCTAACTCATTTTATTTCATTCAGATTTTTTCAAGTTAATTATGTTTTTGTTATGAAAATTTCAAATAAAACATTAAAAAATATTATTACACTACTCAATCACTAAAAAATAGGTATTTAATAGAAATTGTTTATTAAATATTGATTACGCATAACGAATGTAGATTGTTCAACAGTGATAAAAATCACATGGATTTATCTTATAACTTGGCAGAACAATGAGGTACAACATATTCTGCAATGTTAAAGAATCTTCTATAATGTCTTACCGCTCAATCTAACAACTCAAAATACTCATCTTAATCGTCCAAACATCTCGAAAAATTCAAAATTCATTGTTGATAAAAACCATTAGTAATAAAAAAAAGAAAAACTATTTTGAGTTGGTTAAATTTATATTTAATGTAAAAAGTAGTGTAACAAATAACAATAAATATGATATGATATAAAATTATTCGCTATATTTATTATTAAAAGAATGGTGTTTTTTAAGTTATGTATTATTTGTTCATAATCAATATTAGGTGTAGCTAAATTAAAAATTTAAAAATATTTTTAATTTTTTAAATGCTTTAATTATATGAAAAAAATTATTCCATGTGTCAGTTATTAAAATTAATATAATATTAGGTGTAAACATATGAAAGGTATTAATACGGGATGATAATGCGGATTGTCCCACCATGTGTTTAGGTTGCAAAATGCGGGTCAAGTTGACCTACCCGCACAAGAAATGTGAGCTTATTTCACTTATCCTTCCCGTATAAAAGATAGTCTATGGATCTGCCGATCAGTCCGCATAGAATATATATATTAAAAAAAAATTCTTAATTATAAAAAAACTATTTCTACTACTGAAAAATTAAAAGTGTATCCATATTTATATTCATTTAATTAAGAAAAAAAATATAAATTCAAGTACGAGGGTCGTTAGAAAGTTTGATTAAAAATAATTAATTTTTTGTTTTGTATCTATTTTCCTTCCCTCTCTTTCGCTCTCTTTATATAAATGTATCCGAGTCTTTTATTACAGTTTACCTACAAAATATTTTAATTAAGATGACTAATTTTTTAACGAGTATCTTATTGAAATATTTTCTTTATATTATTTTTCTATTAACAAATTTTAAACATAAGACTTTATTTAAAATTAAATTCATGATTACTCTTAATATTAATTTCTTTAGATGATTAAAATAAAATATTTATTTTTTTACATTAAATTTATTTTTTTAAAATAAAATAAAATAAAGTTCATACTATAATAATAAGTGGACGAAGTATGATTTTTTTTTTTTTGGAAAAAAAAATAATTTTATTTATTTATGCATACTAGTAGGTTACATCTTGCTATTGACCCACACATATAGTAGACTATGCAAAACGGACCTAAAAAAATCAACGAACTAGATTTGTGAATTCATCCCACATATTTAGATTGTCGACTGGTACTAATGACGGGTCCTATATTATTACAACCTTTTCTTTACATTTTAGTGTCATCCCTAATCAACACTTTAATTATATGCCTTTATCATTTGTTTGCCTATTTTTTATTTGTATTTTCTTAAAGATAAAAAAAAAAAATAGAATGACACTCACACAACCATGTAATAGGGTTGAAAATGGATGCAAATTTATATATATATATATATATATATATATATATATATATATAAATGTGTGTTTCTCTATATTTTATCATAGATACTTTTATAATTTTATACCCATATTTCCTTTTTGTAAAACTAAATAGATTTTCCCCTTTTGTTAAATATCCATTTTTTTATCCTTTCTTTTGGTTTCACCTCTTTTCTACTTTTATCTTGTCTTATAAACTAAATATACCCTAACTTTTCCACAAAAGTATATATTTTTTGTTACAACCAAAATCAGAATCTCAGACATTGTTTAACTGTAACCAGACAACAACAAAAGTGCCTAATAGCCGTTGGTGAATTCCATTGCATGTCACATACATCTGTTCCTTTTCACTCTTTTTCAGATGTTATGAACTAAAACTGTAGTTTCACCTCTTAGCTTAACGTTGAAAAAGTTCTATATTTTTCTTTTTGAAAAATAAAATGTTTTTTTTTATTTGAACAATTTGCACCTAACTTTATGGTTGGGGGAGATCATCGGAAAATGTAATTTAAATTATATAACGGAACAAATGGAAGCACATTAACGTTATTAAGAATTTTTCAAGGTTTATAAAATGATGATTCAATGAATAATTTTTTTTACTGCTACACTTTTAAGAAAATCCTCCTCAGTAATAGATTACGTACAGCATGCTTAAAATTCAATTAAAAATTCAAATATTTGTTTTTAAAAATTAAATTTACTTCCCAATTGTGACACTGCTAGCTTTTTTATTAGATAAAAGCTAAACCAACTTAAAATTAAAATCATCCAAAAAAGTAATCATAAAAAACACCATTACCATTGCGGTATATGCCAGAATAGTTTTATTCTAGTTTAGGTCGGAGTGATGACATAATAATTAGCTCTGTCCAAGGTTAAATCAAATATAAATATTTTAATGTTTTAAAAGCTGTAAAATATGTATGTGAAAAGTTATATCAGGAAATCATCTTATTAATTTTAGGTTTAAATATGTTTTTTTCTTACTACTTTCTTTTTTCTAATTCAAGTTTTAGATTTTATTTGATATTTTATAAAAAAAAAATATTAGAATGAGTATCTGTAGGTATTTTAATAAATTATTTAAAAGCTTAGAAGTTTGAAGCATGGTTTGACTTGCATGAGTTTTTGAGACTGAACCCAGGTTTAAAAGAATAAGCAGAAGAATATTATTATATTAATAAAAAGAAGTGAACATGAACGCAGATGCTTGCAACATGTGTAAAATATTATCGTCAGACCAGGATCTAGGATGCTGGTTAGAAGACGGTGCGTGGGGACGCGTGCACTCACAGTGATGCCTCAACGATACGCACCGTTTTCGGTGACCGACATTCGCATATAAGGGTTCCAATTAGGTTAAGATCCTTTCTCACAACTCCATTTTTGCTACTTCCACTCTTCAATTTCACATTTTTCATCACTTGCCCAAAAAGTTTGAACATAAAAAACAAATAATAATACTAATTAATGGGAAATGCGTCTTAAAAAGGCAAACTTGTTTGTTTTCTTTCTCCATTTCTTTATTCTTTATGGCTAATTTCCTTTCTTCAATCTTTCTCCCCAATCTTTAAGGCATTAAAATGTGTTTTTCCCTGTCATTTCACAAACTAAAGTGTGAAATCTATTCATTCAATTAGGGTTTAACTGTAGTGGATATTTGGAACTGATTTACCGACACTTTTTCTTTTGTAGAAGGAAAAAAAAGTAAAAGTCTCACTTGTTGCAATGTGGGACTTCTACATTTAGGATTATTAGTTTCAGAAATTACTTTTTTTTATATATACACATTGCAGTTTTGTATTCTTTCAAGAAGTTGTGTACAAAAACATTAAATAATACAAACCTTTTGTTTTTTTTTTTTAAATTAAAATATAACATCTTATTAAATCACATGTTTTCTCAATTTGAATTCTTTAAAATATGTGATTGATAAATTTTTAGATATATACTTTATAAATAGAATGATATATGTATATTTCATCTATTATTACAAAGTAGAAAAAAATAAAAAAATAATCTATTTAAAAATTAATTAACTTATTAACCACTAATGTCAGTGTAAAATATAATTAATATTTATCAATTTTTTATGAAAGCACTGTATTATAATATATAGAGTACATTAAATAAAATTTTACTCACCTGTTGATGCAAGTGAAGGAATATGTTAAGGAGTGATGCACGAATGATATCACTGAGTGTGCCAAGTAGAAAATGATTTTAAATTAAAAAATAAAATAAAGAGGGTGAAAGAAATTAATAAGTTATAAACTACTAGAAGTAAATTATTATGGAGATAAACAAAAAATTATAAGAGTATACTGTTTTATTGAAAAAAATATATAGTTTATTCAAACTAGTTATAAATTATTAGAGTGATTCCAAACATAGTTATTTTGTGTTTGTTTTTTGCTTTTTACGATGCCTTATCTTTTACTATGGTTTGATTTTTATATAAACTTGGAAACTAAATTATACTTCCTCAATATCTTAATTTTTTTTTTTCATTTAAAATACCCTATAACTAAACTTGTTTGAAGATTAAGAAAAATGAAAAAAAAATACTTACGCTTTTATTCATCATATATTAGGATCCCTTTACTTTGAATTCGTAAAAAATCATAATTTTCTTCCTTTATTTATGAAAAATATCAAATTATCATTAGTATTGTGAGAAATGAAGAATACGCATCACATTACACATTTTTTAATATATAAGAATAAAAAAGAAGCTAATTTTTTGATAAATCATAATTTACGGGATTTCTTATTTATAGGTAAAAAAAAATTTGAACCCATTTGATTTTTTATTTACAAAATCAATAGAACTTTAAAATACTTATAAAAAACCAAAGTAAAAATCCGTTTTTTTTAGATATAAGAAAAATAAATAGCATTAATGTAATATTTAAAACATAGTATAAAGCATTATCGCTTGATATTAATTTAACGTTACGTTCTATTATTAAAATTTAAATGAATAGTTTTTCAGCAGTTAAATCAGATATCTTTTTAAAAGCATTAAATTAACACCATACTTCTCATCTTTAAGAAACTAAATTATCATTCTGATCCATCAACTTCTTAAATTTAAATCAAGGATATATGTTTATTTTTAAACAATAATATTAACTCGGATTATTATAGTTAAAAATATATCATCTATTATTTTTTTATTAAATTTCATTGAAGTTTTTTTTTTTGAGAAAATCTTCTAGCACTTGACCAAAGGTGCAATTTGTGTGGTGTGGCTCAAGTGCGTAATTACTTTTTATTGTCTTTTAAATTAATCACAATCGGAATGTGTTTTCATTTTAATACTTTTTTTTTTAATTTTTAAACAATAATATTTTAATATTTTTAAAAAATTTATTCATTTAACTTTTAACAATATTTCTAAGTATTATTGAAATGGAAATTATTGATTGTATTCTTTTTTCAATAAGTTGGTAATGTCTTATTTTTCGAATTGTTTGATTTTTTAGAGATTTTTCGGTGTTGACACTTAATACGTTTTTTCTTTTAATTTCTTAAAATGGATATCTAAGAAAGATTATTCAACGTTCAAAGTTAGTAATCAAAATTTGATGATAGATAATAATAAATATTATTAGATATATACTTCTATCTTATTTAAGAGTGTGGGTAAGTCCGATTTAACACAATTTATTGATTTAATCTTATGATTAAGAAAATTTTTTTTACCTATAAATTATGCTTAATTAACCATCTTAAATTGGAAATAGACTTTATAAATTATGCTTAATTAACCATCTTAAATTGGAAATAGACTTGAATATCGAAAGTAAATAGACTTAAATATTTTGAAAAATAATACATGTCAATATTTAGTTGACTATGAAAAAAATAAAATAATATAAGTGTAACCACTATTTACTCTTGTAAATAATTAAAAAAAAATTATGCAATAAATTTGACAAAAGTAATTAAAAAGTTAAAGGTAGGTTGACATAAATTTATTTTAATTAAGTATTTTTATTAATATGTATTCTACATATTCTTCAGGACTAGTATTTTTACAAGTACCAGAGTACAAAATAAAGTAAAATATTTAATAGTATAGAGTTAAAAAATATATAAAAGGGGGAAGATGAACATAGAAGCCAACAAGAGAGTGGAAGTAGCAAAACATATGGAAAAGGCAGAATATTAGCTGGATCCACCACCACCTAAATTTTACTATTCACTTTTCAATTATAGATCCTCTACTACACTTCTTCTCTCCATCTTTCTCCAATTTACTATATACCATCCGATTAATCTAACGTTAAATAATCATCACAAGACGTGTATCTACTCCCACAGTACCATTTCCACCTATCACAAATTCGGATTAAAAACCATCAAGTTAATGATCCAAAAGCTTGTTAACAATTTAAAGGCAAATTTTTCTTGCATTCGTCTAATGTTGGAGTATGAATGTTGTACAAGTGTAACAGAAGAAGATGCTTAAATGGAAAAATGCATTGTTATAACTTTGATAGAATTTTAATCATGACCGTTAAATGAATCCAACGGCGAACAAATGAGGGGGAGAGGAAGGGTGTGGTAGAGGATCCTAACCCCTGGTTTCTCCCCTTTTGTCATCCTGATTCAACCTTTTCTTTCCAAGACACTCACTCTCTCACTCTAACAAATCTTCTTCCCACCTCTCTCTCTCCTTCTCTCTCTCTCTCCTTCTCTCTCTCTCTCCTTCTCTCTCTCTCTCTCACATTTGGCAAGAGAGAGAAACAGTGACAGAAACACAGCACATGAGAGGGATGAAGAAGCAGCACAGCACAATGTGCAGCAGCAGTGGCAGCTTCATCCTCACCCTCTTCCTCCTCATTGGACCAATCCTCTCCCATTCCTCTTGCACACCCATCAACAGAAGGATCCTCCACCAACCCTTTCTGCCTGAAGGGGCTTCCCCACCTCCCTCACTTCCCCCAAGCCCCCCTCCACACCCTTCTCCTTCACCTTCACCTCCAAACCCAAAGTACCCATTTTCTACCACACCCACCAACAATGCTTCAACACCCTTCTTCCCCACATACCCTTCTCCCCCACCTCCTCCTTCTCCTTCAGCCTTTGCTTCTTTCCCTGCTAACATATCCTCCCTCATCCTTCCCCAATCCCCCAAGTCCAAATCTTCCTCCAAAAAACTCGTTGCCGTCACCATCGCCGCCGTCGCCTGCGCCCTGGCCGTTCTTGTTCTCTCCGCCTTTGTCTACTTCCGCCGCCGACGTCAAAGCTACTCTGCTGACGAGAAAACCCTCAGATCCGACAGCAGCATCCGCCTCTTCCCCCGTGAAGCTTCTGCTGCCGCTGGCGGCGGCCGCAAACCAAGAAACACCTCTTCTACCAGCTCTGAGTTTCTCTACCTTGGCACCATTGTTAACTCCCGTGGCGGCAGCGTCGATGAGCTCTCTGACCCGCATGCCGCCGCGTTGAACCCTCGGAAAATGGACTCGCCGGAGCTTCAACCGCTACCGCCGCTGGCAAGACAGGCTTCCAGGCTTAGAGAGGAAACGGCGGCGATGGTGGAGGAGGATGAAGAGTTCTACTCGCCGAGAGGGTCGTTGAACGGAAGAGAAGGCTCCACCGGAACCGGATCGGGTTCCCGGCGAGTTTTCTCCGCCATTGCTGGTGAAAATTTAGTTGGTCGTAGCAGCAGTGAGTCAACCAGTTCTTCTTACTCTTCTTCCTCTTCACCTTCCCCGGATCGCTCTCATTCCATTAGTCTCTCTCCTCCAGTGAGCATAAGCCCCAGAAGATCACAACCCAAGTCGCCTGAAAATACCATAGCCCACCATTCCCCACCGCCACCTCCAGCAGCAATTAGAAGATCTCCGTCCTTGTCCTCACTATCATCGCCTTCACCGGCTTTCGGGCAGCACATGCCGTCGTCGTCAATGTCGTCCACGCCGGAGCGGAGGGACTGTCAGTCGCCGTCGCTGTCTCCGCTTACTCTGTCGCCGAGGAAAAACCCAAACCCAGATGGTGAATCAACCCCAGGACTTGTTCTACTCGAAAAGACGCAATCTTTTGGTTCGTCTAAGTCCAAAAGCGACAGTGGGTCGCCGAGATTGTCCAATGCTTCTTCCATTGGAAAGTCCTCGGCGTTTTCTCTGCCCTCGCCGGATAAAGGGATGAACTTGCATCATGGGTTGGATCAGTCTCCGACCATATCCGATGTTTCGGATCGGTTTAGACATTCTCCTCTGTCATCATTACCTTTGTCACCGACATTACTTTCATCGCCGGAGAGGGAGTTGAGTCCTAAGCCTCAGCCTCAGCCTCAGCCTCAGCCTCAGCCTCAGCCTCAGCCTCAGCCTCAACCTCAACTACCACCTTCACGGAAACACTGGGAGATTCCTGACTTGTTGACACCAATCGGCGAAACACCGATTTTCTCAGCCCCTCAGAGAAAACAATGGGAAATTCCGGTTTTTTCAGTACCAATTGTTCCATCTAGTACCAGTGTTTTAGCCCCTCCACCGCCGCCACCACCACCACCACCACCACCACCTCCGCCAGTTCCGCGGCAACGTAAGCAGTGGGATATGCCAGTGCCTTCTCCCGTGACGCCAGTGGGTCAGCAGGTTTCGAGGCCGCCGGCGCTGACGCCGCCTTCTAGGCCTTTTGTGTTGCAAACTCCAAATACAATGGTTTCTCCGGTGGAGTTGCCACCTGTTAGTTCTCTGAATTTTGAGGAGAGCTCCGAGGAGACATCTAAACCTAAGTTGAAGCCTTTGCATTGGGACAAAGTGAGGGCCAGCTCTGATCGTGAGATGGTGTGGGATCAGTTGAGGTCCAGCTCTTTTAAGTAAGATCATCATCCGTCACTAACAATGTTACTGTTATGTTATTACCTTTTGCCTCTTTGATTTCTTTTATGCTTAGGGAATTGCTCTTTTAGCAGTTGACGATTCGAGTGTGTGCATATGTTATCGATGTTCATGGATTGAAGTGCTTTTGAATTGTGTTGACTGTGTAGGTTGAACGAGGAGATGATTGAAACTTTGTTTGTAGTGAACACTCCAAACCCAAAACCTAAGGACACAGCTCCTCGACAAGTTCTTGCTCCGCATAATCAAGAGGATAGGGTGCTGGATCCTAAAAAGTCCCAGAACATTGCTATCTTGTTAAGAGCACTTAATGTGACTGTAGAAGAAGTGTGTGAATCACTTTTAGAAGGTATTTTTCCTTTGGTTATAGGGTTTATGTCATAACGTTTAATTTCTCTAGTTTATTGTAATTATTGCTTGTACCTTGCTTAGTAAAACTTCTGTTTGAAGTGTTGTCCATTGTGGTAATATTGGCAATTGTGTAAATTCTTGCTGATCTTCGCCTCTTGATGATAATCATTTGGAATAAATTCTTTACCCACTCTGGACATACAAATTTTAGTTGCATGTGCAATTGATGCTTGGGTATTTTATACAGTTGCTGAATAAAGTAGGAAATTTTAAAAGGAAAAAGAACAGAGATATGTCGACATTAATTTAGGCAACAACTTTTTCTTTGGTATAGTAGTAGAAGTTTTGTGTGGGTCTTCATTGAAGGGGAAGATGTGTTTGTTGAGTAGATATAAGAATAAATAATATTGTCCAAATGAATAGTTGTGGTTATTATATGTCCCTTGAATGAAGCTAGTGTGCTGTGCTGGTTTGTTCTGCTATGATATTGCTGAAGTTCTTTAGAATCTATTTTGGTTAAGCTATTTATGGTCCTCCAGAATCTAGTTACTTAAACAATATACTTATGCACTAAAAATCTATGTTTTTGGTAAGTCCATTGATTGGTATGTGGTTATCAATATTTACCAAATGAAGGGGGTTCTATTGTTTATGTTCTCTCTCCATGTTCTTTATTTGGTGAAAACAATTAATGATTAGTTGACCAGGCCTTTGTTCATAAGAATGTGATTTCAATGACTAAATCTGTCCACAACTTTCCAATTTTTGAATGACTAAATCATTTTATCTTGACAGGCATTACTGATACACTTGGAACTGAACTACTTGAAAGCTTGTTAAAAATGGCACCAAGCAAGGAGGAAGAACGCAAATTGAAGGAACATAAAGACGATTCTCCAACCAAGCTTGGTCCTGCTGAGAAATTCTTGAAGGCAGTGCTTGATGTACCTTTTGCATTTAAAAGGGTGGAAGCAATGCTTTACATAGTCAATTTTGAGTCCGAAGTGGAGTATCTTAGGAAATCCTTTCAAACTTTGGAGGTATCATCAGTCTCTCTCCCACTGATTTATTCATTTCCTCCTGCATTCTTTATCTGTCTATCTCTTCCCTATTATTGTGGTGGAGGCCTAGCAGATCCAGTAATGGTGTCCGGACATGGTTCTCAAGAGGTTTCTCTTTGAATGTGTCATGAGTTCTATGTCTTTGCATTTGCAGGCTGCCTGTGAAGAGCTGCGAAACAGTAGAATGTTCTTGAAGCTTCTAGAGGCCGTGCTCAAAACTGGCAACCGGATGAATGTGGGGACGAACCGGGGCGATGCACATGCATTTAAACTTGATACACTTCTCAAGCTTGTTGATGTCAAAGGCGCAGATGGCAAAACCACTCTACTTCACTTTGTTGTACAAGAAATCATCAGAACTGAAGGTGCTCGTCTCTCAGGCACCAACCAAACACCAAATGCGAACTTGAACGATGATGCCAAGTGTAGACGGCTCGGCCTGCAAGTAGTGTCCGATCTGATTTCCGACCTGACCAATGTGAAGAAGGCCGCCGCAATGGACTCTGAAGTCCTAAGCAGCGAGGTCTCCAAACTCTCCAAAGGAATGGGACACATTGCAGAGGTTGTGAAGTTGAATGAAGCAGCAGGGTCAGATGAAAGCAGGCAGAAGTTCAGAGAGTCAATGAACAAGTTCACGAGAATGGCTGAAGAGGAGATTTTAAAAGTGCAAGCACAAGAAAGTGTTGCTTTATCCCTTGTGAAGGAGATCACAGAGTATTTCCATGGGAACTTGTCCAAGGAAGAAGCTCATCCATTTAGAATCTTCATGGTGGTGAGAGACTTCTTAACAGTTCTTGATAGGGTGTGCAAAGAAGTTGGCATGATAAACGAGAGAACCATGGTTAGTTCTGCACATAGATTCCCTGTCCCAGTGAACCCTATGCTTCCACAACCCCTTCCAGGTCTTGTTGGAAAGAGACAATACAATTCCTCAGATGATGATGATACTGCATCTCCTTAGCTGTTTATCACTCATCACAGTGTCACATCTTTGGCTGCATCCTTCTCTTAGGAACAACCTGGAACCAGGTGATTTTGATGGGTCTGGGGGTGCATGTATGGTCTGGCCCATTTTTTTTCTTTGTTAAATTGTAAAAATCCTTGTAAAAGATTTGAGTTATATATATTATAGATAATATAGAGTAGAAGATTTTCTTTGGGGAAAATAAGCTTTTGCCTTGTATGAATAGGACATGTATTTAAGTTTGTTATGTACAAAGCTATTCAATTAGAGATGGCACTGGTTGCAAATCCTTTTACACAAAACTATGCTTCATGAGCCATATGGTAGAATTTAGACTTTGGAGGAGTATTAGGAATACATTTCAGTGGCTAAGAATCATTAAAAAACTAAAAATTAAAATAGACTCGTTAAATAATAATCAAGTTTTATAAAAAAAAATGTGTTTTATTTAATTAATTTCAGTCAAGAATTGAGTTTGTTTAAAATACATGTTAATGTTTGTGTTTAGAGTATAGGTGGAGAGTGTGGGAGTTAGTAGGATCTTAGCTTGAGCTTAGTATGAGTAGAATACTATTAGAGTGAAAGTTCATTGAAGAATGAGATTTACAAAATTTTGTAATAAATAATCAATCTTAACTAAAAATAAGAGTGAACTAAAAAATGTGTCATAAGCATTTTTGATATTCTTGAACCACTTTAAAAATCATGAATGCTAGATATCTTGTCCAAGACTAATTCGAGAGGTTGCGTGAATTAAGCTGGTTATAAATTGTCACAAATTGCAGACGACAATAAGTCACATTACGAGATGTTTATTGCATACAATTATAGTTACGACAATTGAATAAGTTCAGAATATCAATCATTTTTAGGTGATGCATATCTAGTTAGCTTTTGCATATTTTGAAAACATTTTTTTTTAATTTTGAAATAAAAACTTGCAACAAAGCAAGCTTGTCACCCGAATCTAATTTAGTTATTACTTATTTAACTTTATTGATCACTGAAGTCATGTTGAAATTTTCAATTGGATAAAATCTTCTGAAAGCCTTCCATTTCTGTAAGATTCAATACCATATATGTATAACGAATTCAAAGGTAGAAATCTTCGGAAAAATTTACTGATTTTTAGTAGATTTTCGTATATATAACATACGGTTGTGAAGGTTAAGAGTAAATATTTTATTATTTAAACTAGTGATTGGATTCAAAATTTCAGAAAGAAAGGATAGAGTAATAGAATTTAAAGAAAAAAGATTAGATGAAATGTTCGATGAATTACATAAAATTCTTGGAAGTGGGTTTCATTTTATAGAATGAAAACTATACCATTTCATAGGAGTGAAGAAGTTTCTGGCCCGAATAAGAACAGAAACCAAGTTTTGTAAAATTGTGAGAGCAAGCACGTTACCAAAGTGGAAAGGGATTTGTATTTTTTGCAGCATTTTCCAGCAGCTTTAAGACATGTTCCATGCAGAAATGGCTGCACGTGATGCCCTAGGATGGGGAAAAAATAGTTTATTAGTTGACAGATTAGGGAAGTAAACAGAAAAATAGAACAGCATCTCTAATTCTCTTTCTCACTCTCTCTCTCTATGATATGAGCATGCATGTGTCTACAGAAAACATGTGAATAACAGCAAAGCAAAGAGTTAGATAAAATTGAAGCCAAAACATTGGTCTTGATCCGTTGTCTATCACCTAACCTGGTTCCAATAAAAAACAGGACCATATACAACTTATCTAAGCACCACTTGTGCTTCTTATTTCTCACAAACATTAACAAAAAAATTCAAGTCAAACAAGTCCCATACAATAAAATGTTCTACCAAATATGTAATGTTCAGCTACTTGCGGAGAAGATGAATACAAGTTATTCAAAAAAACAGAATACTATAAACTTTTTTAGGCAATATAAAAGCATATTTGATGTAGGATTTATATCTAAAATTATAATAATACATAGATCTTATAATATTTTATTGAAAGATCCATAAAAAATAAATTAACATTCTATTTTTTTTTTATCTTGCATTGCATTGGAAATACTATAGTTGAGCTAAATAGATAATACTAATAATTTTAACATTGAATTCTTCAAATATTTAACACAATTATATATATTTTAAAGTTAGAACTCTGATATATATTAGTAGTTAAATTGAAATAACTCTAGGATAGACGTGTTATATTATATAATACATGTGTCTCCACTTTAGTATTTAATTTTTTTAAATAAGAAAATTTTAATTTAAATATTTTTTTTTATTATTTCAAAATTTAAAAGATATAACATTCATTCTAAAATAGATAAGTACTATTTATTATAGGTTTTTTAAAAAAATTTATATATTAACATTGTAATTTACTTCCATCACCCTCAGTTTACATTACAACAGTTTCATATAATTTTTAGACAGTGTAAAAATCAAAATGTAAGATGATATGTGTTGAGCCAGTGTATAGTAGTTGCATGGTTAAGATCCAAGCTTTTGGCTCATTTGTGTGATTTGCATGTTGGCATGGTAAGAAGCATTAGTTGATGAGTTAAAGGATTAGTTATTAAGTGAAGGGTAGTTAGAAGGAAAGAATTGGTCATGTCAAACAAACCAGACAGATCCTTTAAACTCGCGGGAATACTGTCACCCCACAGAATCGTTCGCAATCAATGTTTGAGTGGTGAAGCTCAAGTTCATCAACATTCTAATCTTGTACCATAACTCACATAACTTCATGTAAGTTACTGGTCTTGGTTAATATTACAAAGTTAAAAATTTTACCATTTTTTTCATTTTTCACTTTTATGTTTTTGGTTCCTTACATTTTTCATTCCTATGCCAAGATTGTTTGATTCTCTTGGAAAGTTGGTGGCATCAACTCTTGCATAGGAAACCCAGAACTCGTTTTTCTTCCTATTCTTTTTTTAATCACAATTTGGAAGTAAGGAATTCTGCTTTAGTTTATGTACAATTTTGATAGTGCTTCAATCAGCATAAGCTTTACACAAGAAGGAGCTTGTGATCTCAATCTCCTTCTTTGCTTTCATTTTGTATTGCTCACCACCATTCTTATCTGGTTAGAATCTAAACTCTATTGATGAATTACTATAATACTTGTTCATACTACTTGTTCATCTCTCCTCTTTCTTTTCAGGGTTTATTTTAGATCAAAACCAGAGTTATGGAACAATTTAGGCAAATTGGGGAGGCACTTGGGGGTTTGAAATCGGTGATGGTATTCCGGGAGAACATTCAAATCAATCAGAGGCAATGTTCTCTGCTGCATGATGTGTTCAGTTTTACATATGAGTGTATTGCAGATGAGATTATACAGAACCTGCAATTTGAAGAGAAGAATGTGAAGTGGAAGATTCTAGAGCAGCCCTTGAGAGAGATCCATAAGATTTTCAGAGAAGGTGAAACTTACATTAGGCAATGCATGGAAACAAGGGACTGGTGGGCAAAAGCCATTACCTTATGCCACAACACAGATTGTGTTGAGTTTCATATACACAATTTGCTTTGTTGCATGCCAGTTGTAATTGAAGCTATAGAGTCTGCAGGAGAAACATCAGGGTTGGATCAAGAGGAGATGCAAAGGAAGAAGAATATAAACTCTAACAAATATAGGAAAGAGTATAGAGACATGAAACTTTTCAGGTGGAAATTTGGGAAGAAGTACCTCATAACTCAGGACTTATGCCACCGTTATGATACAGTTTGGAAGGAAGATAGATGGTTCCTTTACAACAAACTCTATGAAAAGAAAGTGGAAGGTGTAACGAAGTATGAGAAGAAATTGATAGATTTGCTTTTGAGGAATTTGGAAATATCAGAATCAGTAGCTGGGAGGCTCCTTCCAAGCACAATATTGGTTGGGTCTAAGGACTTCCAGGTGAGAAGAAGAATGGGGAATGCGAGTCAGTACAAGGAGATTTCATGGTTAGGTGAAAGCTTCGTGATAAGACATTTTACTGGGGACATTGAAGCTTTGCAACCTGAGATCATAGAACTTTTATCTCTTTCTCATCCAAATATAATGGACTGCCTTTGTGGTTTTACTGATGAGGAGAAGAAAGAATGTTTTTTGCTAATGGAACTCATGAGCAAAACCCTTTCCACCCACATCAAAGAGATTCATGGTCCACGGAGGCGAATACCGTTCTTGCTTCATGTGGCAGTTGATCTCATGCTTCAGATTGCCAGAGGAATGGAGTATTTGCATTCAAAGAAATTATATCATGGAGAACTAAACCCTTCAAGCATTCTTGTTAAGCCTAGAGGTACATCCCCAGAAGGTTACTTGCACGCCAAGGTAACTGGATTTGGACTAACTTCTGTCAAGGATTTGAATCAAAAAGGGACCACAAATCAGAATGGAACTCCCCCATTCATCTGGTACTCTCCTGAAGTACTTGAGCAGGAAAACTCAGGGGGTGCATCAAACTCCAAGTACACAGAGAAATCTGATGTGTACAGTTTTGGAATGGTTTGCTTTGAGCTTCTAACTGGCAAAGTCCCTTTTGAAGATAGTCATCTCCAAGGGGAGAAAATGAGCAGAAACATAAGGGCAGGAGAGAGGCCACTTTTCCCACTTAATTCACCAAAATATGTTATTAACTTGACAAAGAGATGTTGGCATATTGACCCAAATCAACGTCCAAGCTTCTCTACCATATGTAGAGTTCTTCGTTATATAAAAAGATTTCTTGCTTTGAACCCTGGCTACAGTAGTCAGCCAGAACCACCACTGCCACCAGTAGATTATTGTGATGTAGAGTCAGTGCTTCTCAGGAGGTTTCCTTCTTGGGGAAGTTCCAAATCAGCACCAGTTTCAAAAATTCCATTTCAAATGTTTGCCTATCAAGTTATAGAGCGAGAAAAAATAACTACAGGTTGTAAGGAAAACTCTGAGTCTGGGAGTGATGCTTCAGCCTGTGGTGATGAACTTGTTACTTCAGGGGATGAACCACTTCCATCCACAGCTGAAAGGAAGACTTTTCTCGGAAATGAAATTATGAGCAGAAAAATTACTTTGACCAGGAAATCTCTTGATTTGAAGCTCACCAAACAACCAGGTTACCTTCTGAACTTTTTGCTTTTGTTGTTAGTATTCATGCAATTATAAAATACGGAAGTTAATGATTTTATTAAGAAGCTAATGCAACTTCCTGATATTATCAACAATGTTTTCTGCTATTATGGCAAGTTTGTGAATTTCTTTTTAATCAACCAAAATCTTAAGTTGCAAACTCCTGCACGCCAAGGATACAAAAAGGCCTGCTAGGAAGAAACCAACGAACTTACAGAAGTATTCTAGCTATAATAGACTATTATTTCTAACAACTTGAGAAAATTTTCATGTCAGAACGATTTAGATATGCTGTAACTGAAATTGCATATAGCAATTTTCGTGTCAGAACAAGCAAGTACAAGGAACTTAGAAAGCCCAAAAATCCACTTTCACGAACTGTCATTACATGATTTTAATTATGTCCTCATTTTATCAATTTTTTTATATTACATACACAAAAGAGGAATACTACCAAAGCACACTTTTCAATAAAATGTACTAAGAGACTGAAATACAAGTGCATCATATTAAGGGTGAGTTTGATTTTCCGTTTTGAAACTGCAACTAAATAAGGTTGCTCACACAATTGGTAGAGGGTGAGGCAAGACACACAGCAAAGTGAGAATTTGGGAGAAAGGTTAAAATCCTTTTGGAAATTTTTTAAATAAAATAAATTTGGAACGAGAAGTTCTTTGTTGAAAATGTGAAAATTATTTTAGAAAACTGTTTTTAGAACAAAAAAGTAAGAAGAAAATCAAACAGAGGCTAAATGATGGGAATCCTACTTCCTATTTAGTGAAATCTACTCACTAAACATTTCTCAAATATAAATCTGAGAGGGGTGTTAAGGAAGCTTCAGTCTTATATAATTGCCAATTGTTTCTGGACTTGATGTGTTTTCAATGTAGGTACACCGAAAGGGAGATCAGCCAAACCTCCACAAATGTCCCCTCGTGCAAGAAGTATGAGGATTTCTTCAGAGAACCATATATCAAGTCCAAGGGCAATAAGAAGAGTAGCTTCTGGTCATGTCTCAGACTCTGAGCTTTCTTAGATCACAGAATGGATTCATATTTTAGTCTGACTTCAGACACCAGGCAGATACTTAAGACTCTTCTCATTTGCAAGGATGGATTCACATAATTAACTTAAGTAGCTTAAATTAATGTATTCTTGACATGTAGTATGTGAAAAAGGATAGGAACAGCTAGAAGTTCTTTGACAGACTCCTTGTATTCATGCCACAGCAAAATGTCTGATTAATGCATGAAAACATTTTTTCCACCATTTCCTTATCCTTAGTAACTGGGTG
Source organism: Phaseolus lunatus (assembly GCA_013389735.1). NCBI lineage: Eukaryota > Viridiplantae > Streptophyta > Magnoliopsida > Fabales > Fabaceae > Phaseolus > Phaseolus lunatus. The sequence goes on from CM023866.1 coordinate 48,482,394, forward strand.
GAAACAGAACCTGGAGACTCAAATCCAGCAAAGTGGCACTGGAAACATCTTTTGAGCATAACAGAAAACTAAAACTTGATGTACAAAAGGTTTAAGTAGTTCTGCCTTATATCGCATTCTTTATCACCAATCTTCAATAGGATGTTCTTTTTCAGGTAGTTGATAAAAAGTTCTGTGACATATAGGTAGAGTTGGCAGAAAATATGAATAAACATGCAACTTTTGCACAATTTTCATTGGCAGTGTAAAATTAATATTGGAACCATTATAACAACTACAATTAGATTTTGCAAGCAGAATAGTAATGAACTTCTCTGATAAACTAGAAGTAATTTGGAAGCTAAAGTAACTAGTATGTATCTCTGCGCTGCATCCAGATTTGCCTTAGTAATATATATCCCTCACTTGCTTAACAGAATGCAGTCTCAGGAGCTTGGATGTGTAGGAGCAAGAAGTTATGCTGTAAAACAACATTTTTGTCTTAGATTCAAGTTCAATCAAACTTTTCAGGTCTGTCTCTGGTGCCCCTAGATGCAAATTACACATGCCATTGATGCGAAGTTTCTGAAGGAGAAATTTCTACTTTGCACTTTGGAGGGTGCTATATACAGATGTAATGAATCAAAGGAAACCACTAGTCATGTGTGATACTGATATTTGAAAGAGACTTGTATGCTTCAGCTTCACCAGTGCTTCAGTTCAAAATCCTAAATTTGTACATGCTATATACACTTTTGGTTCAGCTTTTTTTTTTTTTTTCAGATCTTAAAAAAGTTATCTTCATATCATTTTGTAGGAAACAAGCACCGGAAAATTATGAAAGCATGAAAAATAAACACACACTTTTGCTCAGAAGCAATTTATTCCCCATTAATCATTGAATCCTGAATAAAAAACCTAGTCTGAGAGTTCATTTCAAATAAAATGAACCCTTTTAAGGCTTCAGTGTTAACCAGACATGTTCTCTTTTCTGTCAGACCATCTGCAATAGTTTCACAATTCCAACTGAGTTGGCGGCTACAAGCATGTTAGATTTCTTTCTCCAGCAAACACAAGAAACAAACTGTCCATTATCTGGATGACCAGAAATGGGATCAATTGACTCAAATTTATGAGTAGCAATTGGCACTGGCAGTGATTTGTGATAACAGTATACCTGAAAGGGATAAATGTTTAAAATGAATTAGAATTTGTATCTTCTTAATCCCACATTTGCTGGAAAAATTTAAGAGAAAGCAAAGTCCCATATTATCAATAGCATGGTGTAGATATGAATTACCTCACCTTTCTAATTGTCTTAACTGTAAGAATGAATGATACTCATTGAATTAGGTACGAGACATATGCATGATGAACTCCAAACATGTTTCATGTGCTATAAAGTAAAGTTCTAGATCAAATAAAATCTGCTACCTTCAAATATACATAGCCTTGGCTTGAAGTAAAACCTATGAACTAATTACTACACATAATTAGCATCCAAGGACAAACTCAGACTAATATTCCATATTACAAAGTCAAGGTTAGGATACAATCAAAATTATACCTCATTAGATTCTGAACCACATGCAATGTATCCATCCGAAACAGATAATCCCACGAAATTCTGGAGAAGAATTTGAACAACAAACAAATTACAAAATATCAAAGACGACAAAAAAAAGTATGGTAAAATGTGGAAAGAAATCAACCTTTTGATTGCTATGCCCTTTAAAGGTTAAGACACAAGCATCAGAAGACAAAGCAGAAGAACTGGTTTTCTTTAGGTCCCAAAGCTTCAAAGAGTTGTCAGTGGAAGCAGTGACAACTGCTTCAGCATCTATAAATTTTATATAGCTCACAGATTTGCCATGACCAGCTAAAGAGCACCAAGGGGTTCTAGTGTGACGAAGATCATAACCATAAACCTTGTGATCAGCTGATCCAAAAAATAAAAGATTTGTCGATGGAGGAGAGAACTGAACACAGCATATATTGGAAGGCATCCTGATAGTTTCCACAGAATTTCTCTACAACCAAAAAGTTTAGACAATTATTACACAATGTGTAGCACAAGCATTCAACCGTGTCTTTCTATCACATATTAATTCCTGTTTCTTTTCATATTAATCTTGTTTTGTGTTCCAGGGAAAGGGCAAAAGAAGAAGAAAAATATTATACTTTTATAAAACTTCAAATAGTATAAATACAAGTGTAATAGTAAAGATTTGTTATTAAAATGCATAAAAGAAAGCATGCCTCGTTAATATTCCAAACTTTGACAGAACAGTCATCACTTCCACTAGCAAACATTTTTGGGTCTGACAGAGAAATGTGAACAGACCAAGCTCTCTTTTGGTGCTCCATGTATTGAGATAAAAGCTGACCAGTGCCTGCATCCCACATCTGAATTTATCCATTCATGTTATATCAGTAATTTCAAATGTCAATGGAACCTAAAAGTAGTCAAAACAGCAAAAACAACAATATAAAGATAGCATACTTGGTAGGAATGAAAAAACATGACTAACATTGGTTTTCTTTCATCAATTATAGCATTATTGTTGCAAGAACTACACACCTTAATCTCACCACCATAGTCAGCAGATGCCAGATGATTTTGTATGCAAGTGTTCCAGCAGACACTACTAAGTTTTGATTCATTTGACATTTCAACTACTGGGTACTGGATTTCAACAGAATCATTTGAAATAGCACTGAGGTCAAAAATCTTGATTTTCCTTGAAATTCCTGCTGCTGCAATGTAATCTTCATCCCGGTCAAAGCTTAAAGCACATACTATATTGCCAGAACTAAGCTGATCACTGTTTCTTAATCTGCCACACTCTTCAAACCTGCTGTAACGAGCAAACTTGCATAAACCTTCACAGAAGGATTCTAGACAAGCAACAGAAGAACTCCGAATTCTTCTTGACTCCTTATCAACAGTCTCTACATGCCTCCATTCACTTTCCATCACTTTTTTATCATTGCTTGAAGCAGATGAAGCCTCTTTCGGCAGGACTTGGGATCTTGCAGAAAAGTATGAACTCTCTAGCTGATTTATATTACTCAATAATCTTTCTTCATCAGCAAATGACCTTCGAATCAATCTACTAATGTCTGAACTGGAAAAATCTTGACAGTGTGCACCGTTTCCTCTCACTTCAGGATTTTCCGTTAGTGCCAAAGGAAATGCTGAATCTGTCCCTAGTGAGTAGCTTCTTTCTACCTCCTTAATATCTTCATTCAAGAAATTCAGCACTTCTTCCAACTTGGTTGCCTGTTTCTTCTTTTCTTCTCTGAGTGAAAGTAGAAAATGTAGTAAAATCTGTGTTTCAAAGTCATTATCAGATACTCCAACATCATCTTCAGAATTTGATTCCTCTGGTTCACATACAACTTCGGATTCTGTAATCTTCCTGTTAAACACAAAAGGAAAATTACAAAATTATAGAAGAAACATGATACATTTATATCAACAATCCTTCAGCTGTCATTATTCAAACATATAATAGATGCAGTAATCAGATATCTGTTTTCTCAGTCACATGTAACACAAACAGATACTTGACCAAGTTTTTATGGATCTGAATAAAAATATGTTTCTACTTAAAAATAACATTATTAAGAAATTCTTTTTTTCAGAAAATATTTTTAGTTCAAAGTTTCTTACCCAAATATTTTCATGGGAGAGTTGAGAGTAAAAGGGCATGTTTGCATATGGAATTTTTTATACAAATTTTAGGATTTAATACGCCATAATTCCATGTATATAGGAAATAATTGTTCTTGGTCTATATCGTTTTATAAAAAAATGTGTGACATATTACATAGTCTTTACTTCCATAAATAGAATAAAAAAATACACAATTTTTTTTATGAAAGACAAAATACAAAATCGGATACATTTTCATAAATAAATTACCAAAAGTAAATAATATATTTGTAAGATAAATAAAATAAAATTTCCTTATTATTTTCACTCAAATATATTGAATTTTGATTTTTTTTATTTCGGATAAAAGTTTATTTGAAACCTTGAAATATAAGAGAAAAGAAGGCCTAGTCTCTCTCATCAAGATTTTCTTTGATAAAGATATAAATATATTTTTAAAAATATATGTTTTGAATCTTAATTTTATCAAACATAATATAATTAAGGTCTATGTTTTTATATACATATATTTAGTCTTCAATTTTAAAAAAGAATATCTAAATTTAGTATTTTTAAACATGAATACAACGCAGCATCAATTTTTAGGCTTGTAGGAATAAGTTTACACGTTTTTTTTTAATTTAGCAATCAAACCCTTCTTTATTTAATTATATATACATGGCCTTTATATACTAAAAAAAATAGACTAAACTTTTTTTCACTATAATATTGTTTTCTCTCCGCCTCCACGTACGAATATAAATGGAAAGAAAAAAAAGTATTTAAATACTTTTTAAATTTATATTTAATTTAAAATTTTTATAATTATTTTTTAAACAAACATTATATAATACAAAAAATTGAAGATGAATTAAATATGAAAAACAAAGACCGTACAAAATTAATCATTTTAATGTGTCCCATAAAAAAAAAATTAATTTCTTTACTTAAAAATTGAAAATTTATTTTTTATACTTATCTTAATAATAATTTGTATGAATAGTAAAATTTAAAAAATTATAATTTCTAATTTTAAAGGAATTAAAAAATAAAACAAAACAAAGTTTTACCCATTTAACAAAAGTAGAATTTTCAGTTTTAAATTATTTAGGGCCAAGATAAAATAAATTATAGAAACAAAGTACAAAACATACGTTACTAAAATCATACTTTAAAATGATATTTTGAAAAGAAAAATGTTTCTTTTACACCATATAAAATCAAAACACTTCCATTTTCCAACCTATTTTAATAAATAATATAATGAGATATAATATAAGAGTAATTTTTTTAACGCAGACCTTTTAAAAACTTTAAAATATTTTACCACCACCATATAATTATAAATATAGTTTAGAAAAGGTTCTTCCTATAATTTAAAAAATGTCAAATATAATTTTTCTTAAAATTGCAGTAAAAAATCATATTTAAAAAAATTATAAATTATAAGTACCCTCTCAGCGAGCAGAGTTGTTGTTCTTCGTCGTCGACCGTGGCCGGCGAGGCTTGTCGCGCGAGCAGGGGCTGGAGCACCGGCGAGTCCGTGGCGTTCCTCGCTTTCCGATAGGCAGCGGCGGCGGCATCGCAGGGAAAGCAGTTGACGGTGGGGTCAGCGAAGAAGGTCTTGCGTCTGCGGAGACAGTAGAGAAGGGCAGAGAGGGCGAGGAGGAGGAGGAGGGCGCAGGCGGCAGCGAAGACGGCGACGACGGCGACATCGAGGGGGTTGGCGGAGGTTGATGTGGGGTGAAAGGGTTGGTTGAGGAGGGTTGTGGTGGTGAGTGTAGAAGTGGTTGGGTGCAGCATTTTCCACATTGTGTTGCTTTAGAGGGAGAATTAGGCAAAGAAGAATGGTTTAAATGGTGAATGTGTGTTGCAAAATAATGAATCATATGAAACAATAAATAGAGATAAAGTTGACCACAATGTTTATGTCATTTTTTTTTTAATTATGTTTAGGTGCATAAAATAATAATATTAGTTACTATAAATATTGATTAATGTGATTTTAGTCATAGATATGGGTAGATATGGATTTTTTTATTATTATTTTGCCATGTGTTTGATGTAGTTCAAGCACAAAATTTGCTTGGCTCGTGTATGGTTTCTGTCCACAATTCTTCTAATTTTTTAATAAAATCGAAGAAAAGGTTAAGTAGTGGTGGGTGCAATTAAGATTCTGCTTTTTCTCATGCTTTCTTATCTCAAAAAATTTCACCTTTTATTTTATAAGTTTAATTAGGCATTACTACTCAACTACTATTACATTTTATTATCTATTCTTTGCACATTTTATCATTAAGTTTCTAATTTTAGACATTTTGAAAATATCATCTCAAGGGTTAATTAATATATTAGTTAGTTAAGAAAACTATATTAATAGTAGTGATTTCCGAAAATTATAGGTTTTGTTTCAATTAGTACACTAAGAACACCTATCTGACCATTATTGCCAAAAAAGTTCAATGGCTAAAAGATCCAGACACAAGAAATCAATAGAACCAAAATATTTATAGAAGTTCAATTCGTGTTATTTTTTAAATAAAAAGATACTTTAAAATTAAGATATTTTAAACATTATTTATTTAAAAAAATCTCTGTACGTGTGAAAAAAATATCAATTTATTTTAACTTTTTACTAATGACAATATAATATAACTTAAATTATTAACTATTCTGATACAAGATGAGGTAGGTCAACGTGTCCCTCATATTTGATTTGTGAAAAAGAGAATAAAATTGGGTGTTCCACATAAAATTTACATACTAATATATCTAGTTTGCTACGCATAAACTTAAAAAACAAATAACAAAGTCTTTTGTAATTTATTAATATCTTATAGAATGATTTAGTGCACATTTAACAATTAAGAAAACCTTAAATATCATTAATTAAAATATATATATATATATATACAAATAATTATTAAATATATTATTAATAAAATAAGAAATATAAATATTTAATTACATTTAACACAAACAATTCTACTCATAATAAAACGTTAAAAAGATTAATGTGATGATGCAAAGGCAATTACTTCTAGCACTTGACGAATTTTTTAAAATTCCATCATGTCTTTGTTTTTTTTATTTTGAAAAAATGGAGTAGGGTGTGGAAGAAACTTGGTTTTCTTCTTTGGTGGTGGTTTGAGTTGCAAAGAATGTGGTTTTAGTATGGTGGTAGATGACCGTTTGTACTATATGGTTCGCCGATTGATATTATTGTGAGGTAAGAAGACATTTAAGTTATTTTTTCGCATTTTGTTCAAGCTGGGGTGGTCACAGATACCGATATCCAAAAGTCTAGTTTTAACCTTACGAATGCAAGCGTCTGGAAGCCATAATAGAGAAATGTGTTACGGATATGATTATCCAGAAGTGAGTTTGTATTCCAGATATACATATTCGGAATTGGCTTTTAAATTCCGAATGTACATATCCGAAATAGTTATGTGTGTTTCAGATTTGGACATCCAGAAATGTATTTTTTGACTTATAAATTTCTAAATCCGAAAACTAAGTGTTTTTTTTCAATTTTTTGGTATTTTTGTAAACCTTGGATACCAATTCAAATGTGTTGGGTGCAACCAATTCAAATGTATTGGGTGCAGGGAAAATCAGCCTGATGCAAAATAGACATGTGCATACTAATGGGCTCACTTTTTCTGCCAAGAAACTGACCCACATAGGCCATTTCTTCTAACACATCCATGATGTGAAATAACAACTTTGTTCTTTTTTATGACCTCATCTTTCTCTTTTTTGACTTTAAAAATTCTGAAATTTTGAATATAGATCAAAAAGATATTTTATAGTTTCAAAAATATATTCTAAATTTTAAAATTTAGAATACAAAATTTTCTAGATTTCAAGATGTATTTTCCAGATTATAATTTTATATTCAGAATTTTAGAGTTCGAAATATATTTTCGAAGAAATACACTTTGAACTCCTGCACATTGAAAGATCAAGGATTATAAAAAAAATATGGAGATGAAGAAAATATGGAGATAGAGGAAGAAATTGCCACCCACATAACATACCAATATAACAAGAATATATCTCAATCATAAGGCAAAAAATACAAATATATAAAAAGAAAAAAAAATTAATGGATGAAGCCTACCTTGACCTTAATTCTAACAGCTTAAAAGACTAACACTTTTCCAACCCACTATCAAGATAAGAGAACTTACTTTAAAGATAAACTATTAAGTTTCAGTACCTAAGAGTGCACTCTCAACCAAATCTTCAACAGGATGCTCTTTTTCTTGGAATAACAAACATGCAATTTTTGCAGATTTTTTAAGGGTGTAACATTCCTAGTTGAACCATTATATCAACTACAGTTAGGTTTTGCAATTAATAGCAAAGCATAGGTCATATCATGTACTTTTTCTGATAAAATAAAAGTGATTTGGAAGTTAATTGGTATTTATCTTTGCTTTGGAAGGTGTGCCATATACAGAAGTGATTGATCAAAGGAAACCTTTAGTTCTATGTGATACTAATTATTGAAAGAGAAGTTACAAGCTCAAAAGTCTACATTAGCACAGGCTATATACATTTCTTGTTCATCTAATTTTTGTTCAGAAGCAATGACAATTCAAGACCCCATTTAAGGTTAATACCCCTTTAATCTATTGAAGCCTCTTGAGATTTTTATCTCAAATAAAACCCCAGCTTAGTCTTATGAAGGGTACTAAACAAACTATGCAGTCAAGAAATGAAAGCTTTCCAAATATTTTCTCTTTCCTCCTAGACCATCTGCAACAGTTTCACAATTCCAACTGAGTTGGCGGCAACAAGCATGTTAGATTTCTTTCTCCAGCAAACACTAGAAACAAAGTGTCCATTATTATCACCACTACTTAGATGACCAGAAATAGGATCAATTGACTCAAATTTGTGAGAAGCAATTGGCACTGGCAGTGATTTGTGATAACAGTACACCTGAAAGGTAGAAATGTTTAAAATGAATTAGAATTTGTATCTTGTTATCCTGCATTTGCTGGAAAATTCAATTAAGAGAAGCAAAGCTCCCATAAATACCATTAGCATGATGTTAAAGAGAAAGACCTCAACTTATGAATTAAATGTAAGAATGGATGATACTCATTCAACAATTGTGCACATTAAATTAAATACATGACCTATATACTAAGCATCTTTCATATGGTATAAAGAATTATCCTTGGTGATCCAGAACAGATAATATTTTAATCTGCATTAGGATTTGTGATAACAAAGCTTGATTTCATACAATGATCAGGTTCCTAAATGAGCATAAAGTAACACAAAAGAGAAAAGAAAATTCAACAACTAGTTTCTTTTTCCACATATAGTGCAGATTGTGAAATATTTTGCAGGCTTCATGACAATCAGCATCCATGGGTGAACTCAGATTATTATTCCATTTCATATTGTGAAGTCAAGGTTATGAAAAAATAAAAGCCATACCTCATTAGATTCTGAACCACATGCAATGTATCCATCAAAAACAGATAATCCCGCAAAATTCTGGAGAAGAAGATGATGAAAGATAAACCGATTAGAAGAACAAATAAAAGAATACAGAAAAGTGTGGTAAAATATGTTGACAGACCAACCTTTTCATTACTATGACCTTTATAGGTTAAGACACATGCATCAGATGATAAACCAGTAGAGCTGGTTTTTTTAAGGTCCCAAAGCTTCAAAGAGTTGTCAGTGGAAGCAGAGACAACTGCTTCAGCATCTATAAATTTTACATAGCTAACAGCTTTGCCATGACCAGTTAATGTGCACCATGGAATCCTAGTGTGACGAAGATCATAACCATAAACCTTGAAATCAGCTGATCCAAAAAATAAAAGATTTGTTGAGTAAGAAGAGAACTGAACGCAGCATATATTGGCAGGGTTCCTGATGGTTCCCAGAGAATTTTTCTGCAAAACAACAGCATGAGACAATTAATATGCAATATGAAGCAATAGAATTCAACCGCATATTTTCTATCACATGGTTTTGTTTCTATCACATAGGGAAGGGGCAAAAGAACGTGAAAATTTTCTACTATTTAACTTCAAATAATACAAATACCAATGCATCACTCCCTTCATTCCAAAACTATAATTGTTTTAGCCTAGAACACGGCCATTAAGAAAACATTAACCATTACATTTGTAGACTAGAATATCCCTACTTAATGTAACACTTTAGTAAAATTTAATGCTTTAGTGGATATAAATAAGGGTACAAGTATTACAATTGGAATTCTAAAACCACTATAGTTTTGGAACAAAACTAGATTGTTAAAATAACTATAGTTTTGGAAAGGGGGAGTATGTCTTAGTAATGATTTGCTATTAAATGCATAAAAGAAAGCATGCCTCGCTGATATTCCATAGTTTGACAGAGCAGTCATCACTTCCACTAGCAAACATTTTTGGGTCTGCCAGAGAAAAATGAACAGACCAAGCTCTCTTTTGGTGCTCCATGTATTGGGACAATGGCTGACCAGTGTCTGCATCCCACATCTGAATTCATCCATACAAGTCATGTTATTAATGTCAATTAAACCTAAGAAATAGTCAAATGCAAAGGCCATGGAAGTTTGGTTAGTATGAAGAAGACAAGACTAAAGTTGATTTTCATCAATGTTTTAATAATTTTAGTCCTTGAAAATATGATGAATTTAGTTTCAATAGCACTAAAAAAATGTTAGTTATAGTCTTTATAAATTGTTAAAGTTTTTAAAGTAGTACCTATCATTACTTATGTTAAGTTGATAGTGTATGCATCTAGACGTGTCAGGTGATGTTTGTTTATCTGAAACTCACTAACATGACAGGTCTAGATATAGATCGCGTCATTACATAAGGATAAGGACTACTTACGAAATCATGTGGACTAAAATCAAAATTTGCTATATTTGCAGACTAAAAAACATTAAACCATTTCATCGAGTATAGTTCAAATGTTGCATGGTATACACACCTGAACCACACCATCATAGTCAGTAGATGCCAGATGATTTTTTATGCAGGTGTTCCAGCACACACAGCTAAGCTTTGATTTATTTGTCATCTCAACCACTGGGTATTGGATGTCAACAGAATCGCTTGAAATAGCATTGAGGTCAAAAATCTTGATTTTCTTTGAAACTCCTCCTGCTGCCATGTAGTCCTCATCACGGTCAAAACTTAAAGCACACATTACATTGGAAGAACTAAGCAGATCTCTATTTCTTAATCTGCCACGCTCTTCGAACTTACTGTAACGAGCGAACTTGCATAAACCTTCAAAGAAGGATCCAAGACAACCAACAGAATTATGAATTCTTCTAGGCTCCTTATTAGCATGCTCTCCTTGAGGCAATCTCCATCTATTTTCCATCAGATTTTTATCATTGCTTGAAATAGGTGAATCTTTTAGCAGGACTTGGATTCTCGTGGAAAAGTAAGAATTCTCTAGCTGACTTATGTTAGCCATAAATCTTTCTTCATCACCAAATGACCTTCGAATGGATCTACTGATGTCTGAACCAGAAGAATCTTGAAAATGTAAATTGTTTTCTCTCACTTCAAAATTTTTCATTTGTGCCAATGGAAATACTGAATCTGTCCCAAATGAATAACTTCTTTCTACCTCCTGAATATCTTCATTCAACAAATGTAGCTGTTCTTCCAACTTGGCTGCCTGTTTTATCTTTTCTTTTTTTATTGAAGTTAGAAAATGTAGTAATTTTTCTGTTTCAGCCTCATCATCAGATACTCCAACATCATCTATAGAACTTGATTCCTCTGATCGGCGTATAAACTCAGATTCTAAAATGATCCTGTTGTACATAAAAGAAGAATTAAAAAATTATAATATAAATAGAAGCTTCTTCAACGTCTATATAAATATTCTTTTAGCTGTATGATAACTTAAACAAGTAAAATGAATGAGAGAGAGTGATGTGGTTTTCCTCAGCAGCTACTTTCATTTACCAAGAGCCAAGAAGTTCCAAGGTGCTAGTGGCCAAAAATAAATCGCATAAGGTAATGGAATCTGCAAATAAAGAAATGCCAAAAACCATAAAATGAACAGCACCTTAATAGCGTAGCATGCCCTTCACAAAGGAGACTAATAACAAAATGTGCTAATCAGCACCATTTCCTGCTGACATTTACACAAATGGATATTTGACCAATTTTCTATGAAGCTTAAAGCCATTCTAGAAACACTCCTTTTTATTGGTTTCTGCCTTTTAGTTATCTGGCTTGTCAAGCAATAAGAATAAAAGTCATATACGGCTATCAAATCAAGTTAAGAACGAGTTTCTTTTTATAATCTATAGGCTGCATTGTACAAGCAGAAAACCAAGTAACATCATATTAACAAGTCGCAGACATAATGTAGTAAGTATTTTGCACTACTTCATACATTGCTCCTAAGATTGAGAAAGTCATATGGAGTTTGTGTGGTTAGCACCACTCATTTATATGAGTGGCCAGATAAAAGCATGCTATAAACTTTAACTTTTCCGCATGATGTCCTAAGTTCCCCTCAATATCAGTATGTCACTACTATCATCATCCATCATGAAGCCATTGAAGATGGCACTGTCAGAATACATCGTTGAGTAAGAAAATTTTTACAAATTCAAATGAGGCAAAAAGATATTGACAAACATATTACATCACCTAGCATTAGGGCGAGAGGACGGTTCAGGATGCAGAAGCCAAAGACAAAAGCCAGCTTCCTTTGGATTTTCTGCTAGAAATTTTGGCGGTAAGATTCTATGACACAACTCCAACATCACAGTTGAATGCGCCTCCCCTGACTCAATATTGCACAGCAACTGAGAACACCATCCACTTAAATGTTAAAAGATTAATAGATTTAAATAGTTAATCTTTGAATATGATTAATAGCAACTTAAATTGTTAAAATGAAAAACATATTTAACAACTCCAATCCGGAAAGTTTAATTCACCATAACTCATGTTTCAATGTCAATTCTAAAGGTATGGTACTGCATGCCAAATAGGTGTCTTGCTTGGAATTAACTTCTTGGTATGTTGCAGCAACCAAAATCTCATCGTTTTCATGAACATATTCAGAAAAAAAAAATGGAGCATATTGAACATCTATGGTTAGTTTCATTGTAGAAATCCAACAAAATAATTTGCCTTGCTATCAATCAAAAGAATATATGATAAAGCTTTATGGAAAATAACAATGTATGAGACAATATTTTCTTACTTCAAAAAGAAGAACTCCAAGGCTATAAATATTAGATGACAAGGTGCAGACTCCATCATTCAGCATTTCTGGACTACAATACGACTTCTCTTCTAACTGAACGGAAGCAGACATAAACTGATTTTCTTTGGTAAAAGTATCTTGACAATTAGAAATATTTTGGCACATACTTTCTTTACTCCTTGATTCCAAGGGTCTGATTGTGTCAAAGTCAGTTTGATTCATTATTGTCCTGCAGTCATGAGTAAAGGAGCACTGATGCGACTGCCTAAAAGATCCTGTCTCCTCAAATAGTTTTTGCTGCTTTGTACTCGAACTATGGCAAGAAAGGATATTCTGTTCGAGAGACCTTTTCCTATTCACATTGCAGGTCATGACTTCATTACCTAACTGTTGTTGGCCATATGAACCAATGTACTTAATCTTACTTGAAGGCAACAACGTGAAACAAGATGGTTGGAAATCTAGCAAGACAAGTCCTTGGGAGTGTGAAAAATCAACCAAATCCAATACCTGCTTAAATATATGAATCTTTCTTAATTTCTTCACTTTATGACATTCACATTTCAGCCACTCTCTTAAGTTGATTTCATTGCTACCAGATACTACAGTTCCTTCCACTAAAGGCTTATTATCATCGTCAACATTTGATCTCCTCAGTGTATCAGATTGAAACTTGGCTGCAAAAGGTTTCTCATCCTCCTGGCTCTTATGTGCTCCTACAATGCTGAAGCTTTTGTCTAAATCTTCACAAATAACCCCCTTTCCCTTCCTTGTTTGCTTTACAGATTGAGGATAATGATAAGCAGATGAAGTACTCTGAGTTATGCTGCTAATAAGATGTGCATTATTTGAGATTACAGCCTTGCCCATATGGCTTATATCCCCTGAGACTTTCAGTGAGTTCTGATTAACACTCTTGTCAGAGAGAGACTTCAGACCCCAAATTTCAGAATCATTTCCCTTAAGTTCTTTACTTAACCTGAGTGGTATCTGTTCTTCAACCCTGGAAACAACTTCTCTATTTAAGCCATAATACTTGGACTCAGTAGTCAATTGATTCCTTTCCTGTCTTGAATTATGTGGGTGACTAACTAAGTCTGTATTCTTGCTCTTATAATTCCTAATAGCAACAGACAACTTTTCAACAATGTGTTCAGAATCTATAGTAGAACACAAACTAGTACTAGGAAGTCTAGATCCAGCTAAGGAAATTACATACCTATTCGAATGATTATCTTGATTACCAATCACATTGTCATTTGGCAAACTCTCTGACCATTCCTTCTTAATAGGTGTGCACAATTTAGGTGATCTTGACATGTTTTGCTGACCCCCATGCTTAAGAAAAGGATCATTAGTTTTTCTCTTGTGCTCCTCCGTCCCAGTCCCACCATTTGCAGTAGTCATGTCTTCTAGCAAAACTCATGCAAATCCAAGTGCAGTACCTTCAATTAATTTGAAAGAACTGCACCAGACAATTTAGATCAATGAGATCACAAAAAATAGTTCAGAGAAATAACCTCAACATAATTAGAAAGACAAACTATGAATATGAATGGAGGTGAAACCTAGACACAATTATAGTAAAATACTTAATCCTAGACTCCCTTACTGTCAGCCGATACAAATAGATGTCAAATCTCGCTTCTGTTCTAAAATTTTCAAAGAGTGACATAAGCATGCATGTATTGAAGCTATTCAATTTGTTATATCAGAAAGACAATTGAAATGTTAGATGACAAAACATGGAAGTTAACCATTTAGCTAACATTATAGATAGTGTGTGTGACTGTGTTAAGCAAGAACATATACAAACACCTATGGTAGTAGCAAGAGAAAGAGATATCAGATACCAATGGATAAAATGAACTGATAAAGAGAATGGTTTGGATGGTTACCTCAGTTAATAAGAGTTCCTCTCAGAAAAGAAATATCTTGTTCACAAAACTGACAAACAATAAATACAATGAAACTAATAAATACTTGAATTTGAAAGGAAAATTAAGTATGTTTTGTTAGATATTTTTATAATTATTATGGACACCATTTAATACCTTTTCTTTTTCATTAATTAGATTCTGGGTATATCATAAGACTGTCCACATCTGAGGCCAAAAGTACTGCCACGATATTATGTTGCCGCCGCCACCTACACGTGTAAATTAATTCTTTTATTTTTTATGATTTCATTTTTTTTCTATATTTTTATTGAGGTGGTCCAAGTGAGTACGTAAACTATTTAATGTTGAATGTTTTGTTAAAAAGATGATGTATTATGTAATTAAAGATTGTATAGTTTATATATATATATATATATATATATATATATATATATATATATATATATTACTCGTTCTTTATTAATTTGTAGAAACTTGACTTATTTCTTAAGCATGTCTAATAAGTAATAAAAGTTATATTATATCTATCTCCAAAGTAGAATAGAGAATAAAGATTAGTATAATATCTGAACTCAGTTCAAGAACACATATAAATTGAACAGGACTGCTCACTTTTATACTAATATTCAATTAAAATTTATTATTAACATGGTTTTTCGATCATTATTGTAAAATTAATAAATTTATATGATAATTTATAATCAAATAAAAATTATATATAATCTGTTATTTGTTTATAAAGACAAAATATTCAAGTAATTTAATCAATAATTAGTTTTATTGATAACTGGACTGATACTAAATGATATTTAATAAAAAAAGTTATTATTTTTTTTTATAAAATTTGAGTTTGATATTAGATTTAATGAATTTAAAAATGAGTTTCTTATAAAATAATGTAGCTGTTATATTTTGCATTAAATAATTTAAATATTTTTTAAAATTAACTATTAATTTTGAAGAAGAAAAATGTTGGATGGTTATTAAGATGACACGACACTATGAATGTAAATATTAGTATTAAAAGAATGAAGAAGGTTTAGAGTAGTTTGGTGAATCTACTTTACACGTGCCACTAATATTATTTGGGTTTTATATATCGTGGCTTATGATGGACATATGCACACAAACAACCTCTCACTCGTGTCGAGTACAAGAGAAAAATAATATTTTTAAAAATTAACTACTATTTATAATAAAATAATGACTTGATAATAATCATTTCTTTAGTGAATAGAAAAAAAAATATGAAAACAAAGAATAATAAGAGCAGAAAGAAATACAGATGTTCAAACTACAGTCACAGTGAGTATAGTGATGACACGAAAACAAAGATTGATAAGTTGGTTTATAAGTTGTTGAATTTTTTCTTAAATAGATTTTTGACATTATATGTATCATACATTTAAGTCTTTTTTTATTATTTGAGATGCTTAACAAAATTAAATGATATATCAACCTGTTCCTCACTTTTATATAACTTTTTTGTGGTGAATAATGGTTAAATAAGATTTTAATGTATATAAATAAATATAATTTTTGAATAATTTAGTGTGTTACGTTTAGGTACTTTTTACACATTTTAATTTTAAATAACTTCTTGCATATATATTTTTTTTATTAAGGTTGTTGGTTTAGTAACATAAGGTAAAAAAAATACTTTAAAAAAGGTTTTTCATTTTTGGGGAAAAAATTCAAAATAAAGAAAATATTTTTATTCTTCCTGATTTGTTTGTGTTGTTGGGATTTGAGTTTTGATTAGTGTTAAAAAGTGGTGTATATTAATAGAATTTTGAATAATTTAATGTTTTACATTTAAATCTTTTATATATATATATATATATATATATATATATATATTTTTTTTTTTTTCAAACAACTTCTTGTATATTTTTTTTTATTAAGGTGGTTGGATTTAGGAACATAAGGTAAAAAAAATACTTTAAAAAGGGGTTTTTAATTTTTGTGTAAAGAGAAAAAAAAGTTCGAAATGGAGAAAATGTTTTTATTCCTCCTTCAGAGTGGTTGTGTTTTTGGGATTTAAATTTTTATTATTGTTAAAGAGTCTCATGAAATCAGATTTTGGGTATGGTGTAATGGTTAAGAATGGTAGAGATTTATGAGCTAAATTTAAGATTATTTGAGTTTGTGATGAAACTAGTGGTGAAGGAAGAGTAGCAGGGATGCTTTTGTAATGATGTCTTCAATTTGTTTACACCAGAGGTTATTGGCTTTATAATTTTAGGTTTCATTTTGTTGGTTCATTCATTATGCATCTTTGGATACCGACATCTATTCATTCAAATAACTCTAAAAATGTTCTAGAAGATATCTCTCAAATTCAATTGTATTAAAAGTTCTTTTACTCATGCTGATAATTTAACCATTTACATTCCTTACATTTGTTTTATATTATGTTACAAATAACTTTATTTTTCTACTATAAATATGTGGATATATAGACATTTCTTGGGCATCATTCTCAAGGGTTTTACTTTAATTTCACTTATGAGAAGGAACATCCTGTCTAATTTTATGGTTGGATCAAATTGATGGTTTGACCCATAGTGCGGTCATTTAAAGGTCAAATGAAGAGCCCACAATAAAATATCATTTAAATGGATTTCAATATTTTTTTGGGTACATCTTGAACTTAGGAACATTTACATCTTCTTCTGGAACATTAGTCATATATATTATTATGTTATTATAATGAATTGTCAAGTGGATGTTTTTCCATTTTCACAGTATCAAAGTATCATTTATGTATTTAACTCATGTGCCCTTGGTGTCATATGACATCATGCATTACAGTTCTTTATTCATAATGCAGTCAAAATACAAAAAAACTAACAATTAGAATTGACTATCAGTCCATGTTACCTAGAAATTAACAAAGTGTTTGTAAAATGGTCCATTGTGTTGCGGAAAATCATGGATGAGTGAAATAGGGTACTTATTCATCCGATAGGGGGGAGATGTGGGTGTGGGAACTAAATAAAAATGGTAAGTACACTCTTCAGTCAGCCTATCAACCACGGACACACATGGATGGAGGGGTGTGATGATATTTTCCCTACGAAGGACATGTTAAGTAGGAGGGGAATGCATCAAACTGAAAATTTCTGTTCCATGTGTAGAACTCAGTGAAGATATTAATCATCTATTTTTTTGAGTGTAAGGTGGTTGGACTGGTCTAGAATAATTGCAATAAGTGGTTGGGTATTACTTTTGTTAACCATAATCATCCTAGGCAGCACTTTACTCAATTCTGTACGGCTATGCTCAACTCTAATGGTAACTCTTCATGGAAAGGACTATGAGTGGCAATTGTGTGGGGTCTGTGGAAGCAGAGAAATAGGATAGTATTTCAAAATGGTGAACCTGATGCACAAGAGCTGTTATGTGACTCACCAGCCAAGGTGTGGGCCTGGTGAAGGAGCTTGTATCGCAAGTCAATCTTCACGGGCAATTGCTTCCCGCACCCAACATTTTTGAACTTGCACCCAACACAGTTTATAAAATTCCAAAAATACCCTTTATTACGGAAATGAAAATCCAAAATTAAAAATAATGCATTCTGAAAAAGTACATATGGAAGAGATTATTGTATTTCAGATATAAAAATCTAGAAACAAAAATCAAAGTTCCATTCCGGATAAAAAAATCTGGAATTGAAAAATGTGTTCTGGAAAAGGAGGTTCGGAAGGTATTTTGTATGTACCCCTTTTTTAAGGGTATTTTTGTCTTTTCCCATGGAATTGGGTGCAGTGATATGGTGTAGGAAGCAATTGTCATCTTCACCTTCTCAGATTAGTATCTTAACCCGGTCATGTGCTCAAAATCTCTGAATTATGTATACAATATTAGTCATATGTAGGGCACACTATTTTAAATTACCTCCTCCTTTGGCAGTTCTCCTTTCTGGATGCTGGTTCTAATCTCTTCTGCCATCAGTCCTACTTTAACAATGCTCAAGCACATCAGATCAACCATCTAGCTGAAGGTTATATGGAATGGAATTCTGTCAGAAAGGAAGTTTTGGTTGTTGCGTACCTGTGAATCATGGTTTTAATCTTCTCTGCCATCAGTCATGTTTTTAACAATGCTGCAGGCACATCTGAACAACCAACCAGCTGAAGGTTATATGGAATTTTATGTCAAAAAGGAAGTTTTGGTTGCTGCATATCTTTGTTGGACCACGACCTGATGTATGGCCTATGTTTTATGCTCTTCTACCTGCTTAGTACACATGTCTTTGAGTTAAACTAGTAACCGTAAATAGAAATGAACACTGGACATTTACAGTGAAGGCTACTAGTAAGGGATTACCATCACTCATTTTGAATAAGGGTAGGTTCTACAAATTTGAATGAGGGTTCGGGGCTAAAAAGCCAGTATGTACAAGGATTTTTTTGGTGGTTGAGTGCCACACAAATTTTGTTTTGCACGAGAGTTAAAGCATCTCATAAATAGTCCACTTTTTTTTTTTTTCATTATTTGCCCATCAAAAGAAAAATCTCCATTGCGTTGATGTTCCAGCTTCGTTTTAAAACGCTCAATAGTTTGGGAAACACAATTCAGTTAACAATGAATCGGCAGATAAGATGTTCGTTACACTTCAATGGCTAAAAAATATTAATAAGATGTTGGTCGTCCAACCCTCGTGTTTCTAACCGACTCCCAAAAGAAGAATAATACCAAACAGAGAGACGGTTAACAAGTCCTACTTTCTCAGCACGCAGCAGCAAACGTTGTAACATAATCATTCGACAAACAGATGGGAGGGGGTAGGGAGGGGCAGGAAAATTTCAGTTGATGCAAAAATCCACTAAGAAAAATGCTTTCTCAACCAGTGCAGAAAGCTAAGAAGTTATGTCCTTGCATTGTTTTTCCACAACACTTATTATGGACAAATAGAAGGAAAACAAATAGAACAAGGGAATTAATTTATGAATCCTAGCTCTAAGAGTTTCTAAACTCATCCTTTAAGAGAGGAAAATAAAGAAAATAACTTTAAGTTACCATCTCAGTATCCCTTGCCTACCAAAAAAATACAAAGAAAAACCACACCAGTGAAACAGATATATCTCATGTGGTTATCAAACTTTAGTCTGATATTCTGATCTCAACTCCTAAAATGTCCTTCACCATCTCGTATGTTACAAATGCAATTGCTATCGATGGGACCACCTGTAAAACATCACACGAGTTAAAAAATGCTATAAACAAAACAAATCCATCAAACAATAATTTTCTGGTAAGTTTATTTGACATTGCAAGACTGTGTGAAAGGGAAATGAGAAAAATATAAAAATTAAGCAAGGAACATCCAGTAATGTCACTAAACAAATGGAATTGCCGACCCAGAAAAAACTAAACAAATGGCATTATCTACTCAGAGCTCTCTGCCTGGTTCATGAACACAAGAAAAGAAATTCAACAGCAACCCAAAATATTCAAACAAATGCACATTGTCAAAGATTTGTAAACAATCCCACAAATTTAGGTAGTGTGCATATGTCTGCAGTTATCTTTGTAAGTTAATCTGGAACTGACCAACTACTGGGTAATATCAATAGTTCAATATTTGGCACAAGCTCAATGGGTGTTGCAATGTCGGCTTTTGTTATAATCAAGCCAGCTTATTATGTTTACAGATCTTATCAGAGGCTAATGTCAGCAGAGTATGATTGAGGAATCCTACACGAATAATCCATTTGATAAGGTGTCCTGCAAATTTTATGCCTTTAAGGTGACAGAACAGTAATATCAATCTAGATTCTAAAGTAATGGTAGAAAATGCAAGTCTTCCTTTTCTGGCAAGAAAAAAGTCTACACTCTACAACACAATTATTATAGAATAGATCACAATAATCCAGTGAAGACACGGACCTTTACAGAGTTGGGCACAAGACCCTTGTATAATGCACCGAATCCTTCATGCTGAACAGTTTTCCTGAATGCATCAACCATTCCAGTGTATTCAAGTGGGACTTTGCTTCTTCCATCACCAGTTAGAACAGAAGCAGCATGGTTCCAACCAACCATCTGCATTCTACGACGAATAACGTCAAGAGGGTAAGCAACAGTTTGTCCAACAGTTCCAGCAGCAGCACCACAAGCCAGGCGTGTTGTCACACTCAACTCAGAATTATCAGCAAGACCAAATGCGTTGGATTTAGTTAACCAATCTTTTAGAGACTCATACACAGCAAAGTTGAGACCTACATAAGGAATCTGGAGAAAACAGTATTAATTATGTAAGAAGCATCCAAGAAGAAGGCTTTATTCTATGCAAAATTAAAACACATTCTTCATCTTTATTAAGAGAGATAATTTGAAAATATTACTCACAACTCCAATAACTGAAGGAAGCCAGCCCTTATATAAAGCACGAGGACCTTCTTCCCTAAGCACAGTAGACAAAGCATGAAACATTCCTCTGTACTGATATGGTGATGCCTCAGTCTGCAAATACAAGGCAATGAACTTTCTGAGTTTCTATAAACCATGAAGACTGCAAAAGCATGCATACGCATAACATAATTTTTTTCTCCATTTAATTTTACAATTATTAGAAGATGTATTATTCTGCACTTCCAGCTACCACTTTAGCTTCCAACTAGAAAAGCAAGCATTTGGTAAATGTAAAAATAAAAATGGAGAAAGTACCTGCACAGTAATTCGGCCTCGAACCATGTCCATTGGATAAGTTGCAGACATAGCAATTATTCCAGCACAAGCTCCAGCTCCAAGACGTAGAAGAGGAGTCAGTTGAGCATCCTCTACAGAAGGCACAAGAGAATATGATTAAAGAACAAAAAGGATTTTTAAACTAAAAAAGTTTTGTCAATGCAAAATAAGATCAAGAACTTGTTTCCACCTGTATTGCAATAAGTGGTTGAATTTTAGAGACAAACAACCACAGATTTTTTTAAAATCAAAGTTGTTAAAAGGGATTCAATAATTCTAATTATATTTTGCCTAAATGGCCAAGCATTCACATCAAGATGATGATTCATGCAGAGAGAAAGTCTGAACTCTAAAAGTAATTACATGAGTTACTGGTCAATATACGAGCAGAATCTCATAGTATACGGATAAAAGTACAAGAATAATAAACCAAAAAATGAAGAGTTTTCCAGAAAGAAGAGCTTCCTAATCCAATTCATCAATTTCAATCAAATCTACACTTGCCCTTTATCTATTTTTTAAAAAATTATCCCAACTAAACACAAATTATTTCAAGAAAAAATTGTAAACATGAACATACCATTTCCAGTTTGCTGCTGATACATGTACAGTATACCTCTGTCATAATAGGAAGGAATAGTCAGAGAAAAACAAGGGACAAAGTTTAAAAAATATGAAATGGGATGCACTGAAATAATAAAAAGAAAATGATAGCCACTGGAGTGACCCTATTTAAATAAGCCATGCAGGAAAAGGAACATGTTAAGAGAGAACTGCAGAAGCCACTTTTCCATAAGATGATTGGTATTTCGTATAATAGTACCCTGGAATGAAAACCCCCAAAAAAAAAACAATAAAGCAATCCACACAATATTTTGTATAGAAGAAAAACATACTTAGAAGCTTGCTCATAACTGAAGAACTTCACAGCAGAATTAGGGACAATTCGAGCACAATTAGTACCATTCCCTTTGAAAAGTCCACGGAGACCTTCAGTTCTCCATATATATTTTAGGCCTTGTATTGTTCCATTGTATTTAATGTTATGAGGGTTTTGGACCTGCATATGGCATAGCCAGAGACACGTCATATGTAGAAACTAGGATGTATGCAAACAAGCAAGCCAAGATACAGTATACTTTTGATCCCAGTATAAGAAAGCAAGAATAAATAGTTGAAAATAATGACAATAGTTGTACACAGGAAATATGTGTTCGCGCATCTCATGTTATGTTACATTATCATATGGAATAGTCTCCATTGTGCCCTCCCTGGATAAACATATCCGTAAGCGATAAGAGAAGAAAATAAAAAGGTAAAACGAATTAAACTTCTCCCATTATTTAAAATCAAATTAAGTACTTCAACTTTTATAGAAGGCTCTCTTATCTAACTAGACTAATACCTTTGGTAAATAAGTCGATTTCAACCTATAAAAAAAAGTTAAAACGAATTAAACTTCTCCCATTATTTAAAATCAAATTAAGTACTTCAACTTTTATAGAAGGCTCTCTTATCTAACTAGACTAATACCTTTGGTAAATAAGTCGATTTCAACCTATAAAAAAAAGTTTGATTTATTTTTCTTTTTATTTTCTTCTTATGAATGCTAATGAAGAAGTTCAACAGAACAGAGTAGTCTATGCGTGCTTGTGTGTTGTATTCATACGCAGAACCTCTGTCCTGCATATTCTCTTGAATGATAAAGCATTCCCATTCTCTAAATTATTTCTAAAACATTCTGTTATACCTTCCTCTATATCTCCCTCCCCATATAAATTCAACAGAAATAATAGCTAAATTCATGTAGATCTAAACAACTAAATAAACTAACCTGTAGCAAAATTTTCAACCGTTCCAGAGGAGCAACTGCAGTACGTGACCTGCACATAGACAAAAAAATTGGTTCAAAAACATCAAAATAGTTCTCCAAATGATTGTCAAGAAATATTTTCCAGGAAAATTGGGCTATGGGACGTTGCAATAGTAACTATATTTCAGCTCACTGAAATGAAAATGAAATTCAAAATTAGCACATAACCATTAATTGGCATGAAAGTCAAAGAATCAAGGGAACGAAGATTTTGTAGTGACTTCCACGATAAATGAAAACAAGCACAAAAAACTAAACCTTATACCAAAACCCCAACACTGTGAGTGATTTTCACTAATCCAAGCAAACATGACCAAAACCACACCCATTCAATTCCAAAATCAACAGAGTCTTTTGTATTCAACAGATCGTACACTCAATCCACTTCACCAAACACAAAAGCCATATTAATAAATCCACACGAAATTAACCCCTAAACGAAAGATATTAAAAGGCCACTTCACTGTTGATCCAAGCCACAAAAACTTCAAATCAACCAATTATACATACATGTTTTTCATAACATATCATTCATAAATAAAATTTCAGTTAAAAAATAAAATAGGAAATGAGAAACGGAACTGACACTCCTCCGGCGACACCACCAGCGACGAGTGACTTGCAGATGGTGGCGAACGCGTAGCTAGGAGCCTTGACAACGCCTTCTCGGGCCAGCTTGGCCTCCTCGGCCAGGTTGACGATGGTGGTGACGGCGGATTCCCCAGTCTTCACATTCTCCGAAGCCATATATGGAAAACTATTCTATAACCTAACCTAACCGGAACAAAATCAGGGTATCGGAATCGTCGGAGTGAGAAATCTCGGCAGGGATACGGCAGATTGTTCCGGTGATTATTGCGGCGAAGCGATCATTACTCGCTCGCTCGCTGAGAGTGAGTGGTGGTGGCTGCGGGAGCTTCGAAGAGAGAAGAGTGAGCTCACACCAATGCCAACAACTACTACAATGCAGCAACGAGGTCAGAATTACCCCGTTATGACCCCGTCATAATATTTATACCACGCCTTTTTTTTCTGTTACACCACTTTTCATTACATGTGTTGAAAGGTGTAAAGCTGTGAGATTTATTAAAAAAAAATGAAATTATCTTATTCTTAATAAATTTGTTTTTTAGTATGAGCTTTAAATACATTTCAATAATTATTAAGAATTATTTTCAATACTTTATATATTTACTAGTTGAGAAAATAAGTTATAATTAAAGAATATTAATTCTATTTTTTGTATTATCTTTTTTAGTTTTAATATTTTCTTCTCATTTTTACTTTTTCTTTGTCAATAAAATGTTGTTAATATGAAAATATATCAATATTTTTTTTAAGTTTAATTTACATATGAATGTTGCAATCACAGTGTTGATATTATTGGTTCTTAGTTTTTATATTAGTTCATTTTTAATCTCTCATACTTTTGTTGAGAAAACTATTATTTAATAATTTACTTTTTTAGAGAGAAATAAATCATGTATCTTACTTTAAGATTTTTTTAGGAAATTTAACTAAATTAGACTTAACTTATGCAGGATATCAAGAGATCGTCTTTAACCTAAAATCTATATATTTATAAATATTTCTTTATATAGGTTTCTTAAATTTTATGTGAAACTTTTAACTGATTATTAGATTTGTATCAATTTATTAGGGATAAAAATAAATAAATGTCATAAAAAAAGAGAATATCATTCATTTTTAAAGCGTATCACAAGTATGATTAATAATAGGTATATATAATTTCATCTGCATTGCATTTATAAGTTATACTAATATTAATACTTATAATTCAAATCTTTTATAATCGTAACAAGTGAAAAGAGAGAGTTAAAAATAATATATATATATATATATATATATATTAATTAATGTTCTCTGATTATAATTTACACTTTGACTTAATAAAATTTTCAATCTGAAACATATTTTTATAATTTAAAATGTGCGGAGAGGCACACAATACAAAAACTTCCATAAAATATATACCTTTTCTGTTTTTTATTTGTTTTTTTTAAGATTTGTATAAAATAATATAAATACAATATTTCTATCCTTTATCTATACTTTTGTGAACACACATCCTTGCATAAAACTCAGTATATTGTGAACATATATCACCTTATATCCAGATAATTTATTCTAAAGTTTTACCATAACATAAAAAGTTTCTCTTATATGTAATGTTTATCCTTAAAACACATTTTCAAATCCAAACATAAAACTAGTTGAAATGTGAAGACATTGAACAAAGTATTCAAACATAACAATTTTTTAATATATGTTTAACTAAGTTGAGAGGATTGTTTCTCTTACCTAATTCCACCAAGATTGATGATGAAAATATAATGAAAAGAAAAGAACAAATAATCTTTAGAGTAAATTTGAAAATATGATCAAATAAGAATGTTCCTTGGTTCCTCAATTAGTATGAAGTGCGATAAAATTCTAAAAGATATGAGATATGAAAGAGAAAAGTTAAAGGAGGAGAAAATTAGAAAGGAAGAGAAATAGGGCCAGTGGACCCTTACACAATACATTATTATTAACTTTTTTTTTCATTTTCACATTGTTTCACCTAATTTTATATTCATTTATATTTATGCATTTATTGTAATATAGAAATTGTACGATACATGGTCGACCACACATCGACACTCATGATCGAGACCCCTACTGGAATCAAGTACACCTCAGGGACCCAAGTACTATTACTTAAGATAATCAATTAAGCATAACCCTATGTACGGAATCTCCTCTTAATCCCAAGATTATCCCGATAAGTTGTGTCAATTCAAGTCCACCAGCACATAGGTTCATTTGTTCCTATAAATACACACTAAAAGACAAGATAGAGGTATAGTTTTAGTAGAATTTATAACTCTCAACCATCATATATCAATCACTAACTTAAGCGTTGGAGGACCTTTGGCAAGTATCCCCCGCTGAGATCAAAAACTGAGAGTTGAGACGTTTAGGTGTCGATCATCGATCTGATGAAAAAGGCTTAAAAATTCAATTGTAACCCCCGATGTGAGGAAGTGTTTTCCATGATCAAAACTTTCCTAGCATCACCCCCGTTATCCAAAAACCATCAAGCAAACACCCTATCAAGGCTTTATATCAACCAATATATAAAATAAACAAGACGCATTAACAATGTGCAAATGCATAAAGAAAACCAATAGAATACTAAGCAAATGTAACAAATGAATCAAGTGTGTAGCAAAGACTAAGAGCACAAAAATTTAATATTCATTGCTAAAACATAATTATTTGTCGTGGTCAAATTACAAAAAATGAGGGAACAAAATACAAAAAATAACCCATAAACTTTGCACCCTTCACGAGTCGACCTACTTGTTCTCATCGTCCCCATTAGTAGGGATGTTGTCGATCGACATCAGTTATTTTTGTAAATGTTCTTGGAAATATCAAATTTCCCTTTATCAATTGGCACGATGTAGAAGAACGTTGCTTGCCGGATAACCTGATTAAATCCCTCCTCATGCATGCTGAGTACATACTTTGTGCACTTAAGCAATTTGGCCTTGAGTTTCTCTTTTTTTATGACCATCTCATCATGAGCAAGAGTCATTTCGGTCAAACTTCGTACTAATTCCTTTATGTTAGCGAACATCCAAACTTCCTCTTTTTCCAACTAGGAGTAGTCTTTCTCCAAGGACAAGTACTTAAACTTCTAAAACGCTAACTCGTTGACTAACGCATCTCGATTGACTTTTATAGTCTCATCCAAACTAGAGTTGACCTTTAAGGTCGCTTTCAAAGAACTGGACAACTCGGCTAATTCCTCTTTTAACTTATTGACCACAATAGAACAACCCTTCATGACCTCGACATCAATAACCCTTGAAAGCACCAAGGCCCGAATATTGAACTTAATTTTCTTTTTAATTTTATACTAATCTGATCCTGCCGCTTGACTCGAACGTGGAGGATTGCCTCGTCACTCCTTCGTCTAGCCTTCTGTTCTGCAGGAACGCTCCGAGAACCACCGCCGGAACTCCAAACGCTGCCTGCAAAACACATAGACGGCGCCTCTGGCGGCCGTTGTAGCTCCGACGCCCAAGTCAGCCAACAGGAACACCAAAACTATATCTGAATCTCTCTGTGAGACCCGTGTGTAACTGAAACTCTCAAATGTGTAAGTTGTAAGAATCTGAAAAAACCTCCTCAATTTCGTTAAGAGTTTCGTATATATACCTGAGTCTTTCTCTCTCCTGACGGTTATTCCTCTTGACACGTGGATAACATCTGGTCATACACGTGTCACCATCTGGAGTACCTGCAACTGAAACGTTACCTTCACTTTGCTCCTGCGACTAAGTTATCCACACAGGGAGTAGCTTAGTGCACAGGCTACCCTGGGCGCAACCTTAACATGGCGATCTGGTTAACCCTGGGCATCACAGCTCACACTACACATGGTGGCAGATATGCCACTTATCCTCTGTACTTAGACCATACAACAAGTGCTTGCCAAGTCTTCTCAAACACCTGGCGATGTGCTCTTTCGGCGACTTGCTGACCACCTGATCTCCTTACCTTAACACACGGTGATCATGTGCAATCTAGGCGATTACTGACCCATACCGGTGATGAGCGATTACTCATCCTCAAGGCGATAGGCGATTACTCATCATCACAGGCGATAGGCGATTACCATTCTGAGTGATCGCCTCCCTGATTTGCCTGCTATCCTCTACCACGTGTTACTCTGTGAATGGTCCACGTGGTCAATTGCTGCTGATGTCATCGACTACCGATGACCGACCGGATCACAAGCCCCCCAGTCTCGAGCTGTGAACTTGTTCTCAGCGAAGAGACTAAGAAATCGTCTTCTGGCAGTCTACAGGAGCGCACACTCTGGTACTAACACTGTTTCATTCCTTCTTCTTCGCCTTCAAACATTCAAAGCATCTCTCTGGATCATCTAGAGATTCACCTTTCCTGTTTTCTTCTTCTCAAACGCGCTAGGGTTCGCTGCGTTTCTTCTCTTTAACTCTCTGCATGTGACTAACTGTTAACTAGCTTAGGCTTTAGCGCGATCTAACTGCAACCCCTCAAACTTGGCCTCTGACTTGATCGCGGCTAACTGTTACCTTAGCATTGCCTTCAACATAACTTCGTGCTGGATGACTGACTTAACGGGCCTAAACGCTTCGGCTTCACGCAGCAGAACTTGCTTCTACCATCGACCACCGACTAGCATGTTAGTGCACCACCGATCAGTCATCGCGCTTCTGGCTTCGCTGCACTTCTCTGCCACACCAACACTGAGTGCATAGAGGGTCTGAACACCAACTATGACGCCTGTGTTTTGGGGAAGAAAAGTGCTTCTCGACGACCCCTCTTGCCTCAACCTCGCTGTAAGAAGTCGTGGGTGAGGTCTTGCCTCTCTCACCTCAGCCTCGCTGTAAAAAGCAGAGGGAAGGGACTTGGTTATCTTGCCTCAACCTTGCTGTAAGAAGCAGAGGAAGAGGACTTTTCCTCATGCCTCAGCCTCGCTGTACAAAGTCGAGGTGAGGACTTGGTTCTCTCGCCTCAACCTTGCTGTAAGAAGCAAAGGGAGAGGACTTTCTCTCTTGCCTCAGCCTCGCTGTACAAAGTCGAGGTGAGGACTTTCACTCGCCTGCACCTCGTTGTACAAAGTCGAGGGAGGACTTTCTTCTTTCTCGCCTGCACTCGCTCAAAGGTGAGGAGGTCTTCCTCTGTTGCCTACACTTGCTCAAAGGCAAGGAGGACTTCCTCTGTTCTCGCCTGCACTTACTCAAAGGCAAGGAGGACTTCCTCTGGTGCCTGCACTTGCTCAAAGGCAAGGAGGACTTCCTCTGTTGCCTACACTTGCTCAAAGGCAAGGAGGTCTTCCTCTGTTGCCTACACTTGCTCAAAGGCAAGGAGGACTTCCTCTTTCTCGCCTCAACCTTGCTGTGAAAAGCAGAGGAGAAGGACTTTCGCTCTTGCCCCAACCTTGTTGTATAAAGCAGAGGAGGAGGACTTTCTTCTCTTGCCCCAACCTTGCTGTATAAAGCAGAGGAAGAGGACTTTCTCTGTTGCCTCAACCTTGCTATAAAAGCAGAGGTGAGGACTTTCTCTGTTGCCTCAACCTTGCTGTATAAAGCAGAGGTGAGGACTTTCTCTGTTGCCTCAGCCTTGTTGTAAAAAACAAAGGAAGAGGACTTTCTCTTGCCTCAACCTTGCTGTATAAAGCAGAGGTGATGACTTTCTCTATTGCCTCAACCTTGCTGTAAAAAGCAAAGGAAGAGGACTTTCTCTGTTGCCTCAGCCTTGCTGTAAAAAGCAAAGGAAGAGGACTTTCTCTCGCCTGCACCTCGCTGTACAAAGTCGAGGGAGGACTTTCTCGTGGGTGCACGCTCCCAGGGGGACGCCAGGCGTGGCTGTCTAAGCGCACACATTGGGTGCGCACTGCCTGCATTGCCTCATCGCGCGTTCACCGACGTCTCGACCGGCGAGGATCTCTTCTTCTGGAATCATACGAGGTGCATGCTTAACGCTCTCGCTGGGAACTTGGGTCCCAGCTTAACACGTGTTAGCAAGACCCCGATGACCGTGCACCGACCGAGTACTCACTCTCTACATGCACCGACGGCTGATCGCGGTCTGCATGCACTGATGGCTGATCGCGCTCTACATCCCAGCGCTTATCTAGGGGCTGATCTACGGGTGGTGGCCACTTGGTAACTCACCACCGATCACCTGGTCTTGCACCTGGGGCAAGGAGAACTTTAAACTAGGAACACTCGCACACTTTATGTACTGAAAATCTTTTATTGGGTGGCATCGTTAAAAAGAGTGCCCCTAATCTGCTCAACTGTTTAATACACTAAGTGTGTGTACAGCGCGATAGCGCATCTACTTTACAACTTAACGAAAGTAGGAAAGAAGCGTGTAACGTCCTGGGTTCTGGGAATAGTTGTTCCGTCCAGAGTCACCAGCCGACAAGCTCCATTCTCCAACGTCTCAACCACTCTGGATGGGGTCTCCTTTAACCGGCGACGACCGCCCTGGCGATGCACACACGTGGGGCGATCATGCCTTCCGCTTCAGCTCTGGGAGCCCCCCCAGTGTAGCCTCTTCCATCACCTCACCTCCCCAAACACAGGGAGTTCATGCTGCTGGTCGCCTTCCTGGGACCCCGAAGCGCGATCACCTTGTGTCTTCTGCAGGTAATCGGTCAGGAACCCTGTCTCCACCAACTCAGCAAGCTGACGCCCCAACGCTAGGCAGTTATGGAGTGTATGTCCATAAGCTTGATGGAATTCACACCACTCATCCTTCCTCCCACCAAGTACCCTGTCGGTTTTCTCTGGCACATGGAGTCTTGCTGCCAAAGCAGGGATGGCGATCAGTTCCGCCAAACTTATCATGAAATCATACCTGGGGGGTGCGTTGCTTGCACGCCCCCTGGTCTGGTCCTTCCTTGGTGCATAAGGGCGAGACCTTCCCTGCTCCTTCCTCCCTTCCTTGATCTCATGCACCCGCGCCTGTTGCTGCTGATTCCCCTGACCTCCACGTGGCTTCGACGGTGCAGTACTTCCTCTTTTCTCAGAGACCTCTGTCTCTGCTACTATGTGTGCCACCGCGCGTCGCCGTATCTCGGTGAAGGTGGCAGGGTGGCTCTTGATGAGCAATTCACTGAAAGGACCAGGGAGGACACCTCTCTTGAACGCATGCACCAGCATGTCTTCATCCTTGACGGGCAATCTCACCACCTGTGCCCCAAAGCGATTGAGGTAGTCTTTCAACGGCTCCCCCTGATACTGGCGCACGTCAAACAGGTCGTAGGACACCACTGGCACAGGTCGGTTAATGATGTACTGCTCCGTGAACAGCTTCGCAAACTGATGGAAGGAAGTGACGTGGCCCTCTGGCAGGCTCACGAACCACTCCATAGCCACTCCGCTCAGTGTACTCATGAACATCTTGCAGTACACAACATCTGAACCTCCAGTCAGCATCATCTGAGTGTGGAAGGCTGTCAGGTGTGCTTCTGGATCTTCCACCCCCGTGAACGACGCTTTCAGTCCCACCAGATTGGGAGGCACTACCGTGTTCATGATCTCGGGGGAGAAAGGCATAGGGAATACTCTAGGAGGCGATTGCGGCGTCGACGTCCTCTCTTCAACTGCGCACTCCTTCTGCGCCTGCAATTTCCTACGCAGCTCTTTATTCATACGGTTCAACTCTTCGTTTCTTCTCTGCGATGCAGTCAGCTCTGCACGCATTTTCTCCTGATCAGCTCTCGATTCCGCGACGCTATCTTGCAACGCGCGCATCATCTCCACTGCCTGCGCCATGGTAATAGCTCCTTCTTCAGCAGATGGCGCAGGTGAGGTTTGCCTGGTTCTTCTTCTCATCTTCTCAACACTTCAACGTAACTTCACTTTGACGAAATGGTCAAGAAGCTCCAAAAAACTTCAAGAACTGCAACGTGGATGGGAACAAAATTCACACGGGCCCCACGGTGGGCGCCTAATGATCCTGCCGCTTGACTCGAACGTGGAGGATTGCCTCATCACTCCTTCGTCTAGCCTTCTGTTCTGCAGGAACGCTCCGAGAACCACCGTCGGAACTCCAAACGCTGCCTGCAAAACACACAGACGGCGCCTCTGGCGGCCGTTGTAGCTCCGACGCCCAAGTCAGGCAACAGGAACACCAAAACTATATCTGAATCTCTCTGTGAGACCGGTGTGTAACTGAAACTCTCAAATGTGTAAGCTGTAAGAATCTGTCAAAACCTCATCAATTTCGTTAAGAGTTTCGTATATATACCTGAGTCTTTCTCTCTCCTGACGGTTATTCCTCTTGACACGTGGATAACATCTGGTCATACACGTGTCACCATCTGGAGTACCTGCAACTGAAACGTTACCTTCACTTTGCTCCTGCGACTAAGTTATCCACACAGGGAGTAGCTTAGTGCACAGGCTACCCTGGGCGCAACCTTAACATGGCGATCTGGTTAACCCTGGGCATCGCAGCTCACACTACACATGGTGGCAGATATGCCACTTATCCTCTGTACTTAGACCATACAACAAGTGCTTGCCAAGTCTTCTCAAACACCCGGCGATGTGCTCTTTCGGCGACTTGCTGACCACCTGATCTCCTAACCTTAACACACGGCGATCATGTGCAATCTAGGCGATTACTGACCCATACCGGCGATGAGCGATTACTCATCCTCAAGGCGATAGGCGATTACTCATCATCACAGGCGATAGGCGATTACCATTCTGAGTGATCGCCTCCCTAATTCGCCTGCTATCCTCTACCACGTGTTACTCTGTGAATGGTCCACGTGGTCAACTGCTGCTGATGTCATCGACTACCGATAACCGACCGGATCATAATCTATTATTTAAATATCATATAATATTGAAAATAATTATAATTATGATTTTGGACTTTACACACACTCACACAATATAATTATTATAATAAGTTTAACTTAAAATCTTTTTTTTTATAAAAAAAAAAACTTAAAAGACATGTTTTTATCATTAAGAATGTTAATTATTACTTCTCCTATTTAGTTATTATTTTTTCTCTAGATCTTTAATCGTAAGGAGTTAAAAAATAGTTTTGGATAAAAGTGGTATAATTAAAATGAGATCTAAATATTTTATTATTAAAGTGAAAAGTTCATATCATCATCTTTAGGAAAAATTTTCTTTTCTTCTCTTATCTAGATTTCTAACCCCATCATTCATTATATTGACGATTGAAGGTCACCTTTGGACTCTTGGTAGTGAATAGAGTAAAGTTTTCCGATCAAATTTTTTATTAGAGTGAATTCAATTATGTTTTTTTTTTATCCTTTGAGCTAGTTTTAAGGTTTCATGTTTACTTGGGTAGACATGCTTTACATGTGGTGTCTGTGGCTCTAGGATCAAGACTTTGTGGTGCATGTTAGGTTATCATTGTTTTCTTTAGGAGTTAGAGCTTTTTATGAGTACTTATACTTTTAATCAGGTAAGGAAAACTAGATTTATCCTTCAATAGAACTCTAGATTAGAGAATCTGGATGTGAAGGTGATGTGGTCATAAGTTCAAAATTTCTTTTTCAGGGATGTCATATGATGAAAATTGCCTAAATCTATATCTTTTGAAAGTATAGGGATAATAGATTTTGATAGTTTGGTATTTAAATGTGGTTTTTGATGTTGAAAAGGTTATTGCATGTTGTTGAGCTACGTTATGAATTATTTGAAGTTTAAAAATAATGAAAGTTGGTTGTTTGAGTTAAATCCTATTTAAAAATCTTGAACACACACACATATATATGCTGACATATGAGTTCAATAAGAGTACAGGTCAAATTCTAAGCAAGGTAGTATCTTGTTGATCCTATAGGTTATATAAAGTACAAATTTAAGTATTGATTTTGGATGAAGATTTTAAATTTAATTAGTTATGTATATTTCTCTTCTGGTATTTTTGCTCAAGCAAGTGACAGATTTTCGCTTAAACAAAAAGACAATTTACCTTGCTCTCATGTCCATTTTACGCTCAAGCAAAAATGGAGTAGAAATTGTCTTACTCTCGGGTCTATTTTCGCTTAAGCAAAAATAATACTGAAGCTAAATTTGGTCTTGACCTTACTTTTGTTCAAGTAAGCCCATTTTCGCTCAAGCTAAAAAAATTATTTTTTTAAAAAAAGTTGTTTGATGGTTGTTTATTGCTTTAATTTGATTTATTTGAAATTTTTTAATTTACACATATATGAAACATTTATTTTATGTATTTGTGTGATTTTTTATATATATTTTCTAGTTGTTTTAAAAATTTAAATTTATATGTGATTGAATGATATATTAATGTTTGAGATGAATTATAGATCATGTGGAAGTGTGATCGAGACATAGTATTTTCAAGAAAGAAAATATCGTGTTGAGATGTTTAGGTGGTGTTTTGATTTTGGGACTTTGTGAAGGTTATACAATGGAATCACATAAGATAAAGGTCTTCAAATGTTAAGAGTTGAGAGAGGTTTTTAAGATCTATCATGTGGTGTGAAAGAGAACCGTATATCAGGTAGATCATCATGAATTTACTCATGTCATATGAGGATGAATTTTCTAATGTTGAGACGTTGTTGTGAAAACAACTTATTGATATGATAGATCTTAATATCTAATTTCAATACATGAGTATTCTAAAAGTTCGGTCAAGTGCTTATTGTTGTATGTTAATGAATTTCTGACATTAATGATGGATGTGATATGATAATTGAGAATAAACACTTGATTGCTTAGTACATTGGAATAGAGAAAGTGTGATAATTCATATGTTTGTGATTAGTTATTCAAGTCTAAAGTTATATTGAAAGTGTTTAAAAATCTTTAACTTATCCTACTTTATTGTTTGCATTTCTCTTTGAGATCTTGATGATTGTGTATTACATGAGAGCATGCACAATATAATGTGCTTAGGTGACTAGGTGTTACATTAACCATCAAATTTTATAATTTTTTAAGTTCAAAAAGTATTAATTATTTTTTCTAATTTTATAAATTTTTTAAGTTCAAAAAGTATTAATTATTTTTTCTAATTTATGCTTTAATATTTCACTTAATCTTTAATTAATTTATATACACATATTTATTGCGATATAAAATAACAATATAAAGTTTTATAAATATTGTATTAAATAAAATAAAAAAATACCTTTCTTGAATTTTATTAAAGAACGACACTTGAAATAAAACGGAATTTTTTTTTTTGATTGTGTATTCATTTACACAAATTTATCATTGACTTAACAACTATGAAGATTGTTTAAAGATAAAGATTAGTATCATCATTATTTTTGCGTAATAGGTAGTATGGAAAATCATATTGCTACTGCTAATCAATTTCTCCTTTTATATGATCATGACAAGTTTGCTTCAGTTTAGTTTGAGAAATAAAATCTTCTAAAAAGGTAAAAATTGTTTTACTGAAAAAAAATTAAGTTTAATTAATTTTTTTAAGCATAGGTTATTCAACGTTAAATCCAACATGTAATTCATTGACGTATATTCTTGAAGAATTCAATATATTGTTATAAATGTATTTTTTAAACTTTTGATGTTTAAAGTTTCTTATATTTTCATGAAATAAATTACTATATAATAAGCTTGCTAAGTTTGAAATTAAGAAAAAAATAGACTTAAATTGTTTTATTTTTTTACTGATTTTAATTAAATTAATTTTTTCATAATAAGTTTTAATTCATTTTTTTTATTTAAATTCTCTTAAAAGAGTTTCTTTTTGTATGTTTGTGTGTATGAATTTGGTTTGATCATTCATGATTTTGTTCTTAATTTTTTTAATAATATTTTTCATATGATAATACGTGATTATTAAACTTTATAATATCAACCTCCATGAAATAGGATAGTTCATTAACATAAATTTTATTAAAAAAATTACAATTAATCTAAGGAAACAACTTAAAATAACTTCAGGTTATATGTATTTATTTTTGAAAAGCATGTTTTTGGAATAATTATAAAAGTCTAGAAAGTTATGATAACTTTTTTAGCTGAAAAGACAAATCAAATGAAATTTGGGTTGGGTAATCGTGTGCCACAAAAAAAATCATTTTGAATAAGACATTCAAAGAAAAAATAAAAATAAAAGGGGAGATAAGAAAAAGAGGTTTAGTATGATTAGACAGGTTTGAAAATTTTGGCATAATATAAACCAATGAAGATAGATTAATTTCCACGTAATCTGATTTTGATGTTAAGGTTATTCAGCTTCACATGTAAAACTGGAGGACCATGTTTATTCCTACATTTAACAATTCATTAAATGTTTGTTTTTAAATCAACAATGTAATGCTTTTTATTATTTAAAAAATATTATTATTGAAAAACACTAATTTAGGAATGTGATTTGATTAATATAAATTTAAAATTATTTTATTTAGTAAAAAGTTATTTATGTTTTTGGTTATAATATGATATAGATTGAAATGGTAAAATTGGATTGAATTCAAAAGATTAATCTGCCATCATTTACGTCAAACTTATTAATTTTTTAAACCTATTAATTTATATTAGTCCGACCTATCTTACTCGTTAATTTAATAGGTTGTAGACGAAGAAACAAATTAGTAATTTTATTTTATATTTCATTCTTGACATGTTAAAAGGTCCTTAGATATAGTATAAGTACTCTTAAAAAATTGGTTTTCTAATATTTTATATTTTAAATAATAAACATATTATAGTTTTTGTAACATCATGAACTTTATTTTATCAATATTTTTTAATTTTGCATAATATTTATGAAATAGCATATCAATGTAGAAAAAAAAGTTGTAGAAATGGAAAGAGTGGCTGTGGATGAATTGGTGAAGTATGGAACAATGAGAAAATGAAAAAAAAGAAAAAAGTGAAAAGGATGGTTGATTTAATATTCTTTTTGAATGATGGAAACCTAGAAATATTTAACGCCGTGAAATTACTTTACGTGAATCTGGCTAATCACGTGTGTCCCACACATCTCATTCTTAATTAGAAATAGTAACTGTTATAAGACGTATTCAAGTAAAAAGTAAAAATATGTTTTTAATATCAGCAAAAAAAAAACGTATTTTAATATTGGTTTCTAAAAAAACCTTGGTATTTCACCCTCTTAAATTTTAAATTATTGATTTTAATCTTTTATAAAATGAATGGTTTTTTTTTTGGTAGCTGTAGAATATATTTCTTTAGTTTTAATATTTTCGAGTATTGAAATTATTATTTTAAATAAATTTATTTTAAGATTTAA
The DNA here is from genome assembly GCA_013389735.1 of Phaseolus lunatus. NCBI lineage: Eukaryota > Viridiplantae > Streptophyta > Magnoliopsida > Fabales > Fabaceae > Phaseolus > Phaseolus lunatus. The sequence goes on from CM023866.1 coordinate 48,519,550, forward strand.
TTTTTGTTTAAAAGTTCAACATATTAATATTATACTACAAACACATTACAACTTACTTTGACATTTCATATAGAACAAAAATAAAATTTCAATGTTTTGAAGAATAAAACCCATTTTTCTAATACCAAGACTAAAATCAAAATTCATTAATTTCAAAACATACTTGACTTTTAGTTTTAAATATATTACAAATTATAACCTAAAAAGTTCAGGCAACTTTTTCCTTGCACCTCTACATTCTTCTTCCTGCACCCCTACATTCTTGGAAAATACCAAAATTGTCCTTTACACAATTTTAGTTGTTTCCGGATTAATGGTTTCGTAAGAAAAAAAGTATTTCCAGAATAGAAAATCTGGAAAATAAAAAATCATTCCGGATTATCTTTTCCAGAACACTTTCTGGATTGATGAATCTGGAATACATTAAAACACGTTTCGGAAATGATGTTCCAGAAATATTTCGGAAAGAGAAATCTGGAAGTCATTTTTTAAAGAGGGCAAAACCGTCTTTTCTGATAATGTAGGGGTGCAGGAAGAAGAATGTAGGGGTGCAGGAAGAAGAATGTAGAGGTGCAGGAAGAAGTTGCCAAAAGTTCAACGAGGGTTTGATGAACTGGCCCAAGATGCAGCCCACTCCCAACGTGGCACTGAAAATTGGGCTATGTCTTCATATATAAAGCTGGGCCATGCTACATAGCCTTTTTGGTAAAATATTGTATTCTAACTAGTCAAGAAAAAAAACCATTCCAAAGGAGGCTAGTTCTTCCTGCACTTGATGAATTATAATATGCACCCGATTTATTTTTAAATTTATAAATTACCTTTTATTTTAAAAAAGTTCTTTAAAATACAAAAAGTACATTTTGAAAAAGAAAATTTGAAATAAACTTTTATGTTTCCAAAATAAAATTCTGGAATAGAATTGAAAAATTAAAATCTGATTCTGAAAAAGTAATACTGTAATAAAAAAATATATTCCAGAAAACAATATCCAAAAATATATTCTTGAGAAAGGAATTCCAGAATTAAAAAAAGTATTATAGAAATTCATATCCAGAAACATGTTCTTTATTATATTTGTAATAATTTAGAATGTTCAACATCATATATTGCTTCGTGTGAATAATTTAATATTTTGTTTCTTAATTAAACTTAAGTTGGATCCCTAATGATATAATTCATAATCCTTTATGCACCCTCCAAGCCTTTTATACTTCCATTTACTAGTGACAATTTGATAAAATACAAGAGATATATCTAATAGCAAAAAAACATTTCAATGGAAAAATCTTAGCAATATAACATTCCAATAGAATTCAAACTTTCAATTAAAATATTTAATCAAAATTAGTTCCCCGAGATTTTAAACTAAACGGGTTTAAATATCATCAAATGGTTATTAAAAAACGTAGTTATAAATGTTGTTGTATCATATGTGATTTTCCAAGACATGGATTTCGTATATATGAGTATTATTAGTAAATATTTTAAGCTATTTTTTATTATTGTTTCATCATATTAATAGCATTTAAAATTTAGTATTTTTCATTATTGAGTTAGATTAAAGTCAATTTCTTACTATGATATAAAAGAGATATTCTACATCAAAGATAAAAAAATTGATATTATATAAAAGAGTAAAAATCTTATATCATAAATTAATTTAATAAGATTGAATTAAACATAAAATTCTTACTAATGACAAACTTCTTCTCTAAATATTTATAAGATTTTATTTTTTTTTTTCATCCGAGGAGAGTATAATATTTGAAATAACATCTTACACAATGTTACAAATTATTAAGATAATCTTATTTTTAATAAAAATATCTTTAAATAATTTCTTTTATGAAGAGAAAAAAATAAGAAAATAAATAAAAGTAGTTTATAGCCAAGTTAAAAAAAAAAGTGTTTTTGGTAATGTTTGAAGCAACTTCTTTTTAAAGATTTATAAGAGATAGGAAAAGAAGGAAAAAATAATCAATTATGTCTCTTAGATTTTCTTCACATATTAAAATATGTTCTTTTGTATTTAAGTCATTGAAGTTTATGTTAAATTCAAAATCCACTAAGAGGGTTAAGAGAGTGATACACAAACTTACAAATTAGAAAATGAGGCACACTAATTGGTGTTAGGTATATTTTTCCTCACTTCCATTCATTTGACTAAAAAGAAATTGCATGGTGGATCTCATCTTTCTTTAAAGAATTTCAAATCCACTTGTACTCTTTTAGTTGTTTCAAATATGCTTATATTTTAAAATCCAAAAAATTTGTATCTCTACCACAAGATGGTTCCTTTATTTGTTTGTCACTTTTCTTATCAAAGGCAAATTTAGCAAATTAAAAATAATATAAAATTAAATGTAGTTGTTAAATTCATTTATCATTTGACCACAAATTAACAAAATTCAAGTGTTTTGAGATAGTTTATATTGGTGATAGTAGATGGGAATAAACATGTTTTTTTTATTATAAAATCTTGTGATAAATATAAGTTGAAATTCACACATTGAATAAATTAAATAAGAAAATTAAATAACACATAAAATATATATATAAAATCAATGAATTGTTTTAATAAACAGTAATAAAATTTCAACTCCTACTTGTAAAATTATTTTTCCATTATATTTTATAAAGATATAAAAAAATAGTTTTAGAATATAAGTGATATAATTAAAATGACACGTTGATATTTTATTATTAAAGTAAAAAATTAATATTTGAGTTTTTTTTTAATAACCACAATCTCTCTATACAAAATTTTATTTTCTCATTTATCTTTACTTTATATTTTATTATATCATTTATCAGTTTGACCATCCAAAATGTATTTGGACATGTGACAATAAGTAGAGTAAAACTCTTTAATCAGAATATTATTTATAGTAAGTTTTATTTTACTTTTTTTTTTTTCCTTTTAGTCAATTTGAATTTTCTATTCACCTATATAGATATACTTTGCATCTAGAATTAATTAGTTTACGTCAGTTTAAGGTCTTTAATTTTTTTTATATTTTTTATTTTGTTTTCTCATTATACATAAATATGTTGAAACATACATTTAAATTTAATAAATATAATCACCTTAATATCATTATTTAATCTAGTATTACACTTTCTTTCGATGGAAGAAAGTGATGTAGGGGAAAAATAGGTCGGTCGGAAAAGAAGAAAAGAGAAATAAGTAAAAATAAAATGAAAATATAGATTATTTCATTATAAAAATAAAAAAAATGGTTGGAAAGAATGAAAAGAAATAATTTTTTAATTAAAATTATCAAATTTTACTAGAATACTTTTATATTATATTTCATTCTAAGCTATCATTATATCTATAAGTTTATGTTAAATTCAAAATCCATTAATGAGCTCAAGAGAGTGGTACACAAACTTACAAATTAAAAAAAAAGAGAATAATTGGTGATAGGTATATTTCTCCTCACTTTCATTCATTTGACTGCAAAAAAAATTGCATGGTGGATCTCATCTTTATTTAAAGAATTTGAAATTCTTTTAAGCATGCTTATATTTCAAAATACAAAAAAATCGTATATCTACCACAAAATAGGGTCCCTGTTTGTTGGTCACTTTTTCTTATCAAAAGACACAATTAGCAAATTAAAAATAATGATAAAATTAAATATAGTTGTTAAATTCATCTATTATTTTTTTTAAAAATAAAAGTTTTGATATTAGGCATCATTATGCAACCTAACATCTCAGCTAGGTTGATACCTTAAGCAACAACAATAATTTTTCATCACATGAAAAAAGTATTATTAAAAAAAAGAGAAAGAAAATACAAAAATATGGGGAACTAGACCAAAACCCATATGCTAACAAAAATAATACATAAGTATACTATACATATTCATAAAAAATTTTAAAAACAGACTAGATGAAAACCTATTATACCAATGAAAAAAATTCCTCAATCATTTCATCACTAATTAACAATTTAAGTTAAATGTTTTGAGATAGTTTACCTCAGTGATTGTAAATGAGAATAAACATGATTTTTTTATTATAAAATATTGTGATAAGTAAAGTTGAAAGTCACAAATTAAATTTTAAATAATATATAAAAAATAATAAATCAATGAATTTTCTTTATAAAGTGATAAAATCCCAACCACACTTTTAAAATGTTTTTTTATGTATATTTTTGTAAAAAAAAAAAAAATCTAACATTTATACCTTTACTAAAATTTAGTTATATCTACCATTCTAATTCTTGATATCCAAAACATAAATTTTTGGTTTAAACAAAAATGTCTGAGAATATGAATCTTATTCTTTTCCTTTTTCTAGCAAGTTGTTAAGTGTTCTTTTTCTTGTTTTGGGGATGAGGTTAGGTTTTAAATATATTGACATCTGAAAGGGAAAAAAAAGTCATTGTTTTCATTATTATACAGGAAAATTTTAGAAAATATTTATAATAGAATTTTCAGTCCATTAATGAACAAAGAAAAATATCTAAGAAATTAAAATTTTAGCCATAGGTACAGTAAACGGAAGATTCGAGTATATGTACCAATTCTGTTTACATATAACGTTACTATCTAACAGGTATTTGTCGTGTAATAAATAATAAAATTAAAGACCAACTTGGTTGAAAAAGGAAAAAATAATTTATTAGTATCATCATTTGCATTTTTACTATTTAAATATTCCCTTTTTTCTAATAACAAAAATGAAATAGAAGCATTGGTGCGTACCTAACTGCCCCCACTTAATGTATTTTTCAATTCAGTTTAATTTGATTTTTCATTAAATAATACTTCAACTAGACATAAAAATTGAATATAGTTTAGTTTAAATTTAATATAAAATTTCAATAAAAAATCAATATTTTGTCATTCAGTTATTTTTTTAATTTTATTATTGTAAAGTTATTATATACTTGTTACAAAATAAATTGTATATATATATATATATATATATATATATTTTTTTTTTAAAAATATTTTAGAGTGAAAAATTGTCAAATAAAAAAATTATGAATTATTTTTATATAATATTTTTATATTTATAATTTCAATTTTCTTTCATATTTATATACAAATTGCATAATTCTATATAAATTTACTATCTTAAGTAAAAATTTAATCAACTCATCATATATGTTTTTAGTAATGAATTAATTTTAAATATATAATAGTTAGTTTTATTAAATTTGATTTTTAATCCGAAATTTAAATAAACTTTTCGATTCAGGAAAAGTGATTTTTGTTTTAAAATTTAATCGATTTTATTTTGTTTTAACACAAAGCATTGCTACACCTTACGAATTCAAAGATAATTGTTCTCCACTATGAGTGATTGTGTTTTCTTGGTTCATCATCTACTCATTTTTTCATGGATTTTAATCACCAATGAGAACATGCAAATACAATATTAATTATTAGGTGGTCGATTTTTTCCTTGCGGGAGTGGATAACTATGTACTGTATGCTTTTTTTTCTTTATTATTCTAAATAAGGGTTGAATTACTCCTCATTCTATATATTGATTCTTTCTTATTTATAAAAAAAATATAATATTAATTATTATCTAAATTATTTGATTAAAATTTATTAAAAGTTCATTATAAAGTGGTGTTTGCTTTCATTTATATATTATGAAATGTTCTTATTCTTATGATCCAACGCATCCTTTCAGGTTGAGATGACTTTAATACTATACTAAAAAGTGAACTTTAAGAATAACTTAACTTTATAAAATAGACTTATGAAATGAGATTTACACTCACTTGAAATGTCTTTATCTATAATTGATGTGAGATCTCCAACAAAGTTGACAACTCGCTTTTCCTCTATCCTACACTGAAATAATAATATTTTATTTAACTTCAAGAAAATCATTAAGTAATTCTTATATTGACTAAACTGGAGATAATTTTATAAACTAAAAAAATTATTGATATATAGGATGGTTTCTATCATAAACTAATTTAGAATCTAAAATAATTAGTAGCTAAAACCTTATAAACTAATTTAGATACTAATTTATAAACTATTTTATAAATTTTTATTAATAATAAAAACCACTTATTTGAATATCTAATACCGTCAACCTAATGACTAATTATTTTTTATTTTTAAATTAATTATTATTTAATAATTCTGGTAGGATTTTAATGATCAGAAACTATTCACAATTAATAAATATTTATCTATCTTAATAGAGGGATTCTCACATCTAGTTAAATTAAAGTGTGAACTGGATCTTCACTTCTACAATTTTTTTCTTCATAGAATTTGTTCTTAGGTCAAATTATTATAGTTAGAACGTTATGATACTATCATTTGAGTGAATAGTCGTATTTAAGAGATTATTGAATATATTTATTATGATTTTATCTTCAAAAACATATTAGTGGATGAATTAAAAAAAGTGTATGTAAATAATCATCGATTTCGATCCTAAATCATCTTAGACTTCTTAAAGTTTCAAAAGAGTTTTTAATTGTAAAAGAGTGTTTAATCATGTAGTTATGAATAATAATTTGGATTATATTTATATATAATGTGTGTATGAATGAGTAATAATATCAGTATATCTATGCAATTGCCTTCATGATAAGTTCCTTAATTCTTGGTGACACAAATCGATACTTGTTTCTTAAATAAGCTTTGGATCGGATTTCAAATTAAAAAAAATAGTATTTTATGTTTAAAGTTGATTAACAATCAATAATTTATGTTTAAAGTTAATTAAAAATAGTATGATCTTGATGTTGTTTAACTGTTTGATTGTGTTGTATTTAAAATATTTATATTCATTAAAAAAAATTACAAGAAATTTATATTACATTTTTAACTAGAAGATTATATAATTTATTTATGAAATGAGAAAAAGTTAAAATTATAAATATGATAACAATTATATAAAAAAATGTAAATCATATACATTATTTTTGATCATTTTCATTGAAAAATGTTTGATAATTTTTTAATAAAATGTTTAACAAATTTATAATAAAAAAAATGTAAAGATTAATTTAAACTAAAGTACAAGATATAAATTAGTTTGATTTAGATTATATATTAAATTAAAATTAAATTGAACTATATTCAGTTGTTATGTTTGATTTAAATTATTTAAAAAAAAAACAAATTAAGCTGCTTAACAACCCTAGTTTTAGTATAGATGTGCATAGGTCATTACTTAATACTCTATATGAACTATTAAAAAAGATTATACCATATTGAATTATAGATAACATGGGAAAGAAGAGTGGGAAACTTGCAAAGTCTTGTTGCTAATAGTATTGAAAGTGATATCTGACCATGGTGTTCCCCAAAAGTGATCCATGCATCGAATATTTGAAATTTGGCACTCATATACACTTGTCAAAGTGATAATATATTAGTAGAATAACCCTTTTTTTCTCCATAATCTTATAAAAATTGCACGTTAACCAAACACCTTTGTTCTTTTTATGTATTTTATGAAATAAGAAACGGGATCCACTTTCGTATTTAAATTTGGAGCAAAACAATATTAGTTTTTTTTTAATTTTTTTTATCTAATTAATATAAAAACACTTTTTATTTTTTATTTTTTTTAAAAGCTTTCATGGTAGGCATCATTATGCAACTTGACATCTTAGTTAGACTGACACATCAAGTAACAACAATCATTTGCCATTACATGAAAAAAGTATTATTAAAAAAAAGGAAAAGTACAAAAATATGGGGGGACTAGACCAAAACCCATATGTTAACAAAAACGATACATAGGTAGACTATACATATTCATAAAGAATTCTAAGAACAAACTAGAGGGAAGCCTATTATACCAATGAAATGGTTCTTTATGAATAAATCCTAAATTAGCCAACTTATCAGCACATGTATTCCCTTCACGAAAAATATGAGAAACCCTAAACTTGATTTTCCCACAGAAATTAAGACAAGTATTCCATCGATTACGAATCATCCAAGGAACATTAGTCCTAGTAGTGAACGCACCACAAACCAAGGAAGAATCACATTCAAGCCAGACATTAGTAAGCCCCATCTTTTGAGCTTCCTCCAAAGCATGTATAACTCCATAAAACTCAGCAACAATAGCAGTTTGAACATTAAGAAACGCAGAGAAAACACCAATAAATTCTCCCATACTCCCACGAAAAATACCTCCACAAGTAGCAAGACCAGGATACCCCCTAGCAGCCCCATCAGTATTAATTTTAACCCAGCCTGGTGAAGGAAACTCCCATCTAACAGGAAGATGGCGAAGAACTTTACCACTACGAGTATAAATACCAAAAAATTTAATGACGTTGAAATCCAACATATCATTCTTCATTGAAACTTTAGATGAATTTCCCACTAGACAAGTTAAATATTTAATTACTGAAATAGCCTTAGAAATCTCAATCTTTTCTTGAAATCTAGCAAAATTCCTCATACGCCATATCATCCAAATAGAAAAGGTTATCACAGCAAGCTTAATCAATTTAATCAAAGGACTACCATCACTCTTAATAAAAGAAAGAAGATCATCCTTATTAAAAAAATAAGAAGTAACAAAAATCTGTCGAACCCAACTCCAAATATACACTGCATTCGAACATTCAAAAAATAAATGCTGAATAGATTCCTCATGCTTTTCACAAAGCATACACATAGAACATATATGCAAACCTTTATTTTGAATATGTAGATCTGTAGAAAGTCGCCCATGAAAAACCTTCTAGAGTACTAGAGTTTTGGAAGGTGGAATAGATGAAGACCAAATGAATTTACCCCAACCACAAGGAACACCTGGTTCCAAGAAAAAAGTCCTAGCGGATTTAAGAGTGAAACGACCAGATTCATCTAGAGTCCAATTAGGAATATCCTGCTCCTCCCTAACCATGATATGATTAAAAAAATGAGGCATCTGCTGTAAAGATAAAGGAATATTCTAATCACAACCTGTCCAAAACTGAGAAACTGTATCTGGAATGCTAGCACCATCAGATAACCCTGCAATATTTGCTAAAGAAGTAGTAGAACACCATTTATCATTCCAGAAATTAATAGAAGAACCTGTACCAACAATCCAAGATGTATAATCAAGAATAGTAGAATAAAACTGTTTAATTCCAGACCAAAGAGATGAGGATCTATAAACTATTTTAAACTCGTATTTTGATTTAAGAACCCTGGCTTTCAAGAGCAAAGACCAAGGCTTGTTGCTATAAGCAAAGTTCCAAGCAAGCTTAAGAAGATACGCATAATTTTCCTGATGAAGGTTAATAATCTGCAAACCTCCATTCTCAAAAGGTGAACAAATCGTCGCCCAATTAACAGTAGCAATGCCTTTTTTCAAAATATCACCAGTCCAAATAAAATTTCGACACCACTGCTCAACTTGCTTAAGAAGTGAAATAGGTCATTTATACATATTAAAACTATAAGCAAGAAATCCAGTAATCACCGTATTGACCAGTTGAATCCGACCCATCATGCTAAGAGATTTCCCTTTCCAAGATGCTAGCTTTAATTTGACTTTATCAGCCAAAGGTTTGAAGAAAACGACACTTTGGAGCACCAACAAAGGTAAACACTCCTAAATAATTGAAAGGCAAACAACCATGACTACAGGAAAGAATACGTTGAATTTTGGTGACAAATCTTACAGAATTATCCATGGTGAAAAAATTACTTTTAGAGTTATTAACATATTGACCAGAAAAATCATCGTATGTTTTAAGAAAATTACTCAAATTTCTAAGAGACTTAATATCCCCTCTACAAAAAACAAATATGTCATCTGCATATAAAATATGAGAGGGAGTGAGATAACCTTTCGAACTAGCCATATGTAAAATTTTCTTGTCATTCACAAGCTTAGAAATACCTTTACTAAGAACCTCCTCTGCAAGACAAAAAAGTAAAGGAGACAAAGGATCACCTTGTCTGACACCTCTGCTACAAGGAAAAAAACCCACCAAACTGCCATTTATTCTAATAGAAAGCATAGCTGAATGGAGAATTGTACTAATCCAACCAACAAATGAGGGATGAAAACCAAAGCGTGTCAAAACTAATAATAAGAACTTCCAACTCAAAGTGTCAAAGGCTTTACGAATATCAACTTTGTAAGTCACATTACATCCTCTAACCTTTTTAGAAAGCATGTTAATAGCTTCAGAAGCAATACCAATGCAATCCTAAATCTGTCTACCCTGCACAAACCCATATTGATTAGGAGAAATGATTCTAGCAGCCACAAGAGCAAGCCTATCCGCCAATATCTTGGAAATAATCTTAAATTTGAAATTAGCAACAGCAATTGGCCTGTAATCTTTAATGGAATCAGCACCCTGAATCTTAGGAATAAGAGATACCACATTACTGTTCATTCCAGGGAGAACCCAATTTTGTTTAAAAAACTGTTGAACAACATTACAAACATGTACCCCAATAATGTCCCAGCAAGAATGATAAAAAACTCCACCAAAACCATCAGGACCAGGAGCACTATTATCATTAAGACTAAAAACAACAGTCTTGATTTCCAAAAAGTCAGGACATTTAATCAACATCATATTCTCCTCAGAGGAAACTATCTCAGAAATATAAGAACCAATAAAGTCCTCCATACTGCTTGTATCTGGAACATTAGAAATAGACTCAGCATAAAGAGTTTTATAAAAGTCTAAAATATGATCCTCAATGAGTTTAGGATCCTCAGTAACCTCATTATCAATCCGTAGACGATGAATCCCACTAGAATTATTTCTCCTTTTGACCACAGCATGGAAAAAAGCAATATTTCGATCTCCATCTTTGAACCATAACATCTTAGCCCTTTCTTTCTAAAACAAATATTGACAGTGAAGAGCATGATCAAGCTCCTCCTTAGCAATCTTTTCTTGACTGAGAAGTCCATCAATATCAGACAAACTAGCAGTCTCTAATTTTTGTTGAATACCAAGGAGGAGACCCTGTTTAAGAAGAACTGCATTGTGAACATTACCAAAAGAATTTTTATTCCAGTCTCGGAGCTCAAGTTTTAGCCTTTTTAACTTTTGTTGCAAAATAAACATAGGACAACCAACAACCTTATTAGCCCAAGAATCATTAATAAGCTTCATACATGAAATGACCTGAAGCCACATAGAAAAAAAACGAAAATTGCTAACCTTCCTCAAAGTATTACTAGCCAGACTAGCAAGAATAGGGGAATGATCATAACAATTTTTAACAAGAACTTGATAAGTACAAGAATCCCATTCATCCAGACACACTCCATTACATAAAGCCCTATCCAATCTTCTATGAATTCTATGCAACCCTCTCCTTCCATTACACCAAGTATAAGAAGATCCAGTAAAAGGAAAACAAGAAAGATCATTAGTATTAATCCAATCGAGAAATTCATTACAAGAAACCTGATTAGGAGTCACCCCCCTTTACAATCATCCGCCGAGAGCACAACATTAAAATCTCCCATAATACACCAAGGCCCTGTGAAGGAACTAAGATCCCTCCACAAAAACCGTCTAACTAAGTATGTGTTAGCACCACAAACACCTGCAAAGTTAAAGCATTTATCATGCAGAAGACAAGTTACCAAAATAAACTGATCATTGACCAAGAAATTTTGGACAAGATTAGGAACCGACAAACACCAAAGCTTAGCAACTTTATTAACAATAGGAGACGTAGCCATGCATATTAACAGATTTGAAAAGAACGTCGAAAGCATTAGTCTACGGCATCATGGGTTCAGTAAGAAAAACCATGAGGGGTTTATCTAGTTTAAGTAAACTAATCAACATCTTCACAGTTTTGTGGTTTCCTAGTCCTCTAACATTCCAGAAAAATGAGGAGACCTTCATAGCGACGTTGTAGAGAAAGCTGCCTTAGCAGTTTTTTGGATTTACCAGTCCTCTTAAGTGGCCTCCCTGGTTTTCTTTTAGTACGAACTATTTCCTCCCCAGTATCACTGACATCCTCCTCTATCTCATTAGGATCAACCCAAAATTTTGAAACAACCTGATTTTCAACAGTGATATTATCTGAACTAATTTCAACAATGGCAGTCGGAATATTTGACGCACCAATATGAGGATCACCTCCCACATCTGTAGTTTTCAAACCATCAAAAGAGGAAAAGTGATTTTGCAGGACCAATGATAATGCTTTAACTTCACCCCCAAGAGATTTAGCCTTCCGAGAGGAGGTATGAGGCGACGGAGATGGTACTGTCACAATAGCAGAGACCTCTACATTATGTCCGTCAATATGAGTCTTAATTGGTGCATCTACATGTGATTTATCCCTCTGAGGAGAGGTATGACACAACGAAGATGGTACAACTATAGGAGCAGAGACCTCCACATGATCATCTATAAGAGTCATAACTGAATGTGACTCCGATCTATGGGCTTGCTTAACAACAGAACTCTGTAACATCCCCAGTTCTGGAAACGAAGTGGGAGTGGACAACCCATGCCTCGATGAAGACCTATCATTATCCGAGGCATCCTCGAGAGAAGGCATATCTGCAAAATCATCCTCCACTCCACCTATTTTATCAGAAGCACAATGACCCAAGGGTGACCTTGCATTAGCCCCACCAAGAGCATCAACTTTCAATTTATCCGTGGGGCCCTCCACGAGTGCCGACTGCAGAGCTTTCCTTCGATACTCTTTATGTTGTTTAGGAACCGCAGTCCTCCCCTGTTCCTGTTCATCAAAAGGTGTCTTCTGAGTAGGTTTATTTTTAGGCCCAGGACCCTGATCATGGATCGCCCGGCACTAAGCAAGCTCATGCCCAATCATTTTACAATGAGAACAAAATGGAGGGAGTCATTCATATTCCACACCAGCTACAAAAGCAAAGTCTGGACGTTCAACCAAGAGGTGATCGGGAAGAGGGGACAACAAATCAATATCCACCAGCACTCTAGCAAACATACCCCTATTCTTTCTCATAGTATGCTCATCCATAGACAAAGGAGTACCAAGAGCTCTGATGATGGAAAATATTGTCCTTGGTCTCCAATACTCCAAAGGCAAATGATAGAGTCTAACCCAGGCTTGAGTTTTAGTACTCTTCATGGTTGCTGGAACAAAATCCTTTGTCCAAGCAAACAATCTCAAGAAACCAGGAGACAACTTCAAGGAACCCATCCCGAGGGCCCATCTCATGTCTTCTATAGAAGTGAACTCAAACTCATAAAAACCCTTCCCAAGAGGAATTGCTTTCCACGGTCCAAGAGTCTTCCACACCGGATGAAACTTTTTAGTTAAATCTAAGTGTGTGAGGGGTTTATCCCCTTTAGATAGAATAATCCCACCATGAAGGTGGGTCTTGCAATCCTCTAGTCCGGCCAAGTAATCTGCCTCATCAATCTGGACCGCAATCATGTCTCCTTTGATACAAGGAGTAGGTAGCTGAGACAAAGGAATATCACATGTAGTTCCCAAAGCCTGAGCAAATGTCTTCCTTTGGCCAGTCATAGTATACACGGTCTTTTCAGAAGGTACTTCTCGATTCATCAAACAATTCCATGTGATGAGGAAACCCTTAGAATCCTCCGCCATTCCTCACAGCTAACAAGTTCCTGTCCACAACAACCACTGCCACTGCCCAACCTGCCACGAACACCACCCCCACCATAGAGGCCACCACCGCCGCCACACGCAGCACCACCACTGCCACGCGCAGCACCACCGTTGCTTGTCGCGCGCAGATCGTGCACCAATGCTCACGCCACCGCAGTGGACCACCGGAAGTAGTGCAAGTCGCGCACACAGCGTCCTCCGTTCGCGTCGTGCGCCGCCGTCCACAGCACAGGGTCGCGCGCGTCACACTCTCGCAGGGACGCTACAGTAAAGTACTTGTGTGACTGTAACCTCCACGACGCACCCCACAGCAACCATGAACACCTCCGCCTCAGTCCCTAACGTTGCCGCACCTCCGCACTTCAAAATCCTAGCCGCCACGCCCCTTAGTTTTGATGCGAGAAACTCGTTGCAATGCGAAACGAACAGTCATTGAGTTCCTTTTTATTATTATATATAGTGATTATGTATTATTAGGAGAGATGCTATATTAATTAGAGATAAAATTAAATTATGAATTATAAAATTTTATTTTACAAGTTAATTTTCTTAAGTTTAGTTAAGTGGCATGACTTATTCTAGTAAAATTTTTCGTCATACTCGTTATTGGATCATTATCAATTTTGAAGATCTGACTATAAATAATACCAAACTAGAGTATATAAGTGGGACACACCTTAGTTTTGTAAAATTAATTAGACTTAAACTTATTTCTAGTATGGTATTAGAGTCTATTATAACAAGATTTGTTGAACTTATCAATTGTACTATACTATAAGAAAATGGGTTACCATGTAGGATGAGAATTACCAACGGATATTATCGACAGATAAGACTGTTTACGCAAACTAAAAAATGCTTACGAATTAGACATGAAATTACTAACATATATTATCGACAGATTGTATCATCTAGCTAGACTAAAAATGGTTTACCATGTAGGAGCAAAATCACCGATGGATAGGACCATTTGCACAAACTAGAAATTGTTTACCATGTAGGCGCGAAATTACTGACACATAGGATCGTCTGTGCAAACTGAAAATACTTATCATCTAAGCGCGAAATGATTGAAGGATTGTACCGTATAGCTAGACTGAAAATGGTTAACCATGTAGGCACGAAGTTACTGACGAGTTCTAATCTTTAGACATTACAAAACTTAACTTCCATATCGGCGTGCACTCTTGCCAAGTTATCGACGAATACTAGTATTTTGCCAAATTACCAACATATATTACTGATGAAACCTTTTATTACATGCACTACAAAGTAAACGCACATATTGGCACATACTCCCACCAACTTATTGACGGGGAATTTTTTGATGAACATTGTCAAACTACGAATAATTTTTTGAATTTTTATTATTCATCGATAATATCCATTTACAGACGGATAAGGTTCCGTTGAAATCTTTTTATTTGTAAATCCAATATTTCTTTAGTGATACTGTTATTGTACTACTGTCAAACAACCTACAAATATGTAGCCTTAAGTTCGAGATGTCCTAATATAAGTTGGTATGTTAGAGATTTCATATCAATTATAGATAAGATCAAAGTTAATTTTTATAAATTTTGTTATATTAGTTTTTCCAAAAATATTTATAATATATATGTATATTAGTTTTAATGTTTAGAAATGTTTAACTCGTTTATTTTTATATGTAAATTAATATTTTTGCATATATATATATATATATATATATATATATATATATATATACTTAGGGTATGATGTGTAGTCAACTTTCCTGTGGGACATCCATTCAACTCATAAGAATAATAATTGTGAGGTATTATCATGAACTAGCTTTTTGAATTTTGGTGTTTCTCACTATTTCAACATCAGTTTCTGTATGCATGATATTTTGTCATTTTTAAATTTTGATAATCAATATCATATAGAAAGGAGTGTTGCTCAGTTCATACATATAGAACACAATGCTTTTGTGATTGAAGAAGGACCTTAATTAAGTCAAAGGAGTCTCCATCTCACAACCATGCTCATATATACATGTTAATGTTAATTCAAGATATATAGATTAAAATAATAAAATAAGGTAATAAAAATAAATGAATAAATTCTAAAAGTATTATTTAAATTTTCTCTTTAGATGTTATACTTAATTGCACAATTGATTTCAAAATTTTTAAGATTTCGTATGGTTTTTGTTGTGATGTTATTTGGTTGTGTTTGAAAACTAATCACTTGCTAATGTGGCCGATAATAGTATGAATTGTTAACATCATAGTTTGATTATGAATGATGGTGATCAAGACATTAAGACACTGACGTATATTTTTTATGAGATTCTGATACATGATAAATTAATTAAATCATACTTTTTATTCCTTACTTTTAAAATTAAGTGTCTAATTACGAAATTTTTTTCATGCATTTTGCTGATCTATTTTTAAATTAGAAAATAAATAAAGTGAATTTTTTTAATGTAAGATCTCATATTCATTTAATTAATTATACGCACTCATAATATACATACTTTCAGAATGAAAAATTATCGCTCTTTTTCTTTTCTATACCACTATCCTCACTTGTAATACCTTACCTAATCCTTATATTTTTTACACGTTTACTTCTAAAAATTAAATTATAAGAGGAGTAAATTGTATAAATAATTTTATAATAAATGGATTAGACAAAACTTTGTTGTTATCAAATTGAGTAAATTGAGTGTGAAAATTTTCTCTAATAGAATTTTTATCAAGAATTTCTTAATTCTAGTGTGATTCTCAAAACTTATCATACTTCATTGTTTCTGAAGATTAATCTTGTTTTCTTTTCATTTTAATTGTAATTCTATAGGTTAAAATTTCTATTTTTTTCAATTATGTAAATTTTAAGGTCAATATTTGATAAACTAATCTTATAAATTTTGTATTGTTTTTACTAGATTAATTTTAATTATAAATCGAGTTGTAGGTAAGTAAATTGCATGCTAAATCATGACTTTTTTTTTTTATCTCATTTTGGAATCACCTAATTCTAAGTTTTGTAGCATGGGTGATGTCTAAGTCTTACTTAGATTCAAAAAAGTTTGAGGCTAAAGAGCAACCTCATCAATGCATTATAATAGATGTATTGAAGGATTTTGCAACATATGTAGTTTTTGTCATTTCTTTGGTTTTTGTATATATTGCATCAGTGTCAACTTGTCACCCGAATGACATTCAAGAGTTGGCCATCATTGAATGGAGAGGACATTATCACTAAAGTGAATGTGTTCCTTGCTTAAGTTATGACTTGAGATTTGAGTAGAAAGAATTTGAAACAATATTTTTTCCTCTCAAACTCTCATTATCCAAATAATAATTGGTCACTTAAGAGACAAAGAATTATAGTTTTGGGATGTATAAGGGGTTTTTCCTTCTTCGCTGAAGACAAGTCGCTAAAGTAATGTTACCTCGCTCAACCGACACATCCTTAGTTTCAATTACATGCTTTATTGTAATGTGTGTTTTGTATAATTGAACATGTATGTATGAAATTTTAAATGAATGAATATGGAATGGATATATATGTCATGAAATGATTTGTATTAAGAGACACAACAAATGGATATACATAATATTGTATATTATGTTGATATCTAAGATATTAATCATGTTGATGATATTGAGTATAAGAACTTATTAAGGAAATGAAATATCATAATTTATTAATAGTTTATTTTACATATATTAAGATATTAAGTGATGAAAAACAAAAGGCAAATTTTGTATCAAGCTTCATAGAGTTAATGCAAGGGACGATCTTCACATAAGAAGTTAAGGTTGAATAACTAATAATTCTTGAGGTATTAATTGTTAGTCTTTAGTATAACATACTTAATACAGATTTTTTGAAAGACGTTAAATTGCGAAAAATTACCCTAATGCCATAAAAGATAAATTGAGGGTTTTTGTAATATTTAATTATTAATTAGGGGTAATTTGTTATTGTTATGGTTCTTTAAATTGGAAACGTATGTGGATATATTGATTTTCTGCACTAAGAATATGTAGTGAGGAGCATGATATAGCTCGCCTTTATATAATCATACTTAAATTAAGAACACATGATGTGGATAGGGATAACAAGCCCAAAGAAAACTAGGAATGTTAGATGCTTCATTCATATTGAAATGCTTTATATATATTTTAGGAATGTGAAGTTCCAAGATATTGTACAAATATGTATATTTTGGGGTATTGATACCTAAACTATTAATACCAAAATTCCACATATCAAAATTGTAACTCAAAGGAAAAAAAAAACAAATAAATATCCCAGAAACTTTAAAAAAATAATTTAAACAAAATTTTAAAGAAATAGTGATTTACAATAAATAAAGAATAAAATATTTATTATTATTATTATAACTTTATAATTTTCCTTAATTTTATAAGCTAAAATAGTAAAATATTATTTTTATTAATCTTAAACTCTCGTACTTATAAAACGGTCGTTTCTCAAACTTAATTTAAATTCAAATTTTAACAAATTTCACACAAATTTAAATTTCCTATTATAGTACACCATAATCTTACAAGTTGATCGAACATCTAAGTCAAAGTCTCCACTCAAATCTTAATATCTAAGAGTGCATTAATCCATGCAACAAAAACAGAGTTTTATGGCCGGTGAGTAGTAGTGGTGAGTTGAAGATGCAAGAGAGCAATTCAAAGTGACTTTAGATCTTGAGGGATAATTGACAAGACACATTAAGAGATAGTCGATAAGGATAAGGTTGTTTTTTTTTTTTTTCTTTAGAAAGTTAAATAAGAGTATTTTTCATGTGGGAAGAGATGTACAAACTTTTATGTTTGGATCACATTAACATAATATAGTTTTTTTACACTCTAATAATAAAAAATAATCATTTTAAAACATTTTTTAAAATAAATTATTTTATTATAATAAAATAATAATAATTTTATTATTGTCTTTTAACATTAAGAGTTGTATTTTAACATTAAGAATAAAGGTTTTTTACACTCTAACGTTGACTAAGTCTTCTTTCTTCTCCACATGGCTTCATACGTGTTATGCATGAGAGTGACGTGGCACTGACGGCGCCGGAATTCGTTAACTTTCCGTTCTTTCCCTTCAGCTCATAGTGCCTCATCCATCCATGCCTGGTAATATATGGACGGCGCAGCCATTTAAAAAATTAAGACATAATGTATTTGTGGTGATTTTTTTAAAAAGATTTTTAAGGAGAGAAAAATATAAAAATTTATAAATTAATGTAAATATTTATAATAATTATATGAAGTAATTTTTATAAACTAGTTTGTATATAAAAGTTTATTTTATTATCATTTTTCTCTCTGTAAGATTCTTTATAAAAAAAAAATTGTGCAAATACATCCAAAGATAATCCAACAATCATCCAAATAAAAAGAACATGCTTCAAATATTCTAGAATCGTAATTAACAATTAGAGTTAACTACCAACATTATATTACAAATTTAAATTATTTTTGTGAAGCCATGTAAAATAGATGGTTTATCACTTATCTATTATTTTTAGTTGATACGAACTTGATTTTTTTTTTTTTAATACATATTCTCTTTAATAGATATATAATAGATTAAATATATTTTAAAACAAGTTTAAATATTCAATCTTACACACTTGATTGGTATAAGACAAGGATTAGTTTTTATTTCTACTTTTGGATTTATACGATAAATTAATGTTTTATTCACTACAATAAAATTATTAAATAAAAACTAATTTTAGAGATTAAAATAATTAATTATTATTTAATTAAATTAAAAACATTTTATAAATTAAAAAAATTAGTATTTAAAGTAGTTTCTATTATTAATAAAAATTATAAAAATCATTTCTATAGTATCTAACCATTAATCTATTAATATTTTAGCTACTTATACTTTATATTTTAAATTAATCTCTATTACTCTTTTAAAGATTAATTTAAAATCTGAAATATTAGTCGCTAAAACTTAGGTAATTAGTTTAAATACAAATTTAGAAATTATTTTATAAATTTTATTAATAATAGAAACTACTTTATATATGAATAATTTTTTTAATTTTTAAATTAGTATCTAATTTAGTTAATATATATAGTAGTTAATTATCTTTGATTTTTAAATTTAATTATTCTTTAATGATTTTTTTAGTGATTGATTAAGCTGAGAGGTCATATTTATTATCTGAGTTATGTTATGGTTATTTCACAATTTAAATATATTGATACTGTGCAAATTAGTGACTTAAGATTTTTTGTTCTGAACAATTGTGA
The DNA here is from genome assembly GCA_013389735.1 of Phaseolus lunatus. Taxonomy (NCBI): domain Eukaryota; kingdom Viridiplantae; phylum Streptophyta; class Magnoliopsida; order Fabales; family Fabaceae; genus Phaseolus; species Phaseolus lunatus. Next base: position 48,539,411 of record CM023866.1, read on the forward strand.
TTTTAATAAATATACTGATATTTAATATATGATTAAAAAATATGCAACATATATTAAATATTTTGATAATAAAACCCTTGTCCTTGTCCTATATTGGATCTAAGAAGGACCACAAATCATGAGGCACAACAAGCGATTGTTCCACTAGATGTTTATTGTAAAGGAACATGTGATTGAAATAAAGATTCCTAGCTATAGTAACTCTAACTTTTCTTTGAAAATTATGTTTGAAATTTAAATTTCATAATTAATCTTCAATATTCTTTACCTTTAAACGCCGACCAAAAATAAAATAAATAAATAAATAAAATAAAATTCTTTACCTTTATAACTGTCTTCCAGTATACTGGTTGATTCTTATTAATATGCCCTCGTGAATTCTAATGATTTTAATTAAAATTTAACATCCTAAATGTTTATATATTTTAGAATATGCAAATGAAATGCATAATCAAAGTTAGTTTACATGGGTTAGAGTAAGATTTCATATTTATTTATATCTTGTGATGTAAAAAACAAATTAGAAAAAAAATCATGAAAAACATTTTATTAGATTTTTTTAGTAAAAAGTTAATTATTGATAAGGTTAATAAAATATTTCATATTTACCCAGTGTAATACAAAAAATATTATACGTATTATATGAAAAAATAAATTATTGTATGGCATGTCATTTAAGTTCTTATTGTATTTTTTTTTTTTTTTTATAAACTATTATGTTTTAAGCACACTTTAAACTACATTGTTTTTCTTATATTTTTCTACATTTAATTTCTAATAAAACATTGGTTAAATAATTTAAATACCGGATAACATTTAAGTATAATTAAAAAGTGTAGTTGACATGGTGTGTGTATATATATATATATATATATATATATATATATATATATATATATATATATATATATATATATATATATATATATATATATATATATATATATATATATATATATATATATATATATATATATATCTATATATATATATATATATATATATATATATATATATATATATGAGTATGATTTGGTCAATAAAATATATAGCATATTGGTATAAATATTATTTTAACAAAATTAATCAAATATTATCTCAATACTTTGTTATCGCTGTTATTATTAAATTTGGAATTTAATTTATAATTATAATTTTGCGGTTTAGTTTTTCACAACTCTAGATATAAAATCTCTAGTTTTAAATCAAATTAAATTCAATAATATAGAAATCATAAAATAAAATAAAGTAGCATGCATATATTAATATATATATATATATATATATATATATATATATATTAACATACGTAATTCTTTTTATTTTTGTAAAATATTTGAACTATTTAAATTGTTTAAAATATCACTAAATAACATCATTATTTTGACTCAGGAATTTACGCATAAACTGATATTTGCCTCAGGAGTTTGTTTTCATTAGACAAAAATAAATAAGAAGTCACACTCTAAAGTTTTAATAATAAATTGTACGTAGTTATGAATAAATTTATTATCCTAATTGAAATTAATCTAATTAAATTTATTTAAGTTTTAATAATTATTTTGATTAATTTATGTGTTTTTAAGTAGATGGTGTAAAGGAAATTTCTACTTTTTGAGTAAACAAAATAGGTCAAAATTAAAGTTATTTCTTTGAATCAAAATAGAAAATGAAAATTTAAAATCTAAAACAGAATTGCAAACAATTTTTTTTTTAAAAAAAAATACAAAGAAACTTAATCGTGATATTTTAAATTCAAAACAAAATCTGAGAATTTTAAAAGTTTAAAAACTATAAGTAAAATTTTAATGATAACATTTTTTTAAGACCTTTAAAGCAGAAAAAACTATAAAAAGATTTAAACTTTAAGGAAAAATCATCAAAATTCATTGTGACATTAGAAAAATAGAGTATTAGGTTTTCTTTAATTTTTTTTAATTTCTTTTTTCATTGTAATCATTTTGTTTTGTCTTCGTATAAAATACTAAAATTCTTGTGGATGTTTTTCTCTTGTGATTTCGAATGAATTCTGAGATTTTTGTTAAGTTTTATTTTTAAATTCTCTCTAGTAGATTGTGGTTTACTATTGATCTTTTTGAAACCTAATTTTTATTAAAAGAATTGTTTTGAAATATTTATTAAGAATTCAGTTCGTTTCTTTAAAGAGAATTTTTAGTTAATTTTAATTAATTTTTTGTTTGTTTAATTCAAAAGATAAAGATAAATATTTCAGGAGTAAATTTTTGGAACTAGTAAGATCTCAAATACATTCATAGATGTTTGTTTTGTTGATAAAAATTATGTTTGAAAAAACTTGAAAGTCAATCTATCTCTTTCAATTGTCTGTTTTATTTTTTTTAAAACTATACTCATTTATTTTCATTATTATTTCTAACTATTTTGATTGTAGATAGTTTTTTTAATATTATCCTATTTGAATATATAGGGAAGCAATTGAGGTTATCTAGATTTTTTATACTATCATCTTTGATCTTAAACAGTTTAACAAATCATTTTTAGTTGACTAACTATCAATCATCTTTCCCTTCTTTTTTTCTCCAGAAAATAATGTTTTACCAGTGTTTGCGAAAAATCTGTGTCTTCTCATTGTCATTATCAAACTATTTGTACTCGATCACTCATATGATAATCATATGGAAATTTCAAGTATAAGACATGAGAAGCAGTGATAACAGAATAAATAAACTAGTTTGTATCACAACAACTTTCTAATCATTATCATATCTTAATTTCAATAATCAGCAATGTTCATCACTCATTGATTACTTAACACTTTCTTGAACTACACAGAAAAAAGTATTCAGCACATATAGACTAAAATATAACTTAATTCTCCCTCCATGTTTGTCCTTGTTCTCAACTTTCTGCATCAAACTACAAATTAACAATAACTCTCACTTTGTTTCCTTAAAATAAGACTTCATTGTTTGTAATTAAATATTATATTTATTTTCATATTGTAAAGTGTGTACTCACTTTCCAAACATCATTAAGCAATTAATAATTTTAAAAACATTCAAGTCTCACTTACTTTTCAAAAGCCATTGAATGCCTTACGAGCTTTTCTTTTCTTCTTTTAATATTTTTAACATTATATAAATAAGTATATATATATTTGAAGTAAAAATATTTTTATAGATAATTTAATGAGATATTTAATATTTTATTACAAAATAGGTTTAAATTTAATTTATTTTTACAAAAATAATTTAATAAGATATAATTTCTCACTTATATTCTATAAATTAATCCTTTTTTTTAAGTGATGTAAGATCTTCAATATTCATAATTTTTTCTATTTTATTTATGTAATATTTTATTTATTTTATATTTTATTTCACATGTGTGGTGTCTTAAATAAATGACCAACTCATTCAATCCAATCAGAAAATCAATATCACATATGAAAGAGATTATTCACAGTGTATGAGATTTATCGCATAAGATAAATATTTGTATAACTTAGTAGACTTTATGAAATTTAAAAACAAAAAAGCAATACAATAGGTTAAACAAACTGTATATTATTAAATGAAATGTATAAAGAAATATGTCAACTCTTTTACACAAGATAGGGAGTTGCTACCAACTATATCAAGATAATCATATTACTTCATATTTAAAAAAAATAAAGTTACAGAAACACATTTAATGATATTTAATATATAATGAATTATTCTCTGCAAATAAAGTTATGGAACTCTCTCACAAAGCTGCATGATATCTTTAACATCAGTAATAAAAAATCATCATTAAATAAAAATCAATTTTAAAAATAAAAAATAATTCATATTTTATTAACTAAATTAAATACTTTAATTTTTTTATTAATATTTAAAATAATTTTTATTATTAATAAATAATTTATAAATAATTAATTATTAAAATTTTAATTATCAATTATTTAAATTCTAAATGTAATAACGTAACTTTTCTTAGAAAAAAAAAAAAAAAAAGCCGCAAACCTCTTTGCCCCATTTCCATTCTTTTCTTTTTTTCTTTTTCTTTCTCTCTCTAAATCTTTTCCTTCTCTTTTCTTTTTTTTTTTTCTAATTTTTATCTATTTTAAAATCGGATCGAACCATGTTGTAGTTGATGAGTTAAAGAACATTTCTATCCAATCAGAATTTTAAACAGAGTAAGTTCATTTTTACTCTAAAGATCCTTTATTCTCTGTTTTTCGCTATGTTTTAGTCATCAATCTTAATGGAGTCAGTTGAGAAGAGTAATTCTCTCAACTTATTCTACTATATACTGAATTTATGTTCTGTTTGGATAACTTGCATTAGGCTCTTAAATTTTGAAGTTTATCCGGACTCTGGAGATAAAATTCTAGAAGTTGTTTGAAAAACAAACAATTAAGGTAAGGGAAGCTAAACTTTTTTTTTTTTTAAATAACACACTAGGCTAGAAAATCTGAATGTGGAAGGAACGTGGTCCCAATGTTCAATTTCTCTTGCAGGGATATTGTGTGTTTATATTTTGTGTTGTTTGTTTATATATTATTTAAACTTGTAAAAATATTATATTTTGATGGTTTAGTATTTAAGTGTTATTTTTTTTATGTTAAATAAGATTTTAAATATTGTGGATTCTGTTTTGGAATGATACTGTACGATGAAAATGGTATGGAATTGAATTCATACATTTGGGATAATGTATGGACGGATGTTTGTATGTGTATTAAGTATTGATGCCTATGTGGTAACAGAGATCTTCGAGCTTCATTGATGATCTAAGTCACATAGACTAAGATATCAGGTCGTGAGAAGCTGATGGAGAAGTTCATGCACACCGTGACATATGAGATGTGTTAATCTCTGGTAGGACTTACTTAATATGTGTCTTTCGGAAGACGTTGTTTGTTGAATATTTTGGATGTATAGATCTATGTGAGATCTTGTTTTATGTTGGAATTTGAAGAAGATTGAATAATTGAAAAATTGATAATGTAATTTGGTTTTCTCTTTTAATTTAATTGCATATATTATAAAATTTTATTTTCATTAGCTTACTCTTACTTTTTGCATATCTCTAGTCAACTATAAATAAGATCAAATTATAATATATAATTAGAATGCAAACCTTACCTCTCACAATCTGATTTTATTATATTTAGTCTATATAAAATCTCAAACTATTAAAAATATGATTAAAGTAATATTAATAATTAAGAGATTCTTTTATTTGTTAAATCAGTTTTACATGAGTCTCAAACTTAAAGTTTAATACTCCCGAAACAAACAAGTTTCCTTTCTCTCTCTTCTATTTAAGTCAAGCAACATAAGTTCTATCATTTTGTCCAACTCTTTCATTTTATTTTGTTTTCAATTTTTCCTTATCAAATTCAAGAGAAATAAATTAAACTTAAAAGCACGTTTATAAATAATAACAAAAAATTATAAAAAAAAAAACCTTATTAATAATATCAATTGTATTAATCATTTGAAAGTATTTTCTTACATAATTATAGTGTAGCTAGTTTAATGTTTTAATAAGAATTTTTAAAAATTATGGGAAAAATATCAAGATTCCAGATTGGTGTGGCTAAATAGCCAACCTATTGTATATTTTAAATCAATTTTGAGTGAAACTAATCTAGAAAGCATCGATTATTCCCTAGTTTCAATAAATTAATTATCAACGATAAGAACGGAATTTTAATGAAGCAACTCATTCCTACTAATTACTTTATTGTAATTTCATTTCTCAACTAATTACTCCTGCCATTTTATGCAAACATTTTACTTAAGGTTTTGATTTGACATATCTTATCAAACATTTTACTTTGCATAATGTTTTTGATTTGACATATTTTATCACTAGTATTTTTAACCCAACTAGTTGATATAAAATTTTTAATACAATTAATCGATAAAGGATCTTTAACCCATTTTTCACGAGACTTTAAATGACTATGATATTATATTAAGAAGTAGATTTTAAATTTAACTCAATCTTATAAAATCGACTTTTAATCTGATATTTGTTCCTATTTATATACTACGAAATATTTTTATCACTAATGGATGTAGATCTCTAACAAACATAATTAATATTTTTAATTTTTTATGAAAAAGTATTATATACTTACTTATACCTTCTTTATTAGTCTAATTAAATAATTAATATTTTAATTTTATGAAAAGTACTATATAACTTTCTTATACCTTCTTTATTAGTATAATTAATTACTCATTTACTCTTACTTAATACAAATGAATGACACTTTAATGATAATCATGAAAAACATATATTCAGTGGACCACCATTAGTTTTAAGCAATAACTAAATTAGAACACTTTTTTTTCTAAAACCTATATAAAACACTTTTGTTTATAGATTAGTAAGATTGTTGAGGGACAATTAAGAACATGAGGGCCCAATGTGAAGGGAAAAAAATTGTTGACTGCTTTGAACTTGGCTCATATTATGTATGACCAATGAACACTGTTGCAGGGATAAAGATAAGACTGCCACAACCTCTGCACTGTTTCAAAGGCATGTTTGTAACTGCAAGTGTCTATGTTAATAGTATTTTGTTTAACAAGGAGACTAATTTAGGGTTTCACAGTCATTGAATTGAATAGAAAAATATTTCTTAGTTTGAGTTTTCTGCATAAATCAAACTTCTCTCACTTTAATTAAATAATTTGAGTCATTCACCACTTGGACTAACTAAATTGGTGTCTTTTCCTACATTGTTATAACATTTCTTTTATCACTTATAGAATTTTGTTATAAAGAAAACCTCTATTCTTGTGATAATCTCATTGAAGATCTTAGTAATTGTGTTTTATTCTTCAACCTTTTCTTTGTATCGAAATGTACAATCACATGGGCAAGGCATAAAAATGGCCGCCATTAGCCAAATGATGAATCACTTGTCTTTGATGAGTCTCTTTCTAATATGAATCTATGCCTAACTAATTAATTACTATGGTTTAATTTAATGGTGCATTGTGAAGCTTAGCATGTGCCATTTATTATTGATTATCATTAAGCAGCCCATTCCAATGGTTTTTCTCTTCCCAAACAAATGTTGGGTGTTTTTTTTTTATCTATTTATATTCTTCAAAATACATTTGAAATCTAACTTCAATTTAGATATACATTAACTATTCTAAACAAAATGTTTTTTTCTCTCGAATGTAATTAAGTATTTGTATTAAAAAACTATTAAAATGAATATTTATTTATTCGTGTTTTTATTTTATATATTATAATAAGTGAATTGTTAACTTGGTTTGTACTATAATATTATAATATTTACAGAGTGAACAAGAAATATTTTATGAAATATTTTAATATTCTAATCGAAACTAAAAATCTGTTTGTCACGTAAAAAAAATTGTGTAAAAATTCATTCTAATAATTTTAATTTTTTTATTATAAGTATCCAAAAGATCTAAAATTTAAAATAAGAACAAAAATCAATTTCTCATGAAAATATTGAAGACGAAAAAATATATTTAACCCTTAATTTTATTAAATTTTTAATTAAAATTAATTAATTGGAGTGATTGATTTACACAAGAAGGTGCTTAATAAAGGTTTTGTTTGATTGTTTTACGTTATAATCAATACAATTTAATTAAAATATATTGATAATTTATTTTTATATCATCATCTATATATTTTAATTAAATTGCATAGAGTTATAAATTAGTATAAGATAATTTTGTTAGTTTTTGTAATAATTATTTTGAAAATCATATTTTAAATAATTTGCTATCAGTTAATGAGATGAAAAAACTAATACGGAAGCCTGCAAAAAGAAACTCACTAAAATAATAGCTATTTTGACTGTGTTATACCACATTATTTTCATTGACCATTTAAATAATATCCTTTTCTTGATTATAAGTTGTTGAAGTTGGAAGATTTGTAAGAGTCATGATGAAAATGTCATTAACAGGTGAAAATTAAAAGTAAAATAATTAACGATGAGAATTTCTATAAGTTATTAGAAAGTTATAAATATTAAGATTTTTGTGCTTCACAAAAAACATACTTGTATTATTTAACAAGAGTTTAAACTTATAAACATTAATTTATCTCCTAAGTTCTAGTAACAGTTAAGCATTAATAAAATAGTAAAATATTTTTGACTATTTTCTTTTTTAAATGATTTTTATCTCTTTTTTCACTTTTTAACACTTTATTTATTTTATATTTCTTTTATCTTTATTTCTCAACACATGGTTTGCATAATATATATTTTTTTTCATTATGTCTCTCAAACTTTGTTTTTCAAGTAATATTCATAATTATTCAACCAGTTTACTTAAAATAAATAAAACAATAGTTTTGAAAACTAATATAAATTATATAATAAGTACACATAAAATCAAAATGGAAGTAAGACTTCCATAAAAAAACATCTACAATAAATCTTAAGCTAGTTTCTTTGAGTCCCTAAAGTTACACTATTGTTTGCTCATATGTAAATATATAACCATCATAAGGTAAAACAAAACATAGCACTAAGGATAAGTTAGCACAAAAAATCTAAAATACAAAATTTCATCAATTTGAATATGCAAATTCATCCAATATCATTCATAGTTATATCATATACATTCCTTATCTAAAAAAAATATTTCACGTATTACTACAAAAAAATTATTAAATATCAAATAAATATAAGAATGTTTCATAGTATATCAGTGAGTTCAAACCTCATCTATAACATTTTATAAAATTGAGTTAAGCTTAAAATTCACTTATTAAAATGAAAAATGATATCAAATTCATTTAGATATCGGCATGAACAAGTATATTGGAGATCTCACATCAACTAATCAACTAGAAATCAGAATGTGTCACTGTATATAAATGGGTGATCTCACCTTTTATAAGGTTGAATTAAACTTAGTCCACTTCTTAATAATTTTCACCACAAGACAATTATTGTGGATTGGAATGATATTGTATGATGAAAATGATATGAAATTGATGTCATACATTTGGGATAATGTATGAGTTGTTGTTTGATGGCATTAAGAGTATGAAAAGTCTATGTTTAACGGAGATCTAAGTCATGTAGACTAAGATATCAGGTGGTGAGAAGCTGAGAGGGAGTTCATACACACCGGATCCCGCTGTAGACACTCAGTATTGGATGTTTGAACTTACTCTGATCCTTTCTGTTGGATTCACTGGTAATCTTTGGATCAGGTGGTAATCTCTGGTAGGGACATACTTAATGAGTCTTCCGGAAGACGAGGTGGGATTGAAATGAAATTCAATGACTGTGATTGAAAATAGATCCATGTGTGGTCTATATGAATGATGAAATTGATATTGAAATTTTATATAACAACATTTAAAGAAATGTTTGTAAATTATTAGTTTGATTTGTTCTTTTTGCATGAATTAAATATGTTATGAAATTTCTTTTCACTAGCTTACCCTTGTTTTTCTTGTTGTGTTTGAACTGCGATAACTATACTACGTACACGAGCAGATGATCATACAGGTGTAGGAGGTCTTGGAAGACTTTAGAATGTTTTAAATCTTATATTGTAAATGTTTGTATTTTTATGAACCATAATCTTCTAATAGGAATATTTTGAAAAATTTTAAGTTTGTATGGAAACCGGTACAATTTCTATTATAATAATTATATATATTTTTTCGGGGTGTTACCGTAACTATTTAAACGATGAAGATGTTCTAACCATTTTCTTTTCTATAAAAACTTAATTGCTTAAGTGTTCTGATACTCAAGTAATGATACATAGATACCAAGTATTAATTGGATGTTTAAGTAAGAAAGAGACAAAGACATTTTTTATCCTTTTCAAATATTATACTTAAGCAAGAATACCTTATTTAATTAACTATGCTATGAAATGAACAATAGAGAATGAGAATGTTAAAAAAGGGTGATTTAGTAATAGATTGTAAGTTGGGGATTCAATGTTAAGAGCAAGTTTATGTTAATTGACTATTATAAAGGATGTAAAATTATGTTTAATAATATAGTGTAAACATTGAGTTAGTTTTAAGTATAATAAAATTTTGAGTTTTATTCATAATCCTAATCAGTATTAAAATATCTGGTGATGAAGATTAGATGGAGATTTTTGTTAATTATTCAAAATTGAAAAAAACTTCAAATATTGTAGGAGCTTTACCTATATAGCTTAGTAATTACACATGTATTAATCCTTGGTATTATTACTCAATCCAATGTTTTAAGAGTCATATATATTATTATGAATAATATTTAATTAATTAAATGAGTTAGATGAGAATTATTTACTCAATGTTTATAATAATTAATTATTTTATATATTTAGTTCGTTTAGTTCGTTTACTCTATAGGTTATTTACGTTATTTTATAATTTGATTTGTTGTCGCATAATCACATATATTAAAAAAAATATGTAATAAGAACTATTCAAATATTTATTTCTATGAAACTTTCATTTTATTTTAAAGATAATATATTCGAATAATTATGCAAATGTTATAAAAATAAATTATGTATTTTTTAATGTTTGTTTTGGGGATTTTAACTAGTATATGTGTGATTCAAGCCCAATGCTAAAAATAGTTTGTTAATATAAAATTAAGCACTCATAAAAAAAAGTAATTAAAAGAACATAGATGCGTGGCTTCGCTATTAAACACGTTGCCCCAAGTTGATTACTACTCATTTAATAGTTAATTTGCTAATTAACTATGTCAATTCAGAATTAATTTTCTCACACTTCACTTTCAATTCATTAATTTTATCAAACTCTCCTTCTATACCTCACACATTAATCGTGAGTGCAAATTGTCGTCACAAACAACGAATTTAATTTATTATGCCTAGCTTTTTTTATTTCAAGGTAAGTTAATACTTATATATAGTTATAATTCAAAAACTAAGGAAAATTTATTCTCACTAGTGAAAAAAAGTTATTTATGTCATAATTTTTCTATCAAGCCTTTATGTCTTTGACGTAAAAAAATGACACTTCTAAAAATAAAATGAATATTTTTACGTCGAACCATATAGTATTTTTGACGTAAAATTCCAAAAATTATTTAAGATTAAAAATTTTATATTCCTGCTACTTCAATAAAATCATTAAATAACAACTAAATTTAAAGAAAAAAATAATTAATCACTATATTAATTAAATTATTAAATATTATTTTAAAGATTAAAAAATTATTAATATTTAAAATAGTTTTTTTAATAATAAAAATTTATAAAATATTTCTAAATTAGTATTTAAATTAGTTAAAAAACTTTTGGTACTAATATTTTATATTTTAAATTAGTTTCTAAAAGATTAATAAAAATTAATTTAAAATATAAAATAATATTTTATATTTTAAATTAGTTTCTAAAAGATTAATAAAAATTAATTTAAAATATAAAATAGTTAGTAATTAAAAGTTTTATAATTTAAAACATAATTTTATATAAATTTTTTAGTTAAAATGTTTAATTATTATTATTAAAAATTTTATGTACTTCATATCTTGGTTTCATATCTTGGTTTCAAGTAAAAACTAATATTATTTTTTAAAAAAAATCAAAATTTAAGTCAAATCATGTATATTTTTAATTTTTTTTTATACAAATTTATATCAGGAGGCTATGTTTTGATTCAACGTAAAATAAAAGTTTTATGACGAAAATTTTATTCAACATAAATTTACATCTTCTATATTCACATCAAAGTGTCAATGTAAAAACATCCTAAATAATAGATGTAAAATGCCTTTCTTATACTAATTTTCCAATAAATTTTAAAAATTAAGCTATAGGATTTTATGGGGGATAAAATTAACGAATTGCTAGGTTGTTATGATAAAATTAAAATATTTATTCCATATATTTATAATTTTTATAAATTTATATACGTAGTACAACATTGCTGAATTAAAATTTACTCTCCAATTGCATAAAGACATGATATTTTTATTTTATTTAATACTGTATGATTATATCCCGTGACTAAGATTACTTTATTTTCATTCCTTCTTATAAAAAGAATTCTTTAAATTATATTATATATATAACGGTTGAAAATTATTGAGAGTATAATTAATTAAGAGCTGGTTTAAAAATGATTTCTTATCTCTTTTATATATATATAATTAATTAATTAATTATACTCTCAATAATTTAAAGGATATTAAATCCCTAAAAAAAAATGAAATAGTTATTAAACCTTCACTTATTATTATCAAAATATCATTATTATTATCGTAAATACCATGCTATCATCACCGTATATATAAAGAAAAAATTTCTTTTTATTAAAATAAAATAATATTTTAAATACTGTAGAAGTTATTCTTTAATGGATAAAGAAAAAAAGTAATTCTTTATTAAAAAAGAAGACAAGTTATTTAAGATACATTATCCTGAGTGATTTTATATATAAAAATAACGCCAACATAATAAAGTATCACTGAAAATTAATTAAGAAATTTACTAAAATGAATGTTTTTATTGATTCATGTAATCAATTTTTAAAGGTGTGGTATTAGGCTAGAGAGGAATACTTTAATAGAGAAACATCTTATAAATGTATTTTCTTTGATGGCTTAAAAGGTAAATGACAAAATAAATAAATTAAGATACAGTATCAAAGAAATGCATTAATACTAACTTAATAAATTCTCACTTAATTACAACATTATATTTAAAAATAAAATTTAATTTAACTTAATTTTATAAAATTAATATATAAAATACATTTATATATTATAAATTAATCTTACCTCTATTTTTCTTTTTGTCAATTTTAACAAATATTTCTTATGAGATGCTTGAAAACTGATTCTAAAGAGATAAAAGTCTCTCTTGAAAAAACTTTTCTCGTACACGCGAAAATCGAAAGATATTTAACGGATTCGATTAACTTCCACTTTAAAGTAGACAAAATGAGACAAAAAAAAATGCTTGACACATTGGTTAAGAAATTATTAAAAATTTGAGATGCTGAGAAACCATGTTCACATCATATTTTAGTATACTGTTATACCTTAATCAATGCAATGTATTAAAAATATTGAATAGCAAGATTAAGAAAAAGGTAGGGAAAAGGCAAAAATATTAATTGAAAACAACAAGCACATTATCTGAAACATAATTGAAACCCCATAAGAAGAAGAAGAAAATGATATTTGTGACAGGGACGAATGAGAAAATGTAGGCAACAGCATTACTAGAAAGAAGTTGAATTGTTGGAGTGATGTGATGAATAGATGATCCGATAGAGTGACCGACTGGGTTGTAATTCCGTCCAGAATCTATGGGCAAAAATTGGTGGACTGCAAAAATGTCATTTTGCAAATCTCAAACTGAATTTGATGCTGCCTATAAATTGCAAACCCCAAGGTGAATCCTGACCTCAGCACAACACAACACAACACAACACTCTCAAACTCAACTCAACTCACACCATAACCATCACCTCTTCAATATATATACATTGCTACCTTCTCTCACACACCACCAAGATTCTCCTAGGTAGAGATATTCATATTCTTTTTCTACTACTTTCTTCTCCACAATCCTATCCATAACCTTCTAACCTGTGTTTTTCATCTAAACTATTTTTCAAATTCTTCACCATAGACCTATCATGCTATGCTTCATTTAATCTTTTTTTAAGGAAATTTTTTTACTTTGGCTCTGTTGTGGCTTCTGGCTTCTGGGTTGTCTAACAAGACAGGGATGTGGGAGTCCCAGAAAACCAGATAAATTTTTTCTGTTTTTTTATTTATTTGGAACCGAACATGACTGTGTTTTGTTGACTTTTTTTTTACTTTTATCAGAACATGTCTCTTTTGTATTCATTAAAATATTGGACTTGTGATTGGTGAGCTTTATGATGAGATACGATATGCTTCAGTTCTGGTTTCCCAGTTGTCTTCTGGTTCAATCTCTCTAGCCCAATTCAGGCAGTTTCTCTTTCTCTGCAAAGGGTATTTCAAAAATTAATCTTTACGGAACCCCACTTTTTGTTTCGTCCTTTTACCCTTCTAGGACTACTTTTTGGTTCCCTTTGACTTTTTTGTTTTTACCTTTTTTTTCTTTGGTTTTTTTTATGCGTGGTAATGGTAAGTGGTAACTTAAAATTACTTCCTTTATTGAACTTTCTTCCTTGGTTCTCGATATTTATCGGGCTTGTTTCTCTGCTTCACACGAACTTAGTATTTGATGGTTTAAGATTTTTCAATTTTCGTATGCGTGCTTGGAACAGATCTTCTTTGGAATAGTGTAGTTGACTTGAACAAAGAAGGAAAAGCCAAAGATCCAAGTTCATAATTTCCTCTCTGATATCTGTTCCTGGCTTTGTTGTTTCGTTTTCGGGGTTCATCGCTAGCCAATTTGGTTGTTTTCTTTCATTTTCTACATCGCTGTCCACTGTTTTAACGTTTCCCTTTGTTTTGGTCTTTGCAATGGTTCAGAGCATCCATTGAAAGCGCATTTGTCCTGTTTCTGGCATTTATTTTTCTGAATTTATTGATCTGGGTCCTATTGCCACCAAAACAGGGATTGAAGATCACAACACCAGAAAAATGACAATTACGATATTAAGTCAAATAAGTATAAAACCTCAATTAAACGGGTTGTTTGGCTTTATTCATATTTTGCTTCGGTTATGCAATAAGATAACCTTCTTCTTGTTGTTTGGCTTTGTCAGAGTTGTTTCTTTATGTAAATCAATTATCCCCATACCTCCCTTGTTTTTTGCTCTTTAAGACTAACATTTATGGGGTTACAAGAGATAATACTGAGTCATAACTCAATTCTTATTGCTCCTTTATATATAATTGAGTACTGTTTTGTTGTTCTTCTGTAATAGCTGCAGCTGAAGGACTGTGAAGATGTTGGAGAAAGTGGAAGGATTTAACATGGAGAGAGTGATAGAGGAATTTGAGAGGGTGACAAAGGATGCTGGGAGGATTCAAAGGGAAACGCTGAAAAGGATTTTGGAAGATAACGCTTCTGCTGAGTACTTACTGAATTTTGGCCTGGATGGGAGGACTGACCCGGAGAGTTTCAAGGCCTTTGTTCCACTGGTCACTCACAAGGAATTGGAGCCTTATATCAATAGAATACTTGATGGGGATACTTCTTCTGTTCTAACTGGCAAACCCATCACAACCATGTCTTTGAGGTCTGACTTCACTAATGTTTGTTTCATATCAGTAGTTGAATTTGCAATTCAGATCCTGAAAAGGGAGAAAATTGGTATTTTTTGCAGTTCTGGCACTACTCAGGGAAAGCCAAAATTTGTACCATGGAATGAGGAACTGTTTGACACCACATTGCAGATATATCACACCTCTTTTGCCTTCAGGATCAGGTTTTCAATTTCATCTCTTGTTTATCGTTTTCCTCGATGATTTTCATTTTTTCCGCTAGTTGGAATTGGCAACTGACACAATTCCATCTTGTAGGGAATTTCCCATGAACAATGGCAAGGCTTTGGGCTTTGTCTACAGCAGCAAGCAGTTCAGGACCGAAGGGGGTGTGCTAGCAGGCACTGCCACAACCAACGTGTTTCGCAGCCCAGGGTTCAGGACCACAATGAAGGCCATTCAGTCCCCATTTTGCAGCCCTGATGAAGTTATTTTTGGTCCTGATTTTCACCAATCATTGTACTGCCACCTCTTGTGTGGGCTAATATTCCGGGAGGAAGTTCATATGGTGTCTTCCACATTTGCTCACAGCATTGTGTCTGCTTTTAGGACCTTTGAGCAAGTGTGGGAGGAGCTTTGTGTTGATATCAAAGAAGGGGTGCTTAACAGCAAGGTCACAGTTCCATCCGTTAGGGCAGCCATGTCTAAGCTGCTCAAACCTGACCCTGAGCTTGCCAACTTGATCCACAGTAAGTGCATGGGGCTGAGCAACTGGTATGGCCTAATACCAGAGCTTTTCCCCAATGTTAAGTATGTTTACGGGATCATGACTGGTTCAATGGAGCCTTATTTGAAGAAGTTGAGGCATTATGCTGGAGAGTTGCCTTTGTTGACTTCTGACTATGGATCTTCTGAAGGGTGGATAGGAACCAATGTGAAACCAAGAGTGCCACCTGAATTGGCCACTTACACTGTGCTTCCTCAAATTGGCTACTTTGAATTCATCCCTCTGAGAGAGCTGGAAGAAACTAAGGCAGATCCCAGTTTCCTTTGTATGGATCCTAAGCCTGTGGGGCTCACTGATGTGAAGGTTGGTGAGGAGTACGAAATAGTTATCACTAATCCAGCAGGTATTTAACTCTTCCCTAGCTTTTTTTTTTTTCTATTCCAATTAATGAATCAGGACTAAGAATCAATCATCATCACCATTCCTCAAACCATCTCTTTCTTCAGTACAATTGGAAATTTTGATATTGCCATAATGTTTTCAGAAATTCATTCTCTATTTCACAAATTAGTGTTTTTTTTTTTTTTAATTTGTTTGAGAGGGAGAAGGGTGAAGAGGTTACCTTTCTTTTTATCCTTCTTGATATGACCTACATGGGACCAACTTTAAGGAAAAACAAATTCCTAGTGATTTCCAAAGGAACATAGTACACACCTAATCACATTAATATTTGTACCATTCGGAGACAGGTCCACTCTTAGCTGCTGGCATCTAATTTTGGATTTGGGGTAAGTGTGGATGTGTCTCTTCTTAAACACTTATTGAACAGAAAAATAGGAAAAGGATTTTAAATTAAAATCTTTATAAGTTAAAGTTAGTTCATATACAGCTTATAAATGCTTTTGTATATAACTTCTTTAAATTTTTATTTTTAACTTGTACATGAACTAAATTTAGTTTATGAAAAAGTCAATTTCATTTTTTTTTCTTCTAAAAGTTCATCCACAAGGATCTTCTACTGACAGCACCTTGACTTATCTGCATATCCTTTGTTTTTCATATTTACATGTATTCCCTAAAACAGGCTTTGCTGTCACAATACTAAAACAGTACAACCAAGCTTTTTCCTACTAGTATAGAGTTGACAGAATAGATCAAAGAACCCTGCAACTTTCCATAGTAAATCACATAACCATAAATTCATTTTTACCTTTTTTCTCAATTTTCCTCTTCCTGCATTAATTGATCTGTCCTCCATCTACATTGAGTAGAATTGTATATGCATCACACATACAATGGTAGTAATATTCTTCAGAGGGAACATGTTCATACATAATTTGTAAGCAATCATGTCAAATTCTAACCTCATTCCACATTTACATCATAAATGTTCTTGGTAACAAATTTTGAAAGATATTTTACCCTACTCTTAGAGCTAAAACAGGAAATACAATACACACAATGCACAGTAGCACAACATAGATAATGTACTAATATTATTCATAGCTAAATTTGAAGACTCTTCCTGGTATATATATATACTGATCATCAATCTTATAACTTGGCCTAATTTGCAGGCTTGTACAGGTACCGACTTGGTGATGTAGTGAAGGTTATGGGGTTCCATAACTCAGCTCCAGAAGTGAAGTTTGTTAGGCGCAACAGTCTTCTGCTTAACATCAACATTGACAAGAACACAGAGAAAGATTTGCAGATAGCTGTGGAAGCAGCATCTCATTTGTTGGCAGAGGAGAAATCAGAAGTTGTAGACTACACAAGCCACATAGATTTGTCCAAAGAGCCAGGGCATTATGTGATATTCTTGGAAATCAGTGGAGAAGCAAGTGAAGAAGTGCTTGGTGGATGCTGCAACTGTTTGGACAAGTCTTTTGTTGATGCAGGCTACACCAGTTCTCGCAAAGTCAACTGCATTGGGGCCCTTGAACTCCGAGTTGTGAGGAGAGGAACATTCCAGAAGATTCTCGAGCATTACGTGGCACTTGGATCTGCTGCAAATCAGTTCAAGACACCAAGATACGTAGGCCCTACAAACACCCAAGTGTTGCAAATATTGAATGAAAATGTTGTGAAGAACTATCTCAGTACCGCCTTCAATTGAATAATAATAATAATAATATTTAGTAACGATAGCTATCTATATAGTTTCCTTTCCCAGATGAATAAAAGTTTACCTCATTTCTACTTTTTTTCCCATTCCCATACTCAATTTGTTTTGCTCTGACACAGTTCAGTCACACCTCTGTCATCTTTATCACCTCTCTTGCACCTTCTCCACAATATAATAAGCACTGGTTGACAATAATGGATAGAAATCCACATGTTCGGTTGTAACTGAAATCTTGAGTGTGTTAACCTTTAATAATATTGGAGATAAGACCACTGTTGTCGGGAATAAAGGTGAAAGATCATATGAATATGCACCCTATGTGCAAAACACAGACAAAAAAAAAATGTTAGCCTATTAAAATGATTTCATAAGCTGCATGTGGCATTGGTTAAACTCATCACATTAGAGCTACACACAAATCTTATGGTTTATGTTTATGACACCAAAGTTGTCATTGACTTGTGATGTTTGGACACTTTAATATGTTTCCCATTATAATTCCCCACTGTTGTTGTATGTTGGATGGTGATCTTCCAAAATATCCTATAGGAGGTATGTTACAGTTTTGGGATATTCACTAATCATTTTCTCTCAAGAACATGCTTGTGGCCTTGGAATTTTGTCATTGAATGTATATGGAAATTGAAAAGGGAGAATTTTATGTGCAAATGTGCTTTCCAACTCTTAACCAACCAAAGATTGGAGGATAAATAGTGGTGGGTCAAAAGTTGCTGCTGAGAGAAAGTGTGGAATATTTTTCTCATTAATTTGGTGGGATTTAACTGTCATTAACACTGATTATAGTTGTGGTGCACTATCAGGATCCTCCATGGTAACACAAGGTGATTAATTAAAAGAAAGGACAAATGAGGTTTCTCCATCACTGTACCTTTCACGTGACTGGGACTTGTTTAATGTGATTATGAGAGGAAAAGTGTAAGAATCCAGTGCTAGAAAGCATTGAAGGAAGATAGTGCTCTCTTTCTTCACTTATGCCACTCTTTCTATGGATCAACTTCCCCTTATGTACAATACATATTGCCACATAAAAATTGCATTTTTGTTTTTGAAGAAAAAAGATATTTAATCAATTATTTGTTCACCAATGTCACTTTTTTACTTCTAATTTTCATTGTAAACATTTCACATTTTTATATGATGCAACTTTCCATTTGTTCATAATTTTGTAAACATGTGCTTACTACCACACCTAAAATAATTGAAATCAATTCAAATTATTTATAACTTAAGAGTTGTGATATGTTAACAATCCAACAATCAATTGTTCGATATTACAACTTTTAAAAAAAACTAATTTTCTATTGAAATATAGGTTTATTTAAAAAATGTAGAAATTTTGAAAGATGGTAAATAGATGTTGTTTTTTACCATGAAGTTTTCAATGTAACGTTTTTTTATAATTTAACATAATTTACTAAAAAAATCATTAAAAAATCTAATTTTAAAAATTAAAAGAATTAGTTACGATTTGATTAAATTAGAGATAATTTTATAAACTAAAAAAATTATTAATATCTAAAGTAATTTTTATTATTAATAAAATTTATAAAATAGTTTAAATTGATATTTAACCATTAACTATACTACTTACTACGTTATATTTTGAATTAATTTCTATTAATCTTTTATAGATTAATTTAGAACTTAAAAGATTAGTAGCTAAAATCTTAATAGTTAATTTAAATACTAAATTAGAAATAATTTTATAAATTTTTATCAATAACAAAAATAATTTTAGATACGAATAATTTTATAATTTTTAAAATAATATATAATTTAGTTAATATAATGATTAGTTTTTTTTTATTTTTAAATTTGATTATTATTTAATAATTTGTTTTAATGATTCAAAATATTTGAGATGAATATTTTAGTTAAATTTAATCTAAGTCCAATTAAATTAATTGTTTATTGACTTAGATATTAGATTTTGAGAATCTAATTCATTGCACCACACAACTTTTTTATGTCACTTTTGATAGAGGTTGATGAACACAACCCAAGCCAACATAACTTATTTATTAATACAATATATTTTAAAATTTAATATTATCTGCAAATCTTTTATAAAAAAATAAATATCGAGAAAATTCACATTCCACACATTTTTCTTTCGTTCTTGTCCCTGTCTCATTATCTATACATTTCTAGGTCTTTCTCACCTCTACATATCTTTCTTCTTAGTTAGTTTAAGTCTTTTAAAACATTATTTAATAAAAATATATATGGTATAAATATTTAAAAGTATGTCGGTAAAAAAATATTTACTCAAAATAGTATTTTTTTAAATTATAAAATAATTTTTAGTTTTCAGATTCCCGTGGAATCAAAACAACTCAATTATTAATTGTTGATTGATATTCATTTGATTTAAAATTAATAAAAAAATTATTTAGATCTAATCTAACTCAAATTATTTGAACTAGCTTGGATAACATATTGGTGACCCATGAATACCCCCATGTTTGTACTTTTCTTATAAAACCACCATAAGAACTAAAGTGAAAAATATTTGCTCATATGACTGAAATATAAAGTTTTTAAATATAAAAACAAAAATAAAAGATAACACAAATATAGAGATAAAATAATTAATTATATTTATCTTATTAAATATAGATAGCACCAATTTTTTTAACATTAAGATTTAAAAAATTCTACAAAAGATCTTTACTTTAGAATACATATGGGGTAGAGGCCCTTTTTGAGTAAAGAAGGCAATGGAAAAAGTTTATAGTCCCCATTAAAGTTTATGTGAATTAGGTCAACATTGTGAGCAATGTTGATGATGTGCTCTAGATATTATCATTATATGTACAATCTAGCAACACCATCTTCCTCTCTTTAGAATAGCAAGGCTTTTATGAAACTATGATGAGTATCACATGTCAATTCCAATTCCAATGTTGAAGAGTAGGACAAGGAGAACCAACATTGCACATGCATAAACATACTAGTTGCACACATCATGATGTACATATATAACATATTCTCTTCTACCTACCAATTTTCTAACTAATAATCATTTGGCCTAATAAGAGTGAAACTTATGATAAAAATCAAAATTGGTGAGGATATGTGAGTCAAAATTGTTAAAGTAACCACCTTTTAATTAGTATATATGGTAAAAAAATTCAAAACAAATTTAACCAATGGACAATTATATCTTGACACCAATTTCATATTACTTGATACTTAAAAAAAATATGATTTTATTATAATATAATATTTTATTTCAAAAAATGATTGTAGAGTAATTATTTTTAGGTTAGAGTGTAAACAAATTTTATTCAGTTCAAATAGACTTTATTTGACATTAAAGATTTTATTATTAAGTTAAATATATTTTTCTTAATTATGTTTCTGATTCATATATATTACTTATCCTTATAAGTAACTATTAATATTGTAAAAAAAATGTGAATACAAATGAGAATGATATTTTATTTTCTTTGATAATTTATTTCATACCAAAATAATATCATTAGAATTTAAAACTTCAACAATTTAATTAAAGATAAACTATTGTTGGTTACATAATTGAAAATTAATAAAAAAAGGTCAAATTTGAGTCATTACAAAAAAATTAATAAAAAAAGTTAACCCATCTTAAACTCGTAATTAATCAAGTTCACTACTTCAACCACTTTGACAGCTCTATATTATAAACAAATCTAGTTATTAGATTAGAGTTACTTTTTTACAAATAAAAATTCTCTTTATTTTCTTTACCTGTTTTCAGTACCATTTTCGAGTGAATTCAGATTTTGGCGTAAAGCCAAGTATCTTTTGTTTTTGTTTATCTCGAATATTACAAAAATTGTCTCGTAGCATTTAATATTTGTTTCCCTAAATTATCTCTTTGTGTTTATTTTTATCACGATCTTTTCTTGTCTCTTTGCATTTGTTCTCTTGTGCTGTCATAAAAAAACGTGCAAAAATGAAGAGAAACGCGTGGGAAAAAAAAGAAAATTACAGATTGAGAGAAAAAAAAGTTGCAAAAGAAAATGTGTTGGATGCTAATAAATCATTTGGTTTAAATTATAAACACAATCTAAAAGAAATTCAAACAAGAAAATATTTTAATTCTTGTCTTTTTCCCTTTTTTTTGGCCTAATAAAAAGTCTATAATTCCTTCTTGTTTCGAATTCAATGGTTTTTTTAGTAGTTTTTACTTGCTAAATTATCATATCACCAAAATATTGATTGTTTCTGAGTATATTTTTAGAAATGTTCTTACTTAAGAAAGTATGATATGCCATTTTTTAATCTTCCTCTCTCCATTGTAGATAAATCCTCATAGTTCACACACATTTAGCTCTACTCAACCCCATCTATGCAAATAGGGTTCATGTCTCTTTCACACAAGATTTGACTCATGTTTGTTTCCTACTATTGGTGGATTTCCCAAACGGAACCTAACTATTTTGGATCATGGAAGTTGCTATTTCCATGGTGGAAGACAATGAAAGGGAAAAGATAAGCATAATCGCATTTCCATAGAAGTGGATTATGGACACTTCAAAACTCACAAAAGCACTTCACAAACAAGTTTTGGTCATATCCCATCACTTGTTCCCTTTCAAGAAATTTTTGCTAGATGAGAAACCATAATCAACTAGAATAATCTTTAAACATATCAACATGAATTGCTCAATTTTTTAATTTAGAAGATCCTACAATAGCTCTTGAGATTTAAGATTTCAACAAGTTTTCTCTTTAATAAAATTTTTAAAGAGTTTAAAATAAATTTTACTCTCTGAATTCTTCAAAAATATTATATTATTTATTTTATATAAAATAACTAGTGACTGATATTTGTACGAAAGTGAGAATCTGCAAATGTGGTCATTCCATTACAAGAAAATCATTAAATAAAAATTAATTTTAGAGATAAAAAACAATTAATTGCTATAATGACTAAATTAGATACCATTTTCGAGACTAAAAAAATTTTTAGTTTCTAAATTAGTTTCTATTATTGTTAAGATGTTTCTAAATTGGTATCTAATTAACAACCAAGATTTTAATTACCAATTATTTAGATTCTAAATTTGGTAGCAAAAACCTTGGTAGCTAATTAGATACCAATTTAGAAACCATTTAACAATAATAAAAATCAATTTAGAAACCAAAAGTTTTTTTAGTCTCTAAAATGATCTCTAATTTGGTCACTATAGTAACTAATTATTTTTTTTTTCTAAAATTAGTTTTTAATAAATGATTTTCTTGTAGTGCTCACTTTGAGATATATGTACATTTACAATTTTCTTATTCAGAAATGATATTTTGAAACGGATGAAAAATAAAAAATCACTTTACTATACCTTACTTTAATAATATATATTGATGTTTTAAGTTGACAAATTTTCAAAAAATATAATTATTAAATTGATTACTTAGTATATGTAACACCCCAGAAAATTTCATCTAACTAATACAATAAAAGTTCTACTAGTTCTATACAAACTTCCAAACATTCATAATACATGATTAGAACTTATAGAAATAAAAATATTTACAATATACCGTTCAAAATAACATCCTAAAGTTCTCAAGAACCTCAGATACATGTATGATCATCTGCTCGTGTACGTAGTACAGTTATCGTAGTTCAAACACAACAAGAAAAGCAAGGGTAAGCTAGTGAAAAGAAATTTCATAACATATTAAATTCATGCAAAAAGAACAAATCAAACTAATAGTTTATGAACATTTCTTTAAATGTTGTTATATAAAATTTCAATATCAATTTCATCATTCATATAGACCACACATGGATCTATTTTCAATCACAGTCATTGGATTTCATTTCAATCTCACTTCATCTTTTGGAAGACTCATTAAGTATGCCCCTACCAGAGACTACCACCTGATTGAAAGATTACCAGCGAATCCAATAGAAAGGATCAAAGTAAGTTCAAACATCCAATACCGAGTGTCTACAACGGGACCTGGTGTGTATGAACTCCCTCGCAGTTTCTCACCACCTGATATCTTAGTCTACATGACTTAGATCATCAGTGAAGCCAGAGGATCTCCGTTAAACATAGGCTTTTCATACTTAATGTCATCAAACAACAACTCATACATTATCCCAAATGTATGACATCAATTTCATATCATTTTTATCATACAGTATCATTCCAAAACACAATCCACAATATTTAAAATCTTATTTAATATAAAAAAATAACACTTAAATACTAAACCATCAAAATATAATATTTTTACAAGTTTAAATAATATATAAACAAACAACACAAAATATAAACACACAACATTCCTGCAAGAGAAATTGAATATGAGGACCACGTCCTTTCCACATCCAGAATCTTCTAGTCTAGGGTGCTATTAAAAAGTTAAATTTAGCTTCCCTTACCTTAATTGTTTGTTTTCCAAACAACTTCTAGAATTTTATTCCCTACAGTCTGGATAAGCTTCAAGATTTACGGGCCTAATGCAAGTTATCCAAATATTAACAAATTTTAGTATGAACTTAATCAAGTTGAGAGAAACACTTTTCTCAACTGGCCCTACTAAGATTGATGACTAAATCATAGAGAAAAACAGATAATAAGAGAACTTTAGAGTAAAATTGAACTTACTCTGTTTGAAAATCTGATCGGGTAGAAATGTTCTTTATCTTGTTAGTTACAACATGATTCAATCAAATTCTAAAATAGATGAAGATTGGAAGAAGAAAATAAGAGAGAAGGAAGAGAGGAGAATATGGAAAGAAAAAAAAGAAAGAAAAAGAATGGTGCGTGACGGGAATGGGGGGTCTGTTTTTTTTTTTTTTTTTAAAACTAACACTGTTACAGTAGATGTTTTTTATTTGAAAGAATGTCAAAATACCACATCTCTTTCTCATTTTTATATAATTAGTCTATTTGTTATGGTTGGTTTCATTTTTAAGTATAGTACTTTATGCTTTTATTTAATTAGGCCTTTCATTTCACCTCACATTATTTCTATTTTATTTTAAAAATAATAATAATAACAATCTATTTTGAATAATAATTACTTATTGTTTTTAAATATTTTACCTCACGTACTCAGGGTTCTAAATTTTCCATTATAAAAAAACTATAGGTTATAGAAAATTGGTCATGTTAATTACTTCAGTAACAAAACATGATAATTATTTTAAATTTGAGAATTGTAGAGAGAAATTGTAATAAGTGATAATATCTAAGAGAGTATACTGTAATATGTAAGTAGACAATTATTAGCATTTTAAAATATATAATTCAGGTATCTCAATCACTATAGTGTTAATTCAGTCATGTTGCAGATTTTATATTAACTAAAGGTTATCAAGTTATAATATATAATTAGGATATACTTTTCGTTTTACAAATTAATTTTATAATATTGAATTAAAATTTAATTTTTTTAAAAATGATATTAATTTATTTGGTCAATTTTGTGAGTATGGGATCATTTATAAGCATTTATCATTAATATAAAAAGATCTGGTTTTTATGTTCAAATTATGTCATTTAAAAAAATCGACGTGAATATCGGAAACGTACAAGATTAAAGTCTTTTTATATTGAATTTTGACGTGAGATAAAAAATAATTTTTACATTAGATTAAAACACTAACATTGTATCTAATTATATGATTGAGATGCTTAACATAGATGTTACTTTGATAATATCTAATAATTTTGGTAGGAAAATGATAACAAAATAATCAGTTGTAAAAACTCTTATGTCCTCTATACCTACAAGGATTTACTGCTCAACCTTAATAATATTCTCATCTTTTATCATCATCTATAATAAATTCTCTCTTAACATATTTTTTATGATAGGAAAAATTCTCTCCTATTAAGCAAAGAATAATATCAATTAATGGTTATATGAAGACCAATCCAAATGAGACATTTATATTGTCTTGGTTGAAATCTTCAAAAACAAAGAAATCAATCTAATTAATAAAATGGAGATATAATACCAACCTCAATGACATACGTTAACCAATAGATCTTTCAATATGATTAAAGAGAAGTATTTACTTTGATAAATGGAGCAAGCAAGGAGATCATATTCAGAGTGAAAAACCATCAAAGTTAAGCTTTCGTCGTCAAAGGAAGAAAATTGTTATCGGTTGTCCACTTCTTGTGAATGCAACAAACAAGCACTATGAAAAGTCTAAATCAATATTTACACTAAATATCTTAAGTATAGCATAAATATAAAGTTTTCCATTGATTTTAGTATGTAGAATGATAAATTATAGAAAACTACATCATTTTTTACTTTAGACAACACTGAATTAGCTTATCCTTATATAATTGTTGTCTAAACATTAAAAAGACAATGATTTTACAAATATGGTTTAAGGACAACTAAAGACTACGTTTGTACAATCGTTATTTATTTGTACTAGATTTTCTAAGTGTTGCTTTTAGAATATGTAGGTTAAACAACAAAATTGTGGTCTAAAAGTTGTTACAGACATATAAATGTGGTCTAAAAGTAAAAAATACAACATTTTTATAGAATGTGGCTTATAAATTACTATATACCATATTTTTCCGGTCATGGATTTTTAAGCCACAATTTTGTGGTGTGCACATTTAAAAAAGAATAAACCACATTGTAAAATTGTGACCTAAAATAATGAAAATGTAATATTCAATTATAGACATCTTAAACCATACATCTTAAACCATATTTAATTAAAACTGATTTTAATATAGAGAACGATTATTAAAACATAGATACTTTAATCAATTCTTTCGAAATTGTAAATATTTTAAATCACATTTAATTAATCTTTTGATAAAGTTAAAAAAGTTATACTTTGGAATTCAAATATAAAATACATTTTACATTATTTTTCATTCTCTAACATATTCCCAAATCTAAATAGCTTCCACTTAAATATATTAATAATTAATATTATTGTTAATATTATTATTATTGTTAATAATTTTAATAATAATAATAATATTTTATTATTAATAATAATAATCGTCATAATCATAATTATAATAATAAAATTTGTCTAACATAATGATTATAAATTTTAGGTTTACTTATCAGACTTGAGTGAGGTCAATTCTTTGTAACAAACAAACAAATGATTAATGTAATGATAGAATGTAATTATGAGATTTTTGTTTAAGCGAAGTGTTATATTGTTGCTTAAAGTACAAATACAGCAACAGCACTTATAAGAACTCCATAAATATCTCAAGTATTATATAAGTTGACCGTATCTAAGTATAGAAACTCCATAATAAGTCCACTTGAAAATGTTGAGGAATTTATCTGTAAAAAAAGTGAATATTACCTACTTTGTTTCCCTTTGTGGTAGTACAATGGCCATATAAACTTGTTTGGAAAGGACAAAGGGAAGTATTGATGAAGAAGTTATGTGTTTTTCCCCTGAGAGTAGCAGCAGGAGTAAAGGACTTCTCTACATTTTTCCCATACAAGACAACAAAGGAAGAAAAACCTTTACATCACGCCATACAAACAAATGTTTCGTGTTTATCCAACATACCTACTCATTCTTTATCAACAATACACTAAATATTATAAATTTTTAATAACCCTATTTCAGATTTTTTTTTTAAAAAAAAAAACACTCAACACAATTTGATTTCTAAGAAAATGAAGATTTTTGCACTAAATAGTGTATTTTTTTTTCAAAAATTACAATTTTAAATAAATAAAAAAATTTATAAAAATGAATAACTCGAATGGATACGAATTTAAAGTAAAAGTTGTTGGGGACCAAAAAACTATGAAATTACATCTATGAAATATGACTTCCACTCCAAATTCATATTAATAAAGTACGACTTATCAATTTTTTTTAAAAAGAATATTTTTTACCTAAAATTGTAATTTTCAAATAAAAATATATTATTTTAGTGAAAAACCGAAAATTAATGGTTATAAAACTATTTTCTAATCTTCTGGTCAATTTTTCTCAACTTTTATCATATGATTAGTCTAAAAGAAGTAAATTGTGTACTAATTAATCAATCCTTGATTTTATATAGAAACATAGATAAATATAATAAAATAAGCTTAAATGTAAGTATTAATGTAGTTTTAAATGTTGCAACATAATATTAATATAAATGTAGAAAAAACTTTTTTTTGTCTCGTAATATTAATTATTATGTTCATTATTAATAATGTAATAGATAATATAATATGTCTATTTTGACTTTAATACCACTTTTATAAATATATTAAATAAAAAATGAATACCTAGTATATATAAAAATTTCTAATATATATTATTGTTTTCAAAATTAGTTTCTAACATATTTTAAAATGAAAAGGTTCAAATATATAATGATATAAAACATATATAAGTTATATAGATATAAATATAATATTATAGAAATATATAAATAATACATGAATATTCACTTAGGACTTAATTTTTATTTTAATTATTCTAAATAAATTCTTTTGTTTTTTTAATTTATCTATATTTTTAAAAAATATTTATTTTATTATTATCATTCATAAAAAAAATAAAAATAACTAAAAGAAAAGTAAATCTTAATGTAACTTATGTAAGTGTTAATTAACGCAATATTTATATAATATAAATATATGAATAACAAATTTTATCATATAATATTAATGGTTTTATTAATCTAATATAGCAAATAATTATCTAATAATCTTTTTAATTAGAATATATTTATTAAATTTAATAAATAAAACATATATTTAATAAATACTACCTTTAATGCATATATAATCATTGTTTAGTTATCATTTTATTATGAATGGGTTTTGTTAAGGAATAAGATCGACCGGTACCACGTGAAAATCAAACTCACATGCAATGTTTAATCATTTACTCGTTTTGTATTTTTTTTTTTCTTTGGAGGATTTGAGTTACCAATCACCTAAAGGAGCAATAGATTTCCAAATAAGAAGAAGAAAATAAAAGAAAAGTGCAAAAATTCTTAAGATGCTTTTATTACATTTTGGGGTTGGTGAGTCTTGAAAAACATGCATGTAGATCGAGTGATACCTATCATTGTGGCTCTCATTTTAATTTAGTTCTAGTTTTTGTCATTTTCCTCCACAAAACTCGCCAATAAATATTATTTTTATCTAACCTTTCAATTATTTTTTATGTAGAAAGATAAAACCTTAAAAAACCTTATCAAACAAAATCCTCACATGATAAAGTTTCTTATATATATAGGAAACTCCGTCGAAACCCTTCCAAGGTTAACCAAGAAAACATGAAAACACGTGGAAAAGAAGAAGAAGAAGAAGCATCTAAGAGAAATCAAACCATGATCATGATGATGAAAGAAGAAGAAGAAAAAGCAATGGCAATATGGGATTGTGGTAGTCCATTATATGACTCTCATGAATTGGTGTCTCTTGATCATATCATTGATAGGCATCTAATGGCATTCCCTTCTTCCATTGGATCATCAAAGCACATCATCACCAGATTCACTCGTCACTCTCATCATCCTCATGATATGGTGTCACACAAACATGGCTCCCCAGAGAAATCCAAAGGGTCTTTCATGGTCACTAGCATGAGTAAAATCTCGGTGAAGATGGTGAGGAAGAACAGTGCAGAGATCAAGGGAAATAAAATGAGAAGAGGCTTTGCTGGATTTGTAGTAGGTTTGCTTTTTTCGTGGAAGAAGTAAGAAAACTATGTGATTTGATTTGGACATTAAGGATGTAAAGTTTTTCATTATATCTGCAAGAACTGTTGTGCTTTTGATCTTTAACTTTTGCTGTTTTAGTTTTCTTGCTACTGTGATTGTTTTTACTATATTATAGTGTCGGTGCTTGTTATTTTTACTTTTTGTTGAGAAATTTAATATAGTTATCTTTTTACTTGAACACATATTTAATCATCCTCTTTTCATCATATACAAGATATAGTAGAATAGGTTTTCGAAAAGAGAATGGAAGACAAATACTTTATTTTTCAACTAACAGTGTTATATAATATTTGTAAATGGAAAAAATTGTCTTCCCCTTTCGTTTCTCAAAATCTAATTTCAAGATTTTTTTTCTACATAGGATTTTGAAACAGGTTTTTTGGAACAACTTTTTCGAAACATATAAAATATATTTTGGATTGAATTTTTAGAATAAAATTTTTAAAATAAACTTTTTAGAACATATGAGATAATTTTTGGGATGAACATTTGAAACAAATTTTCTGATTTTTAGAATATATGATATGCATTCTGAAACAAAATTTCCATAACAAGAGTTCTAGAATGAGTTTTCTGAACATATATAATATCTTTTAGAACGAGTTTTTTTATTAACACTTTCACTCTTGTTTTTCCTCTCAAACTTCTTTCTTGTCTCAAAGAGTATAACAACGATGAGGAATAAAGGTGAAATTTGAGGTGCAGTGATGGCATAAGCGGTGACAATGACGTCAGCGGCGGTGTAACTACGAGAGTATTTTAGTTTTTTTAACTTAATATAGGATGCAGTTAGTAATTATAAGGATGTATAAAGTAAAAGGCTAAAATTCTTCATTGTAAATACAGAAGTTGATTTGGGCCGCAAATTTGCAATATTAGCTGGAAGGTTGCTTCTTCATGCACCTCCATATGTTCTTACGGCACCTTCATAACTTTTATAATTCTCTCAAATCTTCTGTAAATAAGTTAAATGTTTGAAGAAGATGTGTATTTGTGTGTATTTTGAATTGTGTAATTCCGTGAATCTCTTGACTACACAATTCAAAATTAATTGAAAGGGTGAAATAAGATTTAGATTAAACAATTTAAAATTTATAATTAAATTTGGAAAAATATTTTGGATTAGACAATTTACGAGACAAAGATATATTCTAAATTATATAAATCGGAGGTTAATACTATTCAAAAGTAATTTTTCAACAAAATATACTTTGAAGTACAGGAAACTAATATTAGATTTCTAAGTAGATTTAGTTTGTGTAATAATCTGCAATATATATTTTTTTTTAAAATTATTTTCAGATTCTTCAAAAATTGAGTGAACAATTTGGGATTACAAAAATAACTTTCAACATACTTAATTCAAAATATTTACAAAATACAAAAAAAATGAAATGACATAAACACAATGATAATGATAAACCAATGATAAGAAAAGGAAAATATAACTTAAAAATAATCTTTTTCACCACATAAAAAAAAAAAAAAAAAACATGTGAAATCCTTCCAAAAATATGTAAATAACTACCTAAAAAACCTTCAACAAAGCTCAAGCCTTGGAGTGTGGGATGCTTGGGTTTGCGTCTGTCAGCAAAATAGAAAGAAGAAAGAAGGTGAAAAGCTGTTTGAAATTGTAGGGTTTTATTTTTTTACTGAAGAGCAAAATCGTATTTTCACATTTATTAAGACGGTGCCACGGAACATATGGAGGTGCAGGAAGAAGCAGCCTAGGTGGAATTTCTGCTGTCGCAACCAACCCAAAGAACATGGACATTATACATTCTGTTCCTATACTACCACCTCATAGCAGTATGGGATGCAGTTAGCAATTATGAGCGTGTATAAAGTAAAAGCCCAAAATTGTTCATTGTAAACACAGAAGTTAATTTGGGTCTGAAATATGCAATATTAGGTGGAATTTCTGTTGTCACAACCCAACGCAAACCACATGCGCATCATACATTCTGTTCCCATACCATCACCTCATAGCTACAAATATTCAACAAAATAAATAAATAAATTGCACTAATTCTTTTTAAAATTTCATGAAATTACAATATTTTTTATATTAAAAATTTTAATTATTTAAAAATATTATTACACATAGTTTCTAATAAAAAGATGATTATAAATGTTTAAAAACAGAAATTATATAATTTCGTAAAATTTCAGAAATAACTAGTGTAATTTATTTTAAAAAAACAGATCAACTGCAAGAATATTTCTGCATTTGGTTTATAATATTGTCGTAAATGAAATTATCAGTAATTTTTTTACAAGCCTTTCAATGAAAATACTCTCAAGAAGGTAAATTAGGAAAAGATACAAGAAAGAAATAAGGGGGAAAGTGTGAAATTAAATTAATGTTCTGATGGTAAAAAAAAAATAGAAAAAGTTGATTTAGGAAACATTAATAAGAATAATATAGCTAAAATATACCATGAAGATGGTAATATTGAGATTATATTTGGTTAAATAAAATAGTTTATAAGCTAATTAAAATTTAGAAGTTAGTGTAAAGATAGACAGTTAATTTAAGTTAAACTTATTTAAATTATAAACATTCGGTGGAATTATTGATTAAATTACTGGAAAGGTTAATGTAAATTGATATATTTTTATTATTTTTTACACTTTTTTTTTATTTTGAAGAGAAATGTACACTTTTATATAATAATTGATCCAAAATAAGTCAAAATCTTAACTCTCATAGTATATCCATACACCACGTGAAATATATTTAAAATATGTCCTTACGAGTGTTGATGTGTGTGTATACGTGTCTCCTTTCTTTGATCATATTCATGAAATTCAATTCTATGGCAATTGAGATTTCAAATAATTAATTGCTGCATTATTAAAATTATTATATAAGCAAAATAATTTAATTAATAAGAAAAAAAATCATATTACAAGTTTTAAAATTAAAAAAATTATTATGGTAGTAATTTAAAACCGTCATGATATTAATATTGCAATTTTTTAAAATTATAATTTTATTTTACTTAAAAATAATAATAATAGTTATTATTATAATCATTGTGGATAAATAAAAAATTATTATAATTTTTCAATTAACCTTGTTATTCAAGATGAAAAATAATAAATCTTATTGTTCCTCAATAATCTCATATGACTTAGGAGTTGAAGTTAAAGGTTAATTTAAATACACATTTCTACCTTATCATTTTGAAGTGTCTTTCAATGATAAGATTGTGATAGAACATCGATCGAGCGCTAAGACGGATAATACCTTTGATGCAGTGATTTATGTTAACAATGTTACCTCAATAAAAAAAAATATGGTTTAATAGTCTCAAATTGTTTATCAGCCGAAAACTTAAATAAATTTTTCTTTCTTAACCATTCAAGACACATTTTAAATATAAAACTGTAACGACCGATGTCTAAAGCAGACAATACTTCAGATGTAATAATTAACTATAATAATGTTATTATATCAACGAATTTATGATCGAAACAGTTATTACATTAAAAATAGTAAAATAATGATTTGAACATTTTAATAATAAGTACTTATTTGAAAATGAACAAATAAAAAAAATAATTTAACCTTATTTAAAATTAATCTTTAGTAAAAGAACATCAGTTTTTTTTTTCTTTGAATATCTTGTCATTAAAGGTTAAATTACTCCATACATTTAGAGTATTTGGTCATCTTTATTTAAGCTTTTGAACATTTTTTTAATTGTGTTCTTGAACTTGTATTTCTTTTAATTATGTTTTTTTTTATTATTTGTTGTTGAACCAAATTAGTTGTGTGAACAATGTTGGTATAGCTTAAAATTTGAAGAGACCTGCAGAAGAGTATTTGAATTGAGTTAAGTCAAAAGGTAAAAATCATGAAGAAAGAATTTGATTGAGAATACTACATTTAAAATTTGTAAAAGTAACTATTAATAATAATAATAATAATTAAATTTTAAATTTAATTAAATTTTTAAAACTGATTTAATAAAATTTACACCCAGTTATATATTATAAAATATTTTTATTTTTAATCTACTTGAAATCTCCAATAACTTTATATCAATTTGAAGATATAAGAATTGTCTATAAAAACATACAGAAAGTGACCACTCTGAAAACTGAAAACTGTAGTTAATTTTTATAACAAGAATTAGATGACAAAATCCAATTGAAAAATAAATGCATAAACCTAACTAAGAATGGTCACATTATTTAAGAACTTGTGGAATAATTTAAATTAAATATACTAAGAATCACATTAATGATATTTTGACTTACTTGTATTGTCCTCTTTGAATACCTTCCCTTTTCCCATCAATAATATGAAAAAATAATAATGTTTGAAGATCCGGCAAGTTTGAAAAAGAAAATCTCTTTAAGGGATTTGGTTTAAGTTTCTTTCGAGTTTTTTTTGACTTTTCTAACTAAAATATAATAATTGATTTGAAATAACATAAATAGAAGTTTAACTTGGTCCGGGATTTGGTCTTAAAGAAAAATCAAGATAATATATAACATTAAATATTATTTTCATCCTTTGAAAATATATTTGATAACTCATTTTAATTAAGTTGAAGTTCATTTAACTATTTTTTTAAATTTTTTTTAATTATAATAGAAGTGTTGCTATCTTATAGTTTTTTGTTTGGATTGTTACTTAATTTATTGTCCACCTTCAATTTTTCTCTTCTTTCTCTCTTTTTCTATATCTCATCTCTCATTTATCTCTTTTTTCTTTTTCTTTTCATATTTCATATAATCCAAAATATAACCAAATTATGCAGTAGTTGAGGAATCAAAATACATTTCTACCTTATTAAATTTTCAAACAGAGTAAATTCATTTTTACTCTAAAAATATCTTATTTTCTTTATGTTTTACCCATCAATCTTAATATAGACAATTGAGAAAAATGTTCATTTCAACTTGTTTCACCTTAAACTAAAATTTGGTGATGTTTGGATAACATGCTTTTGGTCTTTAGATTTTGTAGAGTCTCCCTACTGAAGTTGAAATTTCCAATGGAATAAAGAATTTTAGGTAAGGGAACATATATGTGTTTGAATAGAACCTTAAAGTAATTGATTTAGATAATAAATTAATCTGGAAATTGTATTATGCATGTTTAAGTATATAGTTAGTTAAACTGAATTTGAATTATTTTTAGTGTATGAAATTGATTGAAGAAATATGTTTTCAGCAAATATTAGTTTGCATTAATAATTTAGAATTGTTTAGAAGTGGTAGTATTGAAATAATTGTGAATAGATCTTTGAAATTGTAGTTAAGTTTGTTATTGAGGTTTCTTTTATGACACTTTCGCTTAGATGAGACAATTCTCGTTCAGACGAGAAAATTCCTACATTTGTCTTGTTCTTTGGTTTTGTTTTCGCTCAAGCGAGCATACTCTCCCTTAAGTGGAAACCGCACTGAAAAATTAGCCCTCTCAACCTCATTTTTCGCCCAAGCGAGTCCATTCTCGTTTGGGATAATGTATGAGATGTTATGTAATGGTACATTAAGTATGGAAAACCTATGTTTTAACATATATCGTTTAGCTTCACTAATGATCTAAGTCTCATAAACTAAGGTATCAAATGATGAGAAGTTGAAGAGAGAGTTCATATGCATCGTGACCTACAGAGACACACATATATTGGATATTTGGACATACCATGATCTTATAGGAGTGGATAAATGTTAGTCTCTAGTAGAGGTATACTCCATGAGTCTTTTGGAAGACGATAGATCCGTATGCAATCACTATGATTGAAATGCAATCAAAAGTATTAAGGATTGAAAGGAAATCAAGGTACTGTGAGACAAATGGATCTATGTGTAGTTAGTATGAATGAAATGAAAATTATTGTGATTGATAATTTGATCCATATGATTGTCGATAATGATATTAGAATGTAGTTGGATTGTGGTTTTTGGTATTAGTATTGTATGAGTATGATAAAAAAAATAAAGATGGAATTATTTATGTGAAGGATTAATCTAATTGCTTCTTTTTACTTATATTTTCGTATGATAGAATTTTATTTTCGATACCTTATCCTTGCATGTGTTGTTTGTGTATGAACTGTGATAATTGTACTATATACATGAACATATATATGTGCACGTGGAGGAGAGACTTTGGGAAAATAGTGGATAGTGTGATTTTATTTTATTCCCTTTTGGAAAAAAATTGTATATTGTAGGGTGTTACAAATAGTTATAATTATTACCATTTCTATTATTATAATTTTTTATTTTATTCTTAAATTTTAATAAACATCTTTGCAAAGATTTCAAAATAAAAAAAATAATATAAAAATTATTCATATCAATAAAGTCAATTTTATATTCGAAGAAACTAAAATAGAAAATGATTCTATAAAATTGATGAGATAATCAATAAAATGGAACAAATTAGCAGGTGAACGAGTGAACTAGCTATCACAATCATTAAATATCAATTAATATAAAGACATAAAATAATTATATTG
Organism: Phaseolus lunatus; assembly: GCA_013389735.1. Taxonomy (NCBI): domain Eukaryota; kingdom Viridiplantae; phylum Streptophyta; class Magnoliopsida; order Fabales; family Fabaceae; genus Phaseolus; species Phaseolus lunatus. The sequence continues at coordinate 48,575,595 of CM023866.1, forward strand.
ATGAAATTATATATTATTTTATAAACTAAAAAATTAATTAGTTTATTTTATTCATAAAAATTTATAAAATAATATTTAATATTAACTGCTATGTTTTAGTTACCTAATTGAGATATAAGAGAAGTAAATTTCCAAGTTGAGGGGTTTTAATAGACGACGTTACATGTTCCGTCACTTGAAAAACACTTCAACGGACTGAGGAAAGAAAAAATATATAAATAATCTTTTACCTGATTTAATGTGAGACTATATTAATAATACCAAATCATTAAGATATTTTTTTTCCTCTGTATATAGACATGTGACAAGTTCCTAACCGGGAGCAATAAAATAAAATATTAACACATTAAACTGATTTATTAGTTAAAGAAAATTTTCAAAATGCTAATAAACTAATGACGCGCTTATATCAATTAACACGTTCTTTTAATAACTCCTTTTAATATGCTATTTTATTATAAAATTTATTAAGAAGTATAAAAGTAAGAGAAATATTATTGTGAGACCGAACTTTTACGATTTCCAACAAATTTTAAGTTGTGTTTCTCACAGTTATCTCTTATTTAAATGACGAGAATTAGAGTTCATTAAAAAAACTCAGAAAATAAAAGGAGCTATTTTTAATAAATAAATAAATATAAAGGATTTAAATATATGAAAAATGTAGAGAGAAAGCAACCAGAGAGACACACGAGTAGGTCCACGGGGCAGAAAAATAATTTTTGAATTTTAATTTTATAGAGTTGACTTAACTACTATGTTGACCAATATTAATTACCAGCTGTCTAGAATATATATAATGATATAATATTAAAAGTTTGAATTTGAATATAGGAGAATTGAGTTCTTTTGGTGAAGAAGTAACCTATGAAATTATGAACATTAATGATTGTATGTGATACACGTTATTTATAATAATAAAATAGCAGTTAAGCTCTCAATTTTCGATTACAATAATTAAGATAATATTGTTCAAGTTGACTTTCTCTACAATTTGCATTACCATAAGAACTTGGAAGCACAAATAATGTACTATCATTGCAACACAATCAAACATTTGTACCAATATAGTTTAATCAATGCTATTCACAATTTCAATAAAGTAATAATTAACCAAAGAGTTAATTATCTTTTATATATATATATATATATATATATATATATATATATATATATATCAATTTCACAATTCCAAGTCAATTAAAAATTTCAAATGTGATATATGGTATATTGGAGTTTCAATTTCAAGAAATAATTCCACTTAGCCTCCAATAGGTTGTTGCCTAAGAAAACTCAAGAATAGAATTTGTAACCTCTTAAATACACACAAAAAATCTTGCAATGAGCTTTTAAAACAAAAGGCTATAAATCAAAATATTAATTTAACAAAAATATTCCTATTCCTAAGTTGATTAATACATAAGACCCTATGTAAAATAAAAGAAAGAAATTCAATTATGTGAGAAGAAGAAACTTACCTAGATCAAAATTATGATATTCCTATCTTTATTTATACACATTTATCTTCTAAACTATGAAGTTTGATCGTGAAAATCATAAATGACTAGTCCATAATTTTAGAAAAAATAAAATAAAAATGAAAAATATAAATGAAATTTTGTAATAAATGAAAAATAAAATATTTTTAAATTTATTTATAATATCTTTTTTAAAAAATATATCTTCATTCTCTATTTTTTTTTTTATAAAAGTTTTCATGGTAGGCATCATTATGCAATTTGACATTTCAGTTAGGCTGACACTTCAAGTAACAACAATCATCTGCTATTACATGAAAAAAGTATTATTAAAAAAAAGAAAAAGTACAAAAATATGGGGGACTGGACCAAAACCCATATGTTAACAAAAACTTGAATTTTATTTTCTTAAACTAAAGTGAGACTTCTACGTATGTTATTTTTAAAGTGTGTTTGTATATGAGTTGGATCACCTCTTAAGTGGTTCATTTGTATATATTATTTATTGTTGATAAAAAAAAAACTTTCATGTATATGTTTTTTTAAGATTTTTTAAACGGGTAAATAAATAATAATAATTTTTTAACAAATGTATATTAACTTCTCACTCCACAAAAACTAACTAAACATGCACTTAATTGCTAGGGGAAGCTTCATAAATAAATAAAGTGATAGTGCCTTAAGCTTGTAAACCAACAAACAACTATAATATCATATTTACTCATCATGCGAAGACAAAAGAAAAAACGTAATAAAGTTGTCTTTAATTCTCCCCACAAATATATGAATTAAAAAGTGAAAGAAAGAGATAATGATTTAATATGATGAAAATTGGATAGCTAACATGTATACACTATAAATTAAGGTTACTTTGATTAAATTTAACTCAATCATAATTTTAAAATTTGTCCTTTTAAGAACTTGTTTGTAGATGGGAAGAACCCATCTATTTAAGTTTAGAAAAATACAATTTAAATTAAAAGGAGAATGAAAAATGTCTTTCTAAAATGATTATAAGTATATTTAAAATAATTTATTTTTTATTTGTTATAAAAAGATTTCTCTATACCTTGGATTTGGAAGCGTTTAGGTGTTGGGGTTGTTTTTTTTTCCTACAAAGCAAGTTACTTCTAGATAAGGTTACATCTTTGCAATTATTTTGATGCATGTGTTGATGTTGAACATTATGGAGTTGAATTGGTAATTCTATGATTTGTGAAATACTAAAAGTATATGTGTAGTGTTAAAAACTATTTTTTTGCTAATTTTAGTAATTTGAGTATTGAGTGGTCAAAATTGAATTAAATTGCTATGTCAACAAGTTTGAATTGTGAGACTAGTCTATTATGATGTTTAAAATTTGATAGAAGGATTATTTTCATACTAGGCATAATTAATGAAATTAACTAAAAATGCAATAACTTTCCAAGTAAAAAGAATGTATTGAATTACATGAAATTCTATGAGGTTTTAAGCATAATACAAAAAAAAGTTTATATGCAATACTAACTAATTTAAAATATCATACATAACACTATACTTCAATTGTTTTCAATCATAGAATCCACTTTGAATGTATTATGTAAAAAGATATTATCTCAAATTAAATAAAAATATCATAAATATAACCTTTAACATAGTTATTATATATAAAAAGAAATTATCTTATAAAATTCCAAAGAGACAAAGTCAAATACATGTCGGTAACAGATAGGGAAAAGGAAAGGTGATGATGGGTTGGATTTGGCAATGACAATTGAGTCAAGAAACAACACGACCAATCACAACAAATGAAACCAAACAACAATAAAGAAGGGTTGTCCCCACAGAACAGTGTTGCAGGACCCTTTAGTTGTTTCTAGGGTTTTGCATGGAAATCAAAAAGATCCTTCTTTAAAGCTCCTTCACTCTTCAAAGCCTCAAATATTCACTAGGTATGGATTTAGGGGTCTTTATGGTTTTTTAATTTGTAAAAAACAACAACTTAATAATAGCCTTTGAAAAGGTTTTCATTTATGACCATTTAAGATTTTTTTTCCCCCATTTTCAATCTAAACAGTGTTTGTATCAATTCAAAAACTAATAAGTGGTCCTGAATCATAGTTTTAACCATTCTGTGTATAAGTATGTATTTAAAGTTTTCAACTTCAAAAAAAGAAAAATCAAAAGTGATATAGAAATTAGCAAACTCACATGGTTCAATTCAGTGCTTTCTCATAATTCCTCCTTTCAAACAGTTTTCACATTGTCAAATCTATGATTTTTCAGATAAAATAATAATATTTAAAAAAAAATGTCTGATATTACTAAAACACATGTTTGGAATTCTGTTCAACATGTCTATAATAATTGTGTCAAATTTGATGTTTTAGACCGAAGTTACAGTGAATGTTAGAAAAAAAAAAGTTACACGTAATTAGTTATTATTTTAAAGCAATTTCAGTGTTATTTCTGGTACTGGTGTATTAGAAAGTGAAATTCTCAAAATATATCAGAGTTTAGAGTTTATAATTTAGTGAATTGTTTTAGATTACTATCGCTAATAAAAAAAAGAAAAATAATTTTTTATTAAAATATGGATTCATATAAAAAGATGGAAAATTTTAAAAAATCTAAACTATGATGTCTTTAATTATGTAGCGTAATATCTTCAAACATGTTTGTAATGTCTAACTTTTTAGTGTACGTGAGAATTCATAAATTTGTTAATTGTTTTCATGGGTCACTTTTTTTAGAATTTTTTAATGATTTGAAATAGATACATATGAATTTAATTTTGAGTTGAAAATATGAAAATGAAGTTGATTTTTTTAATATATTTATAACATGGTCAAATAAATGCTTTTCTAACAAAATGGAAATTATGCATAAAAATAGGAGTTACATGTTTGAAAAAGAAGATTTATTTAGTTTAATTAAAATAAAGACTTGAAAAGTTGAAACTCTCTATGAAAATTCAACAATTATATAATAGATATCCAAGATAAAATATATTCCATACTAATTAAAAAAAAAGTATTAGAATTAATCCTTCCTAAATTTATGGATTTCTCATATAAGTTTATGTTCTTTCCTTGATAATTGAATTGTCTATATTTACGGCTTATTTTAATTCTAAAATAATTTTTATTTACTTTACGTCCAGGTATGTTAGTTCTTATTTATGATAACTTTACACTTTTTAATTAATCTTTTTAAAATAAATTATCTTTTTAAAAATCTAGTTATTTCTTTTAATCATTTTAAAAAAATTATTAAATTTCAATTAATTTTAGATAATAAAATAATTAATTATTATTAGATTAAATTAAAAATATTTTAAAGTAAAAAAATTATTAATATCTAAAATAATTTATATTATTAATAAAAATTTATAAAATAAATTTTAAATTGGTATCTAACTATTAGTTATTAAGATTTTAGTTATTAATATTCTAAATTTTAAATTAGCCTCTAAACGATTAATTGACACTAATTTAAAATATAAAATTTTAACTAAAACCTTGATAGTTAATTTAAATATTAATTTAAAAATTATTTTATAAATTTTTATTAATAATAAAAATTATTTTAGATATAAATAATTTTTAATCTTTAAAATGATATTTAATTTAATTAATATAGTAATTAATTATTTTTTATCTTTAAATTTTGTTATTTAATAAATTTTTTTAGTAGATGCTTGATTTTTATTATTTTATATGCCATGTATAAAGGTTATGTCTATCTACATTTTAAAGATCAAACTCGTTTTATAAAAATGCTAATAAAATTAATTTATAATTTTTAAAAAAATTACTTCAAATTGAAAATCTAGTTTATACAAAAAAAAAAAAATTTCTTTGAAATGATTTGTTTTTTATTTTCAAGATTTGGTAGAAAATAGAAATAGAAGAAGTTAGTATGATTTGCATTTTTTATATATAACTTTGCAGTTTCATGAGTTTTTGTGAATTTAATATAACTAGGTCAACTAAGAAGACATGAAAGAAATGTCCTGTAGTGGAAGACTTGGTCCCACAATAAATGTTGATAGTTTTTAATTTTATCACTTCACACGTTTGGAAATTCCTTTTCCCACCGCGTATTTGAAGCTGATTTTTAAGAAGGAAAAAGTTTATTTCACACTAAAAGAAAATAAGATAAATTTCACAATCAATTATAATAATATTTTAAATTAAAAAATAAAATAAAAAATAAAAAAATAATTTATTGGATTGTGAAGTGAATGTGTAGAATGTTAAAGTATTAATTAACTTCGAATAAAATTGATTTTGCTTAGCAAATTAATAATAGGAATGTTAAATTAAAAACTATACACTAATTTTGCACCAAATTTAGTTTTATAATAGGTTTTATACACCTATGTCACTTTCATTATAAATATAGAAATTACTTCAATTTTAAAAAAAGAAAATTATTAATGAGACCTTTCAAAATTATCTCCTAATAATCTCATGACTTAGTGAATTTATAAAAAAAAATGGCACCTTTTGGTTGTAGAGACAATTATTTGGTTTTGTTTTTTCTCCTTCAGCCCAACAACTAACTACACTCCGTACAACTATCTCACATACTGTTTTTTTCTCTCTTTCAAAATCCAACCATAATATACAGATGCGATTTTTTTTTGCTTCAGTAACTGGAATGGAATGAAAGGATCAATTTTGCAAAGTTCTAAGATTCCCAGAGGAAATTTTGTCCCCACTGTGCTTCTCTTCATTACTCCTTTTTCGGTTTTTGGTCTCTTGCTGTTTGGATTTTGAGAAAAGAAAACAAGAAAGCCCGAAAGGAAAATCAGCACCAAAAGAAAAAAACATAAAACACAAACACGCTCCCCCTCTTTCTTCCCATCCCCACAACCTTGGTTACTTCATCTTCTGACGTTTTTGTTGTTGTTGTTTCCGAGAAGCCAAACACTTCCTTTTGGACCTCTAAGTGAAAGTTCTACCTTAATAGCAACCGAGGATTCTGCTACTGCTTCTTCTTTGTTTGGTTATGGTGCTTGGTTAGTGGCCCTTTGTGTGTTTGTATATTTTCTCTCAGCTTCGGCAATGGACGACTCGGTGAGGAGGTGCCCCAAGTGCCTACATGTTCTTCCCGAGCTTGCCAATTACACTGTTTATAAATGTGTTGGTTGTGGTACTGTTCTTCGAGGTACCCTTTCTTAAATTTAGCATATGGTTTAGTTTGTTTGATTTAATGTGCTTTGGAGCTTTTTGTTTGTATTAATTTGGGATTTCTTTTTTTGCGTTCAAAGGTCAGAGGCATAAAAAGGGGTTGGATATTCTGATTTCTTATTGTGTTTTCCGCTTTGTTTTCCTTTGTAGGAAAGCTTAAAAGTTCTGAAGGCGGTAGGTTGTGGGAAACGTCAGATGAGGGAGAAGGTGGAGGAGATCATGGTAGATCAGAAAGTTTCTTGGGTAAAGGGGTAGTTGATTTGAGTGATAATTCAGATGTTGATATTAGGTCCAATGGTGGTTTCTCAAGGGAGGGTCAAAGAAGGGATTTGGGGAAACCAAATAAAGGACATGAGAAGTTTTTGGATGGCTCCACGGATGGAGATGAGAAAGGAGTTTTGGAGAATGACTTTGTGAGTAAGGACAAACGGGGTAAATCAATTGGAAGAGAGCAGCAGGAGCAGAAGTCTCACATGGGAGGGGACCAGTTCTATGGGAGAGTTTCTAATTGGCCTTATGGGGAGAGAGGTGAGATGGAGGGGTTTCGGAGAAAGTCTCAAGCTGATATGGAGAGTGTCAGATTTCCCACTCATAGTTATCCTGATGAAGGATCTTCAAATAGCTATTCCAGTTTTTCTTACAATTATGGGGAACAGTGGAGGAATTTCAAGGACATGGATGGTGTGAGTAAGGTTCAGCATCTTGAGCAAGATAGAGCCGAAATTCTAAGGAAGCTGGATGAGTTAACCAACCAATTGAACAAGTCTTCTGAGGTGGTTAGTAACCCCAAAGAAAAGGTTCTTACTGATGGAAAAATGGTTCCTCCAGATCCTTATAGTGGCCCTGAAACTTGGTTTCCCGATGGATATGGATCATCAACTATGAACAGGACCTCAAGACAATTCTTTGGCCCTAATAAACACATGTCAGGTCCCCCTTATTTCAATTATCATCATAATCCATATGCTTATACAGCAGCTCCTGAAATGGCTATGCGCAACTTTCACCCTTCCATGCATAATCCAAATTATGCTCCTGGTTATGGGGATCCTTTTGTATCCCCAATGATGAGAGATTCACATCCTTTACCCCACCAGTTCCCACAAAAACCAATGCATCACTACTTTCCTCCACGGTATGCTGATACTCGTCCAGATTCATATGATTTATATGCTCGTAATGCTTTTCATCACCCACCTTCTTGCTCTTGTTTACGTTGCTACAACAATAAAAGAATAGAATCAGTGTCACCTGCTGCATTTGTTAATAGCAGATCTCCTCATACCCCTTCCCCAGATGATCCTATGTTGTACGGTCCTGAGATCCCAGGAGTTGGTCCTTATGTTCATAACTCTAGAGCTGCCATTCCTGCCACGGGTTTACATGAAAGACAACTACATTCACGATGGCCTAGAGACTACAATTCTGAGATGGGTGGGTTTGTTGGAAGCCGTCCTCGAAAAGTAGTGTCTGTGAGTAGTACTCGGCAATGCCTTCCTATAGCTGGTGGTTCTCCTTTCATCACATGTCATAACTGCTTTGAGTTACTACAACTGCCTAAAAAGACACTGGTCATGGTTAAAAATCGTAAGCAGAAAATGCGATGTGGAGCTTGTTCTTCAGAAATAAAAGTTGCTATCATCAATAAGAGGCTAGTAATTTCTCCTCATTCTGAAATGGAGGAAACTACCACATCCACAAGGGTTGATGATGCCACTGGTGAGGTTGTGAATAGTCGTGTGTTCCATTCCCCTGGTGATGTGAACACGAGTGCTGTGAACTTCTCATCTGATGATTATTCTGGTTATGATTTTCACTCAGTTGATAGAGAATCTTCTGTGCGGGCTGCGGACTCAACCTTAAAGTCACGAGAGATGCAAAGTTTCCATTCTTCATCTCCCAGTATTTCTGATGATGAAAATAGTCCAGAAATTATGACTGCACCAGGTGAAGCTACTAAGTCCATTCATCAGCCATCTAAAGCCTCTATATCTTCTTCACCTGGTGGTTCATTTAATGACCATGCTGTAAATCGATTAGGGAAAGGCAACCAAAGTAGTCGCTCAGATCAAGAGATGGAAAAAATAGAAAAGAATGCCTCGATGCAAAATTCTCTGAAAGAGGTAGTGCTTGCAACTGAGATGGATGTCATTGATTATTCTAACACTGCGGTCTCCCAGGAGTCTGGTGATACAAGCAGAGAACATGATCATCCTAGGTCCAACAAAAGGGGTGATTCACTTTTAGCAAACATTATTAAGAAAGATAATGGGAAAAGTAATGTTACTGTAAATGGACAGCCAATACCAGATCGAGTGATTAAAAAGGCTGAAAAGCTTGCTGGACCAATCCAGCCAGGAAATTACTGGTTAGTATGCTTTACAGTCAACTATGTTAGGCTCACATTATGGCATATATCAAAAAACTCAAATGAAGAGAAATGTTAAAGGATCAAAATTAATTTTTTAAACAAACTGTAAAGACAGTGTTCAAAATCAGTCAAGCTTTTGAAAAGGGTTCTTTGCTTACATATGGACCAAAGTTTTCTAAAATTTCCTATCTTATAAAATTTTGTCAAATTAATTAATGTAGTAGACTCGGTTAAGTTCTTATCATCTGCACTGATTCATTTGACAAAATAACATTATGTTTTGATAGTTTCACATATCTTTTTGCTATCATTTTGGGAAGTGTTATCTCAGGAATGAGAGTCTAAAAGTTTATACTGATTGCTTATGTATTGTAGTAATTGATTTGCTTATACTTTTGCTTCCGCAGGTATGATTCTCAGGCTGGATTTTGGGGTGTCATGGGTGGACCATGTCTTGGGATAATTCTGGTATGTTATACTATTCTGGCACACTCCATTTTTCATATGCTTATACTTTGATCAGTATAAATGAATATTTTAGTTTCTCTTGCAGCCATTCATAGAAGAGTTCCAGCATCCCATGCCAGAAAAATGTGCTGGTGGAAATACTGGTGTTTTTGTAAATGGTAGGGAACTTAACCAAAAAGATTTAGAGTTGCTTTCTCGTAGAGGACTCCCTCGCGATAGCAATAGGTCTTACATGGTTGAAATTTCTGGGAGGGTTTGGGATGAAGACACAGGAGAAGAGCTGGACAGCCTTGGTAAACTTGCACCAACGTAAGTGCCAAGCTTCTGATGATTCTGTTCCATTTATCTAATCATAGACCAGCTTTTTTGTTATAATGTGCCTGTGTTTCTGTTCTATTTATTACTTGGAGAAAATATGAAATACTGGTTACTTATTATTGACAATCCATGTTTGTTTTCCCTTAGCAGTCACCATACTCACTATTGCATGTCATCTTGAACCTATATAGATCAGGAGGCATTTCTTCGCATGCCCTTTGTCTCTTACATATTTTGACTTGGCATAGAGGATTCCTAGGTTAGCAAGCAAACAATGCAAATGAATATGAATTTATCTGGGATGCTGATGCATGATTGTGTAACAAGTAGCCACAAATGTTTTTGGATTATTTTGTTATCAGAGGAGGATATGCTAAGGTTGTTGTTTCCACTGCTCCATTTGTTGAAGATTTTAAGTAGAAATGATAAAAAATAGAGTGCTGAAAAGTTGTGTTTTCTTGAGCAAGTGTTGTTAATCACATAACGATCAATCTGTCCAGTACTTGTTATTCCAATTCAGGATCCCATTTGATGATTCAACAGAGTTTAAGAAAAGATAAAAAATAGAGTGCTGAAAAGTTGTGTTTTCTTGAGCAAGTGTTGTTAATCACATAGCGATCAATCTGTCCTGTACTTGTTATTCCAATTCAGGATCCCATTTGATGATTCAACAGAGTTTAAGAAAGAAGATTTTTTCCTTAAATTTGCCTTAAGGCTATGATTGTCTTCTTTCAGTTGTTACTTTTACGCCTCCAACAAATATTGTCCTTGCATTTCTTACATAATTTTTATTCTTCCCATTACATAATCTATTAATCTGTATCTTTAAGAAGCAGCAGTTAGGATACTTGCTAATCCTCAATTATTTCAACTTGACAGAGTGGAGAAAGAAAGGCGTGGATTTGGCATGAAAGTACCAAGATCAGCTGCATAACACAAGTGCAGAAATAAAACTTCTGCTGAGAAATGAGAAGATCTTTGTTCCACCCTTCAACAGATTTGGAAACATTATTTCGGATCAGGTCATTTGAAAATTTTGAAATCTTTTCATGATTTTTATACTAGAGTTTTATGATATGTAAAATTGTTATTATTGTACTAAAATTTTGTCATTCTTATGTGGTTTACTAAAACAAAGAGCATAAAAAATTGTGCTCGCAATCTTGTTTGTGGTCCAGAATCTGATATGGAAAACAATGTAATATATTTCATGATAAATTGGCACGTAGTCAAACATTTTTTTGCAAACCATAGTACATGTACTTTTGTTTTGACAAAATAGTAGGTGTGTTTTAATCAGCCGCAATAACAAGTAAAAACAAATTGACATTTCTAGATTCTATCACAAAGGACTTTTTTTTAAGGAAAATACTTTTTATTTCTGAAAATTGACTTTATTTTTCAAATTTAGAATTTCGGAAATTAATTAGCAATTTTTTTAAAATTTTAACACTAAAAATATTGAATGGGGTTATATAAAACTCACATGTATAAACAACAAACACTGTCATGATACATAACTAGTTATAACAACCCGTTACTGTTTGGAAAAATGTTGGTTAAATGTAAGAGATGTTCTTCTAAAAGCAACAATCTTAATATTTCTATGTGTTGGGATGTGGAACTTTATAGGTTAAAACAATTTAAATACATTAAATTTAACTAAAAAAATAATCATAATCAATTTTAACTTGAAAAACAAATAAGTTATGTAAATAACGTCTCAATCTTATCTGAATTGATGTGTGGCGGTCAAAGTTATAATTGACAATATCCCAATCAATGTAGACTTACCAAAAAATAGACATAAATTTAAGAAAAAAAAGAAAAACTTTAAATTTCAACTCTTTAAGTAAAATTTAAAATTATCTAATATTAAGTAATCAAAACTCTCTTGAATTCCCAAAATTTTAATTTTGTGATAAAACAATTTAAATTTTTTATATAAATGAGAATATTAAGTTTTGGAAGATGTGTTTTTTCCGTTAAACCTCAAAGCAACATAAATCCAAACACCCTAGAAGTAGTGCAGCCTTGTAGATGTAATGAAAGCTACACTTAACTTGTGCATGTGGATTTCTTTTTCCCATTCAAATCAGTTAATTATTATTCTTCCACACTCATGCTTGTGGTCCTGTAAGCTACAAGCTATTCTTCCACATTTTTGTGTGTTATTTTATAAATTTATCACACCATAATTTAAGGGTGGGTAACACGTTTTGAAAATTTAACACATTTTAATTTGAACGATAAACTCAAAGGTGGGATTGTTCTAGCTTAATTAATCAGTAGTTTTATGTTTAAAAGCTAAAATATGCAGTTGTTTTAAATATCTAGAGAAAAGCTATGTTTCTTATACAAATTATCTTCAGTAGAAGATACATGTGGTCTTTATCATCCATTTTGAGGACTCATAATAGAAATTGATTAACAAAATAAAATTATAATTTTAATTCGGTAAAAAATAAATGTGGTATATCTATCACCTATCTTGAGGACTCAAAATAAAAGTTAATAGGAAGTGATTAACAAAATAAAATTTTAATTTTAATTATTAAAAAGTAGATTTTAAAAATGTGAGATTTATTCTCACTTATATATTATTATTATATTTATAAAAATATATTATATTTATAAAATATTTTTATTTCTTCCAAACTTTGTTTCTTATAAAAATTTCATTAACAAATCATCTTCTGTAGAAGATATACGTGGTTTCTATTTTTCATTTTGAGAACTCACAGTAAATGTTAATAAGAATGGATTAGCAAAATGAAATTCTAATTTTAGTAAAGTAGACTTTAAAAAGGTGAGATTAAGACCCACTTACTTATTATATTTCTATGAAATGTTTTTATCTTTAAGAGATGTATGAGATTATATATTTATGGATAGTCCAATTGCGGTCTGATAAAGTCAATAAACTCTCACCATAATAAACTTTAAATAACTCAAATACCTTATTAAAAAGTAAAGTTGGAATCTTATTCAATTTTATAAAACCGACTTATAAAGATAAATTTGTATCTAACTATATACTATGAAACACACCAAGCCATAGGATGGTCTCCAATGCTTATTTGGTCTGTGCCTTGAGGGCTAATTATTCTCTCTAGGGTTTAGGGTAGAACTGCTAGGCCCTCCAAAACCAGTGACAAGCTTGTCTTGTGCTTTTGTACAACCCTCATTCCCCCAATCATTTGTTGGGCAAATGAGAAGTCTCAGAAATTTCCACTCTGCACCACTTAACTCCTGACCCTACCAGGGAAGCACCAACCAACTCAATTTTGTTTGCAGTCATGTATTTTTTTGTTGTTGTTATGGAACCCTAATGCTGCCTTAATGCTTTGGAGGTGGATTCCTCACCCAGCTTCTGCTTACTCATAACCCCTTTTGAAAACTAAAATGCCTATGCATGGTAAATATCATTGGATTTCACTTATATAATGAGCAATGTGTTATTTAGAATCATTGAAGAAAAAGAACAATTAATACTTTAATACATTTTTGTAATGTCTATAATTACTTATTTTAGTTTCTAAAGTGAATTACTCTCTTTAACAAAATTTAGATCTCAAGTTTTCAAACTTTCCAATATCCTTAATTGACATCAACTAAGATCATTCTAGACTGATTAGTATGCTTATATGTAACATGCATGACAGGGTGAGACATCCCTGTCATAGTATTAACCACTTAAGTCTTTATATATTCAGACACACAAAAAACATATACACTTTATGAGCCAAAAACTAGGGTTACAAAAATTGGTATTCAATACACTGAATTATTTTACAAGTTACCATGAATATAGTTTAGCCAAATCACCATTTTAGCCTCTCTTTTTTTTTCTTTCCTCTGCCTTTGTGCATATGGTTAGGACTTAGGAGGAGTGCTAATAAATATGAAATGGGGTACTCACTAAATAAAGAATACAACTCACATTATTTATACCCTATTGGAACAAAGTGAAGTTGGTGTTAGTGTTCTTCACATTTTATTTGATTAATTTTAAACTATAATACAGCATCTTCTTACTAATATTTCATTATTAAATAAAATTATAAAATACCTTATCTTCTATTCTATTATTTTTTTGGAATATTAAAAAGATTAAATACTGAATGAAAATATGACCCTTATGTTTGTTTTTATAAATAATGAAAAAAAAAAAACTAAAGGGATGTCTGAACTAGCTTCAATCTTTAAGGGTTTACTTTGTTTATGCATTGCAGGACAGGTCAGGAGAAAATAAATGTGGACTGAGATAGGATCCTTGTGAAGGGCCATGAAAACTCTATTATCCTCTCAATTGCAAGATAAGGCAAGGGACATTTGGTCCCCACAAAGGGACTCAACTAAATGCAGGCCATTAATGTTCATCATATCATACCAAACTCTTCAAAACCAAAAACTTCATTCTGTAGCTTGGAGTTTGACACCTTCAATTATTTATACCATTTGTGGTAATTTTCAGCTTTGTTAGGGTTGTCCTAAGAAAAATGTTTGCTGTTTCAAGAATTTTGAACACAAGGGTATGCAGTTGTGGCCTCAAGTAGTTGCCAAATTTCTATCATACACCAAAACCTTAATGAACACTAAGGTTTATTATGAACAGTCATGATTGATTGGAACTAGCTGTTGAGGAGTGTATTTTAATAACTTTTTTTATTGATAAAGGTCAAATAAATATTAAAATTGTTTGTTCAATTCAAAAGGTCAACAAAATAAACTGAACAACTACTGTTTTGATTGATTATTTAGATCTTATACATCAGTCTTAAATAAATTGGCAAACTACTTCTTCACTCTAACTGTCCCTTGTTTATTATAACATTCATTAAAAGTAGGTAACCGTTTCTTATCATATTGTTTTAACCAGGTTAAAGGATTCATTCAAAGGACTTTTCTTAGAGTAAATCATTGAAGTGAAAAATATAATTCTCTGTCATTAGCACCGACACAATATTTTAAGAATCACAAAATATTTAAGAATCTGTGTCCAGAATCTATAGCCACACAAAAGGCAAAATTACTATTCAAGAAGCTTCCATATATACAGATCTTTGAAACTTTGAAAAAGTTATATCATAATTCTTCTTAACCAAAAATCATCTGGAATCTGCAGAGTTTCAAGTTAAAATAGGAAGACTCTCTTTATGGATTGAAATTTGACTGATTACCAAAAGAGGAAGAAGTCTATTAGAAAGAGGAGGATATTTATTAGCAAAAGATTCTTTGATACTTAAGTCGATGAGGAAGTCCACCAGAAAGAGGAAGATGTTTATTAGTAAAAGATTTTGTGATACTTAAGTTGAGGAGAAAGTCCATCAGAAAGATGAGGATGTTTATTAGTAAAAGATTCTTTGATACTTAAGTTGAGGAGGAAGTCCATCAAAGAAGAGAATGTTTATTAGTAAAAGATTCTTTAATGCTTAAGTCGATAAAAGTGTTTAAATATGATAACAAACGATAAAAAAGATAAATAATATATTTCATGGAAAATTTGTATTTATAGACTCTTTAATTAGTGATTGTTAAATTGATTTTAAGATAATTATTATGATTTATCAATAACTGCTTAATTATTATGATTATTGAATTGACCATTTGTTTTCATGATGAGTCATTGATTAATTATATCATTAAAAACTCTCAATCCCTTAATATTGAATATTGATCAGAGTTATAAATTTGTTGACTAGGTACAATAATAAAGTTGGTAGTCTTGTCAATAATTTATATATATATATATATATATATATATATATATATATTAAAAAAATTAATTCAACCAAACATCTTGTTTTAGAGGTTAAAAAAACTGTTTTGAAACATATGATGTAATGTTAAAATAATGTTTGGTCACTGGAAACTATATCCTTTTCAAATGTTACATTTTGAATTGTCATGTTTAAAATATTGTATGAACTGTGTGATAATTATTGTAACAATATTTTAAGTCTTAAGATATATATTAACTTTAGTGAATTTCTGGAATACAACTCAATATTGTTTTCAAAAACAAAAAGTGAATCATATGCAGAGTCAGTGACTTCGATGTTACTCAACTAAAGACATGCAGCGTGGTTCATCTAAAGAAATAAAAGTAAAGTTGGTAGCCTGCAACATCAAACTACTGTTTTCTTTCCATCATGGTGCATGAGAGAGAGAGTCAGTTACATGTTGCCAAATAAATCATAGTTCAAAATATGTGAATGAATTTAATTTACCAAAGTACAAAGCAAAATTCACCGGATCATAGTTTTAAGGTAAAAATCTTTGAACATCACACGTGCAGATGGATAAAAAGATGAGCATTCTGTTAGACAGTGAGACCAAATGACACACATTCTTCTCTCTCAAAGGAAGTGCACTATGAATGGAACGTGTTTCTCATCGTGAAAGTTTTTTTTTTTTTTTTTTTATGTGTATGTTTTTTAACGATATTATCTATTTTGGTTATATTTTGACCATTTATGGCTGCCACATGGTACATGTCAAGTAATGTGTTTTTGCATCAACATACATTATTATCCCAACGAAGAGTGTGCAGAAAACAGGTTCACTTATTCAGTATATTAACTTGCTTCGGTTTCCCTATAATAATTACTCAGCAGCACCGTTTCATGAGAAAGTAGCATAGTTGCTTGTGGTTGTGGTTTCATCTTTGCATCTGATACAAGATGGTGAAGAGAGTGAGGTCTGATTCGGGACCATTGTCCTTGCAAAAGCACAACCATATGTGTGTCAAGTTAGGAGTCTCAATTTTCTTGGTGGGTCTCGCTGTTCGCCTTCTCTTGTGGGATTCATTCAGTTTCTCATCAGTGGTGGAGTCACCTCCTCTAGAAGGTGCAAAAGCAGTTTCCCCTGTTTTATCTTCCTCTGATCTTCAGCCTTTTGATTCTGATGACTTTCCCGAAAGTAATCAGAATCAGACTCAAATCTCTAAGGATGGTAAGAGAATTTTACTTCTTTTGTGGTGATTAAATTGTTTTCTTTATGTGACAAGCATGAACTGGAAAGGAAAGACTTGCTCGAGTTTCAAACCTGAAAATTTTGTCTATTGAAAACATCACAAAAGAATGAAAACAACTAAGGAGTAAGGATCCGTTTCTGCTTCTTTCCTATCAGTTAGGACTATTTAGATCATTGTCTTTCCATTTTTTTTGTTTCAGTTGGTGGGGTGTCATGGAATGTTCCCATCCACCCACCAAGGTTTTTTTGTTTGTGCATTTTGGGAACTGATGGTCTCTTCATCAGGTCTCCAAATGAGTGTTGAAACAAAAATTAAACTAATGTAACTTGTTCCTACTGTCCTTCTTGGCAAGGCCACAATGTCAAGATTTTCTGGTTTCCTTCACCACAATGGTGGGATTCTTTGATCCAAATTGTGGCAGCATAATCACAATTGTGGAGTTTATGATCACAAGTGTAGTTGTATTTGTCAACTGTTTTCTGCAATATCAAAGGTTAGGACAAAATTGCAATTGTAATGGCAACAATGTTAAAACCTTGATTCTTGGTTACTTCACTGCGATTGGAACAAGATGGGGATTTAAGTTAAATGAAAGGTTCCAACACCAAATCGTATAAAACAACTAGTTCTTCTTTTTCTTAACTAAATCTCAGAACAAATTGAATAATTTGTAATGCCAATGATAATGGGCATTGTAAATGTGTATCTGCAGAAAAATGTGATCTTTTTGTGGGAGAATGGGTACCAGACCAATCTGGGCCAGAGTACACTAATGAGAGCTGCCGTGTGATTGAACCTCATCAAAATTGTATGAAGAATGGACGTCCTGATTCAGGGTACCTTAACTGGAGATGGAGTCCAAGAAACTGTGAATTGCCCAAGTTCAATCCCAAGAAGTTTCTTAAGTTCATGAGAAACAAATCATTGTCTTTCATTGGTGATTCCATCTCCCGTAACCATGTTCAGTCCCTACTTTGCATTCTCTCAAAGGTATTGTGAATTTTAATATCAGTTAACCAGTTTGCAAATTTGATATCATTAGCCTTTTTTGCTTGAAAGATTTCCCCCCCTTGAATCTTGATTAGTATTCAGGATGTGTGGGCTTTAGTTCACTTTCTCTTGCTTGTCAAATTTTAAGAAATTAGGGTCCATTTGTTAGGAAAGAAAGAGATTGGTGGGAAATGATGTGAATGGAAATAGGAAAAATAATGGAAGTAATTTAAAAATAGAATAAAAATAAAAGCATTTGGTTTATGAAAAATATCAAAGAAGGAAAAAAAAGTGAAAATAGTTAATGGACCACACAATTTTTTTGTTTCTCTTTTCTCTCCTTTGTTTTTTCTGTGCCAATCAAACTCATTTGTTATTTCCCACCTTTTTCTTGCTTTTTTCTTTATTCAGATTTAGTTAAGGCCAACATTCCAATAATTTAAAATGAAGCCATGTAATTATTTTTTATATTAACTAAGTAGTTATGTAGTTGCAGCTTCATGGTTTATTAAATGTCTTTCTTGTTCATCAACACAATAACCATGTTCAAAATCTTCCAATACTTAAAATGAAACCATGTGATTCCGTGATTTTTTAACTAAGTAGTTCTGTAATACAGAGTGTCTTGTCCATCGATCATGAATCATGGTCAACATCAATCCACTATTAGTAGTTTTGGCTTACTGATTTACAAGCACTAAGGTTCAACAGCTTGCACTGCATGTCATTTTATACATAATCCTCTTCATTGTGAAAAAAATCTGTCGCTTCCATTTGTGGATGACAACTGTTGCTTATATTATACGATTCACGATTCAAGCAGTATATAGTGCCTTTTCCCAAGCAGCTTTACCTACCGTTGATAGGGAAACACTTGTATACGTACATCGTATACCAAACCTTCAAGAATAGTTTTGAATAATTAGTTTTGAATACTTTGTCTAACTGAATTTTGCTATTTCAATTGCATCTTTCACACTTTGGTATGCGTTGAATTCATTACTGCCATTAGCTTTGTGCATACGAACTACCTAGCTGTCTATTTGTGGCATCGTGTAGTGTCTGCTCATTTGGTCCTACAAATTGGGTTATTAGTTCAAATTCCAATTATTTTATTCTGCAGGTGGAGCCAGCTGTTGAAATCTACCATGACAAGGAATATAGATCAAAGATATGGAAATTTCGCTCTCATAAC
Source organism: Phaseolus lunatus (assembly GCA_013389735.1). Classification (NCBI taxonomy): domain Eukaryota; kingdom Viridiplantae; phylum Streptophyta; class Magnoliopsida; order Fabales; family Fabaceae; genus Phaseolus; species Phaseolus lunatus. The sequence continues at coordinate 48,594,574 of CM023866.1, forward strand.
TTCACACTATCAGTAATCTGGACCCCTTTCCTTGTTAAAGCAGCTATATTTGAGGACATGAATGGAGTTACCTCATCAGAGATACAACTTTATGTTGACACTCTAGACCAGTGGACCAACCAATATGAGAACTTTGACTATGTTGTCATTGGTGGTGGAAAATGGTTTCTCAAGACTGCAATATACCATGAAAACAGAACAGTCACTGGCTGCCACTACTGCCCTGGAAAGAACTTAACAGAGCTAGGATTTGAGTATGCATACCGCAAAGTACTACAAGAAGTTTTCAAGTTCTTCACAAATTCTAACCACAAGGCCACTGTTCTCTTCAGAACCACCACACCTGACCACTTTGAGAATGGGGAGTGGTTTAGTGGAGGGTACTGCAACAGAACTGTACCCTTCAAAGAGGGTCAGATACATATTATAGATGTGGATTCCATCATGAGAGGTATTGAACTTGAAGAGTTTGAGAAGGCTGCTTCCCTAGGATCTCAAAGGGTGAACTTGAAACTTTTGGACACAACTCTCCTTTCATTGCTGAGACCAGATGGACATCCTGGACCTTACAGGAAGTTCCAGCCATTTGCAAAAGACAAGAATGCTAAAGTTCAGAATGATTGTCTACATTGGTGTTTGCCAGGACCAATTGACTCATGGAATGACATAATAATGCAAATGCTAGTCAATGCCTAATAAACAACAAGCTATCACCGGATCATCAAGGTTTGATGCTGGTTACAAATACGATCATTTTAAATTCAGGATTCTTTGTTGCATGATAGTTTCTTAATACCTTTAGTAGTTTGCAAAAGGCAGTTTTATACACAAAGGCATTAGGTTAAACTCTGCTCTGTACATGGGACTGTATAGCTTAATAAAAGCTAGCAAGCCACAAATGTAAACCGTAGCACTCATTATAAACTCATCTTATGTCCTTTTCATATAATTTTTTGTGAGGAATATATACCTATTTTCTTTCATACTTGGATGTAGAAATAAAGTCTCAGGAGGATTGAGTAATGCTGAAGCTGCTGTGCTAGTAAGCAGCAGAGACCAGTCCAAATTTCACTTTCAAGTATTAAGCTTTTTAATGCCCTTGATACGTTTCATATATGTGTAAATAAAACATGTACGAAATGACATTTTTGTTTAAGGCGTCAATAAAGCATCCATACTTGTTGCCTTGCTATATTGCAAACTGAAATTTCAACCTGTGATTCTACTATACTTCGTTGAATGACAACCAATTTTGAAATAAAACATTAGCCAGACCAGTGGCGGACTACTGTCACCTTATGATGTCCAGATACTGTGTATAGGATACGATTAAGATAAGATTCAATACAACAATTAAATTATTCTACCAATATATAGGATAGTGTGCATGTAAGACATGTCTAAATGTGTATAAAAATTTATAAAACATGATAAAAATACAACAATTTTACAAATCCAAATAAAGGGCATATCTTTTAGACATGCTACTTTAAACAAAATAATTATAAAACATTTTTATTGTCTACAAATAAAAATAGTACCTATGCCATTTTTTCTTGAAATTGTCCAATCAGAAACAATTTCAATATTCTGGTTCATTAAAGAACAACGTTTCTGCGTTTTTATATTATATATGTTTCTATTCTCATATGTAGATATATTAGATTTTCAAAACAGTTTTTAAAGGCTTAAATATTTCAAAAAGGCATATAAATCAAGTATACAAGACAATCAGTTTCAGATTCGTATTTGATAAGGATAACGGAAGCAAATAAAAATATCATGCTCTACAGCTGCTACCCTAAATGACCAATATCCAAAACTGTGGAATTTCTAATTTACAAGACAACTTATGCACGACTATGCCGCCATTCACAAACATCAATCTTACACTAAATTTTATAAGCCACATCTATGAGGTATAACAGTCAGTCAACACAAGCATTATGCAGAGAAAAAAGTGACTTTTGCCTCAATAATCCAAAAATGCAAGCGATAACAGTAAATTGATAGAGATAAAAGAAAGAAATGGAATTTAGAAATCACATTAAAACATTTGCAGTTGACATTGTACAGAAGAGATAAAGTAAGGATCTCTGAAATATGAACCAGTTTGCTAGAACTTTGGAAGGTTAGTTCTAAAATAAGGGTCCAAGTTTAAGAGTCCAAACTTCATTCAGAATCTCAGTCTTATTAACTAGAGAGAGCATGTCTTGCAAAACAGTATACAGAGCTCATAAATCAGGGTTTAGCTAACATCAAAACACAGACTTCTGTTATCTCTTTTCTCCTACTTGGTAGCAGGTTGATTTTCATACTTTCTCTCATCTGGTTTGAGGAAAGGATCCTGCAAAGTACAATAAAATTAGTAAATTAATATCACCTAAATATATTTCAATCTTTAAAAAAACAAGCAGAAAAATGCAACAGATGAAGGTCTCAGATATATAACTCGACATTTACACATAGGAGAAACAAACCATTGAGAAAGTAGTTCTTTATAAATGATTTTTGCTTAGAATTTGAATTTTGATAGAATTCAATAGTCTAGGTTGTTTGATCTAAGCAACCTCACCCAGTAGGATACGATTTGGCTGTTACTATAAATTGGACGGTCCCTTCTTCAGCCAACAAAGTGAAATAAAAAAATTGTGTGTGTAAAACTTCTGTCTTCTTCATTTTAACTAGATATAATTTAGAAAATACTACACATTTTGCCAGCAATTGACTCACATACACCAAGACAACACGCTCCCAATGAGCACACATGCTACACCTAAGGAATTGGAAGAACCCCCTGAAGTTTGTACAACAAAAATCAACAACGAAACCAAACCCAGTTCCCCTGTATTCCTATGTTATGACGCCTAATGGTCCATTTCAAAACAATAAAGCTATATTGACTGATACTTCGGCTGCTAATTGATCACCTCACTAAAAGCTCTAAATTAATCAATAAGAAAACAGGGGACACTACAAAAACCCCATTATCAAGCTCAATAACAGGCTTTTGCTTCTAACTTTCTTTGGAGAAATCCCTAATCTTCAGGATCAGGAGCAAACACTAACTATCATAATCCAATCAGTGGAGGCAATTAAAATTTTAAAAAGACACGAATTTCATTTCCATTCAAAAATAAAAACGAATTAAATGAACATAATTAATTAATATCGAATACTAGCGACTAGCGAGGTCACAGAAACAAATCTCGAACGTTTGCAAGAATTTCATTAAATTACAGGAAACCCAGTTAAAAAATCAGCACCCGAATCCACAGAAATCAATCAAGGTCGATCCCTTGAAACGAATCTAGAAAGGGCGAATTAAGTGCAGAGAGGGGATGATGGGATTTGGAGAGAGGAAGAAAGGAACTTACATTCTTGACGAAGATGACGTTTGCGGCGGCAATGACCGCGACCACGCCGCCGAGGATGGTGACGGGACCGGTAAGGAGACTCCACTTCCGATAGATCATCTTCTTCCTCAAATTCTCTCTCTTTCAGATTCCTCTTTTCGCGAATGCAATGCAACCAGCAATATAAGCCTACCTATGTCGCCCCAAATATAAGAGTACTTTTCTTCGGACACCCCACAAATTCTAACTGCAACCCCATAATTTTAAAATGACATTTTACTCTTATAAAAATTACTTTGAATTATTTATTCTAGAAATATTTTAGGACAAGCTTTCTAAAATTTTGGAAAATTAAACTTTAAAACAAGATTTCTGAAATAAAATTTTTGGAACATTTTTTTAAATACATACAATATATTTTGGAACAAGTTTTCGATAATATAATTTATCTGGAACAAATTTTCCTTAACATATATATAATATATTTTATTACGAATTTTCCAAGACAAACTTTTTGAAACACATGAAATGCTTTCTAAAATAATTTTTATGGAATAGAATTTTCAAAACAAGCTTTCATGAGAGTTTTTGGAATAAGTTTTATTTTGGGAACTTTCTCTTTCTCTTCTTCTTCTTCTTCTTTCTTTTCAGAGTGCAATGGAGAACAAAAGTGCAACAACAATGATGACAACAACATTGACATGGTACAGTGAAGGATGATACTTTTATCTTTTTTTGTTAGTATAGGAGTGCAAAAAGAAAAGGTGAATATAAAACTGAGCTTTTATTTTGTTCCTTGAAATTCTACCATAATTTTAACAAGTTAGTTAAAATAAATAAATAAATAAAAATTTAAGTGTTTGAACCCAAGTAAATAGGTTTGAATGACTTTTTAATTGATAATTACTACGTGTACCCCTTGTTTTTCCTACATTCCCACATTTTTAGAAATTCATTTTACTCTTTATCATTTACAATACATTTAGCCTCCCAAAACTTCATTGTTATACTACTTTCTATTGTTGTACTTCATCTCCTGAACATTGTATTTGATAAAGAATATTGTTAGATATCAAGGTTTTATAAAAGTTTAATTTTATAAAAGCCCAACCTCCTTGCAAATTTGTTGGCGATTGTATTTATCACCTCCTTAAGGGGGATGTCTCGAGTTTCCTTTGCTTTAGGTTGTTGGGTTGATCTATTCCGCTTATTATCTTCTTGGCGATGACTTCCACTATAGTCATGTCCATCATGGCTCCTTCTTTCTGAGTATCAAGATCTTGCTAGGTGCACAACTTCCTTTATGAAATTTTTGAGGTGTCTTGCTTCTATTAGCTTTTCAATATTATATTTAAGAGTCTGACATTCTTTAATTGCATGCCCAAAGTTACAGTGATACCAACATTGCTTGTGTCATTGTTAGGTGGTGTTGGTACCTTTCTAGGGTACGGATGAGTCTGACATTGAGGGCTTCCTCCAAAATTCGACTTTTATTTGTGTTTAGAAGGGCATGCTCGGTGAACTTTAACATTTTTTATCCCTTTTATCTTGTTGTCAGCTAAACTTCTTGGCATCCTTTCCATCTAGGGCTATTTCGACCTTAGCCTTGCTTTTGAATTCCCATCGTCCCTCTACTTGCATGAATTTTGCTTTCCTTCACTGTAGCTCATTCAAGTCGACTGCTAGCTTTTTACACAAGCTATTCGCGAATGGCCCTGACCTCAGGTTCATGACCATGTGGTACAAAGCTACCTCGGACCTGAGGTTTTGAATATTCAATGCTACTTTCTAAACCTTTGCATAAACAAGTGTAGTGATTCTCCCCTTTTTCTTGCCAGTTATTTATGAGTGCTATAGATGTTAGATGATGAGGTCAACTTGTCACAAATTATGTTCCGAACTTGGCTATGAGCATATTGAAATAGGTAATCAATAAGAGTAAAAGTATGGTAAACCAACTAAGGGTCCCACCTTTTAATGAGATGGAGAATACTTGGCAGATGACAGTGTCATCTATTGTATATACTTATTTGGGTCACACATCAACATGTTCATTTGGGTCTGTCGTTCCATCATATTGGTATATCATCAATCCTTTCCAATTTGAGGGTGCTTTTGATTCCATGATGTTGTTGGCAAAGGGGTGTCAGGGGTTCCTCCCACTGTTCATGAGGTGTGGGTTAAGGTATTAGGCCAACACTCAACTTTTTGACTTTCAGCTTTTAGTGGTTGGGTCATGACTAATGGAAAATGCATTGGGTGCAGTGGTGTTTGCTTCACGGAGGCATCTCAACCAAATTCATTTTTGGGGCTTCGGGACACTCGGTCCTTTTGCCAACTTTCTTCTCATCATTTCATCTTTTGTTTGAGTATCACTATCTCCTCCACATTTTGTTTTTTGAGCTCGACCAACTCTCTTGGTAATTCAATCAATATCATCATTTGTTCTATCTTAGTCATTTGGGTTACTGTTGACCTTTGTCTGTCATTCGTTATATTTCTCGTTGTTATCATAAAGTCTCTTTTTACACCTTTATCGACCATATGGTGAATGTCAATTATTATTGTATGGGCTGATAATGTCTCTCCCCTTATGTTTTAATGAGTTTGGGACTTCTAAATGTAGATCAAGTCTCAAATTTTAGATCTCGATAAAAGTGATAGCATTGGAAAAAAAAAATTAAAAACTCAATTTAATGATTATAATAATAAACGCTATTAAACGCTTATATCTTTTGAATGTTGTAAACTTTATTTATAAAGTTGTGTTGCGTTTTGTCTCAATATGCTTATGTTAACACATAAATAATGATTAATCATTATGTATTAATTATGTTCATCTCTTTTCTTAAGTGGTTTTCGTGTTGGGTTTCCATACGTGACATGTAGAAGACCATATATAGTAAAGAAAATATACACACAAAATTCTCGATAAAACCGAAGCCACGAGTTCCTTAGACCAAAATTTCTTTCTCCTCCGCAGTGGTATATTTAAGTTAAGGTTGAAGATTTTTAATTTTGAAATAATTTAGTTTACAATGTTCTTACTCTAATGAAAATTTTAAACCTATTTTTTAAGTAACTAAATATATCACTATTAAGTTTATTTTCTAAACTAAATTTAAAACTCTCCACACAAAAATTCAAACTTAATAACTTCTAAACAAAAGAAAAAAAAAGATTTTCTTTTCAATTGTAAATGTTAATATTTATTCCACAATCTCAACTGATTTAAGGAAATTATTTTCTATCATTTTTTCAAATTTGTATTTTTAACTGGATAAATTAATCTTTACTTATGAAAAAAATAAACTTTATTTTCTATTTAGTATTTTTATCTGTTCAAAAAAATTTCCCATCAATTATAAGTTTCAAATAAGGATGACAATTAAAAGTGTGTATATTATTTGAATATGTCCTAATTCTAAAGAAAAAAAAATACATGATTAAATGAACACAAGGTGTTTTATAAGGATGCTTATATTTAAGATGTTGAGTCAAACTTGAGATAAAATATAAATTTCATATTTATACAGAGTCTCATTGACAAAAGAAATACAAATATCATGTTTAATGTATTCGATTTATAATTGTAACATTACCAAAACATTGTTATAATAATAATAATAATAATAATAATAATAATAATAATAATAATAATAATAATAATATAAACATGAGTATTTCAATAATTAAATTTATGTTGACCTATGATGTAAATATCTACCTCAATGAATCTCTCACACTTTTGTGGTCTCTTGCACATTCTTATGGGAACCTCAAATATAAATATTTATATTAATAATCCTCCCACACTTTTGTGGAATCAATAACAAGAATAACCTCATGCAAATATTTGCATCAAGAAATCTCTCATAAATGTGTGGTCTTCATCACATCTATGTGAGAAAATGTCAGAGAATCATGCTCCTGTAAAAAATATCATCACTTTTGTAGTTTCAATCTTACATTCGTGAAAAAAAAAATCTAATGCAAATTCAACCCAAAGTTCAATATTAAACTTAAATATATTATATCAATACCATAATATCTCAAAATTCTAACATGAAATAATTCACAAAGTTAACACCAATTAAAAAAAAACTCATCACTCAGTTAATTTCACAATCACATATATTTTTACCAAATAACAACTAAACATCCTAATTTACATCAAATAACAAAAATAATCGAATTTTTTATTTTTCATTTCACATGCAAGTTTTAAACCCAAAACCTACACATACTTTTACGTGTATTTTGATTTCATTTTTAAAGTCCCCTTTCATTTCATTTCTAGTATATAAGCTTTTGAGAGACCCATGTTTCTATTGAAGTCTATTAGAATAAAGCATTTGTGGTACCTCATAAAATATGAGTTTTTGTTAGATATATGCTAATAAAATTACCCAACTAATCAATTACAAAATTTGAATATCATTTTCTAATAATTTCATCAGCCCGGTAAACTGATTTTAAGTTGACTAAACAATACAAAATTTGTTTAAGATGTATCTCAAATGATATATATATATATATATATATATATATATATATATATATATATATATATATATAACATTGTTATCTTCTATTGTGAAATTTTCCACTAATGAACCATCTTATCCTAAATTAAAATGTGCATAAATAGATATTTGTTCTAGTTATTTCATTCCTAGTCATATTTTCCACAGAAAGAGACAAAAATCATGTGCAGATAAAGATTTTACGTCCAAATGCATATAAATTCTATTTATCCTATTGTATTTGATTTCTACTTAGAGGGCTTATGATTCCTTATAGCCTTTATAGGTTTTGTTTGTTTCTAGGCAAAGATTAAAAAAAAAAGTTAGACTACAAAGAAAGTTGAAAAAAGAAAAAAAATAATAAAAATACGAAAAATGATATAACTTTTTGTTTAATTTTTTTTTAATGAAGAGATTTGTAGAAAAAGATGACTTTATATTATTTTTATTTTAAAAAATTAATAAATTATATACTCATTATATATGTAAATTAAATTTTAATATATATATATAACATTTATAATTTTTTTTATTAATTATTAATATTAATTTTCATATTATAAAATAAATAATAAATAAAAGAATAATTTTAATTATTAATACATATTTTTATTAAATTTAATATTATTTTTATTTGAATTTATTTTAATTCTAATTTATATTTCTAAATTCTTTTATATTAAATTATTTTATAATTTTTTAAAATTTATTATTTATCAAATTTGTAGACTTATATTTTATATATTTTAAAAAATTTTAAAAGTCTTTCATAATATCACATCATTATAAATTTTAATAAACTTTTCTCATAAACGAGGGTTGTGACTTGATGAATCATGGTTGTGGTCCAATACTCAGAAAGAATATGCAGCAGCTGTTTTTCCTCAGAGGATGCTTAATCTAGGAACTATCTAAAAATCTTTCAGTAAATATTAGGCCATTGGTCATAGTTCTGTCTTTTCTAAGGTGAAATAGTTCATTGGTCACATTATAAGTTTAAAATTGTTGTTCCATATGAGTTTTCTTTGTGATCCTTGATCTCCTGAAGAATGTTGATCATAACTTTGTAGAGCAAAAGTACGGATGTCAAAATTCATTTATTTAACAAATTTTCACCGTTGAGCCAGAAGAAGATACTGATTATAGTACAACTGAAGAGAGAAACCACAAAAGACAGTAGCTGCAACCTGCAAACTATTTTCACATTGCAGTCTAGGTACACAAAAAATCTTCTTAACTAGCACCAGAGGGAAGTGTTACTGTCTTCTTTATGGATATGGTGTATGATTATTGAAGACTTGCTTCCCTCGGTTTTGATGCTTGTCAGGATCTACAAAGCTAGCTGTTAACTTGTGAGACAGTTGATCACGTGCAAAGTTCTGTGGTTGCCATAGGGAAATCTATGTCGAAATCGATCTTATCAAGGAAGAAATCAAAGTCCATTATTGGTGAATTGGTGACTGAAGCTGGTGTGGAAACTATATCAGTGATATCTGAAGTGGAGCTATGCACACTTTGGCCTAGTCGAGTGCTCTCCCAGTGGCAGAACATGTCTGATTCTGAAGTTGTTGGAGATATGAATGCAGGAGAGAAGCTTTCTATTAAGTTGTTCTCAATCATGGAGTACGGGAATATGTTGTTGTCGTCCTCGTTTTCTGACCCTATTGATGGAGAAGAGAAGCAAAATGATGGGAATATGCCCTGCTTGTGGTCCAAGTCCTCGACTTTAACTTCACCTTGTGATCCAAAGGAGAAAATTTTCTCTGGGGGGTGCTCTATTTTCTCTTGTTGCGGTTGATTCTTTTGATTGGTTTGGTGCTGGTTTTCTTCGATTCCCATCTTGGTTTTTGATGGGGGTACCACTGCCTTGCTCAAGTGACTTGCTTGGGTGCATGTGTGTCTCCCCATGTATGTTATCTCGTATACCATTGGATCTTCATCTGACTTTTGCACTTGCTTAGTGGCCAGACATCCTTGTATGTTTCTATATGTGCATCTGTAATATGCCCTGCAATGTAAACCACTGTTTTGTCAGAAAAACATCACCAAGGATTGCTTCAATGTAAAATACTTCAGTAAATGATGGAGGAATTAGCATTACACAGTGCACGTTTTTGTATGCTGATGATATATGGAACATCAAAACTAACACTATTGAACTGCTTTTGTGGTCTTTTTGGTAGTAGCTTTTAAGAGTACATATTTTTTATCTGCCCCCTATTGTACAATTGTGAATTCGGCTTAAATAAGAGTACTGTTTTTAATACTTAATAAAAAAGAACATGACCTGCCAAAACTTTAAGACCAGCATAAAACTAGAAGCTCAGCAAGTTGATAAGATTGTCAGATTTTTGTAATGTATCACTGGATCACCAATGTCTTGCACCACAGATGCTGGAGGCTTGGCCATAGGACTGCATTTATTAAAAAGCTGCTTTTGTAGTGAATTCAGTCTAGCTAATATTGTCCTTTGGATAAGTTTTTATTGTCTTTTTAAAAGCACTTTGTCCTATTCATTATGTGGCTTTAACGAGGGAACAAGGGCCTAGGCGTGTTCAAGTTTTGTTTGGTTGTTTATTTCCTCTTTATACTCATTGGCTAACTGGCCAATGATATTTCTTATTTGGAAAAATATCCTTTCAAACACTTTCTTACATACATTCATTTCACAACTACCTACTTATTATTTTGGTTAAAGACACCTACCTAATAGTTGTCAAAAAGGTTAAACATGTGACATTTCTCTAACTTGTGTCATATTCAAACAATTATGCAAGTTTTCCTTATGGTGAAAAAACACTTCAATTATGCATGTTAGAAGAAAAAAAAAGGAATTTTTACCTTGGAAACTTGGCTCCAAGAATATCCTTCTGCCCATATTTTCTCCAGCTATAGCCATCTTCCTTAGTTCCTTCTGCTGTTTCCAAGCACACCTTCACTTGCTCTCTCCGCCTTGGCATGGTCTTTCTGCATTCCAAATTCAAAGAACCCCAAATTGAAATCAGACCATGAACCTTTTCACCCCATGTCCAAAAGAAACAATGATTTGTAAAAAGAACTACCTTTTCTTAGAGACAGCTCTGTGCTCAACCTCAGGCTCCATGACCTCACTTTTGGGGCTACCATTTATAAAAGAGCAATGGGAATCCATCATGCTGCCATTCTTGGCCTTACTTTCTCCTACATTAGCCATACAATTCACCATGGCAATTGCCTTCTCCATGGTGGAAATTATTTTCTCAATTAAGACTTCATTTGTGTCACGAGATGAGGTGGATGATGATGACGATGATACAGAAGATGGGAATAGTTGGTTATAAAGCTTCTTTGTTAGCTCCTCCCCTAGCATTAACTCATCAATGACACCAACTTGTTCACACTTCGTACTCTCTTCCATTTGTGGAGAAGAACCAATAACAAGAAACTAAAGTTCTTCAAAAATTGCAGAAGATTGTAGAAAAACTATGGAAAGAAAATGTGAAGGGCAAGGAAGTTATATCTAAAAACAGAGGACTCTATCCATGAATGCAAAATGGATCAATCATTCAGAAAAATTACAAGCAGTAGAGAATATGGAGTGGAAAATTGCTGGTGAAGTGGCGAGTAATGTTGTGGTTAGTGGAGGGGATATAAGGGATTGGTGATAGAGAGTGTGAAAGCATGAATCAAATAGGAAAGAGAGGAGTCTTTCTTAACAAAGAAGGTGTGAGGAAGGGGGGATTTAAGGGGGAGAAAAGAGGAGGAAAAAGAGCTAGATTTGACTGCCAAAAATATGTTTGTTTTCTACATTGTGGAGCCCTCACAATTCACATAGTCTTAGAATAATGCATTATGATGAGAGAAGGAAAAAAAAGGTGATGAAAGAGTTATCCATGAATATCCTAATTGAATTGTTGACCACTTCAAATGATACATGGTCCCACATCGACCTCATCTCGAACCCCCTTAGATGGGTAACTATAAACAATCACACACGCCTGGTTTCATATCCTGGTGGGTTGAAAAAGAACGTGGAAGAAGGGCAGAAGATTCTTGGAAGCATCTCCGCGTTTTGAAGTATTCCAATTCTTTCGTGTTTGTTTTGATGAATTATTTAAAAGCTTAAATATTGTTCAATGGAATTTTAATTTTTCTTGTATTTTATGCTTCTATAATTTGAAATTTTAATACTGATTAATTATTTATGCCTTAAATAAAACTTATCATAATTAAATAATTTTATCACTATTAAAAGCATATTTAAATTCAGTTATATTATCATTGAAAATGCTAAAAGTGACGTAACGTGTGATATTTTGCTTACGTTGATTTTGATAGTTGTATGGTGGTGGCATGACAATATTTTATTAACTTGCAGTGGTTGAGCTATTAAAAGTGTAATGAAATGATGACATGGTTTTTATGGTATGAATCTCATCCCTTTTTTATTTAATTTTTAATTTAGGAGTATGGAATGAAATAAAGACCACTTATATGGCTTTTAGTTGAGGAATATACTCTTTATCATTGACTAAAAATAACATTTTATCTATTTTTATTTATGAAAAGATATGAAAGAATATTAAGAGAATAATACAATTTAAAGATGTTAATTGATTTTTCTTTATATAGATGAAATTAGTTTTTTTTATTAAAAATAAGAACTTTTTTTTTTTAGGAATTGGTATTGAAAAAAAGAGAATACTTTATTGAGTGTTACACCTATAAATAAACAATATGACTCAGAAGAAGAAACAACATTGAAAGCCCTCAAGTCTATTGGGAAATATTTTACGATAAAGATTCAAGATGCAACTTTTACTCTCTGCAATATAAAATAATTCTGCAAGTTGCCAAAATTTTATTAAAGCTTTTATGAAAGCTTTAAATAAGCTTTAATAATTTAAAAGGTATAGAGAGGTACCCAAAAACAAAGAGACTAAAATTTTTATATTTTAAAATTAATTTTTATTATTGTTAAATAATTTTTAAATTGGTATCTAATTAGCTATCAAGGTTTTAACAATCAATTATTTAAATTTTAAATTTGATAACAAAAAACTAGGTAGTTAATTAGATACTAATTTAAAAATCATTTAATAATAATATAAATTAATTTAAAAATATTTTTTTTTAATTTTTAAAATTATTTTTAATTTAATCACTATAGCAACTAATTATTTTTTATCTTTAAAATTGATTTGTAATAAATTATTTTCTTGTAGTAAAATCAAATGATGTTACGTTAAATTTATAATTTTTAATATAAATAATATAAAGACATGTAATTTTTATTAAATTGTAATTTGAGAATAGGCACATAGCAAACTATGTTTATGTTAGAGTATAAGTAATTATGTTTATGTTTAAGAGTATAAGTAGTTTTAACATGATGATGAAATATGAATATTTTATTAGTTTAGTTAAAAAAGTATAAATAGAAGAACTTAATTATTCTAATTATTTATTTTACAAATATGATATGTCTCCAAAACTTATTTTCTCTATTTTTTTTATTGAGTTTAAAAAATTATAAATTATGTTTAATTGTATTATGATTTGAAAAAGTTAATGGAATTTTTTGTATATGATGTTTTTGTGTGAACCATTTAGGTTTAGAATGCTTAAAATGAATTTAATTAAGTTTAAAAAATGGAGAAATAGTAGGAGATAGTTTTCTATTGGGTAGGCAATGGTCATAGTGAAATTATATAACTTATTGTGTGATATTAGATAGTTAAATCGGGTGTATAAATATTTTATAAATTGTTGTATAGTTATTGGTGTCAATTTTATGTTTACAAAACTTAATTTTTTTTCTACATAATTTTCAAAAAAAATTTGAAATAAATTTTTATAACAACTATTTTACTTTCTAAAATCTAGAATAATTACTTTGACTTTCCGAATTTAATTTCTAAAATTGATACGGAACATGAAATTTTCGAGAAGATGTAGAAACGAAAGTTAGGAAGAAACAGTTAAACATTTGTATGCAATCATTTCAAAATTCTCTATAAATATCGTCATTGCGAATCCAAATTTGAAAGGGAAGAAACGCAGAGAGAAAAAAAGAAAAAAAAAAGAGGTAGTTTAGGAGAGTAAAAAAAAGTTAAAGAAATTATAAATGATTACGAGGAATACTATTACTAAAATTTCATTACATCTGCCTCAATAGTTAAAGGGAAAGAATAAGATATTTACCACTTTTTATATTATTGTATTTATTTATTTCTTGTTATTTTATCAAGTGAAATGTCTTTAACCTCGTCTGGTTAAGTTGGTATATATTTTTCATAATTTTAATCGTTTAATATTATATTCCTAAATATTATTTAACAAATATAAATATTATAACTAAAATTTTAATTTAGTAATATTTATATTTTTAAAGTAAACATATTTTATTACATATATAGATGAAACGTAATGTAAAATAAATTTATATATATATATATATATATATATGCATATATATATTAATTCAATATTAAAATAAAGGAAATTAATTTTATTTAAGTTGTAAATTAAGAAAAGAAGGATTAGTAATGCCTCCACTTAAGTTTAAAATAATTTGTAGTCGGAGAGTTTAATCCTAAGGATTTAAATGAGAAAAATCAATTGATTTAGTTGAAATATTTTTTTATATCTTTTTATTGATTTGGTGAATTTAAAGTAAAAAATAATTTACCCTAGTTCTTTGAAAATAAAAATTAAAAAAAGACATAAGTTTAAAAAATTATATATGATGTTATTTTGTTTTGTATCATCCAATTCATTTATGTGGTATTTGTTCTCATTTTTTTTTCTTCATAAAAATGATAAAATGAAGGTTTAATTAAGTTTTATATTTCTCATAAATTTGATATTCTTAATTGAGTTTCTATTAGATTTTTTTAAGTTTATTAAGTACTAAAGAATTTTATATTTTTAATTGAGTTTTTTCTATTTAATTTTTATGTTAACTAGGTCAAGTGTATTATCTTATTCTTTCATCTAGTGATTAAAAATGTGAAATTTTGTGATTAATATAAAATAATATTACAGTTAATGTAAAACAATAAATACCTTTTATTACTTTTTTTTAGGACATGATTAATAACAAAAAAATTATCGTCGTCACCTATATTAATAATGATGACGATGACAGTTCTTGATCGTTATAGGTATAGAAAATCATTAGAATATGACAATCTCGTTATTTAACATGTTTTTATATCATTTTAACGACAATATTATTTTATATTAACCACAAAATTTCATATTTCTTAATACATGGAGATAAGTTTGCAAGATGATGAGATAAGATAGCAATCAATAGAACATAAATTTTTAATAGGGACTCAATTAAAAATACTCAAATTTATGAGAGACTTAAAACTTAATTAATTCTAAAAATAAATACTTATATATATTACACATGGATATATGACTTTCCCATACATCGGATAATTCTTTGTCATAATACAAACCACATTCTTGTTTGCAATGAAGCATAGATGTCCAAAATAATACAGTAACATTCAAAGGACAAGGATCATCACTTCTAATACTCTAATGGTTCAAGTACAATATATATGACAAGTCTCCTTACTATCACATTCAATGTTCTTGCTAAGTAAGTCTATTCATGTTAACCTATTTTATTATGTTGTTTGACTAGTTTTGTTTTTTGGAATATATAATCAAGTTACAATCTTACCAGCAAAATATGTATATATGTCTATAGATGTAGGAATGTAAGTATAAATGTACAATTATTAATTATATGTAGGACTTTTGTATATGTATATTTGTGTGTATATATATGAAAAAAAGAAGTATAAAATTGTTATGTAGTAATTAGAGTAATTTACAAGTTAAGTTGCTAAATCAGTAAACATAAAAAGAAGATAGATTGTGGAATACTCACACTCATTGATTTGCCAAAATTTAATAAAATTAGTAACTACACAATGATAAAAAGAGACATTACAATTAGGCTTAGTAATATTTTTAGTAATGTTTATGAAAGTTTTAACCTTAGATTTTAGCTTTAAAATTATGTGGAATCATTTAAAAATGAGACCTAGAACTATAGTTATGACTGTTGTGGTGAGTAAAGGTCTAGAATGTAAAGTTGTTATAATTTTTTAACTTTTAAGTTAAATAAGTGTTTTTTTTTAGAATTTTAAATCTTTATAAGAGTTGTAGTTTATCTTCTAAAATTTATTATAAATTATATTCAAACATGATTGGAAGAATGAAACTAATCATGTTTTATGAGTTGTTGTTGAATTTTGAAGACTTTTTATTTCAATATATATACATAATTTAATTTATTCTAATGGAATTATGATTATATTTTGCATATTTTTTTTAATACTTGAGATTAGATAATTTGTGATAATTAATTAATATTGTGAAATTGTAATTGATGTGGATTGAAATTGATGGTGTGGTGTTGATATAGTGTTACCAATGAGCTTTCACACCGGATGATGTAGTGATAAAATACATTGATTTTGATTGAATTTGTGATGTCTATCAAAGAATTATTCTAACTTTTAGTATTTATTGGACTCACACAGAAAATATGAGATCTTAAGTGTTTATTGAGATTTTTATGAATTTGCTTGTGGTTTGAAAGAGATTTAAATTGTTTATAATATAAAATAATATATATATATATATATTTTGATAAATGTGACACTCTTTTAAATTTTACATAATCTTTCTTGATTTTTCAAATTTGATTCCCATTTTTTGTTATTTTAGTATTTATATTTTGAAATCTAAAGTTTAGTCCAATTTTTTACTTTGTAATATTTTAAATTTTAGTTTAATTTACTTTAAACTTAAGATATTTATTTAAAAATACTAAGAAGGTATTTTTATTAATTAAAATACAAAATTTATAAAATAAGTGTATACAAAATTGATAAAACTTATTTCTAAAGTGTATTAGATAATTTAATAAAATATAAATAGAGATAAAATTTAATCGTAATAATAAGCTGTTAATATAATTAGGTAACACTAACTGAGTTAGAAGAATGAAGGCATCTTTAGTTCAGCCTCAATGATTTACATCAATAACTTCTATTAATTTCATAATTTGAAAAGATGAATTCTAAAGCTCCAATGTTAATTTTTTTCCTATTATTTTTATTTTGTCTCGATGTTTAAGTCAATGGTTTTGTTTGGTTTTCTGACGGAATTGTCGTATTCTCACTTTCCTTGTAAACGCGTTCCCACTTTAAAATAAATCATTGCAGAAAAGATACATATTTCATTTCCATTTTCTAGAACCCGACGTCGAACATTTTATAATTCACAAAAATTAACTAATAATAAAACATACTAATTTGTTCTACTGAAATTTTTTTTCAGTATGTCCAAGTATAAGAGTGAAAGTTAAAAATAATTTAATATTTTTTTTTCTTTAATTTTTTAAAATATTTTTTTAAGAATAAAATCATAATAAAACATAAAGTGGACAATATTTTTAAACTAACACAATATCTTAAATATGATTATAGATTAAGGTTACTTTTAGAAGTTAATTTTTTATTATTGTTAAATTTTGCCACCAACCTTATCTACACACAAAATATTATATCTATTTAAATAAATTTTTTCATAATTATTTTTAGATAAAAATAATTTTTTAATTGATACTGTTGAATCTCACATCAACCAGAAATAATGATATTTCATAGTAAATAAGTAAGTGTAAATTGCTTAAATCAATTTTATAAGATTGATTTCTTTTTATCAACAAAAAAGAATAAATAAATATGAATCACTTTAAGGTGATGAACCAACCCTTATATAAATCGGAAAAAAAAAAAACACTTAGTCTCTTTCTAATATAAGTGCCTACCGGCAATTTAACAAAATACAAACAAAC
Source organism: Phaseolus lunatus (assembly GCA_013389735.1). NCBI lineage: Eukaryota > Viridiplantae > Streptophyta > Magnoliopsida > Fabales > Fabaceae > Phaseolus > Phaseolus lunatus. The sequence continues at coordinate 48,612,327 of CM023866.1, forward strand.
ACCCAAAAATCAATTAAGGATCTCTCTTTATAAGATTGAGTTGAGTTAAAGTTTAATTCTTAAGATGATATCAAAGTCATTTAACCGGAAGAACATTTCATAATATATATAAATAAATAAAATATTCTTAAAATATACATAAACTAATTAGTGAGAGTTCTTTAATATTTTTTATTAGTAAGTTTATCTAAACAAATTAAAAATTGTAACAAGTAATTATTTTATCATAAAAATATTCTTTTTAAACAAACATACAAATTCATAACTTCTAGATAGATTTTTTTATGATATTTTCCACCAAGCAAAATGGAAAATTTTAAAACTCTCAAAAACTTAGACAGTAAGATAAGTTTTGACATGATATTATAAAGAATTTTAATTTCAACTAGTTTTTATAAAATTAATTTATAAAACAAAAATAGTTTCCACACTGAAAATTAACTTTATTTTTAATTAATGTGAAATTTTTGCGCTTTTATCTCATTTAACGTTGGAAGTAACTGAAAAATATCAGAAGTTCCACTGTCGAAATCTGATTCGAGTATCACAATCTTGAAATTTTGGATCTGTTGAAGCTTGAAAAGTAAAATACGTGATGATAATATTTTTTGTAAGTCTCTAATAGCATTTAATTAAGAAGAAAATTGAACGATGAAATCAGAATCATTATTCTAAGGAGCAACGTGCAAGTTTAATATTTAAAAACTGTGTAACATGTTGGGAAAGATGATGATGAGGTGAAGATATGATACTGACATGAGAATAAACATAAAACAAAAAGGGTTGGGTTGAAACCAATGATCCACGTAGTTACATGTAAATTACGTAGGTAATGAAGGTTTGATAGTGATGGATGTTTCACTGTCATGACGATTTGAAAGAAAATGTGGAATTCAAAGGAAGATTGGGAAGAAAAAAGAGCGAAAGAGTGAGGATGTGTTTATAGTATTCAGATGGCTATGAAATAAAGGGTACGAAGTTGGCAACACTAATGATGAGACAGGTCCAAGATTGGGTTGCAAAATTTCAACTATGAAATTGCTAGGTTATTCTGTGGAAACTCAGAGCAGGGAAGACCGTTAATCATCAATGTTATGTTATCCACTTTTTGTCTTCTTTCCCTCTCTCTCTCTCGATCAAACCTAAAAACGCGTCACTCTTTTCCACCTTCAAACATTTTGTCTTCCACTTCATCATCATAACTTTTCTTCACCCTAACTTTTCTTTCCAATATATAATCATCCATTTTGTTCCTTCTATTTTAGTAGCTAACAACACTCAAGTATCCGCTACTTTAGATAAATATATCTTATTAATGATTTGATATTAGTTAACTTTTTTATAAAGATGCTTGTGTAAATGGGTATATAAATTAATAAAATTACAATTATGTTTTGTTTGAATTAATTGGATTGGGTGTATGCGATGAGGTCTATGGAAGGCACAGTGGTCACACTTCTGTGGTTAGAAAGTGAGAGGTTTTGATCTAGATAGAGATTTCTTTTTTTTTAGGGTTTAGGTGATCAAATTTTTCTTTATTTATCTGATTTTTTTTAACAAGATTATATATATATATATATATATATATATATATATATATATATATATATATATATATATATATATATATATATATATATATATATATATATATATATATATATATATATATATATATATATATATATATATCAATTACTTTAGAGACGATTCAATCACTTCAAAATGATTCAATCATTTTATATTTTTTTGTTTTGCTTGTATTTTCAATTAGTATATAAAATAGACATAAGTGTAGTTATGAGAAATAATTGAATAATTATTTCAACTTATTTGTATATAAAATTTTATTTGTGATTTCACTACACTCAAAAGCGAGAATGATAAAAGAAATAGTAATATTTGTATTTCATTATCATCACTGTAACATCCCGAAAAAAATAATACATATAATTATTATAATAGAAATTCTATCGGTTTTCATATCCACTTGGAGTTTTTCAAAATATTCCTATTACAAGATTATGACTTATAGAAATACAATTATTTACAATATAATGTTTAAAATATCCTAAAACCTTCCAAGACCTTCTGTATGATCATCTGCTCGTGTACGTAGTACAGTCATCGCAGTTCAAACACAACAAGAAAAGCAAGGGTAAGCTAGTGAAAAGAATTTTCATAACATATTTAATTCATGCAAAAAGAACAAATCAAACTAATAATTTACAAATATTTCTTTAAATGTTGTTATATAAAATTTCAATATCAATTTCATCATTCATGTAGACCACACATGGATCTATTTTCAATCACAGTCATTAGATTTCATTTCAATCCCACTTCGTCTTCCGGAAGATTCATTAAGTATGCCCCTACCAGAGACTAACACCTGATCCAAAGATTACCAGCGAATCTAACAGAAAAGGTCAGGATAAGTTCAAACATCCAATACCGAGTGTCTACAGCGGGACCCGGTGTGTATGAACTCCCTCTCAGCTTCTCACCACCTGATATCTTAGTCTACATGACTTAGATCATCAGTGAAGCCAGAGGATCTCCGTTAAACATAGGCTTTTCATACTTAATGTCATCAAACAACAACTCATACATTATCCCAAATGTATGAATTCAATTTCATATCATTTTCATCATACAATATCATTCCAAAACACAATCCACAATATTTAAAATCTTATTTAATATAAAAAAATAACATTTAAATACTAAACCATCAAAATATAATATTTTTACAAGTTTAAATAATATATAAACAAATAACACAAATATAAACACACAACATCCCTGCAAGAGAAATTGAATATTGGGACCACGTCCCTTCCACATCCAGAATCTTCTAGCCTAGAGTGTTATTAAAAATTAAATTTAGCTTCCCTTACCTTAATTGTTTGCTTTCCAAGCAACTTCTAGAATTTTATTTCCCATAGTCTGGATAAGCTTCAAGATTTGCAGGCCTAATGCAAGTTATCTAAATATTACCAAATTTTAGTATGAGTTTAATCAAGTTGAGAGAAACACTTTTCTCAACTAGCCTCACCAATATTGATGACTAAATCATAGAGAAAAACGGAGAATAAGGAAACTTTAGAGTAAAAATGAACTTACTCTGTTTGAAAATCTGATCAGGTAAAAATGTACCCTGATTCCTCAACTACACCATGGCGTGATCAGATTTTGGAATAGATCAGATATAGGAGAGAAAATGAGGAGAGAAGGGAAATAAAAACCCGTGGGCAGCTACGGGTTTTTATTTTACGATCAGAGCTTTTATGAACTTCTTATACAAACTTATGCTATATTTTTGGTTTTATTTATTTTTTTAATTTCCTGTTTATCTTAATTCTTCAATTGATTTTACTTGCATTACATTTTGCTTTATCATCATGTTTTTTTATTAATTTTTACTTACTATCACTTTACACTCAAACATTCTTTTATTACTTTTATGATTATCTTTTAAGTAAATATTTTTTTTTTCTTGTTTATGTTTGATTATCGTTATTTTACATACATTTTTTTAAAATTTATTTTAAAGATCAAACTTATTTCACAAAAATAATAATAAAATTGTTTTCAATAGATGCAATTTATGTTATGAATTTCATGTTCTTCTATTCTTAAATTACTTTAATACATTTAAATTGAAAATCTTTCTAGATTTGGTAGACAAAAAAACCCATAAATTTTTATTTATTTATTTTTAGTTGAAATATTTTATTTTTAATTATCCAGATTTCAGTGAAAATAACTTAATATAAATAATTTAAAAGAACCATTGAAAAAAATTATTAAATTAAAGACATTTAAGAAATAATCTCATTAAATAATATAAAATTGGTTGAAATTTGATTTTATTTGTGATCAACAATTAAGATACTTCTTTTATATTGAATATCAGAGAAAGTTATAATATTTTGTACTGATAAAAGAAGACAAGTGGGAATGTGAGTGAAGTGTGAACACAGCCCCACAGTCCAACCAGTTGAAACTTTCAAGAGATTGGTGAAGACAGAAGTGATGAAAGGTTCAAATTAATCATTTCTTGAAATTTTACACTTCTCCACCGGCTAATAAATTATGGAAATTTTTTCTCACATATTATTCTGAAATATTTATCTATAAATTTGTTTTCTTGTGGAAAAAAAATATTTATCATGTCTTTATATAGACCTGCATTTTTGTATCAAGAATTTGTCGAAGTATTTTTTTATTCTTATGAATCACTATCTTAAATAATATATAAGTATTAAACTTTACATCATGTTCATAATGTAATGGAAATCTTTTATTAGAGTTGTGATCTTCCATTGAATATGACATAAAATTATTCAAATATAACTTTGTGACTAGGAATTAGTGTCTGGGTTTTTTGAAAATGGACCATAACTTGATTTGATCACAAGGGCAATGTTAACCACACTTTAGCTCTATCACATTTTAAGTAAGGACTCTATGGAAGATAAGGGAACATATTTGTTACGGAATGAGTTCAAGTCAATGATAGGATAATATCTATGAAATCAAGTCCATGTGTACTACTACAGAACTTTTTATGACATTTTCTTAGATGGAAGATGCATGCACTTTAGATTAATTTCAGCATAAAATATGTTTATGAAACTTCCCCATTATAAGTGTCAAGATTTTCTAAAGATTTCAAAGAACTTTATTCATATATCTTTTTATTCAAAGTTGACTGGCAAATTCTCCCTGCACATCCATGCCTTCTCCCTGCATTTATATATATATATATATATATATATATATATATATATATATATATAATTTTATTTTGAGTAATACTCTACTGAAATGGAGAGTGTGGTATTTTTTTATTCATTTTCAAGTGATGGTGGTTGCTTGTAGTGGTTGGTGATGAACGTTGGTAGTTGAGATAAGTTTTTTGGTATTTTTAATGGTGATGATTATGTTTTGTTCATATTTTTTTTTCATTTTTTTAGAAACCACAAAACCCAGAAAAAAAAAAAACTGTGAAGTGCAGAAATGGAGTACAATTTTTTTTTTATCTTCACACTTGAAAACGTTGAATACAACTAATTTTCTCGTCAACCCTCTCACATACGCTCAAATGATGGAATTGTTCTCTCAAACACTACAGTTGGAGAAAAATGAAAGTATTCTCTCAAACACTATTGGATGAAAAAAAATAAGAGTATTGTGGCTGAAAGAAAAATATAAGAGTACAGGAGTGCAAGCTAAGATTATTTAAAAAAGTGAAATTATACTTTATTTAAAATTATTTAAAAAATTAAAATTGATTTTTCCTAATTAATATGTACGTGGAGACAGAAATGAAGGTGGATGAAAAATTTGTCAAGTTTAGGGTACCCTTGAATTCAATGTAATGTAAAATATTCATTATCATTGAGCTCTAATTAGTTAGACATTACATCAAACATTAGAAGCCTTGTTGGTCCCTCAATGTTTGAACCCCTACTTTATTATATTTGACGGGAAACGAAGACGGGGACCTGTACATTTTCTATTGAGAAGTTACTTTATTAAGTGCTTTTGTTAAGAAAAATATCATTTTATGATGTAATTGAAAAAACTAATGATAATATTTTTTATTGTCATCAAATCATAAATTATCATTTGTTGTCAAGGTACCAACACTTTGATATTTGTGATTGTATGTCAAACTAAAACTTTCTTTATTGAATAGATTAAGCTAAACATAAAAGTTGAATGAATATGAATAATATTATATGCCGTTTTTCAATTTATAACCTACAATGTAACTTGGCAGAATGAGTTTCTTGAGGAATAAAAGTTGAATAAGTGTAATTTTACTTAAAAAATTATTAATAGAAACTAATTTTATAGACAAAAGTAATTAGTTGTTATATTGATTAAAGTTAAGATGATTTTAGATACTAACAAAATTTTTGGTTTCTAAATTAGTTTTTATTATTATTAAATGATTTTTAATTTGTATTTAGTTAGTTATCAAGATTTCTGTTACCAAATTTAGAGTTTAAATAAATGGTAATTAAAACTTTAGTAATTAATTAGATACCAATTTAGTAACTATTTAGCAATAATAAAAATTAATTTATAAACTAAATTTTTTTTAAGTTTTTATAATAGTCTTAATTTAGTCACTCTAACAATTAATTATTTTTAATTTTTAAAATTAATTTTTATTTCATAATTTTTTTTTAATATTTATCGTGAAAGATAAATATTCCATTCAACAAATATAGAGAACGCTTAAGGATAGTGTTATTTCTTCACATGATGCCTAAGGATAGTGAAATGGTGATTTCAGATAAGTTGGTTACTGTGATATTTTATTTTGATTTTATAAAGTGTAATGTAAATCGATTTTCATACTTTAAACACAATAACAAAAATGGATTTTCAGAATGTGTGTTTGGTGTAAAATCTTTTAAACTCCTTTTTAATTACATGCAAAATCGATTTTGGTGTAATTTTCTTTTCCCTGTATGAAACAAACAAAATCAATTTTGCCCTAACCTTTACTAACAACTAAAATCGATTTGATTTTTTCTGTAATAACTAGTTATATTTAATATTTAAAAATAAGTTTAATATTTAAAAAAATATTGTTGTTATGTTTTATTTCCGTTAGAGCAACATTTTTAAACTTGAAAATTATTTTGTTTTATATTTTATATAAAATCTCATTTATTTTACAATTTTATATTGTATGTTTCAAATTTTAACAAATTACTTGAACTTCTCTTTTTATTTAATTTGTTCTTGAGTTTATATTAGTAAATTTTTTATAATTATTATATTAATATATTTACGTTTTTTTTTTCATTGTTAGATTGCATACAAATTGAAATAAACAATGATACATTAAATATAAAATATCATTTTTATTATTATTTATGTAACAATTTTCAACTTTTACATATGTAACCCTAATTTTTCATTCAAAAATACTGATAATTATGAATATTATATATTACAAAAATTTAATTAACTCATTTAAAAAAAATATCATAATTCATTATTCAAATATTTTTTAATAATAAAAATAAATTTGTAAACTTACATTTAGCACCTTTAAAATAATTTTTAAATTAACTCTCAATCATCACATCACTCACAAACTTCAAAAAATCATCTTCATAATTTCACTCTAACATCCCTCAATCCTCACAAATCCCCTCCCCAATCCAAACACCTTGAATTTTGAAAGGATGTCTTGAATTTCTTGTACAATAATAAAAATAACTTGAGATATTTCATTGCTACAATATTACTTCACTCATCAATTTGAAGTCATAATGCTAGCAACCATTCTATAATGGTTGGTTTTTAATCTGAATTCTATAATTGTTGTTTCAATTCAACTACAAAGATGAGTTACATTCTATTTCCTAATATATAATACCAAGTCATCACAGTAATTTGACAGCAGGGTTTACAGACAAAAGCACTTATGGTGTTTACTTGTGGCATTATGCATTCACCAAGGCCTTCCTATTCCTCCAAGCCTCCGGGCCAACTGAATATCCTTTGTCACTGAGATAGCAAAAAAAAAGGATACTGAAGAGAACTCAAAAATACTCACATGGGGAAAAACATAAACCAATTAATGAACAGCAAGAATCATCTTGGCATAGTGATCAATCTTGGATAACACGTGACCAAACTCTACGTGGGATGACTGCTACTTTAAATATTATGAGTATTATTATTAATACAAGCTTAAATTATACTAGAGGTATAAATACATAAACAAAAAATAATTAAAGAAATTCATCGTAAATAATAAGTCAGTTCACACACACCCTTAATCTATAAGCGATAAGAACGTAGTAATGAAATAAAAATGTTAAAGGTAAAGGGAAATTATTAGAAAAATAAAAAAGGAAAAATGGGAACCAGAAATTCAAAAGTAAAAAGCTGTCAACAAAAGGTAAAAAAGGACTAGCCACATAAGACATGAAGGAACAGAGGCAACATTTTATGATATGGGAAGGAGGGTTCTGCAACCGTATACATGACCAAAGGTAATAAACACTCCACGATGTTTATCACTTTCTGAATTCAGCAGATGCAGCATTCTTTATAAATATGCTCACGCCAATTAAAAGGTCATGGCAAGTCAGAACTACAAGTGTATTTGTCAATTAAAACCATATTTTATTTTTATAGAAGAAATGAAAATTTTTTCCAGCCACTACAGCACCATGACTTTTTTCCTCTAGCATTAATACTCCATCATACAGACCGTAGAATATCCTTTTAAATGTAACTAATAAATTAATAAAAGAATTCACTTATATGTAACAAAGAAAAAACAAATACATTCATCACCAATAAAAGCAGTATAGAATTTATGAAAGCCAAAGTCATGGATGACTTGATGATCCACGAAAGGTAAATCTGGTTAAGAATTTAAAAAATTATATCAACTTACTAAGAGTAACACGCCTTGCGTGAATTGCACAAAGCATTCCATCTTCAAACAAGTGAACTAGACATTCCTCAGCTGCCTGCAGTATGATTATATAAATTCCAAAAGAATCGTCATGTTTTATGAGAAATTTGGTTAAAAATGACACAACGGGTGAAAGTGAATAAATGATTCTAAATCAGTGACAGGCATTTTAAACAAATCACAAAACAGCAGCGCTATTGACAAGGATTCGATACAAGGCATCCAAAAAACACATCAGGGATGTAAATGTAGCAAGCAATTGATGAGACACTTTAAAAGGTGTGGATGGGTGATCAAGAGTGAGTTTTGATATTAGGCAACTTTGAGAGGGGAGAAGTAAAGTACAAGTCAGGAGTAGTTTTCCCTGCTTAGTAGTAAAAAAATTATGGAAGGGAAGGAATCGAGAGGGAACCACTTGTCCTTTTTGTTTCCCTCAAACTTGGGAGTTGATGAAATAGATTTGATTTTAAAATAAAATTGTCATTTACAACCTAGTAAATTTAGTTGCTTAAAATAATATTGAAAATTTACACTTGTTACGCTTACCTTCCCCTTTCCTCCCTCGTTAAGAATAATAATAATCCAAGCATAGGGTAGGCAACCCCTTTTCATTCCATAATCTATTTTGATTTTATAATATGCCCTTTCCTTTCCAAAGATAGCTATGTTGTCGAAAAAGTATTCCGAAATTGATTACATGAATGCAATAATAAGAGAACAAAAACATTACTTGCTGTCTACAGAAGCATACATTGCAACTAGCATGTGCATATGCTGCTCAACCCCCGAGATAGCAAAATAAAGTTCACATTCTTAAGTATAGGGTAAAAATCACTTTGATCTCAATTAATAAATACCCTTGGAGACAACTTGGTGCGAACAGTTCTGACACTCCACCCTTTTCCATTGACCCTCCCCCTAAAGTTCAGATTCTTAAATATTGGTTAAAAACAGTCTACATTCACTTCGATCTCAAGTTAGTTGGAAGAGTTCTAAGACCCTGCACCCTTTTCCACTTCCCCTCTCCCTGTGGAGCCTCCCCCTTACCTTTCCCTCGATACACCCAGTAAAGAAAAAAAAAAATCCAGCTATGCCTGTAGAATTCATAAGGGTTTATGAAAAAAATTGTTGAGTCCTTGCATAATTTGATATATTAAATTATAATATATAAAAAAAAGTTTAAAATAGAGATTTCTAATAAAACATTTATCGCTCGGAAGTCTGATGAAACACCTCTTAACAAGTTACTTATTATTCTTCTCATGTTATTAAGCCTGCAACTAACTAGAGCATATTGTTTTATAGTCAAACACTGAATGTCTAAAACTTCAATTTTCACTGATCAGCGTTTTTTTTTCTGCGCAGATTCGGTAATATTGGACAGATTTTCAATATTTAAAACCATGCAGGAAGTACACAAATAAAATAAATATATAAAAAAATTCGAGGACAGCAGTAGAACCTAATAACACATTATTTTAAGCATAAAAATTTAGATGTTCACCCCGGAACAAATTGAAACAAGGTCAGGAAGAAATTGTGTTAAAACAAATTTACTTTAACATGGAATTTTCTTTTTATTAAAAATAACCTTCGCATCCTAATTAGATGATTTGAAAATTTGCAAGATCCTAGCACTCTAGTGATAACTCAAATGCGCATGGAATAAGTTGCATACCTCCTGGAGTGCTACCACAGCTTCAGGTGTCCAGCGACTCACCTCCGTAGAGAATTGCTGTGTAATTTGTCTGACCTACAGCCAAAAGTAAAAACATTGCCAAAACAGCGTGAACAAACTTCTCACAAGATTTGATTCAGCCAAATAAGGTACCTGATGCTATGCCAACAGATCTTAATTAATAACATAATCATAATTCCATACAGAGCATGTTCTTCAAGCACTTCCATCAGTGAACAAGTGGCAAAAGTTACAAAAACATTCCTACGAAAGAAATAAACAAAACAGCAACCAAACTATTATGCTCATTTCTACATCCAAGTAATTTACTTAGTGTTAGTTAGCAACCAAAATATGATGCTTATTTTTACACCCAAGTATTTTACTTAGTGTTACCTTGAGTGAGAGAAGCTGCAAGTGAAGAATTATGAAAAGCACAAAATCTAAATGCAAACCTTACAGAAATTACTGGAATAAAAATCTAATTCTAATTGAAGAACGTTACCAAAAGAACTGTATCCAATTTTTGTCCTTATAAAAACCAGATTTTGAACATTAATTTTTGATTCAGATGTCTACAGCAGTGGTGAATACAGAGAACTAACTCTGTTAACTGTCCAGCAAATATAATCAGTATCAACTGACTCAACTGCATAATTGTAACTGGTGTGTTTGTTTGCATATCCATCCAATGCATTTAGGTAACGCCAATCCAACATCTCTCTCGCTGTTTTGCTGTTGCATTAAAATGTGTAAAACCTCCATTCAACGCCAACCAGACATTTTCAACACACCCCTAATAATAAATGTGTGTTTGCATCCGTTCCATCCAACATAACACCAATCAAATACCTCTCTTGCTTTTACACTCTTGCATTGTACCATGTAAAACTTCCATTCGGTACCAATTAAACAGTTTTTCCGACATCCCTAATCACCGGTAGTAAAAGATAGACAGATAGCCATAATGATTTCTTTGGTACAATTGCTAAAGTTTTTAGATGAAAAGCTAAGCAGAAAACTATGCAGTTGACCCAAAATTAACATCACATTATCACTATTTATTAAATTTCCTAGTAAAAGCAACACAAACATGGGGTAATGTCCACTTGACAGCAAATCCGTGATGGCTGCAAAAGAACTTACACATCTGATAAAGGGGGCAGCCGGGATAAGAAGTTTGAAACTCCTCTGAAAATGACGAATCTCGCGAAGCGCCACTGTTCCTGGCTTATTGCGCCTTTTCTTCCTTCCCTGAGTCTCTGGCGCTGCTTCTTCTTCTTCTTCTTCTTTTTCAAAATTTCAAGATGATAATGAAACATCAGAACACCAAAACAAATCAGCACAATAATTACAACCACAACACAACACAAACGAACAATGCGGTTTTTCACGTACCCTGCGGCTCCTCTTGTTGAGCCCTTCTCCGCCTTCTACTCCCAGGCTTCAATCACAATTTCAGAAGACAAAGGCCAAATTAGGGATTTCGCAAATCGAAACTCACAGAGAGAGAGAGAGAGAGAGAGAGTTACCAATTGCTGTGACGGTGGCGTGGATGTGGAAGCGCCTGCGACTTTTTTTTTACCTTCGAATTTGAATAGCGAAGAAAATGAGGGTTCGGTTTTGAGAAGTGAAAAAACGAAAGAGCAGTGTTGAATTTCAAACATACCGATTTTGCGCGAAGCTGGCGTGTGCTTCACTCTCGCCATGGACTTCAACCAACCAACGAACTATGAAGAAATCGAAGCTTCACTCTTCGGATTCAGTTTGCGGTCTCACCTTTTGCATTTTCTGGAATTTCGAAATGAAGCATTTTGCCTCCATTTTCTTCGTTTCCCAAACTATCCCTGCTTCAATATTACCGTTATCTCACTCACTACCACCTCTTTTAAAAAAAAATATTACTTTTTAGTTTAATTTTGACAAAGTACTGACTTGTGTACGGTAACAATTAAAAATTATATAAGGTTTTTAAAGTAATTAGACTACTTATAACTTTCTTTTTTTTAATTTTTAATCTGAGAATTCAATCTTCTATTTTTTCATATTATTTTAGTTTTTAAATTTTAGAAAATCCTTAATTTTTTAATATTAATTTTGCATATTTTTTTTTACATTTTAATGAATTAAATAACTGTTATTTGTCTTAAATATAAAAAAAAAGACCAAAAATTGGAAACAAACTAGTAAAATAACAATTTAATTAAGTCATTGATGTAGAAATTAATAACTTTTTAATTATATGATAAAAATTAGAAGATAGTATTAAGAAAATTGCTTTATTTCGGTTGTTGCTTAGAAAAAAATATGCGAATAAGTTATAATAATCTTTGCTTATAATTAAAAAAACAATATATTCATCTTAAAATAACTCCATGTGCAACCTTTTACTAAGCGTATTCTTAAAAAAAATGATGTATATAGATAAATATGTATGAGATGTTACTCATCTTTGTTAAAATAAATATACATTAGCAAATTACAATTATAATTTGTTTAGCTTTAAAATTATTTTTTTATCCCACCATTTCAAGAATGTGTAATTTTAGTTTTTATAAAAGACAATTTATATTTTTGTTTCTCTAATTTTTTAAAACAAGTAATTTTAATTCATGATTTATGAAAGAATATCACATCAGTTCAAACAAACTAGTAACTCCAGTCCAATTATATAGAAATACATCCGTTCATATTATAAAGTGTTCAAACAAACTAGTAACTCCAGTCCAATTATATAGAAATACATCAGTTCATATTATAAAGTGTTAAATGTGAATTTATATTATAGAAAGGGAATTTGCACTAAAAGTTCATATTAAATTCTAAGCATCATTTTTATAATGGATGTAACATTTTTTTTCCATCATTCTTTTGCTTTGAGCCTATTTTGTTCTTACCTCTTTTCGCACATAGTATCAAAGCTTCTTTTGGAGCTTTGCAAATACTTTTTCATATAAGACGTTCACTCTTAAACTGATCCTGGAATTTTTCTTGATAGCAGGATTACAAATTCTAGTCTTCATCCCTCCGATCTTTATTACATTCATCCAAGTGAAGGACCTAGTTTTGTAATCATTACCTCTGTCCTCACTAACTTAAATTATCATTCATGGTCTCGAGTCATTCATATTATTGTCCTTTCCTTGAATGTGAATTTTCTCCATCAACAAGATTTCATCATTTGCTTTCTCAAAGGATTGGAGAACTGATTTTTTGTCGTTCATTCCCAAATCCTCCTTATGGACCCCTTGCCACCAGTTTCCCATATATTTCTCCATGATTGTGCAATAGGAGAATCAACACTCTTCCCCTTGTTGAAACAAAACCCAACGTCTTCATGAATTCCAGTTTTACCCCTTCTGATAAGGGATGCAGTAGCGTCATCAGACCTCCCAAGCTCATTCAAGAAATTCATAACAGTTCCAACAAGAGATGTGTGCACTACCACCACAAGGTTGAGACTTGTTATGCTAAGCATGACTACCCATAGGGTCATCCCTGATACTCAAGTTGTCCTCACTTTAACCCAAATGATGGTGTCGTCAACAATCTAGCCACCCAGGATGACTTTAATACCAATGTTGAAAGATCTTTCTTTAATGGATTTGAGCCTCACTTAACCCATACCCAATATCAAGCCCTTGTCAGACTCCTCTAGCAACAATCTCCTTATACTAATGGTTTTGTCCAACCTTCAATGTCGCCCAAATGACTCCCGATGGCCCAATAGACCTCTCTAACTCTCAGCTTGGTATTGGTGTTTTATTTACTTTTTGCACCACATCTCCCACGTTATTTTTTGTCCAACACCCACAGTGTTCTTGTCACACACTCACAAAATAATATTTCTTGGATTATTGATTCCGGGGCAATTGATCATATTACTTCCTTTTTAGATTTTTTTTTTTATTACTCTAAAATCAAACCTGTCCAAATCAATTTATCCAATGATGCTAATGTATTTGCACATTTATCCGAGTTTGTTCAAATCAACTCAAACTTCATAATTTGTGAAGTCCTTTATATTTCCAACTTTAAATTTAATCTACTCTATATTTCTAACCTCATTGCTTCTCTAAATTATTTTTTGATTTTTTGTAATGACAATTGTTATATACAAGAAACAGGATCATCGAAGACGATTGGTTTGGGTAAATTAAAACAAGAGTTATATCACTTGGACTTCAACAAGCATGTGAGTTTGACACCACTTAACATCTTTACACCACTTAAAGTCTCCTTCACCAATTATTTCACTACCTCTATTACAAACACCAAGCTTTGACATTTTAGGCTAGAAGACTTTTCTGGAAATCATCTCAATGTTTTATAGTGACTTTTTCTTTTATTTCTAAGCATGATGACAATTGTGACATTTGTCACTTAGCTAAATAAAACATCTATCACATTCTCCAAGTACCAATAAATCTTGCAATTTATTTGGTTTAGTCCATATGAATATTTGGGGACCCTTTTGTAAAATTTATATTCATGATCATAAATATTTCTTAACTATTATAGATTATTTTAGTCATTTTACATGTGTTATCTTATCAATGTAAGGTTCAAATGCATCTCCAAAATTTTGTTGCTTTAATTGAAACTCAATTTCACACCACTATTAAATGTATTCGTTCTGACAATGAGTTTGAATTTTTTCAAAAAAGTTATTCTTAATATGAGGGTATTTTACATCAAACAAATTATGTATATGCTCCACTCAACAAAATGGACACGTAGAAAGAAAACATCAAACGCATCCTCAATGTTGCTAGGGCACTCATGTTTTAATCTAATCTTCCAAAACATTTGTAGTCATATGCTTTTAAACATGTAGTTTTTCTGATAAATCGTGTTCCATCTTGTGTTATTAAAAATAAAAGTTCTTTTGAATTACTATATAATGAACCTCTTAATTTTCCTATGACTAAAACTTTTGGTTGTCTTTGTTATGCATTAAGAAATCCTCATGACCACAAAAGTTGGCGCTCATTCTAGACGTGGGATTTTTTTAGGTTTACAAACAGGGACCAAAGGCTATGTCATTTTTTACATCAACAACAAAGAAATTTTTATAAATGTGAAATTCAATAAGACATTTTTTTCTTTCTCCTTTTCTTAATCCAGCACCAATGAACCCCTTGAAAATGACAGTAACTCACTCCATATTAAAACCATTTTCGCACCATACATATATTATTCTCATCACCCTAACTTTACACCACCTACTCTCCCCATATCTCCAGATTCCCTTAACCCCACTAGTCCTAATTCACCTTCATTTATATCTCCATCATCGCATCAACAAGCCTCTTTCTCATAGGATTCCATAGCTTCTGCATCACCTCCAACCTCACCTACATGACGAAATTCCACCTGTATCAACAATTATCCATGGTATCTCGATGATTATTATTGCAACACTTCTTCAAGTGATTTAACCTTTGACCTAAAGGAATTTAATCAATCCTCTTCAATGATATGGTATCCTATCCAATCCTTCATTGATTATTCTCATTTGTCTTCTTCTCACTCTCATTTTCTAATGTGTCTCCATTCTAAGCAAGAAGCAAAGACGTTGAGGGAGGTGTAGTAATTTGAAAATGTGACCTTAAAGGACAACCCATGTCATGTAGACGATTGGGGGGATGTATCGTTTATTTAACCAACATTACACCTGATATAGCCTTCGCAACCCAATAGCTCAATCAATTCCTGGTCACACCAACTTAAACTCATTTTCAAGCTACCTTGAGATTAATTCGATATCTGAAAGGATGCCCTGGAAAGGTCTTATTTTTCAGTTGCAAGTCATCAACACAACTTTTTGAATTTAGTGATGTTGATTGGGCTACGTGTGTTGATACGACATTTCGTCATTGGTTACTATTTTTTCATTGACAATTCTTTGGTGTATTGGAAAGCCAAGAAGCAACTTATTATTTCTCGATCTTTTTGCAGAATTCGAGTATAAGGTCCTTACCTCTGCCACTTGTGAGTTTCAATGGCTTTCTTTCCTTCTTGATAATTAGAGAATTCCTATTACTTTGCACTATGTCTTTTATTGTGATAGCCAAAGCACATTATACATTGTAGGAAATCTAGTCTTTCATGAAAGAACAAAGCATTTAGAGATTGATTGTCACATTGTTTGTGAAAAATTACTTATTGGACTCATGCATCTTCTACCAGTCTCTTCATCACATCAGTTAGCATATATCCTCACTAAAGCTCTTTCACCAAGGTTGTTTCACTCCAATTTATCCAAGCTGAAGCTTCTTAACATCTTCAAAACCTCCAACTTGTGAGGGCTAAAAAAAGGCTCCACAACAACCCAAACAAACCAGTAACTTCAGCTCAATCACATAGAAATACTTAAGCCCATCTTATGGAGAGTTAGGTATAAATTTACACTAGAAAATTCTAGAAAGGGAAGGAGATGTACCTCTCTATTTGTTTTTTTTTTTTTTTGTTATTTTCCTTTGCCCTTTTCTTTCTACAAAAACAATGGGTTGTTTATATTCTGAGCATCATTTTCATAATAAATGTAACAATTTTTTTTATCATTCTTTTGCTCTAAGTTTTTCTATTCTTACCTTCTTTTCGCATAATTTATATGTCATTTAATTGTTTACCAACAATATTAACTTATGACTTCAATATAATGTAATTGTTACTGCTAACGTTGCAAATAATCTTTTGGTGAAAATAAGAGAAAAAATGGAATGTTATTTATTCCAAAATGAGCACAATATATATATTCCTAATACTACGATGCATTAGCTATGGTTGTCATATTAAAAAAAACTTTAGAATGAAGCTTCTCGCTTGTAGAGATGAGGAATATTTTCTAATTATTTTAGTTGAAAAGTATGAGGATTTGAAATTTGAAAAGGGTAATAATTCTGAGAAATAAATCAATAAAAATAGTTTTTTAATATATGTCTATTTTAAATGAATGATAATGTTTTAAATGCAGTAAAAATAATCTATGACTTCATTCATATAGAACTTAATGAGAATTTTATAGAGGATGAAGATGAATATGAATAGAATATTGGAAGACATGAAAGAAGAGAAAGAGTGTTATATTAGTGTTGCAAGTTGGAATCAAATTTACAAGATAGAAGAATAGTTTGAAGAAAAATATTGTTAATTTTTTTTTTTTATATTTGGTAATCCATAACTACTATATATAAACATTAATTACTTTTAAAGTTTATGTTTATAAACACTTACTTTAAATACACATGAACTGTTAGAGATATTATGATATTTAAATTTTGTTATTTGGGTTGAGCATTATGCTATAATGAAATCTATTGAATCCGAGTTCGTTTTTGTCATATATTAATTTATGTGAGAATGACTTTAAAAAATCACATCTAAAGGGATTTACATTTGGACAATTGCTTCCTGCACCCCCAATAATTTTGAATCTGCACCAAGCAACTTTTGAAATTTTAAAATTATCCTTCATTTTGGAACTGAAAATTTGGAATTAAAAAACTAAATTCCAGAAAAAAAAATGTGGAATAAATTTTTCGTTCGGAAAAAGAAGTTCTAGAAAAAAAAAACATTCCAAAAAACAAAAATCTGAAAACATGTCCGAAATTTGGAAAAATATTATGAAAACCCAAATCCAGGAACGTCGATAACGTTGTACATTTCGTTGATCTCTTTGCTTTTTACATTTCTTTTAATTTGATTAAATTTAGAACATATTTAAAAATAATATAATGGTTAGCAAAACAATTTTTTTTATTATACCTGATTTTGTATAGAATATTTTCTCTTCGTTTCAGATTTTTTTTTTATTAAAAATTCCTGTAATTAAATCCTCTCTTCCACATTTTTTTCACTGTCTTTCAGCTAAATTCGTTATACTCTGAAAGTTTTCATGTTAAAAGACTAATTTTGTTCATGATCAAATGAGTTCTTAAGTTGGAGATAGTTCGTGATTCGTGATTAGTTAGTGGAAGATGGATGGAATTCTTGTTCCATCGTGATTATTTACAATAATGACAACAGATGAATCAGTTCAAAGGGAGAATTACGAACATAAATCTTATTTGCTTAATCCTAACGTGAAGGATTGAATGTTATACTACAATGTTTACCTTGACAGCTACCTCTACAACACATCCATCAATTACAAAAAAAGTGTACCAAGTAGCACAAGTGGAAGGATAATCATAACAGACTGAAAAAATTATGCAACTTATGTCATGGATCTTATCTGCAAATTAAGATGCATGACTTTCTGGTAGGATTATAGATTGTAGTATTGTTCATCTCTTCATACATATGCTGGATAATTGCTTGGCCTTCTATGGAATTCTGTTCAAGATTAAAAGAAGTGGAGTTCTAGGGCTGTGAAGGAGTAGGAGATGTTGGAGGCTTGAAATCTGGATACTGCAATTCAAGAAAAAAATGTCAGTGCATGCAGTATACAACAGAGAATGGTCTTCATAAACTACCATTTTACTAAAAGCAGTTCTGAAAATTCATGATATATGATTCTAAATGAGGTTGATTTGTAAGTACAAAATTTGTGACATTTGATTATGGCAATGCAATTACTTGACTCCAACACCTACTTCTATCAAAAGCAAGGCTTGCTCAATTCAAATGTATTAGAAACTAAGAAATCATGAGTATTGAGACAAGCAAATTTTTGGGATTTCCCAACAATTTCAACCCATAATAGTATGTTCAAAAGGGTGTTAGGAAAAATGTGTTACTAGCATTTTTCAAAGAAAATATACATGGAAAAAAAAGTTCTAAGAAAATTGGCTTCCACAAGCATGACTAATCAGCACAGAAAGTGAAAAACTAATAGAGAAGGAACTAGGACATCACATATGGGTATGGTGAAAGTGGCCTTGGTGGCACAGGAAGTGATTCTTCCTTGATTTCAGTTTTGGGCACTGAGTTTACTTCAGGAGCTACTGCATCCGCTTTGGTAACAGGAGTAGCTACTTCTGTGGTAACAGGAGTAGCTACTGCTGTCTGTACAGTGCTATCAGCGGTAGCAAGCTCTGAACTTTTGTCTGATGGAGCAGGAAGAGACTTATTGGTAGAGGTTGGTAGAAGAGCATTTCCAATGTCCTAGTGTCCCCAGCAATATTCCATTCAAAGAGAACAAGGTCAGAGGAAGAGGGATAAAAAGCTTCACAAATCATATAAGATATACATTCAGAAACAGATATAATATTTCTTCCAAAAATGCATCACAGCATAATTACAGCTAGTTTATTATGATCTAGATCAATGAATCTCAAGTACCTTTATTTCATCAACAAGTTCTTTAGGGGCAATTTTGGTGTTCAAGAACTCGTCAAGTTGTTTCACGGTTTGCTTTCGGTCCTGGCATCAAATAAATTGAAATTAATATGAAGAGAAAAAATAAGCTTGAGACCTTAACCATATAATTGACAAGAAACCAGAAAAGAGAGCATGATGACCAATGAAACTGGTTTAATTGGCATGCAATGGTCAGCCTCCATTGTCAACAAAAGCCATAATTTAGAAATTCTTGAGTGCAACTAAACTTATAATATATTATTGTATGCATTATACTTCCCTTCCTATGACATTCAACATTATCAGCAACCCGTTTTGAAATCCTACTATGAACTATTAAGAAGACAAATAATGATTTTGAGTGAAATTTCAAAGTTGATAGTACTAGTGTGTGAAACATCATTTCATCAATTGAAGTCCAAAAATTGATAATACAATGATGAGAATTAGTTATCAATGACTTAAATAGAAAAGAAAACCACTCAAGTTTGTTCATAGTTTCTCACCATCATTGATAGACTAGTTTACATTACAGAAACTAAAACTGTCACATTGATCTCTCAATGAAAATGGATGCAATTATTTAAATAAGAGAAGACAGTGTAACTTAAGCATCCTCAAGGGAGAAAAATGTATTTTATTTTATATTCTACCTCTTCGATCATCATTATCCCCTTTAGTGGAAATTCATAGTATACAGCCATTTTATGTGAACAGAAAATTACCCAAAAGAACAATGCTACATTCTACAGCTTCGCATGCTCTAGCAACAATTCTCAAAACCAATGCACTTAAGTAGGAAAATGTTCTTCATCAAAATTGGATTTTGAACATAGGAGTCCTGAGTCCAAACAAAACTTAGAGTAACACAAATATGACAACAACGTTGGGACAACCTAACTGTTACAAATCATAAATAATACTGTTATAATTGAGATTATAACAATGGTGGGAGAACCACGGCCTTATAAACATCTATAGAATTTCATATTTCCAGTGTGGGACACAAGTCTCGTATCTTGCAATTGAAGCCTAACATCTTCAGCACCCTCATGCGCTGCCGTTTGACTAAACCAGAGCAATGGGAGTTTGCAACTGAGAGACATGATGAAAATCTCCAATACCAAAGACAATGGATAAGCACAGGAAGAACCACACTACAAAAGATAGTTGTTATAGTTGGGCGAGCCCAAACCCAAGCCCTTATAAACCCCCTTCCTCACACTAGAATCTCATGCTTCGAAAGCGTGTCTCAAAACGCATACATTGCAATTCGAGCCTAAAACCATTATACCAGAGATCACAATTTGACGGGTTAATATTGTTCAACTGAATAGAAACTCCCTCAGACATTCTTCTACAATTGATACTGGGAGACTGATTTCTAAACCTCAAATGTACCTTGTGCTCTCCCTCTCCCCCTAACTCTCACATGAAGTTACAAACACTAAAATTGTGTTTCTCTTATTTACGTAGCTAATTCAATTGATGATTACTTCTTTTACTTAGTTAACCTGTATAAATTCATACATTTTGATGGCATCCTTAGAAAAAGAAAAGAACATATTGTTCATTCCTTGAAGGGAAATATCTGATGTTGATATTTGATATAAGGTCATGAGAAGGAGGAATTACAAAGTTAAAGCACAGATATGAAAAAAACAACGCTTACCTTCTAGAACCAAAGTTGAATTATTCAAAAAATTGATGATGATGATAATTAATAAATAACATAGTGGAAAAAAATTGCATCCGGCTTTGAGAAACATACTTACCTCAGCAAATAAAAGCTTCTTGCTTGCAAATTGAACAAGTGCAGCAGATCCCAAAACTTGGAGAATTGATTCTATCTACAAAACCGAAAAACATCATAAACAAGTTATGTTAGTAAAGTCACAACAGCATGGATTATTTCTTTCCGAGAAAAGAGAATAAATTGTAAGTAACAACTCAGATGAAGGATCAACCTCAGAAAAAGCAAACACACTAAGTCCAGCAGCTGCTGCAGCAATCCCAAGAGTAACAGCCACACCATCAGATGAATCCTGCAGCGATCCTCCATTAATTAGAAACACACAGAAATACTCAAACAAAATCATGAACAAAAATCTATTTATTTTAAAATCAAGCACATATGAATGGATCAATCACCATATTCTTGAAAAACAATATCTCAGTCTCTTCTTTTTTTTTTCTTATCAGCAAGTCCAGTTAATAATTCATTCTTCATTTTTCCTGATTGGTCAGTTTCCTTTCTTGCAAACTAAAATTCTTAATTTGAGAGATCAAACTTTTACTTCTCCCAAAAACAATTTAAATACCCTATCTGTATTATTAAATTATACAGAGAAAATGCATACTAATTTACAATGTGAAAAGCAATAGTAGTCTTTGCGGGTACTTCAGCATTGAGAATAACAATTGCAATTAGATAAAACCAAGATACTTACTCCAATTGCTTCAGATATAGCATCCTTCAGATTATCCAAACTCAATGTCTTCTTTGGTGCTAACCAAGGAAGACCACTACTCTGCAGAATTCCATTCCGTGTCAGAACACTAATCAGTACAAAATAACTGACATTTTAAATGCAAAAGTTATAAATATAATACAGTAAAATCAAAAGGGAGAGGAAATACCTTCCATCCTCTCGGTCCTTCTGCACCATCCTTAACTGCATAAGCAGCTTTAAATCCATTAACTGTAACCAACTCTGCAACCAGTTCAGAGTTCCCATCAAATCTGGCTTCCATCACAAGTTCACTCAATCAGCTTCAACAAAATTTTCTTGAAAAGTGTAATAAGAAAGAAAACATTCATGGTAAAATAACACAACAACTTTTGAATGTTAGTGAGCATTTCAATCCCCGCTCCATTAATAGCAAAATTGAGATGTCCTAATCTTAGATTTTGTGTATAATTCGTCCTCACAAAACTCATTTTTGCAAATTGCAATAAGGAATATCCAATACTCATGATAAAATAACACAGCAACCGTTGATTATATTAATCAGACTTCTTCATAACCTAATCATACATTTTGGACCCAACTTTTCTCACAAAATTTACTTGTAAAATAATGGGTGACTAAGCATTATAGGCTCTTATCATGTATTATCTATAGCCAAAGTGAGACTTGGGTTTTTGTCATTAATTAACAGGCCATATAATCAACATTGACTATAACAACAAATAGGGAAAAATTGGAGATGAAATTGTTCTGTGTTACTCTTACTTGTCAAGAATAAACAATGTGGTATTCTCTGGTTCCTTAAACTTCAATGCAAGCTTCTTGAGGAACCCTGACTTATCATCACCCTTATAAGCTATTGACACTGCCTTCTTCCTCAGACCCCCAACATCTGGGGACCCCACTTGCCTAACCTCCACCAGAGCTCTTATATCAAGCAACTGAGCATTCCCATCAGCCCCAAGTTTTGCATATGCATTCTTAGCAGACTCAACACCCCATGCCTTAGGCTTCTTAAAAACCTGAGACAAAACCAATGGCAGTGCCAGAATAGCCACTCCCCCAGCAACAATTGCAGGGTTCTCAGTTGCAAAGCCTGTAACACTCTCCACAAAACCGTTCACATCAAAATCTCCAGTATCGGGGAGACTCAAAGATTGCCCCAGTGCTTCCTCGTACGTCAAAGCTGAGGCACCATCACCACTCACAAATGAAGCTGCAAGAAACAACCCGCTATGCAGACTTTTTGTTAAGCAACTTTGCAGCAAAGTTGGTTTCTTGTTGGTAAAGTTGGAAAAGCTTGAGCCCTTGCATGCAGAAACTGGAGGTTGTTTCCTTGTTGTCTTTGTATCAGAGAGCACAGACAGAGGGGTCAAAGCTGCAGCATTGAGGGCCTCCATGGTATCACAAACTCTGTAGTGAGACACTCAGAGGAAGAAAATGTGAAGTAGTTGTACCATGAGAGGTGGAAGCTCAAAGGGTTGGTTGATGGTGGTTGATTTGTTTCCTTGTGAAGGTGTTGAGTGTTGATCTATCTGGTTTGAGTGGAAACTCGGTGGTGTTGTTGGTAGGTGCAATTTGGTGGAGGTGCTGACGTGTTGAGGATATAGGAACACTACCAATGAGAGCATTACACGTGGAGAATGAAGATGAGACTCCGCTGATGAGGATTGAGTTAAGGTTTCATGGTCTGAAATTGTGTGGCTCAGCAACATCCTAGAGATTTACAGAAACTACAACACTTGTTCAACAATAGGAGTACCATTCTAGAGAGAGTGTAGTACAATTTTCTAACTCCTAAGAAAATTTTAAATTTTTAACTAGTTTTTTTTTAATTTTAATTATATAGTTCATATTTATGTAAAAGAAAAAAAAATCTTATTTTTATTTGATATACTTTTTAACGGGAGAGAAAGGATCACATGGTTTCATTACTATTGATGAAGTCTTTTCAATGTTTTCAATAACTATTTGTACGTGGAGTATTTTTTTTAATTAATGTAATTATAAATATTTCTAAATCAACTCAATGGTCATATATACGAAATTTTAGATTAAAAAAATGTTAGATAAATGTGTAATCTTATAGCTAATATTCACTAGTAATTTTAAAATATTATATGTTAAACTGAGTTTATTTAATAAAGTAGTAAATAGCTTTTTTAAAACAATTTATAAAAGAATATAAACTCTTTTATAAGAACTTTTAGTGCAAGGGTTGGGTTTATAAAAGTTATATAGAAAAACTTGCTGAATGTCTCTCTTTTAGAATAATTTGATTTTTCTTGAATATATACTTATTTAAAATATAAAGATATATGCATGATAAGATCCTAGTTATTCATGTTTGTTTATCTAAAACTTGATGTGTATAGTGGATAAAGTATTACCAAAATATTTAAAAGTTTGATTATTAAAATTAGAGTAAATAGTAAATTTGGTATAATAAGTATTTATATATTTTACTTTTAATATAATAAAAAAGAATATTGTACTGTTAGAATTAAATTTTTTATATTAAAACTGGTATAAGCACACTGTTGGAAAGAAGATTCTCTCCAAAAAAAAAAAAAAAATCTAATAGATTTAGATGTGTATTCTTGAATAATTTTAATATTTTATATGAAAAATGTGAATGAATGGTTATTTGTAATGGAAAAAGATCTTTGCTTATGCATTTGTTAGTACACTCCATTGTCATTTTCAGTACAACGATCAAAATAAGAACAAGTACGAATACTTTCTAGTGGGAATACAAAACATTTTATAATATTTATATAGAAAAAAATAGAACAAGTTTTTAAAAAATATGATGTCACGGAATAATTACCAAATATTTATACCTTTATAAATCATAAATAATTTTTTATATATTTTCATATTTAAAAATTACTAAATTAATACTAATTTATTCTGTCTTTTTTATCTCTTATTTATTTTTATATTTTTAAAAAATACTTTATTGAAACAACAATATTTTTATGGAGAGATCAAAATTATTAAATGTATTGACATAAAAAAATGTAAGGTCTAGAATACTTTAATAATATATTTTAAAATAAAGTTTGTAAATAGAAGTTAGTTGTTTATTTTTTAAATGACTTTAAGTTTTAGAAACAAATTTCTTTATATTATACCTAAATTTAAATGAGATTTTGACCATCAAATATTTATCACATTAAAGATCTAAAGAATTTTGGTAAACATATTCAACCTTATTAGTATTTTAATTCTTTTCTTCTCCTCTTCATAAATGAGTTGCACGTATAGATTAGATATTGTGCACATTTACCTTAGTTATTTGGATTGTTAGGAGTTATTTTAAAACATTATTGAATAAGAACATGTTTTAGTTCAAGTAGGAGGAGTTAATAATACTTATGTGGATATAATGGTTGTTTTGGAAGTATATATTATATCGAATTTGATAATAAATGAATCACGGAATAATGGATTGATATTGCTATATTTGTTGTTGTAAGTACAAAGTTAACATTGTGAACAAATTTGAAAAAGGAGAAAACATTGAAATGTTGAGAATTATTTTGAAAACATTAGTTTTGGTTATTTGGGGTTGTTCCCAAGATTTATATCACTAAGGTGTTGTCGTTCAAGCAACATACATATGATGTGAAATCATTGTATTAACTATTTTATGTTGTTTAAGCGATGCAATATGTAACACAAGCATTAACTTATAACTTGAGTGAGGGAGACACTGAGATGATTTTTTCTCCTCTAGAAATATACCACTCAAGCAATATGGATGGTTGCTCAAGCATAATATTGAACACTTAAGTGTGACAAAAGCAATGTACACATGTCTTGAACGTGTGTCAATGAGTGACATGTGACCTGTGTACTCAAAGGCAATAGAAGATGGACGATGTCTTGTTTATATTAAGGAGGTCACCTAAGCAACATATGTTGGAATGGTGATGAATATATTTTGTGTGTGTGGTTTGACCTTGGATGGAGAATCCTGAAAGGGTAGGTGTTGAGAAGCTAAGGAAATTCGTCTAAAGCTTCAATGAAGAATGATATGTTGGATTTCAACGTGATTAAATTTTTTTGTATTAATACTCGTAGTGGTAAAGTTCTTCGCCCTCTTCCTGTTAGATGGAAGTTTCCTTCACCAAGTTGGGTTAAAATTAATACTGATGGGGCTGCTAGGGGTATCCTCGTCTTGCTACTTGTGAAGGTATTTTTCGTGGGAGTATGGGGGAATTTATTGGTGCTTTCTCTACGTTTCTTAACGTTCAAACTACTATTGTTGTTGAGTTTTATAGAGTTATACATGCTTTGTAGGAAGCTCAAAAGATGGGGCTTACTAATGTCTGGCTTGAATGTGATTCTTCCTTGATTTGTGGTGCGTTCACTGTTAGGACTAATGTTCCTTGGATAATTCGTAATCGATGGAATACTTGTCTTAATTTCTGTGGGAAAATCAGGTTTAGGGTTTCTCATATTTTTCGTGAAGGGAATGCATGTGTTGATAAGTTGGCTAATTTAGGATTTATTCATAAAGAACCATTTCATTATTATAATAAGTTTCCCTCTAGTCTGTTCTTAGAATTCTTTATGAATAGGTATAGTCTACCTATGTATTATTTTTGTTAACATATGGGTTTTGGTCTAGTCCCTCCATATTTTTGTACTTTTTCTTTTTTCTTTTTTTTAATAATATAATGTGTGGTTAAAAGTGAGTTCACTAATATTCATACACAAGTTTATAATAAATGATATTTTATAATTATTTTAAATTAATTCACTCTTACATAGTTGCTATATATTAATGGAATGGTTGTACAACAAATTTTATACCAAACTTGAGGCACATTACAAAATGGCTTTTGAATTTTAAATTTTGAAAGTAATTTTGTATTCTGAATTCTATAATTTGAAAGCAATTTTCCAAGTTCAGAAATAATTTTCGAATTATAGAATTTGGAATACAAAATTGACTTCCAAATTTTAAAATTTGGAGGTCATTATGAGTTTCAAATTTTACACTTCAAAATATAAAATTAACTTCCAAATTATAAAATTCGGAAGTCATCTTATAAATTCATAAATGATTTTCAAATTTTCAGAATTATAGAATTTGGAATACAAAATTGACTTCCAAATTCTAAAATTTGGAAGTCATAATGACTTTCAAATCCTACTCTTCAAAATATAAAATTAACTTTCAAATTATAGAATTCGGAACTCATCTTATAAATTCATAAATGATTTCCGAATTGTAAAATTTAAAAGCTAACTTTGTATTTTGTATTCTACAATTGTAAAATTCAAAATACAAATTCACAAGAGTATTTTTGGAATTATAATAATTATGGAGATGCGGGAAGAAATTACCCCTTTAGGGTGGTCTACACTGAATATTATTCATTTGATACTCACCATTCAAAACTTGAGTCACTTTTATGGTTATGCACAATTATGAATGTCACAAACACAAGCATAACTAGGTGTACTCAAAGCTGGTCTTCCAAGTTCACTACAAGCTTTTTAGTGGTTCGAGGCATAGTCAAGAGTGTTGGATTGCAGTTCTTAGTTTAATTAAGATATTACCTTGCATGCAACTTAGAGTCAAGACATGCCTTAGATCCAGACATTCCAATTAGAAGCATTTGTGTAGCTTGATTAGGTGATAGGTGCAAAGGTTTCCAGTGGTTCCAATTAGAAGCATTTGTGTAACTTGATTAGGTGCAACAGGAGAACAGGTAAGAGTGCTACCATGCATAGTGAACTGTTACATTTGCAGGAGCATGCAGTTATAAAGCAAAATACCAATAAAGGCTCTAGTTGATGATAATAAAGCTTAAGCTTTTAGTTAAGGCCACAAAAACGTAGACGCAGCAAATGGAAAGGAGAATATAGCTTCCATTTAACACTAGCAATTGCATTGAAGATCAGTTGCCAACTGCATTACTCTCAAAACTGAAAGCATATGTATTACTTTTACAAGTGGATAAAATTTGTTGACCTCCATTTTATCTTCACTACATTTACACCTAATAGCTACTGTGCATCATTTGAACTTTATTCTTCCTTCCTGTCGCTCAATTCAGTGTTATCTGTGGTATTCTCAACGGACAACTTTGATGAATTTGACTGTCCAGTACTTTTACTTTCAGTTTCCTTTTCAGTTGAATCTCCTCCCATAATGGATTTGATGGCAAGCTGGCCAGAATATAGTAATAAACCAAGGGAATTTAACCCAAAAACAAATGTTGCAAGATATGTTAAGCCATTCACTATTGTCCTGTAAAAAAAATGCCATATGATTGATAGGTCAGGTGCTTTAAAAAAAGTACAGAAGGGTCCCAATTAGAAAAAAAAGTGATTGAAGCTACCTTACAGTGATTGTTATCTGGCGGACCTGAAAAGCATACAATTTCAAAGCATAAATAACTTGAACGTCTGTTCTGTTGTAATTATTCCCTACTAATTCAATAACATGCTTTTGCATCAACTCTATCATTAATTTGTGACAAAGCAATTCTATGAATGAATATAACACAAGCTAAAGTGCCTATTGTGTACACAGAAAAATTGCAATTGCTTCTTTGCCAAAATATTGCACTTATTATAATCCATTACCACGATCATAGGCTATAGCAGCTAAAATTGATCATGTGGGAAATGCTCTTATACGTAGATGAGTGCTAAGAGATATAGCCAACTTATGATAAGGATAACAACAGGCTTACTTGTAAAAGCTGATAACTTCATTTCCAACAAATGATGTCATTGCCATTTTTTTTTCTTAATAGCTTCCCCCTCGATACTCTAGAGAAGAGTATCAAAGATTGATTTGTCTACACAGTTCCGAGAATGCATTAAAATGAAAGAATAAATTCTTAGTTTTAGCCATTTTTCCCATTCAATTTCTACTCTTTGTGCTTACTCGTGTATTTGAGAAAATAAAAAACACAACTATATTAGAAGTTTGTATTTCAGAATCAGGTAACGTTGTTTGACAGGAAACGTGGAATTATCAAGTTCCAAGGCTCATTATAAGTAGATTCATGCATATTTTGCAGAATCTCTAGTTTCAACCTGAGAAGAGATTTCCTTACTCCAATAATTATTCCACTTCACTACAATTGAGCATTCCAATCATCACAGTCAAGAATATAGGCTCACCAATGATACAAAACCATGAATTAATACAAAATCAACATTAAATAGCCATGTAAGTAAAGTATAAAACAATGTTGAAAACTTCAAGCAAACTGTCAATACACCCAGAAGCATATATTCACTATCATCAATGATACAGAATAATAATGAAGTAATATCAATCAACACGAAATATTCATGTAAGTATAAATAATGTTGCTGACTTCAATCAAACTATGTCATAGCATCAGGCAATAGTGACTTAACATAAGCATATTCTTATACAAAAATGTTAGAGGATAAAAGATTAGAAGTTTTAAGATAATAAAAATATTTAAACATTAGAAGTTTAAAGAAATTTGAAGTGTTCTTAATTGGTGAAAGAAACACAGCTAGTTATTTGAAGAATTCTGCCCCTGAAGGACATTCCATCAATCAAAGTACATGCATGTTCCTTTGAAAGTTGGATTCATGTTACTGAAGCAACTCTTCGTTTATTCAATTGAAATGCTTACTTTTCAATCTTTTGCAATTAGTGTTTTGGAGCCTCCAAAATTGTAGCTAAAGAAGAATGATAAGCCATCGAATAAGCAATTGTTCAGAAAGACAAGGAGAAATAACTTCAAATATACAGTATATATATGAAATATTGTGTTCAAACCCCGACCTTTTCTTTGGTTAAATTAATAAAAGAAACAGTCTTATCTAATTCCAAGTTTTCAACTAACATGATGTGCAACAAGAAGAAATAGAGGGACGAGAGACATACAGAGTAGTTATCTGATATTGATTGTCGGTTTAGACCTGCATCTATGGTAGTGGCAAACTTATAAAGAATAAGAGTAATAACTCCAGCAGATATTCCCCCAAGCAATGCCTGAACAGGTGAAGGTGGACCCTTCGCATTTACAGAAGCTGACCCCAAGGCTTTCAAGCTATCCAATGCTTCTTCCTTGACTGACTTCACTCCTGAAGACCTGAATTGCTAAACACAAAATCCATGTACACAGACAACAACATAACAGCACAAATAAGTAAAATCACTCCAAAATTCAACTTTGCAAACAACAAAAACAACCCAACACATCCAATATCATTTTTAAAAACTAAAAATCCATTCTTTGAAATCACTTTTCACCAAAAAAATTATGAAGAAAATCATAAGTTTGCACATTATCCTACAGAGATTGAAAATGCCAAGAGCAGTGACCATTATGAAAAAATCAAATAACCTTTAAAAATATCATTTTCTTTCTAGTATTAGAATTTGGCTTGGGCCTAGATCAACCCAAAATACTAACTCACAGATTAAAGGTTATTCACCACTTCTATACATCATTTTAGCCATCACTAACATGAAATTTGTAAAACTGGACATCTATACATGGATTCAGAATGGTCTGATATGCCCAACAACAACCACTCAAATATATTCTGATACTATCTAAGAATTTGAACTTTGATTAACCCAATCCCAAAAACCACAATTTCCATTATGTATTAAATGTTATATACACTATTTTTTGGCCATATAATCTACAATATCTATAATTTAATTGAAATGCACACTCCCATTGTCATATAATTACAATAACTACTTTATAAGTAATCAAATTGACATTTTAATTTTTTTTAAGCAAGAAACAAACATGACACATGCTCTGAAGTCAAACTGAAACTCAAGTGACAACAGATGGTTTAATAAAAATATTAACCATAAAAAAATGTAATATTTCTTGCTCAGAAACTTGGAATGAAAAAAAAAGAGAGAGAAGGGTGCACTTACGGATTGTTTGACACGTTGAGCCCTGCGGCGGAGGGCGCGAAAGAGGAAGACGGAGATGGCGCCGGTAAGGAGAATACTGGAAGCGACTTGAATGGGAGAAGGGTCGTCGGTGTTGGCGAAAATGGAAGGGGTGGAAGAGAAGGGGAGTTCAACGGGTCCCTCTGTGACAACGTCTGCTGCATCAGCGAGTTGCGCTAGCCAAGGAGGAAGGGCTGAAACCGAAACAAAGTGGAGAGTGTTGGGTTTGTGATGAAGGGGTGGAAGAAGGGAGTGAGGGGGTTTATGGTGTGTGAGTGTGGGTCTGAGTGGGAGTGGGAAGAGAAAGTGGTGACACTGAGAATGCAACATCTGCTTCTGATTTTGAGTAGTGTTCACAGATTCAGTTCAAGAATGATACTGATAATATGACACTATGGTTTAAGGTATAGAATGCAAGAGAAGCAAGAGGAAGGATTGTTCTTTCTGGAAAATATCCTGTGGGGAAAGAGAATTTGTCCCACATCGATTACACATTTTTTTTTCATTTTCATTTTTGTTTAGTATGTGAAATTAAGAGAAAAACCAATGGTTCTAAAATAAGCTAAATGTTTGTATCATCACAGGTTTTATTTGTAAACCAATTTGAAAATGAAATGTGACCACAATTTAAAATAGGAATTTATAAAAACTTATAAAAATACTTATAATTTAATTAAGTTTAGATGACCTACTTGAAGCACATAACAAAAAATTCAGCATTCTTATTATATATTAAGAGAGCACATAATACTTCTTTTGTATTTAAAGAAAATTATATAAATAATAAATATTTAATAGATTGTTGTTTATTGTTTATGATGCCAATGATTTGGGGAGTGTAATTATTATAGAAAGAGTAAGTTGTGCATGCGAAATAATATACCAGGAGTGAAAGATATACATGTTAAAACATTCTGTCATTTTATATATAATTATAAATAGTTAATTAAATAAATAATTTTGTAGGATATTTAACCCTAAAAAAATAGTGTTTGGTAGAAGAAATTAGTCTCTTATAATATGATAAAATTATAAACTAAAATTTATATTTTCAATAAAAATGTGTTTATATTTAATAATAGGATCTCTAATATCAATAGAAACCAAAAAGTAAAAAATAAATTCATGTCATAAAATATTATTTATTTTATTCATTATTTTAATGAAAAGATATACTAAAAATAATTGAGAGTTTGGTGTTAATGTAAGGTAGAAAATGGATAATATTTTGTTTATCTTATAGAGATTATCCAAGACATATGTTATAATGATGATAAATGTGTGTATACATGCTTTTATATATATATATATATATATATATATATATATATATATATATATATGTGTGTGTGTATTTGTTGATATATATGTATATAAGGTTTGATCATAGATGGAGAATCTTGAATTAATGTTTTTCATGATCCTTCATAGGTGTTATAGGAATATCCAAGATAGTACAATGTCTTAGATGGTGATGATAAATACAAGATTTATATTAACACACAAAAATATAATGATTTCATTGTTATATAGTTACATGGATAAGATTTCAGATGTTGAGAAGCTAAACGAGACTTACATCTAACTTGGTTGTAGATGTTTTATGTTATTCAGAATCAGGAACATAAGTAAGATAAAATCTAATGGATTAATAAGGATATAGTTTCTAGTGAGACTTGTTTATCATGATTTAGAGTCTTTCAAATGCATTTTATATTTAGTCATGACATTATATGTAATGATTGTTATAATTCCTCAACTAAATTAAGATAGTTTCAATGTAGATTATCTAATGAGTGTTAGATTATCTAACACAAGATAATAGTATAGGTAGGATTAGTTGACCCCAAGTTATCTCCCATCAAATATTAACATATAAAAAGGAGAATAAATATAGAAAACAATATTATTTAAAAATATTATCCTAATCATTCTTGTTTTTTACTTCCCTATAACTCTTTACTCATATACATATATTGAGAGTTATTTAATCTTTGTGAGTACAATTTTTGAATATGTTTATTTAGGCATAAAACTAAGTCTAAAATGAACATGTTATTATGCTTATAATCTTAATATCCTTGAGTTGTGTGCAAATATAAGAGTGATGGTGTGTCAAAAAATACTTGTGTTATAAATTTTAGAGAAACACATTAAAGAATACTCATATGGTTAACTTAAGAAAATAGTAAAAAAAATACTTGTGTTGTAAAGCTTGTAAAATAATATCAACTTGGGTAACTTAGAAAGGTTAGTAAAAAGAACACTCATATTGTAAAACTTGAGAGACTTATCAAATAATATGTACAAACATTAAAAAAATCATTAAATTAAAATTAATTGAAAATAAAAAATAATTAATTATTATATTAATTAAATTAAATACATTTTAAAGATTAAAAATTATTTATATTTAAAATAATATCTAATTTAATTAATATAATAATTAATTATTATTTATTTTTAAATTTGATTTTAATTTAATGATTTTTTTAATACTTGTAATTATTTCCAACAAGATATAAAATACATATTCTCTTCTATATAATATCCAGTCATTATTTCATTTGTTGTCCCATCAAACAATGCATAAATTTATGTTTATTTTGTTTTATCATATTATGTCAATGGTCCTATCATCTTATTAGCTCATATACTTATTCTCTTATAATGGGATATCATTAGTTAAAATTAATTTAAAGAAATATCTAAAATATTTTTAGGAAGCTATTCTCTCCACAACAACAGAAATACTTTTTTTTAAAATAATTTTTTTCTTTTATCTTTTACACAGTTTAAAAAATATATTGTTTAAGTTATTA
Organism: Phaseolus lunatus; assembly: GCA_013389735.1. NCBI lineage: Eukaryota > Viridiplantae > Streptophyta > Magnoliopsida > Fabales > Fabaceae > Phaseolus > Phaseolus lunatus. The sequence continues at coordinate 48,646,003 of CM023866.1, forward strand.
TATTTTTATTTTATTTTGTAGAATTTAAATTATTATATAACGATGAAGATGAATCTTGCCATATAAAGCCAAAAAAAACCCATTTGGCGGAAGAGTTGGTTTTACCTGAAGAGGGCACAAATTGACAGTGAGGTTTCGATTGCAAGAAAGAGAGATTGGGAAATTGGGTTTGGTGGTTAAGCAAAAAAGCATCAAATTTGAATGCTTTTTCTGCATTTCCCTTTATAAATTCATCTTTTGTTATTAACACTCTTTCCTCTCCCACTCTTTCTTCCTCCCCAATTTCTTTTCCTTTTTTTTAGAAGTTTGATTTTGCAGGTCGCTCCAATGGAGAAGTCCTCTTCGCACAAGAGGAAACGTTCTAAGAAATTATCCAAGGTATTCTCATATTTCTTATTATTGTTTGGATTTTAAGCTATTTAATTTTATGTTTCGGATTTATTTCAAGACAATCTCATTAATTTTGGGAAAAATAAACGAATATTTTGTTTCTGTTATTACTTGTGTGTGTGAACTGAAATTTTTGTCAATTTGTGTAAATCATGAAACTGACTACAATGTTTGCTTTTTTCTGTGGTTATTGGATTTTTTTTTTCTTCATTGTAAGTGTGTTGATTATTTATATTTGATTTGGTTGTTAAGTATTCCAACCTAAGAGTATGTAGGTGTTGAGTGGATTGATTTAACCGGAGTGTGGATTTTTTTCTATTTTTTGTCATAGCAAATCTAAATTTGTCTTGACTTTGCGCCTAATTTGATGGTTTAGGCCAAGGTAAGCAGTAGAAGTAAGAAGAGTAGGAGAAATAAATCCAAGAAGATTCTCCGTCGCGAGGTCTCTCTTTCGAGTTGTGACTATGATGATTCGAGAAGTTTGGACACATCAGCATCCTCTAGTTCTGATGATAGTTACAGAAGAAAAAGGGATAGGTCTCGTACAAGAAAAGATGTGAAAGGTCGTAAGAGGAAGGCTCATGGACGATCTTCCTCTTACCACCGTGACAGCAGTGAGGACTCTCATTATGCTAGGGAGAAAAAAAAGGGCAAGAGGAAAAAGGAGCGTGATGAGGTGAGGAAGAAACTCTCCCAGAAGAAAAATATTAGGAGAGAAGCAAGTGTTGATTTGATGAGCGTCAAATCACATAGTTGCTCCACATGCCAGGATGGGAGTGCTAGCAGTGATGACAATCGAGATAAGAAAAAGAGGGGAAGATCGGAAAGGAAAGAGAAAGACAAAAGATTGAGAAGAAGAAGTAGAAGTGAAAGAAGTAGTAGATACAGGGCTAGAAGTTCTTCTTGTAGTAGTGAAAATAGTTATGAAGCTACTAAGGAGAAATACGCAGGTGAGAAGAAATCCAGGCAGCTCCGATCAATTATTACTGTCACAAAAGAAGCAGAAGAATATGGGGAATTGTGTGGAAATGAAACCAGAGAGGAGATTGCTAACGATCTTGATTACCAGTATAGAAGTGACGACAATAATGATGGGGGCACAAGGAGACAGTTGGATCTTTATACGCATCTTGCATCAGAAGAGAAATTAAGTGTTGAGAATGTTGAGAATGAGGCAGGAGATATGAATGTTGATCTTAACTTTGTAGAGCCCGGACTTAGAGATAGGAGCTACAGTGACGACAGTAAGGTTAAAGCATATAGTGCCGGGACAAGTGAATCTGCTAAGGAAACAAACGAGACTTTTGGTGCTAATGTGAATGATGATGACTTGGAGAAAATTCTAAGACAAAGAGCATTGGAAAATTTGAGAAAATTTCGCGGTGAGATGCAGTCTAGTGCAAAAGCTCCTGATCAGAAAAATAAAATTATTAGCCAGGTGAAACAACCAATTGCTGATAAACGTGAACTGGTTCAAGGTAAGTCTGTTGTCAACAATGCAGTTGTAGGAACAAAATTTGTTAAGCGCACCCATGGGGAAGAAACTAATTTGTTTGTTGGGAGGAGAAATTTAGTTGCTTGCCTTGGAAACAATGATGTGATTCTAGACACGAATAAAGATATATCTACTTCTGCAAAGTGTGATTTGGCCAGTGCACCTGACAAAGTGATTGATTCACATAATCATAGTGGAACAATCACTGAATCCACTAATTGCAATACAACCAATTTAGAATTGACCAAACAAACACAAAATCCATGTCATGATTCATTTCTTTCACATGAATCTAGCAATGCAAAGTTACTGGGGACTGAGGGTGATGTAGAAAGGAATGCAGCTAAGACTTCTGAAGCTGCAATCCAAAGTATTAATAACATTAGAGATGGTGATGTTTCATCAGCAGAGAACAAATCAAACAAATTGCAAGTGGAATCCAACAAGGGCTCTCAGTTTGAGAAGAAAACAATGAATGTGATGCGGGATGGTGAAATGGTACAGGTAAGTGTGTGACAAACTTTCCACTATTTTGAATGTTACTGACATAATGATAGCCCTAGAATATGGTACGTAATCCTTTCCTTTGCTTGTCTTTTTTATTACTAGTAATTTGCCAATACGTGCAGGTTAGCTATAAGGTCTATATTCCTAATAAAGTCCCTGCTTTGGCTAGAAGACAACTCAAGCGATGATCTACTATTTGTTCTTCTGGTGAAGAAAAGGTTTTCTGAAACTGTGTTTATCTTGTTTAGCACATGAAAAGTTAGAAACATGTGCAAGAAAGCGTAGAAGGGAAGATATTATCTATGGATTCATCCGTGAATGAACTCTAAGAACTACATCAATGTCTCTATTAGCTATGTTTTTGGTAACATAGATTATTGTAAGGCCAGTACCAAGTCTATAATATTTTAAATGTTACTTCTCCATTGACTAGAAAACCTATCACTGAGCTTGCCTAGCCAGTTCGCAGGTAACATGAACCATTCAAAATGTTCCTGTTTCGGTTCATAATGTTTTCTTCTGTATTAGCAGCTTGAGTTACAGTTTTTTTGTTCATGTTGTTTTAATTAAAGTTTACATAATTTATTTGACAGAATTGTTTTTCCATCACAACTTTATTTCTTGACGTGTGTATATTTGCAATTAATGCTGTCATTTGCTAGGCAGAATGGGTAAACAGAAAAAAAAAATGCTAGGTATCTGGTAAAAAAATTGATTGCAAAATTATAAGTGCCTATTTTTGGTAATTCTAGATTTGATCTAAATTTTCAGAAAATTCTTGTTGAAATAATAATATTAAGCATGTTAAGCCAGCTTTCTGGTGGACTATGGTGTTATTATTATGGTTTGTGCTGCTGATTTATCCAGGAGATAAGATAATGATTGTGTATATGTTATTAGGGATGTAAATGGGTTGACTTCAGGTTTAAGGCTGAAGAATCCACACGAACATCATTCAGAAAGACACGTCTCTATGTGTCTAATTATCCATTTGGATGTATTTTTTCTCAGTTGTGGCCTGAACCAATGTTGTCAATTCGTAACTCCTAAGAGGGTAGGAAAGGAGATAAAAGATCTTAACTTAACCGATTAGAATAAAGAAACAAATTATATTTGTGGAAAAGTGTTAAATCGTATTCATACGATCTTCGTTGACTCTAAGAGTTATTAATATATGAAAAATAATATTGAACTCATAATACAATCAGAAATAGGTTCATAAATTATAAATTATTCATACAGAAAACAACTAAAGTTTACAAATATTTAATATAATTAAATTATCCAAGGAAATCCTTTATATTAATTGTAGGATAATCATCATCCTCTTCTACAAAATCTTCATTTTCATTAATGTTACTTATGCCATGATCTTCATCATCCTCATCAATTGGAGGAACCTCCAAATCATCCATAGGTTCAACTTTTCCAACTTCAACAAAATCATCCATAGGTTCAATATCATTTGCTTCATTATATTTTACAGTCCATTCATCATTAGAGGTAAGATCATCAATGTTGCAGTCTTTTGTTTTCCTAACATCCTTCTTCTTCATCAATCTTGAATTAGCCATCATAAAGACTACATCATTCATGGTCTTTTGGTGTAAACGGTTCCTTTTTTTTTTGTGCCTAAATAATTATACCATATTAGCCTTTATAATTATAAAATGAACTCATAAATGTAAATGCTTACCTTTTCACAAGCACTCTAATTGCGCTCACAACCGGATGAACTACAAGTCAAACTCAATACTCTAATTGTAAATCTCTGTAGTTTCGGATGTTCATCACCATATGATTCCTACCATTGTCCTGGAGTTTTCGTTTTGAGTGCATGTTGAGCTATTTAAATACCAAAAATTCCAGATTTGCTCTTGAAACTCTTAATTCGGGCATCAATCTTACTAATCTCATCAATCCTCCCATCCTTTCTAAAGTATCATATATTCCCATTTCACCTTATATTCATCTTTAAATTTTGGAAGATAATGCAACATGGGATTAAGATAATAGCCTACAGCATGCAATGACTTATGTAATTGGTTGTCCTATCTTTGATAAATGATTTCCTAAAGGGGTGTAACTAAGTAAGATAAAAGTAAATAAATTAATCTAGAAAACAAAGTCTATATTTCTAAAAAAGATTAGAAATGAAATAAAAGTGAAAGGTAATTAGTTATTTACCTTTTACTAACTCCATTGAAGAGACTTTGTATCTTCCCTTTATCAAGGTCCATCTCTTCATAAATAAATCACATGACTAGTTTTTCATTTGAATCCACCATGTGCAACACTTTAATTAGGGGAAGAGCACCCCTCATTCAATTCAAAATATTTGTCTAGAATCCCTTGTCCAATACCAAATTTTCAACAAGTCTTCCATCTGTAGTCTTTACAAACCGACTAGATTGCCACTCCTTAGATATAAACATCATAATAAGTAATCTCTTATTTTCATTCAAACATCCCAAAGTTAAATAAGAAGTGACAAAATGGGTATTAGATGGTCTTATCAAATTTATCCCTCCAGTATGTTTATGCAACAAACAAATAAGACTAGTTCTTGAATATCGTAGGCTGTGATTTTCTTACCATTGGATATGGTCTCCTGATGGAGTGGTATTTTCTTCTCAAAATATTTCAACATTAAATCAATGTAATATGTGTTGTGCATGGTGTCCAATATAATTTTTTTTTCTTTTGCATTAAGAGATCTCTAGTTGCTTTGTAATTTGCTGCATTATCAGTTACAATCTGGATGACATTATCTTCCCCAACCTCCTCAACAACATCATCCATCATCTTGAAAATTTTGTCAGTTGTCTTGGATATGTTAGAAGCATTAATCGACTTTAAAAAAAATCCCCTTTGAACTATTTATAAGAAAATTAAGTATGGTTCTTCTCTTCCTATCAATTCATCCATCTGTCACTATTGTGCAACCAGTTTTTTCAGACTGGTCTTAACCTGTTGGTTCAAATGTTTCACCCTGATTTCATGATACGATGGTGACTTAAATCTGGAACCATGTTTGGCAATCATGTCAATCATTTTACTAAAGTCTTCACTCTTTGCTGTTGAACCTAGTGGTGTTCCAGGTTTTGAAGAATCCAAATCCTTTGAAGGATGATGAAGCTTTTGCTGTGCTTGCTGTTGCTGTGCTGGTTTAGTTAGGATCTGGGTAGTTTGAGTTGTGTAACTCAACCTTTGATTGAATCTAAAGCTCAAGCATCTCAACTTTCAAACAAAGTAAAGTGTTTTTTTCAAACTGAGTTAAAACAACCGATTGTTTTATCGAAACAACCGATTGTTTAAGCTTAGGTGTTTTGAAAACTGTTTTGAAGTGTGGAAATTGGTTAAGTAACAAAACAACCGATTGATTCAAGGAAACAATCGATTGTTTGTTATGTTTTTATAACAGAAAACAGTTTTGACTTTGACTGAGCTTTAAATGCTTTTAATTCATACGCTCCAGTCATTAAATGCTTTGACCAATCTTTCTAAAGCAATTAAGAGTTTGTTAAGATTTGATTACAAACATCTTCTTTGAATATATACAGAAAAACAGATTTGAGTTTTAAGAATCTAAGAGATTTGAGAAAGTTTTTCTAAGAGTTGGAGATTGCTTAAAGTTTTGGTTGATCAAAGTGCTGAGATAGGATTCTCTTGTACTGATTTCAGATTGCTTCTGTAACAAGTGTAATCCTTGTAATTCTGTGAACATTCGTTTGTGCTATTGCTAAGAAGAGCTGTGTGTTCTTGAGGGGATCAAGATCAGCTTTCTTAGTGTGGTGTGCTGACCAAGGAAAGTGTGTTTCTTGAGGGTGTTCAAGGTCACTTTCTTGGTTGTGTGTAAGTAATCTAGTGTTGATTGCTTAGTGGATTTCCTCAGGGTTTCTGAGAAGACTGGATGTAGCTCTGGGTTGGAGTGAACCAGTATAAATATCTGTGTACAATCTCTCTATCCTTAACTCTTTAATTTCAGTTTGTTTGTTGTTTGCTGGTATAAACAACCAATTATTTCGAAGAAACAACCGATTGTTTTCCTGGCAGTGCTGTTTTGGCAAACTGAATTGCTTAATCATTTGATTTCTGAAAGACATTCATTCTAGCTTGGAAATGTTTGCGAAAACCTCTTTAAACAATTCACCCCCCCTAGTTTAAAGCCATCTTTCCTAACAATTGGCATCAAGAGCTTGGTTCTTGAAAGTCATTCAAGTTGATCCTAAAATCTTTTAAAATGGCTGATAGACTACCTTTTGGGGAAGGTGCTTCAATAAACAGACCACCCTTGTTCTGTGGTTTGAATTACCAGTTTTGGAAAGTTAGAATGAAAATATTCATGGAATCTCTTGACAAAGGAATTTGGGATGCAATTGAAAATGGTCCTTTTATACCAAAGTTTGAAAAAGATGGTTCTGTCATTGAGAAGCCATGGTCTCAATGGACTGATGCAGAAAGCAAAAAGGCCAAATTTGATTGCATTGCCAAAAATATTATAACCTCTGCTTTAAATTCTGATGAGTTTTTCAGGGTATCACAATGTTAATCATCAAAGGAAATGTGGGATACTTTGGAGGTCACTCATGAAGGAACAAATGAAGTTAAAAGAGCTAGAAAGCATGCTCTAATCCAAGAGTATGAAATGTTCAGAATGCTTAAAGGTGAAACAATTGCTGAAGTACAGAAAAGGTTTACTCATATCATCAATCACCTTATGAGCCTAGACAAGACTTTTGACAAAGAAGAGCTAAACATCAAGATCTTGAAATGTCTTGATAGAGCATGGCAACCAAAGGTAACTGCAATTTCTGAATCTAAAGATCTAACATCCTTAAGTGTTGCTTCTTTGTTTGGAAAGCTTAGGGAACATGAGCTAGAGATGAATAGACTCAATGTTCAAGAGAATCAAGATAAGCACACAAGGAGCATAGCCTTGAAAGCATCCAAACACAAGGGAAAGCAAGATTCAAGGGATGATAGTGATGAGGAAAATCTGAGTTTGCTGTCAAGAAAATTCAGCAAATTCCTAAAGAGAAATCGCAACAAAGACAACAACAAGGATAGGTATGGAAACAAGAAATCCAATGATTTAAATTCAAATAACTATACTTGTTTTGGTTGTGGTGAGCAAGGTCACATAAAGGCAGATTGTCCCAACAAGAGCAAGGAGAAAAAGACAAGCTATAAGGAGAAGAAAGGCAAGACAAAAAGAGCCTACATAGCTTGGGATGAAAATGAAGTGTCTTCATCAAGTTCCTCATCAAGTGAAGATGAAAAAGCCAACATATGTTTAGTGGCTGAGGATGATGATGATGCTTGCAGTTCAAGTGAGGTAAGTTCTTGTGCTTCCTTAAATGAACAAAATTATTGTGAATTGCTTGAAGCTTTTCAAGAAACTCATGATGAAGCTAATCGATTGGTGCTTTCAAACAATCGATTGAGAGATCTTAACAATGGGCTTGAAAAGAGAGTTAAATCACTTGAAGAGGATCTGAGAAAAGCAAAAATTGATTTTGAAAAGATGGAAAATCATTTCAAAAACACCTCTTGTAAGTGCGATACTCTCATTTGTGAAAATTGTGAAAATCTTGAGAAAAAGGTTCAATATCTTGTTGAAACTGTGGACAAGCTTTCAAAAGGGAAATCAAACTTTGAGAATGTCTTGGCATCTCAAAGTTGTGTTTTTGGAAAGGCTGGTTTAGGCTTCAATCCACAGAACAAGCAAGATAGGTTTTCAAAAAGTTTTTTAAGAAAACCAGAAAAACAACCGATTGTTAAGATGAAACAATCGATTGTTACATGCTTTTATTGCATGAAAAAGGGCCATTCGATTAGATTCTGCAAAATAAGAAAGTTTTCTGTTCCAAGAGGCTACATGAAATGGATCCCTAAAGGATGTGAGGTTCCAAGTGTGAAAAAGAAACCAATTGGACCCACATTTGTGAAAGGACCAAATCTTGTTGCTTGAACTAATGTTTGTGCAGGAAAATAAATAGAAAAAGAGGAGCTGAGCCAACTAGTTAGACTGTTAAAGATAAAGAGCAATCATTGAAGCTGAATCAATGCTTAGCAGAAGGTCAATTCAATGAAAAGAAGCCTTCTTGATCAACAAGCAATTGGCTCATTGAAGAAACAACACAAAGATGAGATTTTTCTTTTACTGTCCTCAATTTTAGTATTAAAGTTCTTTCCTGTGATTAATCCCTCTTTGGTCAATGTTATCTGTTGTTATCTGCTTCTGTTTTTGGTTAAAATTTCTTAAAATCAAGTTTTAACTGCTGCAGAAAAACAACCGATTGTTTCGTCGAAACAACCGATTGTTTTGAGTCTGACAACACTGTGAAGAAATTGGTTTAATTTTGAATTCTTCTTCTATCCATTGCAGATCAAATTCAAAAGGGAGAATCTTGGTCAAAATATCTGTATTGAAAGCTGAACGTGCTCAGAAAGTGGTTACAACATTCATAAAGGAATATATTCCAAAATCTTGGAAATTCAAGAGCCTTTATGACTAGTCAAAAGACCATGTGTTTTTCAGTTTCTTTTTCTGACATGTTCTGTGCAGAACAGCCTTCTCTCTCTGAAAATCAGGTACCCATTGAATGGAATTAATCATAAATTGGTTTTCGGATGGTTATAAAATCAGGTGCAGATGAACAACCAATTGCAACATCTCTTGCAACATCTCTTGCACCATCTCTTGAGAAAATCTGTAAAGAAGAGCTGCCCTCTGTTTTCTCATCTCTGCTGCCATGGAATCAACTCCTCCCACTTCTGGAAGAATCAAAACCAGAGCTGTAAGGTCTGGAGGAAGGCTGGAAGGATGGTTTTCTGGAGATAAAGATCTCATAGAAAAATATAGATATGAGACAAGTCTCAAGAAAATCAACAACCCCAAGGTTGTGAGTTTTGATTGGCTGAAAAGTCAAAAGCTGGACAATGTGAGGAAACTTCTCAAAGATCAGTATCTCAGAAGGTTTCTGGAGATGAAGGGCAACATATATCCAGACTTGGTGAAGGTCTTCTACACCAATTTGAAATTTGAGGGAAACAACCTAGTTTCTCATGTAAAAGGTGTGGAAATGGAGATAACCCATGAGGTTTGGGCTGCTGTTGCTGGACTCAAGTTTTCTGGACTGCGAATCAGCAAAGGCAATCTTGGTGTGGTGGAGGATTTCAACAAAATTCAGTTTTACAGAAGCTGTTTGAAAAACACTCAAGCTCAAGTGAGTGCATGCTCAGTTGGAGGGTTGAAACTGGATGAGAGGCTGCTTGCTCTCATTGTGACATGGATTCTAACTCCAAGGGGGAGCAACCATTCTGTTTTGACTGAAGAAGATCTGGTTTACATCTTCTGCATCACCAAGAATATCAAACTAAATTGGATCCACATCATCAAAGAGCACATGCAAAAAGCAATGAGGTTGGGTGACTATCACTATCCCTATGCTATTTTGATATCTAAATTCCTAAACTATTTTGAAGTTAATCTGGAAGATGAGACTTCTGAGCTGGTCAAGTCAACTCAAGAGTTGAACAATGGATCACTCAGCAAGATGGGATTTACAAAAATAGGTGGAAAATGGGTAAGCAAGGATGGTGATCATGGTGCCTCCTCTAGTGGTGCTGCTCAAGAAGAACCTACAGATATGGATGTTGAACATGAAGATCCAACAGGAGGGTTTCAAGATGCTGGACCCAGTGCGACTGCTGAACATCCAGAAGAAAGGATTCAATCAATGTCACCTTTTGAAAGGTTCATGATGAATAGGATGGATAGCTTTGCTGAAAACCAAAGAAACCTCCATGATCTGTGTGTTAGCAATTTCCAGAGGTTTGATACCAGGTTTGACAACATGGATGCAAGGTTCATGAGCCTGGATGAACAAATTGAAGCTGTTCAGAACCAAATCTTTGATCTTCAGTTTGGAGATAAGGAAGAATGAAGAAAAACAACCGATTGGATTGTCGAAACAATCGATTGTTTTTGCTGCTGTTGAAGTTTGGTTTTCTTTTCTTTCCTTCTGCTGTTGCTTTTATAATTCTGATGTAATATGAACTTTTTATGGCTTTATCTCTTATATTTGTCTATTTGTGAAGACAAATAAAGGGATATTTTATGCTTGTTTGCTTATATGCTTGTTTAAGACTGCTTTTAGCTGTTTTTGCTTGTTAAATGTTTTTACTGATATTAATTGTTTAAGCTTTAACTGTGTATATATATTCTAAAAAAATATCAGAAGTTCTATGTCTGCTAAAAGTTCAATTGCAGGAACTGCTTCAAATTTAATCAGAACAACACAAGCATTAGGGATCAAACATCAGGGATTTGTCTTCATCAAATAGGGGGAGATTGTTGAACCTAGTGGTGTTCAAGGTTTTGAAGAATCCAAATCCTTTGAAGGATGATGAAGCTTTTGCTGTGCTTGCTGTTGCTGTGCTGGTTTAGTTAGGATCTGGGTAGTTTGAGTTGTGTAACTCAACCTTTGATTGAATCTAAAGCTCAAGCATCTCAACTTTCAAACAAAGTAAAGTGTTTTTTTCAAACTGAGTTAAAACAACCGATTGTTTTATCGAAACAACCGATTGTTTAAGCTTAGGTGTTTTGAAAACTGTTTTGAAGTGTGGAAATTGGTTAAGTAACAAAACAACCGATTGATTCGAGGAAACAATCGATTGTTTGTTATGTTTTTATAACAGAAAACAGTTTTGACTTTGACTGAGCTTTAAATGCTTTGACCAATCTTTCTAAAGCAATTAAGAGTTTGTTAAGATTTGATTACAAACATCTTCTTTGAATATATACAGAAAAACAGATTTGAGTTTTAAGAATCTAAGAGATTTGAGAAAGTTTTTCTAAGAGTTGGAGATTGCTTAAAATTTTGGTTGATCAAAGTGCTGAGATAGGATTCTCTTGTACTGATTTCAGATTGCTTCTGTAACAAGTGTAATCCTTGTAATTCTGTGAACATTCGTTTGTGCTGTTGCTAAGAAGAGCTGTGTGTTCTTGAGGGGATCAAGATCAGCTTTCTTAGTGTGGTGTGCTGACCAAGGAAAGTGTGTTTCTTGAGGGTGTTCAAGGTCACTTTCTTGGTTGTGTGTAAGTAATCTAGTGTTGATTGCTTAGTGGATTTCCTCATGGTTTCTGAGAAGACTGGATGTAGCTCTGGGTTGGAGTGAACCAGTATAAACATCTGTGTACAATCTCTCTATCCTTAACTCTTTAATTTCAGTTTGTTTGTTGTTTGCTGGTATAAACAACCGATTGTTTCGAAGAAACAACCGATTGTTTTCCTGGCAGTGCTGTTTTGCTTGTTGTTTTGGCAAACTGAATTGCTTAATCATTTGATTTTTGAAAGACATTCATTCTAGCTTGGAAAAGTTTGCAAAAACCTCTTTAAACAATTCACCCCCCCCTCTAGTTTAAAGCCATCTTTCCTAACATTTGCTACATTAAATGGAATAACATTGTTGTAGAAAAATAAAACAATTTCTTGACATGCATCTTCCCTGAACCCAAATAAAATAACTGATGTTATAAAATGAAAAACAATAATTTATCATTGTTATCTTTGTATCTGTGTTCTTGTATAAATCAAAGAAATACCTACATCCATATCCATGCCTCAGTTCAAAAGAAAAAAGAATACTAGTGCCTGAATATCTTGCCATGTGTGCAACTTCTCTCACTGGTACCTACCCTAAACTTGTGTCAATAGGTCAGTAAGTAGGTGACCAGAGGGGTTCTAAATGGTTAGAACTACTTGTAAATCATTTGACCTTGTTAAATGCTCAATTGAATTTGTTTGATTGATCAAACAAATAAGTTCGAGCCTAAATCTGGACTCAATCATACAAATCAGATAGACTCGAGCTTTATAGGTTTGTTAAAAGCTCACATACTCCTGGTGTTTTGTGTTTTTGTGTGTGTGTATTCTATCATAAAAATGTAATTTTAAATAAGAAAATTTACGTATATTAATAATTTATTTATACTTAGTAAACTATAATCTTATTGATTTATTACTATATACTATTTACATAACTACTTTTCAAAGAGTTGTTTTACTCTCTTCATCTTCTAGTATAATGTACTCAACAAAATACTAAATTAATAACAAAAAAAAAAAAAACACTTCGAGAAAAATGTTGATGTAAAAGAAAACAATGAGTTATAGATGAACTAATTAAGTTGAGCTTATTATTTGGAGTTGAACAAGTCAATTTCAAGCTTTAAACTTCCCTACTTTAATAAACTATCAAAGTTTGAGTTGTAATCTTATCACAGTTCATGCTTGAGATACAAATGTTTGGCTTTGCTTGACTTGTTTACACGTTGTGAACTAGTATATGTATTTAATCTTTAGTATCCCTAGTGCATTAAGGTATATGCCACATTTTTTACATAGGAAAGGAAGTTCATTACAATGCCTGGAATCTGGTAAACATGGAAAAGAAAATTCAAAATTTGGCAGGCATGGGTTTTCTCATTCTATTTGATTGTGAATTTAATGGTGTTAAATAATGCTGAATGATATGGCTGACCAACTACATCTTAAATGTGCATTACCTAATTAACTAAATAATGGTATGTAAGTATACACAAATTTCATTTTCCAGTTTGATTTGTAAAAAGGAGTTAAATTTAAAATATATTTTGTAGAATGATATCAAAAGTCTCTTGTAATAAGTTTTGTTGAGTATATGTTTTTATATATTTTTCTCTAAAGTGTAACAATTGATAAAATAAACAAATATTATGATGTCTATGAAAATGATAATATAATATAATATAATATAATATATGTTTTTAATGTTTCTTTTTAATTGATGCAACATATATTTATGAAAAGAAAGTAATTATGCAATATTTGAAGTCAAATCAACAATGTGGTCAATGTCCAACAATCAGTAGATCATTGTTGTCTTATTGAACCTTTACACTAATCTCATGTCACGATTGTGTTTCTCTTTACTAAATCTTTGTATCAGGTTGTCTAAAGATACTGCAAGTAGTTAAGCTGGTGCAAGATTCGTTATTACTAATTTAGATGAAATGCGCAAAATGAATAAAGAAATTTGCCTAGAAGATTATACCAATGAAGATTAGTGATTGATCAAACCAACTTCAATTATGATTTTCTCTATATTTTCAAATATCCACTTACTACTGGTTTATTACTGTGTCAATATTTTTGGGATGTGAAAGTTTGATTTCAGGATAATTATAATATCCTAATTAACATGTCAGACCTAGACCTGATAGTTTTCACATTTTTCACTTTCTGTATGGTTCTCCATGAGTTGCATGTTCCTTTTTCTTAGTGATTTTTTTTCTCCCTTAGCATTTATCAACCATTTTTATATTTTCCTTCATGTTTTGTTTCTCCTACATGTATATATACTTTGTTTATTTTTTCTTCTTTAAAAATGAAACACAATCTTTTCTTTAGCTTTTTTTTTCCTTCCCTTTAACTCTTCTTTTCTTTCTCTCTTTCCTTTTTTACTTGCTTGTAGCCACGGGAGAAATCTTAATGTGAGATCTTCCTTCAAGTGCAAATTAATATTACATATGTCATTGTAATATGGTATTAGAGCTATTCTTTTAAAGAGCTCTGCAACACACTCTACCTTTATTGTTCTTTTCTCTTTCAATCTCTTCGATCATCTTAATATCTTTCTTTTCTTTCTTTCTTCATATGGGAAGAATAATTTGCCTATATATTTCTTTATCTTCATCTTAATGAAAATCCAACAACAACTCTTGTTTTACCAATTTTAGATTCTACCAATTACCATTCATGGAGTAGGTCCATGATCATTGCCCTTAATGTAAAATCAAAGTTGAATCTATATATGGAAGCGTGCCACAACCATACAAAACATATACCACATATTCAACCTATAATTTTTACAACGGTCTTGTCTTGGATAGTTCATTCAATTTCTGTTTCCATCGCCAAATTATTACATGGATGAATATTGCTTCTGATATGGAACGGTCTCAAGACAAGATATTTGTAGGGATATATTCTTCGCATTTATGATATTTAGATGGAAACATCATTATTAAACCAAGGTGATTTGTCTATCACAAAATATTTTACTAAGTTGAGAATCATGTGGGACAAATCCCATATGTATTTATCAAACTAAATTTCTTGTTCCATGTCAACTATAATTGTTCAAAGAAAGCATGAAGATCGAGCCATGCATTTCTTGCAAGGTTTAAACAACAATAAAGTCTTATGTTCTTATCATGGATCCCATCCACTAATAATGAAGATTTTTTCTTTCGTTGTTTAGCAAGAAAGAATTATCTAGTAATGCTTTTATTTCCAACACTAAGAGTGTAAGTATGGATATTAATAACACTTAAAGTTTTATGTAGTATTCTCAAATTTGTTCCTATTGCAATCGAATGGTCATATAGAAGTTGTATACTATCATAAACATGATTTTTCTTCTATTCAAGATAACGAAAGTTCCTATAATGGTAATAATAGAAGAATATGCATCCATTGTGGCAAAACTGGGCATACCATTGATGTTTGTTATCGTAAACAAGGATATCTTCCAGGGCAGGGGACAAGTTTTATAGTGGTTAAACTTCACAGATTAACAATCTAAATGAACAAGAAGATGCAATTTTTTGATAAAAAGTAGAAAAAAAATCTCAAGGCTGTGACATACATATCTCACCCCAACAATACCAGGCTCTCATGAATCTTTTACAACAAACAACAAATAGTGGTACTCTTGGTCAAGCTTAGGTGAATCAAGTTTATTCCATATCTACACAATCCACTCATTCTCCAGTAGATAATGGTCATGCCAAAACTAGATTTTTAAAACTGCTTAGATTATTGACTTCAGAGTCATTAATCATGGGTGTGCCTCATTATCTTATTTCTCTTCTTATTGTTCTATTAAACCCATTATGGAGTTGTTAGATTCAAATAAGAAATTCTATCTCCACTAATGTTTTATATATTCTTGCTTTTTCTTTTAATTTGATTTTTTTTTATCTAAGCTAACCTCATCTTTGCATTAGGAGTTTATCTTCTTTCAACATGTTATATTATACAATAAGTGAAAACAAAAGAGAAGATATGTATAGTTGATATGATTGTTAGATTATACATTCTCAATAAACATGTTATGAACCAAACTGTAGTATTAAGCATACTAACATTGAACCAATTTTAGCATTAAGAACATCAATTTTAGGCATTTTAGATTAAGGAATCCCTCTATTGAAAGACTAAATGTTCTAAAAAAGCATTGTCTTTATATTTCTTTTAGTAAAGATTATATCTTTGATAACTATCTCCGGACCAAATAGAAGAAAATGTATTTTCCTTTGAGTATTTTGTATACTTTAACCCCTTTTTCTTTGCTTCATATAAATAGATATATGGGGTTCATGCCATGTTGTTTCTGTGCATGGACATAAGTTCCCTTCTCCTTCGTTGATGATTGTACACAATACACATGAATTTTTCTCATGCTTAACAAATTTGAAGTTCGTAACTATATAACAAGTTTTACTACACCAATTGAAAATAAGTTTAATTGTATTGTCAAAACCATTTTCTATTCTATTTTTGCACCTTTCTGATTTTTTTTATGGGTTTTGTATTTTTGCACCTTGCTGATTTTTTTTCTAGGTTGTTTAATGTGAATTTAAATATTGATTTTTGTTGTGTCAGTATAACTGCATTTTTTCACCTTGCAATGATATAATTTTTAATAGTATACAACAAAAATGGATGCACGTGAAGCAAAATCGAGTAGGGAACAAAGAGAGCGTGCATTTGGGAGTGACAAGATCAAAATTAATTTCAATTACATTATCAATTAAGTAAAATTTAAAATTTAATCCACATTAAAACCATGATTCATGTTAGTTATCGCGAATTATTAACATTTTGAGATATCTCGAAAATAAATAACATCAGAATTCAAACATGTGTATTATTTGATCCAAAATTATTTCCAATGGGGTAGGAAGGAGCATAAAAATTTTATCCCCACATAGATAAAGATATGTTACCTCAGAAGGGTATTGTTGGAATTAAAAAAAATAAGAAAATGCAGGGAGAATGTATGAAGGTGCAGGGAGAAGATATGAAGGTGCATGGAGAATTTGCCTAGTTAAGTTGGAAACATAAGAAAAGGGTTGCTTCTTCCTGCACCCATATATGTTCTTCAAGCACCCACGTAGTAGATATGAAATTATTTTTTTGTCCTTCAGTAAATAATTAAAAACTCAAAACCCTAAACACTCTTTCTTCTATGTTCTCTCACCCGTGGCACCCCCAACCAGTTTTGCACTTCCTTCACTCTTCGCACCCCCAAGGTCGCATTTGTTGTGCTTAATGGAATTTGTGGTGCTTATTGGCACAAATTCATAGTTATTGCAATGTGTTTGTGATTGTGTGCTTGAAGATGTTAGTTTTGAGTTTTTGTTGGTTCTCTTACACTGTGTGGTTGAAGGTACCCATTTCGTTGTTGTATTTCTTTTTTCCGTAACCTTCTGCATTACATAAGCTGGAAGGGAAATTTGAAATGGGGCTAGCCAGATTATGTAATGCGGAATTATTTTTTCATACAACATATATCAGATTACATAATTCATAAGCTAATTTTGGATCTGGTATTAGCTTTCAACTTATGTAATTCGGTATATGTTGTATGAAAAAAATAATTTCGCATTACCTAATATGGTATTCAATCCTGGATCTGGTTGTAGCCTCTGGATTATATAATCTGATATGGATTTTTTAGAATAAATGCTTCTAGATTACATGATCCATAGTGTAATACTAAATTCAAAAATGAATTTCAGATGACGTAGGAGTTGATTTTTGCAACAAAAAAAAATTGTCTTAGTAATTTTGTAATTAATTAAATTGTGCACCGTGTTGAGGAAAGACATGGATAAAGTCAACTACTATCAACCACAGCTAACACAACTCACCCCCACCACAACAACCACTGGTGCCTTTAGCACTCATACTCTTTTCATTTAGCAACCAACAACTTCAACACCACCATACCTCCATAATGAATGCCTCATGTTTTTAAATTTTTTACTAAAAGGTATATCTGGAATTATGAAATTTATGGAGATGCCTGAAGAACATATGGGGTGTAAGAATAAGCAGCCTAAGAAAAGGAAGATGTTACTTCTTGCACCCCAACATTTTTCTTTCTGCACCCTTACATTTTTTGACATACCCAAATTACTCTTGACAATTTTTGATGGTTCTAGAATAAGGGGTGTTCCATAAGAAAAAGATGTTTTTGGAATAGAAAGTCTGGAAGACAAAAATATTCCAAAATTCCCTTTACGAAACACATTTTTGACTTCCAAAATGGTAAATTCGAAATTCATAAAATATGTTCTGGAAATGGTATTCCAAAATGGTTATGGACTGCCATTTCTAGGAATATATTACAGACTGTCCTTTCCAGAATGTAATATGCATGCACTCCTCCAATTTATTCTAGATTTTTCATTTCCACAAATATTACGGATTATCCTAGAAGGAAAAAAACAAATGAACCTTAGCTTTGTTCTCCAAATAACAGCGTTTTCAAAATCACCCATTAACCACAACAATGCCTCTAGAAAGCACACATGTTTGTATATGTTCATTGAGAGCGCACTAAAATCATCAAAATTGCTTAGAATACTCCTTGTGTTGAACGGTAACAACGAAAAATGCTAGAGAAGGAGACATTGTGCTTGAGTTTTAAAACCTTCTAGGGTTAATTTTGCAATTAACATTTTTTATGGGGTGCAGAAAGCAAAATATACGGGTACAGGAAGAAACACTCAGAAAAGGATAACGCAAAAATTCAAAAAGGCCAAAAATTTTAATGGCCCAAAGTTAGCAGTTTGGTGGGGGCCCAAAGGAGTTGGTGCGTGGAAAACTATCTTTGATGGGTGGCACCAACTATTTCAAATGAAGGGTAACATTATCCTTTCAAAAATTCATTTATAAGGGATAAACCTTATCAACTTATTTTTTTTGCATCCCACGTGGTCAGAACTTTCTAACATAAGAGATGAAAAGATTTGTAAATAGATAATTGGAGTTTATGCTTCAGCTAGAGCTCTCTTAGAATGTTAAAGTCCCTTCCTTTCATCACTGAAATTACACTCCAATGACACTCTGCATCGCCTTTCATAGCCATAGTTTTATGGATAACCTAGTACAACCTTTTTACCATCTCAATTCATATGTTGTTCAGAACCCACAAACCCACATGCAACCCAGAAGCCTTTCACCCACTTCAGTTTCTCTAGGAATGTCAGAACCCCAGCTGGTTTCTTCTCAATTTTCCTCACAAAACTTCTCTCCATTCTTTCACCCTTTGGATAACTTGGGAGAGTTGAAGACTTTGAGTTCTGTGAGGGAATTGCATGCCCAGATGGTCAAAATGCCAAAAAGAAGGAACTCAGTGACAATGGATGGAAGCATGATGAGGAACTACTTGGAATTTGGAGACTTTGCGTCTGCAACAAAGGTTTTCTTTGTGGGTTTTTCAAGGAATTACCTTTTATGGAATGCTTTTCTGGAGGAGTTTGCTAGTTTTGGAGGTGAATCACAAGAGATTCTGGTGGTGTTCAAGGAATTGCATGATAAAGGAGTAGAATTTGACAGCAAAGCTCTCACTGTTGTTCTGAAAATTTGTTTGGCTTTGATGGACTTGTGGCTTGGGATGGAAGTTCATGCTTCTTTGGTTAAGAGAGGCTTCCATGTTGATGTACACTTGAGTTGTGCATTGATAAATCTCTATGAGAAGTGCTTGGGAATAGATAGGGCAAATCAAGTGTTTGATGAGACCCCACTTCAAGAAGATTTCTTGTGGAATACAAGTGTTATGGCAAACTTGAGGAGTGAGAGGTGGGAGAAGGCCTTAGAATTGTTCCGTCGAATGCAATCTGCTTCTGCCAAAGTCACTGATGGCACCATGGTCAAACTGCTGCAAGCATGTGGAAAGTTGAGAGCTCTCAACGAAGGGAAGCAGCTTCATGGGTATGTTATAAAATTTGGAAGAGTGTCAAATACTTCAATTTGCAATTCTGTAGTTAGCATGTACTCTAGGAACAATAGACTTGACCTAGCTAGAGCAGTTTTTGATTCAATGGAGGATCATAACCAGGCATCTTGGAACTCAATAATTTCGAGTTATGCAGTCAATGGCTGTTTGAATGATGCGTGGGATATCCTCCGAAAAATGCAGTCTTCCAGCATCAAACCAGACATTATAACTTGGAATTCTATTTTGTCTGGCCATCTTCTTCAGGGATCATATGAAATGGTTCTCACTAATTTCCGGAGCCTGCAAAATGCCAATTTCAAGCCAGATTCATGTTCAATAACTAGTGCTCTGCAAGCAGTTATTGAATTGGGTTGCTTTAATCTAGGGAAAGAAATCCATGGCTACATAATGAGAAGTAACCTTGACTATGATGCCTATGTTTGTACTTCTTTAGTGGATATGTATATTAAGAATATTTCCTTAGATAAAGCTGAAGCTGTGTTTCATCATTCCAAGAACAAAAATATTTGTGCTTGGAATTCTCTGATATCAGGTTACACCTACAAGGGCATGTTTAACAATGCGGAAAATCTATTGAACCAGATGGAGGGGGAAGGGATAAAACCTGATTTGGTGACATGGAATAGTTTGATTTCAGGTTATTCAATGTGGGGCCACAGAGAGGAAGCTTTGGCCTTGATGAGTAGGATCAAGAGTTTGGGATTAACTCCTAATGTGGTGTCCTGGACTGCTATGATATCAGGTTGTTGTCAAAATAACAACTTCATGGATGCCCTGCAGTTTTTCAGCCAAATGCAAGAAGAAAATGTAAAACCTAACTCTACCACCATTTGCAGCTTACTCCGTGCATGTGCGGGTCCGTCACTGTTAAAGAAAGGTGAAGAGATACACTGCTTTTGTATGAAACATGGGTTTGTTGATGACATATATGTGGCCACAGCCCTTATTGACATGTATAGTAAGGGAGGAAAACTGAGAGTAGCCCATGAGGTTTTCAGGAAAATACAGGAGAAAACACTACCATGTTGGAATTGCATGATGATGGGATATGCTACTTATGGCCGTGGTGAAGAGGTATTCACTCTTTTTGACAGCATGTGCAAAACAGGTATCATACCTGATGCTATAACCTTCACCATTCTTCTATCTGGCTGCAAGAATTCAGGTTTAGTTATGGAAGGGTGGAAGCACTTTGACAGCATGAAGAGGTACAATATTACTCCAACTATTGAGCATTACTCTTGCATGGTAGATCTTCTTGGAAAATCTGGCTTTCTTGATGAAGCTTTGGATTTCATCCACGCCATGCCACATAAGGCAGATGCTAGTATTTGGGGTGCTCTTCTTTCAGCATGCAGAATTCACAAAGACGTTAAGATAGCAGAGGTTGCAGCAAGGAATCTTTTCAGGTTGGAACCATATAACTCTGCTAACTATGTATTGATGATGAACATATATTCCAGTTTTGATAGATGGGGGGACGTAGAGCGTCTTAAAGACTCAATGACTTCCATGGGAGTGAAAATTCCAAATGTTTGGAGTTGGACACAAGTTAGGCAAACTATTCATGTGTTCTCCACAGAAGGGGAATCTCATCCACAAGAAGGAGAAATATATTTTGAGTTATATCAATTAGTCTCTGAGATAAGAAAGCTGGGATATGTACCTGATACACATTGTGTACTTCAGAACATTGATGAGAAGGAGAAGGAAAAGGTTCTGCTCAGTCACACAGAGAAGTTGGCAATGACATATGCACTGATGAAAATTAAGGATGGATCTCCCATCAGGGTAGTGAAGAACACAAGAATTTGTCAAGACTGTCACACAGCAGCAAAGTACATTTCTCTGGCTCGAAACCGTGAGATTTTCCTCAGAGACGGTGGCCGTTTCCACCATTTCATGAATGGAGAATGCTCATGCAAAGATCGTTGGTAATTAGATACACAACCAAAAGCATGAAGCATTTTCTTCTCTAGCTATTATGCTCTTGTATATCAACACTGGGAGTATGCTCATGAAGGGGACTTTATGCTAAATTAACGAATGACTAAGTTACTTGGGGATCATTGAATGCCCTTTTTGCAAGCTGCATTCTTCACCTGAAATAATTTCTTTTTTGCAAGCCAAGGTACGAAAAGAGTTAGAAGAACAGATACATTACAATGTGATGAAAAATACCATGCAAGTTACTGAACAGTGACACAACATGCGCCTGGTATGATGATGGATTTCTGAGCCTTGTGTACTTCTCCAACAAATTATTGTTCTACCAGGTTTCACCATTTGCAAGAGTAGCCTCTGTTGGCTTCATCAGCATATGAAAAATTAAAGTCGAGATTGTTTATGAAATATATTGTTCAAATTCAAGCAACTTACAATCCATTTTGACAGAAAACAATCTTATGTTACATAGAATATCTTGTCTATGGTTATTACATCATTTTAATTCACATCCTCTTCTCCATCTTTCACATAAAGTTCGATATCAGAAACACTATATTAGTATAGTGCACCGGTAAATAATATATATGCAGAAAATTTTCAGAGCAGATTAATTGGTAACATCACAGACATATGCATAATATGTATTTATTTGTTGATGACAAGTATATTGTGATGATCATGATTACATCTTGAAAATGAGTATAGTGCATTCTTTAGTAATAGATCTTCAATTTTCTTAGAGTGATATAATATAAAGTACTAATTAATCCTTGAGTAAACTGTATTCTATTAATATAATAACTAATTATCTTAACTTCTAATCAATTATTATCAATTTAATAAACTGAGTTTCACTTATTTTATAAATAATCCATTATATCTTATAATAATCCATTATGTTAATTAAAACATATATTCATAATTGAATAATTGTTTTAAGATATTTCATGTATTACATGAAAAACATAATAATAAAATATAATTAAATATAATAGATTATCTTAGTCACTATTTTCAAATTTCTTTTAAAAGAAATTTTCTCATAATTCTTTCTTTTCATTACTTACGGAGAAAAAATAGTTATTTTTCGAAGCAAAAGTTATTGAAGAATCATCTTTAATATTTTGAAGAAATATTATTGTTTAAGATCGTCAAAAGTGTTATATGTTCTTCGTTGTATTTTTAAAAAAAAAAATGTACCGACAAAACATTTTTCTTAAAAAAGTTGCATGTGCTTGTTAAGCTTAATGCAAACCATAGATTGCCACTGGTTTTAAATGTTTCCATCTACTCAGTCACCACCTAACAAACTGATACACATTACGATATCTATGTAAACTTTTTTTTTTCTTTCTTTGAGGAATCTTTGAAAACCTTATTACCCTTTTTTTTCCCTATATTTGTAATGCATAGTCAATGAAAGGGAAAAATAAGTCATCAACATTTACTCAATTGAATAATTGAAGTACCATAACAAAAGAAATATTACATACCAAACAGCAGATAAATTATTAAAGGAAACATGGTCAATATTAAAAAAGAAAACAAAGAATCAAACCAAGAAGTGACATCAACACCATAATTTGTGTCTTTTATGCTATAAATAGATAAATAGATTGAGTTGTACAGTTATACTAGCAGTTAACCATGGATTAATGCTTTTGCCAACTACTTCTATGACACTTTAATCTGCAGAATTTGTCCCTCAGCTCAATACAACACCCTATATTCCATAAGTGGTTATGAAATTCACAACTATTCTGCTCTCACTTTTTCTACTAAAGCCACATCAATTATGCAATCTACTGCTATTAACCACTGTAAATTCACCACCATAAACAGTGACTTCAGCATTAAAATACCTTCCTAAATTCCTCCACCCCTCCCCTACTCAACAGAAAACATCTAGAGTATTGATTGTTTGTGTCTTACCTCCACCACAAGGTTCAGGCACGACACTTATAAATGTGATTCAGTTGAACTTCACAGGGTATTTAATGCTACATTATCTCATGAAGAAAGTGACATTCATAAATAATTGTACCAATACATGCGAACATGACAAAAAAGTACCAACAGAATTCATTTCCTTGCAAATTCAATCCTTTTCTCCACAGTTTTCAGAATTGATTGAATTTTATTTCAACTCTTTAATCCTTTTAATATGTGCCCTGTGTGCTCATGTAAGATTAGAGAAGCCTACTTGATCCACCTATTGCTTCAAACCCTTTTTCTTAAGAGCATTTTTCTACCCCCATAAAGTGCAAATCTTAAGTTGAATTAGAAAGCCCTTGCAATGATTAAACAGTAGATCTTTGAAGTTGCTCAAAGCAAGGTGCATGACCCTAAAAGTATATCTTAGAAGGTCATCAAAGTAAGTGCATGAAGAGATGTTTGAAATTCCTCAAAGTAAGGATACATGATACCGAGAGAGAGCATGAAGCACAAACAACTTGATTGATTGTCAAAACAGAGTCCTGAACAGGGAGAAGGTGGAAAAGATAACTTACAAAAGCTACACTACTTGGAAGAAAATAACAAGGCAGTATCCACTATTTGGAATTCTCTTGTGCCAGCACTGAAATCTGGCAAAAGTTGCAACTAAACATGAAATTGAAAGACTGCAGAAACTGGTTTTGTCCCAACAAAAATATTTACAGACAACTGTGGCAACAAACCACCATTCACAAAATCCAGGAAGAAAAGATCAGGTAAAAAACTTTCCCCACCCATCCCAATCTTCTCGTGAGGTCCAGAATCTCATCTTACAAAACTTTTGAAGGATGGTAAGGGAATTGTATCCATGATACAGGAAAAAACTTCCAAAACTTCTGAGAACATGGAAGGAAAACTCCAACCAATGTTCACACTGGAACTAGGATCAGATAGCAATGGATCATGAACCAACTTCATTCTCCCCTTGACATGCTTAATGGTTGATGGGATCAGTACGGCCTTGGACTGCCATCCTCTCGGAGACATCAGCCAGAGAGCTTAGGTTACACCTGATCAAAGCCTCCACAAAGTAACAAGTTTCATCCTTGGTGTTCCCATCAGGCACATCCACCACAAATGATTCAATCACCATTGTTCCAGGTCTCCCCTCAATCACCTCTGGATGGACTGTTATTATGGAAGAATAGTTCTGCAAATTCCACATAACATGATTATTAAAGCTGGTAATAGAGCTACCATATGCATCTCTTAGTCACAACATAACAGCATGGGAAATGAAATGACAAACTTAATTGTTTAGCTTCTCCTAAGTGCACATCATCCAAACTCAAACAAACAATGGCATTTCATCTTGGTAACCATTGCTTACATCTCAGAGACTAAAACTTGCCAAAATTATCACAATGAAATATTCCTTTTGATTAAAGAACTGCAAGTTAAACTGAGTAAACAAGGCTGAAATGATTAAAAAATATACCATAAACAGAGTGAATACACAGAACAAACAGTAGACTCTAGAATCACAATTCTTTCAACTATCATGACAGAAGAACTGGTCAAAGACTAGTTTTTCATATAGAAAAAATGTATAAATTATTAAAGAAAAAAGTGGGATCCCCAAAATTATACTACCCAGTTCATTACTCAAAACAAAATTCCAAAAGAAAAAGAAATTAAGGAACAAAAGAGGATCATACCCTCAGCCTATGGTCACCTCCAACAATCCTGATGCCAAGAATGTGCTCCTCATCATCAAGTTGTTCCAACCTCTCAGTACTTGTTGTGGCTGGAAGCCCAGATTTAACATTCACTTCTCTGACACTTCCAATGCCAAGGTCCCCTTGCATGATACATCTGCTAACAAATGGCTTGTATTTCTGGGGTTGATCAAATCTTCTAACCAGCGACCACACCTGAGAAGGGAAACAAAGAACCACGTCAGTCAATAATTTTTTCTGCTAAAATCCACCAAATAACAACACATGCCATCACATATACTTATTTCTTTAATTTCATGACACTGAACCTTCATCAGAAGTCCATAAAAAGAATTAAATTGGTTGATAATCTGGTAAGAGTTAAGAATGTTACACATTACTCGATAAATTGAAAACAAGTCTGCAAAAATACAAAGAATTAAAGGGCAAAGATCTCTCATCAGCTGCTGAGTAAAATTCACAATCCAAAATTTTCAAATTACCTTCTTTTTCCACTTACACCCTCTATTAACCATAAGGATTGATTGGCAAAACTAGACAAACAAATCCACACAAACAAAAGAAAAACCTCCAATTAGGTTACTGTGTTTTTTTATCTTCAGAAATAACGTGACAGAAAAACCTCAAACAGAACCTCCTATTAAAAGGATGACTACACTTCTCCCAAAAGGCTTATCCAAAACACAAGGTTTTAAATAGCCGCAATTTCAACCCTAGTGTTATGGCTTTTGGAGTCACTACAACAGCATTGTGACTGAAATTGCGGCTGACACTGCAATGTCAAGGCTTTTGGAGTTATTTTGGATCCCGACCAGAATTTTTTTAATTCACCACAACAGCATCATCGTTACAATTTCGGCAGCAGCAAAAATAGTTGTCAACAATTTTCCACAACAAGAAGGAAGGTGACAAAGCAGCACCAGCAACTACAATTTAAAACTGTCATGAGATGAAAAATCCAACTGTAGTAAATCTTGACAAACAAATCCACACCAAAAAACACGATCTTCAAAAATTAAACATGATAGGAAAAACTCCATCAATACCAGATTTGAGGAAGATAAAAACCTGATTTTACAACCAAAATATAAAGTTTTAAAAACACTACAATTTCGGCCACATCTCGACTGTAATTGTGATCAATACTGCAGCATCAAGGTTTTTGAAGATATTGCAACCACATGCAACTACAATGATGTCACTGCATCAAGATTTTTGAGATATGGCAACCACATGCAACTATAATTCCAGTCTATACCACAGCATCAAGATTCTTGAAATCACCGCAACTCCATCACCCAATGCAATTTGCTGCAGCATTGGTCATATTTTTCACAACAGCAAAGATGGTGACAAAGCCGCACTGACAACTCTTTTCAAAATCTTGTCAAAACCAAACAAAAAAACTCACTTCTCATGAGCTGAAAAATCCAACTTATGGAAGACTTGACAAAGAAATGCACAAAACAAAACAAAATCAATTAAATTAGTATGACAGATAAAACTCAAGGAAAACCTCCCAGTAAAATGAAAATACCCTTCCCAAAAGCTGATTTCATAACCAAAATAAAGGGTTTTAAAAAACTTCAATTTTGGTTGCAACTTCATTTTTTTTAAATCACTGCATGGCAGTAACTTCTTGCAGGAGTCACTGCAACTGCATCACAACTGCAATTGCATCTTGACCACAGTCATTTTTTGAAGAGGCTACAACTCATCGCAACTGCAATTGTGATCATATGCAACTTGAACTGCAATTTAAAATCTTGTCAAAACCCAAAAGAAAAAACAGCAACTCCAAGACTGAAAATCCAACTTTGACAAACACAAAATCTAGAACAACCACTTAAACACCCATCTCCAAGAAAAAAGACAAAAACAAAAGAAAACACACCCAGATAAGTATACAAAATTAGAAACTCAAAGAAAACACCCCAAAACAAGCACAACCTCACAGATCTCCAAAAAAGAAAAAGAAAAAAGAAGAAAGAGAAAGGAAAGAAATTCATCCCACCCCATCAAACAAATCAGACCTACCAACCAAACACACCCAATTTACAACATAATCCTTCCAACAAGGTAAGGTGGGAAAGGCTAACTAACAAGGTGAACAGGGGCTTTGATGTGTTTAACAAGAGCAGAAGAGCACTGGTTTTCCCTTGGTTCATGTCTGTGATGCCTCCTTATGCACTGTGCCTCAAGAGCACTGCGAGAATCCCCGTTCATCATCTTCTTCCTATCTATATCCCTCTAAACTCACTCAACTTTCTCTCTCTAACTTCTCTTGATGCTTGTTGTTTGTGTTTCTTTTTTTCTCACCCTTCTGCCTATAACATAGGTGAGAGGCAACAAGTGGGGTGGGGGAGGGATAAGCTTAAGCTTAGGCTGTACAGAGAGATAGAGAGAGAAGAGTTGGTGTAATAAAGTGTCAACCTTAGCTTAGCTTGGCAGTACATCAAAAATCCATGAATCCACCGACAATGTTTTATTATATTGTTTTTCTTCAACATTGGCACATATCAATATCAAACATTA
The DNA here is from genome assembly GCA_013389735.1 of Phaseolus lunatus. Classification (NCBI taxonomy): domain Eukaryota; kingdom Viridiplantae; phylum Streptophyta; class Magnoliopsida; order Fabales; family Fabaceae; genus Phaseolus; species Phaseolus lunatus. The sequence goes on from CM023866.1 coordinate 48,673,636, forward strand.
AGCATATTATGAGTGGGTCTTATTACTTTATTTATCTCATGTTCTTCATACTCTTCTTCTTTGCCCCATTATTATTACCTCTTTAAACATCCAAAGACAAAAGAAATCCTGGTTCACATTAGAAACCTAAACTCTTCATGCTTCATTCATAATTTTTTTTCTTACTAGGTGTAAAAATAGCTGTGTTTGAAACACTGTTTCATCATCTTGTAAAACACTAACTATGTTATTATTATATGTAATAGTTTATTGATAGATATGTACAAAAAGATAGAAAAAGTGTAAAAAGTATACTGTCTAACCTAATTTTTTGTTATTGGTTAAAATTTATTAAAAACTGTAAATTTAAGAAAGAAGATGTGTGACTCATCAAAGAAAGCTATATAAAAAGAAATGAGTTAAAGGGTTTTTTCATTAAGAAGGTCTTTATTATGAAAGGTTAAGTTTTCAAACTATAAAATTAGTACTTAAATGTTAACAGAAAAAAATACAATTCAAAGCAACAAGATTAATGTTTTGGTGTATTTTAAAATAATATAATGATGGAATGTTTAATATTTATACATAGTATCATAATCGATGTAAAAGATAGGGTTAATGGAGCACTTTGGTTTAGTATTCGGTTTTGATTGGTTAGAAAACTCGGTTTTCATTGGTTAGAAAATTGGAAGAGAAGAAGAGAAAGTACAGGTGCAGACAAGTCACCAATTATATAGCTTGTTTCGCCCGAGTTACAACCAATCTTGCTTTGTATTTGGTATGAGTTAAAGTCAAACGACAAAGCCGATTGACTCAATTTCCAAAAAATTTCTGCAATTTGACAATGGTTAATGTCAATCGAGTTAATGTCAAAATATATTCTTTTTAAGTTTTTTCAAGATTAATTAAGTTGCCTAGTAAAATAGTAGACTTTATTTATTTTAGTATCATTAAGTTGGAGTGATTGACCAATTTTTAATTTTTAAATCAATTTTTAAAACACAACTATTTTATAAAAATAAATTTTAATATATTAAAATAAAATCATTAAATAAAAATTAATTTTATAAATTAAAAATAATTAATTATTATATTGATTAAATTAGAACTATTTTAAAGATTAAAAAAAATATTTTAAATTAATTTATATTATTATTAAATAATTTTTAAATTGATATATAATTAACTAACACTGTTTTAACTACCATTTAGTAATAAAAATCAAATTATATATATTTTAATTTTAAAAAACAAAATTGTATTATAATTTTGGTAACAATTCTTTAATTTATCATTATTAAAAAATATATTATTATTTATAATTTAATTAATATTATCTTCATCCTTACTATAATTATAATTATAATTATAATAATTATTATTATTGTTATATATATAAGTAGAAGGTTGGGTACTGAGAGGGAATAAATATATAAAAAAAAAAATGTTACAGCTGAAAAGAATAAAAGTATAAAAATTATTTTTTTAACAATTATAAAAATCATATAAAAATGTTGTGCAATAGAACACAAATTTGTGTTAAAATATTTTTTTTCTATTTCATTATGTCTTAAAATAACTTTCTTGTACCTAGTATTTTTATTTTTTTATTATAATAATGGTGAAATATAAAATTAATAGTACTCTTATTCTATAATTATAATATTATAAAATAAAAAATATTTTTATCATTATTTTTCTAAAAGTATTTTGATAACTTCACTACACAAACATAACATTTACTTCAACATAACATTTACTTCAGTCATTAGAGAATTTAATATTTAATTCAACATATTGGATGCTAGAACCTGTGAATTAATAGTTTATATATAAGTTAAAAAAAATAATTATATCTAGGTTTCATATAATATGTATTACCGGATAAGACAAAGTACTACATAGGTTGGTTTCTAATTTTCTTCTGTGAGGGTAAAACTAAAAATGATATATTCCTTAATCACTTATAGTTTATAGTTTATGTATTTTTAAATATTAAAATTATATAGGATGTCACTTATAGTCATGGTATCAGTCAATTGCCTACCAATACACAATTCTTTAATTTTGATCATAAGTAAAAAATGGTATATTAGATTGATAAAATAGTTATTAGTAAAATATTAATATAAATGTAATCTATATAAACAGTGTAAGTTAAATTATTTTAGTCTTAATTAGTTGCTCTATATTTCTATTCATTTATTCAATGAGTTTTAATCATTATGTTTTATTTTTATTCCAATTTTTTATTATTATCTTATTATCAATACTAATTATTTAATAAAATATAATTAACTACGAATAAGATTGAGCTTAGAGTTTACAAAAATAAATTGATTACACAATTAGTTGAAATATCATATTTATGACTAGCTAGTTAATTTATTTTTATATTATTAATTTAATAATATAAATATATATATATATATCTAATAAATAAAAGTATATTAAAGATATCATATTATATATATAAATAATTTTTCTTGTGATTTTCAGATAACTTTTATTTTGTCTTAAGAGATTGAACATTTTACAATGAGATGTTGTGTGAGTTTTTAAATGTCTTATCGAATATTAGTGAATTTTCATCTTTAAATATATGGTAAAAATATTGCATTAATTTTTAATATGGTAAAAATACTACTTCGTCTTGATTTTATTTGGACTCTACATGACTTATATTCAGCTGGATTCAACAACTCGTCTTGGTCCGACCTAACTTAATCTCAGTTGAATTTGATTCAATTTGGGTCTAACATAATTTGGCTCAATCTATCTTGGTCCTATATAGACCCGTACTAGATTTAGATTTGACTCGACTCAGCTCAACCTACACTCATACCAACTAAACTCGATTTTACCTAGGCCTTGCCCAACTCGATTAAACACGGCCCAACTCGATGTAGGCCCGATGTCGTAAGCCAATAAGAGCCAACTTGGCCATACCCACCCCATTTGTCTTGACCTAGGACGGGACTCACTCTGTTCAACAAAGGGATTGCTTCTTGTGTCACCCCCATAAGTTTTTATATTCCAAAAATATCCTTCTTTAATATTCTGGATTACATAATCTGGACGCCTTTTTCATAATCCGGGAGTCTTTTCTGGATATGAGATTGGTTTCTGGATTATGTAATCCGAAAGCCTTTTTTTCATATGCGTGATTAGCTTCCATATTACATAATTCATAAGTTTTTCTGGATATGAGATTAGCTTCCGGATTATGTAATCCACAAGTCTTTTTTCAAATGCATGATTAGCTTCCGGATTACATAATCTGGAAGTTTTTTCTGGATATGAGATTAGCTTCTGGATTGTGTAATCCGGATATATTCCGGATTACATAATTTATAGGCTTCTCTCAAATCCAGAAAAGACTTCTGGATTTTATAAATCTAAAGAACACTTCCAAATCCAAAAACATCTTCCAAATTATGTATGAGGATGGCACAAAAAGGATGAAAAGGTATTTTTAGATTTAGTATGGGGGTGGCATAAGAAGGTGTGGAGGTGCAGGAAGAAGCAGTCCAACGAAGGTCTGAGCTAGGCCCATGCTAACTCAACTTGACTTGGATCCGAGCCACATTGACTCGACCTGGGCCAAGGTCGACTTTACTCAACCTGAGTTGTCAAATCGATTTTACCTACGTCCGAGCTGACTCGACTTGATCTCGACTCGACCAACTTGTCATGACCTTGGCCTTTTGCCGACTTAGCTCAATCTAGGCAACTTGGGTTGACTCAGGTCGAGTTAGGGCCATGCCGATTTGGCTTGACCTAGGTTAACGCTCACTTGGCTTGATCTATGCTCATGCTGACTCAGATCGACTTGGACTCAAATCGACTTGGATCCAGACTGATAGAGCTTGACTTGGGCCTGGGATGACTCAGCTTGAGTCTTTCCCATGCCCACTTAGCTTGACTCTTTCCCATGCCAACTTATCTTGACTTGGACCCAAACCCATTCAGCTCGACCTAGACTAGATCGACTCAACTAGACTTGGGTTGACTCTTTTTAACTTAGACTGAGATGTTATTTAACCTTTTAAATATCTTATCCAATACTAGTGAATTTTCATCCTTCATTAGATGTAAAAAAATATTTCATTAATTCTTAATATGATATTTTCGTTTATATAACTTGGATTATAACATAAATATCTTATTAAATATCCTACATTTTTTTAATCAGTTCCACCAAAGAATTTATAAAATAAAAAATGTGGAAGAGATGAGAAATGAAGAAACCACAGTCAAAATGATTGATAAGTCAAATACACTATCATCAAAAGGAATTAAGAATTTACAATCAAACTTAATTAATAAGTCGAATACACTATAATAAAGAGAAATTGAAGAGTCAAGAAAGATTCACCACTTTTTGAATTGAAATTGCTTTTGAGAATGCTCTTATTCTATCAAAGGTCACAAAAGGATAACATTTTTCCTTAATTTTTTTCCTTCTTAGGAAGAAAAAAAATTCTTCAAGAAGTTTTGCTAGTCATAATTTTCTTCTATTTTTAGTTATCATCTTTTCCTTCATCCATGAGAACATCATTCTTCTCCGTGGAACAAAAACGAAGTGTATCATTTACCACTCACATTATCTATATGAACATATTCGTAAGAATTTTAATTTAAAAATATTTTACAACTATTTAAACTCATAAAGCTAAATAAATAATTAAATTAAGTATTGTAAGGAAGTATGTGGATTTCTAAAAGGAATACTTTGTCTAAATTTTATTGAGTGAATTTTAGGTCATTTCATATTATTATTAATTTTTGGCAAAAACTTTTACTACTAAATTATCATATTTATCATATATAATCCTTCAACCAAATTTCAATCTACTAAGTGAATTATGCAGGAAAAACAAAATACAAAACTTAATAATTCACCTATGAAAATTAAACCTCATGAATAATTCAAATCAAAAGCAAATCTCAACATTTCAATTAACACATATAATCAACTGAAACCATAACTAAAATAAAAATCATAATTTCATGTCTACATTCACATAATCAAATTTTAAATTTTAAATTTTAGGGCTACTAGTTAAACCAAATTTCAAACAATCTAAAAGCAATTGACATTAATCAAAATATCAATTTTTTTAAATAACACATATTTACCTAACCTAATGCCTTTTAGCTTCCCTTACCTAATGTCATTTTGTATTAGCTTCTCTTACTTGGGAATAGGTCGACTCAGCTTGACCTAGGAATAGGTCAACCCAGCTTGACTTGACATGTATCGACTCAACTTAGCTTGACATGAACCCAACCCGATATAGGCCCAATGTCTTGGCTGAAAACAAGTATAACTCGATTTGACCTGCCCTACCCCAGTCCATCTTGGTCCCATCAAGGCCCACCTATACCTAGATCTGACCCGACTTAGCTCGACCTATGCTCAGCCTGACTAGACTCGATTTTACCTAGACCTTGCCCAACTTGATTAAACATAGCCCAGGGCCCAACTCAAATTGGTCATACCTAACCCCATTTGTCTAAACTTGGGATGAGCCTCACTCTCCTCAACGAAGGTCTGGACTAGACTTGAGCCCGGGTTGATTTGATTAAACACAACTTGACTTGGGCATGATCTTAATCGATTCAACTTCATGATCTACACTTGAGCCCGAGTTGACTCTGACTCGACTCAACGTGGTCCCAAGTTGACTCAATTCGACTTAAGCCCAGGCTGACTCTGACTCGACTCATCCTAGGCCCAAGCTTACTCAACTTGACTTGGATCTGGGCCAAATTGACTTGACATGGTCCAAGGTCGACTTTACTAATGACTCTTTTTACGGCAAGTGTACCACGTCAGAAGTAATAATTTTTCCCTAAGGACGGATATCGAACCCACAAGGAACAATTTAATCATCAAGTATAAGATTTACTAAATAGGAAACAAAATAATAAAGTTTGTTGGTAGTTGTTATAATGATTGCAAGAATTATAAAGAAAGAAGGTCAAAGGATTTTTTGGTTCAATTGGAAAAATTGGGATTCGGGTTCATCCTTCTTACTCTTTTGCATTTTGAAAAATATAGTAATATTCTATCATTTGATTGATATTGATGCCCATATAAAAGTCATTTATATCGACTCCTCGCATATAAAATTGTTAAGAGAATCTCCTAAATATCGATTACTTGCATATTTATAAAAAAATCTTTAGCATTACGATTAGATGTTGATTCCAATTAACATTTCAAATCTATTCCTAGCATTCAAATATGTTAAACATTATCATTTTGGTCAAAAACTTAAAGACATTTTTCAATCAAATCTAAGGATCTAGATCATGATAAACAAGCACTACAAATAAATTACAATATCAATCATCAATAAATAACATAATATTATATTTAAATATCATCTCAATACATAAGAGTTTGAATAGATTACTATAAATCCAATGGGTAGAATTAGCCATTCATGTTGGCAATTACAAGCATGGAAAACAAGAAAAGAAGATCCAAGATATTTTTCCTTGACGGCTGCCTCCTTTAGGGTTATCAAACACCTTCTATTCTCTCAATTGATGTCTAGGATTGTGCCTCACACCTTATATTTAACCTAGTTGGGCTTCGGCTAAGTGAATTCTCGCCTGGGCATGATTGGGATCGCCTGGGCGAGTTGGACGAAAACAAGCTCAATGTCTTTGGAGTGATTTTGCCTTGGTGAGATTGGGCTTGTTTGAACGAGATCCTTTAAAAGCTTCTGGCTTAGACAAGCCTGGGCGAGTGTTGGAGCGTTCCAATTTAGCTTGATGATGACTTTTTACGGCAAGTGCACCACATTGTCAGAAGTAATAATTTGTCCCTAAGGACGAATATCGATCCCACAAGGAACAGTTGAATTATCAAGTACAATATTCTCTAAATATGAAACAGAACAATAAAAAGTTGTTTGGAAATTTTTATAATGGCAAGAATTAACAAGAAAACAAATCAAAGAGTAATTGCGTCAATTGGAAAAATGGGGATTAGGTTTCATCTGTCTCACTCTCATGTATTTTGATTAGCATGTCAATATTAAGTTCTTTGATTGAAATTGATGCCCGTATAAAAATCATTTATATCGATTCCTCGCATATAAAATCCTTAAGAATGTTCCCTAACTATCGATCTCTCGCATAATTATAAGAACAACTTAGAACGAAGCTCAGACGTTAATAGCAATTAACATTTCAAGTCTATTCCTAGCACTCAAATATGTTAAGTATTGTTGTTTAGGTCAGAACCCTAAAAATACTTTCCAGTCAGATTTAAGATTCTCAATTTGTCACGAAAAATTAAAAGTAAAACAACAATACCAATAATCAATCAAGAACTGAATATTTTAATATAAGATATCACCTCAATACATAAGAGTTCGAGCAGAATACTCCCAATCCCAAAGGGTAGAATTAGCCACGCATACTTCTAGCACCTTCCATTCTCCCAATTAGGTTACAATTCACTCTATGGTGTTTTCCTCTCAATCTGGCACACTAGGATTGTGCCTCTAATCCCCTATTTAACCTAATTTGCTAGGATTTAGTGACTTCCTAGGTCACACTTATGGGCTTAATAATAAAAACATAAAAATAGCCCAATTAATCTGACACATTCTTGCTGTTGAGTTGGACTTTTCTCTCTCTCTCTTTTGCACGTTCTGGGCCTTCCAACTTTCTCTTTTTAGCATATATCATTCTCCTTTAGTCCAAATCTTCATTCTTCCATAAAAACATGCAATTAACACCAAATTTAGGAATAAAATGCTCTTATTCAATTAAAGATCATAAAAAATGTAAAAAGGTATAATTCATAAATTAGGGGTTATTTTATATGTAAATTAGCAATTAATACTCATAAGTGCCTATATTTTAATATGAAATATTACGGAAATTAGGCACTTATCACTGGACCTAGACTTAGGCTCACTTAGTTCGACCTATGCTCGGGTTAACTCAGCCTGACCTGGACTCGGACTGACACAGTTTGACCTGGGCTTGGGATGACTCAGTTTGACTTGTGTCCATGCCCACTTAGCTTGACTTTGTCCCCGACCCACTTAGCTAGACTTGGCTACGGATTGACAAATAAACCAATTCATATCACTTCCAGTTCCTTAAAGATAATCAAATCAAATTCATTTTGAATATGCTTTCCCTACACTACAATTGGGTACCCCACACATATTGCAAAAGTTGTTACTAAATTGGAAGTTGATGTTAAGACTAACAAATCAAATGGAAACTTTCGTAAAGACAAACCCAAAGAATTTATACAAACATTTGACATAAATGAGTATGTCTCCACAAAATCATATAATATTCCCAAATATTTACCTAGAACACAAACCTTATACTAAGCTATATAGCTTTGAAGCTTCTACTCCACTCATAGAAAAAGCTTTACCCTCCATCCTAAGCATGTTACACTACAAGAAAAAATTGTTTTAACGGAGGTTTATTTTTACATTATTCAGGGTTAAAACTTCTATTAAGTCATTTACCTAGGGTTGTAGTTTCCCCGCTAAACCATCCCTAGGAAACGTGTTCCCTGCGGGTTTTTTAAATCTCAGAAAAAGTCTTTCAGAACCCCTATTAAATACCATGGTTTCAAAACCTCTGTAAAATATCATGGTTTTGAGAATCTCCGTTAAATACCATGGGTTTCAAAACGTCAATAAAATATCATGGGTTTAAGAACCGCCATAAAATACCATGAGTTTCAAAATTTTCGTAAAATGACTTGTTATTTGAAATAACCTTCAACCCCATTTTCCACCATCTCTAACGATCCTCATGACTTCTCTCTCTTCCATCGTAAACACATTGTTCTCAGACAAAGGCTCAATGGTCGCTAACGGAAATCCTAGCAAGGAATCACAATTCAGCTACACATATGTCTATTATATCTAAGGAAAAGAAACATTAACTATGAGACACACTTATGTCTAAATATATATAGTGTTTTACTTCCTACTTGTCCATGACATTAGACATGATCCAATAAAGTAAAATCCTCCACTTGTTCTTTTTTTCTTTATTATTTATGTTATTATTATTAATAATAATTTATTTGTTAGAGGGATCAAATCCAAGTCCCATGAGTAAACATAACACCTATAATCACTACACCAGACAAATTTTGTTGGCATATTACAATTATTAGTGTTCTTCTTCTTATTATTATTATTATCACAATTATACTTATTATTATTGTTATTATTATTGATAACAAAAATATTATTAATAATAATTTATTTGTTAGAGGGATCAAATCCAAGTCTCATGAGTAAACATAACACCTATAATCACTACACTAGACAAATTTTGTTGGCATATTACAATTATTATTATTCTTGTTCTTATTATTATCACAATTATACTTATTATTATTATTGTTATTGTTGTTGATAATAAAAATATTATTATTATTACTAATATTGTTATTAATTTTATTATTGTTACTAATATTATTATAAATAATAATAATATCGTTATTGTTATTATTAGTTTTATTTTTTTTATTATTAATAATATTAATCATAATAATATTATTAATAATTTGATTTTGATTTCAGAAATGGAGTTTTTTTTTGAAAATTTTGATTTTTAAAACAGTGGAAGTTATTAAGATTTGGAAATGTGTTGGAGAAAGAAAATTAAAGCAAAATGTATTGTATATTTGAAATTCGAAAGTAATTTTTTTAATTTTACTAACAGATTAATTAAGTATCGTTTAAAATCTCCATAATTTCAAAAGGTTAGTTAAAGTAACCATGTTTTAATAATTTTTTCCTATATTAAAAATAATTTTAATTAAATATAGTTTAAAATTCTCACAATTAAAAGTCACATTTTTATTATTTTAGGTTACATTTTTTTAATGTGATTTATTCTTTTCTAAAATAACACATCGCAAAATTGTGGCTTAAACATTCATGACCTGAAAAAAGTCTATAGTTATTTATAAGTTACATATATAAAATTATTATCTTTTTCACTTTTAAATCTCATTTATATGTCTCTATCCATTTTTAGGTCACAATTTTATTGTTTAGCCTATACATTCTAAATACAACACTTAAAAGAACATGATATAAATGAGCAACAATTAGTAATTTTTAAACCACACTTATATAGTCGTTATTTTTTTTTTATGTTTAAACAATAATTATATAAGTGTAACATAATTTAGTATTATTTAAAATAAAATAAAAAAATAGTATATATTAAACATGATGTTGAACTTACTTGCCATAAGATAAAATATAAATTTATATTTTTAAAGATTATCGGTCTATTCTTATAAAGTGATGAATTGATGAATAAGAGTTTTCACATATATTTCCAGTTTTTCATATTAATCTTCTCAAACAACTCTTTTAATTTTTTTTTAAGTGGATCAATATTTTATGTTAGGTTTGTTTTTACTTATAGTTGGAAAAATAATTTCAACTCTTTAATTATATTTGTTAACACTATAAACTTTGAAAATTTCTTATACAAAATTTCAATACTAAAATATTTTTCATATTCCTATGTAAAGAGAGTTGTGTTTGTTTGTACGCAAAATGATTTTTTTTAAAATGAATTTTGTTCACTTATAATGTCAAGTTTGAGATGGTCTTTTAGATTATGAAGTATTTTAAATTTAAAAATATGATCTAAAAGAAGTATGATAATAACAAATTGAATTACTCCATTTAACATTTACAAACATGGATAAAAAAATCTTTTAAAATTATTTCAGAAGAAGAATATAAATTAATTAAATGCATACAATATAAATTTCAGTACTTGATCAAAATTATAAAAATAATCAATAACATTGTATTAAAACTCCAAAGTTTCATTAACTTTTATAATAAAATAATTGAAAAAACATACTATAGTATAGACATCGAATGAGATGATGACATATAACAAATTATTGGAACTGGGTGTGCCCACTGTATATCCACTTGGGTGTGCAATAAATGCAATACATTATCTAGGAATAAGTTAATTTAAAAGTCCATATTTTACTTTTTAAGAAAAGGTATGAACACAGAAAAAGTGGGCTATTTTTAATGAGATTCACATTATTTGTAATTTTTGAGAATGGTTTGGTTTTGTCACCATCCATGGAAGTTGAGTGATATGTTTATTTTCTTTTGGGAACAAGACCAGACCACTATTTAATATTCATGCATGTTTCTTAATGGTATATCCTGCAGCATCTTTCTTTCCAAAACATGTGTGGGTGAGATGTGCCCCTTCACAAAAAGACAAACCTGCACCAATCAATCTTTTTTTTTAAATCTTTTTCATGGCATCTCATAGAACATTTTAGAAGGAAAATGATATATCATAGCTCAAAATGTTTATTTTCAATTAACTAAATAACATTACACTTATAAAAGTAATTACATTATGAAAATTTAGATTTTAATTATGTTAGATAGACTTCCTAGATCATCATAAACATATATGTTTTTAATATTTTAAATTATAATAAAGTTAAATATGTTTTTTATTATTTTATTATAATACAAAATTGGTTTTTATCTCTGAACCAAACTTTAGACCTTCTGAATATTTGTAGTAAGAAAACTATTATAATAAATTTTTTTATTATAACATGCGACACAAAATATTTTAACATCTTAGTTTATAATAAAAATTTGTTTATCACGTAAATAAATTGGTGAGATACTAGTAAAGACTCATTCTAATAATTTTCTTACTATAAATATTCATGAAATCTAAAGTTTGCACTAGAAACGAAAATAAATTTTGTATGAAAGTACATAAATAAAATATTTTATCTATTATAATAATTCCAACTTTTTAGAAGGAGATGTTTTAGTTTTTCAAATTCAAATTTCTTTATACATCACAATGCTTTTGAAAGTGAAATTTCAATTTGTTATTTTTGTGTAAAATTAAAATTAAAACGACATTTTTGTAATTTTAGTTTATGATAAAATTTCCAGTGAACATTCCAACAAATATTTAGTTGAAAATCTTTTTTATTGTATCCATTTTCCACCATGTTTATCTCAAAACTTTATCTCCAAAAAGAAAAATCTTAGACTGAAGCATTTGACTAAAATCCTGTACCTTCCAATCTAACTTTAGCTACAAACATATCCCATTTAGTGTTAGAGAAAAGGACTCATCCTTGCAATAAAAGGAATATATATATATATATATATATATATATATATATATATATATATATATATATATATATATATATATAGGTGATTGTTGAAGTTAGATCATTGTGAAATTTTTTCCTTCTCTAATTATTCATTTCATAACCCATTTTGGTTATATTCTTTGCATGCACATTAGATCATGTTCATCTATAAATAGTAATACTTTTACCAGTTCAGAAGAAAAAGTGAGAAGAATTTCAATATAATATCTCTTTTGTGTTTAATATTCCTTCTAAAAAGCACAAAGTCCTACATAAAAATGTTACGTTTCGAGCTAGTATTGGATAAGAAACCACACAAACATGCATGTAGTATTTTATAAAGCCACGTATTATCAAAATGATGAATTTAAATATTTTATTTTTCTCACGAATTTAAAGTTGGTTCATTTATTAAATTGTAGAACCCACCGACCAAAACTTGGAAATTATTTGTTTTATTCTTCCCATCTCTTTTGCTAAAATGAGATGACCTTTTTTATCAGTCACTTGGGGGGACAACTTTTGTTCAAGCCCTAGCTATTGGAACAAGTGGAGAGAACATGACAAACCACTATAAAAAAATATTAATATATGAATATGGTACTCACTTTAATGTCGTACCCAACTGTTTTTCTCAATTTAAAAACCATGTCAGATGTCAAAGGTGCTTCGGGCTTGTTGATCTTATTACCTAATTCTTTAGAAAAATAGTTTAATTGTAGGGTTAGTTTTTGTCAAGGATTATAAACTATGAATTCGAATACACTGGTTTAAACTCTTTTTTTGTGTGTAAATGGATTCTTTCAAATAATATCACAGTAATATAATATCATTTTATTAATTTTTTTATTTAACTTTTAATCCACTTAGGTTATATATATTGAATAGTGATGCAATCATTCAAGTATTTGCTTTATCAATAAAAAAAATATGTCACAAAAGATGTTAATCCAAATATAAGTTTGTAGCTATACAATAAAGTACAGGTGGTTATTGAATAATTATATAATTAAATCTTAAAACAAAGTAGAAATAATTTAATCAATTTTTTTCTCCACTTGCTTTGGCTGTGTTTTTTATTGTTTGATTTTTATTTTTTATACTAAAGATATATTAAGTTATGTTTTCATATATCATTACTTATGTAAATCATTATAGTAAAATTCATTAGATATTTACAAAAGATTGATTAAAGAAGGCATAATTATCACTTAGATGATTCCATCTAAGAACCAAAATTAAATAAGAAAAAATAATTAAAACTAACTATTTATACATATGAAATATTAGAGCTCTTATGAGTATGGTTCAGGATGAATAATTAGTTTTTTCTATCAGCAAATTAATTAATGATATCCAGTGGTTAATAGCACTTTTTTTGCTTTAAAAGTTATTAGTTCAAACTAAGTAGTTACTACACTTTTCTATTTGGGTAGTTAGCAACATAATGGATAATGAGAGTACTTACCATTTGTTTTAACTTTTATAAAGCACACACAAACAGGTACAAGGTACAAGTACTTTCTCTCACATTAAAATAACAACTTTTTTTGTAAGCATTTATTTAATAAATTTTACTCATGATTACTTTTAATGAAGTGTGACTAATAATAAAATATAGTTTTGTTGTTGCTCCCGTATATACATATTAGTTAGGCTTTGTTTGGATCGGAGAGTAGAAAGTTAAAGGTGTGGGAAAGTGGGAGTATCAGAAAATGTGAAAAAAGTGAATATGTTTGGATTAGGGTATATTAGAATGGATATGTAAAGAAAGTTTATTGAGATAAGTGAATGATGTGATGGTTGTAAGAGTATTTTAAATTATTTTAAATAGGTTAAATTGTAATATTACAAATTTACCCTTATATATAAAAAAGAATAAATAATTATTAATTTTGTGCATATTTTAGTTAATTAAAATAATTTAAAGTTTCATTTATAAATAAAAAAAATGTAAAATTCAAAGAAATAATTAAATATAATTTAAATGTAAGTATAATTTTATTATTTTTCATTTTATTAATTTAAATTAATTTTGTTACTTAAGTTAATTTATTTAGATAATTTTAATATTATTTATGATTCTTTAAATTATGTTATGTTATATATATATATATACACAAAATTATTATTATTAATAATTTTTATTATTATTATTATATGAAAAAGTAAGGACACAATGATATTTTCATCTCATTCCACTCTCCTTTCTCTTTAATTATGAGAAGATCTTAAATATCCTCAACTTTCCATTCACTCTCACTCTCAACTTCCTCCTCTCACAGAAGCACGGGGTGACACCCATTCACCCCCACCCTCAACCTCCACCACCAAGCAAACACACTCTTAAAGATAATCACACCTAGAATACCATTCAAAATAACAACTTTTTTAGTTTTGCATTTTATTTAATAAAATTTTCTCATCTCGTGATTACTTTAAATAAATTGTAAGAGTTCAATTTCCACTTTTAAACTAATATTATAAAGTTATTTTTCATGGTTAATTGATTCATCTAAACCAATATGATTCTAGTTTAAAGATAATTCTTATAGTTCATATATAGTCGATGAACTTTTTCCCTTTTAGTTAATTACTTAATTGAAGAATACTTTTCTTTTCTAAATTAATATCAAAATTAACATTGACAAAAAAATATTAATCAATAAATTATTTTCAATGCACCTTCTATAATTAGATAATGTAAACATGATTTTGGGAAAGATTAAGTAAAAAAATTAAATAAAGTGGTGAAAAAAAGTATTGTTTTGCTAGTATATAGGGTTAAATGTATAGGAGCTCCTAAAGGGGTTAGCTAGTAAATAGGTTTGACTTATTTTGTTGGAAATTTTAATATTTGGTTGATATATTAAAAGCATTTGATTGTATTAGTTATAAGTATAAATGATAATATTTTCTTCTACTTTTTACTCTTTTACTTTGAATTGTTAGAACTTTTATTAATTGTGTTTGTGCTTTATTAGTATATTTATTATATTATTAAGGAGTAATAATTCAAAATAGAATTTTATTTTTTTAAAGCTTTTAAATTATTTATGTCTAAGTCAACTCCTTAAATTATGTAGAAACTAGAGCAAGTTATGAAATAAAAATCATTTATTATGTGCACCTATCTACCCAATTCATTAAAAATGTAGAGAAAATTGAAATAAGATGGATTGATCAATTTACCTAACTCTACTTACTAGCATTATTCTAAAATTACTTTTTAATCTATAAAATTATTCTTGAGGGCTTCCCAAGTAAACATTTTAAATATCTATATATTTTATACTTCACTTATATTCATGGATACTCATGCAATTCATTAAAATAATTTTATTTTTATTTTTCAGATTTTTAAAATTTAACTTTAATAAAAATAAAATGCGGGTAGAGATGTTGATCTATAAATACATATTATCATTACAAAATATTAGATTCATTACTATAATAAAAGAATATTTTCACATAGATAAATATACTCTAACCCCTTGTATGAACTACCCATATATGACAAACTACAAAGTTTCATATTATATATATATATAGAAATTAAGATAATCATTAAGATAATCATTAAATAGAAATTAATTTTAAAAATAAAAATAATTAATTACTATAATAATTAAATTAGATACTATTTTATAGATTAAAAAAATTATTGATATCTAAAGTAGTTTCTAATCCTACCAACTATTTTAGATTCTAAAATTTGTAACTAAAATATTGATAACTAATTAAATATTAATTTAAAAATTAGTTTATAAAGTTAGAAACTATTTTAAATATCAATAATATTTTAATATATAAAATAATTTTTAATTTAAACAATATAATAATTAATTATTTCTATCTTTAAAATTGATTTTTATTTAATATTTTTTTAGTAATGTATCACATTTTAATTCTTTCTAAAATAGTTTGTATTGTGAGATAAGTTATTGTAAATTACAAAATCATATATTTCATCAAATAAAAACTAAAATGCATCAAGTATTACCCTTTCAAACAAAAATTAAACTAATAATAAGTATGCATCTTAAAATGTTTATCTTCATATTTGTTGTGTTTGTGTTTGATTTAAAATTTTAGGGTGTACTTGGAGATGCTACCTAAGTGCAGGCTATGGAAAGCATTAAGTTTTTATTGAAAGAATGAGTCGTAGAGATGAAGAGTCACGTGGAGCTGCCTTATTCTTCTGAGGACATAGACCAACTGTAGAGGAAAACTAAAGTGCAAGGACACCATAGATTCTTTTGTATGACACCAGTGCAAACATTTGTAGGTGAGCAGGGTCTAATAATGTGTGGTTAGCAGCTGTTTCTTAGGGTTCCAAAGCTAGAGGCAGAGGACAATGTTGTCTTTGTCTGAATGGATTACAAGATATTTGAGTCATGTTCAATGTTCCACTCCCATTTCCTACCTCTTAAGAAAGCATTTCTTTTTCAGTTCCACAATGTTAAAGTCATAAAGTCAAAAATAGCATTTCAGGAAATATTTTAAGGTAGTCACTAAAGATAGTTTGTGGGTCCTAAACCTAACATCACCTCCTAAAAAGGACGGCTAAGAATCCACCTAACCTAAACATGTAGATTAACTTAACATAAGAATACCATGTGAATATATCAAGAACTTTAAAAAATTACAACTTCAAGATATAAATATATATTTGTAATATCTTATAAAAATTTGTTTGGATGTCAAGTTTATATAATCTCTCTTTTTTATTTGTCTTCTTCTCTCTTTTATACCCACTTTTCTCTCCTCTTCCCTCCTTCTTTCTCTTTTATATCCATTACCAAGTATACTTTTTAACTCATGACATACATTACTACACTTTTCTTAATAATAATATTCATTCACTTCTTTTGTTAATCAATATCTCACACTAGGTTAAAAAAAAACTTTAATATTTTTGAATGATGATATTTTATGGCTTGTTTATGTTTTTATGTATTTTGGTGTTTGATGAGTTGTTATTTTCTGGTTGTTGTCAAGGACAGACTTCTTTAGTTGGTTTTAGGATAAGGAATGACAAATAGCTTTTATTGAAAGTTTGGAATAAGTTAGGGTGTGAAGTCCTATTTTATCTTTCTTCTTAATTATTGTATAAGGGTTGGGTCATTCCTTAAATGATTTTTATTTATTTATTGTTTTTTTCTGATAAAAAAAATGTTAGGTTAAAATAGATGACAATACCTAAATACTTTTTGGATTATAAGGTTTGACTTTAAATGTTATTTTCAAACTAAATCACAATTAAGTAAAATAGTGTTAATTGTTTAACTCAATTTAAAATATTTTTATTACTTTAAAAATTAACAAAAAAGTTATATTGAAAACATTTTTTATATCAATTATTTTTTACTTAAATGACATAAAAAAAATATGAATTTTCTATATTAATTGTCAAATAATTAATATAATAAATTTTATTTATTATTTTGGTTCTTGATACAATCAAAGTTATGATGTAAAATTCTATATAATCCTATTTAATATTTTATCAAATACCTTTCTTATATTATCCAAAACCTCAAACTTCACATCATATCTATCAAAAATTTAGTTGTCACTCCAAATCAAAGCATGTCACATTATAAAGTTGTAGAAGATGTCACACTTACATTAATCTTCAAAAGCAATGGTATCAATCTCCACATTACTTCAAGGAAAAATATATCTTGACATACTTATTAAAAATTTATACTTTACAACTATTTTTCTTAATATGCCTACCATGAAAGCTTTTATATATATAAAAAAAAACTATTTTTCTTAATAAAATAATAATTTATATGGTTGTAGGGTGAAAGAAAAGAAGTAGTGTTAATGAATCATGATCCTTACTTTAATGTGCTAAAAACAAACAATTTTATTATGATAGACTCTAACATCATATTAAGAAATAAGTTTTAAGTCTAAACAATTTTACTATATGTGAATCAGTTAATATTTTCTCAAGCTTACATGATCAAGAGTAGATTTAGTCTAATAAGACACTAAACACATAAAAGTTCAAAGTAAAAATAGATGCATATGCTTAAAGGCTAGACAAGTAAAAAAATAAATTATTCATAAAGAAGCAACATAGCAAAAGATGTTAGATATAAAGAAGTTCACAATAAAAAAAAAAACATATATGCTTAAAGCTCCATAGAGAGATAAACAAGTTGCGAAGAAGATAAATACAAGAAGTGTTAGACACCTACCTCAAATCGAAACAATCATATGATTAGTGGATGTACTCCTAATCATATATTTCATATGCATAAAAAATGTCTATGTATAAATTTTTTTCAAAGTAGATATTGACATTTACACAACTTACTCAACATAAATAGTTTAATTTAATAATTTTTAAATTTATATATCATATTATATATATATATATGATAAAAAAAAAATATAGTTGTCAGGATGATAATAAACTTCTATTAAAGTAAAAATATATATAACACTACATTATGAATTGAGTGTGATAAGAAAAGCAAACACAAAAATTAAACCTTATATAACAAAATTGAGAAAAAGTGCTATTTAAAATAATAATATAACAATGGTACAAACTATGAAAAAGGTGATTAGTAAGTATTACTGATAACATTAAATTAACAAAACACTAAAAAATAGTTAAAATAATTTAGCAATCATAATATCTTATAGTAGAGGAAACACTTTGCACCTCAAAAGAGAACAATTGTGACATGTAGAGAAATTAGAACCTTATCCATGGGGTTGGGTCCATGATCAACTACCATTCTCACAACTCCAACTTTCAACTATAAAGATTAATTGTTTTTCTATCATTATTTCAAACTTTACGTATTGGGTTAATAATTTGGTCCAACCTTTTGCTAACCTATTTCTAAGTTAGGTGGGCATGTATCCAATAGAAATTAAGAATTAACTAAACTGCTACACATAACGAAACTATGTTCCCACTCAATTATCAGATAATGTTCTATAAGTTACTGTTATTTTATTTCATTATATATGTGCCGAAAATTTATCCAACTAAAAACTGACAGCTGTTATTATAACAGAAAACATAAATCAATTATCGGAGAAAACAAATGATAATTTTCTCCATCTGATGTAATCGCACTGGAATATTACATTTCTCCAGTTTCCGACAAAATGATGTTATAGTACGTTGTTTTAAGCCACTAACCTAAAACAGAGTGGAACAGTTTTATTGGATCTTATACAAAACTGGATGAGGTGATGCAGTTTCTAGAATCGATTTACGAGAAATAAAAGAGAACATGTCTTTTCTTGTGCTGGTTTGAGGATGCTTTTTTATCTTTGATTTATGGTGCATGTGAGGATATTGATTGCTATTTAGACCTCTTATTTTATATAGTAACTCTTTTTCTTTTTATCTTGTGATATCACTTAGATTAAATTACATTAACTTTTGTATTAGTTGACAGAGACGCTTTGATTTTGATTCATCTTATTTTAGTCTGTTAATCTCTTTTTTAATTGTTATTAAGTTTTTCCGTTATAGCTAATGCACATAATGTTATTACATATTATTTCACATCTTATGTCTTGAAACGCTATTAGGAAAAACTAAAATAACACATTATAGTAATTGAAAATAAAAATGGATTATATATTTTTCGTTCTTATGTTATAACATAAAATTTGTTTTTGTTTTTGGTTATTTTAGATTATTTAGATACTTGTAGTATGAAAATAATTAAAATAAATATTGTTATATGTAAAATAATTGTTAGTATTTTCAAAAATTATTATTTTTTAAAAAAAATTGTTGTTGTTTTGATTGCATATTAATGTCCACTATAACTAGTTCTAATGAATTATGAAATGGAACCTTAAATTGAATCAATTTCACATAGATGTATTTTAATATTTTTCTACTATAAATATTTAATGATATAAAATTTAAATTAGAAACAAAATAAATTTCATGTCAAAAAACATATTTAATCTTACAAAATGATATTTTATAAGAAGAAAGGATTATTTTCCTACAAGGAATAATCAACAACTAAAAATTGATCTCGTAACTAATAATTTAATAAATTCCATAATCACGAACAATAATTTAAGTGAAAAAACAACTTCAATTGACTATTGTAACTTTTAGATAATGATATCATTAAATTTGAGCGATATGAAAAGAAACGATAGTGTTAATGCTTAAAATATTGATTTATTCATTTTTAAACAAGTGGTTAGGACGCCATACAAATACATTTAAAGTATCCAATAATATAAGTAATTCAAAAATAATTAAGTAAAAAAAGAGTTTTAATATTCCTTTTAAGTTAAATTGTCCTAAGAAGATAAGTGATGGTTGCTTATTGTACGGGTGTTTATTGATGTTAATTAAATTTATCGATTAATTTAGTTTGCTCTTTAAATACCTTGTGTGATATGTGACTTTTTCTTCAGTTGTTATAAATATGTTATTTTTATAATTTTAAGTCTTTATAAATATTATATTTTATTTTTAGTATTTATAAATATTGTATTTTATCTTTTATCTGTAGAATTCTTTTTGTCCTTATAACTATATCATTTTTTTTCTTCTGGTTTCTGAATACACTGAAAAAATAATTTAAAAATAATTAATTTTAGAGACAAAAATAGTTAATTATTATATTAAGTAAGTTAGATAATATTTTATAAATTAAAAAATTATTGACATATAAAATACTTTTTATTATTAATTAATAAAAATTTGTAAAATATTTTTTAAACTGGTATTTAAAAATGAAATTTTTATTAAATTATTTTTTTAGTAATATATTTTATTTTAATCTTTAAAAATATGTTACTTTTGATTTTAGTCCGAGTAAAATATTATTTTCATACGTAAAACTTCTAATAACATTAGTATTTACTGATTTGATCATTTTTGTAATGCGACCAACAATAACTTTACCGTTAAGTGTAGGGTAAAATATTAAGGCAAAAAAATTAACACAAGCAAAAACGATAATTTTGATAGGGATCAAAGTCAAAATATTTCTATTTATAAATATAAAATAGTATCTAAGTTCAACTACACTAACATATATAAATATATATATATATATATATATATATATATATATATATATATTACACTTCCTTAACCGTTCCAAAAATATTTCAATTATATATATATATATATATATATATGTATAATCCAAAAAAATTATTAGATGCCATTATATTTTACTCTATCAAATATTATACTGATATTTTTTGTAACTTGCACATAGTATCTACTAATTTTTTCCTGTAAATTTCACACAACCCTAGACGGTACAGCTACCATAAAAAGAACAGAAAAAAAACAATTGGTTCACTGTTGTCTTTTGGCAAAAATGTTATTTTAGTATAATGATTTCTTCTGGGACTGGACCAAACTGGACTGAAAAGATGCTCTGAAATCCAAACAGGAAATTTAACGAACAAAACAAAGTTTGTGTTATGTCCTCATTGTAGCAATCAAAGACATTCTAGGTATTCAATTAGAATTGGTATAATGAATTTGTTCTATGCAAGTGCTTGGTGTACTTTTGAAGGTTGCATGGTTGACAACTGTTAGTATTGAGAATCAATAATTTCTTTTCTTTTTCTGTGTTTACAGTAAGGCATATGAGATCTCTCTATAAAAAAAAAATGTTATATATTTAAAATAATTTTGACCTAAATGTAAACAATAGTGTTTGACTTAATCGAGCAAAATCAAAATATAACGTTTTTCAATAAATTGGTCCCCATCAAGCATTATTCCTTCATGCATGAGCCAAAATTCAGCATTGGGAATCGCGAGAGAATATATTAACAATGGGTGGATGCTTGCTCAAGAAATTGTGTGAGGTAATGATGTATATATAATAAAAAAGGGATTTTGATTATTGTATTCGTCGGTATATAATAAGAAATTTAGTGCAATCCTGCATGGAATGATGAACCCTAATTAGTTGTGAGTGGTAATTCAGGTTATTGGCCACTGGTATCATGCACACTCAACAAAATCTACACTTAGGTTTTTCAATATATATATATATATATATATATATATATATATATATATATATATATATATATATATATATATATATCAGCAAGAGTGTGTAAAATAATGAAAAGGATAGCAATGCATGCAGCCAAACTCATGCATGTGAGTACATAAGAAAATCCATTTTACTTGGCTCTGTCAACTTCCCATCAACCTTTTGAGATTAACATCAAAAGTTCTATCATTGGCAAATAGGGTTTAATTTGTAGTGATAAAAAATCAAAGCTACTTTTTACCATAGACCCAAAGAGAAAAAAGAGTGAGAAAACCAATAATTTATCAACAAATTTGGATAGGGACCCCATTGCATTAATAAGTGTCTAGCTAGTAAGAACTCAAATCCTTTTGTTTTATCAGCAAAGAACTCAAATCCTTATCTTTGGACCACCTTCAATTTTGTGCTTTAATGCATAAAGTTGTAATCGATATTTATAAGGCATGCAACAATGTGATCACATCAAGCACAAGAAGTTCAAAGGTGTTTGATTTTGATTGGAGGGTTTTGCAAAATTCATTGTCAATAATAAGGTAGATCTCATGATGGTGCACACGAAAAAAATAACTCTTATTTTGAACTCTTTGAGCACATACTGAGCTATCAAGGGTAATTCTTCTTGAGATTCGCCTGGCATGCTATGAGTTTGTTGTTTTCTCTTATTGCCATTTGAGAAAAACAAAATCCCAAGAATAAAAAAAGCATATTAGTACTTGTGTTTGTTGTTTTATCTTGTTACAATTTTGAAAAAAGAAACATTCTTTGCCCTAGGATTGTAATAACATAAATGCTTTGAAGGGTATATTAGTACTTTAGTTAACTAGCTTTGGGTTGGATATTTATCCAAAGTAGGTGCCTATATAAGAAATATTGTGTGTCTTTTAGTAGAAATAATGAGTCAACAGAAAAAGGCTAGTAGTAACCCAATATTTAACTGAAGATAATACTGACTCTGATGGCACTAGGCTGATTGTGACCTTAGAAGATGAATTTTTTTTTTTTTTTTTGGTAAGGTTCAAAAGTAGTATGCATAATGGGACTTCGAATGGTCTTAAAATGTTTAAAAGGATAACTTTAAGATTGTATTTGTTAAATTGTAATTAGAATTCATTTTATAAGAACCAATTAATATTAAATATTATTTTATATATATATATACTATAAAAAATTAAAGAGATAAAAAATAATTAGTCACTATATTAACTAAATTATATTATTTTATAGACTAAAAAAACTATTTGTATCTAAAGTGGTTTCTATTATTAATAAATATTTATAATTTAAATTAACTATAAAGGTTTTAACAACTAATATTTTAAATTTTAAATTGACCTTAATTTAAATATTTTAAGTTTTAAATTGGTCTCAATTTAAATATTTTAGATTCTAAATTTATTTTAATTTAAATAATTGAAATCAATTTAGAATCTAAAATACTAGTAACTAATCATTATAAGAAAATCATTAATCTATAGTGATTAAATTAAAAACAATTTTTGAGACTAAAAAAATTTTTAATTTCTAAATTAGTTTCTATTATTTTTAAATAATTTCTAAAATCGGTATCTAATTAGCTATCAAGGTTTTTGCTACCAAATTTAGAATCTAAATAATTGGTAGTTAAAACTTTTGTTACTAATTAGATACCAATTTAGAAGTCACTTAACAATAATAGAAACTAATTTAGAAACCAAAAATTTTTTTAGTCTCCAAAATGGTCTCTAATTTGGTCACTATAACAATTAATTATTTTTGGTCTCTAAAATTAGTTTCTAATCAATAATTTTCTTGTAGTGAATACCTTGGTAGCTAATTTAAATTTAAAAACTATTTTATAAATTTTTATTAATAATAGAAACCACTTTGAATACAAATAATTTTTTAGTCTCTAAGATAGTATCTAATTTAGTTAATATAATAATTAATTATTTTTTGTCTCTAAATTTGATTATTATTTAATAAATTTCTTTTATATATATATATATATATATATATATATATATATATATATTTGTATGTGTAATAATTATAGGAAGGACCTAGAACATAATTTTAAAATATAAATAATATAATTAAAATAATACTTTAATATTTTATTATTAATATACAAAATTTATATAAATAGAAAAATTAATTATTAAGATTTTATTTTAAAATAACCATCGTCTTTTTGAAAAATCAATTATTCAGATTTGTTATTAATTTGGATTGATTTAGATTAAAAAGAAAAAATATATACACCCAATCAATTTGATAAAAAAAAAAAACTATTCTTATAAGTTAGATTAAATTATATACGAAAAAAATAAAATTTTATTTAAAAATATACATAATTTAAAAAATGTACATATAATTTTATGATTTAAAAGATATAAATATATTATTAATTTGATTCAGAATAATTGGAATTGTACACAAATCCGATTCTCAAATTAATCATGTTGGATTTCATTAATTTAGTTTGTTCGATTCAACTAAAAATTTAAATAAATGAATATATATATATATATATATATATATATATATATATATATATATATATATATATATATATATATATATAGTTTGGTGGTGGCTAGTCACAACTCATAAACATCCCTATTTTAACTACATTAAATTGATTGTTCAATCATTAATTATTTAATTATGATATAATGTATGTGAACAAAATTTATTTGATTATTTTCTTCCTATCCTTATACTAACTTCTTATTTTTAAGGCATAAGATGACATAGTAGTTCTATTTTTCTTAGCACTCATCATTACCCACCTCATTCTTCCACCAAGAAACTTTATTCAAATCTCACACAATATTTCAGAATATCCCTTCTTAAACCGTTCTCTTCTCCAATTATTTTTTTACTTTCAAAAATTTATTTGTTCCCAAATATGTTATTTTCATCATTCATAAATATGTATTTACTCATTCAAAGTGAGAATATTATTTATTTTGGTTCTTCAATTAAAAAATCTTATTTTTTAATCTTTTAATTTTACAAAATCTTATTTTTGTTCATAGAGTTAGACTATATATTCACATTATTATGTGAACTTAATGAAATTATATGATTTTTTAAAAAATATATTGAAAGTTTAAATATATTTTTAATATATCGCTTCTTTCGGTTCTTTAATTAATTTCTTTTAGTTCTTTGATTTTGTGTAAAACTATTTTTAGTTCTTCAGGTTAGGTATAAGGTAGTGTAAATGACATTGTTGATCTAACAAAATATGATTCATTTAGTATTTGATATGTGGATTTAATTCAGTGACATAATTTTCTAAAAATGTATTAAAAACTTAATTTCTTTTAGTATTCCAAATTAGGTACATTTATTCTTTTGATCCTTTTATTAATTTTTTTTCTCTATTTTAGTTATTCTTTTAATTCTACTTATTGTTAATTTTTTGTCTGTGGAGATAAAACATATTAATGATGTTGATGACACAATTGATAAATCTATTCAACATTTTGTGAGGTTCATTTAATTAAGTGTTTAAATTATTAAGAAAATAATTTTAAGTTTAATTTAATTTTATAAAACTGACTTATGAAATAAGATTAATATCTATTATATAGAAATTTTAACACATCCTGATGCCAAATTTATTAATTCATATATGAAACTATATATTGATGGATATTACGATAATAAGTGATATGATAAATCACTTTCTTTTATCAACCAAATTTTGATTTTAATAAAAATATTTTGATTGGTATTCCACATTGACTCAAGTTTTGAAATGTGAGAATAAAGTGAAAAATAATGTTGGTATTTTAAAGTGATTCCATTGTTGAATGCAAATTCAAATAATTATGATGTAAAAGAAATTTCATCAATTCAAAAGATTAAAAAATAATTTTTTATTAAAGTGTCATAAACACACTTTGAAAGATTAAAAATAAATTTAAATTAACAATATGAAAAATAGAGATGAATAGTAAAATTATAAATAGGTAACTATCTCACATTAATTTTACCTAGAACTCTCACATCCATTTCTTATGGATCATGCTCCACCACAACCTCTTCTACAACGACCATAAATAAACAAAAATACACCTCAAACTCCTCCAATGGAAAAAGTCTAATGAGAACCAAAAGAAAAAAAAGAAGAAAAGCCAAATTTGTCACCATCAACAAGTTGTTTTTTTCTCACCTCATTGCAGCCATGATTGAAGAGCATTTGTTTTATGTCATGTTTGAGTAGTTATTTATTTCTAGAATTTCGTGCAGTCCTTCATCTTCATAATTAATTATGAATATATATTTCATATTTCTCTATACAAATATTTAATTATTTTTTATTAAGTTTGTCTATGTGAATTGGTTTCTTTTTATTTTTTTTTATTGATAGAGCTTGATTATGTGAATCAATTGATTGCTTTTTTTATAATCATAAGCATTTAGGAAAGAACAAGAGGGTGAATTAGACGTTGGATACATAATATTAAAGAACAAGAAGCTTATTCTATTTATTTTGATGGTGTAAAACCTAATCCAAAAATTTTGTTTTTTAATAATTTTATTAATATTAAGGATTTTAATATTTTATCAACATCAATAAGAACATATATTTTAATATGTCATTGTTATTCCTGGACTAATATTAATAAAAAAAAATTGACAAACATTAATTAAAGTTTTCTTCACTAACATTAACAAAGTTATTTTCTTCTTATTGTGAACAAGAGTCTTTTATGGATGCAATAAAACTATTTTATTTTATCATCGCAATTCAAAGTCTTTTAATCAACGTTAATATATAGGAGTTATTTTGAAGTTTGAATGATTGAGATTATTTATTTGATAATATAGTCCATTATAATTTATCAATTGACTTCTATAAGAAATTGTAACTAAAATACTCTGTTTAAAAAAGACTTTTTCTAGTTTGAATTTTAAGAAATTTATATAATAATCTTAAAAAAAATTATAAATTTGAAGACTTACAATATTTGAAAGAACTATGTGAATTCTTAGAGAACATTTAAAATAAATATAGTAAATGAAATAAAACGTGACATAAAAAATAAAATCGTTACAAATTTTTCAACTTTTTAATAGTTGATTGAGTCTA
Organism: Phaseolus lunatus; assembly: GCA_013389735.1. Taxonomy (NCBI): domain Eukaryota; kingdom Viridiplantae; phylum Streptophyta; class Magnoliopsida; order Fabales; family Fabaceae; genus Phaseolus; species Phaseolus lunatus. The sequence continues at coordinate 48,700,946 of CM023866.1, forward strand.
ATTTAATGTCATATATCAGTCCTCTAAGTATTAATATTTTATCATATTTACTTTTGGATTTGAACGATAAAATTAAAAATATGGCATCACTATCTAATAACATTGAATATGTGTTTAATTGGAAGTTCATCAAAATGACATTGTTCATCCAGAAAATTATCAAATACTGCACATGTCTATGTTGCTTTCAACAAATAAAGAAGATATTTTATGGATGTGTGGTTTATATATCTATTAAAGAACTTAAGTAAAGTTTATCAAAATCCTTCGTAAAAAAATAAGTTCATTGAAATTTGTACACTTTTAAATATCCATAGATTTTATTTTATAAATTGTAAGAAATTAAAATTGATTATCATCTATTTTGCTTACTTCCATAAAATCTTAATTATATAATTAAAAATTATTAATTAAATACAATAAGTTCATACTTGTTCTCATTTAAAGTTAAACTCTGATGCCATATTGGAATGGGGAAAAATTATGATTTTAAACACTAAATAATAACGTGTTTGCTTTCCGAAGTGTATATTAATTGTTTATGTTTATGTATAATTATAAAAGCTACGTAAGAAATAAAAATAATTTATTTTCTATAATTATGGTAATTAGATAAACCTGAATGAGCTTCATTAAACTCTAGATAACGGAATTTCGATACAATTTTTGAAATTGACCCAATTTGTATTCTCCAACAATTCTTTATCTGGCAAATGAAAAGCATATAACATTGGAGATTCAATGCTACCCTTTAAAAAAAATCACAAGCGTAAGAGTAAGAGGACACAAAGAAACTTTGTTACAGGTAAGCCCAACTATTCTATTGGGCCTTTAATAGACCCAACGCATCCCACGTCCAGGTAGTCCAATAGGTGATGCTAATAAAAAATAAGGCCATTTTTCTGCACCCCCAGAGTTTCCGTGTGCACCCCATGACAGTGGTTAAAAGATCAAACTGCACCCCTACTGTCGCCACCGCCACCGCCACCGCCCCTTTCTGTGGTCACCACCCTTGTTTATTATTGTGTCATAGATGGACTCAAAGAAAAAATATTTTAAATTGTGTAATTTATAAATTATTTTTTACATGAAAAAGTTATAGATTGTTTAAGTTGGAAAACAATTCCGAATTACACAATCTTGAGGTAAAAAATAAATTTTGAATACTTTCAAATTATACCATCTGAAAATTTATTATGAAAAATAAATTTCAAATTATGTATTATGAAATTACTTTTATAAAAAAATGACATATGAATTACACAATTTAAAAGTCAAGAGTTTGGATTGTATAATAGAAAAGTTAAAATTGATTTTCAAATAGAAAGAAAATATTTTTTTGACACTCCAAAAATAGATAACTACCATTTGAGAACCTATTATAATAATATAATAATATTTTAAATTAAAAAATAAAATAAATATAATTAAAATATTAATATTTTAGATTGTTAAGTGTATGCTTTTTTTTACTGTTAAATTATCATCACCCATCCAAAAACTTCATGCAAAAAATACTTACGAATTACAATTTGAAATTCATAAAATATTTCAGATTATACAATTTGTAACTAAAAAAGTTTCTAAATTGTAAAATTCAAAAATCATTTTTTCAAGACAAAATAATAATTTTCATAATTATTGGTGTGAAAAAAATTTTGAGGGTGAAAAAAGAAATCTCGTCAGAGTAAGAGGCCAACTTAGGATTATAAGAACAAAAAGAAAATGCATCAAATCAGATGGGCATTTCTATTTGCACCCGTACATTTCCATTACCCACTAACAACATCTTTAGAAGTTTATTTTTTGATGAAAACAGTTTTTTTTAATGTTTCTCGACAACAAAATATTTAATCCTGAATATATGATAGAAAAAAACATAATTGAAAATAAGTCAAATTCAAAATAATCAATCACATTTTTTTTGACACAGATTAGTTATCAACAAAATTGATAGATATTTTTGTACCAACATTATAGTTATTGGCAAAACAATGTCCCAGTACAAAAAAACTAAAAAATAAATAAATTTGAAAACTTTCTTAATAAACTTAATAATAGAAAGTGTATAAAAGAAAAGGAATTAGAAAACATGTTTTAGAAAATATTGAAAAGAGTATGTAAGTCAAAATGTCACGCTCTTGTAGTCACTAATCAATGTCTATTGGATCAAAGTTAGTTTATCCCACGCAATGGTTTTAATCCTGTTTGTTTTTCTCCAAACGTGGTCCCGAATGTAACCATCTCTTGGCTTTGGCATAGACACACACAAAAACAACAAAGGGTGTTTTTTTGTCCATACTATGTAGGAGTTGCTTGCTTTAATAGGTATACTAATTTAACTACGAAATCTTTGTAACATCTTCAACTACGTTCTCGTTGAAAAAATGAAAACAAGAAACAACTCTAACACGGTTTTCTTGTAAAATCAATATCAACCTATGAAAGTATAATCTCAAGAACCAAACTTGCAAACATCAAAGCTTATAGTGATGATGGTCTATGTGTTACAGAGACTTGTGCAGTGAAGGGTCTTGCCTGGTCTACACAGAAGTTACAAGCCATGCCTTATTCTGCAGTTTCCATTCCAACCTCTATAACTTCCTCTACAACAATGGATATCACAAAAGAGAATAAAGTGTTTCTCCACTCACTCTCCAACAAAGGCTTATGCAACCATTCAACAATCACGAGGTCTCACCCTAGCAATCTTCTATGTTGCTCCTATAACCGCTTCCGAGGAACATCAATGGAACCAAAGCATAAAAGCAGGCACTCCATAGTAGTTTTTCCACTTCAATTTTCAGTGTCCATTCTTCCAAATCCACTTCGCTCATTCTTATTTGACCCAGAAACGAGGAGGGAAATGGACATGGGGCAGAAGGGTATCAATCTTAAGGAAAACATGGTGGAAAGCACCGCAGAAGTGACTATAAATAGAGCCAACTGGGTAAAAAGATTAACCGGAATTAAGACTTATTGGAGAGGCAAGCGGCCTGAAGAGAGCATGGATTCAGATATAGTATCTAAACACGATAATGAGTGTGATCGTGATGAAGATGATAGTGTTTGTGTGGCAGGTTCTGAAGAAGAAAATGGAAAAGAGGAAGATGGACAAGAAGTGACATTTGATCGTGACTCATTCTCAAAATATCTTGTCCCGGTTCCTTGGTCTGATACCAAACTGTTCTCGAAGCTGGCTTTCCTGTGCCACATGGCTTATGTCATACCACAAATCAAGGTATGCAGAGAATTGTTGTTGAGTACTTAATCAACTCATTGTCAATATATGCAGATTTAAGGTGTATCTGTCTATTTGATTTGTAGTTTCAAAAACTGGTTTTAGTTTTTAATGTGCAACTAAATAAGTTGCTCAAGTAGTTGAAGGAGGGTACAAGACACATAATAGAGAGTGGAATTGAAGGAGATGTTGAATAAGATAGAAACTAACGATGAAGATGAGAAAACATTGCTAGTTGTCACTGTTTTTTTGGTTTTTAAAATACTTGTTTGGAAACTATATTCAAAGCTCAATATATTTTGTACAAGCAACTGATTTCTGAGAAGTGTAGTATTGTTTCTGTAACAGTTTTTAAAATCAAAATGTTAGAAAGGGAAGCTAACAGAACCTTAGTAATGGGATTTTGGATTTTTATTCCTCAGCTTTTCTATATGATCTCAAAAAGATACACAAAAGTAACCCCTACGAATTAATTTCTAGGCTAAGGACTTGGGGAGATACTATGGTCTTCAATTCGTTACATCATCTTTGAAAAAGAGAAAGAAAAAGAAAGGAGATGTGACTAAGATTAAAGCAAAACTTGATCAGGACTCCATTTGTGTGCCTATGGATGCTTCAGTAGCCTCTCAAGATGGCTCAGAGAAGGGTGATGATAATGAACAGAAGCATCAAATGAAGCTTGCATATGATATTACTGCCTCAGCTGCCTCTTATGTCCAATCACGTGCTAAGGACCTTTTGTCTCTTGCCTCTAAGTCAAAACAGAAAAGTGGCAATGAGGACTTCAATGGAAGAGAAGACTCACCTCATGAGGAGGCTGATGAAACTCCACAGGTTGACAAGTCCAAGTTTGGAGTCAATGTTGCAGCATTAACTATGACTGTTGTGGCTGCAGCAGGATCAGCAATGGACCTTCAGTTACTTCGTTCCTCGTCTTGTGAATGGTTTGTTTGTGATGATCCCAACACGAACACTCGATGCTTTGCCATTCAGGTAAAACTACTCTCACACAATCTCACGAACCAACAGTCTTAAAACTTAGCTTTTAGAAGAAGACATATGAATGGTTTTATGTTACAACTCTATGTTATATTGGCTTCTATACTGTGAGTTGAACCATTGATCAAGGTTTTAAACTGTAGTAGAGGTTGTGATTTAGTCACATTTTTGGATATTGTAGGAAATTGCTGTAAATTGAGACCAATACAGGTGTGATAAAGGCTGCAGAGACCCAAAACCTTGACATTGCAGTAAGGATTACAGTCACAAACAGACCCTTCTTTAAAACCTTGCTAAAAATCTTAAAAACTTGAGTTGTCAGATGAAGACACATTAGTTCTTTAAAACTCTAACATGAAGTGCCATCTAACTGCATAATGCACCACCACATTCACTTTTAGGTCATTATTACTGAGTCCTAGCATATCTAAAAGGTTTGCCATGCAATTTGTTTCATGCTTGTAGGGATCTTATTCCGTGGCATCTTGGCAAGCAAACCTCTCATTTGAGCCTACCACATTTGAGGTAAGATTCATCCTCATGTTAAGGAGTGATCTTCCTTCACTATATGCATATTCAAGCTTCAAATATTGATAACTTGATTTAGTATGAAAATTACCAAAAGTCCTTCATATCTATTCTCTTACAGGACACAGATGTTCTTGTTCACAGTGGAATATATGAAGCTGCCAAGGGAATGTATGAGCAATTCATGCCAGAAATAATGGACCATTTAAAGAGACATGGAGATAGTGCAAAGCTTCAATTCACTGGACATTCCCTAGGGGGCAGTCTCTCACTTTTGGTGTATTTGATGCTATTGACTAGGAAGGTTGTGAGTCCCTCAACTCTTCTACCAGTGGTGACTTTTGGTTCTCCATTTGTGTTATGTGGAGGCCAAAAATTACTCAATGAGCTTGGCCTGGACGATAGCTTCATTCACTGTGTAATGATGCATAGAGATATTGTTCCCAGGATCTTCTCATGCAGTTTCCCTAACCATGTTATAACAGTCCTTAAGCGCTTAAAAGGCTCATTTGTATCACATCCTTGTCTGATAGAAAAGGTAAGCATCATTATTGTGTAAGTTCTTCCATAACTCCTATGAAAAACTTGCAACATATATAATTCTTTGCACAATATTCATAATATATTAAGAAATGAAACTTTAATTAACTTAACCTTATAAAACCAGCTTATAAAGTAATGTTTGCATCTATGAAATGACCTGATATCTAGTTCATGTGGGATCTCCAACACACTCTCTCACGCTGAAATTGTTGACTTGTGTGTGGGAATATATATTAATGAGTAGTTCGATAGCAGTCTAAAAGCGGATAACTTGATAAGTCCAACAAACTTTTGTTAAGATAGACTCTAGATGACTCTAATACCATATTAAGAAGTGAACTTTAAATCTAACTCAACCTTAAAAAATCAACTTATAAAATGATATTTGTATTCATTTATATATTATTAAATGTCTTTTATCTTTAATCGATCTCCAGCATAATGCATATTTGCATGCACAACTGTGGGATTTTCTTAAAGAATATTCACCGAAAGTGAAAAGAAATTACCTTGTCAATCAATCTGGTGCTAATATATAATGTACATAACTTTTAAGATCACCATTGTAAAATTTAACACACTTATCATACATGATAATCTGTTATTAGATGAAAATATAAATTATCTTTTTGGATTATCAATATGTCTACTGTTTTTGTCTTTTTAATTATTTGTTTTGCAGAAGCTATTGTACTCACCATTGGGTAAAATATTCATTCTCCAACCAGATGAGAAAGCATCTCCTCTACATCCTTTACTCCCATCAGGAAGTGGTTTCTATGTTGTAGACAGTAGCAGATGTGGATACTCTCCAATTGTTCTAAGAACATTCCTCAATCAACCACACCCCATTGATACCCTAAGCAATCCAAAAGCTTATGGCTCAGATGGCACAGTTTTAAGAGACCATGATTGTAACAACTATCTTATAGCACTGAATGGAGTTTTGGCACAAAATTCAAAGATTGTTGTCAGGACAAGGAGATCAAAGCAGCCACGAAAAATATTTAAGAGAAAGATGAGAAAGTAATCTTGTGGCAAAGTTTTTTTCATATAGAAAAATATTAAAATTCTTTTTATTCGTATAGCAAGAAAATGCTATAGGAATATCTGTGTGTAACTCCATCTTCCTCTAGAAAATGATAGAAAGTTAATTTACATATGCTTTGAGTGAACTGATCAAACTTAACAACTTGTTACTGTTTTGAAAAGGAAATAAAATAAATGAAAATTTAAACTTTGAAATGAGAAAAGATCAAAGAAAGAAAATAGTTTATTATTTGTGTGACACTATAACTTTGAATTAGATATTGTGCCGGTCACTCAAAATATCTACATATAGTTATCAATCAAAATCGATTAATAATATTTAAATACATCAACTAAACAATTTATTTATTATCATATATCAATAACTTAATTTTTTTATCTTCAATATAATATGAATTATAACAAACATTATTATTTATTTATTTTATCATATATCAATAATTACTCTAAGCAAATGCATATATTAACATCTCTATTACTATTATATCGTACTCATTATTATTCATTATATATCATTATGATTATTTGATCTCTTATTAATTGAGTATTGAAGAATATTTAAACAACTTTATTCAAAACTTATTTTTTTAAATCTACAATTCAGCATAAAGGTTTTATTCTTCCACATTATAATATTTCTCAATCACATGAATAATAACGTCTTTACTTTTCTAAATCAGTTATCAATGTAAAGATCCAAAATTTATTAAATAAAAGAACAATTTTCTATTTTTATGCACATATAACATGTGTAAACTATGTCATAGTCTTGTGGTTGAATCTCTTTCTACACAAGTGTGTCTTTCACACCCATGTGGACTCAACCATAACCTTATGGTTGCATTTTTTTATAAGTGCTACAATCATTTGCGTACAAGCCTAGGCCTAGGCCTAATAAGAAGTTACATGCCTAGGCCTTATAAGTCATGACATGCATTAAAGGAGTTGTGTAAAGGAGTTATATGAATTTAATGTTGTATAAGAGCATTTAATGTGTCTTCAAACTTGAACGTGGACAAACGATAGACAAAGAAAGTTGAACGTCGAATAACCTCACAACTACTCTCGAATAACCTCGTAAAAGCTCTTAATGCTATCGTGTTTTGAAACAATCTTTAACCTTCTTTTTGTGAGGAAGAACACTGTTTATGTTTGTAACAATCTAGAAGTGTTCTTAAATTATATTTGTCTTAGGATGTTAATTCTCTTTAGTGAACAAACCTTATCTTCTAGATCACATATATTTGTTTAACAAGGTTTTTAACCAATAATAGTTAGGTCCACAAAATACTCATGTTTAGTCATAAGTGGTTGTGTCTAAAGAATACGTGTTGTTTGTGTCTAAAAAATACTTGTTGTTTAGTCGAGAGTGAATGTGTCTAAACAATACTTGTTATCTAGCCAAAAGTGACTATAAGTAAAGTATACTTGTTATTTAAAAATAATACTTGTATTATATCTTGTAACGTTAGTTTGTTGATCGTGTTGACCAAGAATTGAACTTAATCTGTGTGTTTAGACTATACAGTATAAAAATACTTAACGTAAATCTTTTTCAACTCTTATCTTATTATATTCTATGTTATTTATCCAAAACTAATTAAGGAAGGGGAATTATACTTAAACGAGTTTTAGAGAAAGTTTTTATGGTGTGTATGTCTATTTGAAGTTGAGTTTAGTAATTTTCATGAGACGCTACTCTTATAAAAACTATGTGATAGTATCCAATATTAAACTTTGTTTAATCACATTTATCATAATTATTTTGAAAAAAAAATCATAAATATACAATAAAATAATTTATTCTTATGTATTTCACTTGTTTTATCTATTTCACTTCTTTTAACAATATTTTATGTAATGCTACTCTACTTTTTACTCTCAAATTTTAAACTTTATGATGAAATTTATTTTAATTTATACTTAAATAAACAAATATTATGTTTAAAAATAACCATTAAAATATTTTTAATAAACTCACGGATTTAATTATTTTTTGGTATTTAATGTTGGGTCTAATGCAATTTAAATAAAAATATAGGTTGCTGATAAAAACTCAACAAAATTATTTATTTTTGAATTAACATAATCTATTTTTAATTATTAATTTTTATTGAAATCAATAACGCAACTTTTCTCTGTTTTATTTCTCATATAATATTAATTATGACAAATTATAAAAAAATTATTTATTTTTTATCACATTGATAAGAATTGAAATTTATATAATAGTATCTCCACAGGTATTATCTCATTTATTACGTTTTTTTTATATTATTATCATTTTTTAATTTTTTTATTGACTTGCACGCCTGTTTTACAGGTAAATTTTTATTTAATATTGTGACAACCTTATTCATATCTTCTTTTTTTTCAGAATTTACAATTCCATTTCATCCTTCCAACTGGTTTATTATTTTACAGTAAGAATATATGTATTTCTCGATTTGATGAAAAAGTTTGAGTCATATTGATTGAATTACAAGATTAATAAATTATAAATTATGATTAAATTATGTCCCTTTTCAATGATATCATTATTATTTTAATAACTTTTTATTAAATTAACCTGAAAATTTAGATGTTTGACCTATCATAGCTCACGCGTTCCTTAAAGAAACTTCATAAAATTAACTAATCTTATTTTATTAGAGATAATTTAAATTTAGTTATTGTTTATTTTAAAATTAATTCAATTGTAACACTCTTCCATTCATAATTTGATGCAAAGTTTTCATGAAAAATTGGATAATCAAACTATTATCATGTAGGATTGTTGTCAAGTTAAGTTTAAACTTAAATTTAAATATAACTGATAAGTTTATTTCTTTATTATGTTGTTATATTTATGATTATGGTATTTAATTCATTATTTAATGTTATATTTTTTGTGCATTATATTCTCATTTTATATGTTAAAGTTAAATTAAACTCAAACCTAATAATGTTATATAGATGAGAGGAATATGAAAATATTAGAAAAATATGATAATAACTGTCAAGTTACTTATACATCTAATATATGAAAAAAAAAATGTGAGAATTTCCTTTTAAATAGTTTTGAACCATAATTCAATCAAACTCTAGTGTAAAATTGAAGTTATTCTAAATAGAAATATTCTTAGATAGAGTATCTCAAAATTCATAACGCCAATAAGATTCCAATATGCAAAGAAAAATATAAAAGAACACAATTTACAAGCTAAATTCATGACGGGAAGCATGTTAAATCCTAATTAGTAGCTTTTCAAAGCAAATATACTGAAAAGTATCAAAAACAAATATTTTAAACTTATAAAAGAGAGAATAAGTGGTCAAGTATGAAAAGAGAAAAGAAAAAAGAGAGAAGATATATGCCACTTGAAAAAGGCTTTTCCTAAATTGGAAAAATATAACTACCATTTGACAAACTTTTCATGTATTATTTGTCTAAATTAGTGTCAAATGATTTTATCTCCATATCATTATCTCTAAATATTCTCACAAAATCACCTTTAAAATCATGAAAAAGTGGGTGTGACCAATGCATGCTTAAAAGTTTAATTTTATGTTAAGATTCTCTAACTCGAGCGTGAAACTAATATAGGTAGTTTGTTAACAGTCCAATAACAAATGATTTAATAAAATCAATAAATTTGTTAGAATAGACTCGAAACGACTATAATATCATATTATTAAAAAAATAACTTTAAATCTAACTCAATCTTATAAAATTTATTCATAAAATAAGATTTAAAATTATGAAATATATTATGAAATATTCTTATTTATAATCGATACAAGATATTTAACCGTCTCATTCACCATTAACACCCATCTTTCAAAAAAAAAAATGAATGTCTTGGATTGTTGATAACTTCTAGTTTGAGTTGCTTGTAGTCTACTATTGAACAATTTATTCTTTCAACACAATCCAAATTTTGTTTAACTTTATCTTGAATAATTCCAAAATCTATTTTTTCAACACACCCACTTTTAAAAGTAGAAACCTAAGTTACATTTTCATATTTTGGGTATGCCTAAAACCCAAAATACATTTTAGTTCTCTCTGTTTTGGATGTAGTTGTTTGAAGCTAAAAAAACTAGACAATTAGTTTTAAAGGTAAAAATTTCCAGAAAACTAAAAAATTCTACCAAATGTCCCTTGTGCTTTTATACTTGTAGTCTAAAAAAAGCCTTCCTTCTTTACTTTCTCAATTTGCTCCAATTGTTTCTTATTTGCAAAAGTTATTAATTATTTTCATTTTCTAATAATTCTATAATAAAATAAATAATTAATAGTAATAACAAAATAAAAGGTATTAGTTTCTGCAGATTAAATTTTTTAGCCAGATTAAATCATTGTGATTTTCAGAAATTGATAAACCTAATTCCTTTTCCTCAATGAGTTTGAAAACACAGTGTAAATTAAGAATCATGAAAATAAAGTGTGATGAACTTAGAGTAGATGATGATGAGGCACATAGTGCAGCCCAAAACACAAAACAGAGTCCAGATTTGATGAAAAGGGGCTAGGCTTTTGGTAATGGGTCTGGTGACCTCACAAGTAAACATTGTTTTCAGGTGACAAAAACAATTCCCATTTAGATAAAAAGGAATATGGTGCAAATAATTGAAAATATGGAATGAATAACTGAATATTTTTACTTATTTCTTTCCTTTTTCCCTTTTCTCTGTGCTGCTTTTTTCATTGTCTATCTCACAAGATTCTATTATCACCCTCACAGGCTCAGTTTGCCAATAAAATTTTGCAAAACCAAAACCAAAAAAGAAAAAGAAAACCCCTTAAATGCACACATTCACAACACCAACACTCTCCTCTCTCAACGCCGAACCCCTTTTCTAGCCTACTTCTTCAATCCCTAATATTCATCATTCATATTTCACACACAACAACCACCCCTCGTTTTGCACCCTTTTCTCTATCTGCACCAAGGCCCGTTTTTGATCGCACCCCAGCTTTTCTCCCACCTAATGTTTTGATGCCAACCATCTCCTCTACGCATTTCTGGGTTTGCACACTACGCTATTGTTTCGCCCCTACACTTCCACTGTGTTGGGAATCACCCTTTTCCTTTAGGGTTTTAACCATCTAAACTCTTCTCTTCTTACAACCAAGCAACTCTCTTATTGTTTGATTCATTTGGGTGTTTTGCAAAATCTGGTTTTGGTAACTTTTGGGGATTCGTTTGGTGCTTGGTGGGATTCTCTGAAATTCTGCCGTTCCATCTGTCTGGGTTATTTTTGGGTAATAATACCCAGAATTGGTTTGTTGAATTTCACTGTTTTTTCCTTTTTTTTACTATTTAATATTTTTTGACTACTGAGAGAATTAAGTTCTGTCTTGGTCTGTTTGTTTTGCAAGGGGAAAATTTTTCCCTTCCGAAGTCTGTGGGAGAACCCTGAGATAATAAGTATCGCTGCAAGCTTTATTGGGTTTTTGTCAGTTTGAATATTGGTTGTTTTGGGGTTATCTAGAAGGAACTGTGGTGGTGGCGGTGTGTTGGTTTGGGTTGGTAGGTTTTGTTGGGAGTGTTGAAACATAGGCTTGCATGGGAGAACATGAAGGTTGGGCACAGCCACCTAGTGGGCTATTGCCTAATGGTTTGTTGCCCAATGAAGCTGCCTCCGTGATACAGATGCTTGACTCGCAGCGGTGGTTGAAGGCCGAGCAAAGGACTGCAGAGCTGATTGCCTGCATTCAGCCTAATCCACCCTCTGAGGAGCGCCGGAATGCGGTTGCTGACTATGTCCAACGGCTGATCATGAAGTGCTTCCCTTGCGAGGTTGGTGTATTGTGGTTTATCTGTTGCATAGTAGCTTATGATTAGTAGTGAGTCATCCATTGTTTTAGCTATGACTATGCTATGATATTTTAATTGTCAAAGGTTTCTGTGATCAATCTTGATATTATTATTGCATGATGGAAGTGCTTAATAGCAGTATCATGCTGTTGCAAGTCTTAAAACAGAGTGGTGCTAGGTCAGAAATCCCAATTTGGTGATATGATGGGTATTTTGTATCATGGTTTTCTTTGTTTCATCCAGAAGAGGATCAGTAATATTATTGATGTTAGCTTGAAGTTGTACTTACGTATTATTATGTAAATGATTGTTTATAATTACAGGTGTTCACCTTTGGGTCGGTGCCCCTCAAAACTTATTTGCCTGATGGAGATATTGACTTAACAGCATTCAGTAAGAATCAAAATCTGAAGGAGACATGGGCACATCAGGTTCGTGACATGCTGGAAAATGAGGAGAAGAATGAGAATGCAGAGTTTCATGTCAAGGAGGTTCAGTATATCCAGGCCGAAGTAGGTTCTCTATTATAGAAAATCTTTAGAATTGTTGAACTTTTACTGTCACTCTGCTTTGTCTATTAATCGTATAGTTTGTTCATATTAGTTGCTTTCTCAATTTGGTTGAGAAATTTGTGTCATGCTTAAGTTTGGATTTATTTTCAATTTAAAGTCTTAGTGCTACTCTGCATTCACATTCACCAAGGATATAACCGTTGTGGTAACTTTCATATGTTTAATCATACCCCACTTACTCATACACATCACTAGAGCACTAGTTCACGTGAGTGTGGGGAATTTTTAAAGTTGTTGTGGGATAGTTGCAGAAGCTTAAGGTCTTAGGACACAAGGTTTAAGACATATTATAATAACGAACCATCTCATATTATATCAGACTAAGGGGAGTGTATGTTAACCATTACCAAGTCATAGACTTTCGTTATGTGAGATTGTTTCAAAAGCTGATGATCATAGATGATTGATTATGTATAAGGAAGGGATAGATTGCTAGCTTGAGAAACACTTATTTTATACTATTAATTGCTGAACTGATTTTTTATACTTTAAATTTGTTGTGAACTTGTGAAGTATGGTTGGGCATTTTTAAATACTTAGAAATGAAAATGACAATGTACTAGCTATTTGTGCGTCTAACTGTTATAAATTTTGCTAATTGTCTGGCTCGCTTTAGATTTTTAAGAGAGATTTTTTTGTTGTTGTGCCCTTTATTTGCAGGTAAAAATTATAAAGTGTCTTGTTGAGAATATTGTAGTAGACATTTCATTTAACCAGCTTGGAGGTTTGTGTACCCTTTGTTTTCTTGAGGAGGTAATTTGGTGCATCTCATATGCTTATCAACGTATCATTTGAAAATGTGACATCAGCACTATTTTGTTTCTTGGATTTACAAGAATGAGTTTGTTGTTGTAGGTTGATAATCTGATTAATCAAAATCATTTATTCAAGCGTAGTATTATCCTGATAAAAGCTTGGTGTTACTATGAGAGCCGTATACTCGGTGCTCACCATGGACTTATCTCAACTTATGCCTTAGAGACCTTGGTTCTTTACATTTTTCATGTTTTCAACAATTCTTTTGCTGGACCACTCGAGGTAACAGAAATTACATGGATTTATTTTATTTTAGTGTTTTTGATGATTGATTTGACATGGTATTGTTTTTGCTTATGTAGGTGTTGTATCGATTTTTGGAATTCTTTAGTAAGTTTGACTGGGATAATTTCTGTGTAAGTCTGTGGGGTCCAGTACCTATTAGTTTGCTCCCGGATGTGTCAGGTAGTTGCATTCCAATCAAAAATGCTTTTGTCCATATATTGATTTAGGTTTTTTTATGTATTGATTGTTTTTCTTATTCCTTCACTAACATTATCCATAGCTGAACCTCCTCGAAAAGATGGTGGAGATTTACTTCTCAGCAAGTTATTTCTAGATGCCTGTAGCTCAGTTTATGCTGTTTTCCCTGGTGGCCAAGAAAATCAGGGGCAACCATTTGTTTCCAAGCATTTCAATGTTATTGATCCTTTGCGTGTCAACAATAACCTTGGTCGTAGTGTAAGCAAAGGTGTGTTGGTTTTAGAAGTTTGGGTTTGGCTCATTTCATACATGTGTCTATTTATCTGATTATAGTTTTGGCCAAGTTCATTTTGAATGGATATGTCCCTGCTGCTAGTTTTTAATGCAACAATATGAATTTTGTGAATTTGGAAGAATTAAGACATGCAATAGTGGAGTTGGAGTATGGTTACTGTCTATGGATAAACACGAATATCTTTCCTGATGTAGCTTAGTATCCTCACCTTTTTGTTGTTGTCTTTCCTGATATCTTGCAGACTCCTTATTTTTTTCTTGTTTTTCTATGTATATTTTATACAATGGATGTGTAATGAAAAATGCATAAAACTCAAGCAGATATATCATTTTCGCAATGACCAACATTTTTCTCTACATGTCCGTGGTGATTTACTTCTATATTCCTTGGGAGTCATTCTTATGGCTTCTTTTTTCCCATATATGGTAAATAGACGATTAGTGCTATATTTGCTTAGAGCTTCCAATACTTTTGGCACACCTGGATTTTGAATTGAAAAAAATAAGCCTTCCTTGTGTTTATCTAATTGAAACCAACAATGAGAGTGTGGCAAATTTTATGCATCCTGGTCCTGCTGTAGTAAAATGTGCATTGTATTTGTTTGCTTTTAGTTCCCCTTAACTATTTTTTATCTGTTTGTCTTTTTGCTAATTTTGCATGTACGGTACACGTGAACCAGGTAATTTCTTTAGGATACGCAGTGCCTTTGCATTTGGGGCAAAAAGGCTGACTAGATTACTTGATTGCCCTGAGGAGGAATTATTTTCTGAGGTGAATCAGTTCTTTTTGAACACTTGGGACAGACATGGAAGTGGGGAAAGGCCTGATGTTCCAAGCATTGACATACAGCGTTTGAGTTTATCCAGTCATGACCAATTACAGAGGTCTGACAATCTCCAGAACAATAACCATAAAATTGATAATGCCTCCAATCATGAATCTGCTGAAGGGGAACATGTTTCACAAAGTGTTCTATCTCAGTATAGTAATTTATTATCTGGAAAGACATCTGGAAGTGTTGTTTCTACAGTGTCACATACTCAGAATCAAAAGAATTATGGAAGCCAAAATAATTCAAGGACCTTTGATCATGTTAGGAGGGAAACTAATTCTAATCAAGGTGCTCATTTTGATAAAGGTCAGATAAATGTTAAAGCTGACCTAGTGAGTGATGTTCAGGGAAGGTTTCTGTTTGCCAGGACACGTTCTAGCCCTGAGCTGACGGACTCATATGGTGATGTTCCAATCCAAGGAAGACATACAAAAGCAACAGAAAGTAGTAAAGGCCAGAGTTCCTTTGTGAAGTTGGAGAATAGTCGAAGGAAGAATGTTGAACCTGATGTAGCTATAAGAAAGGACGAGTCATCTGTAAGGCACATCTCATCTCATCGTGCTCTTGAAAATGCTGCTGATTCAAACAGTAATCATGAGGAGTCAAACTCAGGTGTCATAGGTGAAGAGTTTGCATCTGTTTCAGGTGCAGGTGGAATGCAGATGATGCATCAAGAGGAGCAGGACCTTTTGAGTATGATGGCATCTCCCACAGCTCAGGGTTTCAGTGGTCAGAATCATGTTCCAATGAATATTGCACCCGGTCACCTACCATTTCCCTTTCCACCTTCCATTCTTGCGTCAATGGGATATGGTCAGAGAAACGTGGGTAGCATTCCCTTTATTGAGGCTCCTTGGGGTGCAAATATGCAATTTCCTCAAGGCTTCATCCCGCCATTGACTCCATATTTCCCTGGCATAGGAATGACCTCAAGTCCTCAAGATTTACTTGAAACTAACCATGAGAATTTCAATTCAGTCGAGGCGAATATAACAGAAGCTGATAATGATTATTGGCATGAACAGGAAAGGGGTTCTGCAAGTGAGGTTGAAGTTGATAATGGAAATCTTGAAATGCCCCCAGAGGATAGGCAACAGTCTACTTCAGGTAGTTACAACTCGGCGCCATTGTCTCGGGTAGGCAGCTCCAACAGTAACAGTTCTGTCGGAGTTCAGCAGAAGTTTACTAAAGAAACCCAAGGTTCAACCAGAGAAGAGCATATTGACAATTTTCATTTTCAAGATGGCCGAAGAAATGAGGTTTATTTTGATGATAGAACAGCAATTTCAGAGTTATCCAGTGCACCTCCTTCGAGCTCCTTCAGGAGTAGGACCCCTTCTGAAAGCTCTTGGGATGGTTCATCAGTCAAATCCTCAAAATCAACAAGGGAGAGAAGGGGGAGGAAAAATACTCCCTCAATGCCATCTCAAAATCCTGTTTATGGGAAGGGTAAGAATGTTTCAGAAATTTCATCTAATCGAGTAGATGATGAAAACAGAGAGTGGACTCCTTTGTCAACGGTGCCATCTGATATGCCAGAAAGAAGCACTTGCCCCACATCTGGTACTTCCATACATGTTCCAAGGAATCAAATATCTAGTTTTGAAACTGCTCAGACTAGTGGACCAGATACTCCACTACCTATAGCCCCAGTGCTTATAGGTCCTGGTTCTCGCCAAAGAGCAGCTGATAATTCTGGGGTTCTTCCGTTTACATTCTATCCTACAGGGCCACCTGTTCCCTTTGTCACGATGCTTCCTTTATATAATTTTCCAACTGAGTCTTCTGACACTTCAACAAGCAACTTCAATGTGGAAGAAGGGGCAGATAACAGTGATTCAAGTCAGAATTTTGATTCATCTGAGGGGTATGAACACCCTGAGGTGTCAAGCCCTTCCAATTCGGTGGCAAGGGTGGCTATCGAGTCATCAGAGCACAAGCCTGACATTCTTAATAGTGACTTTGTTAGTCACTGGCAAAATTTGCAATATGGCCGATTTTGTCAAAACACACGCTATCCTTCACCTGTTATGGTGCCTCCTGTTTATTTGCAGGGTCGATATCCTTGGGATGGTCCTGGAAGACCAATTTCTGGTAACATGAATATTTTTAATCAGCTTATGAGCTATGGGCCACGTCTGGTTCCTGTTGCTCCTCTCCAGTCAGTTTCTAATAGACCTACCAATATTTACCAACGTTATGTAGATGATATGCCACGGTATAGAAGTGGGACTGGAACCTACCTGCCAAATCCGGTATGATAAATTCTATGGAGCTTGGTACTTTTCCTGCAGTGTGTTTCTTCCCTACATGCATGCATATACCAAACTAATTAGTGTTTTCATTTCAAAATCTATTTTCTTTATACTATTATACCTTCCCTTTCAATTTATTTCAGAAGGTGTCTGCTCGGGATCGGCATCCCACAACTACCAGAAGGGGAAATTACAGTTATGATAGAAGTGACCATCATGGTGATAGAGAAGGGAATTGGAATACTAACTCAAAATTGCGAGGAACTGGACGTGGCCATAATCGCAACCAAATGGAGAAGTCCAACTCAAAGCCAGAGCGGTTGTCTACTACTGAGAGCCGTGCAGAGAGACCATGGGGTTCACATAGGCATGACACCTTCATTCCTCACCAGAATGGTCCAGTCCGCTCAAATTCCTCGCAGAGTAATTCTTCCAATGTAACTTATGGAATGTATCCTATACCAGCCATGAACCCAAGCGGAGTCTCATCAAATGGTCCAATGCCATCTGTTGTAATGTTTTATCCTTTTGATCACAATTCTGCCTACGGTTCACCCGCAGAGCAGCTTGAGTTTGGGACTTTGGGACCAATGGGGTTCTCAGGTGTCAATGAGCTGTCACAGGCAAATGAGGGAAGTCAATCTAGTGGAGCACATGAAGAGCAAAGGTTTCGTGGTGGTCACACCCAACGGTCTTCACCAGATCAACCCTCCTCACCTCACGTCTCAAGGTAGTTGATCGTACTCTACCTCTTATAATTTTCCCTTGATTCATGAAGCAAGCATCGTATTTAGTCCACTTTAAGAATAATTACCTTAAAAGTAATCCCTAATTGTTTATCTGAGTTGACAGTGTAAAAACCACTTTACATTGACACAAGTATTGTTAAAGTCAACAAATTTACCATGTGACAATTTCTAATTGGTTGAAGGTGTAAAAATCCTTTATACAGTTGGTTCGTAGATTTTAAACTCATAATTATTCACTTGGATTGTTTCATTGTGTCTTAGTTTTATGGTTTTCAACAGGGCCCCCTGATTCTGCTGTCAGATCGGTGGCCAGGAGTTAACAGTTGAAAGAGGAGGATTTTCCTCTTTTTTTGTAGCAGGACCCGGCAGGGCATGTAACTGGGGAGTGCAGTGTCCATTTCACGGCATTACTGTTGTTAAAAGGAAAATATCTTGGTCCCTTGCTTGTGGCCAGACTCTTGCATGTACACTTATAGGTGATTAACCAATTTTGGTTAAGTTTGTCCATCCAAGACCATGTTTTGAGGATGAAACGTGGACAGAGAGTATGCAGTACTCTCCTCCCAGTCTAGCAAAAGGAAGAAAGGGATGGATTAGAATTTTATTGAAAGTTTAGACACATTTGTAACCCAACAAAATTTAGAAAACTGGCCTAGGTTCAGAAGTTTAGAAATTTTACCATGTTATAGAATTGTCAGATTCTCTTTTATACAATGAATGTAATTGGGTTCTTGTTTTAGAACATGCAGAAGATCTATGCTGAACTTTTGAATATTGTTATAGCTTAATAGCAATAAAATTGTGATATTAGATATATTAGATGTCATTTGAGCAACGTCTTCCTCAAATCGTCAACAAAGAGATAAAAGGTTATGATTTTTTAAGAATTGATGAGAATCCATTATAACTAATCAAAAGGAAACATCTAATTAAAAAGTATGTACCAGTTACGACAGATTTTCAAAATTTTATTTCTTAAATAGCAATTTATGTCAAAGTTTTGGGTATCTTTTGTTTATTTACATTCGTTAAATTGAAAATAAGTATTTTTCAGATTATGAGACAAATTTTGAAAGTTTTTTTATAGGGCTTGATTTTTAGGTATCATGAAAAAAGTATTCTATTGTAACAAATTATGATAAATATAATTTTAAGATTGTTAATGTAAAAATTGATGATAATTAATTATATTAACTTGAAATTATTATTTTATTGTGGTTTTCTCAAATAATTGTTATTGTTCGCTTTTTTGAGTGTGTTTAAATTGATGTTTAATTTCTTTAATCGACATTATTCATGATAAGATATTTGTAAATTGTAAATTATATTTTAAAAGTTCTTTAATATTTAGAAAAGAAATATCTTACATGTACTTGTAAAGTCATACATGCCATTAATACTACAAGTTTTGAAATCCACCTTAATTAATTATATATAGATAGGTGAAAAAAATTTGACTTTCGGAAGTGAATCTTTCATTTAAATAATTAAATTTCAAAAGTATTTAGATTCCTTTTTCTGCAAAAAAGGTGTTAAGAAATAGTTTATTATATTTTAATAATTGATTATAAGTATAATTAATTGTAATAAGAAATAGTTTTGTTTGTTAAAAATGTATCTTAAAAGTAACTAATTTTGATTGAATATAATAAAGAAATTATATATTAAATTAACAAAAAGCAAAAGATAAGTTGTTAGGGAAATAAACTGAAAGAAAACTTGAAAAGTTTGAGAGAAATTCGGGGAAAGATTTTTAAGAAAAATTGTTAGAAAATAATTACAAGTTTCATATTTTCAGACTCTAAAAATAATTTTTAAATCAAAGCTTTAAATAAATATTAGATAATATATCAAAGAATTATTGTTAGAAAATAGTTGTCAATTCAACTTCTTCCTTAAAAAAAAGTGCATTACAATAAATTTAAACACAAATAAAAAGTTTTTTTTATGTTGATGAACATTTTCCACGTCGTTTCGAAGTTTTACCTTAAAACTAATCTAGTTCCTTCACGAGGTTAGTAAAAAAATTAGACTCAAATAATACTGCAAACAATTTGAATTTGAACTTCAGTACATTAACCGTCTTAAAATTTTTTTTACAAATACAATAATTTATATATATATATATATATATGGATATTATCACATATATAATATATACCATTGCAATAACTATACACAACATCCTTACTTTTTTTTTTTTTTTACAAAATATGGATTTGGTTTAATTTCAATTATTTAGACTTGGATAAGAATTTTCAAAATAAAATTCATGCATTTCTTAACTAATTAGTAAACATGACGAAATTGTATAAGATAACGTATCTTTTTATTAACTTGCCTCATAATTGTAAGAAATGTCATAATTTATTTATATAAATATGACTAAATATTTCGTACTTCATTTTAGAATTGAAATAAATAATAAATTTATTACTTAGGGAAGAAAGATGTGGAATATAGATTTTTTTCTTAACTAGTTTGACCATTAATATTCAAATTCATTTATTCAATACTTAATTTAAATTTCTAAATTTCTAAAGAATAATGCTCATTTTAGTTCAAATTAATTTATTATTATTCAATTAGACATATAAAGGTAATGGAAAGTATACTGTAATAAAAAGATTAAAAAATCACATTTTAACCAAGATATGTCAACATAACAAAACATATATAACATAATCATTTTCTCAAAACAACCATAATGCACTTCTAAAACATATAATATATAATCATCTTAATATGTGAATATACAATTATCATGAATAGGGACAAAACACAAGGTAGTTTAATAAAGAACATACTAGAATACATAAACTAATTAGAAATTTTCAAAGCAAAGTATGATGCAACTATCCTCTTTTAATACCCTAAATATGATGTGATGAAACATTCCATCCTAAATTCATTAACTGCACAGAATCTCTTCCACTAGAGATAAATATTTTCTTAAACAAATTATTTATGTTTAAAATACAAAAATAACTTCTTAAAATAAACTAATTATGTTAAAAAATAATTATAAAAAATATCAAAATATTAGAAAAATATAAAAAATTATATATTTTAGAATAATTTTTTTATGTTTAGAATTATACATTTCAAAATACACTTCTAAGCTAGAATAAAAAATACAAAAGATGTATTTCAAAATTTATAATCTAAAATACGCCTGATATATTATAATACATACAGTTCATAATATATTTTTTATATGGTTGAATTGTACATTATAAAATATAATTTTAAGATGAGAAAAATAAATTTTTAAGTTATATAGGAGTTTCATTTTAAATTATGGGATGCAGAAGTAACTTAAGAAAAAAAAAGAGCAAATAATCCAAAATAAAGATATATTAGTAATACTAAAAAAATTCGTTAAATAAAAACTAATTTTAGAAAAAAAAAATAATTGTTATATTGACTAAATTAGAAATCAGTGTAGAAATTAAAATGTTTAGTTTCTAAATTAGTTTTTCAGTTGATATCTAATTAGTTATCAAAATTTTTGCTACCAAATTTAAAATATAAATAATTGGTGGTTAAAACCTTAGTAACTAATTAAATATCAATTTAAAAACTAAAATAGTTTCTAATTTAATCAAGCAATTAATTATTTTTTATATCTAAAATTAGTTTTTATTTAATAATTTTGTAGTGTTATCAAAATTCAAAATTATTTCAGAATTAAACCCCACATAAACTGAAGTTCACCTGTCCTATATTCATAAATATAATTTTTTTACATCAATTCCAACTTATTAAATAAAATAAAATAGAAAAAATATATGACACTTCAGGAAAATGTAACTAAAGAAGTGTTGAATCAAAGTAATCCCAGGAAAATGTAACAAGTGCACTTAGGAAATAGTATTTAATTGTATAACATGATAAAATGCATTACAGGTATGGATGGATATTTGTGTGTATAAGGAGTTGCACTCAATTAATATTAGCATGGAAAATTTTACTAAAGATCTGTTTGGATAAATTTTTCTGTAAACACTTTCAAGAGAAAAAAATAAAAAGAAAAAGTGCAAAAAGGTTTTTAATAAGTTAAAACTACCTTACGCAAAAATAAAAAATAAAAAACTTTTGGACAACTTAATATAAAAACAAAAAAACTTGTGGAGAAGTTTATTCAAATAAACCAAAGTCTGTATAAATGTATGGATGAGATGCCTCTAGCTTGGGATTTCTCTTTACTGGATCATCATTTTTCAACTCCAACTCACCAAACATGTCTCGATAAAAAAAAAATAATAATTTTATTATTAAAAAATTGTAAAGTAGATGTAAGATAAGAAATGTTAAATGAAAGGACAGGTGGGCCTGTGGTTCTGCGAGCGGCTCCTTGCATGAAGAAAAAGTTAATGACTTATGCTTTTAATTAGTTTAAACCTAAAAGATTGTGATATTAATTCATTTTATTTCCTGACTTAATCTATTTATCTTGTTGTTGTACTATGTATTAATTCATATAGTTAAGTTAATTTACTTCTGTGAATTTTATTTAAAAGGTGTGGATTTCCATAATAATTGAATTTTCCAGTCTAATTACATATACTTAATAACTGATTTAGATGAGTATGAAAATAAAATAAATATATTTACTCTAGAAGGTTTTGTTTTTGTTTTGCTTTTTGGTTGATAAGATGATCACAGAATTTCAAAGTCATAAAAATTATTGTCAAATTATATTAGAGTTTCGTTTTAAATTATAGGATGCAAGTAAATATACCAAAAAGTGAATGAAATATACCTGCTCTGCTCCATTATAAATTCAAGTTCACATTTTATTTAATATAAAGTTACAAACCGAAAATATATAAAAGTGCTACTCAAATTTATTGAAAAATGATATATTAATAATCTTGTTCCATTATACAACCTCTAAAACTTCAATCTTTATATAAAATAATAAAAATATTTTTTCTTTATATCATTAATTAAAGGTTGTGTAATGGAGCAGGTATGAATATATCATTTTTCAATTTATTATAAGAGACAGAACTTAACTAACATTAGAACAACAGGTCACTCCAGCAACCACCACCACCACCTGCCACCTGAAACATTCTTCTTCTTCCTGTGAGAGCTACCCTCACTCTCACTTACTCCCATCCAAGGCAGCAGCAGCAGGACGAGCAGCCCCCAGAACCAGAACCAGAACCAGAACTAGAAGCTGAAGCGGAAGCAGATCCAGATGCGGAAGCAGATGCGGATGCGGAAGCAGATGCAGATGCAGATGCAGATGAAGCAGAAGCTGAAGCTGAAGACGATATAATTAAATTAGTAACCTAGAAGTAATGAGGGGAATCTTACGATATAATTAATTGAGAATGAAATCATGGTTGAATCTTACCATGATTGGGCGGAGGAGGTGAAGGAGACGATGATGATGATGAATGTTGGTGGTGTTCAGGAGGAGGGGGATGGTTCAGATCAGGAACACGCCTCAGCCTTTTGTTCTTGTTCACTGAACAAGAACAAGAACAAGAAGAAGCCCTCTTTAAACTTCCATACATTTCCACACCTTTCAAATGTTTATGTTAAGAGTGTCGTTGAGGGGTCTATAAATAGAGAATGAAATGCGCCTCATTACTAGCTCCCTATTTTTTAAAACTATTAATCAAGATTAAAAAAAAATCTTAAACCCTAAATTATAATGGAAAGAAACTTCTAAAGACGGATACACAAGTCAAAAATCAAAATTTGACTTAGGTCTTATATTTATTGTCAAAAAAAAAGTTTGACTTAAACCTCTAATCCATTTAAGTTATCCTTTTCATTTTTCTCACTCAAATTTTTTGTTGGGGTCAATTTTTTAAATTTTAGAATCCTGATAAAATCTTATTTCACATTCTGAGTAATCTTTTGTCATTAAGGAACAACTTTCGCCATTTTTTATTTTATTTTTGTGATTATTAGTTTAACATCCTCAAAATAAAAAACACTCACTTTACACTCTTAAATAATAATAATATTTGTTTTATTTTTTAATTTAAATTTCTAATATACATTATTATATTTTAAAACGGATTGTTAATGAATGTTATTTTTTTAAAGAATGGCAAAGGATATAATGCAATTGTCGCCTTAACTTTCTTTCGAGTGGATCTTTTGAAAGTAGTGGCAATTTTGTTATTTTCTTTCAAATTAATTCTCAAACTTATTAAAACACAGTTTTTATGAAAAAGAATAAAACTTTATTTCTTAAAATCCAAGAACTGAACTAGGTAAGAAACAAAAAACATTATTTTATTATAATATAATATTTTATTAGAGATTAACAGGTGGAAAACTGGACTTGTTCAAACTGAAGTAGAAGTAGGTAAGGTTGAAGACTATGACAAGCTTTTGCTTTCGTTTTTAGGTTGGTAAGCACGACCTTAAATATTTTCTAGATAATTTACATATAATGTTAGGGTTCACTTTAATCTTAAAGGTACAATCCAAAAAACATGTAATAAAAGTGCATCAGTAATGAAAATATTTTTTGATGTTGAAATTATTTAAAAACTTAGAGATTCGCTTTAACCAGAAGAGGTATAAATTAGTTTAATTCTCATATATATATATATATATATATATATATATATATATATATATATATATATATATATATATATATATATATATATATATATATATATATATATAAAAGGATATTATAGCCTTTTCATAAATTAAGTATAAATAAGCTTAACCTAAGTTTTAGAGCTAAATAGATTTTATAGGTAGTAAAACTCGAACTCCAAATTCTATTTGGTTAGTAGTTTGTATTTTTTTTGGATGTAAGAAGTAGCAAAAATAAATAAAACAGAAAAACAAAGTACTATTTGAAGTTGTTTACACTGAAATGAAAATAAAAGGAAATAAAAGAAAAAGATTTGAAACAAAACACAATTTGTCTTGTTACTGTAAAACAAAAAGAGGGAGTGTCCAAAGACTTGGTAATACTTTGTTATAAAATCATAATATACGAACACTTCATTAGCACTTGTAATTTTTGTGTATTTCTTTATTCTTATTATATCATATCACTTTATCAATATTATAGTTAGATGTGGCTGATAACCTAGCAAAATGTTATGCTTTAAGCATATACTTAGGAATTTGATTTCTCATTTATACGTGCGTATGGAAAAATATTTCATTAATATAACTATTTTGGAGTAAAATATTTCATTAATCATAGGTAAATTAGTCATAACAATAATTATAACAATACATCTAATATTTTAATCTGACAACATAGGAATACTTTTATAAATATAATATAAATAAAACTAGTAACAACCCAGCAAACTTAAACACCAAGATTTGAATATAATTTCTTTACTTGAACAGTATTCCTAATATACCTCTTGCAAACTGCTATCTCCCTTCTCCTTAATATTCACCAACATCAAGGGGTTTGATTCATTTAAAATGAGGATAATGTGTTTTAGAGAAATTAAGGATTATGGTATCAAAGTAGAAACAAGTAGATACATAGAACTCTTTGAAGTCGCTATATAGTGTGAATCACAACAAATTCAACCAGCATGAAGTTGAATAGATGGTGTATATTGGTTGGTTGAATGATATAATTAAGAAGTAGAATAGCCAAGATAAACACACAATGATATAATTCTATATTGATGTCTGCAGTCTTACAATTAATTGTGAATGAGCGCATTAAGATTAAAAATGAATACATATTTGACATGAGTTATAGAAATTGAATTGAAAGAATAAGCTATTTGGAACGTAAACCAGGGATATTCCTGAGGCCCATCTTGCCAAGGACTAGCTTAGCTATGGCTGGAGGGTTATCAAGCCCCATGCTTCGACTAAACTCGTTTGCAAGCTCCACTAGCCTATGCTTGTCACGCCCCACTTTCTTGTTCGAATTGTAGTAACCAAGCCATGCCTGATATGCTGCTTCTTTGTTCTTCATATCCACATGGGATAGAGCTTTTTCTACCTGTAAACACCAAAAATGTGGTTGGCATATATAGCTCCAAATTCATTCCTTGATAAACATGCCAAAGCAGGAGTTGGAAAAAAAAATGAACCCAAACTTTAGTCCCCTAAGATATAAGGGTAATGGTTTATAGAACTTGAGAAAAGGAACAT
Source organism: Phaseolus lunatus (assembly GCA_013389735.1). NCBI lineage: Eukaryota > Viridiplantae > Streptophyta > Magnoliopsida > Fabales > Fabaceae > Phaseolus > Phaseolus lunatus. The sequence continues at coordinate 48,727,180 of CM023866.1, forward strand.
AAGCCCAAGCTAATGTTGGATAATAAGTCTCCAATTGGCGGGTGAAAACAAGTTAGAGGGTATAAGCAAGAGTCGTGAATCAAAAGTGTCAAGATAGTTTTTGGACAAACAGACCATTCAATCTAGGCCCTCTAACACTCTTGAACAAGGTCTTGCACACTAATTCTAACAGTTCTTTTTCAACAAGACATTTATTGTAGTCCCTGTCAATGATAAAGCGAACAAGACTTTGCAAAATCGAAGACCAAAGTGAAGATTTTATGAGTTAGGAACTAAAATGACAAGCGATAACCACCAAAGGAACAAAAGTGGAAAAATAATAGAGAAGGACTACAGTGAACACCTAAAATTGGAGACTGAAGCGAAGATTTGATCAAGTTAGGAACTGAAATGACAAGTGCTTACCATCAAAGGGACTAAAAGTCTAAAATGAGGTTTTGATCTAAAAAAATGTCTCCACTGAATAGTAATACCTTTCTCTTAGTATCAGGATCAACTGAAGGTACCACGGGAACTTTCTCAATAGGCAAATCTTTTATGGTAGATAAAAAGAACTCTTCCCAAGGAGCCAGCAGCAGTATGCCCTGCCCTTCTTTCCCTCTTCGGCCAGTTCTACCCAGGCGATGTATATATTGTTCTCTATCTGCTGGCAAACCAACCTGTCCATTTGAAAAATGTAGGAAAGACGAAACAAAGTAATTACTTTTATCATAATACTGTGTTTAACTTCTCAACAATGCCAACAGGTGTCACCTTTCAGCAAATGTATAATGTATCGAGCATTCTTTCAAATATTCATTGGTTTTCATGATAAAAGGTAAAATGTTAAAAATATAACCCATATAAAGCGTCCTAGGATGCCTGTTATCATGGTTTGCAAGAGCTGATTACAAATATCAGAATAATGATATTGGGAATGTGTATCGCAGGTAGCACAAGATGCCATGCAAACGCGTAATGATGCAATGTTCAGTATCTATTACCTGTATAACAAGAGTCACATCTGGATAATCAACTCCACGTGCAGATACATCTGAAGTAACCAGGATGAGACCCTTTGACTTCCGAAATTCCTCAGAGACTCTGGTTCTATAACTCTGAGGCTTTCTTGAATGGATTTCTCTCACATTCAAGTTCAACTCACCAAGAAGTTCAGAAACAAGTCTAGTGACCATAGCAGTTGTGCAGAAAACAAGAACCTGATAAACCAATACATTACATATGTTTGTAAAATATGTGAACTGTGAATGAAACGGTAAAATATTTTGTTGTCTTATCACATATAGAATTTAACCAGTAATAAAGCAATAAAAAATTATTGTCTTGCTTGTTAATCATAATCATGTTATATGTCTTGAAGCAAAAGTACCCAAAAAAAAAAAAAAAAAGTCAATACAGGTGTATATTGGAAAACATACCTTGTAATCAACATCATCTGCAATGTGGTCCTTCAGAAGAACATATAGTAAAGGGAAATGCTTGTCCAATGGAGCAACTAAATGCGTCTGGCGGACCTGAAATGATCCAAAAACCCATAAATAAATATCATAAAAAGACATTATACTGGTTCGTGCAAAATGCATATTCATTACCTCAACCATGCAAGTACCTTGTTAGTTATTTAGCGTGAATTATAAACAATTACCTGAGAATGTGTCTCCTCACTACCCTCTTGAACTGTATTGATAAATTCATGATCCCTTCTCAAAGCAATATGACAAACTTGACGTACCTTTGCAACAATATTAATACCAGAATAAGCTCAATACTTCCATCTTTTCTAAACAAGAACCATACAACCATAAAATGAAAAGGTCAAGAAAAAAAAAACATACCTCTTCTGGAACTGTGGCAGAAAACATAAGAGTTTGACGTTGTTTAGGGACTGCTGCAATTATCTTCTCAATGTCTTTGCGAAATCCCATGTCAAGTAAATGATCAGCTTCATCAAGCACCAAAACCTTCACACCCATCAGCCTAGTTGCAAAACCAGCAGTATTCTCAATATGATCTCTAAGCCTTCCAGGTGTAGCAACAAGGATCTGTACAGCATGCAACTGGAAGTTAAGGGTGTGTGTGAACAGAACATGTGACCTTATTATCACAACTAAACATTCCAACAAAGTCTGGAAAACTAGTTAGTAGTTAGCTATATGAGGATGAGGATGCAAATAAATAATAGATCAAAAGCCTTAAATCAAATTAAAATATCAAGATGCTACTAGTTTTAGGCTACAGTCAAGTGATATTCATAAAAATCTTTTGCTAAAACACTTGTACATCAACATAAATTTGGTGCTTTTTGTCTCTAGATGTTTAACAGAAATTAGTAAAGAAACTTATGATGATTATAAAAATAAGTTCTAATCTAATATGTTTAGTAGAAAAAAAGATCCTACGATTTGTGACAGCTGGAACACAAATGTGCCAACAATAATATGTTCAGCATTTTTACGTCAAGACTGTTTAGTAGCGTAGGGATATTTCAGAATATTTCATTTATTTGATTATGGGTCATATGGAGGCATACAGTAACTAATAACAACATAAAATAAACTTTCGTAGCAATGAAAAGAGTTTACCTGGCAAGGGTTTGCTTGCATTCGCTTCTGTTCTAAAGCAAGTCTTGTGCCTCCAATCACAACTTGAACACCAATGGCAGGATGATACTTAAGCAGTTTATTGGCCTCTGTAGCAGCCTGACTCGCAAGTTCTCGAGTTGGGCATATGACAAGAACAAAAATTGGTGGCCGCCTATTATCACGATCACTTGGAGGTGACTTTACCACAACTTCAATTGACGGAAGCTGAATAAAAACACTTAAAAAATTAAGTAGAGTAAAAAACTACTATTCATCTGTTACTACAGGTGCAACAAAACAATAGATTAGTTTCCAGCTCAACGATTGGTGCTATTAAGTTGAAGCTCAAGTAGACCTTTTCAAGTATTCTTTTATTAGACATTTTAATCAGTATTTTAAAACTTTTAAAGGTATTTTGTTGATCAACATAGAACATTCTTTAATATTCCCACTGCAGACTAGTTACAAAATGTTATAGCAGCCTCCATGCCTAAAAACAAAAACAATTGAAAAGAAAATAGAAGCAAGAATTGTAGAATTGTCATGAATCATGATAAAATATCCAACTCTGGTTCTGAAGCCCATGAAATTAAGCAGAGTGGTCCAATGAAGTAGTTTGCTTATTTCAAATGTATTCCCTTGTGTCAACTGTTTCTTACATTAATTGTCATCCATAAAGGAATATGAAGAAACGTCCCAATAATAAAGAGGAAATTAACCACCAATTCACTCTGGCAAACACACATCAAGAGACTTACCAAAAATGCTACTGTTTTTCCAGTGCCTGTCCTGGCCTTGGCAAGGACATCCTTACCTAAAAATGTTAATCGGAATAAGTGCCCCAATAATAAATAAACTCAAGAAATATGAGAACAATGTGGACCAAAGCTGGAATAAATTCCTTTCTAGTATAATATTATCAATTAGGGATAGCTCAATATTTTAAATACAGATTCTTAACATAGTATGACATTTGCAACACAAATTATAACCTCAAGACAAAAAGGATACCAAAAAGGAAGAGAAGAAAAGGTTACAGGGTTTGACAAAATCATATGACATGACATCTCTAACAAACAGGCAAAGCATAGCCACAAAAAATGACATTATATCTTAAAATCGTTTTCTTATTGCTCCATTCTCCATGGCCAAGGAAAAAAGACCAACCTTTGAGAATTACTGGAAGAGTAGCCTCCTGCACAACCGTCATTTTCTCATATCCAGCATCCTTGATTCCTTTTAGTGACAGTGGGGAGACTAAACATTGGTCAAATCTGTGGAATCACACCTCAAAAATCAGACATTCATAACCCGACAGCAGCATAGCATAATAAGATTAAAGTAAATGCCAGAGCACATAAGGTAAACATCACAAATATACAAGCAAAAGGCTCACCTTTCTCTTCATATTAATTTCATTCCTATCCTACTCTATAAATCAAAGACAACTAGCTTTTAACATGTGCCCACCATGAGAGTATCCATAACCAATTTCCAACTTCATGCATGGAAGGTATGGAACAACAACAACCCAGTAAGTACAGTTGCATAATCCCATTCCTCAACAAACACAAAGTAGACAGTATCCATTCAATCTAGAAAAAAATTGTATTGAACAATAGACACCCTCTCATCCCTTTCTTTTTCACTTTGTTCCACATCTCAAGGCTTGCAATCCGAAAAATCGCAAGACAGGCAACTCAGTCCAATTCGAGTCCAGAGCATGGTAGTTCGAGATACAAATAGTGTATCGGAGAGCTGATATTATGAATAGTGAATCGTCTTGTATCATGAATCGTAAGATTCATAAACATTAAAAAATTTAATATATACTTAAATATATAAGATATGTATACATTAAAAGATACAATAAATTATATATATATATATACACACACCACATAGTTTCACCAAAACAACCTCTAAAAGAAATAATGTGGTGCATACATGTTATTAAACAAATTTTGTCTATCTTTTTTTTTTACTCATTTAAAAAAAAAATAGAAAACAGAAAAAAAATCACTCCCACTGTTTTCTCCTCCTCTTACTTTCCTGCCTCACGCAATACGAAATCCACACTGATTCACACAATACGGAATCGTTTCGTTTCGCGATTCAGCAAACACACGATACAGCTACAATTCAGGGACGAAAAAGATTCTTCAAATGATTCGTATCGTGGGAGGGTGAAACCGTATCATTTCGTACGATACGTATTGTGAATAGTAAGATACTAACTACTATGGTCGAAAGCAATAACAGGTCAAGCCAAAAAAACCAAATTCAATTAGCAAACTGGGTTCATTTTGTCACCTAAAGCCTACATACACACGTTTCAAACAAGTACGACCAACTACAGTAATCTCGTGTCAGCTAGCCAAACAATTGTATTATGCAATAATAACCAATAGACTCAATACATTCACACAAGCAAGGAAACAAACAACTAGAGCATGTTTAGACGAGCTTCACGTAAACATATCTTAACTAATGGAGAAATTAATTTTTATTTTTTAATATTATTTTCTCTCCTAAAAATGTTTAATGGAGAACTTTGTTCAAACATACTCCAAAACTACTCCAAGTAGCATAACAGAAACATTAATGGTATAATGAACACACCTTGATTCACTCAGATAAGAATCAGAACCTCCAGGAGAAGATGGTCTAAGAGTCGGTTCAACAGTCTTCGGCTTCAGACCGTTTTGTTTTCCAAACAAAGCGGTTCTACTCTTGTTCAATATCTCCTCCTCCTCACTCCCATCACTGTTTTCATCTTCACTATCATCTTCGCTGAGAAACGTTCTAACGCCACCACCCTTGAACTTCCTTCCACTCTGCACCACTTCCTCATCGTCGTCACTCCGAGGTTGAAATTTTCTCCTCGCACCCGCATTCTGCCTTCCCCTCAGCAAATCCTCGCCCCTCCTCTTCCCCAAATTGGAGGAAGCCCTATTGTTATTCCTCCGCGGCGGCCGGATTTCGCGGCCTTCATCGTCGTCGCTGCCGAGCCGTTGGGCGAAGCGGTCGACCCGGCCGGTCCGCAACTCATCGACCCAGTCACTGAGTTCGGCCTCATCATCGACGAGGCTCTTGGAGGGGCGAACCGGAAGCTTGTCGCGGGCGTGGGCACTGACCCGAGCGGAAAAGGCGCGAGCTTTAAACGGTGCGGTACGGAGGAACTTGGAGGGAGGGAAGAAGATGGCGCGAGAGAGAAGGGGAAGTGTGCGAGGCTTCATGGGAAGAAGGGGATGAAGAAGACGAATTTGGGTTAACAGCTTTGTATGCATAGCAGCAGAAGAAGAAAAGAAAGATAAGAGTGTCTCTGTGGGTTCGTTCAGAAGTCACAACCAACGAGGGTTTTGTGGAGGGAATTAGGGTTTAAGGATTTAGATTTTATATTTTAAACTCATTTTTTCTGTCAAAATTTGAAGAATGTCTTAATATATAAAAGTTCGTATTTTATATTTTTAATGTTGATTCTTTAACTAAAATGTTTAGCACTAAATTTTAAAAATTATGATGAGAAAATGTGAACATATACTATTTTTTTTTTTAATTGGAGGATGAAAATGTAAACCTAGAAATGTATAACTTTTGAAAAACATATAAATATAGGTAAATCATATTTCAAAATATATTTTTTAGTAAATATTAAAAAAAATTGTAATGTATTTTAAAACAGAATTATATTTTTAAAAATTAAATAATAAAAATATTCATTGAAAATATAATTTATTTTCTTCAAAAAATCGCATTTTTTAAATACGTTCAACCAAAAAAATCATGGGAAAAAATTAAATTATTGTGAAAACATGGAATTAATACAATTCATTTAAATAAGAAAACATGTATTCAATTCAAAGGTCTGAGTCTTTTGACATTCGTAGAAATAAATAATAAATATGGAAATAAGACTCAATTATACGTTTTTTTTTCTCTCTCATTTTTTTTTTCTTTCTATCGTCTCTTTTTTTTGGAAAATAAAAAATAAAAATATATATACATATAACATCTAGAATAAATATTTGATGGGTTTTTCAATTGGTAATAAGTTATTTTTATTAATTTTGTATGCTTTACATTATTACATAAATATAAACATTCAACCAAAAATTCACTCAAATATTAAAATTCATTAAGGTGAATATTTAACTAAATTTTATAAATTGTATAACTTATTCCTCGTATTAATACTTAAAATGAAATTTTCAATAACTCTTTTAGCGTATAAATTTATTTTGAATAATGTTATTCATGAGAATGTTGATTGAATAAACAAAGTTACATTGTTTATTCAAATACTAACTTTCTTTTATCAATGCTTCTTAATTTCAAACTAATGATTTAAAATCTTAAAGTTCAAATTTTAAACTTACTTTATATTATCCAACTTGATTTTTTATTTAATTCCTATTATTAATACTTAAAAGCTAAATTCAATTTTTTTTTATTGAAAATCTTTCACAAAATAACATACTTTTAAGATAATTTTTAAAAAGTGAATCACATTTATTTAAGATGTTTTATTGTTTCAATATTTATAAAAATCACTTATCAAGGTTTTTTAGCATTATTTTAAGTTTTAGTCAATTTTAGCATCACATTGAATTATATAACGCACATATTATTTTTGTAACCAAATGTTACTTTCTTATATGTGTTATATATACATTTAAATAATCATATAATCACTTTATTTGTCATAAGAAACGAAGTCTAATAACATCATTTATTATTTAGGATTTAGGATTACTATAAATTACATAATCATAAAGAAATATAACTTAACATGTGAACTCCTATATTTAATATATTTACTTAACTACAACAATTTAATATATTCTCATTGTCTAATTTTTATTATTATTATTATTATTTTCTTCACTTAGTAACGTGAATATTAATTATAAAAAGAGTATTGATAATTTGTCAATTACTGATGTGGTTACGCTAATTTACAACTGCATATTTGGTGTGAGAAATAATTTTATATTAAGATGTGAAATCAATATCATTAAAAAAATTATTAAAAAATAAAAAATAATTTGATAATATATTAATTAAATTAAATACTATTTTAGAAACTAAAAAATTACTCTTATCTAAAATAATTTGTATTATTAATAAAAATTTATAAGATAATATTTAAATTAATTATCAGGATTTTAGTTACTAATATTTTAAATTATAAATTTTTCTCGAAGAACTAATAGAAAATAATTTAGAACATAAAATAATAAGTAACTAAAATTTTGATAATTAATGATTAGATATTATTTTTTAAATTTTTATTAATAATAAAAACTACTTTATATATAAATTATTTTTTTAATTTATAAAAGTATCTATAATTTAATTAAATAATAACTAATTATTTTAGTATTTAAAATTAATTTTGTTGTACCATAGGTTGAGGTGGGAAAATTCGAAAGTTGAGGATTGAAATGCAATATAGATTTTGCAAAATTCATTTTCAACCCAGTGATTGTCAAATAATCATTTTGTTAAAAAAATACCTACATTTAGTACTACACTAAATCTTTATTTCAATTCATGTTTTGACTTATACAACAAAAAATAGAAAATCTTAATCTTGCTAATATTTCAATCCAAAAATATTCAAAATTTCAAATAAGATGAACACAGTTAAAGGGTTTCCAACTTGAGTTTGAAGAAAAAAAAATGTAAATATAAAACCTATGAATCGGTTGTACTTTATCAAAATCTAAACAGATGAAGTTAAAGCTTTTATCTTATCATTTTGTCAGTATCATCCTCTTGCTTCTGTCCTCTAAAAAAAAAAAAAAAAAGGCCAATTTGTCAAATTTAAAAGCAGCAAATTGGCCTACACTTCACCCTTCTGAGGTTTTATTTAGTTTTGTGTAACAGGTTCTTCTTCCATTTTGTTAAACGAAGCAAGAAAGCCAGCACATCAGAAGGGTCACGCAGGGAAAATGAAGCCTCAGTCTCCTTTGCAATGGAAGAAACAACAATGGGAAAACCATGTCCAATGCGTCTTATAACCTGCATGCATTTCATCAACACATTGTTATGTCTTCATTATGAACAAATATTTATATAACACTGAGTAGGTTAAAATCATAAGTCAATTTTATAAGGTTGAGATATCTTTAAAATATTTTATTTTTTTATAAAAAGAAATTTTTATATAAAATTAGTAAATTTTGATTTTCATTGTCGTAAATTTTTTCTTTACTTTTTGTTTATTGAAAGTTTATTAGTCTCAATATAAAATATGTAAAATTTAGTTTGTATATGTAAAATACTTTTCTTTTTATTTTCAAAATATTAAAATCACTCTTTTTATGTGTCTATAATTTATTTTAAGATTGACTGTGAAATTTTTAAAAGAATACATGTTGATATTATATTACAATAGAAATATAATAACCTATTTAACTTTTTTTCAATAAATAACTAATTAACTAGTTTCATATAATACTAAAGGTAGAAACTAATAAGTTTACATTTTAAATTAACAAAATAAAGTTTTTTTTATATATAAATAACAATCAAAACTCACTCATTATAAGAATTAATATCATTTTACTCCTAAAGTATATAATCTATCTATAATTAATTAGCAAAGATTACAAAATATTTTAGACTATAGACTATGGAGGAAAAGAAGATGATTAGAAGAGGAATATAAAAAAATTTCCTTAATTTCTTGATACCATGAAAGAAATTATTCTATAATTATTTCATTCAAGGAGTTAATTATATCCAAAAATATCAAACACAGTTTAAGGTTATAAAAAAATCAAACTAACTAAATGAAGATATTAACTAAACTAACATATAATATTACAAAACAATATTAAAAATATTTACAACAATATTTACATATCACAGTTAGCATAAATACTGTTCATTCAATTTATTTCACCACATAACTGAATCAATTTTAATTGATACTATAAAAGTATTTACCCTCATTTATGAAAGTTAAGGTGTAAAACTTTACACATAAACCGTACCTTAAAAGCATCTTCATCAGTTCTATCATCCCCAATGTACAATGGAAGAACATTGTTGAAGTTGTCAAAGCCAAGAGTGTGAAGCAAATACATAAGAGCACGTCCTTTGTCCCAGTTTACATTTGGACGTATCTCCATAACCTGATCAAAGATGAAGATCAAGTTTAAGAATCCAACATTTTTGTATTCATCAGCAGCAATCTTTTTTGGTACCTTTTTTCCACTTGATATGTGGAAATTGGTGTGAGGTTTCATTATGGACTCCACCATTTCTCTCAGAACACTAACATCCTACAATTTTATGCAGAAAAATAATTGCATAAGCTTTATATTATGAGCCTCATGATTTTATATTAGATTTGTGTATCTAGTGTTTATGGTGATACCTCTTCATTTTTCACACACCGATAGTGTACAGTGACACAGAACATGTTATCCTCAATCATAGAGCCCTTTATTCTTCTTGTATTTTCTTTCAAAACCTTAATTATCTGCATGACACAAGTGGAACATTCATGAGCAAAACAAAAATATATGAACATTCAATTCTCTTCACTGTGGAAGAGAGAAATTTAAGGCACAGTATCAATTTCATAAGAGTCTTTCAACTGATAAACTTCATGAATGCTTACAGGTATCTGTGGAGAAGTTAAAGGAAAGTACTTTTAAAAAATTTGATGTGTATAGGTTGAACATTTTTTCATGCAAAAGTGTTTGATGTATTTTCCTTTAATTAATAATTTAATAGTGTATGGTTTATGATTAATTGACCCTCTAAATTGGCTGTATACTGAAATTAAACTCTTTCTTCTTCTAGAATATTTATTGAAAAGTTTATTCATGTTTAACTCTAAATGAAAGTTAGACCAAAGTACTAGAAATGATTATTACATTTTGAACAGAAAAGGAATTACCTCTTGAATTGTTGGCAAAAATTCTTTTGCAGGATGAAAGTGAACAACATGATTACCCTAGAAAGGTAACACACTATGAGACATGAATGAGGAAATCAAATTGTGACAAGCATCATGTAATTGTCATTTTCCTTTTTTATTGTAATGTGGTTTTGTCCAAACATAGGCACAACTATTGTACAAAGAGAAAGCAGACATATATAAACCTTTTCATCAACACACTTTATCTGATGCTTCTGATCTTCACATTTTGAAGACCCTAATGGAGTTGATATATCCATACCATGACTTCCAGCATAGTAAACATTCCTTAACTTCACAAATTCATACACCTGCATGTCAAGGAGGAAAATAAAAGCACTGAAAATAGAAGGCTGAAAAACAATGCATCCTCAAAAAAGGGATGATGTTTCATGTCTGCATAGTGCACTGTTCTGTTGAGTGAGTGGATTACCTTATCCTTACGCCTTCCACTAACAATGGCAGTGGGAAAACAATAAGCAACTTCACGCACAGCTGCGCGCATCTGCAAATTGCAAAGGCACTGACAACTAAGTTTTGAGAAAATGAAAGCAACAGAGAAAAACCAAAACTACAGAACTTGTTAGGACTCATAAAGCCACCACAAGTTTTTCGTGTGGTGTTGATTGTCCTATGAAAAGCACTTACAGCATCACTCATGTAAGCCTTATCAGGGTCATCTACAATCGGTGAGAGTGTCCCATCATAGTCCAAAAACACAACAATCTCTTTCCCTTCAGCAACCTTCATCACTTCATCAAAGTTGTCCAACACAGAAGGATGCTTTCCCTTTCAGCCACACAAAATAATAATTAAGAACAAGAACCAAATAAAGAGGTCAATATATATAAATCAATGGCAGAACTATTGAGCCATTCAGATAGATCATGCATGACACACAAAAGCATAATTGGTTGAAATCTTGCAGATATACCATGCATATATAAGTTACAGAATATGAGAACAAGTTCAACTATATATATCCTAAGCATATAGATCATTAAGTATTGAGTATATTTTTTGCTATGCAAATGCAGGTTTTAAGCTTACTAGCCATGAAGCATAAGAACACAATCCTCCATTCTCATCAATCTTTGCAAGTGAGATTGGTTTCATGTTTGAGTGATCTGATGGCTGTGATAAGTATCCCATCTGAGAGATGCAGAAACTGATCCTTTGCTACCTGCATTCAAGTGTTTGTTTGAGACTTAATGGTGGAAATAATGTCTTGCTTTTAATATACATCCAAGCAATAAATTTCACATTAAATCTGTTTATTAAAATTTCCAATGTGTTAATTAGAGTAAAGGGTAATTAATCTGAGTCTTAATAAGCACTAAATAGGGGAAAAAAGATGAAAATAAAAACCAAACAAAATGAGACAAAACAGGTATATGCAGTTTGTGTTAGTTGACCGTTAAAAGAAGAATATAGAAAGTTCACAAGGCTTTTGTTTTTTAAAGGCTGCCTTTGGCTATGAACTTTCTTATTGTTCACGAAGTGCAATTGTACAAAGAAAGTGAAAACCACGTGATACCCTTATCTTTTTCAGAAGAAAAAGAAGCTCCTTATCTGGAACTCAAGCAGTCACATTCTGCATTAGTTTCCACATCATGAACTCAGAGAATTCAATGAATAGAAAACCCATGTTCTTTTTGTGGCTACAAATTCATTGAAACAAAGTTAAGGGATAAAGGTAGCCAATTAAGGAAGCACAAGAGGTATGGAAAATAGCTAGAGAAGGAATACAATGAATTGCAGAGATCAATAGACCAAAAAGAAAAACAAAAATTGTGTTTAATTTACAGTAATAAGTGGTGTTCTACATGATTCACATGCATTGGTTTCTACTTTCTAGACCAGTTTCCCACTATATTTTGGCACAATTTTGAATAAAATTTCCTCTATACATTGATCATGGAATGTGAAACAAAAAGAATCTTGTATCGGTCATGTAATTTACATATAAATTTAAGCAAAAGTTCAACTTAATATATTAATCTTCATTATGTATTCACATGTTCATTATATATGTTTGAATTATATCCCTACCACATTTGCTTAATCTTCCACCAATGGAAGATTTATATATTTCTCCATTTTTTTACCATAAACTTTACAACTACATTATTGATCATAATTAAGATACTACTTTCGAATGTGTTCCAACAATAATAACTCTATAATCAATAGTATCACTGAAACCAAAATTACCAGAAAAAGAAATACCATAAATTAACCAGGAATTTTTTCTTCCAGCTCACAAGCCTAAAAAGAATTGGAAAAATATACATATTTAATACAAATTATTAATCTAATAATATATGTATTCAATTGGAAAATATCTAATTATAATTTATCTGTCTTTCTCTTGTATTAAAGGTCTGTAACAAAAAGTGTTCTGACACTATTTTTTCTTATATCTTGTAAATTAGTTTTGATATACAGAAAAAACAAACAAACACTTATTATTATTTATTAGACTATTCTAATCGATTAAAAGAATAAAAATGGTAAGGATCTTGCAAACCAAGTACCTTAAAAAGATTTTTTGAGGAATCAATAAATAATTTTCTATTAGAAATCATTCTGAGACACATTCTTTTTTTTTAACTTTAATATTTATTCTCAGTGTCAACATTCCTTAAAGTTTTCTAAATAGTAATTACACAATTCTTATCCTAAATGTATCGTTTTTATTAAATAAAAAAAGTATAAAGAAAAAAATTTAAAAGAAAGGATATTCTTGTGTACTTTTGGGATGTATGTATAAGTTTTATTTTCTAGGTAATCATGGGCAACAAATAAATTAATAAATAAATAAAATAAAATAAAAATTATCTGCTAATATAAAAGTTGTCGATAAGATGTTATGATCAAATAATGACTCATGTTTTCCACTATATATGAAGAAAAAAAAAAAAAAAAGAGAAATTAGAACCACACAAATGCATCTGTCTAAAGGTTATGTTGCCCTTAATATAAAATATAATATCTTTTGTAAGAAGATCATATGATCTTTATATACAAATACATATATATATGATGAAACAATTAAATATTTAGTTTATATATTTAAAAAAATTAACCATTGTTAAGGAATGCTATTTTTCTTAAGGTTAGAGACAACCTATTAACTCAAAATTACTAAGAACAATAAAACACCAACACTTCAATGTTTTTAGATGACAAAAGATTTGTATACAATGATCAGTTTTTTAAAAGTAATGAAAAAATTAAGTCTGTACCATTTTTAGCCGTTTCAAGATTTAATTCTTTATTTTATATTTAATTATTATGCTAACATGATTAATATCTTTTGCAGTCACGCAACAAGTTATTTAAATAAAAGTAGAATAAATAAATGAGAAAATATATAATTCAAAAAATAAATAATATAAAGTTGGAAAAAATATACGTAATAGCTAATATAAAATAAAAAAAGTTTTTACTAAAAAATTAATGTAATTAACAATTGAGTGATAAGTCTGAAATGGTTCATTCTTAATAGAATTGTGGGATTCTGGAAATGGAGTAAATACATTAATTAATTTGAAAAATAATTAAGGAAGTGGACCATGTCATGTTGACTTTTTAAAATAAAAGTTAAGAAGTAAAAGTGTTGTGAAGGATAAATATTTTTAATATATTTATATATAAGAAAAATAAATACTCTTTATATGTCAAACAACCTATTGGACCATTTTCTTCCAAGTTTTATTTTCATGAACTAAAACGATAAAAAAAAAAAAAATTCAATCAAATCAATTATATTAGATAAAAAGTTTCAAATAGTTATTATAAAAATCAAACAAAAGAATGTTATATATGACAAATTTAGACTGATAGCGTGAATGTATATACTATTACTTAGTATATTCTTAAAATGGTAATCGCATAAATAATTAGAATTTCACATCATTAACATTTCTTACATATCTTTTAAATCATGGAATTCATGATATATTTTTAAATTTCAAGTATCAAAATACACTTACTAACAATAACCAAATTACAATTAAAAAGATAAATAATAGTTTATTAAAATGAAACAATTTTAAAATTATATTATATCATATCTTATTTTTAAATATTATTTTATTAAAATAGAGTAATTTTAAAATTACATTATATCACATCTCATTTGTAGACTTTATAGTGTCCATTTGTCAAAATAATATTTTCCTGAGTTAGTAGTTAAACACTCTTACTTAATATTTTATCAAATGAATATTATTCTTAATTATCAGCATGTGCTCTGAAATAAATATTTTAAATACCAAACGGAACATTAATTAATATATGAGTAGCTTTAATTTATAATAATCATGTAGCATATAAATGGCAGATATGAATCAATAGCGAAATCAAATACAAAAATATTGCATTAATGTCTTAAATAAACACTCTGATTTCACATTAATAGCTGCATTAAAGTCATAGAAAGAAGTTTATTTCACATTTTAACTGACCAAACATATGTTTAAAAGAGAAAATTAATAATTATGAATGCAGATTTCATTCACATGCTTTGATTTCACATCTCTAAAGGAAAATTATTAATAGTAGGAATGTAAAATTTGGTAGAGTATAGTATTATGTGAAACACGATTGTTCAATGAATCCTGATTCATTCATTTCACTAGTTTCTGTCTCAATTCATCTGCAGGGGAAAGGTTTACGCACAAAACTCAATCACTCTAATGTTAGTAACACAGCCAAGTTTTGACAAAAAGACAAAGATTAATGTTTTATTACATATTTTCACCTACCTTAATTTCTTCTTTTGTCTCTCTTGTTTTGGAAATTTTTGTATAGTCCTTAAGCTCGTTAATTAATTTTCATGAAAGACATAATTGATTTAAATTAATTTATTAAAGTTGACTATGTTTTTCATTCATGTATTTTTTATTTCTAATCCAAATTTTACACTTTCTGAATATTTATAATAAAAAAAATTATTAAAATTAGTTTTTATTAGTTTTCAATACCAAACGTATTTTCAGAAGTTTTTTCTTAAATGTTAATAATCCATTTCAATAATTTTTTTATTAATAACTTTCTTATGCATTTAAAAAATTTTAAATTCAAATAAGAAATGAAAACCAATTTCACAATAATACAAGAATGAATAATATATTTAATCCAATTTATTATTATATAAAAAAAAACGCATGTCTCTTACATAAATTAGACAAAATCATAGACATGCATTGATCATAATTTATAGAAAAATTTCTCCTCTTTCTGTCTCAATGTATAACCATAAGGTTTATTATTTGAGCAAAAATTTTTAGGTACTTCAATTTTTAAAAAAACACAGACCCAATCTTATTTCTTTCGAGTTTTTCTTTTCAAAATTTACATCTTATCACTATTTAATGATGAAACCTATATTTTATCCTCTCTCACTAGGCATTGAATAACATCTAAATTCACTTAAAATTTTCATTCTCTCTTCCAACTTCCGTAAATCGAAAGGGTGTATGATCATTTTCCTGGTGATGAACTTTTATGGGCATGCAGAAAATGAACAATCAAGAAAAACTTGAGTTGAATAATGGCAAAAGTAAAGAAAAGAAAGAGACATAAGCATGAAGAAGGTGGAAAACATCCATTAAGCATACACTGATAAATGTATTATCTATGTAACTGAAAAGTATAAGAACATCATGAGTAAAGTTGAAGAGAAACAAATACTCACAGTGAGAAGAAGAGTTGCAGAAAACCCTGCAAAGAATGAAAGTTTTGGTGCTTGAAGAAGAAGAAGAACATGCAACACCGAGTCTTAGACAAATGAAGTTGTAACACATAACATATGAAAAGAGTGAGAAAGAGAAGAATTATATATATATATATATATATATAATATTATATATATAGGTTACATAACATAACGTGGTATATATGTAACGGAAGCTTATGAGTCATGAGTCACAAATTGTTGTGTTTTGTTTTGTGGGGCAGTTTCCTTTATACTTTTGCAGCCCATAATAAAATTGGGTCCTTTCCACTCACTTTTTCTCCATTCATTCTTCATTTGAATCCATGCATAGTACTTTTACCATATAACAAGGGAAAGTATTTACTGTTACAAAACTATTACAAAATATAAAAGTGTTTATCCTTTTCTTAAAATATAAAAATTGTGTGGTTACATTTTAAAGTTTCTAATTCATGAGTTATATTAAGATTTTTTTATCATACCTATTTGAAACGCGATGTATTGTTTTTATTTGTTAAAAAATTTAATTAGTCTGACAAACTGTATAGTTAAATATACCAGTTTATAATTATTTTTAAAAATTTCTCTTTTTTTCGTATGAGTTCACATTCTACTAAAAGATTATGAGTGATGAGTTCATATTTCAGTAAGAAATTATGCGTAATGATTCACAATCTAATAAAAAAAATTATTAGGGATAATATTTTTCATAGAAAAATAATTTTTTTATTAAAATAAATTAATTTTCAAACTGTATTGTGTCACATCATAAACTGGTATTATTTATTATGCCGTTATCAAAATAATATTTTTCTTTATTTTTTACTTTTACAATTATAATATGGAGTAATTCATTGGGTTCTTAAGATATCATGAAGTCTTGTGTGTTCACTATGTTATTATACAAATATAATTAAAATAAATTATCATGATAATTATTTTTTAGACACTGTTTAAAGTTATGAAAAAAAAACGTAAGAAATAATTATAAAAATATTTTTTTAATATTTTTTATAATGTCATAATTATATAATAAATATAATTGTATTTTTTCATCAAAATAATTATACTCTTTCTGAATATATTATTAGTAGTTATAGATTATGAAGAGGAAATGTGATTTTAATTGATTATTTTGTGTGAATATGGATATATGCATCTTTTGTACGTGTCTGAAATGTAATATAGTTATGAATAAATATATGGTATTTCTTGTGAGTTGTCTTCTAATAAAAAAAATATTTAATTTAACAAAAAAATCAACTTTATAGAATTAATTAATTATTACTTATTCTGGTTTTAATATAAGACGCAATTTACAATAAATTAATTATTATTTTTATAAGATGTTTTACATTTTTATATAATATTGTTTTTTTTACTTTTATTAAATTTTATGGGATATTTATATTTTTATAAGAGAATTTTAAAAATTTTCATGTACTTGTAACAATTTAAAAAAAAATTCACAAAATCCAATAAATTAATTATTTTTATTGTGTAATAGTATCTTAACTTTCTTGTATTACGAACTACAGTAAATAAAATTCGTTGCCATCTAATGAAAAAGTATCATGCATTGTTGATAAGTTTTATAATAACTACAAAAATTAAGTTTAAAAGGATATCTCATTAATTAACATTAAATTATTATAACATGCAAGGAAGTTATTTTTGTACAGTATAGAGATTGTAATTACTTTAAATTTATTATTAAAGTGATATTTCATTGACAAGGTGTTACTATAAGAAGAAAACTTCAAGCAAATCATTAATAGAAATTAATTTCAGATAAAATAATAATTAATTGCTATATTAAATAAATGAAATGTTATTTTAGAAATTAAAAAAATTATTGATATCTAAATTAATTTTTATTATTGATAAATAATTTTTCTTGTAGTGTATATTTATGAGTGGTTTGATAGTGATCCGATAGCGGTCTGATTGCAGGTGTTTGATAAACTCAACAAATTTTCGTTAAGATAGTTTCTAAATTATTCTCATAACATTTTAAGAAGTATATTTTAAATCTAATTCAACCTTATCAAATTGGTTCATATGATAATATCTGCACTCATTTATATAACATGAAATCTCTTTATTTGTAATCGATGTAAAATATCCTACCGTTATCAATAATGATTATGAACATACATTTTAAGGTTTTGAATTTTTATTCTTTAGAAATATTTAGAGATTTTATCCTTCTACTTTACTTTATTATTGGTAATAAATGAAATAATTATTGTATTATTGGTAATAAATGAAATAATTTTGATAATTTGTTGAATGTGTTAGATAAAACACGTAAAATTAGGTTACGCGGATAAATTTTGACCCGAAATCATTAAAGAAATTATAAAATAAGAAAATCAATTAATATTTTTATTCAGGCTTAATGTATTTCTTATAAAAAAAAAAAACCTAAGAACATATTCTTTCTAGGTCATGTTCTAAGATTAAATAAGATTTACACATGATTCTTATAACATTTTTCTATTGGAGTGTGTTGACATTAGATAAATAAATAAATATATATATATATATATATATATATATATATATGTGTGTGTGTGTGTGTGCGCGCGCGTGTGAGATTCAGGGTATTAAATAGGACCTGGATCATAAGAATAAAAAACTATTTTTGTCTTGAAAATACATATTTTTTCCAACAATTAAATAAAACATTAATAATAGTGTGAGTCTTATAGAACTCTTGCATTTAAATAAAGTTGAAAAAATATTTTAAATATGAATGTGACATATTGGAACTCACAAAAATTAAATTAAAATCTTCGTAAAATAACAATGGAAATGTTATAAGGAGAGTTGTTAAATAACTTTTTTGTAGAAAAAAAAAAAGTATAAACTTTTCATAAGTAGTAGGGATCGAAAAATATCTCTCCAAATATTCATCATAAATCAAATTTCACACATTGAAATTTGTTATCTAAGGAATACATGAGTGACCAAATTTCCTCTTTATTGAGTTGAACGTAACAATAATTAAACTCATGTAAATATTTAATTTTAAATTTACCAAATGTTCATTTCAATTACATTGTTCTTTTTTATACTTAACGTTTGTGTTTGTATTAGTTTGATCACCTTTTACATGAGATTTGATTTACATTGACAACTATTTTTAAATTTAAAATATTGTGAAAAACATCTAATTAAAATTAATGTTAAAAAAATTATTTTCCGAAATATCATATTACAATTTATTCTTATTCATAATTGTGACATCATGGACGAGGTCCAATCAAATCATGTGGTGAAATGATCTTAAGATCGATATCTAAATTTAATGGTTATGAATTTATTAGCCTCATTGTCTTATACCTGAGACTGGGGGTTGTGAAATCATGGATCGAACCCAATAATGGTGAAAGCAGATCTGATATAGATCTCTATAAATGATGAAAAAAATATCTTATTTAATCCTCATAAAAATGGGAGATGTTAAGTACGAAAATTGACTGTATATGCGAGATTATAATTAATTTAGAAATATAACTCAAATTAAGACCAAGACCAATGCCAAATACAAGAAGAAAGGAAGAGAACATTATTGTACATAAGAAAAAAAATGTGACCTGATAAAAAAAGAACTGACAACAACTCAACTAGAAATCACAGTTTCTAGCTATACTAAATGTTGTAGTTGATAGACATTTCTCTTAGCTAGAACGATAATGTTGATTGATTATAATTGCTAAGGGGTTAGATTATAATAAATCAATTTAGGTTCAAGTACTAAAATACTTAATATTGGAATAATTTAATGAGTTGATTATTCATTTGATATTTGTCAAAATAAGTTTATTTTTAAGCTATTTACATGATAAATGTAAAGACCGATTAGAAAATAGAGATAATTATGTTTTAATTTTAAAATGTTATATATGGCAACTAAAATAATGTAATTCTTTATTTTTCCAAAATCACAAACTCAAACCAAATTTGTCTAACTTTTTTTTATAATTTATTAGTGATCATTTGTCTTATTCCATTTCTCAAGCTATTTATTAAGAGACAAAGTAGATCATTCTTGTTTTAAAGTGAACAAAACTTTTGATGAGAGTGAAAATTCTGTTTGTTTTTTAAAAAATTTTCATGTCTTTTTTCTCTTTTGTTCAATGCAAGTGGTTTTTAAGTCTTCAAATAGATCATATATTGAAAAAAAGAATGAATTTTTTTATTAATATTCAGACTATTAATATATGATTATTCATACTATATTATTAGACTATTCAGACTATATTATTAGTCTTAATAATATATGATTATATCAAGTGAAAAGTCAACGATTGTCACTTATTATATGACAAATATACAAGGAGTTAGTTTATATATATTGGAGACCATATGCATTTAATTGAAATCAGAAAATCAAGATATTTTTCAATAAACAATTTGATAATAAAATATTTCATGAAATTTATAAAAGTGTTAGTCTAAAATATTCAAACTCAATATATAATATTGGTTGGAAGTAGGGAAGACGTGTCTTTATTCGTCATAATTTTTTTTATAGAGAATTCTTGTATTGATCAAACACAAATATAAGTATACTAATTTTTTAAATTGAATATGAGAATGAAGATTTAAAGTACATATTCAGCTCGTCACATACGCATCTCCGTCTTAAATTATTTAAACATCAATTAATTTATTAAGTAACTATAAAAATTTACTTTTGTAATCTCTTTAGTCCTTTGATTTACTTGTGAAATAAACACAAAATTAATAACATCACCTCCTTTAGAATAAATATATCCTTTTAAAAGCCAAACCTTTTATGATTAAATTTCATGTCACTCCTTAGATCATTCAACTTATCAAATGGGACATTATTTTTTTCCTTAAAAAGGAATTTGTAGGGAGTGATATTGATGAATTCTCAATATCAAATATTGCATGTGAATCTATAAAGTATATTTTTCTTTAATTCCCCAAAAAATAAACAAATAATTCAAAAGCACTTTTTTTAAAGTAATACTTCATTGAGATTTAAGTTTGATATTTCTTTCTATTGACATGAACTACTCATATCATGTGTGGATTAAATTTTTATTAGGAAAATGTAATTGAAACATATATCTTATACTAAGTTTAACTATTAGGAAAATCATTTTAACCTTACAAAATTGGCTTGTAAAACATGAAACTAAATATTTGCAAGTGGTTTAATAGAAACTTTATAACAGTGACACATAAATCTCAATAAACTTGACTAAAATAAACTCTAAATAATTTTGATATATTTTTTTAGAACTTGATGCTTCATAATGTTAAATAAATAAATGATATATATATATATAAGTATTTATATTAGTATAAAAATGTATATATTTGAGCCGTTGAACTTTCTGAATTTTGTTTGATCATTATTTAATATAAAATAACAATACGTTAACTGTTCACTGAATTAGTCTTTTAGTTTAATTATGTAAAAATAAATAACTATACAATTCTCTTAAATGCATTAACTTGATAAAATAAATTGTGGGACGTTATCCTTGACATGCCCTCCTTTTTCAAATCATTCTCACTAACAACCCCACTTGTTACCATAAACAAATAAATAGAAAAAGAAACACATTAAAGAGCTATTTTTTTATATAAAGATCGTTTATATTAGCTTAATATAAACATTTGTCCAACTTCTAAACAAAAGCTTCATTAGTTAAGTTTGTACCAGAATCTGTCAAATAAAAGTATATATATAAAAATAGCTTTAGTTTCCGATTAAAGGGTAAGTATAATCTATGAGTGTTTGTTCTTTGTATAAAAAATGGAACAAGAAGAGTGATGGAGAAAAAGAAAGACATAGCAACAAAATAAAAAGCAAACCTCACTAAGTTAAACAAAAGAAAGGGGCTTTTTTCGCATAATATTCCGACCATAGATGTTTGTGAAAAGGTTGAATAATATTGGCCTCACTATACTACATATCTTGATTATTCAATCAAATTCCATTATATATGGGGCCAATTATAATACTTGTGAGTGGAGATGGTGTTTTTCATTTGTAATTCAGAAACTTCATTTTTTTATTCTTCAACCTTCATGGTGTCCATTGTGTAGCATGAATTTAGAGCAAATGTATGTGTGGTGCTACCCTTTTGCTTGCAACAATCATCTTATATTATCTGTGAGAGTGTTTATCACGAATTGATTATGTTGAAATTATTTAATCTGAACAAGTTTGGCTGGTTTTGGTGAATCATCAAATTAATTTATTGCACATAGCCAATTGGAGATTGATTCTAGTTAGGTACTAAAGTAAAATTAGAGTTAATTCTTCTAGTGAATTTTCACTTCCAATATTAGTTTAGTGCAACTACATATAATTTAATATTAAAAAAAAATTTAAGTTTAATACAAATTTATAATAAAAAAAATGTTAGAGAATGACTACCAATAAATTTTGATTAAAATAAACTTTAAATAACTTTGATATCATATTAAAAAGTAAACTTTAAGTCTAACTCAATTTTACAATAATGACCGGTAGGGTAAGGTTTGTATGTATTAATATACTATAATACTATGATTTGACTTTATATTTAGTCTACCTGAGATTTTCAATACTAATTATTTTAAAATATTTTTTAATAAAATAAGTAGATTTATATTTTTTTTAAAGTGTTTACCTAATATGTATATTTTTAAAAAGTATTTTTTTAATAAATAAATCTTATTTTCTCTTTAAACAAGTAATTTTCTTTAAAAAATAATATTTTTAATTAGAAATAGGTTGAAGGGGTTCAATTTAGATTAGTAATAATCATAAATTCAAATGAATAATTGTTCATAGTAATTGACAAATATGAAAAACCCTTTAATGTTTCTAACTTTATTTAGGATCAATTATTAAAGTTGGTCATGATGTCTTCTAATGGCATATGGTGGACACAAAATGATGTGATAAGTATAGCATTTAGATGCTTTTGAAAGTAAATTTATTAAATAGAAAAATGAATTAGATGTAAAAAATATTTGATTATTATATAAACTATTTTGTTATATTTGTTATAGAATTTAAAATATACTCAATTATCATTAAAGAAGTTTATAAGTTATTAACTCGTGTTTAAATTGGTGTTTGAATCTCTTGACTTGCATGAGGTTGATTAGTTAATGTTCTTGTTGACATTTTGTTTTTTGTTTGTATCTTTGTTTTTGTCTGTTTGGTAAGTGTTTCTTGAAAGATAGAAGCAGATTAAAATACAATTTGTATAAGGGTTGGACCATCCTTTAAGTGATTCATATTTATTAATTCATTATTGATGATTAAAAAAAAAACTCCTCTTCAAATTTAGATACTAAAATTCTAATTATATAGAATTTAAATTTTATTTAGTGACTTATTGATTAAATTTAAAGATCATCAATTCAATTGCTATAAAAAATTTTTACTAATTATCTATATTAGTGAGTTTAGACTAGTTCCATATAGTGATACCACAAGGGCTATTGTGTGTAAATAGAAGCCATTTTTACATGTACACATCTCAACAAGCTGACCAAACCCTGGAAACCTTCACCTTAAAGTTCATACCTTTAAGAATTGTGGTACTTAGATAATTGGTTATTTTGAATTCCAACTATAATTAGTTGAAGCAGTTAGAATGAAAAGGTTTTGCCACTCTTCAAATGGCTTAATGCAGGAATGGGCACTTGCAAAAGCACTTGGGCTCAAGTCACTGTATTTCATCATCAATGAGCATTTCCTGTGTATAAGAAATGGATGTGGATTTTAGTTGAACTATGGGTGCACATAATTAGTCACATCCATAAAATGTAGGCCTTCCCAAGAAATTCACTCACTACCCTAAGGCCCACTTCATTTAATTTTGAAAAAAAAAACATAATAATAACTTTACTATATATTACTTTCATCATGTGTTTATTGATACTTAGTTAGGGTTAATATATATACAAATTAAAAAAATAATGGATATAAATTAATAATTTGTTTTATATTTAAATATAAATTAATAGGGTTCAATTGAGGAAATAAAGGTATCAACATAGAAGAAACCATTTTTTTAACATCTACATATTTGTTTGACTGAAAAAAGCAAGAATGAATCAATTAATTAATATTGAGTCAGCTCATTAAGTAGAGTACAAAATAAAATTAGTTACTTGTAGCTTTTATAATCACTTACTCCAAAATAATACTTAAAAAAACCTAAAAGTTAACATCCTCACTTTTTTGGTACCTAACTTGACCATGCAATAAGAAAGATTAGTTATGGTAATGTGTTGATTAACTATAATAATAACAACACTAAAGTACATGTCTCTTTCCATATACCATGAGTTCAATACTAATGTTGCCAACTATGTATCAAAGTGGACATTAGGATATTTTCCAAAGTGCACCTCTTTACAAAGGAATGGGATAATTTAACTCATCGTATCTACAACACAATAATATAACTCACCCTTTTTGCCTCAATACCATGAATCATAGAGTTCTCAATATTATAAAAATTAACACTTTTAAGTAACATAAAATTAAAAAAATAATTATATGACACATAATTTAAAATTTTTTGTTCTGATATCATTAATATTGTCCCACAGCTCATGAATCGAAATCAAAAAGTTTTTATACTTATTCCTCCTCAAACCCAAAAACATCTTCTAAGAACAAAATCGTGACGAAATACTAACTTTCATATCCGAATGCGATGATTGATTCTAATAATATTATTTCTCAACCTTTAAGTGTGGTGCATCTCTGAAAACAAAAATTATCCCAAACAATAGTATTTTTATAATATATATATATATATGTATATATATATGTTGGTGCAACTCTTTTTGCATGGACATTAATATTCATACAAAAGTTTCTTTTTTGTTTAATTAATTGATTGTGTTGCATGTGGATGTGAACAGTGGTACCTGATGGGTATTCAGTGGACAGACCCCACAACCCCTCATTCTCTCCATTAAAATTGTTGTCTTTTTCTTGTGTTAATTATTTGCAACTTTTCCAAGCTTTATAATAATTAAGTATTTTAATGAGTAATTGAAGCCAATTATATATGTGTACAAAGAACAGGTGAAAGATACTTAAACTTTTTTCTTATATAATTTGGATTTATTTATATGTGTTGGGATACACTTTGTATACATTGAGTTGTTACATGCATGGCATGGGAGTATATGATTCAATTCATTTAAATTATTAGAAAATTCAATTTTATTGAATCACTTTTAGAATTTAGTTTTACCATACTTCCTTTTAATCTATGTTCCACAGGACCACACCTACTATCAATCAAGAATTCTTCCAAGATCAAATTTATAAAAAAATATCATTAAAAAAAATTATTAAATAAAAAATAAATTTAGAAAAAAAAACAATTAACCACTAGATTAATTAAATTATATACTATTTTAAAAACTAAAAATAATTAATATCTAGAATAATTTATATTATTAATAAATAGTTTTTAAATTTATATTTAATTAATTATTAATATTTTAACTATTAATAAATTAATATCTAAATTATTAGTAGCTAATTAGATATCAAACTATTAATTAATAATAAAAATTATTTTAAATATTAATAATATTTTAACATCTAATTTAATTAATTTAATATTTAATTATTATTTTTTTAAATTAATTTTTATTTAATAACTTTTTTATAGTTCGTATTGTTTTGATAATTTCCTTACACAAATATTTTTTTACACGTACCTTCTCAATGGTCTTTCACTCTAAGTATATATAGGAATCTTAATCTTTAATCCCATGGTAATGTAATTTTCATTTTAAATAATGAGAATTCTCTTGTTTCATCTTCATATCCCACTATAAGAAAATTATTAAATATTAATTAAATTTAGAGAAAAAAAATAATTAGTCACTATATTAAATAAATTAGATATAAGGGTTTCTATTATTAATAAAAAAAAATTAAAATAATTTTTAAATTAATATCTAAATTAGTTACCTAAATTTTAACTACTAATACTTTAGATTCTAAATTACTCTCTAAAAGATCAATAAAAACTAATTTAGGATATAAAGTAGTAAATAACTAAAATCTTTGTAGCTAATGGTTAGATACTAATTTATAAATTATTTTATAAATTTTTATTAATAATAAAAACTACTTTAAATACAAATAATTTAGTCAAATAGTAACTAATTTTTTTATATCTAAAATTAGTTTCTATTTAATGATTTTCTTGTAGTGTATATTTATTACAATGGTAAATGGCATTATTTCCTCTTAAAATCATCATTATTAAAGATTTTTACTGTAATAGTCTTATGGGAGTTAAAAGAATGAATGAATGTTTTTAGTTTAACTGATAATAAATTTATCATTATTCATTTTACACATTTACCATTTATTTTAATTTTACATTCTTAAACATTTTACTGTCTTTTTTGTTTCCTCTTTAGATAATAATTATCACTATCTTGTGATCTCATGAGTGTGTAATGGTCTTTTAAAGATGAATGTTAAAAAGTATAATAAGACCTTAAATAATAACCTGGTCATGATGTTCTTGATACAAATTACCCTTTAATTTTGGAAGAATTATTCTTCTTAAAATTTGACTCATAATTTTACTGAGTTTTTTTAATCATATTTTCTCTATCTCTATCCACTACTTTGAATTTGTCTAAAAATTTGAATTCAATTTCACTGCTGTACCAATGAAACGTGAGTGTCCTCATGATTATCAACTCACATTAAAACTCACGATTCAAAGATTAATAATACATTATGATGACTTCCCTACTTTGTTTTTTTTTAAACATTGAAGTACCCATTCAAAATTCGGTCTAATTATAATTTTATTTTCTATATTTAAAAAATTGTAACTTTAGTTCTTAGTTTTTTTAAGTTAGATTCTTCATTTTTAATTATTTGAAATTTTTAAGGTTGGAATATCTTTAAATACTCTAATTTATTCATTAATTCATTGCTACTAAAAAAATTACCCAAACCTTTTATTTATGAATTTCTTTCCATGCCTTCAATTTTGAACTATAACTAGTATTAATCCATAACTTTTTATCATTTTAGACATGATCATACTAAGAGATTGGAAAGAAACTCATAAAGCTCATAACTTTTTATAGTATTGTAAAGGATAACAACTAATGAAAAATGTTACTAAATATAATTTACTATGTGTTTTATAACTAAAAGTTGAATAAAGTTACATATACAAGGGGTTGAAATTGTGTAAAAAAAACAAGAAATTACAATTAAACCTAAAATTGAAAAGAAGAGAAATTTAGCATTAATTGGTTGGACTTGGAGAGTAGATGAATAAGGGCCCAATAGAGGAAGCAAAAGAGCCAAAGTGTGTCCAGCACTTGTCCTTTGGGATCCAAGTGGTTACAAAAGGTCTCTCAACACAAAGGATGAAGACATAATGAAGAAAGGTGATAGAAATTGATACATTGTGGTCCTTCCAATAATTTCCCTAATAAGTTTAAACTAAAGTTAGGCTCCCCTTTGGTCTTCCAAAAGTAAAATATATACCTTCTCCTATTACCACCACTCAACCCATGTGCACCAAAACACAACTTTAATTTTATGTCTCTAATCTCTTCTCCCTCTAACACCTATGTTCCACATCACCACCAACACAACCATGTTGCCTCTCTCCCAAATCACAATAAATTTCCATGAATAAGACTAACTCATTCTTCTTTCACTTTGGCCTTTTCCTATTCTTTATTTTCTTGGGGACCATAATTTGTGTTCAAACAATTAATTGCTTCACACTACTTTTAGGCTTTACTTAAAACTTCACATCCCTCAATTATCATAATTTGTATGAAGTTAGTAATTTGGCTTTCATTTGTATTAATTTGCAATCTAAGAAGATGTTTTTTTTTACTTGAAAGAAACACTACTATAAAAATTAAATAAAAATCAATTTTAGAGACAAAAAATAATTAATTGTTATATTGACTAAATTAGATATAATTTTAAAAACTAAAAAAATTATTGACATCTAAATTAGTTTCTATTATTTATAAATCGTTTCTCAATTGGTATCTAATTAGTTACCAAGGTTTTAACTACTGACTTTAGAATCTAAACAATTGAGAGCTAAAAAATTGATAGATAATCAATGATTGATAGCTAAAACATTGGTAACTAATTAGATACGAATTTAGAAATTATTTATCAATAATAAAAAAAATCTTTAAAACAATATATAATTTAGTTAATATAGTAATTAAATATTTTTATTTTTAAAATTAATTTTTATTTAATAATTTTCTTCTAGTAGTATAATTTATTCATTCTTTACGATAAAAAAAAAACTAAGAAACTTACAACCCTAACTATATCATCACCTTCCATCCTATAAAAACCTAGAATATTGTAGTGATGAGGTGAAGTAGATTTTGATATTGTGTCATGGAAGTTGATTCAATCAGAAATGTATGAAAGATGTTATAGTATCATGTCGTGAACAAATTTACTTTTATGTTTTTTTGAGCAAAAGACTAATAAAAACAAGGTTTATCTCTAAGTGCTTAATAGGTAGCAAAGCTTATGCTTATCCATTAGCAGCAGCTAAACTCCAATGATTTTGTTTCTGGGTCCATTTTTTTCTACCTGAGATTACGTGATATTTAAGATAATAAGCTGCACTTCCATGTCCATCTTCTCCAAAATTACCAAAACCAATTATTCTAGAATTGTTTAAACGTGCTTTCATTTTAAGTGGCTAAAAACTGGTTGGTGCAGACGTGGTTTTTAGCTGAAACCATGGTTTTGTGAATGTAATGTCTACTTTTAAACATATGTGATGGTGATATCACGGGAAAGTAGTGAACATAATTTGGTCAAGCTTTAAGATATGTTCATGATTTCGAGCACACAGACATTGATGAAATCTGGATTTTGGTTCGTTTAAATAAACCCTTTTTTTGTTATAATTATTACTTTGCAATTATTGCATGTAAATTTCTAAAATAATATCATGGTGTTTTAAACTATACTTTATCTTATTAATATCTGTAACGTCCTTAATTAATGTTTGACAGTGATGATATATATATTATTTTTTTTTTAAATTTAAAAGTATTCATAGCGCAACAAAATTCCTAATTGTTATTTGTTAATTTATTGGCATATTTCTTGTAATGTTAAAAAAGTAAAGTTTAAGTGCAATATATCGTATATAATTTTGTTATTGTTCTAAAATTATAGTTTTATTCTAATAATCCATGTGCGTCTTTAATGTTGACTATTGGTGGATAAATTATTAAGATGAAATTTTATAATATCAATACCAAGAATTATTTACAATAATATAATTTTTTTTTTCAGTATACTTAAAAAAAAAGATTATGGAGTTTGAAGATACAACCCGACCAATCCCTCCAATCCACGCATACAACAAATTACAAACCTTCATGAAAAACTTGAAACAACATTTAAGAACTGTAATATCCACGTCAGATGCGCGATGAAATAATATTTATTTTATTTAATAAAACACAATATTTTTTATTTTTTTATTATCTCAAAGAAAATTTTTAAATAAATAAATTACTCAATTTTTTTTTATAACGTTACTAGAAAATCATAAAATAACAAACAATTTTTTTCATAACACTATTAAAAAATTATTAAATAATAATTAATTTTTAAAAAACAAAAAAAATAATTAATTATTATATTTTGATTAAATTAGATATTATTTTAGTGACTAAAAAGTTATTGGTATCTAGTTTATAAATTAGTTTTTTAATTAATATATAATTAACTAATTGATATTTAATTAACTACAAAAATTTTAGCTATCAATTTTAGAATTTAAAGTAGTTGGTAGCTAAAATCTTGGTTGTTGGTAGTTAAAATCTTGGTAGTTGGTATCAAAGTTTTAGATATCATTTTAGAAACTAGTTTAAAAATTTAGAAATTATCTTAAATATTAATAATTTTTTAATCTATAAAATCATATCTAATTTAGTTAATGTAATAATGAATTATTTTAGTTTCTAAAATTTGTTTTTATTCAGTGATTTTCTTATACTATAACATCATATTCTTTAACACAAATAGCCTAATAGATTAACATTTTTATTTTTCATTTCTACCTATAAATAAAACAAGGTTCAAAACAAATGGATAACTCTAATAAAAATAAATACAACAAGGCTGTTTACAATATGAAGAATATAAAAAGAAAAATCATTCTTATTTATTGAGACATTGAAAATAAATTATAATAATTATGTCTTCTCTTGTGTTTGTCTTCGTCGTTGCTAAGAATCTAACTCTTGTAGAGTAACATTATTATTGATATCTTTGTAATATTCATGATAATGTAATATATGAATCTTGATATATAATATTATTGGACTTAATTTGAGCGCACATGCTTGAGTAGTGTTGCTTTTCCTTTTCACACTTGTGCTTAATATAATAGAAGCAATGTATAATATATAATATCACAAGATAATATTTGTTTTCCGTTTTCAGTTACATGAGGTAAGCACTTTTATTCATTGCAAATTGCAAATAATCATTCGAATATTATTTGTTTATAATAGAAAATGTGCACATTAGACACTGTATTTAATGATGGGCTAATTAAACACATAATTTTTTACTATTAAAGATTGGTTTTATATATAGAAATAGTACAATCACATTTTTAACAATTATAGTAACTCTATATTAATAGGATTACAATAAACGACCAATGATGAAATGTGATTAAATAAAAATAACTTAACAAAAACATTAAAACTTAGTATGCTGATATTTTTTAAATAAGAAAACTAGTCAGATAGATATATAACATGGATATTATTGAAGGTAAACTTCATCATCTCATTATTTAAATTTTCCTCTTCTTTGCTGTTATAAATCCGTGTCATAAAAATTTGTATTGCAATCCCTCAATGAAAACCCTAATACCCTATTGAATCACAAACCTTTATCAACTCAATAAGATAGACTTGCATTAAGTTCAATGGTTTAGTATATATGGTTTATCATACCACAATAATCAATAAGCCTAAAGATTAAACATCAATAAAAATAATAAATATATAAATAAATGTAATAAAAATGTATAATAGAGTTTGGTGATTATATCTAATGCCAAAAAATAATACTTAACTACCCATGGTGTTGAATAACATGAAACATGAATAAAAGGAAGAAATGGAGATGGAAGTTATGAAGATAGTTCTTTAATGGATGATTGCCTTAACCTTTTTTTTTTTTGTGTTTCTCCTTCCTCCTAACCCCAAAATCTTCTTTATTTTAGATTTTGAGTCAATAGCAAAACATTTCATAAGTGACTCATTAAACTTTCTGTTTGAGTGATACACTTCATCATTTAAGTAAGAAAGTAGTTAAGTGTCATATTTTTTGGACAAAATTTTTGCTATCAAATTTAGAATCTAAATATTTAGTTGTTAAAATATTGATAGTTAATTAGATACTAATTTAGAAATTATTTAACAATTATAATAAAAACTAAATGTTATAAACTATTTTTTTTTAATTTTTAAAATTATCTCTAATTTAGTCAATATAACAACTAATTATTTTTTGTCTTTAAAATTGGTTTCTATTTAATAATTTTCTTATAGTGAAAACAACAAAAATTCTAATATCATCTTTGTGTAATATTTTAAAGTTAATAAAAAAATGTTTATGTCCTAAAAAATAAACTGCTATTTATTTTTTAAAAATATATAAAATCAGTTAGTGATGTTTCACTTTTAACTTAAATCTATCTTGAGATTGTCATTTTCTTCTGTCATATAATTCATTTTTAAATTTCAGTGATAAATAAAAACAACCATAGCTCTCAAATTAATACATTCATTTTTATACTACCTTTTAAGTATATAAAATTAAATTTTCTTAATTTGAATTTAGTGGCTATTCTCTTATAGAACAAAAAAATACATTCAAAACCAATAAAATTTTTTTAGGATTTTACCACACCTTTAAAATAACTTTTAAGAAGTTATTACAAAAATCAATAAATTTATCACAAACATAAATATAATACTTTATAAATCTATTGAATTTTTGTGGGTATTATTTACTCTTTTAGTTTTATTTTTTATTTCAAATTTTAGTACTTAATTATACAGAATATTCAGTTAGCATTTTAAATAAGAGAGTGAACATGTTATTTAGTTTATTATCTCAGGTCACCATCAGCCAAGTCCAAAATTGATAACTTAATAAAATCTAAACACTGAATTAATTTAAACCTACATCATTAAGACACCTAAAGTTTAACTATATGACTAGCTACATTAGTTATTTATTTTTCAGGTCAATTTTTATTTATGATTTATTAAAATCCTAAAATGACACTGTCTCTTCAATTAATACATGGTGTTTTTAGTGTAGCAATTTGATGGAAAAAGCTGAGTCTTCTAATTATAACAACCAATAGCATCTTTGTATTTGGATATTTAAATCAATAAAAAATATTATTACAGAGAAAAAAAAGAAGAAGTAATAAACGAATATGCTATTGACAATCATGGCTGAACGAGCACCGACAAATAATGCTCTTGCATCTTACACCTCAATAATCTCGACTTGTACCTTTCGCCATTTCAACCAGCTCCAACAAAAATTTATTCATCAATATTCATTATTAAAATATTCATCAACAATAACTTATTCTTAAATAAACAACAAAAATTTTAACTTTGAATCAATAATTATATCGCTTAGAAGTTAAGAAAAAAAATTTTTAAAAAAATTATGATAAAATTTAGAGTTATAAAATAGATAATATCTAGTATATAATAATAAACTCTAATAATAAATTTAAAATTTAAATATTATTATCATTTATGAGAATAAAAAATTAATTTTAAAATTAAATTTTCATTTTTCTTAATTCTCGATTGAAATGTTTATTTTTTTTATTAATATAAGAAAGTTATTAAATAAAAATAATTAATTATTATATTAACTAAATTATATATTGTTTTAAAAATTAAAAAATTATTTATCTAAATTATTTTATAAATTAGATATCTAATTAATTACTAAATTTTTAACTATTAACAATACTAATTTATGAAATAATTTAGATATTAATAATTTTTATAATCTCTAAAATAAGTATATAATTTAGTTAATATAATAATTAATTATTTTTATTTTTAAAATTAATTTTTATTTAATAATTTTTTTAGTAAGGTGATTGAATAATTTTATATCACTTATCACTTATTGGAATAAAATATAATTTAAATACATATTTTCTCACTCTTTAATCTTAACTTTGTAATATAACTATGATTTTCAAAAAAACAAAAGATAATTCTTCATAGTGATGGATTGTAGAGGATTTGTGTGACTAAATATAAAAATATTATTATTATTATTATTATTATTATTATTATTATAACTAATATTTTGAATAACAAATTGGAAGCATAAAAAGCGAGTTTTGATGATTGGGTGTGGGTCGGATGGAACGTGGTGAAAACACGAACGTTTGCGCTTCTTCGTTTGTTTGTGTTCGTGTCTTTGTTGGGCAGTGGGTGACACTAAGTTATTGGTCTGTTTCTATATCATTTATTATTAATTAAATCGCTTCAAATTATTAACAAAAAATTAGACAAAACAGAAACATGGTTGTAATTTTTTTATTATATATGTTATTATTATATTATTATATAATAATCATAAAAAATATTAAAATAAAAAAAAATTAATTAATTAATTGTGCAAGATATAAAATAATGATCTGAGTTGAGAGAGAGATGGGCACTAGTCGACGAGAGGCACAAGATCACAATCTTAGCGGGAATTTTGAAAGTCGTTCCTTTTTTTTTTTTAATAAACAATTATTATTATTATATTTCACCACATAAACCCTAACTATTAACGGTCACGCGTTTACCACGATCCTCCGCTAAATACTCGCCACGTGTCCCCTTCTCGACCACAATGGAACAACCCTCCCTTTCATCTGCATCCAAACAAAACCTCTCTGAACTCTTACGTGTCTCTTTCCCGTTGCTGTGCTTTTTCCCTTTTATTATTTTATAATAATCGTAACAATAACTATTACTTCTTCCTTCTTCACTTAAATTATTAAGTCAAAATTAATTAATATTAATAATAATTAGCGCAAGCAAATTACTCTGCCCATGAACGGCTCACGCGCCAGCCCTTTCTTCTGCAGCCACAGTGATCTCAGTAACAAACAAAACTGTTAATTTTAAAATTATTAAAAATAAGACTCAGAATATGTTTTTCTAAGCTAACTATTATAAAAAAATAATAAATTTATTATTGTAATGTGATTTCATGATAATATGACAGAAAGTTATACTGTTACTTTAAAGAATATTTACTCATCAAAAGTTTACTGTAACATGTATGATGACATTGCTTGCATTTTTTTCTAATTTTTAATTAATATCTTTTAGACATTTGTTCACATTTTCTCAAAAACATTTCTTTTTTTTTTCCTGGAAATTTTAATTTTATTATTACTCAACTAGAAAAGTCATTACTATTTATTACTCTTTTAATGTTGCGCTTAATATATTAAACATGTGTCACTTTCAACAAAAAAACAAATCATGATTTACTAATTTGGAAAGAGCTAATCTTTTTCTTCCACTATTAGAGTGGTGTATTTATTTCGGGAACATGACATAACACTTTTTCAAAACACAAATGTTGGAGATATTAAAATATGTTGAACCTAATTGGTCAACACCATAAATGAATATAGTAAAAATTTTATTTACCTTTTTCATGTATGAAATTTTGACTTTAAAAAAATTATAATTATATATTTTAGTCTAATAAATTTTAAAATTATGTAATAAAAAATATTACATGTTTATTACAAATAATAATGCCCATTACTTATTTTCATTAATAATATTTAACAGAAAAGTTTAACATGAACCCAACGTGAAAATTGATTATCCGTATGGGCTAAACATGCCCTTAGTAATATGTTAAGCTAAATCCTTCTCTTAACAAATAATAAACAACAAGTTTAAGGGTAAAACACGTTTGCTAAACTCAGTAAAAATACTAAATATCAAAATACATAATATTAATGTGAAAAAATGATAAAAATACATGAAATAATGTTGACAGATTAATAATATAAAAATAGATTGATGTCATTATTTACATATAAATTTGAACTCATGAATCATTCACCTATCACATGAGCTAGTAAGAAGTATATTAATTGAGTTAACAAAATTTAACCTAAAATTTAATTCATGTAACCTAACTTATATCCTAAGCATTTATTAACCTATAGTTGCTAATTAACCTAAATAAGTATAAGCCAGGTCAACTTAACACCTCTATGTACAAAAATTTAAAGTAAATAAAATGTTTCCAGTTGTTTTAGTGCGTCTCAATATTATTGAAAATATATCACTATAATTAAAAACAATAAATATTTTACGACCATTTATTTATAATTTAAAAAATTGTCATGTTAAATGTTATAACTAATATATTATTTTTTCACTAAATATACTCATATATTTTTATTTCTAAAAAATGCTGTTTGACTTTTGACCTTTGTAATAATTTTAGTCCTATATTAAATTATTTCAGTTTCTCTAAATATGTATCTTTTGTTTTAATTTCAACAGCATTTTGTCAATTTTCAATTAGCCCCTTTTAAAAAATAAATAATAAAGATAAAGAGTAAAATCTTCACGTTACAATGATAAAAGAAAGGGAATATTTTACAGAAATTAAAATAAATAAAAAAATTACAAAAAAATAATCAAAAACTAAAAGCAAAGTAGTTTCTTCCCAAAAAAAAAAAAACACAATTATATTTTAAGGAAAAAAACATATTAAAGCTATAATTATTTGAAAAAAGTTTAAACTTTCCTATTATTTTAATTAGGGTTTAATATTTCAAACAATATTAAGCATAAGGGGAGAGAGTGTGTGAACCACCATCAAAATCCATCAATTAAGCTAATTTTCAAAAGCTTAAAACTGCATAATGCATACCTATTTCTATGTTTTAATTACTATTTGATTAACATCTTGAACATTTGGTGGTTCATCTTTTGTGGGTATCCATACAAAATGAGTATTATAATATAAAGTAAAGTAGAAGTTAGGAATAAGATTGATGAAATGATATGCAGAAGGTTGGACCACGCGTAAGGAGTGGGGGCACTAATT
Source organism: Phaseolus lunatus (assembly GCA_013389735.1). Classification (NCBI taxonomy): domain Eukaryota; kingdom Viridiplantae; phylum Streptophyta; class Magnoliopsida; order Fabales; family Fabaceae; genus Phaseolus; species Phaseolus lunatus. The sequence goes on from CM023866.1 coordinate 48,763,644, forward strand.
TGGCAATGGAAGAAAAATGGTGAAGAAAAGAGAAATGAATGAATCGATGTGATGCATAGGTTAAAGCAAACAATGAACAAGTTGAGAGTGCAATAAGGGGTTTTGTCATTTTCCACATAGATCCGCTAATTAGGTCAGACCAATCAATCAGTGCTTCAGCCTTTGCCAATGTCATTCATGGCTTTTGCACTTCATTCATTCTTTCCTTCTCTTTCACACTTCAAATACAGATACTGTTGCTGCCTTCTTCAGACCATACCCATCACTCTAATTGCTTCAATCATTTTGCATGCTCACTGCCTCCCTTCTCTTTCACCATCTCTTCAAGACAGAAGACAGATAATGTTATTGTTTCTTTTCTGTAAAAACATTGGTTAGTAAAAACGTCTGCATAACTTTCTTCACCAATCTCGTTAAGAATTCTGAAAGGATCTGTGAGAACGAGGTGAATTTGTATAAACTTATTTGCAGACATTTGAAAGGAAAGACTTGTGAATCTCATTTATTTTACTTCTATGTTGAATAATTTAAATATTTTTATATTTAATCGATGTAAAATCTCCAATACACATATTGTTAACTTGTACATGCAAGTGTATATTTATGGATAATCTGATAAATTATAAATAATTCTAATATTGCATTAAAAAGTAAACTTTAAGTTTAACTCAATCTTATATAACCAGTTAATAAGGTATAACTTACTACTACTTATATACTATGAATATTCTTATCTTTAATGAATGTGGAACTTTCAATCAGAATAATTAATTCAAAATCATGTCTGTCATTACATGTTATAAAATATATTTTTCGTTGTTCATAATACGTGAGTATTTTTTCCTGTTAAGTGGGTACTAAAAATCCAAGATAAGGTTTAAATATCTTCAACTATTTTTTTAAGGTTACCTAATTAATTATTGTATGTATATAAGTTATGTAGAGAATGTATACCTATGTATAATAAATATAATACGAGTTTAATCTAATAGAAGGATTTTATTCGAAAACAATTAAAGACTCTAAAATGGAATTATATTTTTGTTAGAACTTACACCATCCTTTTATTTATGTATTATGTACAACCACAATATTAAACTAATCAATTACATTGGCAAGTTATAATTAAAATTAAATCAAATTAACATATACAATATTTGTTATAATTTACTCTAAAATAATTTATTTCGTATCAAACCAATCATATCTAAATCATCTTCGAATAATATATAGATATAGAGCAAAAAGAAATATTTTAAAATATTAACATTAAATGTCTTAGATGATCATGATATTAAGTATGTCTTAGATCATCATCATATTTGATAATTAAAAGTCAATGTAAGTTCACTACAATTAATATCTATACACAACAACCAATCCTAATCTTATTGTCCAAGAAATTTTCTTTAACTTCTTATCACATGATATTTTAGTTTACATTACTTAAATTATCAATGTTAACAATATTTTTACTTTTATTTATATAGACATATACATATATCGTGATATAATTTCATATAAATGTGAAAATACATAAAAATATCATAATTGAATTCTTTCTTAAACAAAAATCATACAAAAAGAAAATAATTATTCTCTTTCTTTCTCACTTAACAAAAAAAGTTATTTAAACAAGAAAATTCTAAAGAATAACATCGATGTCTATTTCATTTTCACTTGAACAAGAATTTTCCACTTAAAAAAAAAAAAATCTACACAAATGAAAAACATGTTTTAAAATGCACACATTAATCTAAAACATCATTATAAACCCTTTTACATTTCATTTCATGACATAATAATTTATTTCTAGCTTAAAAAAACTACTTTACACTCAAATGGATTACTCATATTTCAAGTTCCAAATAATTCAAAGTTATACTAATTTCCTAACTTCATCAATTTCTAATTCAAAATCTCATTAGTACATTTCAAAATTAATTATCTTAAATCTAAGATCAAGATAAGCACTTTATAAATCAAAACAATTCACTCATGATATATTGCAAATTAGCTCCATAATTACAGTAAATTATGTTTTTCATTTCAACCCACTCTTAATTTACAAGATTCTCATATTCTCAACTTATACCTACAATTCCAAATCAAATAAAAATGAAGTAAAAAAAAATTAAATTCCCCTACTTAAAATTATCAACTTGAAATCCAAGAAAAACTAATGTATACTCACATATCAATATATTTCATAACCAGAACTCATTATAATTGATTATACATTCATCCACAATAGAAACTCATTTAAATTTTATACTTTCGATTGCAATTGCTGTAAAAAAAAATACTAATTTTTAATTGTTTTCAATTTCTTTCCCCTAATTCAAATAATTTTATTTTCTTCTAATTTTTTCTTTTTTTTTTCTTTTACTACTCTCTCACTTTCTTGCACACCCGACAAATTGAAAACATACAATATGAGTATCTGAAAAATTGTATTGTGATATTTAAATTAATAGAAATATTTTAAGATAACTTGTGTTAAATTTATTTAAGCGTTTAAATAAGTTGTCTGGGTTAAGATGTTTCATGGCTAATATTATTTTTACTAGATTTCACTTCTTAACTAAGTTTTTCTCATAAAATTTATTTCAAAGTGGGGTATAATTTCAAAGTGAGGTTTTATACTAGTGCAATAACTACAAGAAAATTATTGATTAGAAACCAATTTTAGAGACCACAAATAATTAGTTTCTATAGTAACCAAATTAGAGACTATTTTGGAGACTAAAAAAAGTTTTAGTTTCTCAATTAGTTTTTATTATTGTTAAATGGTTTCTAAATTGGTATCTAATTAGCTAATAAGGTTTTTGCTACCAAATTTAGAATCTAAATAATTGGTAATTAAAACATTGATAGTTAATTAGATACTAATTTAAAAATTATTTAATAATAATAGAAACTAATTTAGAAACCAATTTTTTTTAGTTTCCAAAATAGTCTCTAATTTGGTCATTATAACAACTAATTATTTTTAGTTTCTATTTAATGATTTTCTTATAGTGAATGTTTTAAATTATGCAAATTGAGTCTCAATCAAGTTTCGTACAAACCATTTTTTTAACTGGGATATGCTTAAAGATAAAGATAAAACATGCTTAGTTTTTGAAATCAAATATCAAATGGTTGATTTTTTAAATTTAATAGTATATCTTATTGAGCATGCTTGATTTCTATCATTTTCAACTATTTTTCTACCTCCTATTTCATCATTTTGCTTTTCTATCCTAATTAGTTTTTTTATCAGATAAGAAGGTCGACACAAAGACTTTAGACATTTTTTTTTACTGTTATGATAGTTAATTCATCTTATTCATTTTATTTCATGAAAAAAAATCTTAAACTAATAAATTGATTCCAAATCTTTATATTTGAAGAAACCAAAACAAATTTATGTGTTTAACATTATATTTTTTTAACAATGATTCTATTGTTCTCTAACTTATTTGTCAACTTAATAATTAGAGGTTAACTTATAATTACGTGACAAAGAAAAACAAAAAGAGTATCATGCAACTTCTTTCAAGATTTTTTTTTTCATAAAATTTTTCAAACCTTAAGGAAATTATTTTATTTTATTTATATTTACAACCATTACAAGTATTTGTATTTCCTAACTTATTATTACACAATAACCTTTTAAGCTCTCAGTTGTTGGTTTTGTTAGTTCTCAATGTGTTTCATAACATATTTTACTGTATTCAGTGTTTTTTTTCCATTATTTTTCTATTAATTTGTGCTAATGATTTTCTTTTTTTTCTTCAGTTTATTGAGTATTTTTGGTTTGAGGTGTACTTTTGTGATGACTGGTTTGGATTTGGATTAGATTCAAGATTTGGAGAGATTTGAACCAACAAAGATAACTTTGGAAGTCATCTAAAACATTTTGTGTGCTTGACAATTCTTATAGACTTTGGACATCTCTTATAATAAATGTGACATGACATTTATGAAGTAAATTTAAAATTAATTATATTTAAAACATATTTAGAGAAAAAAATTCTATAAAAATAGTTAATGAGATATTTCAAACAGAATTAACTAAGAATAAAGATGGTATATACTATATTCTATGGAAATTATGAATGATAACTTTTTAGTAACATAGTAATATGAATGAACTTAATTGAATGAAAGATTATTGAGAATTTAAATGTAGTTAAAATCTCATATTGAATAAACATAAAAAGGTATAAAGAAGAATTCATAAATTTATTATTTTAATATTGTGCAATATCTTAGATAGATATAATTTATGTCTCATTATTATTGAATTTTGTCAATAAAACTCATTAAAAATCATTCTAAAAATATTGTGATAAAAATTCATTTACGTGAATTTTTTAAAATATTTTTGAAAATAATATAAAAATTTATTATAAAACTCATCTAATATTTTGTTTAAGTAACTAGAAGAATTTTATTTTGTCACGGTTTGACATAGTTAATTAAGATTTCTAAAGTAATTAGAATCAAAATTCATTCAATTTCTTAAGTAAAGTATTCATGTTTTAATTTTTTAAAAAGATAAGCACTTATTTTTTTATAAAGTTTTTTACAACAGATATTATAAGGATGAATTTAAAACCAGTTAGTTAGGTTTTCTTTTTTGTTGTCGATTATGTTGTTTGAAGCCGATAAATCAGCGGCTTGAGTCGTATGAGAATTTGAACACTTTTATATTTTGTCTTATATAAATATAAATATAAATTTTATTTTACTCATCATTATTTATTATTTATTACTTACTAGGAAAATTAATAATAAAAAGTCCAAAGCACATGAGTCAAAAGAAGTCACCATCCCAAATTGTTAGTAGAATATATTTTTCAAAATTTGATTTTTCCATTCCAAAATTTTCCACAATCTATCTCTTTCACTCTCTCTTCACCTTTTGCACAGAACAACTCTCTCTCACACACTCTCTCTCTCTCACACACTCTCTCTCTCTCACACACTGTAATTTTCTTCCACCACCCTCATTGTCATTCAGACTTGTGTGTCCCTAATGTAAATATCATTTTCCAACCTTTTCAAAATATCTTCTTAAACCTCAAATGCTATTATTATTATTCACTCTTCACTTCTTCATTCTTTCAACCTCTGCCCCACTCACCAGCCTTCCCTAATTTTCCCAAATTTCATTCTTTTTCCCTTTCCATGAGTTGATGCATATTTTCCAAGCTAATTAAGCTTGAAATAGCTGGTGGGGTTTTTGAATCCGTCGACATAACTTTGTTTTTCTTTTTTTCTGGTTGGAGATTCAGGAACTGGGTGTGAGGTAATATATATGCTAGATCTTCATTTCCTATTTTTGCTTCATGGGGTGATTGTTTTCGGGGGCATTGGGGGTGCTTTGTTGTTCGGTAGCTTGGAAAGTTTATTCCTTTGAAGGTGTTAGCTTGCTTGATGAATTCCTGTGTTTCTTCAACTTCAGTTCTCAACATCTCATTGACAATTGAGATCTGGTTTGTTCCAAATTTGTTCATCAATTCCTTTTTTTTAAGATTTGAAAAATACTGTTTTTTTGTTTGTTCTACCATTTTAATTAATTGTAGAAGCTTAGAATTCATTGATGGAAGACACTGGTTCCCGACTGCCATTTTTTTCTGAAATAATTGCATTCTCCTCTTCCCTTTTCTCGTGGTTTCTAAAATTGAAGATTAATTACTGCTTAATCCTTGGAGAACCCGAACCGACTTTAATTTTTTTTTTCTGGCTTAAGAAATTTGCAATTCAAGGGCTGCTCATCTGATTTATTCTCTCACAAGGAATGGTGAAATTGCTAAGTTGACTGAAAAGATAAAAACTAAGGAAATTGTGACTTTTTGCGGCATCTCAGACTGGGTGCACTAATTTGCTTATGTCTACTTTAGTGTAGTAATAAATGCAATTGTCATCCTTCCCTTCTGGGAATTTTTTTAATTGCACAATCAATGGACCTTATTTTCTTTTTAAATATTTTTAACAGTACAGGCAAGTGCAACTACATTTTCTTTGCTATATGAGGTTCTCTCTGATGTAGACCATTTTATTTCTTATATTTGTTTAAAGGTATTTTGATATTGGATTTCTTTATAGATGGTTTTTGACTCAAATAACCATATGCTTATTTAAGTGGTATGGTTTACCATTCTCTCATTACTCCTCTTGTTTCATATGAAGACTGCTTCAACTTGGGGGTGTCATTGACATGAATGCAAACAGTATTGAATTCGAAGACTGTTAGTGATTACTTAAGTCCCTGAAAGACATGCAGTCAGCCTTCTTTCTGCTGAAATGAAGAACTTGCAGGTTCCCCTGTTGTATGCTTTTTATCTTGGTAGTAGGTGCATAGTTTGCAATATCCACCATCGCTATGATTAATTTTATGGATCTAATACAGTTGGCCTTATTGGCTGTCAACATTGAGAATATATATGCATGATATTATTCCTTTTAAAATCTATTTACAGCCAACCATTTGATGCATGCTGTGCTGTTTTCTAAGAGAAAGACAAACTTACCCTTATGAAACTACTTAATTCAATCGATATAAGCATATATTTCCCCGTATTAGCTGAATCTGAAACATCATTAATGAAAACATCACTGTGGTTTGATATATCTTAGTTCACCCATCTATCATATTTGAAGAATTGAAAAGTTTCTAATTTACAAGCTTTAACAAATAATTTTAGTTCAATTTCTTATCAGTGGTAGTTCTGTAATTACCAGAGTACATATGTATGTCACTCATTGCTAATAGAGTTTATCTGTAACTTTTTCTTAATTCCTCCTGTATAATCTTTTTGTAGTTTTTGGTGTTTGTAACTTGGTTTGAATGGGAATTGAATGACTTTGTCTGTGTTTATATGACATTGTTAATTTGTTTGTTTTGGTGGAAAACTGTGATATGATGTGCACCAACAAAGGTGTTGATATGACGAGGGAAAAATAATGCTCGGTCAGTGTAATGAGTTTCACAGTAATGCAGCGAGATAATGGTTTGTGTTTTTAAAATTGAAGAAATGGAGGTTTTGCATGGTGGTTTGTTATCTCATCTGTCATTGGTGTAGCCAGCAATAACTAATAAATAAGTTAACAGGTGACGGAGTTGCTCTGAATCTAATTGTTCTACAATAGGAAATTCACTGGATAATTATGGAATGAAGGTCTATTACTTTAAGGCAATGATATCATGCTTTTCTCAAAATTGAACATGATGGAGGTTAATGAGAGGCAAAATTCACCATTTCCCCAAAAAAATACTAAAATGTCCTTGCCATTTCCAGGTGTCTAGTTTGTTGAATGCTTTTATAAGCAAACTAATTTATACATATTTAATGTTCTGAATATTAATGAGCTGCAGGCGTGCTGTATTCAGTGTTACAGAATATTTTCTGGCATTTTACATCGATATGTCTAATCCTTTAGATTTCCTTCATAACTCCTGTAGCTGCTTACATTTGTTGTAGTTACAATAAGCTTTATGGATTTGCAGAGCTCAGAAGAATTACAGTCATCAACTCAAGCTTATCATGAGCCCAAGAGTGAACAACCAAATAATCATACAACTGATGCTCCTGTCACAGACACAGGCTCAGCATCTGCTACAAGTAATGACAGTAAAAAAGTTTCACGGCAGGATATTGAGTTTGTAAGGATATATGTTCTTTGCTGAACATTTGATTAATTTTCTGTTATTTCCCACTTTTCCACTTGCTTCCTATATCTCATGGATTGAATTTTTATGAGGATAATTTGTGGAAGTTTAGCTGTACTAATCTGTTTATTTTTTTCCTTTTGGATTAAATATTCAATCAGGTCCAGAATTTAATAGAAAGATGCCTACAGTTATATATGAATAAAGATGAAGTGGTTAAAACACTTCTGACTCGGGCAAAGATAGATCCTGGATTCACTACCCTTGGTAGGCATCTTAAGCTCTCCGTCATGCCATTTATGTATTGCATTGTAAATTGTAATTAATAATATAACTATTGTATATGCTGTTTGTAGTTAACGTTTGAAATGACATTGATTTGTAAATTGTAATGATTTTCCAAGTTTTATTTACTCTAATTTGTTATCCGATTCATGTGTTAGATTACATGGAAATTAACATAATTTTAAAGTTGACACATCTTATATGAACATATGGAACTACTTGCCTTCTTGTATCTTTTCCATGCCTTATAAAGTAGATGTAGACTCATGTCCAATTGCTTTGTAACTGGTCCTTTTTAATTCAGTATGGCAGAAGTTGGAGGAAGAGAACGCTGATTTCTTCAGGGCCTACTATATCAGGCTAAAATTGAAAAAGCAAATTCTTTTATTCAATCATTTGCTTGAGCATCAGTATCATCTGATGAAGTGTCCCATGCCTGCAAAGGTTCCATTGGCTCCAATACAGAACGGAATCCATCCAATGCCTGGTACATTCTTGCCCTCTCTCTTCGTGTGTATAAGTGTTCCAGTGTGTGTTAAACACAAAAATCTCCACATCTTTGCCTGGCTAAAAGTAAACCGTGAGTTGAGTTGAGTGATGACACTTATGTGCCACTTCTCATGTTATGCAATCTCATTCTTACTGAACTCTAAACTTCATGCCCAACAACAGGGAACGTATCATGTCTTGTTGAAAAGGTCTAAAGTGATACTTCATTTTTTGAAAATTAAAAAGTAGTAAGATTCTCTGAAGTTTCTTAAAAGCATAGAGGCTTTGCTGTGTCATTGCTGTGAAAACTTAATTATATTATTAATTGAAGAGAATTAATCAATAATTAAATTCATTTTCCTGGTATTAACTATGGTGCTGCCTGATTTCTTGACATATGTTAATGTTTAGATTTAACCAAAAATTTGGTTAGTTAAGAAGTTTGGATTCTTGAAAAATGGTCAATTATTAGTGCTATTACGAGATTGCTTGGAAACTTTTATCTTCTTAGTTCTGAAGTACAAAAATGAAAACTTCAGTATTTTCTTGTTAGTCTATTCATTTCTGGCTTTGTATTACCCTAACATCTAAGTTGAGGAAACCTTTTATATATTTCTTGGTTGTTATTTTTATGAACACTGGGGATTTTTTGCTATATTATTGGGGCATATAAATGTTTTGTTGGCCTGCAGGTATGAGTCATTTGCATAATCTGTGTTTCTTTCAGTTTACAAAAAGATGGGTTAGATTATAAATGCACAAGTCACTTTGCTTTGCATTATTCTTTAACGCCATTTGTTTGCAGTGCAGTCAACAACCTACCTATGGGATACCCAGTGCTACAACAGCCTCCCATGCAAGCAACAGGTCAACCTCATCATCTTGATTCCATGGGTTGTGGTATATCAAGTTGTCATGTAGTTAATGGAGTTCCTGCCCCAGGCAACTTTCATCCCATTCGAATGAACTCTGGGAATGAGTGAGAACTTATCCTACTACACATAATTCCTTTATGCGGCTCCTACAGGGGACACTAATATTACAATTTTGATTGATTGTATATGGTCTCCAATAATTATCTTTTGTAGTTAAGTTGTCTGAAATGTGTGTTTTGTGGTTAAGTGGTAATTGATTTCATCATTAACTGTTCAGTTGTATGACTGATAATGTATTTCTAACTGTTAGTTAAAATGATCCTTAGTCATGTAGGTAGGCATTTTAATTTTTTATGAGATGGTTTACCATGCAACATCTAGTAATTTTTGTTTACATGTAACTGTGTGTGCCGTTGGTGTTTTTCTGCATCATGCCCATTTTTATGTTGTGGCTTTTCGTGTGTATACATATTCGTTATTAATTTGAAGTGGAGGGAGGACCTTCCTCCTTTTATATTAAAAGTAATATGCTTTGCCTTTGTCCTTGTTGAAGTATGGTGATGGACCACAACGCTCCTGATATGGCTCCTGTTATTCAACCAAATGGTACAATGTCATCCGTCTCAGAAATGCCAGTAAGTCCGACATCAGTTGCATCGAGTGGCCATTTCCCCTTCACTGCATCAGAAATATCAGGAATGGGTGCAGATGCATCAGCTCTTGATACAGCATTTACATCTGATGTGGCAAGTTCAGTAGGATTACAGCTTGCGCCAGATGGTGGCAATGGAATTTCCAGATCACTGGATCAAATTCAATGGAATTTTAGTCTATCAGACCTAACGGCAGATTTACCAAACTTGGGAGGTAATTTCTTATGTAACTCTTCGATTTGCTTTCAGACATCTACTTAAAAGTGCAGTTGTTTGAGATATACAGCATTTGTTGAGCTTGTGTTCTGTTATGTCATTCGTCTACCCAAAGTAATCTGAATATTTGAGAAGAAAAAGTTGATTTGTGATCTGTTATTTTATTCGTCAACCCAAGTAATATGAATATTTAAGAAGAAAAAGATGAATCTGTTGGACTCAGTAATAACCAAAAAGAATCAGGTTTACCATCAATATTTAGTTTCTAGTAAAATTGGACTTTGTTGGTTTTTTCTTTATTTATGAAGAACTGTTATTATTTTAATGTTTTTATCACAAGTTATCTGATGTAGGTTGTGATGTCTTAAGTGCTATTGGTTCCACATAAATAACTGATAATCATTTTAGAAATCAATGAATACAGTCAAGGATTGTACTCAAGATTTTCAATTATATGTTCAACCATTGTTGGTGTCTTCTTGATTTTACTGTCTTGAGTTCTTTGCAGATCTAGGAGCTCTGGGAAACTATCCTGGTTCACCATTTTTGCCATCCGATTCAGATATTTTGCTCGAATCACCTGATCAACAGGATATAGGTAATGTTCAATGGTGTATTATATGGGTGTGTAGTGCCCAACAATATTTTGTTGACATAGGATCTAAGTTCTAGACCAACAGTCTGCCGATGACGCTCAAGAGTAATGGTAGGGTTTCCATCAGTGTGAAAATGGGGTTTTGTTCTTGTGAAATACATAAAAAAAAGGGTTAAACTAACCTGTTATACCTTAAGTTTAGATAACGGAATTAGGTTCCAAATTCCAAAATTCCAATACTTAAAAAACAAAATTTTAGTTGGATTTCTATAGTTCTGTAATGGAGGAACCTAACATAATTTTCTTCTTTTCCACTCTACAAAACTAGAGACCAAAGTATAAATAGGAAATATATGGACATATATAAAAATTTAGTAAGTAGGGGACTACAAGGGAAAATATCAAAACTACAAAGTGGACATTTGAATGAAATCTAAATTTCATGATATAAATTAACTAGTAGTGCACCTTATACCATAGAAGATAAAGTCTATCTGGAAATTTCTGCTATTGCTTTTCAGTTCTTATTTTGAAGATCTTGTTTTGATTTAAACAAAGATACCTTTGTTTTTGTTTCAGTTGATGACTTCTTTGTTAATTCTGAGCCCCCATGCTCTCAATCAGATGAGGATAAATCTTGAGGTGCGGCACATGTTTCACATTAATTGTTAGATTAGGGAAATTTAGGATTAATAAATGTCATCTAGCTTACATGGCATACAGATTTACTGTTACCTAAGTGTAGGCAGCCTGATCTTTATCATCAGGATGAAAATAGAATGTCAATTGTTCCCTGTAGTACCAAACTAGCAATCTTTTGCATTCTTTTCAGAAATCTGTTATCAGGAAGAGTTGGGACAGTGTTTAGGATGTGTAATTGATTTGATGCATCTGGATATATATATCTATAATATTGTTTGGATCCTTGTCAGTCCAAAGGTTGTTGGTATATCTACCTCACATAATTTCAATGCAATATTTATGTCCTTGACACTCCAATGGTGTTAGATTATTTGTTGTAGCATCATAACAACATTACCAGTTCTTCTAATAACAACATGGTTTAATGTCCTTTTTAGCTTTTCATTTAGAATGAGTGCAGTGGTTGAACATGTACTATTGTTGAAGCACTAATCACTGCATTGTCTGTGGTTGTTGCTTTAAGATTACTAAAATGTCCTTCTACACAATAAAAAACTAGCCATTTTTCTTGGTGGAAGTCTTTGCCCTCAATATGTTACCCTTTTCTTGTAATCATTGGCTGGTTTTATATATTTATTTTTACTGAGTAAGACTAAGTTTCTACATTCACACTGCTCGGTTAAGCAATGTCTTTTAACTGAATCAAACCTCTGATTTTGCAAATGCCCTTCAGCCCCAAGTGATTCTCAAGAAAAATAACATGCTTAACTTTGTTTTATGCATGGTTTCACAAATATCATTTCTGTAATTAAATAAAGATGTGTCTTTCTATAGAAAGTTTTGGCTTTTAAACGTAAATGGTTTAATTTACATCCTTTATTATTGATTTGGGTAATTTTATTTATTTATTATGGATTTGGTTAAGTTGTGTCAACGTGGTACAACTTCAAAGTAGTGTTAGAGGCACATGATTTTTGTTTCATGTGTGATCAAAAGTGAAGTTGTGTCCTTTTCCAAGATTTTAGTTCAATGTTATTGTGTAGAAGTTGTTTGGAGGTTGGATAACTTTGCTTAAGCATGTGATTACTTTTAATTAAAGTTGTGTCATATTGGTATGAGTTAATGGAACTAAAATTGTGTCATGACTTAATGGTATGACTTGAATGAACCTAGTGTAAAAAATATGTAAGATGTAATGGTTTCATAATCTCTAATTGATACAAGAAAATACTATACACATTTTTAGAATTTTCTGACAGGTGTTTATGTGAACTAAAAAATTAAAATACTTGAAAATATTATAAAAAAAAAACTAATAGTAAATAGTTAATTTTTTGAAATTTGGGTGGATCTAATTCCCTTTAGTATTGTTTATTGTATTTTTTACCTATTTTGAGATTTCATTTTTAACATGTCTCAATCTATTTTTTCTATAAAAAATTAATTTATGGCAACTCAAAATTTATTACTATTATATTTAATATAAGGACTCATATATCAAATATATAATAAGTGAAGTTACCACAAAAATATTTGGATAAAAATAATTTTTATCTATATTTTATGAATTTTAAAGGATTGATTCAAATATTTGGATAAAAAATAATTTTTATCTATATTTTATGAATTTTAAAGGATTGATTCAATTGATTTTCTTATTTTTTTCTTTATAAAAACTTTTATAGTAGATATTATTATGCAATTTGATTTGATTTTTTATTTTTTTATTCTTAAAATTATATTTTGGAAAACTCTTTCTAGAACCCATGAAATACCGGAAAACTTGTTTTAAAAAACTCATTCTAAAAAACATATTTTATAAGATATTATATATATTCTAAAAACCTTTTATGAAAAGTTTTTTTTTGAAATGTATTTCATGAATTTCTGATCTTGTAAAATTTCCGAAACATTCAATCCAGAAGTCCCAGAGTAAAATGGTCTTTTTGAAAGCATTGGGGTGCAGGTTGAAATTGAGGGATGCAGAAAGCAATTCCCTATTCTAAAGTAAGGATAAATCTTCTGCTGGCTCAAAGCGGTCCTATATTCTTGACTTACCTCTTAACACTTTTGTTTAGTTGATGCCAAAGAATCACAAAAGTGGAAGAACAGAAAAAATAAATAAAGAGAAAAAAAAAGCATGTTTTTTTTCTTAACATAAAACAGTCTACTACTTTTTCCACTCTAAAATGTGGAAGACTCTTCAAATTGAACCATGTAGGTAACTATTTCACGAATAAATAATATAAATAAAGTTAAAATTACATTCAAAAAAAAAAAAAAAAACTTTAAAGCATAAACTTTGCAGATCCTTTTTCTCTACATATAACTTATTCGTTTTTATTTTACGCAGTTTCACATTCACATTTTTTTTTCTATGACGAATGAAGGTATTTTTTTATGCAAAGTTTAAACTATTTTATTGGGTTTAAGAAAAAAAATTAGTGTGGATTCCTCAATAATGTACTGAGTCAACAAAATAATATACTGTATAGATAACGTTATGGGTTGCTTCTTTGGTGGTTAAAGCTTTTCAGAAGTCATTATCAAATTATCACGTTTGATAATGGAAGCCTTTCACAAATTATAATAAAATAGTTATGTTTGATCTAGTATACTTAATTTAATAATTAATATTAAAGCCATAAAGTAACAATTTTAGTTTTTAGTGAAACAAGAAAAGATGGTTATAAGTTACATTAACTATTTTGTGAGGAAAGTTTAATAAGTCAAATTACAATATTAAGCTCTTAATTATAAAACATGATGTTCTAGATATTTAAGACATTTCTAATAACGTCATACAAATCAATAAAAATAATCAATTTAGTTGAATTTTTAAAAAAATTTAACTAATATATGAAATTAACCTTCACTATTAGTGATCTTTCTAAAAAATATTCTCATTATTCATTATTCATTATTATTAATACAAAATATAGATACTCATGATATTTAATATTTAATAGAGGACAGATAATGAAAAGAAAATCTAAATAAAAATACCTTATTAAAAAGATTATGAATTTATTTTGAAATGTCTCATTTAATAACAGAGGAAACATAACCTTTGATGTAAGGGTAAGTGTTATAAATGATTTGTTTCAATATACTAAGAAATATAATGTCACTTTTAATATATAGTAATTTATAACTTTTAAGGGGTATGATTATCTATCTTTTTTTATACCAACTAAATAAAGAAATAATTTTATTTTTCTCCACTTTCATTCATATATCAAACTACTTAAACTTATACTCATTTTTAAAAAAATATTCAAATTCTTTCTTTCTCTTTATTTCTTATACAAGTCAAATAGAGTGCAATGATTCTCATAATCGAGTAATACTATACTCACAATAAGATTTCTATAACACTTTTTCTCTTTAATTTTTCATCATCACATTGTTGATTTAATTTTACAGTGTTTTAATTTCTATCTCCCTTAAATTACTAGAAAAGTTGTGAAAAAAAGGATTGGTGTATAATTATACTTTTGAAAAAACCTTAGGTATATGACTAGTTTCTTTCCTTCACCATTGGTTCCTATTATCGTATTTATCCAATGGTGCTATTCCTTTAAAGTGAATGTACAATATAATGTAAAATTCAAGAAGATTCTTGACTTGGAACAAAATAGAAGAAAGAACAATACAAACAATTTTAATGCATTTTTGAAAATAAATGATAAAAAGAGAAATTGCTATGGATAGGAAATAATTTTGTATAAGAAATCGAAAATGTTGTTAATGATTAAGAACATTGTTACTTTTTTTTTTCATTTTTAATTTTTGGGTATTAGTGTAAAATAAATTATAACACCAAATCATCAATAAGAAAATTTATATATAGAAAAAAAAAATTCAAAGCAATGTTAGAGTTAATTTTATTTGCATGAAAATATACATTATTCTTGAAGGTCCATTTGTAATTTTTTAAAAAAAAGTTTTATTAAAATTTTCTGTAGTTTTTCTCAAATATTTTTGTTTCAATTTTGAAGATGATATGAGAAAAAATCCAAATCTTATCTTCAAACTAAGCTATGATTGTCTTTTTTTTTTTTTAGTTGGCTATGAAAAATACAAGTATAATAGTTATCTAGAGCAATTTATGTTAATGTTAAATATATTTTTCATTCTTATATTAATTTTTGTCTTTAATCTAAATTTTAAATTTTTCAGTACTTGTAATAAGGAAGTTATTTGAATGAGTTCTTATCAGTATTTTTTTTTATGTAAGAAACGAATTTTTAATGTGGATTGTATTATAATATTATAATATTCACGTTAGAATGAAATATTTTAGCATTATAGTTTGTACTGAAAATCTGTTTGTCACGTAAAAAAAACTGGAATGACTAATTTCAATAGTTTTCTTACTACAAATATATAAGATGTCTAAAGTTTGGACTAAGGACGAAAAACATATTTAACCTAAATATTTTTTTTTTGTTTTAAAAAAATATAGAAATTCCTTAAACACATTATTGTTGTTATTCTTCTCACCTTCATTTGAGTTCATTGAAACTCAATGCCACACTAATTTATAGTTGTAAGCCTTTTTGCATTATAATTAATGGATTTGTTATTTTAGTTCCATTATTTTCAACTTCATTTAATATAGGATTCCTCTTTGAGGTTCTATACCATCTTTAGATCAACTATAAAGAGACAGTTTTGCCTTCAATTTATTCCATATGTATAATTCCTTTTTCGAGACTTAATTTTCTTGATAGATAACTTCTTTTTCAATCATTTACCTAAATAAATAATTTTTATATTAATTTACAATATTATGATTGACAACAATTTATCTCCTTCAAACATATATATATATATATATATATATTATCCATACTCACAAATACATTAATGCAATTTATTTAAAAAATTATAAAAAAATATCAAATTTTTAAAGATGATTTTATAATTTAAGTAAATTTTACTTACAATATATTTAAGGATGACAATAGGAAATGTTTATATAGATTTAACTATTTCATCCTTATATTTGAAGTAAAATTTCATCTCTATTTCCATATTGAATGTGTATAATTTTTTTTTGTCTCGTCTTCATTTTCATCAAGGAAAGAGTATATTTGTATTACCCGTTTTCTTCAAATGAAACATGATATTATTAAATATTCAATGTCAAAAGAATACTATTTTTTTAATATCAAATATCAAGAAAGAAATTATAATTATATAAATATCAAATAAAAATATTAAATAATAATTAGATAAATATTAAATAATTATACAAAAGAGTAAAAATAATCAAATACATTTCCTAAAAATAAGTTATGCAACTACAAACTAGATAACAATTAATATAGTTTTTTTATCACCTAATAGAAGATATTTTAATAATTTAAAATAACAATGGTATATAAGGAAGGGATGAATATTGAGACAAATATAAAATGGATATGTATATATTCATTTTCATACTAAATTAAAAAATCAAATATATAATTTATGATTTAGAATTTCACAAACCTATATTATTTTTTTTATCAGTCAAAAAATAAAAATAAATAAAAGAGTATTTAGGTACCACACACCTATATTGTACCTACCTAGTTAATGCATAGATTTCTCTTCGTGAATAATTATTTTTCTTGAATACGATTGTATGTACTATCATATTATATAATGTCAAGAAACTAAGATTATGTATAACAAATGAGTAGAATATTTTAGTATGTTTGAATATATGTTTCTATACAAAACATCAAAGTTTTTGAAAGAAACACGTTGGAAGCGCATAATGGTTAACTTTATTGATTTTTCCTTCTTTTCTGTGCTTCTTTTTCCTTCTTTCTTTTCTTGTCTTCTCCTTTTCATGTTCAACATTATCATATGAACACCTCCTTTGCAAATGCATAAAAAAAAAAGTCATAGAGTGAGAAAAAGTTCGCAAGGACACAAATATTATAAGCAGAAACCCTAGTTGGGGACTTATCAAGGATCCTTATCCATTATCATACTAAAGCCATAGAAGATATTTTTTAGTATGGTTCAAGCTTTAAGATTCTTATTATTGTATGTATATATACATAATTTAATAATCTTAAAATACATAATTTAATAAAGATGTTTATATAATTCTATTGGGAGGGATAATTTGTAAAAGTTAACTAAAATGCCTCCTTTTCAATGTGAATGTCTATTATATAATTGAGTTTAATTGTCATGTTTGAATATAAAACAACATCGAACATTTATTTAATTACAAGCCAAACGTTAAAGTAAAAAGTTTAGTATTTCACATTTATGAGTTTTTAAGTTTTAAAATATATTTTTATTTTAATTAGTCAACTTGACGAATGATTCCATTTAAATTTTTAAAATTCAATCTTAAATTAGACTAAATTAAACCTATCTTATTTTATTTTCAACAAAATATCTTTTAATTTCGTTTTAAAATATTATTTTTGAAGATTAAACTAAAAAAATTGTTTAAATATTTAACGTAATTAGTAATAATTGAGACCACAACTTAAAGAGGAAGTACCCCACCTCAAATTTTGTTTATTATATGCTTGTTTTCGGTCAAACACAAATTATAACTTACTGCGGATAAAAGAACAAATTATAACTTGTTATTAAAAGTTCACATTTGTATTTGTATCTGTATCATTCATGTATTTGTTATCGTGATACTGAAACATGTTCATACTTAAAATAATAAAATTTTAAAAATAAATAAAAGATACAGAACAACTATTGAAAAGAAAAATAAATAATATCCTATATTTTATCTAGAAATTTACAATTATAATACAATAAAACTATAGAAATATATTAAAATAATATTAATTACATATTTAAATTCTTAAAAAAAGAACTACTTTAATATAGCGACAATTATTGATGAGTCACCATGATATTTAAAACCAGCTTTGTGATGGGCCATGCATCAGAGGACACAGCACAATGATCATAAGTGAATCTGGAGCTATATCCATTATTATTCCTCTATCAAACTCAGTAGTGCTTTTGATTGCTTAGAAGGGATAATAACTTCAATTATTAACACAAGACATTACCTTCTTTAATCACTGCTAAAAAATTTAAAACCAATCATTTACATTTTATTCCTTGAGGTAAATAGGACTTAAATTTGATTATAGAACATCAAGTCAATAACAATATCTAATCATAGTCTTAACATGATTGGACAAAGTTCTTTTACAAATATTTTTAAAAGAAAAATAAAATATGAAATAAATTTTAATAGGTTAAATTAGTGTGTACAAGTTAAATCTTTTATATAATTTCTGTAAATTCTTATTTTTAATTTGTGTATGAATTAATTTTAATTTGTAGATTAGTTATTTCTTATTTTTTTAATATGGATGACATTTAACTATACTATTGAGTGTTTGAGCTTATAATATAATAGGTTGACTAAAGATAAAAACCAATTTAAGTATTATATTACATAATTGAAAACAAATCTTACTTTATAAATTGTTTTTTGAGGTTAATTTTTTAACATCAAACTTAAATTCATTTGAGATGGTAAGAATTGAACTCATTTGTTAATATGGTATTGGAATTTTTATTTTATCTTTTGTGTCACTCGCAATATGAAAAGACTATGGATAAATATCTAATCTCACTTTTAGGAGGTTTACTTCATGTTAAAAACCAAATTTTGTGAATTTGAGGGAGAGTGAGGTCCAAATTTTTGATGGGTTGGTACGTAGTAGTAATGTATGTATATATATGCATGCATGTACTTGACTCTATTAGTCTTCTAACTGCCTCAGTCATGTCATGTTGCTTCTGCTTTATTTCAATCTTTCTTCTTTTTCTTTCCATCACTATCATACTTGTAAGTGCGTGACCATCACAATTCTTTCGCTGAAGGCTTATTAATGCAACATTTGTTTCTTTCTTTAGCTTATGCTACTCAACTTCCTGCTTTTCCTCGGCTAAGTAAAGGAAACAGGGAAGGAACTTTGCACTTTCAGCCAACCTTTACATAATAACAAGGTTCATGTTCCTTTAACCTTCTACTCTTGCCAATTTCTCTTGCTTTCCTCAACCACAAAGCCATGTTTGTTTAGTCTTCGTTTCTTAAACTTTCTTTGGATTTGTTTTAACCTTCAGAAGAGAGTTTCGGAGTTTGCTCATAGTTTCTTTCTCAGCTTTCCAAATATGAGAAAACTTTGAAGTTAGTTGTTTTTGGATTGAAAAAGTTTTGCTATCTGTATATGTCTGTGTTCTGCATGCAGTTATTCATATCATGGGTTTCATATTAGCCTTTTAGTTACTTTTAGTTATTCTTTTGACTCTGGTTGGGGTTAGTTTGGTGTTGTGTACTTCACTTTAATTGACTTGATGAATTTAAGTAAATATTTGAGCCGTTGATGTTTTCTTCTTAAGAGTTATAACTTTGAATATGTAAGTTATGGAAAAATAAATTTGAAAAAAAGGCAAAAGATTTTTTATAGCCTAGCAGAAAGTACTGAATCTTGGAGAAGCATTCTGGTCTAGAATAATAATGGGAACTTGATAACAAAATAAAAAGAAGTAAAATAGTTTACCTTTTTCACTAGTTACATACATGTGCACTAATTTAGAGTTTTTGAAGAAGAGAAACTTTTAATTTGAAGTTGGATTTTGCAGGCCTGAATCTTCTATGGTACAAGTGAAGTGTTTTTCCCCCTATAAAGCATAAATATTCTCAGTGCATGCAGCAGTAACTTAATCATGACTGCAAAGGGACAGAGATTTGTTAGGTTCGTTTGCTAAAAAAAGCCTGGTTTTGTATTTCTGCAATTTTACTTTTTTAATTATTTTTGGTAGATTATGCTGTTTTAAGTTGAAGTAATGATATCGACAACCATCCATCGAATTATAACTAAAAACAAAAACAACTTTTGTTGAAATAGAACAATTTTGAAATTATAGTGAACCAAACAGAGTTATAAACTAGTACTTATTGATTTTTAGTTGTGAAACTAACATTTTTCTTTAACTTCAGTGCTCTTTGCAGACTTTTAGAATAATATATTCTGCCTCTGCATATTCATGCTGCCTCAGTCATTCATTTTGCTTTTGTACCAGAAAAAAAGCTATTGGAAAAACATTACATTTTATATTTGATTTTTCTTTAAAAGACGTTTCTCTAATATATGACAAATTGACTCTATACAGTGAAATCAATAATTGAAAAATGATCTTGTCAACAAGATTAGTAGATTAGTCCACTATTACAAACACTATCTAATATTCCTACCTTTAACTGCTAGTAATGGAATTTGATCATTATACTCTGGTAATTGGTACTAAACCATTGTATTGGCGTTTTAGGAGCTCTGATATTACGATTTTTTATGGCAAAAAATTGATGCTAACATTTACTTTCTTAACTGAGTTTTATATTCCTGGCCAGGTTTAAGGATTGGAAGTCATTTTCATCTTCAAGTATCGAGCTCAATGATTCCACTAGTGACGGATTTCACAAAAGAAAAGTTCAATCAACGCAAAGTTCTGTCAGTGATGAATCAATAAGAAATTTGTCTTGTAGGAGGCATGTTCTTCATCCACAGGGACCAACACTTCAAAAGTGGAACAAAATTTTTGTAATCACAAGTGTGATGGCAATCTCTGTGGATCCACTTTTCTTTTACATCCCAGTGATTGATGACGATAAAAAATGCCTTGATTTGGATGCAACACTCAAGATTACTGCCAGTGTTCTCCGCACATTCTTTGATCTTTTCTACATTCTTCACATTATCTTTCAGTTTCGAACCGGGTTTATTGCACCTTCCTCTCGTGTGTTTGGAAGGGGTGAGCTTGTTGCTGACACTTCAGCCATAGTGAGGAAATACCTAAGTTCTTACTTCAGCATTGACATTCTATCAATTATTCCACTTCCTCAGGTATCTTTTTGTGTCAGTTGAAAATCTCACATTAATTGAATAGAGATAAACACATTTCATATGTGAAAACCTTATCTTATAAATTATATATAGAATTGAATTAGTCTTAAGTACATTTAATATGGTATGAGAGTTATTTTTAATATAACATAATCTATCATTGAAGTGTCAATTACGCCGTAAGAATATTTCATAGATAATCACTAGGCATATCAGTTTGAACCATCAATTAATTGCTGTAACCTCAAAACTCTGAATATGTGAAAATTTAATTAAAATACACTAAATGTGTAAACAATTTTTTACACTAACTCACTCCGCAAAAGATCGATGATAAATTTCTTAACTTTAATATTGACTTCTTTCAAAGTCAATCTAAAGATGATTATTGATTAGTTGACAAACAGTTGAACTCAATATATAATTAATTCCTTTGGATGGTTTCAATACCTTGTAATATATTTAACTGTCTTTCTTTCGAGGTATCAAATACTGTGAGCTTTCTGAGTTGTTCTACCAAGTGGTGGGATATCTACAGAAGATTTTTCGACGCTCACATTACCGAGAATATAAGTGATTTTGTAAGTGATGGAATGAAAATGAGATTACGTCTATTTCGTGAGGAAATGATGGTATTTATAGACTTTTGGATCTGAGTCCAATAAAGTGGCTACTTTATTGTAATAGTTAGACCACGTTTTCCTTACATATGTCTTGTTATTCTATGTACTTGGTAATTAAAGCCGAACTGTGAATAATATGGAAAATTATTACCGAGTTATAAGGTAAACTGTCATAACTGTTTATTGGTTCTTGTCCACTAACACATGATATGTTATATTTGCCCGTATTTTAGGTATTGAGTAGTACAATATGTATACTCTTGGTGTTTATCCAAAATGAAGGCAACTGCAACAATAAATTTAAGTTCAGTTTTATTTGAAAGACATAATTTGATCTTGTTTTAACACTTTTAATGTGTTCTTAGATGGTGATTTTAGCTATGATCCTATTCCCAACATGCTCAGCTCCTTACGTGGGAAAGGATTTGTTGAAGTATGCAGTAATTGCGCAGTACGTGCCAAGACTTCTGCGGATCTACCCTTTATTCAAAGAAGTAACAAGCACTTCTGGCATATTGACTGAGACAGCATGGGCTGGAGCAGCTTACAATCTTTTTCTCTACATGCTAGCAAGTCATGTGAGTTGATTTTGTCACTTACGTACATAACACCTTACCTATGTTCCTAGTAATCATGCTATTTTTTATGAGCATCAACTACCAGGTGGTTGGAGCTTTCTGGTATCTGTTTTCAGTAGAATCAAGGGTGAGGTGCTGGCGCAAGCAGCTGAAGAATGCTACTTTCTTTCATGAATCCTACCTTAGCTGTGGATCTTACAATTCTACTGTTCAATCACTTCTCAATCACTCTTGCCCTATCACTGATCTACAAAACATTGTAGACCTGGAAGCTTTCAATTTTGGAATGTTCATAGAAGCTCTAAAGTCTCGAGTGGTAGAATCATCTACTGATTTTCATCACAAGTTCTTCTACTGCTTTTGGTGGGGTTTGCGCAGTCTAAGGTAGATCAATAATCTTCTCCATTGATTCTCTTGACTGCATATGCAACATTCCCATTTTATAAACTTAGGAACTTAATTTAATCTACCTGTGTTCTTAATTTTGTTCCCAACTTTTCTATCTAATTGCCGATAGTTAGTGCATGTTTAATTTGCCCTCGGATCATATCAAACATAAATCTGTGCATCCAAATCCATTCAATTTGAAATTACTTTGAGCAATTTCTATTTTTTACGTGGATCAGAGGTTCCAAAGGCCAAATCAAATACGTACTTAGTGTTTGTAACATCTTATCAAGGAAAGCATAATACAGCCTAAAGATGGAGGCTAAAAGCATGCCAAAGTCATATTTGTTTTGTGATCTTTTGCAGTTCAGTTGGGCAAGGTCTCGAGACAAGTACTTATGTAGGGGAGATAATCTTTGCTATCTCCATTGCAGTCTCTGGATTGGTTCTATTTGCATCACTTATTGGAAACATGCAGGTAATTCTATGAGATGGGATAATAGACAAGAGAATACAGTGATCTTGTATACATTGGTGTATTTACACCTCCCTAGTCATAGATACAGTGTAATTCATGAGTCTTTATTTTTCATTTTTTTGCAAATTAAAGGCCAAACAGGCAAAGGGACAGATTTTAAACCTTAAATAAGAAAAAAAAAATCATCAATTTTCAGTGTTATAGAAGAGTTAGTTTTATTCTCCCACCCTTCTCATTTGTTGAATTCGTGGATTCGGTTCTGTGTTGGTTATTGTTGCAGAAATATCTACAATCTACCACTGTCAGAGTTGAAGAAATGAGAATCAAAAGGAGGGATGCAGAACTGTGGATGTCCCACCGTATGCTACCTGATTTTCTGAAGGAAAGAATTAGACGGTATGAACAATACAAATGGCAAGAAAATAGGGGTGTTGAGGAGGAGACATTAATTCGCAACCTCCCCAAAGATTTAAGAAGGGACATAAAGCGCCATCTTTGCTTAGATCTACTTAAAAAAGTTTGTATCCTCCATAACCATCTCTCCATTCACTCGGTTTCTTTCCTTATGAACAGTTTCTTAGATGTTTTTGGTGTTATTTTTCAATCAGAAATGGAGTTTCAATTCAGTAACTTACTCTACCTTTAATGCATGTTCTTATTATGCAAATTAAATTATCTATGAAACTTCTGATAAGTGATATACACAAAATTACTCAAGCAACTGTATCTGAGTTTTTTCTTTTATCTTCTTTTCTTCTCCTTCGTATGCTTCTAACACATTCTACCTTCTTACTGATCTAGGTGCCATTGTTTGAGAGCATGGATAATCAATTGTTGGATGCACTGTGTGATAAACTGAAGCCAGTCCTGTACACAGAAAAAAGTCACATAGTTCGTGAAGGGGATCCAGTTGATGAAATGCTATTCATCATGCGTGGAACACTTGCTACTGCCACAACAAATGGTGGAAGAACTGGTTTCTTCAACTCCTCTGAGATCAAGGCCGGTGACTTCTGTGGAGAAGAGCTTCTGACATGGGCCTTGGACCCCAACTACTCCTCAAATCTTCCCATTTCAACTAGAACTGTGGAAACTATATCAGAAGTTGAAGCCTTTGCTCTCATGCCTGAGGACTTGAAATGTGTTGCTTCCCAATTTCGACGTCTTATAAACAACAAACAACTCCAACACACTTTCAGGCAACGATTCACCTGATTAAACCTTTTCCTCTTTGATAATGCATTATTATAGTTTAAGCAAAGCATTACAACAAAATATATATGAATAGATAATACAAGCACTAGATGAAAAAAATGTTAATTCTGATAACAATTATAATCTTAAAAGTCATGTCAAAGATGATTTTTGATGAACAGATAAATGAACCAATCTGAAATCTATGTTGGTATAACTTTTAAGAGAATTCTTATTATATTGTTATAAAAGTCAGCAAACATATATCATTCACATCAATATGAAACTAGATGACAATGTAACATTTTTTGGTTATTACACAGAAGTTTTTAGAATTATTCTTACATTTATTTTTGGTTCAGGTTCTATTCCTTGCAATGGAAGACATGGGGTGCATGTTTCATACAAGCAGCATGGCGTAGATACAGAAAAAAGAAGGCAGAGAGGCTGTTACGTGAAGCAGAAGAAAGGATTCAAAATTTGGAGAATGAGGAAGGGTCCTCACCAAGCTTTGCAGCCACTGTATATGCATCAAGGTTTGCATCAACTGCATTGCGCCACCTGAGAAGTGGTAAACGCACCAGAGTGCCACAGCCACAGAAATTGCTACCCCTGATGCCTCCGAAGCCTTCTGAGCCAGATTTCACTGCTCTGAAAAACTAGTTTCTTAAGAAAATTTACAGCAAAACTTGTTGTGATTTCACTTCTGTGCATATTCAAAATGCATGTCCTTAGCAATTTTGTGAGCATATGTTAGTAGCAAGTGGTGTTAAGGATTTCCTATATGACAACATTATGTGCATATAACAGTGTGTAAAAATATTGTCTCTGTTTGGATCAAAATTATGAGCCTCCAAATCCAATTTCTGGTCACTGCATATTTTTCTCCAATATCCTTGGTATATAAACATGTAACACTGTGTTTTCTTAACTTTTCAACTCTTTCCATATTCTTATACTCAATTTTATGTAAATTTATTCAGACTCCATATCTCTTGCTTTCATTATGAACTAGTTTAAAATCAGTGCATCCACTTTTTTTTATTAATTTATGAAATTAAAAAATATTTGAGTTATATTTATTATATTATTAAAAAAATTATAATTTATTTTATATATTATTATTAATATTATTTTAATCTTATTAATAATATATTTTAATTGATGATATATAATATAAGAAACAATTTTAAAGAAAAATATGTATTTGAAAATATAATTAAAAACTTAATTTTTTATACTAAGTGTATCATTGCTAGTTGCTTTTATTTTTAAGAAAATATTTATCTTGAGTGAAAGAGATTTTGTGCAGATAATGAAATTTAGGATGGAGTGTTAAGTATCACACATTATTAGAAAATTATTAAATAAAAATTAATTTTAGAGATTAAAAATATAATTGTTATATTGATTAAATTAGATATTATTTTAAAAATTAAAAAAAATTGGTTTCTAAATTAGTTTCTATTATTGATAAATAGTTTTTAAATTGCTATTTATTTAGCTACCAAGGTTTTAACTACCAATTATTTAAATTTTAAATTTGGTAGCAAAAATCTTGGTAGCTAATTAGATACCAATTTAGAAACTATTTATCAATAATAGAAATTAATTTAAAAACTAATAAATTTTTTAATTTCTAAAAATGATCTTTAATTTAGTCAAACAACTAATTATTTTTTGTCTCTAAAATTAGTTTTTATTTAATAATTTTCTTGTAGTGAATAGATGATAGTTGCATCATACTTGCTTTAGAAATTTCTAATTAGTTTATATATTCTAGTATTTTCTTTAATAAACTACCTTGTCTTTTGTCTCTATTCATGATAATAGTATATTCACATCTTAAGATGATTATATATTATATGTTTTAGAAGTGCATTATGGTTGTTTTGAGAAAATGATTATGTTATATGTTTTGTTATATTGACATCTTGATTAAAATTGTAAGGACTGAGAAAAATAATCTTAGAGTAGAAATGATACAATTAAAATGGTATATGAATATTTTATTATTAAAGTGAAAAGGCTATATAAATAGAAAATTAGTTATTCAAGTTTCATTTTAAAAGAACTACCATCTCTCTAGAAGTTTCCTTTTTCTTTCCTCTCCCTTCTCTCTAAGATTTTGACCTCCTCACTGTTTAGCGATCGGAGTCCACCATTAGACTCCTGGCAGCAAGATCTACAAGACTGCCCGATCAGAATCTTTGATAGAGTAAGTTCATTCTTGGCTCATTTTTCTTTGAGTTAGTTTTGATCTGGTTAGGGTTGCCTTTTAGTTTAAGTTTGCATGAGAGGTTTTTATCTTCAGAATTAATCTCTGTTAGATCAAGGTCCTAGTGATATAGTTAGATTTGTGATCAGGACTTTGTGGTGCAGGTTAGGTTATCCTTAAGTTTTTGGTAGCTTGGAACTCTTAGTGAGCATCTGTTCAAGTCCAGGTAAGGAAAGCTAGTTTTATTTTTAACATAGAACCCTAGGTTAGAAGATATGGATGTGGGGTGACGTGGTTAACAATTCCAATCTTTGCTTGCAGGATTGTCTCTTTTGAAAAGTAAAGTAATATATTGACTGGAATGGTTGATTTTGAATCTTTTATATTGATTTTAAGGTGAATAATTTGTTGAAAGTGTTTGTGATTAAGAAGTGAAAGTGTTTGAATAATGATATAAATGAGTTGAACTGGTCTTGAATATTTTGTTGAATTACTTAAATGAGATGTTTGATGAGAAGTGGTTGTTTGATTTTAGATGATGATTAATTTAAAAAGCATATATTTGAAACTTAGTTATGTGTTTAAGTGAATTTTTAAATATAATTGAATTGTTTAGAAAAATTTTAAATATTTATATGATTAGTGAATGAATTGTTGTGTGATTTGGAAATTCTAAACTTTGGTATGATTTGATTGTGTGATTTGGACATTGTGAGAGTCAGAATATGAATTTTAATCAAGACATAGTATTTTCAGGAAAGAAAATACCGTGTCAAGATTGTTTAGGATGTGCATTGACTAGGGATTTGTCTAGAAGGAGATATCCTGACTCTCCTGAGATAATGGAATCATATAAATAAAGTTATTCAGGTGGTGAGAGTCGAAGGAGGTTCATATGAATGGGTAAGTTGTTTGAAAGATAACTAACTTGACTTGTTATATGAATTAACCCTGTCATACTAGGAGAGAGATGATATTGAGATTATTTATGCGCATAGCTGTGTGGATTTCACAGTGAGATAGTATGACAGGTGCAGATCTCTGAGTCTGAGTCAACGCACGAGTCTTTTGGAAGTACAGTCAAGTGTCTATGTGTTGTAAGTTAGTAGAAGACTGACATGAGAAAGATGAATATTGAAATTGTTGATAGACAATTGATGATTATGTGAAATGCATGAGAAATGATGAATTTATGTGGATGTTTAAAGTGATATTCATGTTATAAGTTTTAAAAATACCTATCTTACCCTTAGTTTTGTTTTGTGATTGTTTTTCTTTTATCTGTGATAATCGTGTAATTACACGGGAGCAGAATAGATTGCAGTAATAGAGCTCCTCAGTGAGCAGATGAAAAATGAGATGAATTTAGTTTTAATGTTTTGTTTTATTTATTTTAAAACTTTTTTGTATATATTAAAATCCCAATGAAGAGGGATATCTTTTTGAGATACAATTATGAGATAGTTGTAAGTTCATATGTTAATTCAATTTTTTTTTTTACTTTCTATTTTATTAAATATGGGTAAAATTAGAGATGTTACAAAAATCATGTTAAATTTGTTTTTTTTTTAAATTTTTATTATATGTCTAATTTAATAATAATAAATTAATTTGAATTAAAATGAGTATTATTGTTTACAAATTTAAATTAAGTACTATTTTGAATAAATGAATTTGAATATTTAATGGTCAAACTAGTTGCTAAGAAAAAGATCTTATACTCTACATCTTTCTCCCCATCTTTCTCCCCTGAGTAATAAATTTATTATTTATTTCAATTCTAAAGTAAAATATGAAATATTTAGTCATATTTATATAAATAAGTTATGATATTTTCTTAAAATTATGATGCAAGTTAATAAAGACACGTTATCTTATACAATTTCGTCATTTATGTTAACTAAATATTTAAGACATGCATAGATTTGATTTTGAAAAATTTTATGCTAATCTAAATAATTGAAATTGAACTAAATTCAAAATTGAATTTGAAATTAAACCAAATCCATATTTTGTAAAAAAAAAAACTAATTTGGATTTTATAGATTTAAATCTAAATAACTGAATTTATTTTAAATTCATATTTTCAAAAATAAAGTTTGAATGTTTATAGTTTGATATATCCAAGTTTAAAGTTAGTATTTTTTTCAACTTCATTTTTTATGAAAATTTTTGTCACCATAGGTAAATTGGATTGTAACCTTTAAGACTAAAGTGAAACCTAACATTATACGTAAATTATCTAGAAAACAATTAAGGTCATCCTTACCAACCTAAAAACAAAACAAAAGCAAAAGCTTCTAAAGTAAATACATTTATTTTATTTTCCTACTCATCTAAATCAGTAATTAAGTATATGAAATTAGACTGGAAAATTTCAATTATTATGAAAATCCAAACCTTTTAAATATGATTCACAAAAGTAAATTAACTTAAGTATATGAATTAATGCATAGTCAACAACAAAATAAATAAAGTTAGGAAATAAATATCTTTTTATTTTATTTTTAATATTAATATACTGTCAATTTTAAATTTTAAAAATAAAATAATTTGTTAAACATAAAACAATTTATTTCATATCTTCATCTCTTATAAATTATAGTTTTTATCTCTTTTATTAGTAGATTTAGTTATAACTTTTTTTATCATTTGATTTTTTTATTTCTTTCTTCTTTAAGAAAAAAATGAATATAATAATGATATTCATAATAGGATTCTCATCAAATTTTATTAGTTTTTGTTTTAGTTGGTTGCAAGACAGAACTTCACCCATTATTCCTTAAAGCAAAATCTCCATTATTTTCTGCTTTTTCTTTCTCCATCATTTCTTTCTTTGGACAGAAAGTAATAATCTGTTTCTTTCTAAGCTCCCTAATCACGTGACCAATGAGAAAATGATAATGTTTTCCGTTCCCATTATCCAACCACAAAGGCCACCGAGAGAAAAACAGATAGGGGACATCATTAGTAAGTGATGTATGCATCCAAGAAGAACCTTATTTTTTCTAATTAAATATTATATTACAATAAAATAATGTTTTTTTTTCTAGTTTCTTTGATGTACCCTCTTTTGTAGTTTTGTCTTTGAAAAATGTTTTTTTGACATTTCTAAAAAATAACATTCATTTAACAATCCATTTTAAAATATAATAATGTATACTAGAATTTTAAATTAAAAAACAAAACAAATATTATTACTTAAGAGTGTAAAAAATTACTCAGAATGTCAAATAAGATTTTATCATGTTTCTAAAAATTTTAAAAATTGACACCAACAAAAAATTTTAGTGAGAAAAATGAAAAGAATAACTTAACAAATGGATTTTTTTTGGATCGTGTGCATAAAATTACACAAAATACTCTTATTTTATTTTTTATCAAATAATTTTTTATAATTTAACTATAATTCGATTTAATTTATCCTTTTTTTCCATAAAAAAAATCATTATAGCCCAGTGCGTTAAAAAATTATTGTCACTGGAATTGTTTATAAAATAAACAATAAAAAAATATAAATATCATAATGTTTTATTTATATATAAATCACACCAATTACCAGTTGTTGTAAATAAATATGAAGCTGATTCAGGGAATTACAACTTAGAAGAGAAACTGTATAACTTTTATTAAAATTTTGATCCCCCAATCTCCGCTTTTTATTCCCGTGGTTTTCGGGTAGTTTTGGGTTGGAAGTGAAAACATAATCATTTTTGTTCCCCTCCATGTTATTTTTTCAGTCAATTATGAAGTTTAAAGTTTAAAGTTTGAAGTTTGAAGTCTCAAAAGGTAGTGATTCTGTCAACTCACCCCACATACGGATGGCTATAAAAAGAGACCTCTGCAAAGGTTATATTGGGATCCCTAAATCATTTGGGTAGAAATGTGTCGGAGCTGCAAAAAGAGGGCTTGTTCTTGTTCTTGTTCTTGTTCAGACAACAAGAACAAAAGGGTGAAGCATAAGCATGGAGAAAGGCCTCTTCCTGATCTGAATTGCTCCCCTCCTCCTTCTGATCACCACCACCAACATTTATCATCATCATCGTTTTCTTCTCCTCCTCCTCCCAATTACGGTAAGCTTCCACGTTTATCATCATCATCATCATCTTACTTAGATTCCCCTCATTACTAAGTTAAACTAATTTAATTATATCAGCTCCAGCTTCTGCTCCGGCTCCAGCTCCAGCTTCTGCTCCGGCTCCAGCTCCAGCTCCTGCTTCTGCTTCAGCTTCTGCTTCGGCTTCTGCTTCTGCTTCTGCTTCGGCTTCTGCTTCGGCTTCCGCTTCCGCTTCCGCTTCCGCTTCAGCTTCCGCTTCCGCTTCCGCTTCAGCTTCTGCTTCAGCTTCAGCTTCTGCTTCCGCTTCAGCTTCTGCTTCTGCTCTAGGGGCTGATCGTCATGCTGCTGAATAACTCCAAGCCTGTTTCATTATGCATGTTGTTTCAGTGATCGTTTCTTTTCTTTCTTTTGCTTTTCTTTCTTTTGCTTTTGTTTCTTTCGATGGTGTGACATCCGGTCAAGTTCAATTGTGTTATAATAAATTGAGTATTTTTATATTGTAACTTGGGTTAAAAGTTTGTTCACTTTGTTATGGGGAAATATATTAATATAGACGTCAACTTCAATTTATACTGGAGCAGCTATATATCATTTACCTTTTGGTCTGTCTACTTTTTTTTTTTTCTTGAGAGTTACTTTCTGCATCCCATAATTTAAAACTAAAAAACTCAAATATAATTTGAAAATTCATTTTTATTATTTTAAAATTCTGAGGTCATCCTTACCAACCTAAAAGCAAAACAAAAGCAAAAACTTCTAAAGTAAATATATTTATTTTATTTTCATACTCATCTAAATCAGGAATTAAGTATATTTTATTTTCAATCATGGAAATCCACACCTTTTAAATATGATTCACAAAAGTAAATTAACTTAAGTATATGAACTAATGCATAGTGCAAGAACAAAAGTTAGGCAATAAAATGAATTAATATTCATAATAGGATTTTAATGAAGTCCATCATATCTTTAATACTTTAAATCACCAATTTTTATTAGTTTTTCTCTTAACTGGTTGCAAGACAAATAACTTCACCCATCATTCCTTAAATTCAACTTCAGTGTACTTCCAAGAGTTACACAACATACTTCGTATTACTAAAATTAAAGTTAAAACATCTTCATTTTTTTTAATACTCAAAACTGAAATCTTAAATTTACAATCTTTTATTTTGTTTAAGAAACTAAAGTAAAAGTACTTGCAATAGGGTTTAGGAAAAGCATATCAAAACATAAGTCCTTAACCTTTTTCTTCTTGCAAAGGAGCCGTTTGCTGAATCACATGCCCACATGTCCTTTCATTGAAATGACATAAAGTTTTATCTTATTATCTTTAGTGATTTCATTGAAAGGGACAGTGACAAATTATTATCTTTAGTTATTTCTGATAATAATCTTGAACCTTTTTTTTTTTTAATAAAATAATGCTTTTTTAAAGCGTCTTACCTGCTTCAGTTCCTTCTTGAAGAAATTCTTCCTTAATAACAAGAGAAAAGTTTCTTTGACAACGAAAAAAGTAAAAGACATGCACTTAACATCTGCTTATAATAATATAATAATATTTTAAACTAAAAATAAAACAAAAATAAATAAAATATTAATTTATCGAAGGATGAAATGTATCTTTTTCTTATTCACTCAATCAATCTAACAAGAGGGTTTATCTTGTTCGTGTTCAGATAAATTTATTGAAGCATGGAAAAAGGCCTCTTCTTGATCTCAATTACCCCCCTCCTCCTGCTGATTTCTTGGTGGCCTTGATGTCATAAAACAATAAAATAACAGAAATTAGAAGATTGCGGAACTGGAGTACCAACATATAATGATTCTGTCTTTCCCGACACGGACAAAAGTATTTAAGATTAAAAGATAGTAACGTGAAAGAACTTACCCATTGTTCCTGCAGAAAAAGAAAGTCCTATAAATAGCATATCACCCTTTAAAAATTTAGTGAGAAAAATGAAAAGGATAACTTAACAAATGGATTAAAGGTTTTTTTTTTTTTTCTCACTAGTATACATAGAATTACATAAAATATTCTTATCTTATTATCAATAGATAGATTTTTATAACTTACTATTTATCATTGACGAAATTAATTAAAAAATTTACTGTAACTAGTTTTGATTATTGTAAAATAAATAATTAAAAAAACCAAATTAAATAAAAGAATATATATATATATATATATATATATATATAAATCACATCTATTATTAT
The DNA here is from genome assembly GCA_013389735.1 of Phaseolus lunatus. Taxonomy (NCBI): domain Eukaryota; kingdom Viridiplantae; phylum Streptophyta; class Magnoliopsida; order Fabales; family Fabaceae; genus Phaseolus; species Phaseolus lunatus. Next base: position 48,796,719 of record CM023866.1, read on the forward strand.
TTGTCCTCTGTGTTGTAAATATGAAACTTTTAAAGCATCAACATTTTTTCTTGGCGGCTATTGATTGTGATTTTCATGTTCTATTCCAAGTTGGAAAGGAACCGTCTTTTACCAAACCATGCCCATTGTGACAATGACTAGGATGGCAGTTTCAGTGATCGTTTCGTCGTTTCGTTTGTTTGTTGGTGTTGTGTGATGTTGCAGTAGGGCAACTTTTGTGTGTTATTATAATAAACTCAGTATTTTTATATAGAATAATGTTTGTTTATATACTCTCTTTTATAAATTTTGTAAATAAAAAGTCAACTTATTTAATGTCTTCAAATTTAATAAGTTGTGAATCCCAGTAGAGGTCAACTTCAGTTTATGTGGGGTTTATTCTGGGCCAGTTTTGGTTACTGATATCTGTCAGAAATCCTATAGCTTTTATATTTGCTTTTTTTTTCCTAGGAGTTACTTCTGCATCCTATAATTTAAAACGAAACTCCTATATAATTTAAAATTTTATTTTTCTCGTTTTAAAAGTATATTTTATAATGTACAATTCAACAATACAAAAAAGTATATTACGAACTGTATAGATTATAATACATCAGGTGTATTTTAATTATAAATTCTGAAATAAAGCTTTTATATTTTAGATTATCTTTTGTATTTTAGATTATGCGTGTATTTCAAAATGCATAATTCCAAATATAAAAAATTATTCTAAAACGTATAATTTGAAATATATTATTTTTAAATTTTTTATAATTATTTTTTAATTTATTTTATAAAGTCATTTTTGTATTTTAAACATAAATAATATGTTTATTACATATTTCTTTTTAATAGTAATAATATTTACCTAAAGGAAACATAATAAATGATGATAATATCTGATATTTTAAACATAAATAATATGTTTATTACATATTTCTTTTTAATAATAATAATAATATTTACTTAAAGTAAACATAATAAATGATGATAATATCTAATATATTATGACTTTTTATATAATATCATTATTAAATTTAAAATACAAAATTCATGTAATTGAAAAACTGTCTAAGAAGTAAAATTATGTCTCTTTCGCATTTCTTATTTGTGATTTAAGAGATTAACTACAATGTATTATGGATTTTGTCTCATGCTGGAGCACCTTCTCTCATATGTCCACATTCAATCATGTGTAGCAGAGTGTCAGCAATCTCCCTAAATATACCTCGCATTTGTTGAAATTGCATTAGATACTTCAAAAATCAAAACAAAATACAATGGTAAAATAATAATGTCAATAACTCACTGGACAAGCATGAGCATGATCCTGCTGTGACGGCGGTCATGTATGATCATCATCAAACTATGTGGATGAGGATATGATAGTACAAAGGATTAATCTTTGTTCGTCCAAGAAAGTATGTAGAGGTATGACACTAATTTGAACCAGTGCATGTATCTGATTTCACATGCTATTTATGAAGTCAATGTCACATTGGTAGGTCGACAAAGTGCAATCATCAGTCATCAATCATAGCAACCACACCTCCTTCAAATGGCGGGGGAGGGTAAGGAATTGCCTTCTCGTACCCAAACTATCATAGAAGACTCTACAACAAATGATGTTATGAACACGTCCCTAATTGGATATATCTCGAGAACATGACTATCATCTCAAACAATTGACTAGGATGGTGGTTATCATAAGAACTCTAGAGCACCCCAAAATGGGTTAGACCATCAATCTAGATGCTCACGATTCCATTGATACATATATGACGTCCGATGGCATATAGTGGGACGCTTGAGGAAGGAGCTCCTGATATGTGGGATTGATATCCCACATTTCCATCTTTGGAAAGTGTTCATGTTGATCCATTATGAACTGAATATTATTTATGTATTTAATTAAAATAAATCTAAATTATTCAAATTATGTATATTATTTACCTTTAACAACATAACATAACCTTTTAATTGTTTTGTCTGTGCAAATCAAACATTCTCAATTGGTTATACATGTGGATGGATGTGGCAACTCCTTATACGTACCCGCCACACATCTTCAAATTGTCGAATAACAATAAATGCAACACGTTAGCCGATATATATATATATATATATATATATATATATATATATATATATATATATATCACACTTATTAGCAAAAATTGTGCACCCAATTAGATGTAACAAATAAGCACGAGCTACAAAGTCCCATTTGTTGTGGATGATGCCCTCCTCGTACACCTCGCATAGCCTATTGAGAGTATCCCAATTTTATAGTTAGTTAAGTTTTTTTCAAACCCTATATAAAGGGATTTTGCTTTAAATTGACTTACAAAACTACAAAAATAAAATCATATAATTTTTGCTCTTACCTAGTTAGCGTTGCTCCTTCTTCTTCTTCTTCTTCTCCAATCACTCCGGTTTGCTCCCTCCAAATAAGCCATCATAACTTTTTTCTTCTTTCTCAATTATGCACTATGGGGGTTGGGTATTTTACCTTAACTTTTCTGATGTATACATGGTTTTACAGTTTTGACTTTGTGTTGTTTTACTTTTTTGCCCTTAATTGTTCTTTACCATTTTCTATGGTATCAGAGCAGGTTAAGGCCCGCTTTGCTTCTGCTGCTGATTTTTTTGTTCTTTATTATTTCTTGATTTTTTCTTGAGAAACAATGGAATCTGATTCATCAAAAACCACTTCTACTATTGCTACAATGGATCAATGTCTGAATCTCACTAATTCTTACTATTTACATCTTAGAAAAAATTCAGGATTGGTTCTTGTCTCTCCCTCTCTCAATTAAACCAACTATCATACATGGAGTAGGAACATGAAAATGACCCTTTTATCCAAGAACAAGCTTAAATTTGTCGATGACAACATTTCTAAACCCAACAGGAGTGATTCAAATTTTGAGGCATGGAAAATATGTAATGTAATGATTCTTTCTTGAATATCAAGAACCTTAACGCCACAGATTGCAGAGAGTGTCGTGTATATTATATTGCTAAAACTTTGGGAAGATTTGAGAGAGTGATTTTCTAAGAAAGATCATTTTCAGATCTCATATTTGCTCCAAGAATTGCATTCCATAAAACAGTGAGAAAGAAATGTTAATTGATTTTTTACTGGTTTGAAAATTATTTGGGAAGAACTCAAATCTCCTAGACCTATACCTAACTGTGTTTGTCATGTTCCTTATAATTGTGTTTTGTCTAAAATCTATGCTAAGTACAACAAGAAACAGTTTTTATAAACGGTTAAAATCCAAATTCTTCTTATGGATCCTCTTCCCAATATAAACAAAGTTTTTTCACTAGTTCTCCAGTAAGAAAGACAACTTACTGGTGCCACTACAGATATAAAGGTTCTCTTGAATTCCAATGAAAAATTTGTCAAATGGAAACAAGAACAGGGTTCTTGGAAACCCCCTAATCATAATCAAAATCAGAATTTTTGGAACACTCGGGGAGGAGAAAATGAATGGCGTGGCCAAGGAAGAGGAAGAGGAAGATCAAATAATCAATTAAAATAGTGTTCTTACTGTCATAAAACAAATCATACAATGGATGAGTGCTACTCTAAACATGGATATCCTCCATGGTACAAACAAAAGAATGAACAATTCAACACTAATAAAGATAAAATGTGTACTCTAAATGTAAAGAATGACTCTCTACAAAACAACAGTCAACAAGAAACTGGAAGAAACTCTTTTATTGTTGATCAATTGCAAAGACTCCTACAACTATTAGAATCTTTAACAACAACAGATCATGGTATCAATCAGATTCAAAGGTATAACAATGAAATTGCTACAATTGAAACAAAAATAAAAGGTAAGAATTCATGGATCCTTGACACTAGTGTTACTGATAATGTGAATTACCTCAAAGAACAATTCATTGTTTTTTTAAAAATTAAACCAATAAATATAAAACTACCCAATGGATCTCTCATTACTGCTCATTATGCTGGAGTTGTTCAAATTTATGAAAAATTCATCATGTTCAATGTTTTATATATTCTTGATTTTTCATTCAATATTATTTCTGTTCATAAGCTGATTAAAGATTTAAACTATAGACTAATTTTTTCTCTTAAGAAATGTCAGATTCAAGACAATATTCCATCCAAGATGATTGGACAAGCTAATTTGTATCAAGGATTATAATATCTTCATGATTTTCACATTAGATTCGAAAATAATGTTTTTTTGCTTAACACTGTAATAAACTGTAATGAAAACAATATTGATCTTTGGCATTACAGATTAGGACGTCTTGGTAGCAAAATTGTTTAATATATTTGTAGGAATTTTCCTTATGTGTACTCTATTTCTAAAACTGCTTGTGATACATGTTATTTTGCCAAAAAGTATAAACTCTCTTTTCAGCAAAGTAATACACGATCTTTAAATGCTTTTAGTTTGATTCATGTTGATATTTTGTATCCTGTTGGGATTCCTTCTATTAATTGGCATAAGTATTTCTTAATTATTGTTGATGATCATACTAGACGCACTTGGGTATACCTTATGAAATCAAAAGTTAAGACTAGAAATCTTTTATGCATTTTTTTCACATACGCTAAAAATCAGTTTAATCCTGATAATGGTAAGGAGTTTAAATTTATTGAATTGTAAGATAAACTTGGGATCTTACATCAAAAATCCTGTGTTGAAACCCCTCAACAGAATTTTGTTCTTGAGAGAAAACATCAACACATCCTTAGCATAACTCGCAGTCTTATTTTTCAATCTGGATTACCTAAATCTTATTGGTCTTATGTTGTTGCACATGTTATTTACTTAATAAACATATTACCTAATGTTATTTTGGCAAAAATTTCTCCTTATGAACTTTTGTATAAAATACCTCCTACTTATCTTGATTTAAAAATCTTTGGATCTCTTTGTTTTGCTTCCAGCCTTGAAAATAATCGAACTAAACTTGAACCCAGGTCTAGAAAATGTGTTTTTCTTGGATATAAATCATGAATAAAAGGGTATGTTTTACTAAATACTAAAAATAGGAAAATATTTATCAATCGAAATGTTATTTTTTATGAAAATATTTTTCCTTATAAAAATTTTGATGATACTTCTGATATTAACCATAATAATAATACTCAAAACAATACTGATTTTTTACTAGAATCTTTAGTCAATGAAAACATCAATTTTGTTGGAACTGATAAAAGGTTAAATAATTCTAGAAATTATATTTTTTCTATCAATGAGAATCAGGACAACAAAAAAGACATTGCGAATAATGAATAAGAGGCAAACAATCAAGACAGTGAGATTCAAGAAGAAAGTCATCACAAAACTACAAGTACTAATATGAGGAAATCCACCAAACAGAGGAATACCTTCATTCCTAAAGGACTATCATCACCAATTTCACAATTCCATAGTCAATGAATATTGTGAAAAAAATTTTAAGACCCCATATCCTTTATCATCAGTTTTATCATATAAACACTTGACTGAAAAGCATTTAAATTATACTCTTGCTATATCCTCTAATACTGAATCACAATCTTTTGAACGAGCATGTAGACACACAAAGTGGATTGTTGCTATGAATAAGGAGATAACAGCTCTACAAGAAAACCACACATGGTATCTTACTGATCTACCATCTGGAAAAACACCCATTGGATGCAAATGAGTTTACAAGATCAAACACAAAATAGATGGAACTATTGATAGACATAAAGTCAAACTTGTTGCAAAAGGGTTATACCCAATTTGAAGGGATTGACTATTTAGATACTTTTTCTCCTGCTGCTAAACTTACTACTATTAGACTTTTGTTAACCATTGTTGCAGTTAAAACTTGGCATTTACATCGATTAGACGTTGGCAATCCCTTCTTACATGGAGACCTTGACGAAGAAATATATATCATACCACCTCTAGGGCTAATAATTGAAAGACAAAACCAAGTTTGTAGACTTACAAAGTCCCTTTATGGTTTAAAACAAGCCAAGAAACAGTGGTTTGCTAAGTTGTATTTTTTCCTTACTTATTTTGGTTTTTCTCAATCAATGTTTGATTATTCTCTTTTTACTAGAAAAAACTAAAAATTCTCTCATTGATTCACTTGTTTATGTAGATGATATTATCCTTGCAGGAGATTCCTTACAAGAAATTAAGAGAATAAAATTTTTCTAAATGAAACTTTTAAGATAAAAGATCTTAGTTAACTAAAATACTTCTTGGGTCTTGAAGTTGCCAGATCTAAGAAAGGAATTCATTTATGTCAAAGGAAATACACCCTTGACATATTGGAAGAAACTGAAATGCTAGGAAGTAAACCTTGTTATACTCCTCTTATGTCTAACACCAAATTTCTTTTTGAAACTGAAGATAAACTTCAAAATATCAATCCCTATAGAAGACTCATTGGCAAACTCCTATATCTCACCAACAATAGACCTAACATAACCTTTGTTTTCCAACTTTCCACCCAATTTGTTAAAAAACCAACAGCTCATCATCAACAGGTTATGCAACATGTTCTATGCTACATCAAAGCTAATTCTGCACATGGATTAATTTTTAATAGTGAATATGAAGTACACATTAAGGCCTTCAGTGACTCGGATTTGGCATTTTGTCCTAACACAAGACGTTCTACCACTGGCTATTGCATTTTCATATGCTTCTCTCTTATTTCTTGGAAAACAAAGAAACAAAATGACCAAACATTGTTTCTCGATCTTCTTCTGAAGCATAATACAAAGCACTTGCGACTACTGCTTGTGAACTACAATGGATTAACTATATTCTTCGTGACCTTCATGTACAACCCTCTAATCTCACTACTCTTTGTGATAATCAATCGGCTCGCCACATTGCTCATAATCCTAACTTCCATGAAAGAACGAAACACATTGACATAGATTTTCATGTGATTCATGAGAAAACACAAGATAAACTCCTATATCTACTACCTATTCGATCTTCCCATCAACTAGCGTATATGTTTACGAAAACCCTACATCGGGTTACCTTCCAGAACTTTGTCTTGGTATGATGAATATACATCATCCAGCTTGAGGGGAGGATATTGAGACTATCTCGATTTTATAGTTAGTTAAGTTTATTTTCAAACCATATATAAAAGGGTTTTGCTCTTTATTGTTAACTGACTTATAAAAATACAGAAATAAAATCATATAGTTTTTGTTCTTACCTAGTCAAGTGTTGCTTCTTCTTCTTCTTCTTCTCCAATCGCTCAGATTTGCTCCTTCCAAATAAGCCGTCAAAACTTTTTTCTTTTTTCTCGAATATGCACTATGAAGGTTGGATATTTCACCTTTACTTTTTTGATACATACATGGTTTTACAATTTTGACCTCGTGATGTTTTACTTCTTTACCCTTAATTGTTCTTTACCATTTTCTTTATAGCCATCTCACTAGATGTGAGCACCACAATTCTACCCCAACTTTGTCACGAAATCACCGAACTCTAGCCCAAACAGCTCAACTAACAATGATGACATTGATGTGAAATTCAATGTCACATATTAACACAATGTTGCCCGACAATGGGGAGATGCAACAATGTGAACACATCATCTAAAGTAATAGTTATCCCACCAACATGGAGGTGAAAATTTTTAATGTCACGATGTCACCTCTCAGCAAAGGTTAATATGAGACATTTATCAACTGTCTCATTAACATTGCACAGTGGTAACAACCTAGTGTTATCTGGGGATGAAGGATGGAAAACTTACTTTACTTGTGTTCGTGAGAGATTAACTTTAGTTCTCCTCAATCCTCACATTCCCATGATTTACAAGTCATATGACCAGCATAACTTATTAAAATTGTATTGACCGAAAATGAGCCATTTCAAATTTAAAAATTTTTTTTAGAAGGAACCAAAACCAATAATTCTAATTTAGGCAGATTAAAAACTTGTATTTAAGTTAAATAAATTTTTGTTTATAAAATAAAACTATATAAATATATAACTTCGTATTAAACTAACTCAATCAATAAATTTATCAAATTTTAATTTTCAACTAATTACTCAATTTTTGTTTAGCTAAATGTTTTTGTATTCTATATTTTGGAAATTGGTATTATATCACCGGTGGCACCAAATAAAAAAATGAATTCCCCTTTGGATCCAATTTGTTGAACGATAATGGAGCTTTGAATATCTGCCACTGCAAGATATTGACGATGATCATCGTTGCGCTCATCACGGCCATACTTTTTGGATTCTGCATTGCTCCAGTCAACGGCAGACGGCGGAGGAACAGAGCCGTCGGGTTCTTCCATCCGTACACTAACGACGGCGGCGGCGGGGAGAGGGTGCTCTGGTGCGCCGTCAGAGGCATCCAAGAGGAGATCCCTGACCTTGACTGCTATATCTACACCGGAGATCATGACGCCACCCCTCAATTGCTGATGGCTCGAGCCCTCGATCGCTTTGGGGTCACGCTCCTCTCTCCTCCAAAGGTACCTTCTCTTCTTATTCTCTTATCTGGGTTCTTCTTCTTTTCTGTTTTTGGATTGTGGGGTTTTGTTCATCTTTCGTTTTCATTGTGACTTTGTATAATTTGAAGTAGGTTTTTCAGTTGTAGTAACGATGAGAGAGTGGAATATTATAGAATGCTTTTCTGGGTTTGTAAGTGTACTTAGTGTCTGTTAGCATATTAGTCAACCGAGGTTGTTATTTTATCTGTCAACTACTCCTCTTGTTGGTTCGGTTATTAGTGCACTCATAACTCATGAATTTAATGTAGTTTATTTTCTGCTAAAGAATGAGTGGATTAGGATCAATGGATATAATTTTCCTTCTATAAGCTCAGGTGAAGCATTGAGTTTACTTCAAGGTCTTCACAGCATTGATGATGTATTCCATTCTGTTGGGTGGATCAAACAACAGGACTTTCCCTAGTATCAGGACTGCAGCAAAGAATTCTAAAGTAGTTTGGGATTTAGGTGGAAGGAAAATTATGGGAATAGATTTGGTAAGCGTGTGGATAAAGGGTTTTTCTGGGGTAGTCCACCGTGGATTAGAAATATGAAGTGATCAGAGCTGTACTATTGAAAGAATGACTCAAAGCGGTGTTCTGTTTTAGTACAGTAGTGGACTAGAAGATATTTTATGAATGAATTGAACTATGTGCAAATTACATAGACGCACTGTTCGTAGACCCAGTTGATTCTAGGATTGTCTGGAACCCCACGTTGCTCAATCAAGCATTTGCTGAAGCGCCTAAAACACCAATGATGTAGATTCTAAGACAACTATTTAAGCTCTCAATTTACAAATTAGGGCCTGATTATCTGGAAAAAAAATAAAAAAGAGACCATTCCTGACAGCTTTGCTTGTTTTTGGACTATTTTGATGATACAAAATGCGGAATTCTGAAGGGAAGAAAGCGAATACTCTTTATTTACAACCATAAGTTGCAAACTGATCTCAGACCTTTGGCTCTTCTTGAACTGTATTCCTCACTTTTAGGTGGAAGTGAGCCGGAGAAAGGCGGTAAAACATGGCATTGCTTGCTTAGCAGGTTTAGTAGATGATAGGAAGGAGGGGATGAGGGATGATTTAGCCATGGAATAAGATAATGTGATGATTATATAAAGTAAACAAATATTGTTGTAATGGTATGATAAGCAGCATTTAATTTTTTTGGCACCAATTGTGCAAGAATATACTTGATTTGTTTAAAAGCTTTAACCTGTTTATCTTGTTATCCTGGTTTTCAGGTGGTTCATTTGTACAAGAGAAAGTGGATCGAAGAAACCACTTATCCGCACTTTACAATGATTGGTCAAAGTCTGGGTTCTATGTATCTTGCTTGGGAGGCTTTGTGCAAGCTTACTCCTTTATATTACTTTGACACAAGTGGATATGCTTTTACATATCCATTTGCCCGGTTGTTTGGATGTAAAGTTATTTGCTATACACATTATCCTACTATCAGTTCTGACATGCTTTCTCGTGTTCGTGAGCGCAGCTTGATGTACAATAATGATGCCTTAATTACAAAAAGGTTTGATTTCTTCTAACTAACGGATTTGTATATTTTGTTGCCACTTATAGTCTAGTCATACTTCACAAGCTTTCCTCACCTGTTAAATGGTATCAGTTCTGTCATTTCAATATGACTTAAATTTGAATATTATTCCCTATCCAATTTGTTTTGCACCCAAGGGTAGAAGGGAATCAATCATTTTAAAAGTATTTTGGTACGGAAATTGATAAAATTGAAGCTTTGTCATGTGAAAGTTCACCTTTGCATGCTTCCCCATACCCTTCAGTTCATACACACTTCTATGCTATAATTTGCACTAAACTCACACTCTATTTTGTCTTTCATGTTTTAAGGAATCTAACAGTTTTTCTCTTTTTCTTGCAGTGTTTGGCTTTCAAGATGCAAGGTAGTCTATTATACATTCTTCAGCTGCTTGTATGGGATTGCAGGATCATGTGCACACCTGGCTATGGTCAATTCATCTTGGACCAAATCCCATATTGAAAGTCTTTGGAGAGTTCCAGATCGTATTAAGCGAGTTTACCCTCCGTGTGATACTTCTGGACTCCAGGTTTGCAATTTGTTATTTATAGTCCTAGAAACGTTATCATATTATCTAGTTCATGTTTTGTATATTTCTTTGGGTTGGGTGGATAGCTTTCCCATATTGCTTGTTACTTTGTGGCAGTGAAGTCTGTTATGGTCTGTTTCTTCTATGTTTCCTCCTGGTGTAGTATGTGTATCTTTTACCAAATGTTTAAAACTTGAGTTTAATGTCAACTCTCAATATGAGGATGATACTATGTGTGTTTGTGTTTTTTTTTTACATAGTTTGGTAATCACCAAGAAATTCTAACAGGTGAGCAATATAAACAGGTACTTCCCTTGGAACGATCAACAGAAATTCCTGTAATAATATCTGTTGCACAATTTCGACCAGAGAAGGTGGGCATATTCCTATCAATCTTGTGAACAAAAGGTACAACCTTTTTATGTGGCTCGTTTGAGCCTTTGTCGGTTAAACCAATTTGACATTTTTTTCATTCAAATGTAGGCACACACTCTCCAACTAGAGGCTTTTTCAGCTGCCATTAAGAGATTAGATCCTACCTTGCCAAAACCTAAGTTCCAAATTGTGGGTAGCTGTAGAAATAAGTCAGATGATGACAGACTTCAAATGTTGAAAAAGAAAGCAATTGAGCTGAATATTAGTGAACAAGTGGAATTTCACAAGAATGTAACATACAGGTTAGTCCCAGTGGATTTTCAAATTTTCCTCCCTCCTTTTAATTTTAATGATCATAAGAAACATTTTCTCTGCAGTATAAAATACTTAAAAAGGTTATCTTATCTAGAATGCATACCTTTTATCCCTTAGTTAATGGCATATGGTAGTTACTAGTCCGGCTAGCGGTCAGTGCAAATTCAGACATTTTTAGTTTGGTCTTATTTATTATTATACTTGACAATCTATTGGATTATCTACTGATTAACTAAAGAAAAATGGTAAAGCCATAAAGAGATGGCTGGACGCCAACTATCAATTTACTATGTTTAATACCATTTAGACTGCAAAATTGGGTTAGAGGGAGCTAGCTCTAAACAACTATTGACAAAAGTGTTTACGAAATTGAAAAAGAATTAAAGTAAAAACAGAGCAAAAGCTAATGTTTCACTGAGAATCCATAGAAATTCTCGGGAAAAAACTGGAATCTTGATTGCCCTAGGTTTGTTTTCCTAAATCCAAATTTCAAGCTGATGTATAAAGTTTACAAACTTAATTAATGGCCAATACCTAGAGGCCTCCTTAACCGACTTGTAGCTCTTTACCATTAACCAATCACTTACTTTAAATCCATAAAGAAAATTCCTAAACTGTATAAGGAATAACTCAAGTGCAATGCAACCACTTAACTAGCAATCTCTATTTCTTGAATTATACAAGGATGTGGTATTTATCATAAAAAGTAAGGACATGTCACAGTTTCCCAATTTCTACTCGAACATCACAGCAATCCATCAGTATTGAAAGCATTAAAGTTGTGTCTGATCTATAGCCTTTTTAACCATCTTTTCTCCTTGAAAGTAAAAGTTTCTCTAATTAGGTTCTACAAAAGCCCTATTAAGGTTAACTTTTTAAAAGAGCTTTATTTAGAGAAAAACCCAAAAAAGTTGGGCCGGATGTTGAGGAAGTAGAGATATTGCATTCAAGCCAAGGAAATAGAAGATCAATTACTTGATTCAATGCAAGTAATGTCAGAACTGTAAGAGAAATCAGCTAAAGAAGAAATGGAAGAAAGAAATCTTTAAGAAAACTTGTTCTTCAGTGGGTGTCCAGAAGATATGAAACACTCCCCCTGTGTGAGCTGTTAGATTTAGGAGTTTGAATGATGACAAGCCAGAATTGACCTTTTCCTGTTTGTGAACTTTCTTCCCGTGTATATCATCAACACTCCCACAAATAATCACCCAGATCGAATAAGAAAAGGAACTTAAAAAAAATTCATTTTAATGAAGGTAAAGAACCGAACTTGTTAGAACCACTCAAATGACTTAAAAAAGTGAAACCATAAAAAAAAAGAAACAGAATAATTCAGTAACATTAAATGAAAAACAGAAAGTTTGATCTAATTTGGTTTAGCATATTTTATCAGCGTTTTCTTAGAAATAATAGTCTTTAACCATGTTATCTGCCATATTTGTTCATCTACATTTTAGCTGTATAAAAAGCAGCCTTACTTATGCATCACTACTGGAAACTTAATGTATATGATTGTATTTATCTTATGTGGCTAGTTTTGTCATTAGTTATGTTGGAGAGGAGTAGGGATGTGATCAATATTTTAATTTATAAAGCAAGTTAGAATCCTTAATCTAAATTTTTTGAAGTAGGAAGGATAAGTCTGTATAGAACCATTTTGGTAGGGTATTTCACAATCTTAGGGAACTAATTCTGTCTCTCAGACTATATTATTCTTACGAGATAGACTTGGTAAGTTTTTTTGTAATTTTAAAATCACCGAGATCAAAGGCCAAGTTGATAGGGCTGCAAAGACTTTCCTTGTAAGAAATTTCAGTTGTTTTTATTGAAAATAAGCAGTTTGGAAAATAATCCTTTGTACATGGGTGTTAATGAGCCTTTGAACTGGGCTGAGATGCACATTATGTGGCTGGGAAACCACCTGAAGAAGTCGATTGCATGGATCCTTAATTGGGTTTTGAATTAGCCGAGATCTCTGGATAAATGACTAACAATTCTTTCACTAAAATTAGTTTATGACTTTTATCACATGAATTCATTTTTGTAGTTGTCTATCAATTGTTTAGATTATATTTGTAATTTCAGAACCTAAACTTTAAATGCTGTCCTTCTACTAATACATATGATACTTGCCTCAACCTACAGAGATTTGGTGGGACTTTTAGGGGGTGCTATTGCTGGCATTCATTCAATGACAGATGAGCATTTTGGCATTAGTGTTGTAGAATACATGGCTGCCGGTGCTATCCCAATTGGTAGGCTTATGTGCAATTGCACCTTTTGGCAAATGTGCCTTTTTTTGTCTATATTGGCATCTCTTGCATGCATTAATTATTCTTTCAATATTTGCTTGTCAGCTCATAATTCTGCTGGCCCAAAAATGGACATTGTGCTAGATGAAGATGGACAGCAAACAGGATTTCTTGCCTGCACTGTTGAAGAATATGCAGACGCCCTGGTGAGGACAGTAACTATGCCAGAGATGGAGAGACTTAAGATGGCTGCAGCTGCAAGGAGAAGGGCAAAGAGATTTTCTGAGCAAAGGTTTTATGATGACTTCAAAGCTGCAGTGCGTCCTATTTTGTGTCATGTTTCTAGGTGATGGTCTAGCATCAAATTAGCATGATTGTAACCTGAGAATATAGACCAAGAATTTTGTTACATTGTCCTTTCTTACTAGATGCTATCTCTTGCCCTTTCTGCCAAATAGTAGATGATTTACTTGTACAGAGTACCGTTGAAAGTTCAATTTTTAGATCTTAAAAAGTAACCATTTCACTTCCTTCTTTCAGATATACAATTCTTTCTTCCAAAAGGTAATTGTTGGATAAAATTTTATTGCCTAACCCTAGTTATCCCTTCATCATGGAAACATGTTTTGTTATGTGTGTTTGTAAAGTGAAATTCGAAAATCCTTAGTATAATGTTTGATTAGTAAGATCGAATCCTCACATTTTTACTGTAAATTGTACTATTTATACTATATTTTTTTCTAAAACAGTTAAACATATTTAAAATAATAGAAACTAAACTATATTTTTTTAGTTTTTAAAATTTTATCAAACTAAATAATAAATACATAGTAAAACGTCATTTTTTTTTTTAAACTTCTATCTCTTTTTTATTATTTTTAATACTTTTATAATTTTGACCTCAAGGCAAGAGCAATATGAGTGTTACGTTAAACGCGTTTTAAGAATAAAAGCCACATAATGAAACGCCATCGTAAGTGTAAGCAAAAATATAGAATAAAGAAAAGAATTATAGTCCCAATACTTTCATTTTTCTGCATAGTTTCTGCATCACGTATATTTTAAGAAGATATAATAAATATTAAATTTCTTTATAAGATATCAAACTATAGATAACCCACAATATTTAATATTTATATAAATTTTAAAATTTTAATTATTAAATAAGTTTGAGATGTATAACAGCACATAGTTAAACTTATTAAATTAATGATTATAGAATTTTTTTTATTAAGATATTTAACCAAATACACAAATCACTATCCAATGTATAATGATATTTAAATAAAACCAAATATAAAACATATTATTACATATTGAATATTTGGTGAGTTGTGAGGTTTAATATCTTACTCAATATTATATATACATATATGTATTATATATACATATATGTATATACATATTATTTAATTATTATTTTTGTATAAACTATTATGAAGAAATAATGCTTTAAAAGTTAAATTTCAAAAAATACTAACACGGTAGGCAATCTAATCTAACATATGTTGATAAAAAAAAAAATCATAAATTTTAACAACTTATCAAGCAAAACCTGGATCCGTGACATTATTAAAATCTACTTATATTTATTATTCTTGTTTTTTCTTTTCCTTTTTACTGTTATATAGGTAAGATAGTTATTTATTTTGTAATTTTAAAATTTAATTCAAAAAATATCTAATGTAGTTTTAATATTATTTATTTATGTTTTTCTTTCTTTCTTACAAATTTGTAATTTAGATTATTATTTTTATTCAAATTATAAATTAAACCCTAAACCTCTGCAAAAAAAAATCTCTTTTGCTCTCACGTACAAATAGTATCTAAGTTTCTCAACAATTGGATTCTTGCTAGATTTTCATAATAAAGATAGTGCATGCTATCATAAAAATTTACAGTATATGGTATAAGGATTAATAATAAATACAGAACCACAAATAAATATCATTTAGATGAAAATTTCCAGCACAATGAAAATATATATATATATATATATATATATATATATATATATATATATATATATGTGTGTGTGTGTGTGTATTAAATGAAAGAGAATTATAAGAAAAGTTATATATTGAGATAAAATTATTTGTCGGACAAATTAGAAATAAATTAAAAAAAAATACCAAAAAGGTTGAAATAATAGTGAATATATTTTATGGGAATAATGTAAAATTTTGACAAAGTGTAATAGAAGATTTATGTAGAATAAAATAACAGCTGAAACACATTTATATATATAGAAGTTGTATGTAAAACTTTAGGGGCAACAAAAATACTAATTAAAAATCATTTGTATTTACTTTCCTAATAATCTTTCTCTTTGATAGTTAATTTAATATCAACTACTTATATCCTATAATTTCTTATGCTCGTTTAACTTTTTGGATCCTTCTTATATTCTTCACATAACTCTTTAGTGTTAATCTTTACTCAAATTGTTTCTAAGTTTTAACTACATTATTCCTTTTCTTCATCATTTCTTTCTTGTATTAAACTTTTTTTGCATCAACTTCATTTTCAAGAATTTCTTCACATAATTTGCGAGTTTAATTTATTTAAATGATCAAATATCTTCCAAAAAATATATAAAATGTTTTATTTGAATTGCTCCTTTGATATTTCTTGTTTATTAATGTTTTTCAATATATTTAACAAAATATTTTGTATGTTCTTTCTATTTTTTAAATTGAAAATCTTTTTGTGATTGCTAGTATAACTCAAAAAGAATTTAAAATTTTGTTTAATTTTTATTGAATAATATTATTACTTGCCTACACCACATTTCATCGAAAACAAAAAATACACGTGAAAAACACATTTTCAGATGAAGCTATTTTTGTCAAAAAAAATATTGAAAATCTAAGTTCAACTTAGAAGTTTGGGGGTAAGTATAGAAATTTATTTACCTTTTCTTATTGTTTTATTTGTGTTTATTTAACATTAGTTGTTCTGATTGTTTTTGTTTTGGGCAGCTGGAGAATGCACATTGTTGGGCTTATGTGGACTCAATAGTAGGCTTCGTTCCTTACGGTATTGTATTCTGTACCCCCATAAAATTTCAAATTTATCATTTTGAAAATAAATTATCAGTAGGTTTTCATTTTTTCACTTTTGAGTTTCACTTTAGATTTGACATTCCAGAACATTAAAAGTAATATTTTTGAATTATAATTTTTAAAATATAATTTTAAATACAAAATTTGTATTATAAAATGTTTAGAATACATTTTTTATTTTGTATTATAAAATGTACATTTTGAAATACAAATTTTATATTTCATTTCAAAATGTATTTTTTATTTTGTATTACAAAGCATATAATTTGCAATACTAATTTTGTGTTATGGAATACATTTTCTATTATGCATTATAAAAGTTATGTTCTACAGATTGAAACTTTTTATGTTTATGTTTATGAAGGTACAGGGCCTATATTTTTTTTTCCACTGTGGTATATTTTATGAGTCCCCAATTTTTTTCACCCTCAAAATTTTTGGTGCACCACTTTTATTTTGGTAGGATATTTTGTTAAATAAAATTATATTTTAAGATATCTCGTTTTAAAGTGAAATAGGATGCGAGAGGATTTTTATATGCAGTAAAAAAATTCCTTTATAAGCTTAGGCTCTATGCTAGCTGTTGTGTTTAAAATAAATGAAATTGTCAAGGTAAAAATGGAATTGATTGGGTACAATCTTCGTAAATTTAAAAAATGTTAAGTATATCAATATCGAAAACTTCAAGTTGTGTACTCAAAATTTTTTTCTTGATTAATTTTAGTTACTAGCCATAATATTTAATTAGATAATTCTTTTTATAATTAATTCCTTTTGGAAATACATTAATAAATGCTTTTCATAGCAAAACTCTGCGCAAATAATTACAACTCTGAAAATAATAATATAGCCTTGAATAACGTAACTATCAAACTCAATTTTTACATTTGAGTTGAAAGTTAATGATTAAAAAAATTTATAAATTCATTCAGGTGTACATCATCTATATCTGAACATTTAATAAAAGATTAAAAATATCAACAGATAATTATTCTTTTTGCAACACTAACTTAACACATTTTTTGTTTAAATTCTCACACATTATCAGTGTATACATAAACATTGGTCTTGCCAAGAATGTGATTCATCTGCGAAAGAAATTCGTTGATGATGATTTAGGGGTTAATGGAGGTAACACGAAGAGGAGAAGGAGAAGGAGAGGGAGAGTTACGACAAACTGGGCACGTGGTATTGATGCGAAGCCACTCGTCTATGCAATCTGCATGGAAGCAGTGTTCGCATTCAGGAATACATCGTATTGTCTCTTTGCTATTGTACTCTGATAAGCATATCCAACAGCAACCATTGTTGGGTCCAGGGACTCTTCTACTCTCTCCAAGCACTACCTTCTCATAGGACTCAATGGTGGACTCGTCCAAACCAGTGGTAACAATCTCTGGTGCTGGTAATATTGTGGCTGGTGCAGATCTTGCAATAGCATTGTTACGAATGTTGGTTAGTCTGTCCTTGTAGCACACGCAACATGCCATCACAATTGCAAAGATTGCTGCTGGTCCAACAACGCTTAATGTAATGATTCTGAAGATTTGGATTCCTTGTTTTGATGCACCTGAACATTAAGCCAGAAAGAAAACACAATATATAAGATTGTCTTTTTTAGAATGGTTATTAATTGTGAAATCTGAAAATGGGACTGCAGAGGAACCTTGTTTATTAGGAAATGTCATCAGTAACAGCAAATCGATTAATAGAGAGAGATCTTTGTCCTAAGAGTTAGGCTGCTTTTAATCCGGCTTTTGATATTATAACCTAGAACAAAACACTTTGAACCCTACAGATTTATATAACTTAATTCACATTATTCTTTAGACTGTTAAAACTCAGTACCAAACCCTTGAAATGTTAGTTTTGACTCGAAGAAATTTACTTATTATTGTTTCTAATCAATTTTTTTAAGTCAAGCAAGTTATACATAACGTGAAACAAATAAAATGGAGTAGTTTTAATTTACTCTAAATCTAATGAGTACCAAGTAATAATTGAATAAAAAGGACTGACATATACCATACATCTATAAGTGAAGATAGTTTAACCTTTTGAATGCAGATATGCACATTACACTTGCCTATCTTGCTTTTGGATTATTCTAAAAAAAAGCATTATTTCCCTTGGTTTTAATTTAATGTCAGCATGCAGTTCTAATAATGAAGTCAACTACTCAAAGGTAAGCAAAAGAATAATTAGGCAGATATCGTGAATACCACGTAAAACCATTGACCAAAATATTTTTTCCCAGTAACTTCAACATGTGACCAGCTATGATAGATAGCGCTCCTGTGATAATATCCCTTAAGTTATTTCTTTTAGTTCTTTGTACATGTTAGGTCATCTAGAGCTTCGGTGTATGAACTTTATGTAATCCATATAAAAGATCTTTACCTGTTTGGTAAGAGAAACAGAAGAGTTGATTGTTGTTGTTTCGATCAAACCCACACAATTGTTCTTGTGATTCACAATATCTACAGTCAGGTCTATCCCATGTTAATGCAAGATCTTCACTAAACTCACCATTGAAATTACCCTCATACCGCTGCTCTGGCCCTGCAACTGGGACAAAAAGACTGGTAATAACATGGCAAGATGCAGGTAATGGATTGGGCAAACTAAGTGAAGGGACAGCTGATACAAAATGTGTGGAATTACTGAGGCAGTCAATGGGAATGAATTGTGATCCTGCGTTCTTTAATGGGCAGCTTAAGAAGGTGTAGTTACGAGTAAAAGTGGGAATAAAAGGAGAGGCTGAGACATTGAGGCTGAGAAGACGTTTGGGGAGGCAATCATCTGGGTCGTAGACTTGTATCTTTTGTGTGAGGTAGTTAATGTTGCGCACGTAGAATACCCCAGAATAAGGAAGTTTTAGCACTGTTTTGCTATTATTCGTGCAAATTAAGTTGAAACCAGGGTAGCCACAATAAGGATTTTGCTTACCTTCTAGTTGAAAGGGGAAACGAATAATGATACCATTGCTACCACAAAAAGAAAATCGGCAATCACTAGAGGCATATATGACAGGAAAGATGAAGAAGGGAAAAAGGACTTCCAAGATGCCCATTATTTTTCAGATGTAAAAGTCTTCGGTAGGAAGGGAACGGACATGGTTATAAGAAGAAGAAACCGTATTTTAATCTTAAAGTCTATCCAAATTTAAAAGCAACGTTGAAAATCATTTTGCATTATATATTGGTATAGTGTAAGAAACTAATAGAGATATAAAGAAGGTGTGACTTAAGAACATTATAAAATAATTCCTGTTCTTGTCACATCAGCCATTCTGGGGAAGAATATTCAAAATCCTCAGTTCCTCACCAATGATCATTAAGTTAATCGGATTTCGTTAGTTTGTTTCCAGCACACTGCACAAATCATTCTCTTTCATGGAAGCAGATGGATCAAGATCTACAGAATACTTTCTATACTTCCATACAAAAAAAATAATGCTTGGTCACACCAATTTGCAACTTTCCATTGGGAAATATTATTTGTCATTATCTTTCAATGCTTAAACCAGAGCTACATGTGGAAAATTAATGGAGGATTATAGAATAGTTGTTTTCGGGTCCTAGAATGTAGACTTGTATAATAATGCCGAAAAGACATTTTAAAAACTAGAAAATAACTACCCAACCCCTGCTCCTCTCAAAGACAGGTTGGAGATGAATCACAGGAGCTGTTGAGAGATTCTAATAGAAACAACTTCTCCGTTGGCCCCTTCCCTCATAGCATGGTATTTCACATGAAGACCTGCATGTATTGAAAAAGAAAAACAAGAGAAGACTATAAGCAAAGCAAAGAAGTGAAAATGAGTTACAACACCAACCAGTGAAATTGCTAAGGAAATTCTAAAAAGGAAATCTGGGATTCAATTTTGCCCAGATTTTCCAAGCAATTGATACAGAAAGCTTTCAAGAACAAGCTTCTCACCTTCATTTTCTTGTAAATTAGTATTCACAGCTACGGCATGGAAAGCAATCATAGCCTTGGGTTGCCAGTCATTTGCTCTTCCAATCCATGACTTGTAATCAAATACCGCTGCCATTTAATTTGGAAATCAAAACAGATTGTTTAATGTGTTAATGTCTCGAGCTAACAGTCTTCTATAAAATGGTAGGCAATAAAAAAATTAGAACATGAAGTAATTTACTGAAATGCTCATAACCTAGACCCAGAATCATTCTGAGGCATGATGATATTGTTATTCAAGTTCGTTTGAGGATTATCTATCTGTAATTAAAACAACTCACAAAACACAATTTTATAATTCTGGATCTGTTGTGACAAACAAAAGGTGATCTCTTTATGCACTGACAATAGACCAAGGTGTATTGTCAAGAATTTTTTTGACAGGGTTACCGAGTAAGCCGACCGAAGTATCAAGATTTACCCGACGTTGAAGGATCCCCGAGGTGTTTAATATCAAAAATGGAGCCAGCAGCTCCATCTGCTCGTTTTTTTATATCATGAGATCCTACAAGCTGGTAATCCCAGCTCCCATTTCGGTAGCCTTCACAGAGGAATAGTTCTATGTGTCTTGCATCTAACGTCTGCATTGTTCCTATATAAGTGGTAGAAACCTGTCAATTTAAGTTTAATCTCTCTTCTCTTAATGACAAATCCTTGCTGTACAACACAATGATCAGTGATGTAAATTCATGCTTGTCCAAATTAGAAGGCAATGGCAGTCAAAGGGATTAGGGATATGCATGGCTCTTCGGATTGTATTCAAATTACCGTCGCACGTATTGAGGTCACAAACCGGGCATCTTACTAGCTGTAGGTCTGAAAATTTAACCATAATAAACAAATGAAATTAATTAAACACAACTGAGATAATATGTTGACATATTCATTTCAAGTATCATCTCATAATCCCAGTGTAAAAGTTAACTTGGAAGTTACCAGCTACCCAGATTCCAGATTTAACGTTGTCTAGCACGCAACAACCTTGAGACCGCAACAACTTTTCAATGCTTTCTCCTTTCCGTATCTTCCCCGGAAGACTCATTCTCTCTGCCAGGACGGCTACAGAAGAATCAAAAGAAAAGGCGCCGATACGCATCCAATCTGATGGTACATGATGTAAATAAAAAGTTACAACATCGATAATTTTCTAAATCTAAGACATTGAAGCTGCACATTTTGCGCCTGTAACACATCTTCTGTTAACTGGACTTTTGCTTTAGTCCAAAAATATATGCACTTTAAGAAAGACTCAGTTAGTGGTTGGGTAAATTCTAGCAAGACATACACTAAGAAATCGGCACAGAGGATGAAGAATAGGTGCTAGAAGTGGTTAATGGTCTCCGATCAGTTCAAGAGATTGCATTCACAGATTTTTCTGCTCTGTTGATATAAATTGATTCACTAAAAGAAATTGAAGATTAATTTTAAAAGAAAATAGAATATCATGTGATAAAGAAGAAAAATCTGGAGCTGTTCATCCACCAACAGTCACTGTGTCAACTTAGTCTTGTGAAAACCGGCCCACCGGGTCTAGGCACAGGCTTAATAATCAAATGGCTGGCTATTGATTCGATCTTTAATTAAAAAAAATAGTATATATATCTAATATAATTTTACAAATTTATCATAAATTTCAAATTATTACCACTAATAAATACTAATATATAAAATAACAAATAAAGCTAATGTAATTTTATAATTCAAAAATTCAAAAGTATTATTATAATAAAATAACTAATATTAAATTCTTAAAAACAATACAAATTCATAAATAAAAAAAATCAAATAATACAACTTTATAAATAAATTTGATATATATATAATTTGGATTGGGTTAGGTAGATTTTTTATTGATCGAGTCCGGATCGAATGTATTTACAATTGGAATGTCAACTTTGCCTTATTTACCCACCTGGTTTTTCTGAGTTTCGTCCTTTCAGAATTTTTATAACTTTAGACAACAATCATAACTACATAGCCCTGAATTAAAATTTTAAATAATACTATTTTCATTTTACATACCTTTTTATCTATTTTTAATCTTACTTTATACTCCTTCCATAATTCTTATCTATCTTGTTGTAGAAGTTGTTGTAAAAATAAAGTTACTCTAACATTTATTAAGAATAGAATGGGGTTAATATTTGTGTGGTTAATAAAAGTTAGTATGAACTCCATAAAGTCGATTCTATTTAACGATTAATTATAGGTTTTTTCTAAATTGAGATTGATATAAAACAAAAATGGTGTTTTTTAACATCCAATATTAATAAATTATTTTTAGAATAAATTCATTTTTATAGAATTAACAGTGTTAGCTTTTTTATAGTTTCACGTACTAATATAATATAACTAAAAAAAAGGTCTCACTATATATATGTAAATACGTTAATTTAAAAGTAGAAAATACCAAAATCAAATTAACATATTTATTAAATTTTTATATTAAAAACACTGGAACAATTTTAAAAGTAACAACGACTTAAATTTAAAAGTTCAAAAAAATTATTTAACTAGAGAGAACTACGACTTACTCCACTTAAACAATAACTTTTTTTTCATTTCATTTTATGTCCATGGTTTTGTTAAACAAATTAAGAAAAGTAATTAATATTTTTAATTTTTTTATAAAAATTACTGTATTATACATTTTTTAATATACTTGTTATCTTTCTTAAATCAGTGTTGTGTTATAAAAATTACTTATTATAGAAAAGATTAAATAATAGCCAAACTCATTACGTGTCTTTTGCTTTTTCTTTTATGAATGTGAAAGTTTACCATCCAGTTAAAAGAATTCATACCTCTAATCTCATTATTTAAAAATGTAAAACAGTGTGGCTACCAAAGAACCAACTCACCGATGTGTTTCTCTTTTTGACGGAACATGTAGGAGTGGCTTCCATCTGAAATTTCATTTCAAAATCGAATTTAGTCGGACGATGTTACCACTGGATTGATTGAATATTGAAGAAGAATGGAGAGGTCTTACCAAAGGCTGACGTATACAGCTTGCACCACCTGAATGCCACGCGTTCCGGGGGTGGGACCTGAAGATCACGGAGGCACACGAACTTCCATATACCGTCCTCCATAATAACACGCTGGAACCATCGGCTTGTGGCTGCCAGCATCACCAGAGATTTTCCATCCAGAAATTTAGCAATCTCTGTCCAAATGTCTTCTTCGAACCTTCTCGTTCAGCGTTCACAATTACACGGTGTTCAGACAAAAATTAACCAAAGCACTAGAAATAAAAAAGAAAACATAGATTCCAAATTCCATTTATGAATTAAGCTTTCCTACATAGAAATAGAATCTACAGTTAACGACGGTCTCAAACTTTTCAGCATTTTCTAATTAGAAATTGGAAGGAAAAAAACAGAGACGCATCCATTAATCGATATTACTTAAAGCGATAGAAAATGACGATCTGAAATTCTGAATAGTTTTAACATTTTCTATTTAAGAAGTTCATAGCAACCAAAAACACTTCAGAAGGTAAAAGTTAAAACAGAGTTCGAAGAGAGACTAAGCTGTTTTGAATTTTTAAATAAAAAATGAGCGTCTCGATTTTATGTAGATAGCCTAGAAACTCATGGAACTGGAATCTCGAGAATGAAGCAAATTATTGAAATCACAAATTACCAACCGATGAAGCTTACTCATTCCCTCTTATATCAAAAATGTCATCAAACATGATTCAGCGCGCGAATTATATATATATATATATATATATATATATATGAAGTTCATCCACAAGCCGAAACTCTGTAAGATCGCATTCAAAAGCATCTTGCGAAAATAATAATAATAAAAACAAACAAACAAACAAACACGGAGATGTGCAGAAATAAAACGTATAAATTAATAGATTACACAACAGTTCTTTTACGAGTCTCATTTCGCTGATAAAAAAACGAGTCTCGGAACAAGCAAGCATGCATTTATAATCACGCATAGCACGGTTCAAAAACCATATCTAAATGAAAATCCGAATCGAGTTCAAATTCGTGACTAATAAACGCATAATTGCATAGTAAACATACGAATGCGTCTAATAAAAAGCAGAATTCATAAATACAAGCTGAGTGATTGAAATTGAATTTTCAGAAATATGTGTGTGTGTATATATATATATATATATATAGAGAGAGAGAGAGAGAGAGAGAACCAGGAGAAAGTGGAATGAGCAGAGAGAAACGGAGGACGGGGAGAGTTGCAAGAGCAAATGGTTTTGCTCCGGCGGATCCGCTTTTCCGGCTGCATCTCGCCGGCGGAGGAAGTAGCGTTTTGGAGGCGCTTTCGCATGCTGCTTCAGGAATCTGTTATAGCTCCTTTTTTTCTATCTGAAATTATAAAGCTGAAGCGGGGAACAACAACCCCCTCTCAACTCTGAACTGAAACACAACGGTTCTAGTGATCTTAATTCCCTCGTTTTATAGGCGCGCCAAAAGCTCCCGTTTCAAACAAAATAAAAAAATTAAATCACAATTTGAATCTTTATTGTAACAAAATAGTTTTTAAATAAACCTACTTTCTAGTTTTTTTTCTCTTTTTTTTAAGAATCATTAACTTTTAGTAATTAAAAATATTAGTTATAGTGTGGTGTCTAAATTTCTTATTTAAATTTTTTGTTAGTTTTAATCATATCAAATCAGGTATCATAGAGGTACGATTTTAGTCCATCAACTTTTAATTGTATAAATTGTTTCCACATGATATAGTTGTGCAATTTTACGTGATTTATAAAGAAAATGAGAATTTTTAATACAAAAAATATATATTAAATTTTCAAATGATTGAAAATTAAACATCATAAAGGAAATACTTATATGTAACTAAATGTCTAATAAGTATTAATGTTTACATAACTAAATCTTGCGCAACTATTACATTCCCCTTACCACTTAAGTTCTGCTTCAGTAATTAGTCATACAATCGTATAATTTAAATATATGTAAATAAAATTATACATCAGTATCAAACATTATATTTATTAAAGAAAATGTATAGTTACTTTTGCTACAATATTGACAACAAACAAAACTACATGTTTATGAGAAAGTATACTTCTTCAATATATATATCACGCTTTTATAAATGTATGCTTTCACATAATAAAATTTATTAAAAATTTATTGAATATATAATAGATAAAAAATACTATTATATTTACTTTTTTTGAATAAATTTAGCCGATGAAACATTTAAAATAATGAAATTCAGATACATGCTAATATAGTACAAATAATTTTGATAAACATGTATAATAATTTATCTATTCATTTTTACATAAGCATTATTTAAAATAAATTATTATGAATTGCTTTTAATTTAAATATATTCAAAATTATTTAATTGATATTTGTAAAACACGACTTAAAGTAATAAAATGTAAAGGCATGTTAATATAATTTTAAAATTATGTAACATAATTTGTTGTTTCATTTAGCTTATTTTTTAAAAACTAATCACTTTTTCTAGCTCTTTAAAAAGACTCTTAAAGATTTAAGTTAAAACAAACATAACTCAAACCTTTTTCGGGAATTTGAAATTATTGTTAAGTTATTCAATGAAATATTATTTCATTAATTTTGGCACTAATTTTACCGTACATTCTACTATTCAATTTTTTTTTATCGTATTTTACTATCTGAGTTTCACACACTTGTGTCATTTCTTAATTTTTATACAATTTGTCACCATGTAACTAATAAAATGACATCATTTTTCAAAATTTGAAAACAAATAAACTTGATCTTTTAAGGATACGTCAATACTTTGTAACAAAATTTAACAAAACAATAAAAAAAACATAATAAAAGAGAATATGATAAAATGTAAAAAAAAAAAATATACTTAAGTAACAAAATTCACAAAGTTATAATAGCTAAGTTGTAATATAGAATTAAGAAAAACAAATTAATAAGCGCATGAATTCAACAAGTTTATAATGTAAAAACACCAAAAAAAAAAAAAAAAAAAACGTCAACAAGGAAAATAAACGTAATTCAATCTTTACCTAAAGGAATGGGGTGATTTGCTCAAAAAAGGTTGGGAAACTTTTTGTCAATATTTTTCGTATAATGAATACAAAACTACTGAAACTCAGTCCTACGATATTTAACAGGTATAATAGTTCATTTTACTGTTGTGAGGAGGACCATATAATTAGCGTGTCTAATTGGGAATTTGTTTCACATTTCGTTAAAAAACATAGTATGGAGGGGAGAAGGGTCCTAATAAATAAACCCCAAAAGCCAATTTTGGTTTAATTTTGAAAAGTCCAATTCAAATACTGCATTTTTGGAAGAAAAACAAATCAGATATAGCAAATATGGGTTAGGGATTACATGGAATGCTCGAAATGTATTATGGAACATGTGTGCTCCTCTATTTCTAGATGTCAAATAAGTTGAAGAACATCCTTGCAAGTTAGGAAAATGTCACCATCTAATTTGCACTGAAGGTATCTATTTTATTTTATATAATGATATACAAATTATACTAAACTAGTAAAAAAATTAAAAAATGGCTCAATTGGACAAATTTACTGTGGTTTGGTAACTGCAATTTTTCAAAGAGCAAATAAAAGCTAAACCTAATTCATAAATCTCCTACAATTGGGGGCTTTGCAAAGGCAGGGAACTTTCAGGTCATCCCGCTCATCTGGATCGAACAAGTAGTCATACCTGTTGCAAAATCAGAGGAAAATAATAGTTCATTCGTGTCAGTCTAACCAACTTCTTGATAATGCAAAATGTATGCAGCTTGTACATGTGAGCACGTATAAAAAAAAATGCAAACACAACAAACCGTACGTTAGTTCTTCACCAGCAGAAACATTAGTCTTGGCAATAAGAACAATCCGGCTCTCCTGATCACCCAGACTCATTATCCTTGCGTAGCAGTTTGGCATGCACTGAAGCAAGCAAGTCAAGTTAAACATCAGTTTCTTTCCTTCTGTTTTTGGCTCATTGTAGTATTATCTAGTAAATCATATGCACGATTGTTTTTTAATTTCATAATGTTCAAACAATATTCATAATCTAACCACAACATTTGCCACATTTTTCTTCTTTCTTTTGGCAAAACAGGAACTACTGCTGTATAAATAAAAACCAGACTAAGGAAATCTAGCAGCCTAAGGCAGTTAAAATTTAGAAGGAAGAAGAGCCAAGTTACTGAGGAGAACAATACTCTCCCCCTTTACTTCCTTTATGCCCAACAAAGTATTATAGCAACTCTCTGGGACAGGTCACAAATTAAAATAAAATAAAAAGATTCATGAAATTACTGCAAAGTACACTTATAATAACTTACAGAATGATTTATTAAGCGTGCAATATTGCCCGTGTTTGTTGCATCAACTACCACTTCCTCGCTAATCTTGAACAGCTGCATATTTTATTTCCTTTCGTGTTAAGATTAGCAGTAAATGAACTCAAATATTAACAGCAATCACGAAGCTGCCAAAACAGGCGTTTCAACTAATTACCAAATAGACTTCACCTTATTTATTAACCAATACAAGAAAGATTGGAAGCATGTACAGACATTTAAACAAATCTCAAATATAATACTCACATAGCAATCTTTGCCTTCCGAACGATATTTTGCTTCCCTCAGATCAGCAACACTACGCCTTACATGCACACCACGATACTCAACAACCTACATACAAACACAACAAGCATGAACTTAATGTCTTCAGAATAAACTGCAGCAAGATAATATATCTAAATTTGAGTGACTCTTAAATTAATAAAGTTACCATCTCTCCTTCTTGTATATCTCTACGAGCAAAGAGGCCCCATCCATGAATGCCTGATTTTCCAAAGCAAACTCTCAATTTTTCCATTTCCTGCTAAGCCAAAACATTGTAATTAAATTTAAAATTTATAAGAGAAAGAAAGATTATTTAAAATTAAAAAAGGAAAAAAAAATGAGACAATTAAATGGATACATATGCTTTACCCTTAAATGGTGAAGACGTTCCTTGAAAGAAGTGAATACTTTAGATTCATCACCAGCCTATCACAATACACGTTTATCAGATAACAAACTGGCCCCTTTCCCCCCACATATTAAGCAACAATTCAGCAAAAATAGGTCTAACTCTTAATATATATATATATATATATATATATATATATATATATATATATATATATATATATATATATATATATATATATATATATATAAAACCTTAGGCACAAAGATTACCTTAAAGCCATTCAACAGAGTTATTGCATCTAGAGAATGACGGGTGGGTCCCCTGGGCCAGTGAATTATTGGCTCATTGGCTCTCTGACCAAATGGGAGAGAATGAGTTGTAAGAGAACAAATTGAAAATAATAAATAATGTAAGTAATTAGCATGTTTGAATTAGCAACTAACATTAATGAAGGAATAGAATTGGGTGTAATAAAATACCAGAAGTTCCGGCTATAAATACAATGAAACGTGAGACCACAAGACATGTTAATATACTAGTATGTTCATGAAAGTATTTGGAATCACCTTATTAGGAGACCTACGGTACACACGACATCTAGCAGCAGACAGTGGCTCAACTACCTCATTTTCAGTGGTTGAAGATTCAATAAGCTCTATATTCTTTGATGAAATTAGCCTTGATCCCCTGAAGCATCCCTTCTGATTTTGAAGGGAAGTTCTGGGAGAGAAAATCCCCAGGGGTGTGTGTATGACCAGTACTGAATCTGGATTTGGGACCCTGAAATGAAATTAACTTTTAAAACTACTAAAGAGAAAAGAAGTCAAAAATAGCAATAGGTATAATCACAACACTAAAGCTCAAACCTGTGAACTGAACAATATATTAGCTTCTTCGTTATTTGAGACCCATTCTTCTCCAAGGAATGCAACTGTAAATTTTAAAAACATGAACATATTTCCCCAGATCTTGCAATCCACATATAATCAAATTTGACATGTGATAAAACAAATTTAAAAATAGTAGCAATTCCAGATCAACATATTTACATTTAACAGACAACACTTACTTCCATTGTATATCCTGCCCTTGATGCACACATCACATGAAAATATGTAGAACACTTGCAACAAGTTATACAGGAACCATGGCTCTGTTTACAAATCACACAAGTCTGCAGTCGCAGGGACAAGAACCAAATACACAAGTTTATTATTACAGTCCACCCAAAAAAAAAAAAAAAAAAAAAAAGGAGGCAAAAGTGATTATTACATAACAAAAAACACACAACCATCTTCGTGAACTAGAGAAATAAAATAAAAAATGATAGTGGAAGATTATATGGTGCATTTTGGATTGTTGGTGTAGAATTTACTTTATAACAAAAAGTAATTTTGAAGAATGAAATTTCTCTTTGCAGACAAATCATCCACAAGCAATTTGAGAACAATTATATAAATAAATCATTAGATTACACACAAAAAATGTATTTGGGTTCATTTTGGTTTACCAGTCAAATAAAAATTAAATCAGTCAGTATTTATTTGAGGCAATATTTAGCTGAAACCAACTGTAAAAAAAAGATCACCATTTACCCAGCTTACCTTCACAAACGAATTAGGAGGAATTTTAAGGATTCCCACAGCAGGTTCCATGGCCTCATGGTTTTGGAAAACAACTTGAGGTCGAAACCAAGCACATGTTACATGAACCCACAGCATTTCAACATCAGTTGGCTTTAAAGCACCACCTGAAAAGCAAGCGTTTCCGATATAGTAAAAGCATATTAGCACTTGATCACAACACTGACCATTAAAGATAAAAACTATGAAAGACAAAACAAGGCTGGTGCAAATTGCAAATTTATAACACTAGGACTCCTAGGTAACTACTATCACATTTGTATCAGGATTAGAGTTATAAGAGGATTTCTTAACAATGTGAAAATGGACAAGAATGGCAAAACATTAGATATTGTGATTGATGATCCACAAAAGTAAAACATTTTTTTAATATAATTAAGGTTAGTTCAATATATATGAATGAATAGGGCCTCCTATTTAAGAGTGCTGAGTCCACCGTGTACTACTTTCATAAATAATTTAACATTGCAGGAAATAGACACAAAAGCAAATAGAATTCTTCATACTTCCAAAAATACTAAATGTGACATGCCTTTTACTGGGCAGAGGCAACACTCTCTCTCAACATCAGGAGTTTCACATACTCTGCAAACCCAAGAAGTTAAATCCTTAACATTTTTTGCCCCATAGCACTCTTGGTGGACTGCTATTTGACATCTGCACAATAAACAAGTGAACGTGTGTAAATCACTTCCTTTAAAGCCTCATAAATTTGAAATAAAACATTAGCAACCCAAAAATTCCAAAACTTAAGGGAAAATAATATGAAAAAAAAGGAGAAAACCTGTTGCAAATAATAATTTTGTTGTCTTCCCAATCTTCAACCCATCTGCAAACAGCACATCTTTCCGTTGTCCATTTTGCATTAACAGGCTCGTACTTCTCTGAGACAAGGTAGAAGAAACATGATTTTGTTTCTAAAGATATATTCAAAAGAAAGCATGTATGTGCTATGTGGCAAAAGACCTGGTCAATTAGAAAAAATACAAGCATTCAGTTTGTAAAAGTTTACATGAAATGCACATTTACCTTGCAAGAAAGCAAGTACCTGCTGCTGATCTAACTGCTGGGTTATTCCCTCTAGTGGAATGTGCTCAGCCATCTGAAGTAATTCATGTCAAGACAACAATGAGAAATAAGTACAGAACAGTAACAAAACAAGAGCACAATAATAGACACTAAAAAACACAACGTATTCAAACTCAGAATGTGGAGAGTTTAGAAAGTCAAATATATATAGGCAGTAATCAAGAAATCCATGTCACAGGACTAATGCTATGACTGTGAATTAAAAACCACCCAATAGAGATACTGGGCACCCCTCTAATATAGCAAGAAACACTTCATACCCATTTTTCCAGAGGTAGCATTGTACTTTTCACTTTCACACTATGTTTCCATTTTTTTGCTCTGCAACCTGTATGTTTTTCCCATTCACTAAGTGTCTGCTTCCTTGAACCACAATAGCCACAATTGCACATGACTCTGCAAGAAAAGGAAATCACAAGCTGCTCAAAGAAATTGTTCAGGGAAGAACTCAAATGCATTCACCTGGGGTTCTTTTATGCTTCTCAAGCTGTTTTCATAGGATAGAACCTCGTCAGGTGATAAAAAATACTATTGAAAGTTCTGAGATAATACTGGATAAATGCTAACATAATAGTCAACTACAAATAATCACAAATAAAATAAATGGATATACAAAAAGGAACTTCCTTCTGAAATCCCTGAGGGCAAAAGGAAAGACAACAGTAAAGAAATGGACAGAATTCCTCTCCAGGAACATGAATTCAAGACCCGCATAAAAAAAATTCCTTCTATCATATGTAAGAAGTCAAATATTTAAATTGAATTATCTCCCATTATATCCAAAAAACGCTGAAGACGTACAGATGAAGCTTTGGGATATATATTCCTTCCATGCCGTTGCACACCACCAGTACACTATCAGGTATCATTGATTTTTGGCAATTCTCTATTGATCTGTATCAAAAAGTACCACATCATAAGACCCAGAATAAAATGAATTTAGGTAAACAGATGAAAAAGAAAACAAAAAAGGCAATTACTGCATACTTGATTCTCGGCTTGTATGTTTGTGATGCTGGTAAATTACTAATGAATTTTCCCTTGCAATCCGGACAGTAGTAATCTGTATTTTCCAGATCCTGTAACCACAAGCCACGCATTTATCTTGGGCCACTTTACAAATGAGGACAATTTAAAAAACAATAGTTCCATCAAGTTAAACATGATACAGCACCTTGAAAAGTCTGCTGGTTATTTTATCACACTCAGCATGCACCCACACATTACATCCATCACAACACACCTGAAACATAGTGTTCAGTCGCAAAAGATGTTGGAAGTGAGCTTATTAAACACACATAAATTTAATTTTTTTTAAAAACTAATTTTAAAAAAGACAATCTCACCCAATTCCCACCATCTGAATGATGCCAAGTCCTTTTACAAATGCCACAATATTGCTTTGATTTTCTTAGCTGCAAGGACATAAATATAGTTAAAAATAAATATGTGCTGTAAAATTATTTAGTGAAAAGTTTGAAACTATTATAAATTGACCATTCTTCGTTACCTTGGTACAATGTTTACAATAAAATCGGGGTGCACAATTTGAATCCTTAATCTTCTTCATGGTTTTGAATGGCAAGATCAGACCACAGCCAGCACAGTACCCTGTAACCTGCAAAATATATCCATACGATAAAAGTATACAAATAACATAAATATACACATACATTTTTCTAAAGTTAACTCTTAACCAAATCTGCTTTGCAGAATAACTATCATTACAGGACAAAACATCAAATTAACAAGATGACTGCACAAGGTCCATAATCAGCAATTCACCACAAATTATTTTCATCTCTCATACAAATGTATTAGAAAAGGCAATCACAGAAAGAATTGGTTAAATCTTTATTCGGAAAATGAATTGAAAACACTTAACCAAACAAATACTGCAGTTTACTAAGTTGCTACAAATCTTAGAATTTGGAATTTGAGCGATGGGCATAGCCAAATCCTGTTTGTTTAAAGCTTATCAAACAGGGTGTCACTAACGACTGGAAGATTTATTTCTTTTGTAGGGTTGAATACTTTTTAAGTTGGGAGTAACGTAGTCGTAAAACCATTTAATTTAGCATTTCAACCATTAATTAAAAACTAAAAAACCACACTTGCAAATGTGATAGGTTGCTAACGAATAATTTAAATTTTAAACCTGTGATGATTAGCTCAATCGTAACAGACCAATAGGTTAATCGCTTATCTTTTGCATGTCACGCAATTCAGACATGATCTCCTACCTCGATACAAGTAAACAGTATTAGTACATGGCTACGTACAGCATACAGACAATAGCCCACTCAATCCATCGGAAATACAGAAGCTTGATAAAATAATTATAAAAAATTAAATAGTTTTACTAAAGCTTTGCATTCCTTAAAAAAATAGTTTTTCTCTGTTGACCATTCTAGGTTTTTTCCATTTTTTCTAGTTCCAGCCCCAGCTGAAGAATATATATCATAGCCACTCCGTCCTTCCTCCACACATAAGCACAGTCATATCATAGACACTTCCGCAGTCCTTCCTCCGTAAATAAATATTGCCTAACGCAGCCTTTGACAACGATAACTAGACATGACTAAAACCTTTATCTTATGCGTAACAGTTTGTAAAAGCTCTCATCATAAAGCATAAAATGAAAAACACTGATAACATAAAATGAAAATCTCACCTGTTCCTGGACGTAGTATTCTTCATCAACATAATAGCAGGTAGCCTCCATAAGTCGAGCAGGATGAGCTTCTGCATCAGGTACTTCCACTCTTCCCAAATGTGATTCCAGAACACCATCTTCTGCCAGCATTGCCTCCTCCAGGGCCATGCGGAAGTCACTAGGTTTGCTCTTGTACAACCGAGTCTGTCCCTGAAACCTGGACAAAGATAAATTTCCACCAATTAAACATCCAACATTCTTACAGAATCAATCCACTGCAGCAAACCCAAAAATAATTCACCCACACACCTGTCCAAGAACTCCGAGAAGGGGAACACCATTCCCTGCTTCACCCACGCATAGTCCTGCACACCATCGCTCTGTTAGACCCCACCCCTAAAACCCGCGATCAAAAAACTCAAATTCTTGACAACATAAACAAGACTTGGATATAACTTAACCCTTTGAGTTCCGTTCTTTGAATAACCAAAAAACATCACGCAGAGCGCGCCGGGAATACAACAGCTGAGTACGGACTCTGGAGCTTCCAAGGCAGGATCAATCACTACTGCAGGCCAAGCCGGATACCTCTTCCCACACTTAGCCCAAACTATATCCCCCAAAGAAAAATCCTCCAGCTTGAAAACCTCATTCCTCTTCTCCCTATTGGATTTTTGGTCCACACCCTCGAAACTAATCCCAGACGTATTACTCTCAGCCATAACACCAGTCCTTCTCCCAACACTAGACGAACAACACACACTATCACTCTTCTCCACACTCACACCAATGCCACCCCTTCCGTTCTCCACATAACTCTTATCATTATCTTCAAAGCTCAAGTCTCCGTCCGCGTCAAGAACCGAGTCATTGAACCTCGACGGAAGCTTCTGGACGCGTCCACGAGAGGACCGCAGAAGCGGAGGACGACGTGCCTCCTTCACCATTTTCCGATTGAACAGAAAAGAATTCGAATTGGACTGAACCTCACCACCACCACCCCAATACGATCCTTCACTGCTCCAAGAACCAGAACCGCTGCTGAAATATTCAGCATCGCCCGGCACTCCCAGCGAGTACAACCCGTTCACCCTACGCTTCTTCTGAATCGCATTCTCGGTATCGTCAATCTTACATCGTTTCAGGTTCGGCGCTTCGGCTTTCATTGTCCGCTTAACTATCATGCTGTCGCAACCATCCACATCGACGATTTCGCGCACCTCGAAACCCTAATTGCATTCAAATCGAAACGCCGTCGCCAAGAATTGTGCAATCTGAACCCCACACTCACGAACCTTAGCCAAATTCGCAATATAGCCTGATATTGGCACGATAATTGAATCTTGAAACGCTCTGCGAACCACAAGTGAGTGAATTTATTTATTAAACCCTGAATCGAACAATGATGCGGCTAGGGAATGAAAGAACGAATGCTAGAGTGGGTTTTTTCTTAACCTTTTGAGAACTCACGAGGAAACGGAACGGCGAGGGAATTGGACAGAGATTGAAACCTTGGTTCCGATCGACGAAACGATTAACAGGAACGCCGAACGATATATCCCGGGAAAACGCAGCGTGGAGATTTTCCCGAGAAAGGAGCAATTTGAATTCGCAGAGAGAAAACAAGAAAGAAGCAGAAGAAGCTTGTGTGTGGGTATATGTATGACACAGGAAACGCCCAGGCCAAAACACATAACACAACAAACAAAAGAAATGTACAGGGGAATTTAATTTATGAAAAAAGATACTTTAACAACTGAAAAAATTAAAAACATTCATTTTATAATTTAAAGAGTATTAATATAAAATATTATATTATTAATATGATTCTCAAATGAATATTTTTAATTTTTCAAGTATCAAATCAAAGTATCTTTTATCTTAATTTATATTTTCGAAGAAAAATTAAAAAAAAATGGAAAATCTTAATTAATATTTTAATAGATGACTTCTTTGAAAGAAGGTTTTCCTAATTAATTTCATGTTTGAGAACTTTATTATCAGTTCTTTTGTTAATTAATTTTATGTTTGAAGAATTTATAGAAATAATTCGATTTTAAATAAGCTTTTATTAATTAATTTGATGTTTTAAACTTTTGTAGAAATATTCAGAGTGCTAATGATTTGGTTTTCAATCTTCGATAATTAACTTTTTTTTATCTTACGAAACGAAATAAAGGGAAAATATTTGGGAACTTTATTACTTTTCACAAAAGAAAAATTGTATACTTAAATTATTTATATTAGTGTTTCTTCATTTTTATTATATTAAAATTATATAATTTTATAAAATATAAACAAATATTTTTAAAGAAATAAGAGTTCAAGGATTATATAAAATATTTCTTAGTTTAGAAATTATCTAGTTATTCTTTAATTAATGAATTGTTCAGTTACTCGTCGCGGATAGGATTAAATAATTATGTACCATATTAAATAAGAAAAAAAAATCGTAATTTTTTATCTATTTATATAACGATATAGATAGTCAAATAACTATTATTGACGACATAAGGTTTATTATCATTTTTATTTTGAATAATTAAATTTGTACTTTCTTCATTTTATGCTACATTATGGTGAAGAAAAAAATTAAACTGAATTCTAATTTATAAGTAAATAAAAAATAAATAAAAGAGGCATACAAAATAATTTATTTTATCTAAAAAATAAGAAAAAGATAAGAAAGACAACCAACAATAGAAAATATTATAATATACTAGTATTGATACTTATTTGTCTAATATCCTTATTTAAGATATGGTTTCAATTTATTTTAATAAAAAAATCACTTTTTAAATAAGTCATTTTTTAAAATTACTTATTTAAAAAATATCTATTTAAGTTTAATCAAACCGGTTTAGTATATAATGTGATAAATTTTTTAATTATTAATATTTTAAAAGTATTGAGTTTTAATTTAAAAGTAAATATGCAAAAATAAATTGAAAGACATGTAGAAAATAAATGTTTTCCTCAACAAAAATAAGAATAAAGACAAGTTACACTAAAAAAAACATGACAAATATGTGATTATTGTTATTAGTGATGTTTTGACTATTCTTTATAATCATGTTTTAATTAATTTTTATTCAATAAAAAACATGTAGATAATTGATAATGGCAGTAAATTACACAGAGGTTATTTAAAGCTTTTATAAATTAAAACAACTAAATAGTGAAAGTTATTTCTACATATTTCCTAAAATATATTTAAGAATGATTTGAATAACGTAAATAACTAAAATTTTGAAATGCAATTATATTAAATGTAGGAATTTGATTTCACCGGCTTAACAAACCCTTCAACCCTTTCCCCACACATATATAAACTTTACTTCTCACGTTTCAAGTTCAACAAAATTATTCAAAATTAATATTTTAATCTTGGAAGCCTTTAGAATTTTACTAAATTAGTCAACCCCTTACTCAAATAAACAAATCCTTACATGAATCTTAAGAACTTTCAAAAATCAAAAAAAAATAAATAAAACCGTTTCCTATTATCAAAGCTAAAGGATAATTCAACTTAATTTAGAAAAACAAATCATTTTCCAATGAAAATCCAATTCTAAAATATTAAAATATAAATTCCTCATAAACAAGAATTGAAAACAAATTAAAATTACAAATATGAATAACAAAATTCATATATATGTGTAAATAGATTTAATGAGAGTTTAACATCTTTAGTCAAATTTTATTTAGAGAAATTTTATATAGGTTTCACATCTCTCCATTATTTTTTGAACTTCATTTATCTCTCATTTATGTGATTTTTTTTTTTCTTTCTTTTACTTGTCCTCCAAAAATGATAAAAAAATTTATAATGATTTCCTAAAAAAAAAAATCCACTAAAGTTTTGTTCATTTTGAAGAGATTTCTTCAAATTGGTACTTTCAAATTTATTTAACAAAATTAGTTTTTTCATGTTTAACCTCTTTATTTCATTGCACACTTGCAAATTAATTTAACAAGTTGTGCAACTTTGACTCCAATTCATTTAGCATATTCAAACT
Source organism: Phaseolus lunatus (assembly GCA_013389735.1). Lineage (NCBI taxonomy): Eukaryota > Viridiplantae > Streptophyta > Magnoliopsida > Fabales > Fabaceae > Phaseolus > Phaseolus lunatus. The sequence goes on from CM023866.1 coordinate 48,834,662, forward strand.
TGTTAAATGATGTGAGCAACTCTATGATTCCATTTTGTTGCCTTCAATTCCCTCAACGCTTGCTCAATGGAATGAATTCTAAAGTGTAAAAAACATTTTGTTTGGAATGAATTTTAAGTATGAATAATTAAGAGTCTTTGGTTGCAGGCCATTTATGCAATTTCAAAGGATGAAATATCCAAATTTAGTGTAGAGTCAATATAATATATCTTCATTAGTTATGATGGGGGAAATTTGATTGTAAGTTCTATGACCCTATTCAAATAATTTATGATAAATCATTATGTTAAATTCATAAAAACTAAATCGTTAAAGACATTTATAAGGCGAGTAAGTTTACACTCAAAAAAGATGGTGGCATAAATGATGTTTTTAGTAAATGGATTTATGCTTGACTTGACCTCGTAAAATCGACTTTTAAAGTAAAGTTTATATTCTACTCTTATATTGTAATTTTGTATTTGTTTATAATCAGTGTGAGATCTTTAAGAGATGTTGAACTAGCTCGACAACATATTTAGAATCTAGATAATTTATGTTCAAAATGATGAACAACCATAAATATGGATGAGATAAATATTCTTATTGATGATGAGAGGAACATGAAATGTTACAAGAAAACAATTTTAATGATGTTGTTGAACTACCTTGAGTTCAACCTAAATTCTATAATAATAAAATAGAACATCTAATAGGTATTCAATTGATGAATTTGTGATATTGTTGGATGATGGAGAATAAGAGTGTTTCATAGAGAACATAAAAAGTGAAAAAGTAAATTATTGGAAGAAGTCAAGGATGAGATAAAATTTTTACTTGACAACACACTTTCAATTTGGTGAAGTTGTTTAAGGGTAAGAAAGTATTAGATAATAAATGGATGTATAGGGTAAAACATGAGAATAGTTTTATATTTATTGAGTAAAAAATTATATTAGAAGGGAAAATCTTAAGATTATGTTAATTTTAATAAAAAGTTATTACCTATTATAAAAATTTCAATCATCCAAATTTTGTCAAGTTTAATTATCACTATATAACTAATAAACATGAATACTAATTATTTTGATGATGATTAGGAAGAAAATATATATTTGAAGCAACTTGATAATTTTTTTTTATTAAAAGTAATAAAATGATTGAATAAAAATCTATATAATTAGAAATAAGTTATAAGATAATGATACAATAAGTTTAAGTTTGTTATATGTAAACAAAACTAAAAAAAACTATTTATGATCATTGAAAAAAAAAATTATGACAATTTTATATATAGATGTCAAATTTATTGACAGGACATATATTTTTTAAATTGTTAAGTTGAACAAACAATCACCTAAGTCATTTGCATCAACAATAAGAGTTGATAAATAAATTTTTTATACAAACGTCTTGGGACAAATACTAAAAAAGTTTTGTTAAGATTACATATTGAAAATACGATTATATTTTTAGTTTTTTTTTATATTATGATGATTATTGTTTGTTTTGTTTATTAAATGTATTATTTATGCATTTTTAATATTTTTTATATATTTTATTCACCAAAATATTTTTTTTTCGGTAAGACTTATGATTTCTAAAGTTTATATATATATATATATATATATATATATATATATATTTGACTATTATGTTGGTATTACTGACCGATTACTGCAAATTAAAAAGAATTTAATTTCGCTTTATTCTACATTATTGAATTATTATTTTTATGTGTGGTAGGTATATCTTATTAATAATTTAAAAAATAAGGCTATATAGTGAAGGGAAAAATATTTAAAAAACCAAAGAACACGTTTAGCCAATGGGCAATCTGGCGTGGTATTTTTAATTTATTTTATTTTTGTTCCAAATAATATGGAATGCATGCGATTTGACCGTGGAAATTAAGGATTTGCTTATTCTTTTGCGGAATGCGCGCCAATCAGTCTACTAATCATAACATATATTCATGTATGCCAAAATTAGTGGATAACTCACAGCTACAACGTGTGACGAATTAGCCTCTGGTTAAATTAAAAAAATAATAAAAAGTATGAAATAATATCGCAAACAAAATTCGACTCTAATTTAATAGATAGAAATAAATGTGGCCAATAAAATTCAAACTCTTATTTTCCAAAATCTTATTCTTTCAAATTTAAATTACTATAATCATGACTGTATTATTACAATAAACTTGCAATTATTTTGTATTATAACAGTTATCATATTTAATAAAACTTTAATTAAATATTAAAATTACCACTTTTCCAAAATAAATCAAATCCCATCTTAAATTCCAAGAAGTCGTCTTATCTTAAATATATATATATATATATATATATATATATATATGTACATTTATAATATTTATTAAGCTGACTTACAAATATAAAAAATATTTTTTTTTTTATAATTATTGTTATGAATGCATTTGGTAGGAATTTATATTTTTTTCTATAATTTAGAGAGAGGCCTGGGTTGGGTAACACATAATTAATTAAAGATAAATACTTCTGTATGTATAATGAGAAATGATAAAAATGTCCTTAAATAGAAAGAAGATGTGAATCAAAATACATTCTGATTTTTTTTCCAGAATCTTTCTTATAATAAACATTTATGCATTTTGTTTTCCAAAAATATATATATTTTATTTTAAAATTGTTTTTTTAAATGAGATTTTAATTTTTCAATTCTATTTTAGAATTTTATCACAGAACACAAATATATATTCTAAATTTTTTTTTCCAGAATATATTTTTTTATTTTTGGATTTCAGTTTCAAAATAAAAGACAGTTTTAGAAATTTGAAAGGAAATCGGGTGCAGGTCACAATTTACAAGGTGCAGGAATCAATTTGCTTTAGTTAAAAACGAAACGGGCTTAAGTCCAAAATGACCAGGCTTGGGTTTTGGGCTTATTCGAGTCCATAATATAACCCGTGTTCCTATCTTTGTTAGGTTTTTCGTCCTTTTCACTCACGCCGCGCGCTCTCTTATACTACAAAGCTCTTCGTCTCCTTCCACAAAAATCCATTTAGTTTCAAATCTCAATTTTCTTCTTCGTCGTGGTGGTGTGTTTGTGAAGTTGATTCGGCGTGGAAATGATGGGAATAGTAAAAGGTTTGAGCAGGAAGAACATGTGTTGGTTTGGTTTGGCGGTGACAGTGTTATGAGTTAGGGCAAAGTGAAGAAGGCCCCTGTCCCTTGCTGAGTAATTGCATGGCGACACTCGCAACTTCTTCTACATCAATGGTGATTTCAGGGGTTGTATGAAAAAGGCGTGGGTTGCATTCTAGTATGGAATCGCAACTTAGACTTCTCCCCACACTCTGTTCCCTCCCTTCCACTCAATCACTGTTCCGCCACCACTGCACTTCCTGCGTTGATTACAACCTTCTCTCTGATCCACGCCAACTAACATTTCTTCTTTATTTCATCGATTTCTAAATCGTCTTTATTCGTTATTCACTAACCTAAACTTCTCACAATTATTCCTGTTTATTGGTTATTTTCGCAACATTCACGTTTCTTTTTATGTAAATACCGATATACACGGTGTTGTTGTCAGAACTTGACGCTGGTGTTGAATCACATATTTGATCTATACCAGTAGGGCACGCAAAGTAGGTTAATAGTAAGTTTCACTTGCTATTGACTTTTTCCTTGATTCGATTCCGAAGAGAAAATTACTCATGTTTTTGCGGGCTCGTGGTGGATGGGAATTTGGATAAACTCCTAGTCTTCCTTCCTGCTTTGCTTTATTGAATCAACTTTTAGAGAATGAAAGGAGCTATCCCTGCGATCTAAAATATTATGTATAGATGCGAGTAATAAATCTTCACGGATTTGGATCTTTTACTTTAGTTCTTCAGCTTGGATCTGTCCTGGTGTCTTCCTTCCAGTCACTTGAACAGTCAAGTTAGTAGGAACACCAAAATAGTATGTATACAATAAATATAGAGTAAAGATGCGAGTTGAGTTACCTTGTGGATAGTTGTCTATTTATAAGCCTTCACGGGCTTAGATCTTTTATTCTGGTTCCTTTAGATGTTAATATGTCATATTACTATAACTTTCCATAAAATCGTATAAATCGGAACATTTAAACATAAAATTTGAATATCATTATATAAATCGGAACATTTAAATTAGGTTATCGAGGACATTGTATTAGCATTTATTAAGTTATGAGGACATGTGTGAGCATGAAAAACATTAAGCTTTCTTTAAGCGGATTGTTTATTATTGGTGTCATGTGGTACCGGGCTTTTGGGTTTGTGAGGTTGACTTGTGGTCCATGTCAGTAGTTTGTGTTGTTGCTCTTCTCGTATGGGTCTTCTGTGAGCTTGGCAAAATGCTTACCGATACAACTCCTTATATAAATTTGTTCGCTATTGATGATATAATTTTTTGTTTATTAAGTCATGTAATAAAAATCAAATGGCGATAATTTCCTCATATGATAACAAATGAAATTTTAGTTTCCCTATTGGGTTTATTTTGTGGTACTCTATGAAAAACATAGATTTAATTTACAATTAATTGGATTATATAAGCTATGAGGTTCAGATACTCTTTTTAAATGGCGTGTCTGTGTCGGACACATGTATCGGATATGACATTTATAGGACGCTTATTATTGAAGTGTCAAATTCAAAAAATATTTGTTGAATTTTTAACAATTTTAACATGATTCTAACACAATTTTAAAAATGAGAAATACATTAATTTTTTAAAATCTCAAACTTAGTATAAATTTTTAGTATGATTATAGAGATAAGGAATAAATCCTTTTGAACCAACTATGAAAAACATATTTCTGCTAAAAAAAAAATTGAAATATACTTGTATACATAAAATTTTATTATTAATTTATAATATTCATAATTATAGGATATATAGATTTTCATATTATATAATATAATATATAGATTCATGTCCTCGTGTTCTATATTTTAGAAATTATACGTATCTTTGTGTCGTATCAATGTCACTGTTTATACTACATATTTTATAGTGTTTATGCTACATAGTTTGTAGTGTTTGTGCTACATAGTTTATAAGTGGTTAGCATTAAATATTATCTTCGTAAGAGCACGATCTATGTGTAATTGCGTTCCACTAGATTCTAACTTGTAGGTTCTCCTAAAAGTGTAATACTAAAAAATAATGCAAAACATTTCAAGAATCTAAATGGAGATATATGTATATATATTAAATTATATACTTAAATATTGTATATATTAAATTATATACTTAAATATTATTTCCTTCCATGTAACAAAGAAATACAACAAAGACATATGTGTATATATATTAAATTATATACTTAAATCTTTATAATTTATGTATGACAGTCAAATATTATTGTTTTATATATATTTCTTAAATTCATTAAGTATATCTCATAATGAAGTATGTAACTCATCATAAATATTTTTTTGAAAGACAAGAGCATTGAAGAAGACTAGATATCTCTACTTGTCATATTATATTTATTAAGCTTTTATAACAAAATTACAAAAGAAGCATGTAGTTCATTCATATTGACTTTCATCACCTAATACTTTTCTCTATGTGAATCTAATAGAGTTAAGATATAAAATTTCAAATTCAATACATCAAACATATTAACATAATATCTAAACATATAAACATAGTATTTTTTTCCTTATAAATAATTATATTTACAATTCATCATATGAAACTCATCACAAATATATAAAATCAATATTTCATTTACATGTATAATTAACATTTACTTTCAAAGCAATTAAAACTATAAACACCTAACCATGCAAATAAGAAGAAGAAATATTTTGTTTTTATAACTTTAGAAAAAAAATTGTTTCACTAAAGCATAAATTTCTTGCTTTAGCAAAAATCTAATCAAGATAAAGGTTGCATTTATGCTCTATTTCTACTTCAATTTTTTGCTTGAGTGGTAATACAGCATAAATGTTGATTTTTCATTATATTTTTTTTAAGTGGACATTTGTTACTTGAGTAAAAATGTCTTGTACCGAAAAATATATAAAAAAAATCTAATTCATGCAACAATACCAACTTGTCTTCAAACTTTTAAATAATTAAAAAAGTCACATGACTTAAATTTGCTCAATATATAACTTTCATTCTCATTAAACTCATAAATCAATACATAATAACTATAAAAAAACAACTACTATTCTCATCAAACTTTACATTCAAAACAAAACCTAATTTACCAAGCTTCACAACTTAACATTCACAAATTTATTCACCATCTCAATATTTCAACAATGAAATTTAATCTAACTTACTTTAAAAAAAATTCTACAAAAACTAAATTCATATTCTACTCTATTTCAAACATTTACATATTTTTAAACCAAAAACAAAATTTTTCCAAAAAATCAAAATCATTGACATTCACATATAGATATCTATCAAGGTATTATTAAAATCATAAAATTTTTTCTTACTTATTAAAACTCGTTTAGATTTAAAGTCAAATTTCTAACTTTTTCTATCACAAAATAAAATTAAATCTATACACATAACACTATGATCAATAATTTGAACATATTATTATGATTATAGAATAATAAATATTTTTTCCCTAAAATGATTATGTGTAAGATTTATTGTACATCAAACACTTTTCAAAACTAACCCAAAGAAAAATAAAAAGAAAATCTTAACTTGCCATATTATCCCTTAGGTGGATTTTATTTTACGAAAAATTGAATAAATCTTTGAAAATTTAAATTTAAAAATAATGTAAAGAAAGTATAAAAAAAAAAAGTGTTTTAGAAAGATAGTAATTCCTTTCAAAATGAAGTTTAAATAATTGTTTTTTTATATTTATAAATTTGAATTAAATGATAAAATATTATATTTCATCCATTTTCCTTCTACTCTTATTTAATTCACTAGATCCTTGAATATAATGTTATAGCAGTGAGATTTAAAAAAGTGAAATAAAAAAAAGTTATATCATAACTGTCGTTCTTACCGTGTAATATCTTAAATAAAAAATTAACATTTAGTCTAATCACAAAATGTTACCGTTAATATATTTAGTTAATTTCTCAATAGTCATTTAAAATTTACTAAAAATATTTTCATTAATTAACGGTGTATGTAGTTTACAGTAGTTAAATAAAAGGTATTTTAATGAGAAGCCAATAAGAGCGTTTACGTTACTGTAATTCTGCAACTTATTATTGCAGCAAGATGAAGCACCACTGCCCAAACATTATGCAACCCTTAAACCCTAAAATGAACATCCCCTTTCCAAACACTATGCACCCTTAAACCCTGATGTCTATCCTAACTCGTGTTACCCGCCAAAATCCCTCCACCGCCACCTTCCTCGCGCGCCACCTCTCCTCCGCCGCCTCCAAACTCCACGTTTCGTACACTTTCAAACCACCGTCGTCTCTCACTCCCGAGCCCCAATGCGCCAATTCCCCTCCCACCAAGCCCAACCAAAGAAAACCCAAGCCCAAGTACCGGCCTCCTTCCTCTCTCGACCCGGCCGGCCTCAAGCGGGTTCGTTCCAATGACCTGCCCTTCGATTTCCGGTTCAGCTACACGGAGAGCAGCCCGAAGGTGCGGCCCATTGGGCTCAGGGAGCCCAAGTACTCGCCCTTTGGGCCGGGCCGGCTCGACCGGAAGTGGACTGGTGTGTGTGCGCCAGCGGTGGACCCCACGGTGGAGAGCTTAGAGGGTGCGGAGGACCCTAAGTTGGAGGAGCAGAGGAAGAAGAAGAGAGAGATGATTCAAGGAAAACCCCTTACCAGTGACGAGAGAAAGGCATTGGTATCGCAATTTGAGAGAAGCAAAACTAATAGGCATGTCAATCTCGGTATGAAAATCGAAAGAGGCTTGATATTTTTCTTCATTAGGATCGGGGATGTGAAAAATATTACGAGAATTGAAAAAAATAAGGGACTAACTTCGAAATTTATGAATACTTGTGTATGTTCTCATTTAGTTAACTGTTAATGTTGAGATGCTGGTTAAGGAGCAAAGGCTAGTCAAGTACCGATGATGAGAGTAGATTGCATGGTTTTTGGTCCTGTGGAAAGGCGTGACCAAGAAGAACATTGTAGGGAATTGTTTAAATGGATCTCATGGTATATAAATGATCCTGAGAATTTGTTTGTTATAGATCCCAGTAGTGTCGTGTCATGTGATCTATATATGTGTCCTCCCCTAATGTGAGGGCTTTTGTGTTTTTGAAAACAATCAAATGGGTATGCTTAAAAAATGTTGAAGTTTGTCATTTTTTGTTTTTGTCTTCGAATTTTTATGCCAGTAGGGGTGGTATTTAATATGAATTTTTTGAATGGTTACTTGGTTTATAATTATAAATTTTAGTTTGATTAGATAGATAGCAAGACTTTTTATGAAGTTTTGCTTGATGAGACTGACAACGTGATCTTCGGTGGTCCTTTCACTGTTATTTTTTATGCTTTTGCTGGGTTTGGTCGTGTTGAGAAATGAGTAATACTATTGGTTCTTATAGTAATTTTAGTTGAAATGTATTGGATGGGTAAGATGAGGAGGCATGTATGAAATGTTGTTTTGCTCGGTACTTGTTTTGAGTAAAATGCTGGCAGATTGATGTTTAAATAAAAGTTATTGGTTCCAGTGTTGTGAATTTGATTTTGCCTTCTCCTTAGTTCATTCAGTTTGGTCTCGCCTTCCTCAAGCAACTAAGATATTTTTTGCGCAGAAAAGGCTAAATAAAGTAACCAGAATTTATCCTTTTTTTCATTATGTATTCTTCAATCAATATCTTATCTATTAACTACTGACTTTGATTGTTTTGGTTTCAGGAAGGGATGGTTTAACTCACAACATGCTGAATGTTATTCAAAATCATTGGAAGTTTGCTGAAGCAGTTAGAATCAAATGCATGGGTGTTCCAACTATGGACATGAAAAATATTTGCACCCAGCTTGAGGTTCATCTCTCTTCATGCTTTTGGACTTCTTTTTCCTTACTACCTTGCATATTATGTAAAGTTTTACATCCCAATCTATTTTGAAACATGTGGACTCATATGATTGTTGAACTTCAGGTTGCATTGTCTGTGATGCTTATGTCTAAAATTGTCTGATAGCATGCATAAGTAATTCTTATGTTCTTGTTGCAGGACAAAACATTTGGGAAGGTCATCTTCAGACATGGAGGTACACTTATATTATACAGAGGCAGGAATTATAATCCTAAAAAGAGATCTGTTGTTCCTACCATGTTGTGGAAGCCCCATGAACCTGTATATCCCAGACTTATTAAGACAACAATCGATGGCTTAAGTATTAATGAAACAAAAGAAATGCGGAAGAGGGGACTAGCTCTTCCTGCTTTAACTAAGCTTGGTGTGTGTTGTTTTTTCTTATTTCAGTTGCCAGTATGCTTTTTGCAAACATTATTTATTGACTCTGAAGTGAATTGCAGCCAAAAATGGTTATTATGCTTTTTTGGTACCGATGGTCAGAGATGCTTTCCTCTCCTGTGAATTGGTTCGGATAGACTGTGAGGGGCTTGAAAGGAAAGATTACAAGAAAATAGGCTGCAAACTCAGGGTAAAAGACAATTAATTATCTTTAGCTTTGCTGAGTATATTGTTGGGATAGGCAGCATTACAAAGCTATATTTGCCATGTAATTTTCTTGTGTTGTATATCATTATAACAAAAAATGCCTTTTTTAGTTTGGATGATTAGGTAGTACCTCAATATAATTTTTAAAATTGAGTCTGTTTGGGCATTATAAAGTCGAATCACTTTTCAAATAGGACTTCAATGATTCATTTTTATGGGGATATTCTGGGTCGTATTTCTTAAAAGAATTTATTTTGTTTTATGGAGGGACAGGTGAATGGAAAAATTTAGTTCCTTTTTTCTAGTTCTTGTCCCTTAAAATCAGTTTTTGGTCTAGTCCCCATAAAAGTTTTATTTAGTTTTTGTCCGTAAAAATTACAAAATATCTTATTTGATGATCCTTTCTCAAATGACAAGATAGGTCTCTCAATCTCCCCTCTTATTTTTTAGGCAATATGCCTTATTTCTTCTACCATCTCAGCTCACCTATCTAAATTCCTCACTAACACACTAACTAACTACCAATGGATATCTATCGGTTTTTAAGTCAAACCAATGGAATAAGGTATAATTTTTCTTTATAATTATGTATCTTGAAGGGAAATAACAATGATAGTGGTAATGGTAAGTAATACAATAATGACGACACTCTGCTCTACCTTTCAAACATATAGAGAATATATGATTTCTAATCTTCAAATTTTGTTCCCTGTGTTTTGTGATTTAAGTTGCTCATTTTCGATTATCTTGTGTATTAATGCAGGACATGGTCCCCTGTATTCTGGTGACGTTTGAGAATGAACAGGTTGTGGTTTGGAGGGGGAAGGATTACAAGCCTCCGAAGGATGGATACTTTCTTAAAGATAGAGAATCATTTGACGACGACAATGATGATTTGAATGTGGGAGAAGAGCAACAGGCTATGTAACACTGCATTCAGGTGTGATAATTAAGTAAAATCTTTGTTCACGTTGCAGCTATGAATCAGAAGTTCCCTTGAGATTGTTGGATTGTTATGTTCTGTGCAAATGTGGTGATCATGGGATTTTGGGATAGTTTACTGCCAAGTTTTATGCTTCTATTTGGATATAAAATATCTAAACTGTTAAATTCGACGTGGAAATTATGGGAATAGTAAAAGGTTTGAGCAGGAAGAACGCATGTTGGTTTGGTTTGGCGGTGACAGGGTTTGGAGTTAGGGCAAAGAGAAGAAAGCCCCTGTCCCTTGCTGAGTAATTGCACGTTTTCCATATCAAAGATTTCAGGGTTTGTATGAAAAGTCGTGGGTTGCATTCTAGTATGGAATCACAACTTAGACTTCTCTCCGCACTTTGTTCCCTCCCTTCGATTCAATCACTGTTCCGCCACCTATGCCGTTCCTGCGATGATTACAACCTTCTATTTGATGCATGCCTCCTAACATTTCTCCTTTATTTCATCAATTTATGAATTGTATTGCACTTGTCGTTATTCAATGTTCACGAACTTATAATTTATGATTTTTCGTGTGTCTTTTAGGTTATGTAAGCGACATATAGTTATTTTTCCCCATAAATATATTTTTACTGATATAGACTGTGTTATTGTCAGGACTTGACGATGGTGTGGTATTCGATCTGAATGAGCAGGGCACGCACAGATGGGTAATCATATATTCTTATTGAGCCTCTAACATTTTGGGTTAAAATTTCATTATCATTTATTGGAGAAGAAAATTGGAAAATAAAACGAAATAAGTTTCTAAACTGTTATTTGTCCATAACTATTATTGGCCTTAGATGTTGTAATGAAAAATGTGAAGATATGAGATGAACTTTTAATCATAAGCTGGCTATTTGTTCTGAACTGCAGATAATGGGTTGGAATTTTTCATATTCCCTATGATCTGCAATGGTGGACGCTGATGTTCTATTTGGAATCAGACTGAAGAGTTTTTGCAATTCATGTTTTGCTTACATAGCCAAACTGGGAAGGGACTTTGGTATTTCATGTTGTCAGAATCTTGGACTGGAAATCGAGTTTTCACCACTACCAAATTGATAATTTTAATGTACATATTAGTTTTTTTTTTTACACAGTTCCATGTTTTGATTAGTTTAGTCTTACAAATTTCTTATTTCAATACATATTTTGGTAACAGTTTAAGAAATGGAATATCATTGCAGAAACTCAATAATAGCAAACAAATAATAGTAGTAGTAATCTGTGATACGAAATAAAATAATTATGATACTTTTTTTATTTATTTCAATTAACCATATTAATTGAATAATTTGGGTGGTTTTCTTTCTTCTCTTTTCCCTTTCGTATGTTTCATCTAAATCAAACAATAAAATGTGTAAAATAAGTCTTTCAGTAATTTAACTTTAATTAATTAGCAATTAGTGGCTAATTAGCAACGAATTAATTTGACAGGACTCTTTTTTTGTCATTTTAGAAATGTTAAGTAATCAAATACAATATTTCTGATGTGAAAAGATGATGAATGTCGTGCACCCAAAAGAATCCATGACTTTCCGTACACGTTTAAAATGCTCTCATTTTAATCCTCGAAATACATGTTTTTTAAAATAATCTCCTTTTTTATATCGTAAAAAACAAAATAAAAAGATATATACATGTTGTTTTTTTCAAATTCATCCTTCTTTTATTAATTGAAACTTGTCTAAATGTTATCGTGTTTAATAATATGAACAGTGTACGAGAAGAAAAATAAAATAAAAAACTGATTCGTATTTGGAGTTTGGCTGTCTCATATGCAGCGCATATTATTTTCCACTAAAACAGCATGATTTTAAAATGGAGAAACTATCATATGATTTAAAATTTCTACATGTCTATGATCTTAATACAATTTTACATAACATTAATAAAAGTTTTTTAATTTGTTAAAAGATTAATAATAATATCTAATTAGTGGAAATGAATTTTATTTAATTGAAAATAACTAAATGAGAAAAATAATATAAAGGAAATATTATTTGTATTAAAAAAGGAAAAATAAAAAAATAATTTTGTTTTATTATTAATAATTTGCTATTATTAGTATTACTATTAACAAATAAAATTGTAAGAAAATCATAATCGATTATTTTCTTTATTTTCAAACAATTATTTTTAATTTTTGAAAATAATAAATTATAATTCAAATTTAATGAATTGTGTAATAAATATAATTGATTAAGTAGTAAAAAGAAGGTAAGTATTGTACCCACATAACTTTCTTATCTTCTCATTTCTCATAAGTTTTCTAGATAGTTATTTCTTATAAATGAAATGTATATTTTGTTGATGTAGAAAGTGAGAGACTTTTGAAATTAATTAAAAAACAGAACAAAAAGTTTACATACCACACTAGTTAAAATAAAAATTGATGTAATATGACCTAAAAAAAAAATATTAAAGATTGAAGTTATAACATCTTTGTATCGATTGTAGTTTGAAATCGATGTTATATATTAATTTTTTGATCTTGTTATTGATATATAAGGTATCTTCTTACTCCATCGATTATGCATAGAATTGATGTAGAAATTACATATTACACCACTTTTATTAGTTATATATAAAAGTATAATTGATTTGGTTAAACATATACAATTATATCACTATATTCATTTTTATATTGATTTTTCATACTCTAGTCTCAACAAAATTCTCTAAAGATAGTAGATCTATCTGATTAATATAGTTTTGAGAAGACTTTAATATTGTGTTAAATTATAGAAAATATAGAAATATTAAACTCAAATCGTGCATGAAGTGATGTGAGTAAACTAGTATATTTGCATTAATGAAAAGAGGAAGAGAATCACACATTTGTTCACAAATGAGCTATGATGAGCTTAACCAAATCAATGTCATCCATCAAAATTCATCCATTTTCATCCTCTTCACATGCTTTGAGTCCATAGAAAGAGAAGCTTAGAGACATGATATGATTGGTGTGATGGGGTGTGCTACACCTTGTTGGTGGTTCACTGCATTCTGCAGCTATCTTATGCTTATCTTTGTCTATAGTATGCATTTTGCATGGCCTTTTAGACTGCTCAATGTATGCTACATTTCTCTTAGTGCCCGACATCAGTGGAGACTAACAAGCCAATTCAACTAAAACTGGTGCGTGATGAACTACTTATCTTTGGATTAAATTTTGGAAAATTATTTTATAAATTTAACGCAAAATATTGAATTTCAATGCAAATTGTTTCACAATAAAACTGTTTTTAAACTCTCAAATTTGATCACTCGTGCATATAAATAGCTAAATATTTGTGTGGAGTAATAACATCAAAAGATTGTTGCAATGAAAAATCACATTTTTCCTAACACTTATGATAAGAATTAGACAAAATAATGTTATTGGCATGAGCAACACACTAAATTTAACAATTTTAGTATTTCCAACTACCAAACGTTAAAACCCACTTTTTCTTACTCAACTCTCACTCATAATATCATATTTATTAATAAAATTCAATATATAATTATGCTGAAAAAAAAGAGAGTATTCTTTTAAGAATTATTCAATACATTTGATTTCAACTATTTTTGTTGTTTTTATTTTTTTTCCTACACGATTTTGAAATTTTATTAGACGATTAATAGTTTTATTAAAAAAAGTTACAAAGATGAAATAAAAATAATTTTATCTTATTTATCAAAAATATATATAAAATAAAATAATTTAACTCCACCTAGAAATAACATCTCTAATTCATTCTTTATTGATAAAAAAAAACTTTATTTTAGATAAAAATAAATATCTACCAGCAACATTTTTATCAAAACTAAAAATTTTGAACTAACATATTTTTAAAATAGGTTTTATTTTTTTCGGATTTAATTTAATTTTGTTTAGAAACAAAGCCAAACACGAATTCATAATCTATATTTAAATTCAAATTACTTTAATTAAATTCAAATTTTTTTTCATTTGAAACTTAAATGTGAGATTCCAAATATAAAACCAAAACACTTGAACTAAACAAAGTTTCTTTTACTTAATTTTTTGTTAGTAAGATACTAGGGTTAAGGTGTTGTGGTAATGGGGCTTCCACCTTAGAAGGAATGAGCAAAAAGGTGTCTCTGACAAAAGGAGTGATGATGAAACCCTACTTCCATTATTTTGCATTTTGGAGAGCATGAGTTAGCCAATCGTTTTGAAGTATTCAAACTTAGATTCCTAGGAAAAACATTGATTTCATTGGCTTCATATGCCCAATCTCTGCCTTGCATTTTCCAAATGTTTGATACACTTTGCACCAATACCATACCATCATTAACAAGCCAAGGCCACTTAAAAAATAACCACATTTTAATATACAAAACTTTAATGCATCAATATTGATTTGGTTATTTTTTAATGAAATTTTTTAAGTGCAAAAGTATAGGTTTAATGGAATATTTTAATATTTCACTACTTAATTTCTCTCTCACATTTTCTAGTATATGATATTTTCACTTATATGACTCAATATATTAGTACAACATGAAATCTCATAGAATTTTCTAACTGACTACTCATATAACATATTAAATTCAATAATACCTCATCAATTACTATCTACATAACAAAAACCTATCATAATAATATTATTGTGATTATTACTTATAAACATTTTAACCCCTTTTATTCTATACAAAATAAGTTTCATATAATTAATATTCACCAATCACACTCTCTGACTTCATCACAACGATTCCACATCACTCTACATAACAAATAAAGATAATGAGATAATCAATATTCAACTTAAAATTAGGTGATTCGTACATCAACAATGAATGTTAAAGGAATCAAGGACATGATGTATGAGTTATGAGTATGCTCCTTAAATAACAATTTACAAAGTTTGGATGACAATTTTCTTTCTTAAGCAACAATACTTATTGTTTAAACATCATGTAATTGTTTGAGCAATATACTAAAGGAGGAGAGAATGGATGTGACCATCTACCTCCCTCGGTTAAGTGACCAACAACAATTTAAATGTCCAAACTTTTAATAGAGAGAAAAATCAATATTTACTCTTATTATTCAAGTGAAAACTTGAGTGACGTGTGTTAGTGTATCAAATTATTGAATTTTAAATTCTATTTCAACATTGTCTTATTGTTACTTGATAAACCTCATAACATTTTAATGATAATAGTTGTTAAAAAGAGAAAATTCATAAAAACGTCTATCTTTTCAAACCACAAGCTAGATTGAGTAAAAAAATTGTAGTTTAAATTATCAAATAGACACTTGAGTAATAATATCTTATAACTACAAATAAATGTTACTTTTGCTCAAGCGATCAACTCAACACTTAAACAATATATGTAAAATCAACAAATTATATAGATTTTTCAAAACATATATAAAAATTAATTTGATTATTTTTAATCATTCTATCCAATTTTATATCATTACAATTTGTTTTAAGAATCAAAATCACAACAAAACAATGTCATAGCACATTTCAACTTTTCTTATAAATAATCTATATTTAATTCTCCTTCTATAGTAAAATTATAAAAATTGTTTGAAAAGAAGACATGACATCATCTAAGAAAGTTTGAGAACAAAATAAAGAAAAAAATGAACATGTAAAAACAAAGAGGGATTTTCTTTTTTTAAAATAATAAAGGCAAAGGGCTTACAAATGTATAACATGATTTTTAGTGCAATGAAAGAAAAATGTTATCCCATAATGTAACACCGCCCCACACATTTGAGTGGAGTTTATAGGCGCTGGAATATGTGTAGCCTCTAGTGGCCACTCTCTTATATATAACCTATACCTATCTCTTCCCAAAACCCCATTAAAATAACTCCAAAAAGCTTCAACCTTTGCTCTCCAAGTGTTCAACTTTTCATACCCAGCACAAATACAAAAAATATAATTGTCCCAAGAACTTGGAGTATTCATCTTAATTTAAGCCATTATTCTTTGGGTTGAAAGATAGTGGCTTTCTTCTATGCATTTCATTAGTTAAGCTTAATTAGTTGAATCATGTGCATGGTTTTCTTTTCTTTCAACAAAAAGAAACAAATAAAAATTAGACCTGATTGAAAAGAGAAAAAGAAAGAAGAAGACAAAGAGAAACTCAGAAAATGTGTAAACCAAAGAAAAAACACATATTTCTGATTGGTAACTATATTGGAAAAAATAACGCTAAAAGAGACAAAAAAGACAGATTTCCACGTAGCATTGTCGTGTAAGAAAGCATATAGATCCAATGTGTCTGCACACACGTATGACATATATGACATATCTATTGCATTTCCATATATTTATTAGAAATTCAGTTATATATATATATATATATATATATATTAATGTATAATCAGAGAGATTGAGATTCCCTCCGTAAATCTTAATTAAGTCAAAATTTAGAAGATGATTAAAGGTAGAATTAATCGAAAAAATTATAATAATACATGTTTAGGAATAAGAAATAAGAAAACTCAACTCATTTATAAAAAATTTCACACACGTCAAAATAAATAAATAAATATATATATATATATATATATATATATATATTTAGTTGTCTATGTTGAGTTGAGAGCTTTTAGTGAGTTTTTTGAATTTTTCTTTTGTAAGAAGTTGTTATGTAAAAGGATTAGATCATTCTGAAATGATTCATATTTATATTTTTTTTTTATTGATAAAAAAAATTATATTATACAAGATCGAAAATTAATTTAATTATCAGAGAACTTTTGACAATCTGTCTGATATTCTGTGCAAGGAAGAGAAAGATATCTTGAAAAACATTTAAAATTTAATTAAATTATGTTTTGGAGTTTAAAGAGTAATTGTAAAATATAATTCAAAGGGATGAATTTTGTAAAATGAAATTTGTCCACTAATTAAATCAATTTTTGGTTTGGAATTAAATGAAGTTGGGTTAGCATTGGAAATATATAATAATTGCATGAACAATATGACGTATCCCGAAAACACCATGGGACTTATCAACTGTGTTTACAATTCTTCAAATACAAACAAAAAGGATCAGACTGAAAGTTTAAACGAAGTGGCTGCAATTTTTTTTTCATTTTATGATCAATATTTCACGATTATTGCTGGAAAACTATGCACCAAGTAAATTATGTAAACTATTTTTCTCTAAATTAGAATAACAAAAAAGACAGCGAAAGCTTGTCATTACATTTCTTCACTCACGAAATTCTAGACTTTTTAATATTAATTAGTTTGTTTTTCATACTCAATTACATCTAAACAAGTTGGAATTCACCAAGTTGGTTCCTTTTATTAATTAAGACTAAAAATGTAATCTATATATTAACATTATAAGTACATTCAATCGCAAGTCATGATAATAAGTTTATCATGTTTAAAAAGAAAATAAGTTTTCATTAATATTCTTACTCGTGAAATTGATATAAAAGTTTATAGTTCATCAAAGAATGAATTTAACTTATATATTATGGTAAGCCTAATATTTATTTTATTGCTTAAAAGTTGAAACTTAAAATCTGTTAATTAAAAAAAATATTTTATACATAATTACTATAAAATTTAAGAAATTTATAATAGATATAATCAAATAATGTTGATTCTTTTTTGCCACAAACGAAAAATTACAATTAATAACTATCTCTGTGTGAACTTCATTCTCGGTATCGTGTAATTAATAATTTAATTTTTTAATATATATGTTCTCGTACATAAAGAAATTGAAAAAATTATCACCTATTTTTTTTGGTTGGTCGACTTTCTTTTTTCCTTCTTCATCTTACTAAGCAATTGTCTCTCCTTGATTGGCCTTCACTCCTTAGTTCAATTTCGGTTGGGATGATACTTGTAAAAGGTACTCCGACGTTCAAGTAAGATTTTGATATTTGGTGTTCGGTGCAATTAATGCGTGATTATGTACATTTTTCTCGAAACTCCTAACTATTTACATGATTATCATATATCCATTATTATTGGACCAGATTAAGGTTTGAATCATTAAAAAAAGAGATTTGAATCATAATTAAGATACATTACCTAATGTTTCATCATTGTTTGGACCTACTAATCCATTGCTGGGATTAATTAATGGTTTTGAACATGTCAGTTGGTACAAATTAGGTACTGAATCCTCCAGTATCCGTCTGACTCGACCAATACAATATATATATATATACTAATAAATTTATTCATAAATTTTTTTAAGGGAGAAAAAATGTAAATCAAAATTAGTTTACATATAAGTTAATTTATAAAAGTTCTTGAATATTTTTTTTAAAAAAATCGGTTAATTTAAACTTTATTGATTTTATTTAAAAAAAACTTATGGATAATCTTGTGAAAACACGACCCTAGTTATCATATTTTTAAGTAGTGATTATAGATTATTTTAAACAATAAAACAATGTGATGAGTCGATCAATGAAAAATCATATAAAGTTAACTAAATAATTATATGTATGAAAAACTGTTAATTAAATGTGCAATTAGTTCACATATATTTGACCATATTTTCCTAATAAAAATAAAATAAATAAGTTGGAGCAGTTTAGATATGCTGAAATTCTTATACGAAAAGTTTGAGACATACTTATTTCATTAACTTCTAAGCACAATATAAACCTTACAGACATAAACTGTATTACAGTGATAAGAACCTAAATTAGTTAGTCAAATTGTAATTAATAAATTAGAAATTTTGTTCTAACGTTCACTTTTAATCATAAACATGAAATGCGATCTGAAACAGAGTGTTTCAGTTTTAAAATCACTGAAAAAAATTAGAAAAAATATGTGTATTAAATATATATAAGTCTTAAAATCTAGCTATTTAAATGAAACTTAAATATATTTAACTAATATAATTTGAATATATAAGTTTTTTACACTTTTAAAAGATTTCAAATGTGTTAGTTAAATTTTAATTTTTTTATATACCAATTACTTTGCCAAAACAATGTATTTATTATATTGTCAACGAGATATTTAGAGCAGTTTTTATTGGTAAGCTGACAAATTCCTAAGTTATACATACATAAAATTTTGGGGAAAACAATAATTAACATTTTCGATAGACTAAATTATATATTTATCCATTAAAGTATATGGAATTCTTTTCATTTTTTTTTTTTGCAAATTATATATTTAGACAAATTAACATATAAGTCGATTATCATAAGCTATTATTTTGCGAGTTATAGCCTAAATAAGTTAGAATAGGTTATCTTTTGCATGAAAAACTATATAACTCAAAATATGATATTACGAAAATTGAACATTATCTACTAATTTTTTTTTATATATATAAATGTGATTATTGTATTTAAAGCGCGTCTGGTTTAAGTGAAAGAATAAATAATGCATGCAAGTACTAGCAATGCAAAGTGTTTTTAACACCTGCAATTATAATTATAACTAATTAATTAATTTTAAACTATCATTATGTAATCAATTTCATATAAAAAACTATTTATATTAGTTAATTTAGTTTTTAGTATAAATAAATAATTAAAATATTATCTTAGAACTTACGAAAAGTTAAAGTACAATGATACTAGATATCTCTCAAAATCAGAGAATAAGAGTTTTAATCCTATAAATGTTGTTAAGAAAGTAGACTTTAAATATAATTCAAACCGGTTATAAGATCATTTTACATTCATTTATATACTATAAAATATATTTATTTTATTGATATGAAATCTCCAACACATCTCTTTATGAGTCTAACACATCTGCTTATGAGTCTAAGACAAATGTATTTATCTTATTGATATGAGATTTTCAGCACATCTCTTTATGAGTTCAACACATCCGCTTATGAGTGGTCTAATAGTAGATAATTTGGTAGATCTAATAAATTTTCGTTAATATAAATTATAGAATGTTTTGATACCATATTAAGAAGTGAACCTTATAAAATCAACTTATATAGTAATGTTTTCACCCACTTTTATTTATTTATTTATATATATATATATATATATATATAAAATATTCTTATCTTCACTTTTATGTGAGATATTCGTAAAAGGAGATTAACTTTAATTAGAAACCGAAAAATGAATTTCATGTAAAAAGAAAAGTGGAAGATCAAAGCTATTTGGAGAAAACAAAAATACCTTAAAATTTTCAATACAAAAAGTTAATTTAAAAACACAAGCTATTATAAATTTCATGTGAACCTATATCTTAATTAGGATCCAAAATATTAAATATTTAATAATCTGCTTCAAATTGTCCACACGTCGTTCTCAAGAGAATGTGTGGGTTATCAACTCACATGCTATAAGACAATTTTGCTCAGACGTATAAGATTGAAACCCTAAATTGTCTATTGACTTCAAAATTCAAATTTGATTTTTAAATATTTTATATGTTTTGCCATAGATTTCTTATTACCCAATATAACCAAAGAGAAAGACACGAGACTTCAACTTTTTAGGCCAATTATTTAAAATTTATTAGAATTTATAAAATTATGAATGAAGCTTGTTAACTAGAATCTAATTCTGATAAAATAAAATAAAAGCTATTTTTGTGTGATTTATAGTAAAATTTAATCCATAATGAAGTGTGTTTAAAATACTATATTCTTATAATGAAAATAGAAGTAACACACTAAAGAAATGTTTCATACTATTGAACGAATGAGTCTGCTAGAAGGAAATTATTCTAACTTAGTTTCAAAATTTAAACTTTGGATATATAACTGAAAAAAATATTTCGAGAATATTTTTATTATCCACAATAAAAAAAAAAAAATGTGTAACACTACTAAAAGAAAGAAGTGTCATGCAGTGTTAACGTTTAGGCAATACATCACTGAATGAAAATACTTAAAAAAATGAACATTTCGTTAATTATTACAAGCTCCTATTTTTTAGCTTACACGTACAATCACAAAGTGATTTTCTTTCAATGTTGGATAACCAAATTAATGGGACAAGCTCTCCATTGCAAACAATGGGTTCTAAACCCCTTCGACCGAATGAAAAAAAATTGAGAAATATATTTATTTTGATAAAAAAAAATCATTAAATAAAAATTAATTTTAGAGAAAAAAATAATTAGTTATTGATTAAATTATAAATATTTTAGAAATTAAAAAATTATTGATATTTAAATTAGTTTTGATAGTTTTTAAATTGATATTTAATTAGTTACCATGATTTTAGTTATCAACTTTAAAATATAAATAATTAGTTGCTAAAATCTTGGTAACTAACTAGATACTAATTTAGAAACTATTTATCAATAATAAAAATTAATTTAGATATCAATAACTTTTTAGTCTATAAAATAGTATCTAATTTAGTCAGTATAATAACTAATATTTTTGGTATTTAAGATTAGTTTTTATTTAATGAATTTTTAGCTATGTTACTTGATGAACAATGATATAAAAAGACTATGACAAATAGAGTTTCAGTAATTATTTTCAAAGTGGATGATGAGGAAGCTTATGGTTTGATCTCTTACAATTTCTTATATGTTAAGGAGGTTATAGGATTTTATGATAAGTGAGTGCGTTTGCTTTGATAAATAGAAGTTCCATAAATGAGTTTTAGATGTAAAAAATGTTTACAAGGGGATTCATGGACATTTCCAATTCAAAATTATAAAGAAGGGATTGACTGGTTTGACGAGGAATAAACCAAAAAAGTGATGTTTAAAATATATAAGATAGATGTGGGGAATGATGATGTTATATTATAAGTCACTTCATTTAAGAGATGATGTCATAATTTAGCGATAAGAAAAATAAAGGTGATTGCCCAAAAGACTAGTGAATGCTCAAGTGAGAAAAAAATTTACAAATTTTCTCTCATTCAAAACTAGTGTCGCTTAAGTAAAGAAGGTCATTCAAGCCATGAACTTTCCCCTATTTATTAAAGACGTAAGCTCACTCAAATGACATACCTTTAGTGATTTTCATTTATTATATTCATGAGATGAATATGTGTTTCTATGTATGTTTTGAACTAAATAAAATGACATGACGATAAGGGTGCCTATAATGATATTGTGACCTATAATATTCATATAAAAACTGGTTAAGAAAATAAAATAATTTGACTTCACTAATAATATAAATCACATAAATTAAGATATATATATATATATATATATATATATATATATATATATATATATATATATATATATATATATATATATATATATATATATATATATATATATATATATATATATATATATATATATATATATATATATGACAATGAGAAGTTGGAGGAGGTTCGTGCATCAGTTTTTATAGAGTAAGTGCCATGAACCACCCTAACATAAGGAAGTTAAGATATATTGCATCAATCTAGGTATAAGTCTTTAATAAAACATACTTGTTATAAGTCTTTCGGAAGATTTAGAGTGTGATAAATTATCTTGATGTCATTAGAAATACAATTGAGAATTTCTATAACAAATAAAGTATAATTTGTTTTTTTGATTCTTTGGATTGAAAACATGAGATTATATAAATGATATATGTATATGTAAAATTGAATATCATTCTAGTATGATTATTGCAATTAGCTCACATTTGTGTTATATATTTTGGAATTATTATTATCATATTTAATGTAAGAGTATTACAAGTAGAAATAAACAAAGAGAACTATGGAACGATATTTCCATTATAATTTCCTTTATATATATATATAACTTTTATGAGTATGGTATGTTTTGATAGATAGTTGTTTTATATAATGAAATAAATACAGTAGAAAATTTAAATACACATATCTTTCTAATTTTTGTATTTTTTAGGAGTTATATTTTCTAGAATATTATACTCATGAAATATTTTTTTTATTAAAGATGCTTGAGAAAAAGTTTGTAGAAACATAAAATCTAAATATGAAATCAATTTTAAAAGGTATTTCCTTTTATTATGCATACTATTATTAAAATACAATTTAGTTTGCGCATGTTGTCACAAAAATAAAATTTAGTTTATATATGCAAACACTAAATTGGATTTTAATGATAACATATATAGATTTACTTGAAATGAATGACATAAAAGATGAACATACTTTAAATATTTTTTGAGTTATTAGCATTAAAAGAATAACGTGAAACCACCATATATACTTTTTTAAAGGACCACGTAAATTATGTCCTAAAGTTTCTTATAATATAGAAAGTTGGGTAGGAAGATTATATGAGTCTCAAACTAGACTCTAAGTTTGAGTTATTGATGTTAATCTTAATGTTTTTATTATTAATTGAGCTTCATCAAAACAACTAGAGTTTAAGATGAAAATGGTCACCCACAAAGAAATTGAGTTTTATCTATTTTCCTAACTCAAATGATACTTAATGGAAATTAGTTTTAATTGAAATAATACAAAGTGATAATTAAAGGATTTCAATGCTAATCACCATTTTCCATTGTTGCTTTAACCCATGTGCATATGTTGTGTTATGTATTTATATTATTCTTTTTATTTGCATGTTAGGCATAAGACATGGAGGTTTTAATCACTATCTTAATCATTATAGATCCATATTATTGCTTTTGGGGACCTTATAAATAATATTTCATTTAAAAAGGTATCAATCTCATTATTAAGATCCTTTATATTCTATATATTAACTATGGAAAAATGCTTTGCAACATTGTGTTTGAAAGAAACAAATCCAAATTTAGTTTAGTAGTAAGATGACAAGTATCCACATATCTACCTCTATCCTTTATGCCTAAAAAATTTGTTCTATTATTTTGTTGTTACTTACAAAAAGTATGTGAGTTTTTTTTTATATGTATGGGTATTGATGGATCCTCACACATATTTTTTTTTAAAGAATTTAACTAAGATTATTTGAAAGTAATTCTTTAAATATAAATTTAAGTAACAATACTTCAATTATAATTCAAATATAATTACATAATCAAATAGTAGTACAAATAAATTTAGTCTATTTAAAAAATAATTTTAAACAAGTTATACTAGAGTATAAATTTTTAGGAAAATAATATTTTAAAAATAACTGCAATTTCATTAGTCTAAATAAAAGTAAAATGTGGAAAATATTTTTAATATTTTTTTATTAATAATTTTACTTTTTTTACTTATTTTTAAAATAATATCCAAATAAAAATATTAACAATGGCTAGGAGTTGGATATCATGATACTCATATTTGCATTAGTAATAAGTGGATAATTAAAATACCCGTATCTATTATATCTATTAAAAATACGTATCAAATATAATCATTCCAAGAAAATTATTTATTAGAAACTAATTTTAATGATTAAAAATAATTAGTTGTTATATTGATTAAATTAAATAGAGACTAAAAAAATTTTGATTTTTAAATTAATTTTTATTATTGTTAAATAGTTTCTAAATTGGTATGTAATTAGCTACCAAGGTTTTTGCTACCAAATTTAGAATCTAAATAATTTGTAGTTAAAACCTTGGTAGCTAATTAGATACTAATTTAGAAACTATTTTACAATAATAGAAATTAATTTAGAAATAAAAAATTTGTTAGTCTCTAAAATAGTTTTTAATTTGATCACTATAATAATTAATTATTTTTTGTATTTAAAATTAGTTTTTATTTAATAATTTTCATGTAGTGAATATTTATTAAATACACCTTAAAGAGAACTTCATGAAATCATCCCTATACAAACTAAAGGGTTAAGACACCAATTAGAAAAGGAGAAAAACGTAGAAGGTGATTTGGATGTAACCCAAGTCCAAACCTTTAATTGAACCAAAACAAACACTTCCAATACATCTACTACACCTCCTTTAAAGATTACCATGTTTCTATGCTTCCAAACCTCATGTTTCTATGCTTCCAAACCTCATTGACTACTGCAATCCAAATCACTCCCCAAACTTCATTTATTGAAGCAGACACTTTACACATCCTAAACTGGGAGAAGTTTAGCAATTGAACATTGTGGAACGCACTCTGTATACCTAGTCATACACAACAATAGTTCCACAATAACCAAATAAATTTACACTCAAAAAACAAATGTGTTCTAAACATTAGTATTTAGGTGAACATACCATATATACTACGTGTATCAAATCATCAACAATACATATTAGTATTAAAAATTTAATTAAATTATAAAATTTTTAAAATAATTATAATAAAGTGAATATTAATCCTAAATATAAAGATAAAAAGTAATTAAAAATCTAAATAATAATATGAAAAACTATAAACATAATACTCCCACATAAAAGTAATTAATCTGTTTCTTAATATAAAAGTAATTTTTTTTATTAATGATGTGGTGATATTGAAGTCATATTAATATTTTATTTTTATTGATATCTTAATTAACTTGTCTAAAAATGATAAATATTAATAAAAAGTATAGTAATTCACAATTTCTTGTTTTGTCTCATCAACTTTAATGAATACGAACAAAATTGAGGAAAAAACAATTGCAATAAATTCAGTCTGCGTGAAAGATTACAATAATAATAATAAGATAAAGAGTATGCTTAATCGTGATTAAGCTTTCTTGAACAACAACCACAGAAGGGCCATAAAGGAAATAAAGGAAGTTTTTTCTTGTAATAAAGGGGAATAAAGGAAGTTTAAAATTAGACAATTTTAAAAGAAAAAATCAGCCATTAATTATGATTAAAATTTTCCTCATAATATCCATGTTCACTCTTCATACTAGTGATTTTTTATTTTTGGTTTTTTTTTTATTTTTCAAAAATTAATTTCTTTCACATTTTTTATTTTTCATTCTTTGATATTTTTTTATTTTTCAAAAATAATTTCAAAACGTTAAAATGAAAAGTTAAAAAAAATACATGAGGTTAATGAAGAAGTAGAGAATGATAGTTAAAAAAAATGTTGCATGTAGAAAAGAGAAGAAATGAAATTTTAAAATTTTAAAACCGCTTAAGTTGGCTAATTTAAGATTTATTCATAGAGAATCTTTTCATTGGTATAATAGGTTTCCATCTAGTTTATTCTTAGAATTTTTTATAAATAGGTATAGTCTACATATGTATCGTTTTTGTTAGCATATGAGTTTTGGTCAAGTCCTCCCATATTTTTGTATTTTCTTTCTTTTTTCTTTTTTTAATAATACTTTTTTATGTGATGACAGATGATTGTTGTTGTTTGAGGTGTCAGCCTAGCTGAGATGTCAAGTTACATAGTGATGCCTAACATGAAAGTTTTTATTTAAAGAAAAATATTAACCATCTACACAAGTAAGTAAGAATGCAACTAGTTGACTTTTCTTTAAAAAAAAAATTAAAAAAATCTTTAAACCACTTATACCAAATATTTACAAATTTTAAAATTAAAAAACTGTTTTATTAACTTTTAAAATTATAAAATGTTCAAATAACCTAAATAAATTAAAAAAAAATTAAGAAAGAATAAAATAGGAAAATAATTTATAGTAGTTAAAGTGGAAAATCCACTTTATATATAGGTATAGGTATAAATGCAAGAAAAACTATATGTAACATAATGAATATTTTCTTTTTTTTCATTTTCTACATTTTTTACTTTCCCAATGTGAAAATAAATTCTTTAATTTGTGTTTTTTTATGACAGATGTTTTTCAAGTATTAGATACATTGGAAAAAATCCATCTCTTAAAATGTTTTTGAAATCCATCCTTTGTATTTTTAGTATATTTATTTTTTAATTTTTTTTACTTTCAGACTCTAACTAAGGTGTAATTAATATTAGGGTATATGTGGATGGATTCTTTTCTTCACTTTTTAGGAGAGAAAAAATAACTTCTACAAATTGACAAATTAGATTACATTTTAGATTAATAATAAAAAATAGGAAAACTATATGAAACAACTTTTACAAATTAATTCATATGTAAATTAATTTCAATTTTTCAATTTTTTTCTTTTAATTTAAGAATAAACTTGTAAGAACTTTAGTTAAATCACATTATTTAACCTTTTAAAGCTGATGAGAAATTATGTAGTTTGGTGAAATATGTTGGTGAGTTCTTTAAGAATTTGGTATGTCATTATTAATTTTTCAGACGTTAATCTAAATTGGCATAAAAAAATGAATGATTTACTTAAAATTATAAATGTTAGACACTTTAATTCTTCATATTAAGTGAATCAGAAGACTATATGAGCAATATTTACAATGTTGAATGCATAATTTTTTATAGATTAATTTAGATATTTAGTATAATTATATTTTTTTAACGTATTTAAAATTAGCTTAAGTAAATATTTTATAAATTTAGATATTTTTTAACGTATTAAATTTTTTAAATTTGGTGATGAATAGAACAACACATTCTTATTTATGCAAATATTATCTTCTATAAATCGAGTGGTCTTGGATAATAAATGTGGCATGTGTAAGCATGTGCACTAAGACCAAAGTTTTTCCCATCTAACATTATAATTTATTTTGAAAATTAATAAATACGGTTTACTAATGCAAACTTTTTGAAGTATATGCACATTGTAATAACATATATCATTATCAACCAATTTGTGAGTGGAACCCGTGAATTAAAAAAAAAAAAATTATCTTGACATTTTTAGTTTATTTTATTTTGTAAGAAAAATACTATTATTATATTAAAATTTAAATTTAAAATAAATACTATTATTATATTAAAGTTAAAATTTGCATACATTTTCAATACATTAAAAAGTATATTTTAAATTTAACTTAATATTATAAAATTAACTTATATAACATAATATACATGCAGTTATATATATATATATATATATATATATATATATATATATATTATAAAATATATTTATTTTTAATTAATGTAAAATTTCAAATACACTTTTCTCACGTGATGATTTATAATAAATAAACTGATAAATTCAATAAAATTTTAAAATAAATTCTAATATCATATTAATAAGTAAACTTTAAATTTAATTTAGAAATTTATAATTTATAATTATTTATATATTATGAGAATATTATTATCTCTAAAATATGTGAGATTGATGAGTAACAATATTTCAATAATGATTTGCGGTAAATAAAATTTTATGGTAAATAATGGCTTAATAATTAAACCCGTTAAATACAAATTATGAGTTTGATTACAGGTATTTGCCATTCTAATAAGAGTTCTTATTTATTATTTAAAATTTTAAAATGAATTTTAATATTTAAAAAATTCACATATGTTAAAATTAAAATTTATACACATAAAATTCTTTATTTATTATTGTCAGGAAAAGGATTTGAATTTCCCCCCTTCTATCCCATTTTATCCAGAAGCTGTAAGAATATGTTTAAATTGAATGTGGATAATCTGATAAAAACTAGAATCAAACATAAGTGAAACCGACTTTCAAATTTCTTAAATAATATTTTGATCATAACATTTTAAACATAGAAAAACAATTAAAAAAAATTGATGAATTTTTTTTCTCACATAAATTAATTATTGATGCATGTAGATTTTTTTTATTTTATTGTACTCTTCTAACACTTACAAAAAATCTTTTGCTGGCTAAATTCTGAATTGAAATTCACAAGGCAAATTAGGTTTACCTGTCGACCCAATCCCTGCTGTGGTCCCTCTTCGCCTCCACCAAATGCTGCACTGCACCAGCTACTGATTCCAAAATAAAAACCCTTCTCTGCATTATTCACCCAATTAATTTTCTTAAATTTTAAAAAATACCCACAAAGCAAATTGATAATTTTAATAATAAAAAAATCAAATTTATAATTAATCTGTAATCTGCATAAAAATGGTGTCATAAAATGCCAAATTATCTAGCATTCTGACCGTTGAATCTCAGCCCTTCCTTTCTTATCATACAAACCTCTCATCTATATCTCTGCTTCCCTCTGCCATTTCTCTTCCTCTAACAATTTTCTTCCTTCTACTGGATGAGACCTCCAATCCAAACCCTCTTTTTTTATGCACACTTCCCTCTCAACTCTGAACCCTCCTTCTCTGCATAATACCCTATTTTTTTCAGTTGTACTTTAATATTTCTACCTATCTATTTCATACTTTGAGTTATTTATAAATATGAACCCCACAATGCATTAAGGGTCTCTCTCTCTTTCCCTCTTATCCTATCCTACAATAAAAACATCTCTTTTGCTTTGGTAATTCTTTTGCTGCTCTCATATCAGTATTCCTTTCACACCTATGCAGCAAGAACTTTCTTTGCAGATGACAGATATATATTTATTGGTGCCTTCTGATTTTAATAATCTATTCTGTGAATAGCCTAACCTGTGCTTCTGTGTCTACTTGGTGCCAGAATTTATTTTGTTTTCGATTTCAAAGAACTGCAAAATGGCACCAAGGAACAGTCGCGGAAAGGCCAAGGGTGAGAAGAAAAAGAAGGAAGAAAAGGGTAATCCAATTTTGTGTCTGAATGAAATTGTAATTCTTTTAAACAGAGAAACCATCTAAATTCCAAATGACTCTGGTTTTTAACCTTTAAAAGAACTCTCTCCTTCAACTTCCTTAAAAACTGAAATGGATAAGTTAGTTTTCAAGGAAAACTCACTTCATTTTACTTTCTTGTCTTTTTATCTTCTTATTCTCTTAACTGGTCTTAACTTAGCAGATAAGTGTAACTTATTTTATCTTCTTTTCTTTTTCTCTGTAAGGTTATAAGCTTTCATAAAAAGAAGTTCATGCAAACAGAGAATTAAGACATATTTAAGAGCTAGTTCATGTAGGAATGGCTTAATTTGAGAGTTTTTTTTTTCTTTCTGATGACTTTGCAGTTCTTCCAGTTGTCATAGACATCACAGTGAAGCTTCTTGATGAAACTCATGTTCTCAAGGTTTGTTTTGTTTCTTGGAGAAAAAACAGAAAAAAAGGCTTAATCTGATAATATTTTTGTGCATTGACCAGTTATTTTTCAACAACTTGTGTGTGTGTTTTGTTATGTTTCTCATATTCACTAGATTGTTCTTTTTAGTGCTGCACTTTATCCCTTATAGATTATTATTATTATAAGTATAAATATTGTTATATTTATAAGATTAACTATAGGTGCCTGCCATTATCTCACTTTTACATTTGAAAATTCTTATCATTTACCTTTTCCTTTACACTCTGTTCTGTGGCTTGGCATTAACCAAAAGTCCTGTTTCTCAACATGTGCTGCTTCACATCAATTCTCTGGTTTATTTTTGTGTATCACATGACAATGAAATGCCATTTTTTAAAGTAAATTTAAGAGAAATTCTACGTACTTTATTTAAATTTTATTGTATTTGATAATATATATTTCCATTTCTTTGTTCTCATAAGTAGCTTCTTTTATTGTTTTTCTTATCCATATAAATGATGCAAACACAAATTTAAATAGCTTGTTTTTTTAAATTTTGAAGCAGGGAATTTCAACAGACAGAATAATAGATGTTCGTCGGCTTTTATCAGTGAATACGGACACATGTTATGTCACAAATTTTTCCCTGTCACATGAGGTAATCAAAATTAAGAGTTCAGAATTAATAATTTAAATTATTTAATTTCAAGTTTTCAACTATTTTTTTGTACCCATTTGGAACTATAGTTACGTGCACTCTCTAAGCATTTTGAATCCTAATCCAGTTTTTGGTAAAAATGCCTTATGAATGTCAACATGTTTGATTTTTCTTGCACAAACCTTAGACATGGGTACCAATAAAAAACAACCATCATCGTCTCTATAACATACAAACATGAAACCGATATATTAGTTGAAAAATTCAACTTTAGAAACCAACAAAGTTATATTAGGTGACAAATTCAATTCAGAAATAAAAAAATGAATAATATCCACCTAATAAGATTGTGAATGACAATATTTTTTAGGGCATAAAACAAATAACGAATTATAGATAATTTTTAAAATTGATTACTGAGATTCGATAATGAGTCGTTACACAATTAAAAATGCTTAATTTTATAATAATTGATATATAAATGAAAATTAAATTAAATTAAGTCACCTATTTAAGGAACTACGAAGAATTGTGATACGTATTACTTTAAAAAAAAAATATATATATTATGTTTGCTTACCAAACTATTTTTTACGTACAAATGCAGGTAAGAGGGTCACGTCTGAAGGACACGGTGGACGTGTCCGCACTGAAGCCCTGCCTCCTCACTTTAGTTGAAGGTGTATAATTGTTAATTACTATTAATTTATTATTATTATTATTATTATTATTATTATTGTTATCATCATCGTTTTCTTTTATTTCAAATATTAACCACGACGTCGTTGCATTCATCTTGATCCTCATTTTCGGTTTCAAAAATTTTCATGCGTAGAGGAATACAATGAAGAACGAGCAGTGGAGCACGTGCGAAGACTCCTCGACATCGTCGCCTGCACCACGAGCTTCGGTCCGTCGCCGCCTCCGCCACCGAAGGTCGCCGCCGGCACAGCCACGAAGTCCGGCAAGTCCGAGGTCCCGCCTGCGAAAGATGCGGCGGTGACGGTTGCGGACGTAGACGGCGAGATAAGCCACTCGTGCCCTAAGCTGGAGAACTTCTACGAGTTTTTCTCTCTCTCGCACCTCACCGCACCTATACAATGTGCTACTCTTAACTCGCTCTCTTTCTTTGGCACATTTCTCTGTGTAATTAATTGCATTAGTGTGTGTGCATGACGGAATTTGTGAACCGATCGATGTACGCAGATGTGAAGAAAGGTTCGAGGCGGCGCGTGGAGGAGATATCGGAGGCGGATTATCTGTTCTCGCTGGATGTGAGAATTTTGTTTGATTTTTGCGGTGTGGCGTGTGAGGGGAACGGTAGTTGAGGAGCTTTTGTTTGTTGTGGTGCAGGTTAAGGTGTGCAACGGGAAAGTGGTGCACGTTGAGGCTTGCAGGAAGGGATTCTACAGCGTTGGGAAGCAGCGGATTCTGTGCCATAATCTGGTTGATTTGTTGAGACAGATTAGCAGAGCTTTTGATAATGTAAGCCTACTTCTCTCTCTCTCTGTCTCTCAATATATATACATACATATATATATATATATATATATATATATATATATATATATAATATATATATATATATATATATATATATATAAATGTGCAATGTCGGATTGTTGTGTGATGGAAAAAAAAGTTAAGAAAAATAAATTTCATTTTTAAGCATTATTTTTGTGCATGTTACATATACAATATATCGATAAAATATCCAAAGTTAAAAAATACGAAGGGAAAATTTATAAAACAATAATAACTAAAGTATAAAATGTACAATTAAATTTTTCTTTCCTGTATTTTAGGATTTAGATTTTAGACTTTATTTATATTTTACTATCAAGCTATTATCATTTTCATTAACTTTATCACTCAAGTTTTAAGGTAATTTTATCATCATAGTTTATTAACCCACATTAAATATGTAACTATGTGCTCTCATATCGTAAAAAAAAGGAAATGATGTTTTTTTTGTTGTAAAAAAAAAGAGATAACAAAACGATGTTTTTATTAAACTTCTTTTCCAAACATATAAGCGTGCTGTTATTAATTTAACTTACCAGTAAAAAGCATGGAAAATAACAATTAGGATGTTAAAATTTGGTAAGAAAACTTAAGTGGTAAAATTCTCAAAATTATAATAATTGAGCCTAATTATTTTTTGCTTAATCTTGAAGTAAATATATAATTTAATGTTTAAAAAGTATATTTAAGTGCACATTTATTTATTTATTTATTTTAGTTTGGACAACATGTGGTTTTATTATTAAGTTTTTAATCAATTATTTTTTTATTAGTTTTAAATTTTTATTTTTTTCTATCTAAATTATGAAAATTTTATTTTCTATCTAAATACTTGAGAGTTTATAACTATGATTGAGGTAGATAAAAGTTGAGAATTTGTCTTTGGGTGAAGTTAATATATTGAGCAGAATTTTTTAAAATAATTTAGTTTACTGAAATTGAGTAGAAAATAAATAGAGTAAATGCTCATTTTAGTCTTTAAAATTGTATCTAGCAGCCATATTAGTTCTTGAAACTAGGAAAAAATTGAAAAAGTCTTGAATTTTTTGTAGACTTTCATATAAGTCCCTGAATTAACTCATTTGTTTCTTTTGGTCCTTAAATATATGATATCATTAATTTTTTTTTAAAAAATTTAGGAATTAAATTAGCCATTTATTCAACTTTTTTTAAAAGATTTTACGTAAAAGAAAAGTACTGAAAGATCATTTTTACTTAATTTTTAAAATAAAGAGATTTAATTGACTTTGTAAAATCAAGACACCAAATTCATACCTAGCCAAATTTAAGAGAACTAAAAGAATTACCTTAAAATATTATTTGTGTTTTTTTATCTCTCAAATTTTTCATTTGTACAAAAGGAAGTTGTTAGTAGGCATCTTCTCTTTAAAGCATGATATCAAGCATGTATGATCCATTTTTCCTAATTTAAATTTTCCGAAATGAAAATAAGAAAAACGTTAAATAAAAGGATAAACAAAATAAATTCTATAAGAGTATAAAACTTTAGTTACTAAAGGGATATTATATTATAAATATTTTTTAAACTTTTATAATCATTGTTTGGTTAAATTTATTTTGAAGATTTTTTTATTTTATTGATTTTATAAAAGATAAACAATTATTTTTGTAAAAACTCCAATCATGCGTTAAGCTACACCAGTAACATTTATATGAATCAAATTGGACAAATTTTAATAAAAAAAATATTTTTTTCTAAAAAATAATTAAAAACCAAACATGCAAGCACGCTGCTTCATGAATTTTTAAAAAATTATGTTTAAAATTAATTTTTGTACATCTTTTAGATTTGTTTTTTGTTTTAAGATTGAGGAAAGGGGTTAAACATAGTAAAATGGTGAATATATTTAGATTAACATGTATGAGTTGTTGCAAACTTTGTGTTACCCAAGTTTCTTGTTGTGAACAAAAAGAATGGTGAGTGTATACTGTAGAAATATTGTGTGTGGAAGCGTAATAATTTCAATCAAAGATTATGAGAAATTAAAGTAACAAGAAAAATGATAATGATACCAGAATTTTTAGGTGAAAAACTCTTTTAAATAGAGGTAAAAAATCACCGGCGAGAGAGCAAAAAACTTCCACTATAATGATACTAGGAGTACAATGAATTTCTCTCCGACTAATAGATAAATAATTCCAAAACAAATTTTCTCTATATAGGTTAAACACTTACACCCAAAGAGAAGAAATATAGTATATGAAAGGAGAGAGAGGAAGTAAGTGTGTGTTGTTGTTTTTGTGTGTGTTACATTGCTTGAAGGAAACCACTATATATAGTGGTTCTAGGAGACAACAATAATAAAAACAATTAATTGAGAATGGTAAGTAACCTCCCTTTGATAACAATTAATTGTAAACGGTAAGTAACCTTCCTTTTATAACAATTAATTGTGAACGGTAAGTAACCTCCCTTGATTTCATTTATGTCAAGAAAACGGAAAAAGGTGAGTCATATCCCACAAATGCACTTCTTAGCACGAGGTTCTAATTTTCCCTCGTTTACATGAGAACAAGCAGGGCAACCAAATATTTTAAGATTAGAATAATTAACAAGGTTACCTGACCAAACTTTTGGAATGTTACAATCAATTGATCTGTTAGGAGAACGATTTATCAGATAACATGCCATTGAAGCCGCTTCGGCCCAAAAAAGATTTCTTCAAACCAAAATGGGAGAGCATGCATCGAACTCTCTCCAGGATAGTTCTATTCATCCTTTCTGCAACCCTGTTTTGTTGTGGAGTCCTTGGGATGGTGAGGTGTCTTGAAATGCCTTCCTTCTTGCAAAAATCATTGAATTCATTCGAACAAAACTCAAGGCCATTGTCTGTCCTTAGCCTCTTTATCTTCTTGCCAGTTTGACTCTCAATCAATAATTTCCACTCTTTAAAAGTGGAAAATGCTTCATTCTTATGTTTGAGAAAATACACCCAAAGTTTTCGTGAGAAATCATTAATAATTGTCATCATATAACGACATTTACCTTTGGAGGGAACTTTTGACGGACCTCAAAGATCCGAATGAATATAATCCAAAGTACCTTTAGTTCTGTGTATGGCTTTAGAAAAACTAACCTTTTTCTGCTTACCAAAAATGCAATGTTCGCAGAAATCAACCTTTCCAGTATAGTGGTTACCAAGGTGACCCTTCTTCTTGAGGATTAGAATTCCCTTCTCACTCATATGGCCTAATCTCATATGCCACAACTTGGTGTTATCTTGGGTGAGGCAATAGCTACAAAACCTGTAATTGTTGAACCCTGCAACACATACAAACTATCACATCGAATTGCCTTTAGTAACACAACAACTCCTTTAGACACTTTTAAAACTCCACCTTCAGCTGAGTATCTACACCCATGAGATTCAAGGGTGCCGAAGGAAATGAGATTCCGTTTCAACTCAGAGACATATCTGACACTTGTTAAAGTTCTAACAATTCCATCATGTGTCTTGATTTTGATTGTTCCTTCACCAACAACTTTGCATTGAGCATCATTTCCCATCAAAACAAGACCATCATAAAGTGGTTCATATGTGGTAAACCAGTCTCTATTGTGAGACATGTGAAAAGTACAACCAGGATCAAGAATCCATTCATTTTTAGACCTTTGTTCAGTGTTGGAAGCTACAAAACAATCCCTATCAGATTCATTTTCAACAATACTGGCTTCGGCAGATTTTTCTGGTTGTTTCCCTTATTTTCTCTATCTTGCTTATTTTTTAATTTATAACATTCAGAGATCTCATATTCCTTTTTCTTGCAATAACGACAATATTTGGAGTTCTTGCCTCTAGATTTTGACTTGGATTTATATTTACTGTTCCTACTTTTCTCTTGGTTTCTCCCTCTAACTACTAATCCTTCACCAGAACTTCCAGAATGAATTTCAATATCAAATTTTTCTTTAACTAGTAAATTAGTCTTGACATCATCAAAGCTTAAGGTAAGATAATTACCATATAACATAATTTCTTTGAATTTTCGATACGAGGGTGGTAGAAAAACAATAAGTAGAACGACTTTATCCTTATCATCAATTTTAACATCCAAATTTTCCAAATCAATTATGATGGAATTAAATTCATCAAAGTGAGATTGGATGGGAGTACCTTCGAACATTCGGAGTGTAAAGAGTCGCTCCTTTAACCGGTGTTTGTTTGCAAGACTTTTGGTCATGTATAGAGACTCCAATTTACTTCATATGCCTGCTGCAATTTTCTCATTGATGACCTCACGCAACACCTCACGAGACAAACATAACTGGATTGTAGACAATGCCTTTTCATCCATCTCATCCCACTGCTCCTTTGTCATAGTGGTTGGCCTCGTCATTTTACCTATCAAAACTTTCTTTAAATCATTCTGGGTGAGAACAGCTAGCATCTGGACTCGCCAGATAGCAAAGCTGATTTTACCATCAAATTTCTCAATATCGAATTTTGACATTATTGAACAACAAATTCTGGTTGAATTATTGAAAAGCTCTGATGCCAATTTGTAGGAATATCGTGTGTAGAAGCGTAATAATTTTAACTAAAGATTATGAGAAATTAAAGTAACAAGAAAAATGAGAATGTTACAAGAATTTTTAGGTGGAAAATCCCTTTAAATAGAGGTAAAAAATCACCGGCAAGAGAGCCAAAAACTTTCACTATAATGGTACTGGGAGTACAATGAATTCCTCTCAGACTAATAGATAAATAGTCTCAAAACAAATTCTCTCTATATGGGTTAAACACTTGCACCCTAAGAGAATAAATAAAGAGTATATGAAAGGAGAGGAAGCAAGTGTGTGTTGTTGTTTTTGTGTGTGTTACATTGCTGGAAGGAAACCACTATATATAGTGATTTTATGAGACAACAATAATAAAAACAATTAATTGAGAATGGTAAGTAACCTCCCTTTGATAATAATTAATTGTAAATGATAAACAACTTTGATAGCAATTAATTGTGAACGGTAAGTAACCTCCCTTTGATTTTATTTATACAAAGAAAACAGAAAAAGGTGAGTCATATCCCACGTACACCTTATTTATTTTGGTGAATGAATGGAGAAAATAGAGATAAAATGAAAAATAATAAAGGAAGAGAGAAAGTGAAACATGTGATAAATGATGTGATGGGAAGTGAAGACAGATTAGAAAGAAACAAATGAAATGAAATAGAAAATGCTAATAATAATACATTCTTTTTAATACATTCTCTAATGTTAATTAAAATTACATAATCATGTGAGAAGCTCATTGAATAAGAAATGAGACTTGCAAATTATTTGTGATTTTCAATAAATTTCAATCACTACAAAGAATGTGTCCAAAAGAGTTCGTCGTTACCATTTCTTTAATAATAATTCTTTAAGGTGCGCAGCCTTTGAATGAACCTTGCTAGGTTATTTTGCAGTTGCTATATATAATATCACCACTAGCTTCTTAATATTATGTTTATGTAATTAAATGGTAAATGATTTCATATTGATTTTAAATAGTTTACAATTTTGGTATGGTGTTTCTTAGCTAAATTTATTTTGTTACCCTGGTACACGAGCATAATATGGCACCTCTTACATCACCAATTTTGAGGAAAATTTAGGTTAGTATAGGAAACTTGGTATTAGTTAAGATGAATGATAGCAACAAATTCTGTATAAACACATTTTTGTAATTAGTTAAAATTTATTAAAAAATACAAAATCGCGAGTGAAACCATTAAACAAAGAATGACACCCACACAATTTTCTGATTCCAGCCAATGTTGACAGTAGTATGTTTAATGAATGTTTCTCGTAGCTTAATGTATGTTTTGAAATTGATATTCAATGAAGTATGGGGAGACAAACGCATAGGTGTGCAATAAGATGAAGTTTTAAGTTCCCATTTTCAACATTCTTATTGATGGTACTATATGTTTAATGTGATTTACGGTGGTCGTAAGTCATAACTTGCTCAAGTTTGCAATTTTACTCTTAATTTCAGGCTTTCGATGACCTCTTGAAGGCATTTTCAGAGCGTAACAAGGTATTGGAAAACTTTTTTGTTTGTTTTCAGTTTTTAATTTACAAAAAAAAAATTGATAACTAACGAAAAGAGCCATAGAAATGTTTGACTTCTGTTGGTACATGTGATTCATTGTCATGACCATTGTATTTATTTGTGCTCTCTGCCCCATTTTCGTGTCTTCAGTTTGGGAATCTCCCATATGGCTTCAGAGCCAACACGTGGCTTGTTCCTCCTGTTGCTGCACAGTCACCCTCATCTTTTCCTCCTCTTCCCGTGGAGGATGAAACATGGGGAGGAAATGGTGGTAGTCTCGGAAAAGACGGAACGTATGATTTGATTCCTTGGGCCAAAGAGTTTTCATTAATTGCATCTATGCCTTGCAAGACAGCAGAAGAAAGACAAGTACGTGATAGAAAAGCATTTCTTCTGCACAGCCTGTTTGTTGATGTTTCTATTTTCAGAGCAATAGGGGCTATTAAACATGTTATGGAAGAACCCAATGTTAGTTGCTCCGTTGTAGAAAATAATATTGTTTACACTGAGAGAGTTGGCGACTTGAGTATCAAGGTCTTGAAAAATGGTTCTATTGCAAGCTGTAAGATTGATACTAAAATTGATGGAGTTGAAGCTACTGGAGTAAATCAAAAGGATCTAATAGAACGAAATCTACTGAAAGGCATCACTGCTGATGAAAATACTGCTGCCCATGTATGCTACTTTTATATAGTTAATATTGATGGCATTTAGGGCTGCTGCTTTTCATGGAAGTGACTAATGCTTCGCATTTTTTATGTGCAGGATATTACCACTTTAGGTGTCATTAATGTAAGATACTGTGGTTATGTGGTCGTTGTGAAAGTTGAGGGTGGAGTCAGGGAAAATGTTGACTCTCCATCGCAACAAATTATTGAATTGTTTGATCAGCCAGAGGGTGGTGCCAACGCACTCAATATTAACAGGTTGCCGAACACTTCCACATTATACACTTTCACCAGTTTACAACTTTGCATAATATTCATATCAGCTTGTTGTGCACTCTTCCATCCCCTCCCACTCTCTCTACAAATGTGATTGTTCCATTTTCCAGGAGAATCTACTGAAAGGCTAGATAAATTTTTCTCTATCTTTGCATAGTGCTGCAAATTTTATTAGCTTGATCTGTAACGTGTATGAGAATAATGTTTTTGAATAAAATCTTGCCATGGTTTGGCAATATTTCTTAACAAGAATTTTTGTCGAGATTTTCTCTGTTTCTTCAGATGATGTTTTGATCTTGCATTACTTTTGGTATCTATTAATTGTTTTTATCATTTTGTTAGTGGGCCGTAATCCTAGAACATTTTGATCATTTAAGTTTTGCTTCTAGCTTCGAAGTTATATTTTTAAACTTTGAATCATTTACTAGAGGTTCTCGTTCTTATTTACTTTATAGCTGTTGTTCAACTTCATTTGGTTGATTGAATTCTTTTTCATCACCTGGCATTCTCATTGTGCCTTGCAGTCTGAGATTACTTCTTCACAACACAACTCCACCAGAAAACAATAAACCAATGATTCAGATACAAACGTTTGAGAGTGAAGAGACGGGTGCTTCTCATTCTTTTGTGGAGAAGCTGATTAAAGAAAGTCTTGCTAAGCTTGAGGAGGAAGAACTTGGTATGGACTATTTTGTAAGATGGGAACTTGGAGCTTGCTGGATGCAACATTTGCAAGACCAAAGTAATAATACAGAAAAAGATAAGAAACCATCCTTGGAGAAGGCTAAGAATGAGATGAAGGTCGAGGGTCTTGGGAAACCCCTTAAATCCCTTAAGAATTTTAAAAAGAAATCTGATTCAAGCAATACTACTTCTGCATCTGAATATTCAAAATTTAGTCGGGAGTCCCAAAGCCCTTCATTGCCCTCAATTGAATCGCAACATGAAACTACAGAAGCTGAGAATGAGCTTGTTCTAAAAAGGATGTTATCTGAGGAAGCTTTTACCCGATTTAAAGAATCAGGAACAGGACTTCACTGCAAGGTAAGCCTTATAGGTATAATGAAGTATTTTTAAGTTTTATTACAAGTGAAAGTGTCTGAACCAAATCATCTCTTGTCATTAACAGTCTATGCATGATTTGATTGACTTATCTCAAAAATATTACACAGACGTTGCACTCCCAAAATTGGTAAGTATGGAATTTTATTTGGTTGCCTGTTTACAAGGATTTTGGTTAAGACGACTCTGGTGATTTTATTTTCATCTTAATTGTGGAATACAGGTAGCAGATTTTGGCTCATTAGAACTCTCACCAGTTGATGGACGCACTCTAACTGATTTTATGCATACTAGGGGTCTAAGAATGCGTTCTCTTGGACATGTTGTGAGTGCTCTAAACTTATTTATGTTATTCATCTGTAAACATCTTTAATGGGAATCCCTTTTTCTCTCCTAACTGTCCTCTTTGTTCTGAATTTAGGTTCTTTTCCTTAACTTCTTCCGCCCTCTGAATTTGTGACATTCAATTTTAGAGTTTCATCAATATGTCTATCCTAGTGTTACTTCTGAAAATATGACTTTAGAGACACAATGTGTGTTGGTCAGTCCTTTTTTAACAGATTAGATCACTTTCTCTTTCTATTTGCATGGAAGTTTTTTCTTTTACTTTGCAACTCTGCCACACATCTTTTTAGAAGGTTTTGAGAGTGATTTTGTGTCTTAGGTTTAGAATCATTTGTTATATCTTTTATGTCTGATATTTACAGGTCAAGCTTTCAGAAAAGCTTTCACATGTGCAGTCACTTTGTATTCATGAGATGATAGTTCGAGCTTTTAAGCACATCCTGCGGGCAGTAATTTCTTCTGTTAACAAGGAGAAAATGGCTTCATCAATTGCTGGTGCTTTGAATTTGCTGCTCGGTATTCCTGGAAATAGAGATTCAGATAAATCACATGAAGTTCATCCCTTGGTGTGGAAATGGCTAGAGGTGTTTTTGAAAAAGCGATTTGATTGGGATCTTCACAGGTTGAATTACAAAGATGTGAGGAAATTTGCAATTCTACGTGGCTTGTGTCACAAGGTAATGATATCTATAATTAATCAATAGAATCCAAAGTCCTGCTTGCTCTTGCATTATAAATTTTGTTGTTAGAGTCACGCGTTTGTATATTTCCTATTTCCTAGGAATTGATTTCACTAAGTTTTATGAACTGAATTCCCTGCTTGAATATTGCCAATTTTCACTTTTATGGAAGAACGTGTTTCAGTTTAACCTTCTCAGTGAAGTTGAAGTATCCTCAAGTATCATGGT
The DNA here is from genome assembly GCA_013389735.1 of Phaseolus lunatus. Classification (NCBI taxonomy): domain Eukaryota; kingdom Viridiplantae; phylum Streptophyta; class Magnoliopsida; order Fabales; family Fabaceae; genus Phaseolus; species Phaseolus lunatus. The sequence continues at coordinate 48,876,525 of CM023866.1, forward strand.
CGAAATTTTACATATTTATATTCTGTGTAGGTGACCTTGTCAACATAATCGCATTCATTTACTCATTCGACGTGGTTCATATGACTTATCTTAAAAGTCAACTCCTTTCCTTCCCTCTCACTTCAACTGCTATATATGTCAAATTGAAATTTTTGTGAACTGCTTATATGTTTTGTCCTTCTTTGCTTCGTAGGAAAAGATTATATTTTCTTGTACAAGTTGTATATGACTATGCATTATTCCCAATAAAGTTTCGAATAGGTACATATAGATACACAAGACGGATGTACTTAAGTCAGTATTGTGTTTATTATAATGATACTTTGACAAAGTAGTTGATCATTGATTCATTTGTTTCTTATTATCACTTTCTATGTTAGGTGGGAATTGAGCTTGTTCCAAGGGATTTTGATATGGATTCTCCTATTCCCTTCCACAAATCTGATATTGTCAGCTTGGTCCCTGTTCACAAGGTAACAAATAAGGCATGCCAATTACAGATTTTCTAGATTATTTTTTGAAGTTGATTGAATAGATCCAAACTTTATGCGTAATGCTCATGCTGAGTATTTGCAGCAAGCTGCATGCTCATCTGCAGATGGAAGGCAGCTCTTGGAGTCATCCAAAACTGCTTTGGACAAGGGAAAGCTTGAGGACGCTGTTACCTATGGTACAAAGGTATCTGCATCCAGAACCCTTTGTTTGGAAATCTTCAAACTGTTGACAAGGTTTTCCACAGTCAATAAAAGGCTCTAATTTCTGAATTGTTGTCACATCTGCTATTATTCATTGGTGACAGGCTCTTGCTAAGCTAGTAGCAGTTTGCGGTCCCTACCATCGAATGACAGCAGGAGCATACAGCCTGCTTGCTGTAGTTTTATATCATACTGGAGACTTCAATCAGGTCTTGTTCGTCTTGTTTATGTTTTGGTATTGGTGGACATCGTAATTGTATTCATCTAAAAATGTTTGATATTCTGTTGACAGTTTATCAAATGGAAATAATCCAATTAAAGTAGAGGACTAGTAAAGTTGAAAGCAAACATCTGATGAAATCTTAAAAGGACCTGACTAAAAATGGTTTCATGTAAAATTTGGTTTTTATGCCTAATGGTCAATGGCATTGTTTGGTCCATGTAATTGACACCATCTGTAGGGACAATGATTGTTTTTATTGCTTTATGCAATAGGAATTTTAACTAAATATTTCAGCCACTGTTTATTTGCACCTCTCTCAAATCTCTATTCATCAAGTTGTTTACCTAAATCACAGGCTACAATATATCAACAAAAAGCTTTGGATATCAACGAGAGAGAGTTAGGTTTGGATCATCCTGATACCATGAAGAGCTATGGGGATCTTGCTGTTTTCTATTACAGACTACAACACACAGAGCTGGCTCTGAAGTATGTTTTGCTCTTGTGCAATATAGTGATATATGAATTTTCGTGAGTTTAATTCGGTTTTGAATTAATATAATACTTACTCACTTTCAATTTGAAAGCAAAGAATTTATCGAGAGAGAAATAAATTTTACAAATTTGTGTTATTTTATGGGATAATCAAGGTTTTCTTTTTCATCCTTAACAGAAATTTATGTATTGATCACCATAAATAGGGAAAGATAGATTTTGAAGTTTTGAAATACTAATTAGTTAATTTTAATTTTTCTTCTGATTTAGTCTTTTGTTACATTCAGGTATGTGAAGCGTGCTTTATATCTTCTGCATCTAACATGTGGCCCATCTCATCCAAACACTGCTGCTACTTACATTAATGTGGCTATGATGGAAGAAGGTCTGGGAAATGTACATGTCGCTCTCAGATATCTTCACAAAGCTTTAAAGTGCAACCAAAGATTACTTGGCGCAGATCATATTCAGGTTATTTTATTCATCTTATTCCTGTTTTTGCGAAATTATGAAGTTAGTTTATTTTATATTTTATATTTTTTATGTAAAACAGTATGTAAATTCTCTTCTTGTTTCATATCAAGAAATTATCAACAGTGGGATCCATATGAATTAATGTGCCACAGCTTTAGCATAATAAATAGAGATTACTTCGAAGATTATTTTAAAATTTGTCAGCAAGTTAGTTGGATAAAATTTGATGATTTGCTTTAATTTTAAAGGATGATATTTTCAGTATTTGTTATAATTATTGTAATGATTGGATTCATATGAAGCTCAGAATCATATCTTATAAAGGTTACTAAAATAATAAGAACCAATTGGATTGTATTATTTGTTTAATGAAACAACTTCTCGTCGTGCTAACACTTGCATCTTTTCTTGGATGTTAATCCTCTGCAGACAGCTGCAAGTTATCATGCAATAGCAATAGCACTCTCATTGATGGAAGCATATCCATTGAGCGTGCAGCATGAGCAAACAACTTTGCAAATTCTGAGGTCAAAACTTGGTCCTGATGACTTGCGAACACAGGTATACCGTCACACTTAGTATATTCTTTGTCCTGAAAATAGTCTTTGGCTTTGAATATAAGGCAATGATAAACATACCAGAACGCAACTTTGTAATTATAGTTGGTAGGTTAAAGTTTCACAGGGTGTTGTAGAACAGTGTTTAAATGGTTTGGAACATCATTATGGTTATATATAATGGTGCTCTGTGTTTAAAAATAGTCTTGGTTTCTCTTTTTCTTGAAAAAGGAATGAGGAATTGTAACTCTTCGCATAATCTATAGTTTTGTGATAAATTTGACAGGATGCTGCGGCTTGGCTGGAGTATTTTGAGTCCAAGGCTTTTGAACAGCAAGAAGCTGCTCGAAATGGTACTCGAAAACCTGATGCATCAATAGCTAGCAAAGGCCATTTGAGGTATGGTAAAATTAATCTTAGCGATGTGCTTCTGAGACTTCATTGGCTAATTGCTGCATCAGGAAGTAATTCGATCATGCATATTTTATTTAGTCTTTCAATAAGCAACTCTGCTATGTTATCATATTCAAATGTAATTTAAGTATGAAAAGTCGTAGTTGTTGCATCCTTTGAAGTTTCTGTTCATGACTGCCTTTGATACAGTTGTCTCTGGGTTATAGCTTCTAAGAAGTGCTCAATTTGGTTGACTTATAAAGAACTGTTTTCTGTACTTTGCCTACAATCTTGGTCTTTGCATATTTTAAAGTGACAATGCTAAGAAGCATAAGAAAATATACATGAACACTACAGACATGGAAACTGCAAGAGGAAAAAATTTAATCTGTATGTGGCAGAAGAATAGAGTTACGTACCTGTCAGCAGATAGACACAACTATTTTATTTGTCTAAAATGTCTATGGTTTATAGAGTGATATATTATCCTATTGACTTGTCAATATTCTTATGTTTACTTTCTATAAGAAAAATATTGATATGTTGTACATATTCAGGTATTCATATCATATACATTTTGCAAATTTTTTTAATTATTTCCTTTTATTTTTATTGAATTTTTCAGTGTGTCAGATTTGCTTGACTATATTAATCCGAATCATGATACTAAAGGGAGAGATGCAGCAACAAAGAGAAGAAGCCAGATAACAAAGGTATGCTGCTTGGTTACATTTACTGGTTTTGATGAGTTGAACTCATCAGTTTGAGTCTTCTGAGATCTAGGGGAAACAGCTACTAAGAGTTGTCTGATTATTAATTACCACTGCCACCAGTCGTCTTATATATCTCCTTTGATATAGCTACAAATATTTGACTAGGAAATTTTCAGGATTTATGGAACTGTTGGTTGCCTTTGTTGGAGTTAAGCCTCTCAAGGGTATTTTATTATAGCTTGACATATTCTTTGTCATCTGGGTCTTTAGATCTCTTTCCCATTCTTTAAGCATTACTTTGGCATTAGTTTGTGAGAAGCAGGCAGCCATGCCAACAATCTTTAATCATAAATCTGGTCAGCTGCACAGTTTTTTTGAAAAACAATGAACAAAAAGTGACATGTTTTTCTGCTGGCAAAGCCCAATGTGGCAGTCAAAGAGTTAGGGTCTGTTTGGACAAACTTCTCCTTAAGAATTTTTAATAGAGAAAAATAAGAAGAAAATAAGGAAATTGACTTTTCCATAAGTTAAATTTAGCTTATGCACTTCTAATTTGTAGAAGTTCTCTCATGTAACTTGTCTAATTTATTATTTTTAACTTGTGCATAAGCTAATTTTAACTTCTGAAGAAGTCAATTTAATTTTTTTCTTTATATTTTTCTCTCCTATAAATAGTTATGGAGAAACTCATCCAAACAGGCCTTTAATAATATGCAATACATATAGTAATTTCTAATGTATGGTAGAAATCTAGCTTACTTCTATTGTTAAGAAGGCTAACCCCATTTAAAACTAGAGGCTGTTTTATCTAACATATAGCCTATAAATTGTACCAAAGTAAGGTCCAATTCAATCATCTTCTCTATTTTCATATTTTGTCCATACTGTTATAAAATGTAGAATCAACCTAATATGGAATGATCTTCAAGATGAATCCAATCTGTTATAAGATGGAAAAGAAGTAATTGGGCGATAATATACCTAGATGAGGCAAGTTTCTTGCCTAGGAACTGTTGGTCTTTAAATAATTGTGAGAACTGGCTACTTCTGCTGCCTTTTTCATACATCCACATCTTATGTGATATAAATATACATGGACACACACACGTGGGTATATACTTAGAGTAGTGATACATAGACCACTCATTTTTTCAAACACCCCAGCAACACCCACCTATGTGGCTTTATTTATTATTTTTTAGGTTGTTTTGTTTGTTCCTATTTATAGTCACTTGTAAATAGGGGAGTTGGGACTGTGCTGGGTGACAATTTATCCTTTTCCTAGTTATTAATATTTTATATTTGGCAGGTGAGAGCGACATCCTACCTTAACCTTGGCATGTCAAGTTCCGATGAATCTTCAAAAGAAATTCCTAAAGAGGCTTCAGATGAAGAGGTACAAATACCTGTAGCTGAAGGTAGTGCAGATTCTGAGCAGGAAAGCAACTCTGGACCTGACTCAGAACATAGTATTTTAAAACAAATATCAGATGAAAAGCCACAAATTTATGATGAAATATTGTCTGAAGCACATGCTGAAGATGGATGGCAACCAGTTCAAAGACCAAGATCAACTGGTTCATATGGCCGGAGACTGAAGCAGAGACGGGCAACACTTGGCAAAGTTTATAGTTATCAAAAGAATCTGGAAGTTGGCACAGAATCTCCTTTTGTAAGGAATGCTAGTCCAAATAGTAGGTATTATTTCTTGAAGAAGCGGCCAATTTCCCATGGGGGTTATACAGGTGGTGATCATACAGTAAACATCACCCAAGGCCCTAAATTTGGAAGGAAAGTAGTTAAAGCTCTTACATACAGGGTCAAATCCATACCCTCAACTTCCAAGGCTAGTGCAAATGAGACGTTAGAAACAGGTGACAAGTTGTTTAGTTCTCTTTCAGAACCTGATCCAATTGATGTTAATCCAGTTAAGAATTCTATAGTTAGTCTTGGAAAGTCTCCTTCATACAAGGAAGTGGCCTTAGCACCTCCAGGGACAATCTCCAAGTTTCAGGTCTATAATCCTCCAAGTGAGATTTCTGTTAGCTGTGAACATGATGGTGGCAAACCTGAAGAGGAAGATATTGAAGCTAATAGGAATGTTAATCCAACCCCGGCAGAGGCAAATGATATGGATAAAGGCAAGAATAATAATTCTGTTTCTAGTTCTGTTGATGGTTCACAGGATGATACTGGAGTTACTACTGAGGGGAAAGAGGAAACTCAGTTGATTGTTGCTGTGCAAGATAAATGTATGAGTGCTGAGGGGAAATTAGGAGATGTTGAAGCTCAAGGAGCAATCGATAATAGCAGATTGATTCATGCAGTAGATGATCACGTGGATTCTTCCAAAAAAGAACTCGATGCAAGTAATTTAGCTGGCAGTTTGGAACCTAGTGATAATACAAATCCCATTTCCCAAGGTGGCAAGGATTTAAGGGTCAATGTGTCATCATTAAATCAGAGTCACACTGGGGGCATCCCGTATAAGAAATTGTCTGCATCTGCAGCTCCATTCAACCCATCGCCTGCCATTCGCGCTCCATCAATTGCCATGAATATGACTCTTCCTTCTGGTCCCAGTGTAGTGCCTGGAATTGGCCCCTGGCCAGTAAACATGAACGTTCATCCTGGACCTACTACTGTGCTACCTGCAGTTACCCCCATGTGCTCCTCTCCTCACCATGCATATCCATCGCCTCCAACTACACCAAACATGATGCAACCACTGCCATATATGTATCCTCCTTATACTCAACCTCAATCAATGCCACCTGGCAGCTTTCCGGTCACTAGCAGTGCCTTTCATGCGAATCATTTTACATGGCAATGTAATTTGAACCCCACAGTATCTAAGTTTGGTCCCGGTGCTGTTTGGCCTGGTTGTCATCCTGTGGAATTTCCTCTTCCGTTACCTATTCCTGATCCCATTTCAGAGTCACAAGTTCCGTGTAATGGTTCTGAAAGTCCAAGTTCAGCTTCAGTTCTTCCTGAGGACATTGATAATATTGGTGATTCTAATCAATTGGTGAAAACTTTAGTATCAGACACTAGTGAAGATGAAGCAGGGAGAGCTGGTTCAGAAAGCGTAAAAGAAAATGGTGATATGAATTTCCATGGGACTGAAAATTCTGGGAACGAGCAAAATCAAAACATTGGTTCAAATGGAAACTCTAGCAGTAGTGAAGCAAACATGGATGGCGAGAAAACCTTCAGCATTTTGATTCGGGGGAGAAGAAATCGAAAGCAGACTCTAAGAATGCCAATAAGTTTGCTTACTCGACCTAATGGCTCACAGTCATTTAAGGTTATTTATAACCGCGTAGTTAGAGGAAGTCATGCTTCCAAGTCTATCAATCTCTCGTCTAGTAAAGATTGTACTGCTACTGCTTGATGCACAGTTCTATGTTACTGATGAAATTTATCAGAACTATCATGGATAAAGAAGACCTCATAATTTTGCGTAAGAGGTGTTTGCTATTTCGATGATTTCTGGAATTCAATTACAAAATACCCTGCAGTATCAGCTTCAAATTTATAGCTGCACTATCATTTGCGAGGTTTCTGGGTAGGTCACTTCCATATCTTTCTATCTGCTGAAGTTAACTTCATATATTTGAAATTTGAAGAAACTGTGTCATTTTGACCTTGGAAATCAGATTTAACTAGCTAAATCATTCAAATTCATGAAATATTGCAGATACCTGTCTCTCTTTAGGATGGAGGTTGAAGGCATTTCTTCATCAATAAACGGTACTATCTCACTGCCAACAAAATGAGCTATTTTATTCGTTCCTTTTCCCCAGAAATCACAGTTTTATATTTCCACAATGCACTGAAACCCACTATTTTTGCTTAAATATGAAGTTACCCGTGGAGCAGCATTCATGCTAATAATGTTGCTCAGGTTCGTCGGAGTCAGTTTCAGGGTGAGGCACCTTCAAGGTGAAAATTTTGGTTTTTTGTACTTAGACAATTTTGATATAATGAATTACGGGATGGTGGATCGTTCTAATTACTATTTTTTTGTTAGAACATTACCTTTGGTTTTGATAATTAATTTTGTTCAATTGTATATTCTTTCTTGATTTCTTAATATTTTGTTAGGTAATGGCGGTTCTTTTTTTGTTGATTGACTTGGTATTGAATTGTTACAACTTAAATCGTGTGATGGAACACTAATACATCATATTGATGAAGATCATTATTTAAAAACGTAAGTGAAAACTTTAGCTCTGATTTTGAAATTAGTGTGCCTATCAGTGCCTTAGTTCTCAAGTTAACCACTGAAATCCTAATCCTCAGTGTTCCAAAACTTAATGTTAAGGGTAGTTCGATTCATTTAATTAGTTTGGAATAGTAATGTATTTTGTCTACAATAACCCTTATTTAATATAAAAAGTAAATGTGGTTTATGGTTTGCTGAAGTGCTTTTTATATACTAAGTGGGGTATTCCTTGTAAAGACTAAATATAATTATTTTAAATAAGGGTATGTGTGGAAACATATTATTAAAGAGACCTGAGAATGGTCAAACGTCAATGAAAACGAAAGACTAAAGCATCTTTAGTTTTGTAACTGAGGTATTATTTACGTCTGCACGTGGGTATGTAGTAACCATACGTCGTATTGCTTTATACTCCTTATACGTACGATAAAATTAGCAATTATGAAGTGTATGGTTTGTTTGAAGAATGAAAGGGGTCTTAAAAATAAAAGGAAATAAAAGAAAATTTTGGTTTTAATGGAATAAGACATTTTTCCTACATCATATCAATTTCTACACCAAATCAATTTGAACCTTTATTTTTTAAAATTTCAACAATTGCCTTTTATTTCCGATTAGAAAATTTAGAATTCAAAAAATATAATTCGAAAATCAAAATTTTATTTTAAAAAAATAAATTTAAAATGTAAAAAATACATTTTAGAAAAAAAATTCATAACACAAAATCTATAAATGCATTGTAAAAAAGAATTTTCAAAAATTCAGAAATATGTTTTAGAAATTTAAATTTGGAAATATATTCTAGAAAAAAGACTAAAAGTATTTTTTTTGTGCAACTCTCCTTTTAAGATCATTTAGGTAGAGGAAGAATTTGCTATGGAATAAATAACCTTTAATTATAAGTTTGTTTTGATTTATAGTAACTGTCAATCTTCAAACCAGGAATTCAGCGTTTATGTAAAGTTAAAGGGTAAAATAATCACTGAGCCATGTTTAAAATTATTAGCAAATTGTAATACAGCTGGTAATGCAACGAACTCTGTACGTTCCTGTCAAGTTAAAGAGAGGACTACGGGCTACCGTTAACTCATTTTAGGAACATATCTCTTGAACAAGTTTAACATGTTTCTTGAATATGGTACTAAAGAATGTAATCTTTTGTCACTCAACAAAGAACAAAGTATGATTCTTAAATTCCAATACATATATCTCCACAAGAAAAAAAGGCTACGAATTATAAAATCTAGCTGTAAATAGAAAGCTCTTATGAATCGTCATTTACAATCTTGGCAAACTTAAAAAAGAAACCTGATGAACAATGAATAAAAAAACAAAAAGACTTCAATCTCGTGAGAATACCAAACAGGGATTGTCCAACTTGGCATCAATATGTATGCATTTCCACCAATATGTACACCAGGAAAGCACACCCAGAAATGGCATCAAGGAACATGCCAAAAAGAATACAAATGTATGGGCTGGTTCAATGGAACAATTGACAGCGTCTGTGAAAGTGTAAAACTTGTGGCAATCACATTCCCCCTGCTTCATTAAAGTGGCATAACGTTGTTAACAGATAGAACTAAAACGTTCTGTTTTTTCAGCACCATTTTTCACTCGACAGATTATATAAAACGAGGGAAGAAAAAGGCAAGAAAGGGCTTGATTACTTGGAAATGTAGCTCCTCCAACAGGGTCTGTATGGAAGTTAGGAGGCAGAGAACGCATCTCTAATCTTTTCAAATAAGCCAATACTTCAAGAACAGTCGCTGCAGCAACCATAATACCAAAGAGGAATCCATAGCCTATCTTCCAATCACTTCCTGCCCCAGCAGCTTGTATCCCCAACACTATGTTAATGGCTGCAAATATGAGTGCCAACCTTCCAAACCAACCGTGGTACCAATTCCAAATTTTTCGGATCTTGGAATCCTTGTTTGGTCTCAAGATCAATGCAAATATCTGAATTTATCTTTAAAGTTAGTTCAAATTGTACTTCTAAGAGTGCTATATAAAAGACTGAATATATTAGAGTTCAGTTGGATAAACTTTATTAAAGGAGAATAAAAAATGAATTAAAGCTCCCCCATAAGCTTTTTCATTTTAATTCTCCAAACGTTAATTTGAACTTATACACAAGTTACCTTAATTTACTTATTTTTCTTATTACCTTTTGATATAATTATTTACTTGAAAAGTTATCTACACAAGGTTAGATATGGGTCAGTGACAAACCTGAAGAATACTTAGTACCAGGACAAAGATGCCTATCCCTCTGTGAGCTAGAATATGGGCATGCATTTTGGAATAGAGTTGTAATCCAAGAATGACTGTACTAAGCCCAAATGTGAATCCCACAAACTGAAAGACTGCATGGAGATAGAGCCACACGGGATCCTTGTGCCTGAAATATCTAGCAATAATTGCCCCTAAAGGCAGGATTAGACCCCACCCTATTATGCCCAAAATTCCATGGTTCGTCTTCAACTGAGTCAATCCATGGGATACAGGACTCGTAGAACCTGTCAAAGTATAGTTGATCAAGTTTCTGCACTCAAAAGGTTATGCATCACAAAATGCCAGGCTTCATCATGCAGTTATATATATGAAAAAGACACGAGTATAAAATTTGTTGTATTAAAATATGGACTAATTCTAGCTAAGATGCTTCAGATAAAATAATTTTCTACGCTGAACTTGGTAATTTTGAGTTGAGATGTGGTTGTTTAATATAGTATTCTATAGCAGCATGTTCTTCACTGAAATGAAAGTTCTGAGAAGAATTCTATTTGGAATTGGAAACAACAGTCACTATGTGCAGCAAATTATAAAAATTGCTTAAACTGCTGTTAAGAGTCCTAGATAAAAAGACTTCAGACCTGCAGAGAAATCAAATACAATTGCTGTTTTGTCTTCATGGCTGGAGAGGTGGTGGTTCTGAGGATATTTACTGCCAAAAGCCAACAAAATTGGCTGTTTCTGAAATGGGGTTGTCGTCTGCAACTGAAATGCCAAATGAATTTCAGCCCCATTAGTTGCCACAGCCGCAGGGACATTATTTAGGGGAAGTTCCCCTTTGTCTATTATGACTTCTGATGGCCTCTTTCCCCGTAGGTAAAATTGGTTGATTTTTGCATGACCATGTTTACTAATCCATCCCACCATTGCACTGGAACCAACCATCATACCATCTCTAGAAAATCCAATTCCTACCCACCCTATAGTGTAGGGAGCAGATAGTATGACAGTTGTGGTATCACCATTCTGGATGTACTGAAATAAAAGATCATTACTAAACTTATTAGATTGTAAAGGAACAACCCAGTCATCCACAAATTAAAAACTATGTATCCCATTCTCAAGGCTTTTACTATTGTGTCATAGCTCTCACCCTCCATTCACAAAATGTCAAGCTAGATTTTAGATTTGGAATGGTTGTCTGATAAACAGCATCTTATTTTGTACAAAAATTCTGTGCTTGCATAACAAATGAGACCAATCTGAACTAAATCAAAGTGAATTAGTTTCAACAAATCATGAGAAAAAAAGAATACGTTAATGGGTAGAACTAGAACCCACAAGACAACAACAAATTGAACTTACCCTCAATTCAAAGGTATGCCATACAGGTGTGCATATCATGTGGGATATATTCTGGTACGGTGGAGGGAGGAAATTTTGATAATTTGTGTTCTTGCAGGTGTCTTCTGTTGTAACACCACCATTTCCACTGTCATCAGCCAATACTGTGATTTTGAAATTCAATACAAGATTCAGAACACACAGCCTGACAAAAGAAGGCCATATCTGTGTCCAAGATCTACTATTTGCCATTCATAGACTTGGTTAAGTGAGATCCAAGGAGAGGAAGTGTGAACAGGAAGGCTAAACAAGAAGGTTGAGAGTGAGACGAGAGAGAGATATTAGTCTCTTGCATTTGAAGATTAATGTGTGGTGGTTGTTGTGGGGTTTAGTGGTTGGTACTGATAGGTAATCATCACTCCCTCATATTCTTGAGAACTCAATATCAGCATAATTTCTCTACGTCAAAACTTTTTCCAGTTAATACCTCATTTCCATATTTATTCCTTCATTCTCCAATGTTATACCTTCAACTGTTAATACTTTCAATTCAACCACAAGAATGGAAGTAATGGAACACATAAAACCGCAATAATTTTCCTTCTAAAGAAACGCTATCTGCTTCGTTATGCCTAACCAATAGTCTACACACTTCTGGTACGCATAAATAAAACAGGTCTAATAAAAAAAAGGTTTTTTTAACAGTAAAAAAATGTTATCTACACAAGAGAAAACACCCATTATAATATTTTTTTTTCCGAAGATCATATTAAAAAGTTTATTATGATTACCCCTCCTAAGTCTATGGTTATGTTTCTGACTTTCCTTTGCAAAAAAAATTCTGTAGCATATATGATTTATTTGTTTCTGGACAAAACGAGAGCTCAATAATGTTACCCGTCAATATTCTTCAATTATTTTTTGTCGTTTTGGTTTTTTGTAAACCACGAATTATGATATGTGTGTGATTGAACAACGACCTAAACTTAAATAAGAGAAATTCATGTGCAGTTGGTAATTCAATTAATCCGTTTTAGTTTTTAAATAACTTGTTAGCATATTTATATGAGTAAAACAAAATGAATTATTTGTCTCGTATTAGTTAAAATAATATAATACTTAGCTGTCTAACTTCTTGTTACAACTCATCATGCTTGTCATAAAAATGTATTAACGTTCTACGGTTCATACAAAATAATCAAGATGCTTGTCATAAAAATGTTTTAACTAATCCAACATGTTTTTTTAAGATTTCTTTATTATTTTTAATAAAGAGTGCACAAAAATTAAAAAAAAATGATAAATGCTTCTCACTTTTCGCTAGAGTGTCTTGCTTAGTTTGATCCGACATGTTGTGATCCGTCAAAAGTAAAATGAGTTAGGTTGACTCTTTTAGGTTAAACAACTTGAAATTGGTAATCCGCGTTCGTCACATTATGAATTAGCGGGTTGGCTGGTAGCCATCACACTTAGAAAAAGTTTTAAAAAAAAATTATATTTTCTTTTTGTTTTAAACTTATTTATATTATTGATATAATTTTTTGGACAACAAAAATATAAAAAAGTAATAAAATGGAATCAAACTTTATCATTCTAATAAAAGCAAAGTAAATATTAATAATAAAATGATATACAAAGAAATTAATTTAAATAAAGTTTTATATAAAATTTTAACAACACCAATTTTTATTCTAAAAAATGAAATTTCTATTTAAAATTATCAAAAATAAAGGATAGTAGGTTGATGGCTACTTAGTTATTCCAAGATTTTATCCATTTATTTTCTCTCATTTACAAAATCTATAGATATTTGTTAAAATTTGGAAAAACACTCATTTCCATTTTTTAACAAGGTATTGGTATTTTTTTTCATAAGATATTTTCTAAAATATTTAACTTTATATATTTGCAATAAAAAGTATGATTTTTTTTTATTTGTCGTTATCAAATACTTTAGTATTTGGAGTTGTTTTTCAACCAGTAAAGATATTTAAAAAATTTCAAATTATAGATATCACGGTCATAGGAAACATATAAAGTTAAATGCTAGGAGATTAATTTTGATTTAGAATTTAGATACACAATAATTTGCAATTCTATGCTTTGCAGCTAAACAGGACAAGCTTTATATAGTTCCTGACTAATGCTAATGCACTTTTGAGACTCTGTATATTATTTCCTAGCAGCAGAATACTCATATTCTGCTATGACATTCAACTCCAGAACCAATCAACCTGAGGTACCCTGTAAATATGTTCCTCACCACTCTCCTCATCAAATTTGGCAATCCATGAACTCTTTCTCCTTTTCTTGCCATTATCTCCTCTAACATCATTTGTCTTATCACTGTCATCATTCATGCAAATCCTTGAAACTTCCATGTCATTCCCTAAACGATGGTTTAGAGATCTTACTTCTAACTTTTCATCCTTTCCTCTCAGATGCCATCTTAGCCCTTTTTTATCAGAAAGCACATTTTTTGCCACTACTATCGATCTTTTGATATTAATATCTACCAAGTGGAGCAACCTTGTGTAGTTCTCATCCTTGCAATCAACTAGAAAGAAATCAATGTTCTCATAATGAGATAGTAGCTTGGAGGGGTCTTCTGTTCTAAATTCTACCCGGTCTTCAAGACCCGAGTTTATGATGGTTTCTTTCGACTCATCAAGCACTGACTTTGGGATAATACACACCAATCTTCCACCAGTGTGTCTTGCAGCAACTGCTAGAGCTATTGTATATAGGGACACACAAGAAGTCACTTCCACTATAAGTTTGGCTTTCATTCCTGCTGCTAATGCTGATATAAGTTCATTGCTTCCAGGATTTTGAACTCTCCAAATGCCATATTCTCTCTTTTGATTCTCGTACTGCAAAATACTCAAACATAATACTTATAAACATCTTTTGGATGCATGCCACAAATCTCGATATGCTACAGACATTTTATAAAATTTCACATAGCCCTCATGTTATTTTAACACATTCATTAACTAAACTTTATTTGTAATGACTCTGCTTGAAAATTAGAGATTTTATTGATCAAACCAACTGACAAAAGTGAAGACGAATCCGTTACACAAAATAAATTATTTGGTTGATCCTTTATGACTTCTTAAGATTGATCTACATCCATCTGAGAACAACATAATTTATAATTTATATAAACATTTACAAATAGAAGCAAGTAATTCATAATCCCTTATAGATATTTTGATTAAAGTACTAGCTGATACAGAAAATGAACAATAAAAGAAAAGCTGTAGAACAGCATACTGCTAAAGAACTAAAAAAATGTTATATATAATTCTAGATCACTATGTCTCAACTAATCTTTACACGATATATGTAACTAAGATTCTTATTTTACGAAAATGTCTTAGTGATATTCAATTATCTTTTATGTGTAGATTGATCGAGATCAATAATTCCTCTGTAGGTGTTCTACATAATTTTGTGATAAAAAAGATGAGGAAAAGAATTGTCAAGCACATTGGACAGAACAGAAGATAAGACCACCTTGATTGAATTGATTCATAAAATAATGAAAAAAAAGACAGGTAAATATATACCAGTTGAAGGGTATCAAGGTATGCCCTTGAAGCAGATTTTGAAGACCATTCCATCATGAAAACCAACCAAGGTTATTTACATAAAACTATGTGCAGAAACTATTCACAAGTCCATGAATAGTTAATTCAGGTAAAGATATAAGAAACTGAATGCAAACGAGATCGAGAAGCTAGCTAGCTCGTTTGCTTGATGTGGTTTTGTTCTTAAACGTTTATGTTATTTTGTGGTTGTGGAAGTTATTTATATGGAAATAGAAGAGAAAATGTGATGTGATGTGTGTGCGTTGTACGAAGAAAAAATGGTCAAAGCGTGGAACCATACAACGTAGGGAAGGGAGTTTCTATTGCAACTTCCATGAATTTTGCTAAATTTGTGAATATTAATGTTTTCCTCCTAACCAACATATTTGCACTGCTACGCTATGTCAAAATTCACCTTTGACTCACTGCATGACTTCGTTCATGGTTGTGTCATGTGCATGTGCTCCTACAAACATGCATCATTCTGAGTCAAACCAACATGTATATATAATTTTTTTCATTATAAATTGAGTCAAACCAGCATATATATATATATATATATATATATATATATATATATATATATATATATTGTTTAAACACACTTTTCAGACTACACTAGGTATAATGAGATCTTCCTGCAACTTATCATGTATAATGAGTGAAACCCACCCAAGATTGAAATGGGTTAATCTTAGAAATCATCCGAAACCATGGGATTGCGTCAGCTTCCATGTGAACCGCGACTATCGTAAGACGTTGCTCATCCGGCGTATTATAATAAGTGAAAAACTGTTCTGCCTTAAACATCCCTTCTAACATATTGAATCGCGAAAAATCGAGTTTAACATTACCGATTTGAAACGAGGGAACATAAGCATTTGGCGGTGGCGTTTCCAGTGATTGTGAGAAAAACTGTTACAGCACTTAATGAGCATATTTCCTCCACTACTTAAACTCTGCATAATCTCAACTACAAGAAAATATCTTATTCTTCCTAAATCCTATATCCTAAATTATCACATCATAGATCTTTTAAACTCATCACACATACTCCAATCATTTCAGGTATATATCAAGTCATCTACTCACAATTAAAATTTTACCTTTCTTCTTTGGTTTTGTTGGGATCACAAATACATTTATCAAAGCCATTACGAACAAAATAGGTTCAAATCTTGTTGTACCAATTTTGAGGTGCTTGTTTAAGGCCACATAAATGCCTTCTTTAACCTGTACAGTCTTTCTTCTTCACCTTTTTAACAAAATCAGTGGGCTTCTCTACATAAATATCCTCTTTAAGTTCACCATGAAAAAAGATACTCATCACATCTAAGTGAAAAACATTTCAACAAGTATTATGTGAATAGTATCAAACCTGACAACCGGAGCAAGTAATTCTTTTTAGTTTAGTTCATATTGTTGAGTATACCCTTTTACTTCTAGACTTGCTTTGAATTTGTCTATTTCTCCATTTTTTCTTTAA
Organism: Phaseolus lunatus; assembly: GCA_013389735.1. Classification (NCBI taxonomy): domain Eukaryota; kingdom Viridiplantae; phylum Streptophyta; class Magnoliopsida; order Fabales; family Fabaceae; genus Phaseolus; species Phaseolus lunatus. Next base: position 48,892,967 of record CM023866.1, read on the forward strand.
ATCTGATTTTTAGGATCCATTTTTTTCCAATCGACTTCACTGCTCTTGGCAAATCAATCAACTCTCAAGTTTTGTTTTTCTCTATATATTCTGTCTCTGGCATTATTTCATCCTTCCACTTCTTATTCTTGATGGCTTCCCTGAATGAAATGATTATCATTACATTCAGGTCAACATCATCTGATCAACCTTCTCTCTCTTATTCCTTCTAACCTTTCCTTCAACTAAAGTTTCATAATTATTAGGAGGAGAACCAGTGCCTACGGAACTGTCGACAACATTCTTTTTATTTTGTTCCTTCATTTCCCAATAATCATTACTATCCACAACATTCTCCTCCTACTGTTTTTCAGTCACTTTATTCATTTTCTCCCTAATCAAGAATATCATGTCGGTATTCTTCATTTTGCTCCCAATTCCATCCTTTTATTCTTCAAATATCACATCCTTCATTATCAGTAATTTCTTGTTGACAGATAAAAAAAATTATATGCTTTGAATTCATCACTTATTTCTAGGAGAACATATTGCTTGCTTTTAGCATCCAATTTGACCTTTTGTTGATCTCGTATGTGAACATGTGTTATACATCCAAACACCCAAAAGTAATCAACTGTTGGTTTCACTCCACTTCATGGTTCTTCAGAAGTTTTGTTCTACACAACTATTGTATGACCTATTGGGAATATAACACACCATCTTACAACTTCCGACCAGAATATTTTAGGAACTTGTCTTCCAATCAATATAGAAGACCCTATATTCATGATTGTTCTATTTTTTTTTCTCTCAACAACTCCATTTTGCTAAAGTGGGTAGGTTGTTGTCAACTATCTGCTTATACCTTGACTCTAACATAATTCTCTCCAAATTCGTTTGAAGTGAACTCACCACCTTTATATGTTCTTAAACAAACAATATTTACTACAACTTCCTTTTCAACCAACACTTTGAGATTTTTAAAGAGGGAGAAATTTTTTTATTTTTCATGCAAAGTAAACCCAAGTCTTGCATGAAAAATAATAAATGAAACTCAAAATAATACCTCTTGTTTCTACTTGAAATTGGTTTGATAGGGTCACTTATGTCTACATGAATAAGTTGAAGTTTGTTGGATGCGCTCCATAGACTTTTTCTTGGCATAATATTTCAATGTTGCTTCCTAGCCAAACAACACATACAAAAGTCTCTCGGAGTTGTGATAGAGGGTAGCCCGAAAGTGACCTCAAACCATTGTGGCTTAATTGAAAAAGTCGATTGTGTCAAAGCTGAGAATCATGCTCTAGCTCTGTCTAAAAACATGTAAAATTTGTTGATACCATAATAGTTGTACAACTACCAATTGTCCTTCATGTTTATCTCCATAATTTGTTTCAAGATGATATATACTTTACACTTCCCATTATGGATCAAGATAGTCAATTAAACATGTGATTCCTGAGCTCAAGAACAATCTCTTAAGCATATGAGAACTTACATTTTCTCCATCATAGCTATTCAAGTGTTGACTTTATTATCTTGTATTTTTAATTCAGTTTCTTACATATTTAAGGATCAAATTAAAAGTGCATAAGAGATAAAAGGTAGCTGAGATCAAATCAATAATGTTTATAAATATAAAGTCCAATTTAATGATTTTTAATGTGTAGAAATAAATCATTATATATGCAAGAAATAAATCATGTTTAACCTATTTTTTATATATATAGAACAGCGGCGAATACCTAATAAATAGATTTTACGATAAATTAAGCATATAACAATAATTCATTATTTTCTTATAATTAGAAGAAAAGAAAAATATTTTAGATTTATTATGTTGTTAAAATTAATTTTGCATAAGTCTACTTAAATGTCATCAATGGGGGTGTAGCTCATATGGTAGAGCGCTCGCTTCGCATGCGAGAGGCACGGGGTTCGATTCCCCGCACCTCCAATTCTGTCTTATTCCTTTTGTTGTGCTTTTTTATTTTTAACTTTTTGCGTGGAGTTCATGTATTGGGTATCAATGACAAGATGGTGCTCCTATTTATATAATCAAACTAACCTGAAATGGTCCAAACTCTCCTTTAATAAAGGATCAAATTAAATTATATCGTTTTCCAAAAAAATACACTACTTTATAAAACGGTTTGATTAATCCAATGATTTTGTAAAGCTTATTGGTTCTGTTTAAAAAAATATATATATTAGTGTAAAAAATCCATAATTAAAATAAAATGAATCGAAAAAAATTCATTTAATATATGAATTTGACATTAACATATATTGTTTTTAATTTTTGCTAAGTATTTTATTTCAATAATTTTATTTTTTATCGATGTGAGATCTCTAACATATCTCTTATATAAAGACATGAATTTCTAATATATGAGACTTGATATGATAGGCTGATCGAATAACAAATAACACGATAGATCCAACAAATCTTGTTAGAATAAATTTCAATAGTATAATAAAAAATAATTTTAAGTCTAATTTATTCTCAAAAAACCGATTTGTAAAATGAAGATTGCTCTCACTTACATCTTGTAATAATTTGTTTTATCTCTAATCAACGCGTGATGTCCAACACTTTTATTTCAAAAAAAAGTGAGAAAAATTAATTATATATCTTTATAATTAACAAATTTTGTAAAAAATACTAATAGATAAATATAAAAAAGGTAAAAAATTATAAGTTGATTAATGTTATTTTGAATGAGATTGAAATTCAATTTTTCTATGAGCATATCGAAATAACGTCTAAATATTAAGATTAGGTTGAAATAAAATGTATGGTTAAAGATGAAAAAATTTATTATTTAGAAGATTGAAGAGGTGGTTATTCATTTGAAGAGGAGTTATATATCAAGAAGAAAGTAATTCATCAAATAAATCGAAAAGGAGATTATATGTCTACATTTCATAGAAAAAGACATTAATAATAGTCTTCAATTTGCTTGGATACTTGCATCACAAAAGAAGGAGACAATAACATTGTATATAAATCATCATAAATTCACAGGTACCATTTTTTCCACCAATCATTGAATTCTTTTAATGTTGTCTAGCTCTGATTGGAAGGTCTTTTTAGTGATTACCAAACATCTATAGTTGATGAAATTGGATAATTAAGAACAAGGTATGAGTTGACTTAAACCAAATTGACTCAAGAATATTTGAGGCTAATAAGGAAATAATTTTACATCCTTCATTTGGAAGTCAATGCTAAGGATGTTAAAGTTAAAAGGTTACTCCAAATTTCAAATAGCTCAGATTGGACCCTAGAATTGTTGGCAGCAAATTGAGATAATAGCCATGAAGGATCTTAATGAATATGTATTAGAAAAGAGAGTTAAATCTTCATCGAAGTCTTCATAATTCAATAAAATTTTCACGTAATTCTCATATGACTGTTCTTGGGGAGAAGAGAGCTTAGTTGAGAGATCCTTGTAAAGGATGCTTGAGAATTTCTTTATTTGAGGGAGACATGTGTTTTCAAAAATAAAGGATAAGTAAAGTTGAATAAACTAGACATGACCTAATAAGTAAAAACTTAGGTAGACAACATATAATAGAAAAATTATCTGTTTAACCTCAAGAATAACAACTTCTGGATCTTTCTTACAATGATTCAATAAAAAATAATCGTAAGCGTTTTGGGACCAATGAATCTCGCCCTTAATATTATTTTTCAATTTAAAAGCTCCTCACACAGTGTAGCATTCTCTAGTTGGCCATAAGCCAATGATAATAACTACACTAAGAATAGTGGGGTAACTGGTCCATAAGATAGTTTGAGAGCATAGAGATCTTGATTCCATAGATTTACTACGACCATAAACATAGACATATCGAAAGAGGATATGCAAAAATATTTAAGTTGGATGAGGTTGAATGATTTATTTTTTTCAATGAGAACCATAGACCATTTGGACTCATTTCAATCCCTTCTAGTAATTGTTTCTTTTTGTTGTTGATTTGTGTGATAAACTTTTGAGGTTATATTTATAAATTATATTCTTACCTCTGAACTATGAACCAAGGCCAAGCCTTCTTTAGTAGGGAAAGAAGCTTTTTGTCAAACAAAAGCGAAATGTTTGCCTGAGATTGAGTAGGGGATGGTTACTTGAGTTTTCCAAAAGAAAATTGGTTTCTTCTGAGACATATGATGAGTAAGGGTGTGAAATTTCTTGTTGAAGTACAACAATTAAACTTCGGTGGTGGAAGGACAATAATGACAAGGTTGAGTAAAAGAAGTAACAAGCACTGTTTAAAGAACAAGGAAGAAAAAAACTTATAAGAAATTGTGAGCCACAAAGAGAGTGAAATACTCATCGAACAAAGAGATGAAAGTATATATATATATATATAATGACTTGAAGGTGAAATTACTAATTAGGGGTAAAATGATAAACATGACGAAAAAGACGGAGACTTGATTAAATTATAAATGCTTAAGTTTAGCGAAAATGGGAAATTACTAGTTGACAATTGTCATTTTTTTCTTAAATAAAAAGTTGTTTTGTTAATATTTCAAATTGTAAAGTATAATCATATATAACACTTAATGTATGATTTTCTCAAGGAAATAAGAATAACACTTAATGTATTATTTGCTCGGAAATAAGAAAGAGAAATACAAAAAAGCAAAAGTTAAAAGATGTTGATAAAAACATTACAAGAGATAGAATATAAATAAGTTCATATCTCTTACCTCATTTTAATTTTGACATAGTACTTTATTATTGAGTCTTAAGATTCAAGTTAATCTTCTAATTCATATTATCTTTAACATAAAACTTCTTCATATTCAAGCTCTTTCATCTTGTTTCAAATTACGTGTAAGAATTTCAATTCTACTATTTACTTTCTTTACATTAATCTTCTTTTCATATTGAGAATTTCTATTTTCAATACATGAGTTTTGTATATATATTTATTATTAAAATATATTTCGTTTTGCTTTCTTTAATCCATTGAGATTAAAAGTACTTTTAAAGTTGTTAAAAAAATATTTAGGATTCTAATCACAACAAATTTGATGATGGAAAAGAGTATCATTAATGAGAGGTAGAAATAAATGAATAGAATTGAATTAGATGAGAAAAATGAGCAAGGGCAGGAGATCCGTGTCAAAAGTACAGTCTTCCTCAAGAAGGTATAAAATAAAGAATGGAAAAAATGAATGAAAAAGGTTTAAATGAAAATTGTGAGATGCTTTCTACCTTTCCCATGCAACTGCCTCAATTTCTGTTTGTGCACTTCTGTATAGCTCTAGCCTCCTTGCCAGGGAGGTACGGCGCTGCATGATTGCTGGGTCCTCATTTAGAAGTGAAGCTAATTGTTTTCCCTACAAAAACAATACGCTTAATGCTTTTTCATATCACACCATTTCAGCTACTACAATCCAAATTCAATTTCAAGAATTAACTCAATTTTATGAACTAATCCAAAATTAAATTTATCAACTTCAACTCGAATATGCATGAATTCTTCAAGGAAGAGAATAACCGAAACTCACCTCCTTTTTCCCCAATTCTGTAAAGAAATGATCCAGTAAGCTGCGCTTAGCCTCACGCACTTGACAATAAACTACGGACTTGGGAATGGTATTCCTCAGGGTCCCACATACCATGTTCACATAGGACAGGACCGTGGTAGCTGTTCATATTCAAGGATATTAGGAATCTCAGTAAAGGGAAAAGGAAAACAATGCCTCTAATTTCATGAACATATTTATGTTGGATTATGAGTTCATCATGTAAAATATGAGTAGTGCAACTATAGTACGTGGCTAACGGCTCCTTTAGTTCTTTTATTAATTCAATTACTACCTAGAAATAAAATCATCGAAAGAAAATCGAAAATCACATGTCCTTACCAATTCGTCGAAGATAAGCATCATTATATCTGTCGAAAAGTGAATGAGTTGGATTTCCACCCTTTTCTGCGTCTTGGGGAAGTTTGCGGAAAAATTCAACAGTCAAATAGCCATACTCCATGTCCACCAAAAGCAGAGTTGCTTTCTTACTTTCTTCTCTCATCCTCTCCAACGAATCAACAGCTGCACTTCCGAGTTCTACCTTCAAGGTGGGGTACTGCTTTAATTCCTACAACCAAATGAAAACTGCTTCCATTGAAACACTTGAAAAATATTATACTAAACTATAGTATCTAGCTAAATTACTTAAAGTCATCTTCAGGCTTAACACGTTGAGAACTATATGCATACACACAGACAACATAAAATAAGTTATATGCGACTTACCATTGTCTCACTCATAGATTTCTGAATCAAATCCTTCAAAATTCCGTGAACCTGAATGCATTATAAAAGTCAGGTGTTAAGTACATAGTTCAACGTAAAAATAAATGTTTCTGAGTTTTCCAAAAGTGATTATCAATTCTCCTTAAAAAAAGTAGTCCAGAGTAAAAAAATTTAGGAGACTTTTTAACTATGCAAGGAAAGAAATGAAACTTTCCCTTGGGCCTAAAAAGTAATGCTAGTATCAATCTGATCTTTTGGTTACTCGTGTCAAAATATACAAGGAGAAAGAAATCAGCCACAATTTTCTAATATAATTTCTTTAGAAGAACATGTTGATCGCACCTTAAAGCAACGTATTTATTATTATATTTGTACAAAAATATATTATACCGCATCAACAGCTGCTTCAGCAGGCCCCCTAATTGATACCAAGCAAGATTCGATAAGGCGTCGGTATCCTTGCTCAGGAGCTATGAGATGAGGTTGATAACCATCTGCTTCAGTTATTAGTTTCCGCACATTGTCCATTGATAAATGTTTGTCAAACTGCAGCCGTTTTAAAGATGCTGGAAATTGATTATCAAATACTTGGTAAATTTTCTCTCCACCAGGCCGTCTGTGGACATTCAATCATTTCCAAGGTCAAATATCATAGAGTTTCATGTAATTCAATATAAATACCAAATAACATTGGAAAAAGGGGACATACATGCCATCAAGATGATCTTTAAATATCTGATCAAAAGTTCGACAGATTTCCATTATCGTGTACAACTTCCCCTACAAATAGGGGAAAGAACTTTAATTATTCCTGCATTCACAAATGCAAATGGTAGAAGGGGAGGGGAAAAAAATAAGAATAACCTAATCATGAAGACAAGTTAGTACTTATAAGAAGATTACAATTGTTTTACATATAGAATCTACTGTTAGGGGTGAGGTGAAGAAAGTGGCATACTCCAGTATCAGCAGCAATAGGTTTGCCAATACGGTTCAATTCTGTCTCCAATTCAATGATAGTCTTGTTAATGAGTGATTGTAGGCCTGGGATCCGAGACTTGATGACAGTTTCCAAATGCTGAAAATTTAAGCACGTAATTAACGTAACAATAAAAACAATATTCAAGTCAACAGTTTGAATCATTTACACCCCAAAGCCAATGCATCGATTGAATTTCAATATTCAAGTAATACCTCTTAATATGCCACAGCTCAGCGTACCTTGGATAGCACCTTTCCTAGATGCACAGAGCCCATTCTGGAAGCAAGATGTCTGTATTCTGGGGTATTAGCAAAATACTCGTTTTCTCTTTTCCGAGCAGCAATCATATCAACTTGTTTATTGATATCAGCTTGGGAGCGGTTTACAACACCAATCCAAGGGAAGTTTAGCTTATATGATTTCCCTTCAAGGATCTAGAAAAATTAAAAGGGACAGAGGAAGCCACGTTATGACCTTCTCAAATATGATTCCAGTAATTTAAGCATAAGGAAGAAAAGGGAAATCCCAATTCCTAAGAAACGGTTATTTGAATGATTCTTAAGTTTTACGAGAGTTATTTAGACATGTATGAATACGTATAAGCCAAAACATAACAATGAGACTAAATATGAACGATATATAAATCCCATCCTTAGTTTGGGAATTTTTCTTTGTAAGACATTCCATGATGAGGCCGCGTATTTGGTTCAAGTCGGGCATGTTTTCTTCGATATAAACGTCTTTCTAGAATTCTGCTAGTTTGATTCCCTGATCACTGATCGTATTTTCTGCAGTCAGCATGCGTTTTTCCATCGTGAATAAGGGGTAAGAGGCAGGTCGTACCAATTGTTAAGACCAAAAGGGATTTTTATTCATCCATGAGTTTATTGAATTTCCAGAAAACAAGAACAAAAAGGAGGCTACTCCTTTCACGCCAAAAACTATCCATTTTGTAACCCATCAAAAAGGGGGTCGTTTGTTGCATCCTGTTCTTTTTAGTCTCTGTAGTTGCTATAGCTGGATAGCAACATTCTTCTTTCAATGCAATGAACCCATCTTATTCATTGTCATTTTACATTCTTATTTGACTTGACAATGTTATATTTTCTGAAACTACAAAATAATTCTCACATTGCTAAACTCTTGGTGAAAGGACGCCAAGAGGGAAAAATATTGCCTAAGGCAAACCATGCCAAATTCTGTATTGAGAGGGTCAAGATAGTGCTTACCTCACTCGCATCAGTACCCTTGTCCATCAGATCAATCTTTGTCAACACTCCGAATGTCCTTTCCCCTGAAAATTTAAACTTGTTTCATAAGCAAGCGATCTCAAAACCACATAGTAATCTAACCATCTAGTTAGTAAAAAAAAGTGAGAATAAAGATTGACAAATCAAAAAGTACAAAAGTGAGAATAAAGAGTTAAAAATTTGATGCTCAGTAAAGAAGTCAACCGTAGAAACTTAAAGAAACCAAGCTACTGGATCTCTCAAAACACACAACCAGTCTAACCGTGTGCTTATAAGTTGTAGTTCTAAACCTTGAAAAAAATTAAACATGCATGTACTTCAATACTAGAGATATTTCTGGACAATAACTGCATAAAATCCCAGACAGCTAATTTGGTTTCAACAAAATTGAATTTACCTATTCTATTCACAAACATTCCATGTCAAGGAAATTTGAACCTGACATTATGTACAAATATGAGAATTTATTGATCTAAGAAGCCTAACACAAATGACTTAATCAATCTTCTACATATTGTGTTTTGCAGCAAACATTACGAACCTTCTGGGTTTTTTTTTTCAACATCTTTTTTGCTTTCAGCTTCAGCTGTTTGATTTAATTACTTAATACGGATTACCATCAACTAAAAAATTCCCACTGTTTTGTCACCGAAAAATTATGTTCAGTATCTTACCTTTAGGATCTACTTCACGGGAAATCTTAATTGCATCTGAGGTTGCAAGGTCTTGATTAGCAGGAGATATTGCCAAAATGATGCAATTCGGCTGTAACAGGTGATTAGTTCCAGAATTATTTTGAATGACATGGTCAGGAAGTGGGGCTCATACATCAAAATAAATAAACTACGAAGAAGCATTTAACTACAGTAAGAGAGCTCAATACACATGCTGGATCGGGATGGATCACTAAAATTGAATAGAGTTCATGAGTATTAAATATTTAAATTGATGTTTCAATACAACCTCTAAAGATTGCATTCAAATTTTCTGATCTCATAGTAAATACATGTTCCCATATGCATCAAAACCTTTCTCGTATGCATGCACATATTCATCATTTCATTGTATACAGGAATAATTTACCTTTTCAATAAAACTCCGAACCATATTTTCAATGTCTTGCACAATGCCCTCATGCTGACCATCTGCAATTTACCCCAGAAAACTTTACTGCCATTACACTCCATATTTATAATGTAATGGTTCTCAGAATTTACAGGTAAATCTTAGAAACTCACCAACAGCGACTTTTGTTAGTCCCGGAAGATCAACCAGTGTCAGATTCACAACTGCCAAGTGAACAAATTCAATCCATGAAATGAGTGGCTAAATAATAATATATACATAAATTAAAAAAAAGTAACAAACAGAAGAATTTGTATGTAGCCAAGCCAAGTAAAAAGGTCTCTGCTCTCATAACATTAAAAATTTGAAACGTAACTTATTTAACAAAGTGGTCACTGTGAAGTAGAAGATAGTAGTTGATATTCATCTCGTTTTAAAAAGGAATAGTAGTTATACTCATTAATATTTAAGTTATTTGATGAGAAAATCAAATTACCTAATACTATGGATAAAAAAAAGGTAAACATAAAATTGATGTATATTCATGAAGAGCTGAACTAGAACATAATTGCCGTTAGTATGGTTTGTATTCTCCAGGAAATCATTGGTAAAATTCTTTGTTTTAGAAACCGGACGGAATCAACCAATCGGATAAAAAAACAAACGAATCAGTTCATAAATAAACAAATTAACTAGAAGAAATCAATAAAAGAACTGAAATATCGATCATATACGGACAAAAAAAAACTTATTCACAAACTGAATAAAAAATATTTAATTCAATGTCTTCTTGTTTTATTTTTTAAATCAACCTATAATAATTTTCATTTTCTTTATTATTCTTAATCTAAAATTGTTACTATAAACAAATGATGACGTATTAAAAAATAACTTTTTTAAGAATTTATAAATTAATGTTTTTTCTATGTAAACAAATTAAATGGTAGACCTATTTTTCATTAAATCTTTACTGTGGATAAAAATGTCTGCTAATATTTATGTCTCACCGTGAGGGGAGTAGATACTGAGATGGATGGGGACAGATGAAATACCCTTGTTGCGTCCTGTTTCTCTATCGGTCTCGTCAGCGATCTCCTGCCTAACAGCAGCTACAGAACAAGACAAAATTAGTAACTATGCGACAAACAGAAACACAAAGATGGTAACAAAATTAAAAACTAGTTAATGCAAACTAATAGAAATGATCATATTCAACATTTGATAAGCCCCTCCCATGAAAGAGAACAATGAACAATAGCTAACTAACGCACCTAGGAATCACAAGTAATATGTTGGATTCAAAACCATAACAAAGAGTGAGTTCTTCATTAGATCATTTATTGCACATGATTTAGAGTAAAACATCACAATTCTCCACCTTGACTCCAAATCATGGTAGAACTAACAACATCATCTACCTTTGTCCTCAAAGGAAAAATTAATATCTTCAGACACAGTTTGAACCTCAATTTTTACAAGAACTTCGTAAATAGATCTGTTAGAATATTCTCTAAGGCTATCTCCTCGAAGTCCAATTAACTCTATATGTTTTGTCCTCTCGTGGTAGATCCAATGATCAACTAAATATATGACACTTTGACTATCACAATGAATAATCACATAGACTTGCACAATATTCAACTCTCCAATCATCCACTTCAACTAATATGACTCCTTCACCCTCTTTGGAAGTGCAATATACTCTGCTTGAGTAGTAGATAAAGTCACAACTAATTACAAATTGGATTTCCAACAAACTAGAGTACCAAATAGTGTAAAAATATATCCAAAAAATAACTTTCTAGGTATCAACATTCATTGCATAATCAATGTCTAAAGACCCTTCTATAACAACTATGTCATAGGTAGATCATCTATACATTAGACCAAGCGATACTATTCCATTCAAATATCTCAACACCCAATTCAAAGCCTCCCAATCAACACATTCAAGATCTGTCATGAACCTGCTAACCACATTGATAGCATGTGCTATATTTGGTTTGCTACATACCATCTCATACATTATGTTCCCAACTCTATTAGCATATGGAGTAGTCTTTATCTCCCTCCCTCTTTTCTTTGAATTAGAAGCTTGGGTAACTAAGAGATTTGTGTGGTGTCCCAAAGGTGTTTTTTTTATATTCATACATCCTAAATCTCTCAACCACCTTTTGCAAGTATTCCTGTTGAGACAAATGTATCCTAACCGCCCAATCCCTTTTGATTACTCATCATGGTGTACCACTCCTTAAAACTGTAAAAATTTCCATTCTTACTTTTCAAGATATAGATCCAAACTTTTCTTCGAGTAATTGTCTAAGATGGTAAGAAAATAAGACCCTCCACCATGAGTCTATGTTAGCATTGGACCCCACCACATGAACATACATAAAAGGTCTACTGGACACATGTTTACTAGTCTCAAATTTCAATTTATGAGACTTTTCCAGTACGCAGTGATAACAAAACTACATTCTCTCCATCTGATCACCTTCTAGTAGGTTTTGCTTCTCCAACTCCATCAAATTCCTTTCACTAATGTGTTTCATCCTCATATGCCACAACTTCATCTTATCTTGCATTGTTTGATTAACCAAAACACATGCACAATCACTATTGAACCGTGTACGATGTATATGTCATTCCCCCCATACCCCTTCACACCTTCTACGTATCCAACATAGATACACCTCTCAACCCATGCTTCAAGTTTGTCCTTCTTGACACATGTAAATGTCAAGGAGCTAAATATCCTTAAATTCTCGTAATTTATTGGTCTTACTCTCCATACTTTTATTGGAATCTTGCAATTTAGAGTGGATAATGGACTCATGTTTATCACATAGACAACAATGTTTGCAACTTCTCTCCAAAATGATTTAGGCAATCTAGCTCCTTACAACATACATCTTACCCTCTCCAAAATGGTTTTGTTCATCCTCTTGGCCAACCCATTTTGTTATGGTGCACTCTTTATACCTTTCACCCTACAAAACTCATTGAACTCCTTTAAAACAAAATCAAATATGTTGTTTCTCTTGAGCACTTTGAGGTTGGTTCCCTGTTGATTACTCATCATGGTGTACAACTCCTTAAACCTCTGAAAACTTTTAATCTTACTTTTCAAGATAGAGATCCAAACTCTCCTAGAGTAATTGTCTATAATGGTAAGAAAATAAGACCCTCCACCATGAGTCTAAGCTAGCATAGGACCCCACAACATGAACATGCATAAAAGGTATGTTGGACACATGCTTACTAGTCTCAAATTTCAGTTTATGAGACTTTCTCAGTATGCAGTGATCACAAAACTCCATTCTCTCCATCTTACCACCTCGTAGCATGTTCTGCTTCTCCAGCTCTTCCAAATCCCTTTCACTAATGCATCTCATCCTTAGATGTCACAACTTCATCTTATCCTGCATCGTCTGATTAGCCACAAACACATGCACGATCACTATTGAACCATCTACGATGTACATGCCTATTGTTAATCTAACAGAACCTATGTTTTGCACCTTACAGGCTTTATGGTTTCCAAGAAACACCACTCCACCTCTTTTTAGTTCCAAGGTCTTAATGAAGTCTTTCACTAGACACATGCGATAAGCACATCCTGAGTCCATGACTCAACTCCTCTTTGTATCAGACGTATTAAACATAGACGCCACCAACACCCTTGCAAACTTGTAGCTATTAGATGCTACAAGAACATCAACAGATTCCTTCTTCAAGTGAAATTTCTTGCATTTCCCATTTCTCTTCTTCTGTGGACCAATCATCTTGAAGTGACCTTTCTTGTTGTAGTTGTACACTCAATGTCTGCCATATTGTCTTACGAGTATTGCTTTGACTTCTTCCCTTTAAAATTCTTTTCTTTCTTTCCCTTTGACTTAGACACATTCAAACTCAATCCATTATCCTCTCCCTTTGACTCTTAAAACTTTTGAAGGTCCTTAGTCCTTATTGAGGTTTGCACCTCCTTTAGAGTGATGTCATGTTCCTTTCCGAACAGCAAAGCGTCTTTAAAATGTTAATACATATTAGGCAAGGCATTAAGAAAAAGCAAAGTCTTATCCTCATTTTCAAGCTTCACCTCAATATTCTCTAAGTCGTCCAGAATCTTGTTAAAATTTGTTAGTTGCTCCATCATCGTTCTTTATCTTCATCATCTTGAACGAATATATAGATAGTTGTTGCTTCAGACAGAGTCTGTGTAGCAAAGACTTAGTCATATACAACGACTCGAGTTTCACCCACATCGACACAATAGTCTTCTCCTTAGTGACTTCTATCAGTAACGTTAATTATTAGGTTTTCAACAATAACAAAACAAGAAAACACAAGAACAAAATTGAAAGAAAGAACTTTCATTAATACTGGAAGGTTCTATACACAAAGTCTAATGCAATACAATATATCATGTATATTGATAAGTGTCTCTATGTATAAAACCTAGGTTAAGGGAATAAAAAAACCGTTAAAATAGCTAAGCCTAATAAATGTCTGGATTAGACAATTAGTCACACCACTACTAGACAATCTCTAGTAAGGAGTATTTTGCTCCCTTCCATCAGACAATCTAATTGTCTGACTGAACTCTTGACAAATTGTCTGCAACACAACACATGATTTAGAGCCAAATATCAAACTATATTTATTTTTTTAAAATTTAAAATAAAGTTGCTTGCTAATTGCTACCACACGGATGTGAAATTGTTTTACGTATCAGGATACCAAAATCAGTAAATTTCTTCCTTGGAAGGTGCATAAATTCAGCGTATTCTCTCCCTTCGTCAATCTTATGAAGTTGCAAAACAAGAGGACGCCGAGTAACAATTCCTGCATAAAAATAGTGGTTCAATTATCCAGAAACTCATCAACGGGAGAGAGCAAGAAATACAATCAGGAAATAACAGGCTCAATTACCAGATCCACGTGGTAGAAAGTCCTTTCCGACAACACTCTCTAACACTGAAGATTTTCCAGAGCTCTGCAAATTAAAAGTAGCGGTAAATTTTAAATTGTATATATTTATGACAACTACAAATATAAAATGGTAACGTTAAAGTTGATCACAAATAAATAACAACCAACCAAAATAGGTAAAGAAACGTGGAATTTAATCTTCTTTTGTTGCAAGGTCAATACAATAAATGACAAAGAGAGCTGAACCTCGAATTTAACAGTGTTAGATTAAATGGATACAAAATACAACAAGCAACATATCAATAAAAAATCCCTACGCGATTGGATCAGTTTGAATTTTCTTTTAAAAGCCAAAATTATATTGAAAAATGTTAAAGAATATTGATAATTAAAGAATTAACTACAACTTGTAAAATCAAAACGAGACACATTAATTCAAAACAATCCAAATTGAAAAATGTGCTTTGTAAACCATTCATCCCTAACAACTAAGAAAATAATTAAATCCAGTTTTATTCACACTATTAAATCCCTAACAACACCAAAGATTGCGATGAAAATGTGATTGTGACCTCAATTTAAAACCTTAGTTTCACTTGAACTAAGGCATCGACATCACTGCATAATTATCAATACTTACTAGCTTTTTGTTTCAAAAAGATATTTACACAACAAATTAGAAATCACCACTGAGATTGTTAAATCAATTTTATAAGCACAATGCAAAGATAACTTTATGCAACCACAATTATAACCACATAAGGATCGTGAGGAAACTATCATCGCAACTACAGTTCAAATCCTTAGGTTCACTTGAACATAAGTATCAACATCATTGTATAACTATGAATATTTATAAGTTTTTATTCAAAAAAATTCTATAATAAATTAAATTTCACCAATGAGATTATCATATCATATGCTGATTACAATGTTAAGGTTTTAGATTTTGTGCAATGACATCATCACCACAATTACAACCGCATTCGTTTACAATTTTTCATAACATCAAATATTGCAATGAAAATGCTACTATAATGTAAAATCTTAATTTACCGAGACAATTATCACAGCTTAAATATATATCTACTGTTTTCTTTTTAAAATACATCTCCATAGTAATTTAGAAATCAGCAATGAGATTATCATATTAATATGTCAAATACAAACTCAACTCCACAGATTAATACGCAAAATCACCCTGAAAAGTGGAAATGAATGGACAAACACATTTAATGAAGAGAAAACATTGATTTGCGTGAACAGATGCGGAGTTGATAGAAACAGCAAGGAACTAAAAGGGTAGAATTTCAATCTCAAATCTTAACACAGAAAAAGTTATATAAAAATATTGCAGTAGAAGAACGATTCCTAAATTAGAAAAAATAGTAATAACAAATCAATGGCGATGAATAAGATGTAGATCGTTAAGTGTTTTGAATGACCTGTCCTCCAACGACAGCGATGGACGGAAGGGCGTCCCATAGAGTAGGCATGGCGCTTTCCTCGCCGTGATCACCGAGTGCAGTGCACGCTCTCTGGATTTTGTTCACCAACTGTATCAGATTCTCCATTGTAGGAGAAGAGTGAGTTAACTCGGAGCTTCTTAATGAGAGAGATTATTGAAGCGCCAAATGCAGAGAGAGGAAGAGACGAAGCAGAGGAAGTTGAAGCAACCTTCCAAAAGATGGCATTGAAAAATTCCTTAACTGATTTCTGTTATGTGTCTATTAACCATTTTGCCCCTCTTCCTTGTTATTAATAAGTTGATTTCATCTATAATCTTATGACTCCAGATATTTGTACAACTCCAAATAAGTTGCTCACCATACAGCGGTACACGTGACATAAATAATAATATTTACCCACAAATATTTTAAAAATATTTAATACTTGGATGCTTTGATTACATTGTGAATTAGGTTATAAGAAATTGAGTTTACAGTGTTGTGTTTTTCATTGAGTCTATGCCGGAAGAATAATGTGGTCACCACATATTTCTATTAGGGTCACGACATTTTGTCACGTCACTTTCTAAAAGTTGAGTGAATTTTGTTTAACCCACTTTCTTCCCACCTCATGTCTCTCTCTAATTAATATGAACACTCACTTGATATTTTAAGAAAAAATTTCGTATCAATTTATTTGAACGGAATGTCGAGCACAGAAAGGTGAGTGATGTTACTTTTTTCTTCCGCGACGAGTTGCAAAGAACACAAACGAAAGTCAGTTGGACTGCGTCGTGTGTGAGAAAGTTGTGGTTCGTGGTGGTTTGGGTGGTCTTTGTGGTGTTTTCAAGTGACCATTCATGCGTATATGAGAAAGTAAAGACAAACATCAATGTTTCGTGTTTTCATAATCGATTTTTTACTTATTTTCTGTTGATAATTGATGTTTTGTGTGCCAAAGTCGATGTTGTGCCATTTTTGCTTGGAGGAACAATGTTACCAACATCGATGTTAAACTATTTTTTAATTGATAATCGATGTTTGAAGTACCAACATCGATATTGAACTAGTTTTTTTTTAAAATTGATGTTCACCTATGCATAATCAATGTTGACTTGTTTTTCTAGGAGAAAATCTATTTTTTTGGATTAAAAATAATTATAATTCACAATTAAATAAATCAAATTAATTTCTCAAAGATTTTTAAATACAAGGGTAAATTGTAAACTTATATTTTTTTATCAATTAAAAAAATACAATTTCAATCATACCTATCGTATCACTCACAAATTTTCATAATTTTTTCCTACACTTTTCACTTTATTTACCTTAATCCAAACAATCTTACTTTCTTCACATTTTTCATTAAAATCATCTCAAATCCACTCCCTCAAATTCAATAAAACATTAAAGTCAAAGATGAAAAAGTAAACAATCAAATCATCGCATAAGGCATACGTAAAAGCTGATCAAATTCAATAAAACATTAAAGTCAAAGATAAAAAAGTAAAAAATCAAATCATCGCATAAGGCAAGATAAAAAAAAAAAAAAGACTAACACAAATAGTTTCAAGAATAACATGTGTAGAAAATAGAGAATTAAAAAACCTACGAACAAAAACTAATGATATGAAAATACAAAAAAAAAAAAACTAACACAAGTCGTTTTTGAAAGCAATTACAAGAATAATATATGTGTAGAAAATAGAAAATTAAATACCATACACAAAAACTAATCATATGAAAATACAAAAAAGGATAACACAAAAAGTTTCTAAAAATAGATTGAAGAATAAGATATGAGTAGAAAATATAAAATTAAATAAACAAGAGAAAACGAAAACATCACAAACATATTTTGCATACCTAGTTATCTAAGTGGATGATATTATATTTTCCTTTTGTTCTTCTCATTACGTTTTATGAATTCTTCATTGAGTAAGGGGGGCATGAATCAAGAGTACATCAAATGCAATGATCGGTTATGCTTATGCAATAAACCTTTTTGTACCGGTCCGGACCGAGTGAGCCACATCACTCAGTTTCAATGATCGGCTGACCGGTTTGTTAACTACATTAAAAGCACATTTGCAATAAATGACAAGTAAGGAAGCATCCTACAAATCAGAGTCACACCCCATCAAATCTGGGTGACACCGTGAGAAATCAGCTAACACTGGTTATTGGTTTATTGGGGATATACTCTAAACATATCTCCCTATTAATCAGGGTTGCACTTCGAGAAATCAGTTAACACTGATTTAATGTAGATATATGTCAGATACAACTTATCTGTTAGATACAACTTATTGATCAGATGAATCATTATTAAACATTATAAATAAGTCCTCTACAACGGAATACAATACGTTTTATCAGTTTACTATACATTCTCTTAATAAAGTATTTACTTGGTCGTTAGAGAACTTTTTGCATATTTACTCCTGATCAAGCACTAAGGAGCTAAGGAGAAAAAAAGGGTTGAAATATAAAAGAATGAAGTATTAAATTACAAGGGAGCAACCGACACCTATAACAATTGTTACCGTTAATCTTAAGTACTATCTATATTCATTTTGTCTATACAAGTACCCTTTTAGTTTCAATCAAATTCAATATACAATTTGTAAATAAATAATAATTATTATTATTAAAAAACATGATTAAATAAAATAATCAAATAGAGTAAAAATAATTGATGGAAAGGCTTTCAAAAGAATGGGTAGTTTTTTAAATAGAAATACTGGTTCGAGATAAAATGAACTTAAAAAAGTATATGTATTTAAACTTTTAATGGAAAATATTAATAAAATTCAATAATGAATATTTAAAAGTTAATAATAAATTAATGAATTTTGATATTAATAATAATAGTAGTAGTAATAATGAAATTAAGAAACTTTGAAATTAAACCATAAAGTATTAAAATTATTAAATTATTGAAATAACCTACATATCTAAAGTATGGTCAAAGTCAATAGTCAACAATGGAACAACAAAAAATTAACAAATTAAATTATTACATTTAAAACTGATGAGAAATTGATGAATGTGTTAAAATAAAATACCATTTAAAGGCTAGATCATGTTCTTTTACTGCACACTTGTACTTGATAAATCTTCTAAAAACTATCATGTTTTTTCACTACCCATTTGTTTGAGGATTGTAAATAAGGAAAACATTTATAACTTTTAAATAATAAAATACTTATTTTCTATTTAACTTAAACTTTTTCTTTTAAAATTCTCCTTTTAACTTATAACATTACCTACAACTGTATTTTTTTTTTCATTTTGTAATATTTATTATAGCCACTTTAAAAAAAATGCACCCATTCTAAATTAATTTCAAGAAAACTGATTAGTTAAATGCCTTGAAAGTAAGAAAAAATGTTATTTGATAACGAAAAATATTACCACTTCTCAGAAATAAAAACTTGTACTTTATAGATAATTTTCAATCGTTGATATTTTATCACAATATTTATAATAATTAAAAAAATATTCATGAATTAAATTGATTTTTTGTTGAACTAAAAATTAAATTGACAATGTATTATGTATTCAAGAATTCAACTAATAAAAAATAAAATAAATGATTCCAATAAATAAATCATATATTTCTTTTCCAATAACGACAACTTTTCTATAAAGATTTATACATAAAATAAATAAAAACTTATTTGTGAGTTATAAACTAATTTATAAAAAAATATTGTACATAATTTTTAAAAATTATATTAACTTATAAAATTATTTCTTTTTTTATGTTTTCGACCGTTATGGAGAGAGGCGTGAGTGATATGACAGTAGTAACATGATGAACAGTATCCCTGTCACTGTCATGTCTGTCATTGCTAACGTTATGAACTTTTTTATGTTAATATTTTTAATAACTGTTTATTGTCCAAAAGTGTTGTGAGAAAGCCACTCCATACAACGGCTTCTCCGAAAATACCACAATAATCACTGTTTGTGCGCGAAAGAAGTGGGGAAAAAGAAAAACACAAATAAAAAAAAGTCTCTACCTAGGTACAGGTATACGTGTACGTGTAAGGTATATAGTATAAATCCTTATGTTTTGATGTTTTCGTACGCCATAAGCTGTATACTGGTAGTTCTACACCAGACGTATACGGGCGTCTTTCTTGTTCTTCATTCCATTTTTCTCTCTCTCTCTTTCTATCTCCTATTTGTGTTTCTCCTTTTTGGTCAGAGTCAACAATAACATAACAACCCTTCCCTACTTTCCCGAGTATTGAATAGAAAACTCTTCCCACAACTCGCATTAAGAAAACCACCCCATTACTTTATTACGCATTATTCGTGTAAAAGGTTCAAACTCTCTGCTGCTTCTACTTCTGCTTCCCCAGGGTAAGAATCTGCTTTCACTTGAGTTTATAGCAATTGATTCTGGCCTTTTTGTGATTGGATCCAAATCCTAGAGCTTTTCTCTGCTGGGTGGCTGATTCTGGGTTTGGGTGGGGAAATGATGGGAAATTAGGGCTTGGGTCTGGAATTTTTCATCATTTCTATCGAAAAATTGTTCCTTGGTGTGTGCATACTTTGTTAAAGTTTCATTTTGAGCTTGTTTGGTCATATGGGTTGGTGGCTTGTGTGTCATCTCACAACCCAGGCAGCTGTAATTGTATAAATCCCATGGCTGTGTTACTGTAAAAATTGTAGAAATTAGGGTTCAGGCTTAGGTGAAAGCCTCGAGCTTCTTTGTTTTTCATCGCCTTAATCAACCTTAAGAATGTCTTCTGCTGGTGTTACCATCCTTAGCCCTGTTCCAAGGGAACTATTGTTGTTCCCAGATGGATACCATTGGTCCCCACTGCACCTGTCATTGGATCCTGGGTTTATTTTCATATATCTCTCCCATTCTGGATCTTTGACTCCGATGCGAGTCCTTCCGTACGATACCATTGAGTCGGTGAAACTCAAAATCCAAAAGGGGCTTCCTTCATTGACAAACAAACAAAAGTTGGTTTGTGATGGGCGGGAGCTAGCGCGGAGCAATTCCCTGCTGAAGGACTATGGGGTTACTGAAGGAAATGTATTGTATTTGGTGATTAGGCTGTCGGATCTCCAGACCATCAGTGTGAGAACCTCTTCCGGAAAAGACTTTACATTTCAGGTGGAGAGATGCAGGGATGTTGGGTATGTTAAGCAGCAGATTGCGAAAAAGGAGAAGCATTTTGCTGATCCTGAACAGCAGGAGGTTGTGTGTAACGGGGAGCTGCTTGAGGATCAGAGGGTTATTGATGATATCTGTAGTAAATATAATGATGCAGTGATTCGTCTTTTTGTTAGAGAGAAATATGCAGAAGTTGGGACAGGACAAGATGAGTTGTCCGTCAAGGCGAGGGAGTTGAATGGTACCAAAGATTACGATGTTAGTGAAATTAATTGTAGCAGAGAACATGATGTTGTTAGTAAAGGAGATGCAGGAAGAGAGGATGGAGCTGCTGAGCCAATTGTGCCAAGGAAGACTCTTGATAGAGATCTTCTTTTGGAGCCTGTCATTGTTAATAAGAAAATTGAATTAGCTTCAGAGATTTGGAATATGATAAACTTTACATATGAAGGACTAAATAGTGGAAATTATCCAATCAGATCTGCAGAGGGTACAGGGGGAGCTTACTTTATGCTTGATTCAACCGGGCAAAAGTATGTAGCTGTTTTTAAGCCCATTGATGAAGAGCCAATGGCTGTGAATAACCCTAGAGGTTTACCTTTCTCAGTAGATGGTGAAGGCTTAAAGAAGGGTACGAAAGTTGGTCAGGGAGCATTCAGGGAAGTTGCAGCTTATATTTTGGACCATCCAATGAGTGGTCGTCGATCATTATTTGGTGATCAGAAGGGCTTTTCTGGGGTTCCCCCGACTGTTATGGTTAAGTGCTTGCATGAAGGATTTAACCATCCTGGGGACTTGACTACTAAGCTTGGCTCCTTGCAAATGTTCATGGAGAATAATGGAAGTTGCGAGGATATGGGTCCTGGGGCATTTCCAGTGAAGGAAGTGCATAAAATTACTGTTCTGGACATGAGACTCGCAAATGCAGATAGACATGCTGGGAATATTTTGATAGGCAAAGAGGATGAAAATGACCAGGCTGTTTTGATTCCAATTGATCATGGATACTGCTTGCCCACTAGTGTAAGCACCTTATTTTTATTGTTCAGTTCAGTTGTTCTCTTTTAATGCATCTCATGATGTGCTTTATTGTGCTCTTGGTCTGAAATGCATAAACTTGGGTTTTCTCCTGCTTGGTTTCGAGTGGTAAATGTTTTATTTACAGATTGCAGAATTCTGCTGCTCTTGACCCAATATATATTCAATCAAGTTTTATTTATAATATAACTTACAAAAGGTTTATTGGCTGGGGTTATTTTTAGAATACATTTGTTTTGTTTTTCCTTCTTCTTTTTTAATGAATTGTGCTACTGTAGATTTTTTTTCCTTGCATGTCAGCAAGGACATGTCTTTTCAGGTGCTATTCTTCTCACTATTATGTTCATTTCATAAAAGTTGTTATTTTGGATAGACTGCATGTATTTTGAGAGGTGGGAAACATTATTCTCTTGGTGCAATTTCCTGTTTCGAAAGAAGCATGAGTCATGTAGCTGACCTCTCCCAAGGCTTTGATGTTGTTATAATTACAAGTTTTGAAAAATCTTATATTATATTATCTTTTTTTTTTTCTTGTTTGGTTGGAGGAAAGGGTTTAGTGATATTTTGTGTGGATTCTCCCCTGAATCTTTGCTTATACTTCAAGCCAGTTATTTGATATGTTTTTGCCATTCCAACAGTTTGAAGATTGTACGTTTGAATGGCTTTATTGGCCCCAAGCTCGCCAACCATACTCCCCTGAGATCATTGACTATATAAGGTCACTGAATGCCGATGAAGATATTGCCCTTTTGAAGTTTCATGGATGGAATCTGCCAGTTGAATGTGCCCGCACTCTTCAAATCTCAACCATGCTTCTGAAGAAAGGAGTGGAGAGAGGGATGACACCCTTTGCCATTGGAAGCCTTATGTGTAGGGAATCCTTGAACAAGGAGTCTGTGATTGAGGGAATTGTAAAGGCAGCTCTGGATTCTGTTCTTCCTGGCACAAGTGAAGAAACATTTCTGGATGCTGTTTCTGAAATCATGGACCAGCACCTTGATGAGATTCTGTCATAGATGTTGGTATATAGTAATGTTCTGTATAATTGTTATCTAGTACATATCTATAGCTCAAATGGTTGTTTTTACATTATTTCATGTATGACTTCCTAGATCTTTACTTGTATTTCCAGCATTTCACAAATTCTTTCATTGATATTTTTACCTTTTGACTTCTATAAATCCTTTTCCTTTTCATTTTATAGCTTCACCTTGCTTCAGATTGGATACACAATTTTATAACTTATAGAAAATTAGAATATATTATTGGATTTGTTGTATCAATGTCAACTAAAAGGACTGACTTACACAAATCGATAAATAGAAAAATAGTTTTATTGACATCATTAAAAAAAATAGATGATATTGTTTGAAAAACAGTTCTATCAATATAGAATAAGAAAAATGTTGGTTGGGAGATAATTTTAGTTAACAGAAGTTTCTTTATATTTCAAATATTTTATATGAGCAATATTTATTATTTTAAATTATTTCAAATTCGTTATATACATAAATCATCTTCTAAAAATGTCTCATCCAAACTGATACTAACATTCTGTTAATTATTATTAAGTGGAAATTAATGTCTGGATCATAAGATATGAAATCATTTTCTACCCTTACATCATTGAAATGCTAACTTTCTAAAGCATATTACAAGGATTTGCTCGATCAAAATTTTCAATAATAACTTAGAAAAAATAGAACTTTTTCCTAAGCTAAAATTCATTTATGAATATAAAATTTTAAAAACTAGAACTTTCATAAATTAATTTTAACTTTTGAAGAAATTTTGTTTTTAACTCGAAGTCCTTGTAGAGAAGTTTTTCAACCAAACCACAAGTACAAAGCTTAAATAATAGCCACGCGGAATAATTAATAAAACTTTTGTGAAGAAATAATACTTTTCAAATCATTAATTTTTGCAGGGGTGCTTATAGGTACTGAAGTGGAGGATAACTGGTGCTATGATATAAGGTTGGAGGTGGAATCGTGGCAGTGACAATGCAACAAACTAAAATATCAGAAAATTGCGTCCTCCCATCAAATTTGACTTTCCCTTACAGGAAAGATGAGATTTTGGATAAACCAATTCTTCAAAGTTTTTTAAGCTTTCTTTAAAACTTACAATGAAGAGTTTTTAATCAAAATTTGGGTGGGAAAAAAGTACCCTTATAGTAAATATAGTTGAGATGTTGTAGTAAAATTGTCTAAAAACTTGTAATATTTTTTCATTCAATTTGAATTAATTAGGACACAGTTGCATGCACAAATCTAGCTTTCAAATCAGGAATACAGAACTGCACAAAATGTACGAAGAGATACCATTTTAGAAATTAAATGTTAACCATACAATTAGAAAAATATAAATAGGCTTTTGACAGAAAACATAGTTGACAAAGTTATTCAACTTTGACGAAATCATTTCATGCTAATCAGCATTTTTGCTTTTAAAAAGGATCCGCAGCCAGCTGAAAATTGAAAGAGTTTTATTCTAAACAATAAATAGTACATGCATGAAAATTAATGTAAAAGACCTCATGCTATAAAAATCCAACATACATATATGAAAAGTTTATTGATTTTTATAATAACCTATAAGTCGTGGATTTTAAATGGTGAACAGAGTAATAAATTTCTACACTTGAATGGCTATAAAACTTTATTGTAGAGAAGCTTTCTATTTTCCATATCAAAATAAATCAAAAGTCCCACTTCTTGCTTTTTCTACACGTGGAGCTCTAAGTTGGTAACTACATGTTACTCAATATATACAAATCAACTATGATTTGCGTAGGAAAAACAAAGTACAAAAACCAGAAGTTTGAAGGAGGTTACCACATCTTACTGATGATGTGTTCTCTCCATCTCCTCGTGAGTAGGAAAATCTGGTCAAAAATATTTGTTCTGGAAGCAAGAAAATTTCCTTGCTTTGTGAAAGGTTTTTATGTGCTGTGTTCAATGTTTGGGTGGAGAACTTTTCACTGTCTTGAACTGGTCACATTGTTGAAAGTTTAAGAGCCATCATCCCTTTCTGGATTTCTTCAACTTCCGCTTTAACCTTTAAGATACAAATGAAATCACTAAATATTGTATACACAATGATGAAAAACTTCACAGATCTGAACTTGTATGTTGTGTATTCCATACCACTGAAGAATTGTGAAACTAGAAAGCAAATAGTTACCTCTTGATGGAGCGGTCATTAAAACCAAATACTCCTTTCATTAATGTGTTTATGTCCACAGATCGCTCTTTCATTATCATATCATGATACATTTTGCTGCCAATCTCGGTAATCAGTTCCTCCACTTCTTCTAGTGGTTGGTCTATATTAAGGTGAAGTTCACCTTTCTTGATGACGGTAACAGCAAACCCATTTGCTTTAGCCTCTCGAAAAGCATCCTATAAAATGCAATAGAAGTTCAGATAACATCCATATAAGTTACACCCTTAAAGACAACATCAACAATGCCTTGTTCTACCAGGTGAGATCTGCCATATGATATGGGTCATACTACATCATTAAATTTTTTTTAAAATCAAAGCTTTTGGAATAAGAAAACCTCCTGGCAGAATCCCCCCTCACTCCCCAGAAAAAACATTAAAGGGTGTTAATGCATATTATCTGCACAATAAAATACTGCTTGGGACAGGGCAATTAACCCAAATCATCAAGAGATCTAAAGCTATCTCTGTCAAACCACTACAGTAATTTTTCTAACAAATACATTATCACAGTCTAAAAATCTATGAAACCAGTAACACGCCAATGGTGCCTCCCTTCACCAATTGCCTGCTGCGTTTGGCAAGAATCTGCCATGCCATTCCACATTTGGTGCCTTCATTTAACAAAACAGATAACATTGGTGAGAGCGACAAATACCTTAGGAGGTCGTGCAACTACGAAGGCATGGCCATTTCCCAGCATTTCCATATGAGCCTGAACTATGTAACAAAGATTTTTGCAGTCACTGGGATCTTGGAAAGCAATCACATGATACGGCTTAGGTTCCAATTCAAGATCTCCAGCCATCTCCAAAGAATAAAGTCCTACTTTCTGTTCTCCCTCCTCAACTGTGTACAATTCGATGCACTAACAGAAAATAATCAAATTAATTCAGCATCAATGGGCAGAAAAATAGAGCAAATCTGGAATTATCATTCAAATACACAACTGATATGTCATCTGTAATTTGATGTGCACTAGTGAACAAGTGGAAACTGGAAACCAAGAACAAGATGTATACACGTACCAGTATGTGTGAAAGATCTAACCACCATAAGTAATCTTGCTCTTTGTCATCTGCATATTCACGATATTTGCTAACCACTGCTTGAGGGCCAAACAACTCCATCTCTCTTTTAATCTTGTTGAGTTTCTTTTCCATGAAACTCTTATTCCTATCAGGGAGTCTGTCCATTAGATCAGCCGCTTCCTTTATTTCTTTTTCAGTGATCCAGCGATCCAAATCCTTCCCCATATCCTTCATTACGGACTTTACTTCTGGGTCTGTCTCATCATTGTAACAGTCCAAAAAACCTTGGGACCATTTCTTCGTGTGCTGCCAATATTCCTTCCCTGATTTTTTGCCAGCTTTAACAGAGCCATCACTTCCTTCAATGATAGTCTTGGGATTTTTCAACTTCTTAATAGGCACTGTAGACCCATCAAACTTTTCTTGTGAAGAGGAATCAGATGATGTTATAGCAAAACCACTCTCATCCTTCTTCACCGGATTCATATTTCTGGTGGAACCTATCTTTCTTTCATCAAGGAATTCATTTAGAAACTCGGGAATTTTCTCTACTGCAGGCCCTTTCCAGCGTGGTATGATTTTCTCCGGTGGGTCATATATGCTAATGCCATCTAGAGGAATTGAAGACAGCTATTAGCATCATGCTTAAATTTATTCAAAAGAAAATGCTAGTTAATATATTTGAGGAATTTCCACGATCATACTAATCGCAAAAAGTTGTTAAAATCATTTCAAGAAATTAAAAGTTGATCAAATTCTCTATATCAAATAATTTCAGAAACAGGTACTTACCTGCTCCATAATCAAGATTTTCAATATTTGAATGGAGCCATTCATGAACGTAAGAAAGTTTCATATTCTCTTTCTCCACTTTTTTCTCAAGACCTCTGAAAAATGTGTCCTTATCTTCATCACTCATTAAATAAAATGGATCCCTTTCAGACAGCTCATTCTCGCGGACCCGAAAGACAATATCTCTAAGATGATCATCCTGCATCCAGTCAAGTTCTCCACCATCCCCAACACCTCCAAGTGACTCCATCTCAGTGAGTATATCTAAAGGTTGATCGACTCTCTCTTTTGCAGCCATGTAGTTATTTCTAAATCCCGCTCTAATTTGCTTCACTATTGGCTCAACTTCATGAAAGTTTTTCTCAAGCCAGTTTTCTGTCTTTCCAGACACCTTTGTTTCTGTACTAATGTCATTAACTTCACCATCTAAAGTGGTACCTGAATTAAGATGGTTTCTTATTCCAGGTTCAACACCAGCAACTTTGAGGTAGCCATCCTCTGTTGTGCGTAATTCCTTATTCTTCTGATCAGAAACTTCAATAGGATTTGTGCCAGACTTAGAATCTGATAATCCATTTAAAGCATCACTCCTGATTTGCTCAACTTTGAGGAGGTTCTTGTCCATACTGATGCCGTTGAATTCATGGTCTAAAGTGGTGCCATACTTTTGAAGGTTTTCTACACCAGGTTCAACAACAGAGTCTTTGAAGTAGTCATCCTCCATAGGGCTAAATTCCTTATCCTTAGGATGAGAATCTTCACTAGGTTTTGTGGCAGGCTTAGAATCTGATAATCCCTTTAAACCATTACTAATGATATGCTCAACTTCGAGGAGATTTTTCTCTGGCCAATTTTTTGATGTCCCACTTGTACCATTGCCATTAACTCCACAGTCTAAAGTGGTTTCAGACTTTTGATGGTTTCCTGTGCCAGGTTCAACCCCAGAATCTTTGCAGTCATTCTTTATTGGGATTAGTTCCGTATCCTTCTGAGTAGAATCCTCTTTATTGGCATTTATTACAGGCTTAGAATCCAATGTTCCATTCAATGTGCCACTTCTTGACCCAGTTGTGTTCATCTTCAAGTTCTGGCTTTTCTGGTCCGTAAAGTCAATAACACTTGAAGACTTCAAATCAGCAATACTTTCTTTCACGGATTTAAGTTTAGATACTGTGCTAGCACCAGGATTTTGCTTGTCATGTTTTGACGAAAGATAATCCCTAGCTTCCTTAACAGACCGTATGATCCTGTGTTTCTTCTTCACAGAATTTTCATTTGTCACAGATGAGCCATTAATAAGAGTAACTAAGGGATTGTCATTTTCTTTATCCCTCAGGTGCACATTATTCTCAGAAAATTCTATTTCCTGTTTCTTGATTTCCTTATCACCAGAAACCATGACATCCGAAGCATCATCTGCAGGAACTACCTCATGCAGGACTGAATTATCAATGTTCTCTGGGACATCAACAGAATTTGATTGCATAATGACATTACTATCTGTCGTTTCCCTTGCAACTTCATTTTGATAATCACTTAAGCTGTCATCTTGTTCGCTCTTCTTTTTTATGAATTCATTATCATCAGATGATTTCTTAATCACCGAGTCATCCATTTCCAAATCCTTGTCAACTACAACACTATCTCGTCCCTCAATTTCCCGTGCCTGCCTAGCCATTTCTTTTATTTCTTGAACTTTATAATCTACCTCCATGGATATAGTTTTTATTTCATCAGACGAATCACGTACTACCAGTTTATCAGAAGATCCCTTAGCTTTCAAAATATTACTCCTTAGTTGTTCCTTATCTAACTTAGGCCTTTTTATGTCCACCATCAGTGTCTCCGAAGGTTCAGCAATAACTTCAACAGCACCCTTCACCAACTTCTCTTTCTTCTTTCTCGCCTTCATCTTCCTCCTCATCATTTCCTTCTCTCGTGCTGTATACTCCACCTCCTTATCTCCTTCTCCAAAAGCAAATAACTTCTTCACCGCCCACATAACAACCAACACATA
This sequence comes from Phaseolus lunatus, assembly GCA_013389735.1. Lineage (NCBI taxonomy): Eukaryota > Viridiplantae > Streptophyta > Magnoliopsida > Fabales > Fabaceae > Phaseolus > Phaseolus lunatus. The sequence continues at coordinate 48,922,142 of CM023866.1, forward strand.
TAACACATACCTCCCAACCCTGGGAAGCCTAGGAAGCAATTGAGGCTTCGCAACAAAACCTTGGACAGCCTTAACAAAACCACCCTCCTCCTTACCTTGAACCACAAACTTAGCCACAGAACTATTCCTTGCAATCACATTGTTCCCACTCTCCATCTCCCTAGCCATGTTCTTAGCATTCAAAATTTTACTTCTCACTTCAGGGAAGTCCCCAATCACATCCCTCCTAACCTTGCTTCTTTTCAAAATTTCTTCTTCGTCAACAAACACCCTCTTAAAACCTCCAAGGGAATCTTCATAAATAGTGAACACAGGACCAGACCCTACACCCCAATACTCAATATCTGTCTTGTACTGGTCAACCCAACTCTCGAACTTATTCCACAAAACAGATTCACCCAAAAGCTTGGACTTTGTTTTTTCAGCTTCAACCACACTGTCAACAACGGAAACCCCCTGAACCCCTAAACTACTCTCTTCAACGCCATTACCAGAAAGAGGGTCGTTGGGAATCTGATTAGGGATTACCTTGTGATCGCGGAGAATCTTCTTCCTCAGGGAGTTGCGGCGCTTGGTGGGGCGGCCGGAATGAGCCCAAGTTTGAAATTTTACGGCGGTGGAGCGTGATAGGTAAAGTGGGAATGGGGTTCTGCGAAATGGGGATGTAGGTTTGTCATAGTTTGTTGAGAATTTGCGGTTTAGGGTTTTGGGGTGGCAGAAAGAGAAAACTGAAAAGTTGGTGGGGTTTGAAATTCGGAGAATGTCCATGGATGAATAACAAGGTTACAAGGAAAGAAGGGGTGAGGGCATGGTTTAGATTACTGATGAAGCTTTTTGCTGAACTATGTATGGAGATTGCAGATAAACCCCAAACCCCAAGCAAGACGATAACGCCTTGCACCCATCAAGCAGTTCGTCGTTTTTGTTGTCTCAAATTGGTCACACATAAATTACATATTTATGAAGTGTTAAAGATTACTTTTAAGAAAAGTAATAATCTGAATCAACAACAAAAAATTAACTCCCTCAAGAATATGGTTTTAATCCAATATTTTTATGTAGATGAATTTGATTGAAAAACGTAAATTTATTTATTTTTCTTAAAGTTAATTGTAACTAAATCAACATACTTTTTAAAATATGAATATCAAACTCATTAATACTTTTTGCAAATAATCTATAAGTACAAAATGTTTTTTTTCCTCTCTCCATGTTCCATCAAATAACCTTACCTTTTAATTGCTCTAAAAACCACCTTTAACTACTTTTAAAATCACATACTATTTTCTGTATTACAGATTTTCTCAAGTCTGATAAACAATCGTAAGCTTTTAAAAGATAAATCTGTTAAAAATAAATAAGTTTATATGAATAAAAAATTCAAGCACGTAGTCCTTTTGGTCTCCTAATATTTATGAAGGTTAAAATTTTATTCTTAAATATATTTAGGTAAAAAATTGGAAAGAGTTTTTTATATTTTAAATGTTTTATGAAAAATGTATGCAATTAATTATGTACAAATACACAGTATATGTATAAAATAACCAATTTTATAATAATATAAAAGAAAAGTTGATAAAAGAATGGAGAAATGAAAAGTAAAGAAATAAAATTCAATCCTTAAATATATTAATCAAATATTTAATGGTTAAGATATACTAAACACAGGTGAAATGTCTGATTCAAAAAATATTTATTAAATTTTTAATAATTTTAAAGAGAAAAATACATTAATTTTTTTAAAATTCAAATTTATTATATAAATTTTTAATATAATTATAAAAATAAAAAAAAATCATTTTAAATCAATCATAAAAAATATTTTTTTATTAAAAAACTAAAACATATTTATATATATAAATCTTAACTTTCAATTTATATAATTTATAATTATATTATAATATATATATATATATATATATATTATTTTTTTTGTCCGTTTTATACACTTTATAAATTATACCTATTTGTATTTGTGCTAGATGGACTATATGTAATTGATGATTCCAAAATATTTTGAATAGTACCCTTTCATTAAATCTCTTACCCTCATTAATGGTAAAATCCAACGTCTTCCTTCATTCAAGAATAAATTTCTTTTTTTTTTTCTAAGATCTTTGAGATTATTTTTTCTACTCTCAATGTTTTAATCTGTATCTAAATTAACTTAAATTTCAAAATTATCTTTCAGAATTTGAAATTTTAAAATTAAAATATATTTTAAAAAAATTAGAACAAATTTTGTGTGTTGTGAAAATGAAATTTTAGAAAATAAAATTTAAAAACATATTCTAACAAAATTCTCGAAATTTAAAAAGTGTTGTAAAAAGCTAAATCCAAAAATATATTTCAAAATATCAAATACAGGACAGATTTTAACCTACATTCCTCATTTCTATTTTTAAAAAAATGTTGCTTTAATAACTCAAAGACATTAATTTATTATGATTTGATGAATATAATTTTAAATTTATTTTATTTAAATAAAAAAAATATTTATTTTTTCAATTATAATTATAATATAATGAGAGTTATCGACATATAAGCATTCATTTAAAAACTCAAAAAAATGTTTTAATATATATTTTGTGTAAATAATAGGAGGCAGAGTTCAAATCTCTTGGGTGGAGTTCAATATAATATGATCAGTTTCTATTAGTGAATAATAAATGTTATTGAATATTTTCTAAATCTGTAATTGTGATAATGGATTTTGATTTGCATGGGTTTGGATTAACATGCTCCATTAACCCTAATAAATGACAAAAATTTTATAAGCTAAGCTTTCCACCATATGAAAGGATTTGCGAAGAACACTGCATTTCAAAAAGACATTTGATTATATAAAATTATATAATCGATTACTATTTTAAAATTTATGTTTTTATAATAAAATAAGTAAATTAAAGTAAAAAATAATAAAATAATTCATTAAAATAAATTAAATTATTTCTAAAACTTTATTTTATAAATTACTTCTTAAATATATTAACACAAAATAAATATACTATTTAAATCAAATCATCTATAATACACTTTTATTCAAGTTTATTCTCTTTCTCTTAATCTAAATAATCTCAATTTTCACTCTCTTTTTCTTCTCAAATTCATCCTATATATAATACAAATAAAACATAAGTGATGTTAAATCTTTACTAGATTTTAATACATTAAAATCGTACCCTTTCCTTTGCCAAGTTTCTATTTATTAGGTACTTTAACCCACCTAATAAAATTGAATTCTTGGACCAAGTATGAAAAGAAGTTTGTAGAAAAAATGTAACTATAGGTTATTTAACAATAATAATGCGGCAATCAAGGGATTTGTTTTGAATAACATTACAACTATTACTTAATTCTTTTTTTTTTTTTCTATAGTTAAAGAGTATAAGAATTTAATGAATATTTTTGGAGAAAAGAGATAATGGTAGCCCTGGCCCACTGTTCTTGAATGCAAAGCATAATATTTTATTGCGAATCCAACACTTTTGTCTTATACGCTCTATAATTAAAGTACGATGAACTTGCGTGGAACCTTCTTCTCCAAACAATCAAAATTAAGAATTTTGGATGAATGTTCATCCTTGCTCTTCCTATTCCTTCAATTGTTCAATAAAATTATTATATCGATATGTAAGTCTAACTTACTGATCTACCCACGTGGATACCATGTCTTGAAATACATTGTCCATAAGAAAAAATGTTTTTTAACGGTGACATATATCTATAGTCTAGATTATCTCAACATATCTATCCAAGAGAATAAAACTAACCAAAATGATTTTGGAAACACATCAAAAACCAATAAGATTGAATAATTAAAAATAATATTAATTTTAAATCAACAATATTGTTGTATTACCCATTACCTATAAAATAGGAATTTATAATACATCATGTTAATGGATGAAAATCACTAAAAAAATTATGATAGTTTACCTTATAGATTTTAGAACCTGAATAGAATCTCATGTTATAGCTATTAGAACCTAAAATCTCTAAAATCAAAAGGTTCTAAACTTGATGAAAATGTAAGTTTGAAGAGAGATTTGGAAAAATTTCAAAGTGAGTATCTTTTTGAAATGATCTTTCTACTTTTTATTTTCCTAATACCTATAATTTAGTAGTAATTATTCACATTACTTGTAGCTCGACCTTAACTACTAAACAATTGTCAATAAACCTTAATAACAAGGCACACGCAAGGAAGAACGTGGTATAAATAGTACATTAAAGTAGTCACTTCATTGTGTCTCTACTTAAGTCCATTAGTTTATAAATGAGGATGAGTTGTCCTTCTTCTAAGGTGTTTATGAGTACGATAAACTCTCCAAATTGTTTCACCGAATGATAATAATGTATTGTAGAAGATTCTTCGATGCTCTAGTAAAAATGCAGATGATTTTGTATGTGAGTAAATAAATAATGAGATAAATGTATTTCTTGAATAATTAAGATATTTATAGACTTATGAATTTAAGTAGAGACATAATAAAAATGACTACTTTAATGTAATTATTTAGATTATATTATTCTTTATGTGTGTTCTAATAATAAAGTTACTTGACAATTATTTAATAATTAAGGTTGAAGTGTAAGTAATGTAAATAATTAGTGTCGACCTATGAGTTGAAATAACATTAACGCATGTTAACTATAAATTTTATTTTGTAGATAGGTACAATTGTTATATTAATACAAATTTTATTATAATATTCATACTGATTTATACTATGTATATATATATAATATAAATTTATAAATATATTTTAAACTGATAAAAGTTATATTTTTAATAGTGTTTATGATTTCCAATTATTTAATATGATTGATTGGAATGCCGAAACATTTTTTTAAATATACACTACTCGATAAAAAAAAATATCACCGTTACGTTGTGACCAACACATTCCAAAACAGATTAATGATTAAAAGACAAGTGATGAGAAGTTATCAATTCATACAAGAAGATTAACCATTTATGAATTCTTAAATAGTTTAAAAGAAAGCACAATTTAAATCCTTTTAACTTAAAACTATTTTCCTACTTTTAGAAATAAGATACTCAAATTCTGGTCTTTAAATTTTAAGAAAACTTGTCCTTTCTGAGGTTGCTTTGGGAACACATTCATATAGTGTTTGCTATTGGGGGTGGTGGAGGTTGAGGGTGGGGTGAATGGGTGTCACTCCCGTTTGCTTTGTGAGAAGGGGAGGTTAAGGATGAGAGTGAATGAAAAGTTGAGGATATTTAGAATTTTCTCATAATTGAAGAGATATGAGAGTGAAATGAGATAAAAAGATCATGGTACTCTTACTTTCTCGTACAATAATAATAATAATAATAATAATAATAGAAATTATTATTAATAATAATTTTGTGTGTATATATATATATATCACATAACATAATTTAAATAATCATAAATAATATTAAAATTATCTAAATAAATTAACTTAAGTAACAAAATTAATTTAAATTAATAAAATGAAAAATAATAAAATTATACTTACATTTAAAATTATATTTAATTATTTCTTTAAATTTTACATTTTTTTTATTTATAAATGAAACTTTAAATTATTTTAATTAACTAAAATATGCACAAAATTAATAATTATTTATTATTTTTTTATATATAAAAGTAAATTTGTAATCTTACAATTTACACTATTCAAAATAATTTAAAATACTCTTACAACCATCATATCATTCACGTATCTCAATAAACTTTATTCACACATTCACTCTAATATACCATAATCCAAACACACTCATTTTTTTTACATTTTCTTCTCATACTCCCACTTTTCCACATTCTCAACTTTCCACTCCCTAATCCAGACAAATTCTTAGGAAATTTGAATAAGAGATTAGAAAAAGAAAGAGAAGAAGGGAGTGTTTGATGTTGGGATTTGAAAAAAAAAAAATGATATGTACATGTACTTCTGCAGGGACTTGGTGCTTTCTCCAGTATAAAAAGTCTCTTTCACAGGTTTTAGAGTCAAAAGACATGGAAAAAGATAACTGCTTTGCTCTTTCCTAACCTATCTTCTGCTAACCATTTGCCATTTTAATTTTCTCAGTTTCTCAAGGCCATGTTTCAATTACCTTTTCAACTTTTTTTTATTAGATTAATTACATGCAAATAACTACAGAACAAAATGTTTAAGAAGATAACATAACATTTTTTTAATTAGTATAAAAAATATTTCTAATTTTTTTTCCATTTTGTGCTAATTTAGTTTTTTGTGAATGAATTTAATGACTATGTACAACATCCAATAATTAAATTGACTAGAAATTTACCATTGAAAGAGTTTTAAGCTTCATTATAGTGCCTATCATATGGTGAAATCTTGGTTGTAAACTTTAATTTAAGATCAATTTCGTCTGTAAAAATTCTGAGATGTTTTTGAAATGATGAATTATATTGTCATTATTCTTGACGTTATAGTCAACATATAATTCAGCGGAAAATAATGAAATGATGATCTCCGTGATTGACGATTCACAATCTCACACACTCTTTCTACATTGGTTAGATGATGAATTAATTTTACATTTTCATAATTAAACACCTTTCATAAGAATTTAATTAAAATATAATTATAGTGAAATGTTTTTTACACAAGCAAATTTGGATTATTACATTACTAGAAGTTGCCAATATTTAGTAAAATGGGTTCCTATTTTTTTCCCTTCATATTAATTTTATAGTACATATATAAGAAATACTATAAGCAACATCAATACATAGTAATTTGTAAGCACTTAACGAGCTAATCACTCTTTTTTTTACCACTAATCAACATGTCATTAGGTAAAACGATGAAAATTAATATCTTCATTGGTCTACTAATTTCCCATAAATAGTAAAAGAGAGAGAGAAATAGAGGGAAAGAGTTGTTCCCAAAACCCTACTCGCATCACATTTCATCACGCGCACCCTCTTGGGGCAAACCCTACCCGAGAACCCGCCAAATCAAACACGACCCGAAACCCTTGCTGTTGAATGTTCCCGATAATAGAAAGCCCACTCATCGTTCCGGCGAACGCAAAGCAGAATCTGCCACTATTATCCACCGGAATGAGATAATTCGCCGCTGGAAAAGACACGTCAGCACCACGGAAATGCAACACCACGGTTGGAACCTTAACTTCCGACTGCCCCGATAAATCATAACACGTGTCGAAAAGCGAGAACTCGGGCGCGCGCTTCAAATGAGAAGCTCCGACCCGAAACGCGTCTCTGAGAGCCACGTAAGCAGGTCGCGTGAGGCGGGTCACGGAAGTCCCCGAGTCAATAATCACTCCACCATTCCCGGTCGAGTCGAGACGAAAGAGAGAAGCCGAAATGCCCCGAACCGGCGCGCCGCCTACGCTAATACCGAGTAACTCGAGATAATAAAAGGTATCGAGTTTGGGGTTATTAATTATAGGAGTGAACCGCGCGGTTCGCGAAACGGCCGAGTCGCCAAACACAATTGAAGATGGTTTGGTGGAAGCGGTTCGATCGGTTAAACAGTAGGAGAATTTGTTGTTGAACCGGGTTCCGGCTTGGGTTGGGAACGACAACCCACCGCGACCCAGGCCCAACAAACCTGCGGCGCCCACAAAGAGGCCCTCGTTGTCGTGGCCGCAGCCGAGGGCAACACGCGGGACTTGGGCTCGTCGGAATGTGAGGGTTTCCATTGAGAAATCGCCGAACGTGAACGACCCGTCGCCGTAGGAAACCTGATACTGGCAGTTGCTGCTTTTCCTGCTGCATCCCGGCGAGTCAAGGCGGCGGCACAGGGGGGAGGAGCAGGGTATTCCGGCGAAAGATGAGGACTTCGAGGGATCGAAGATTTCGTCGGTTTGGGAGTAGCATTTGGCGCAGGGTTTGCATTGGAGCCAAACGACGTCGCTTCCAGTGTCAAGGACCATGTAGACATACTTCGGAGGAGTTCCCACGCCTAGGCGCGTGAAGTACTCACCACTACCCTGTGCGAGACCCGATGTCACGGAGCTGCTGAAACCCGACCCGGAAGTGGTAGGTCGGGTTTGGTTCAATGCGGCGAGGGAGGAGAGGGTTTTGACTCTAGCGGCGTCTCGTTGGAGCCTAAAGTGGAACAGTTGGGAGGGGGTTTTGTTGAGAGAGAGCGCGTCTATGTGGTGGACGTTAATGGAGATGGTGTCGGGGTCGGGTTCGGCATCGGATTCTGAGGTGGTGGATTCGGGCCAGGAGAGTGTAGGTGGGTTGGGGAGGTTACGGAGGATGAGGGTTTGGGATTTGAGTGGTTCAGTGTAAGCGGCACAAACACAGACACACATGAAGAAGGTTACTAAGAAAGAGAAAAACTGGTACTTTAGTTTCTCTTCCATTTTGCAATCACTGAAAGAAAAATGGGACAAGAGTATCCGATGGACCAAGCCAATTATATAAAGAACTTTTAAGCTTTCTTTTCTGAAAATGTTTTCATTTATTTTTTTTTATTATATCTTCTCAACTTATCTTTTTCCTAATTTTAGAATAAAGTATCATGCTTCTTTATAAATCATTTTTTCTTAAATATATAAAGATTTTCAACTGGTTTATACACAGTAATTTGTTCTAAGATTAAAAAATAACCAAAGTATCATTTTGTATTCCATTTACAATTTGTGTTAATTTAATTTTTATCTGTATAAGAAAGAAAGTTTGAGAAATTGTAAGAGTAATTATAGCACTTACATGACTTGGTTTTAGTGCTTGATTAGTGAAAGTTTGGCTTGTTCTTCTAAAAAGTGCTGGGAAACTTTATGAAGATGTGCGTGAATTTGTTTATTTCAAGTAATTATTAATACTTGTGTAAAACTTTGAAATGAAGACATTATAATACGTAAAAGCTAAAATAAACTGATTCATTTCAACACTCAATTCTTTATGCGAGTGCAGTAAATGGAGTGGGCCATGTTTGGTTCCAATTGGATTATCTTCTTGTTCTTAAAAGATGTACCAATGTGAATGTTTTGAACATTTAAGTGTTATTCCTATGAGTGATGATGGAAAAGGATATGGACGATGATGCAGAACACATGGTGGAACTTAATATCCTAGACCCTTATGAATCCTAGGAGAAAATTTTCAATATGCAAAACTTACTCATTAAAGTGAAACCTTTATTTTCTCATAATGCTTTTTTTAGTGAAGTCACTTTCTTGTTGTCTAAGCCAAAACCCCATAAATTTTCTGAATTCTTTATGAGAATATTAGCATTGCTGAAGAAGCACTCTCAAAGTTTATCAAGAGAATGCAATTTCAGTAATTGGTGAGTGATGAAAAAATACATGCTTGATGCTTTAATTATATAAATTTGCTTCAAACATTTTCGAAGTACCTTAAATCTTCTTTATGCCTGTAAGATTTTGAAGATGTAGAATAGGAATCAATTATCACTAACTTGAAAGTTACTCTGGCAGTTATTCTACTATATATAATTACATATTTGTATTTGATGATGTTCTCAATGATTCTTATCAATGATAATGTTTAATCCGTTCTATGTATTTGTAAATGGCTATTGAAATCTCATTAAATGAAAAATTTCTACTTTTTATTTGAAAAAAAAATAGTACAAATAAAGGAAAGGTTAGATTGGATTTTGTTCTAGCTAAAAGTTTATCCAAATGATTCCCAAAAATATCAAGAGTTAAAGTGTATTTGTTTAGATAGGTATATTTTACAATTCTGGTTACTTGTTATGTTATTTTTAAGAGTTTAATTAATATTTTTTATTTTTTTTTTCAACCGATTTTAAGAACTACAACTAAATATTTTAGTAATTTTAACTTAATTCTAAATAATTTTATTAAATCTCTCTATTAATTATTAATAGAACATATACCTATTAAATTGAAAGAAAGTAACTTTAAGAGATACCAAATAAGATGTTTTAAGACCTACGAGTAATTGACTTGTTTTGATTTATTTTATTATATCATGTTTACATTTAATTTGTGTATTTATTGTGTAACCATGAATTTCATGTATAAATCTTAATAAAAAGTTATTTATTAATTTGTCACAGTTCAATTTTAAGTTACTAATTCACGTGAAAACACATATTTTTATTTTAAAACTTACTATTTACTAAAATTTGCAACTATGATGCAAGTGATAAAAAATGTTTGTATATATATAATTAGTACAGTTCATCTGAGTTATATGATTTTTTTTTCAAAAAAATTATATATATATATATATATAATAAAACCCTATTTTAAGTAATTTATAAAATTGTACGTTTAAAGCATAGAAAATAAAATCATTTGTCAGAAACGAATTAGAATTTAAAACAAAAACAATTATTTGTAATCTTTAAGTGAAATTGGTATCAGAATTGATGTTTTCTTAAAAAGAGAAATATTAATTACATTAAAAAGTGGTTAGATTTAAATGTGAATATTTTTAATGTAATAAAATGTTACTTTTATTATCTTTATAATTTATTGTAATTTTATTTTTTACTAATATAATATTACTTAACACTAGAATTTAAAATCACAAACGCTTTCATATATAATATTCTGCTATTAGTTTTATTAAATAAGTAAAAAGGGTAAGTAGACTATACCGATAGTGTCTGTGTCTATAAAGTAGGATTGAATTGTTTTCGTCAAATTACAAATATTGAAAAAATAAATATAAATTTGGAAGATAAAAACGAGTGAATAATCAAAACCAGGAAAATCTCTACACACCAGTGAAATTTCTTTTAGAAAAAATATTTTTAATGTGATATTATTTTAATTATTTATTTAAAACTAATTAAAATATGTTACATTTTATATTCTGGATTTAAATTTTACACTATTACATAATATAACTCTACATAGTTAAAACTTATATTTAAGTGTTATTATATATTTGATTTGATTTCTTTTTGTATAATTTGAATATTAAACATGTGTGCTATTTTTAATATTATTAACTTAGTTATATTTTTATTGTTATTTTATATATTATTTAATTATTATTATTTTTTTGTTAATAGGATTCTAATTATAAATTTAAACTAATAGAGTAATTTTTGAAACACTGTAACTTATTAATAGCTACATACTTTTTTCCATCTCAGGAAAAGCAAGCACGCCCAACTGCAGTGGCTGCCAAAAGCTTCATCCCACTATGCATGGGCTTAGTGGAAAGATGCATTAAAGAAAAAAAAAATTGTAAAAAATTTAAAATAAAATATAAAAAAAATACCTTAGTAATATAAAACAAAATAAATATAAAAAATATTACTAAATAATATTATTAAAAGACTTAATAATGTTATTAATGAGTAACACGTAAAAAATACTCCACAAATTATAATTAAAGAATAATTGACTTTGATTTAGTACGATTTGGTGTAGTGAAATACTCAATATAATTACTATAAATAAGTTAATCTTCGAGATAAAATGTAATAAATTATAATTTACATGATAGACATAGGAACCTTCAAATTTGAGACACAGAAAGTGAGAGTACTAAAGAACAATTTGTAAACGTGTGGGGCCAATAAGAATCCTGAGAGGAAAAGTAATAAAGTTATTAGGTACATTGAATAATATAATCTAAAGTAGTGTGAACATAGGACTCAACAAGACAAGGACACATGCAATCAAAATAACCAAAAAATATATTCTCATTTCCTTACCTTAAAGTCTCATATTCAAGAATAACAAACAACGTTAATATTGTTATATATTATAAATGGTGTTCAATCAAAAGAGGTGCATTTGTTCAAATTTGAGTTTTGAGAGGAATGATGGAGATTTTGAGTTGTGTGCTCCTTCCCCACATGCCTTTTCTTTTACTTTCTTTTTCTCCTATTATCTCTCCTACTTCTTCTTTCTATTTTATTTTCGGACAAAAAAGGAAAATACGTAGAGTTTTACCTAGCATACACATAAGAAACTAACTAGAAATACTAGCACAAAAGCTAAACTCAATAATAGAAACATATACAATTAATTATGGATAAATTTTTAAAAAGATAAAAAAATAAATAAATATCTTTTTATTTACTAAAAAAAATTATATCTCTTGAATTAATAGGTTGTTAAAAAAAATGTTGGGTTTAGCTAACTTATAATTTCAAAACGAGTTAAAAGTCTTAATCAATCACACCAAGATAAATTAGTGACTACCATAAAAGAAAAGAAGGAGAATAGAAAAAAAATTTAAATTCTATATTTTATAAAACAAATTTAAATAGATAAATTTAGTTTAAATTTTATTTAAATATTCATTTCATCTAAAAAATTATATCTATAAATGAGCTGAAAATAATAATAAATATATATCTTGATTTTTCAAGATCAACAAAATTAAAATTATAGACAAAACTTTAAATAAAAACTTTTTAATATTTTTATTTATTTGTATTGATGTTGAAGAATGTACAAAGAGAGGGTACCCTATAAAATATATAGAGTAACAATATGAGAAAAGTCTTATTTACTATAAAAACCCCCCTTACCTTAAACTTAGGATTTGATTACATTCTACTTTATGTCTAAATTTAAGAAATGAATAAGAGAGGCTTACACTACTTAGAAACTAAATTTTAAAGATAAAGAATAATAAATTATTATATTGATTAAGTTAAATACCATTTTAAAGTGTTTGTATTTTTTGTGTGTAATGTGCCAAGTTATGAATGAATCCTCACAACATCTCTTCCTACAATGTGATGTTTCCCGGTGTGTATGAGATCGCTGCTTTAGATGAATTGATATTTTGTAAGTTCATCATGTGGATTTGAAGTGTCATTTGGAGCAATTTTACCACAAAGCTCCTACAATCAAAATATGGTGTGGAAAGGTATGGAGGAGGGTTGTGATTTGGAGTATTTGGAAATAAGAGAATTTTATTATTTTCAAGCTGAAGATTGCAGATGAGAAAAAAAAATTTCATATGATACAACTAAAATGATTGGCTTTGGCAGAAACATAGAATTAGTGTTTTTAGTTTTTCTTTTTCTGAATGGTGTATGAGTCTGATCTTGTGTATTAAGAAATAGATGCGAGGGGTAGGTAAAGCAAAGCTGGTTGGGTTATGTTCTGACTTCTCTGAGTGCTCTATTAAAAAGGCGACTGTGGTTCGTGGTAATGAGCTGCAAGGTGCGGATACAACATATGCAGGGGAATTGGTTTGGCACAGGAACTAATAATTGGTGCAGGGGGCATCCCCAAGTGGGGTAGATTTATGCAGGAGTTAGACGAGGGTTGTTATTGCTGTTATCTGTTTTTCTCTTCTGTTGTTTTCCTCTGGTTTACGCAGCCTGTGCCACTAGATGATAGTGTAATATGCTGCTGTTTCGTGCCATTAATAGTGCTGATTTTTTCTGCTGGAAAAGTTTATGTGATGGCTGTGGGGTGTAGAGTTTCCAAGGAAGCCTCAACTTGTTTCTAGTTTGCTATACTTGGTTAGCTTAAGCTATCTATTAGACTCTTTCGGTGGTATTTGTAAAAGGGTTTCAACATCTAAAATGTTTCTTTTGTCTTTTCAATTTAAATTATTTGTAGATAAAAAAAGATATTATTTTAAAAATTAAAAAAATATTAATATCTAAACTAGTTTTTATTATTGATAAATAATTTCTAAATAGATATTTAATTAGTTATTAAGATTTTAGTTACCAATTATTTAGATTTTAAAGTTGATAGTTAAAACCATAATAACTAGTTAGATACTAATTTAAAAATTATTTATTAATAATAGAAATTGATTTAAATATTAATAATTTTTTTAATCTCTAAAATAGCATCTAATTTAGTCAATATATAATTAATTATTTTTTATTTTTAAAATTAATTTTTTATTTAATAATTATTTAATAATAACATTGGAAAAGTCTTATTTATGTAATTGTATTATACCTTAATTTATGTCTAAATTAAGTAATAGATAGAGATTTAGTAAGAATGTCAGCAACTTAAAATCTGATAAATAAACCAGACGAATTTGATATTACTTAACCTTGATGACAAACAAAATGTACATCAAATTCAAAATATTTGAATCATAAATACATAACAAAATTGAAGAAAGGAAGTAAAACAAAAATTATTTAGTAATAGTGTGACCTCATCTACTAGCCAACAAAATAATAAATACAGATAAATATAAGTATATAAATACACATGTTATACTGTGGGAATCCATCAATTAATGAACACAACTGTTTTTTTCAAACCTACAATACATTGCATTGGACACTATAAAATCCTCTTATATGACATGAGAGATATGTTTTTCCCTTCTTTTCTTTGTATACTGAGCAGAAAAATTAGAAGAAAATTGAAAGGAATTAGGAGAGTGCACAAATCAGCATTTAGGATTACAAGGTCTGAACCAAATAATTAGAGAGAATTAAATGATGATAATTGTGAGTATGAATGGGTTTGATTTGGTGATGGATCTAACAATTGCCATTTTGGATTGAAACAGAAAGTGGATTTGCATTTGAACCACACACAGACACACACCAAAAACAAAATGGGTCACATCTACAGTTGTTTGCTTCAGCACCACACCACATGCCATTAATCATTTTCTTGACCCTTGTGTTGTTGGATCAGACGATCCACCTTTCTAATGGACTTTCACTACCTCCCAAGGCCAACTGTCTTTCATATTTTCTTCTTTTTTATGGAATCTCTCAAAACTATAAGTGTCTTCATCATCTACATAGAATAGAATATGGCTCTCTTCTTACTGTCACTACATGATACTTGCTACTATTATTTGAAATTATTAAAATATTTTTAATTTATTTATATTTTATTATAAAATTTATCTAATTATAATTCTTTTCTTGTTATTTAATATTAAGGAAATGAGTCTCCATTTTAATATTAAATTATATATCATATTTTATTTATTATGATTTTTATCTTTTTGTAAAAATATTTTTACTAGGAAATGTGTATATGTTCTTACATCACAAAATAGAATATGTAGAGTCAAAGTCACACTTGTGGTCATATTTACTAATAATCTTTTCTTTTTCTATTTGTAAGCCTTTGGCTTGTTCTTATTTTTAAATAGATTGTTGCAGAATATTGTAATTTTCATGTTACTAAGATTCTTTACCTAAATATATCCAATTGATTCAAGAATCTTATAACCACTACTAAATCCTAGAAAAAATTTAATATATGCATAATCAGGAAAGGTCAAAAGGAACATTTACACATCTTTCATCAATAGTAGTAAAAGCACAACTCAAGTGCTCTATTCTAGGTAGCATCTATTAGTTCAATGCCAAAATATTTTGCAGTCCACCATGAAACTCGATGATACTTTCCCAACACCCTTGCCTAGTTTGTCTAGTTCATGTGTTCGAAACCATAAGATGGTGAGACCTACCCTAGAGGAGGTAATGGTATAATTGCAAGCCCAAAAAGCTCAAAACTTAGTTATACTAAGCAGAAAAAAAAAAAAATAGTTCAGAACTATGAACCATGCAAATATTTGATAGAGAAATCATGATTGAACCTCCAAGAGACTTTCAACCCTGCAAATAGGAAATGCTATGAAACATTAATGATAATATGGAACAATTGCACTCTTCCTTAACCACCGGCAAAATTGACCTTTGTCTCAAAGAAAAAACTTCAAAGGTAGTGGATTTCACACAGGGTTGGAAAGGCCAAGGTTATCTTTGTCCCTTATAAGCTTCGTTACTGATCTTGTTGAAATATCCGGCATTATGAAAAGGTATAAAGTTTTAGAAAGCCATTGCTGACCAAAGAAGCTCTGCCAATGTTTTATATTAGGATGTCTTTGAGGGTTGAAAACTTGTAAAGACAAGTTGCAACCATACACACTAGCGAAGCTTATAAGAGCACCTTGGCCTTCCAACCTCATCATCATTGTTTCTGAAATTTTTATTTTTTTAGAGCAAAATCATGAGTCACTGTTGTTGTTGATGATTAAGAAAGGTACAATTGTTTTATATAATTTGTTCTCATGCAAAGTAAGAGTACATAGACTAACTTATAACCAATAAAAAATGAAAGTACATAAAATTATACACATTAAAATTACACTTAATTTAAATATATTATATTAGTCGCTCCAAAATTATTTTTTTAACATACAAAGTACCTTAATCGAATTCATGGGAGAAGTAATTTAGTTGAGGGGATGTGCAGATAAAAAAAGAAAAAACACCTTTAATAAAGGCGATCATAGAATAACCCTAACAATCTATTACTCATTTGGGAATGCAATGTCCACATGTAATATATCATTTGGTCGTCCCACTTTGAACAAGATTTGTAGTTTTTACTGTGCATCTAAAACAAAAGTACATGACTTACAATGAAAAATGGATGGAATGAGGAGATATAAAGAAAGTATGCACTCTCTTAAATAATTTTTAACTTCTTATAAATCGATGGGGTACTCTTCTCCCATACGCTTAATCATGTATTTTTAAGAAAAGCAATGAGCTATTCAGATTTTAAAATATTATTTGAAACACAATGGTCTATGTGCTGCTTTTCCGTCACCTAAGGTGGATCATATTTTGCTGTTCCTCTCAAATGAAAAGCACGTTTGGGCGAATGTCCCTATTCACTTCTTCCCTGGACCATTTCTAATTCTCTTTTTCTTTTTGGGCTTTTGCCCCCTGTAGTCTTCCCAAATTACTTCAATGCCATAACTATAACACCACATAACCATTTATGATTTTTAGTGTTCATCAATTTATGAATCTGAAACCAACATAGAAAAGTACAAACAATGATTTTTGTGTACTAGGATTTTCCTTACAAAATTCTCGAATCATAGTTTATATAAAAAATTATCACTCTTGTGATTCAACATGTCCCATCCATATTCATTTATTTTTTTTCTCTCTCCTTCCAAAAACATTCTAATCCCGCTGGAGATTATTATTATTATTGTTCTCATAAAAAAAGAACTGAGAGAATCTCTACTTGTTAATCTGTATTTCGGTCAAACGGATCAAACTGACTCACTCTCCCTTCTTCTATCATCGCTCATTTACTTCAGTTAAGTTTTCCTTTCCTTTGTAAGCTCTAAGTCGAGAGAACACTTGCAAAAGATACTCCAATACTAATGTGCGATAACTTACATTTCTTCTGAAAAATTGTGAGTGACTATTTATATGTTTATCATAGATCATTATTATTGGACTGAATTAACGTTTTGATCATGATTAAAAACGTATTACCTACTTTTTCTGTACTATTTAGACTTATTAAATTCTTCTGGTCTTAATGCATTTTGAACTCAGTCAATCAAAACCAAGTACCAAAATTTTTGGATTACGTTCGACTCCGACCAACAGAGTTATTATATCATTCATATAAAAGAAACTTCATTAGTAAAGTTCAAGATAACGCGCATTAAAAATCATACCTTTGTTAAAACTTGCATGAGTTGTGGTGGTTTTACAAAGATTATTATAGCTGCAGAGTATTTTAGAAGTCGCATTCAGGTTAAGACTTTGAAGTTAAGAAGCGAGTAACAGCGAATGGAAGGGGAAAATACAAATATTGGTGGGCAATCTTTATCATTCATCCATAGGGAAGGAATCATTCGCAAGAGTTTCATGTAAAATTGACACCCCCTTGTTGGGGCTTCTCTCACCATCAACGACACTTTCTTTCCTTTGCTTTTCTTAAAGTCCTACCTTTTATTCTCTTCCATAAGCAAACACATGCACCACATGATCCTTGTCACGCATAACTCATTGGCACGTGAACGTTTAACAATTCAATATCATCAAAATATCAAATGGAACACGAGTCACACGATGCTACACTGTGCAGGACCACGCAAGATAATTTATATTATTATTATTTTATGTGAACTTTGCAAAACGCTGCCTCTATCTCTTCAATTTTTACTTTGTTTCTGGCCTACTCTATGTTTGTTTGGCCTCCCTTTCCAGCTTCTTTTACTTTCCTTCAAACCCCTGAAGGTTCTTTTCTTCTGCATGAGATACCTCAAACTCAAACTTATTATGGAAAGGTGGATATAGTAACAAAGGAACTGACTACAATTTAAGGACAGTGGTCAATTTCCTTCTAGTGTAGAATGTAGAATCCATTTACAGTACTATGGTTGATCAAATAAAACCATGGATCTACTGTGCAAAAGTTTGTTGGCCCTTTTATTTCCACTCTTTTTGTAACTTCTGGAAAAAGCCAGCTAAAGAACTGAATCACAGACCACTCCCATATGCAAGCAGAAAGAAAAAAGAATGCCCAATTTCAATAAATTGCCCATGTGAGTGTTAAAAATAAGAAACTCACCTTCTTATAAAAGGAAAGTCTTCATTTACACCAGCTAATGCATTAACAATAAACATGCATTTCTATAGTAGGAAAGATGAGTTAGTAATAATGAAGTATTCTGACATTAAAAAATAAAGCATCCAGTATGAAAGAAATTACATTGAAATGTGACTATCACAAAATCAGCAGACGATTAACTAATATTTTGATGCAGAAAACTACGAAGAAAACAAGAAACAGGCCAAGAAAAAGAAAAGAGAGAGATTATATTAGGCTATGATATGACCACAGTAAAATGGTAGATTTGTTAAACTAAACAAAATAATTCACATAGCAGAAATAATAGTTCTTATGATAAACTGTGTATATTATAGACAAACATAAATTGACTGCCCTAGAGGGTTAATAGAAGCTATTATTCTACTTTCCTAGTTCCCACTGCTTTACTTTAAGATTCTCTATAGTATAACAAAATTTCTGAAGACGATGTAGATATTTGGCTCTTCTATATGTATCATGCCTATGGACTATGTTAATTGCAATTCTCCATATCACAATGTCTGTATCACAATGTCTGTATGGGGTTGGATGCTTTGGAAAACAATGCAATCAACTTTTCCTTGGTCAGCTGATCAGGTCCCTGAGATTTAACTACAAATGTATGGAAAACAGTATCATTTGCAGCAGTAAGTTTTGAATCAACAACACCAATCTCTGCATCTTTGAAGGTTTGGATGACTTTTGAAACAGGATGAACATCAATAGGGCAGCTCACCTTTACTACCACCCCATCTTGTGCAGCTTGAACATCCACATCAGGAGCTCCATTACTATGTTTTTCTGCTCTTGCATTGGCTTCAACTGCTGATCCATCCATAGAGGTGCTTCCAAATCTCTCTCTCTCAGACTCCATGGTCTTGAGTTTCGCTTGAAGTTCATTGATGTAAGCAATAGCATCACCCAATAGTGATGCCTTGTCCATCTTGGAGATATTTGGAACAACAGCACGTAGCGCATAGAACCGCTGGTTCAGCTTCTCCCGCCTTTGTCTCTCTGCCTCCACATGATTGAGGGGTTCCTCCCTTCCATTAGCTGGCTTCCTTCCCCGCTTCCTCGGCCTCCTGTCATCAGCAACACTCACTCTCTCCTCCTTGCACGAGGCCTCAACATCAGAAATCTCAGATTCAGCAATGATTGATCTCCCTGAAGCCCTTGAAGTGGCTCCCCTTGAAGTAGCTCCTGCGAAATCAATTTGCATCTGAACTGGCCGTTGCTGCTGATAATTGTTATGCACAAAATCATGCCTTGTGCCATTGGCCAGCTCCGGCACAGGCACAGGCAATGTACCAGAGTTGGCCAAGGTACGAGCAAGAATTTCAGGAGGACCAACCTGCCTCACAACTTGACCGGTCCCCCAACTAGAACTATGGATACCATTCGGAAAACCAATAGTATTCCCATTGGGATGACCTCCCCACGCCCCGGGCCTCTCCTCCATTTTCCTCACAGCAAGTTTCTCCCTGAATTGAGTCACACTGTTCAAATCCTGGCCAAAAATCTTTGGAACTCCAATTCCTTCAACTCTATTATTACCATTACTGCTGTTATTGTTATCCTTATCCCCAATCGGCACACTAGAAAAAAAGGCATTTGCATTCTCATCTCTCTTCTCACTCACCAAATCCAATGGTGCAATTGGCTTGACCCTGGGAGGGACCAATGGTGCCTGTGAAGAAAACACAGACTTCAAAGCCTGCAAAAGCTCAAAACTCTCTCCCACCATCCTCACAGACCCCATCTCCACCACCCCCATATCAGTAGGCACTAAAACAACAGTCTGAATTCCAGCAGATTTGGCCAAAAAAGACCTCACACAGTAATCAAAACTAGATTTCAACACATCCGAGAGCCACAAATGCTTCCCAGAAGCAAAACACTTACCTGGACCCCCTAGTCCACGGGGAAAAGAGAAGTACATGGAAGCAAGAAAGAACATCTCGGTGTCAGTAACACGGTCCAACCCAAAAGCATAATTGTCCTCGTCAGAACCCCCAAAAGTCATGTGCAGCTTCTGCAACACCCTCTTCCTCATCCCCTGCACCTTCTCGTCATCAGCAACAACCCCTCTACCTTTCCCTCTCACTTCTCCACCCTCTTCTCCCTCCCTAGGTTCCCTACAGCACCCATCTCCCCACCCCAAAACCCAATCCCCAAACTTGGACTGCGAAATTTGCCAGAAGATCGCGTAGTTCCAACTGAAGTTCGACGCGTTAGGACGCTCCACGAGATCCGAAAGCTTGTTCTGCAGATTCTCGCCGCTTCCAAACGCCATTAACAGATTCTCATTAGAAACCGAATTCGCCACCAAGTAATCAAACGCACCGCGACCCAGAACCTCCACCACCATCGCTTTCTCTTCCTCATTCCACACCCCTCCCAACCCCACCTCAATCTTCATCCCCGAAACCCAACAAAATCTCAACTTTCTCAAAACCCAAATCCAGAAACTTCAGATCTCGCAGAATTTCAACCTGGGGCTCCGGAAAATCAAAAAAATCTAAAAAGTGCCCAAAGGGGTAACAACTCAACAAGGGACAACATTTCGAGTACACCCAGTGTTCAAGTTATCAAAAGGGTGTCTGTGTCTCTGAGGAAAAACATGTTTCTGTCTAAGTTTCACCAAATAATAAAAAAAGGAAGCGATAAAAAGGATTTTTCAGTTTTCTCAGTGAAACTATTCTTAAAACGAAACAGCGAACAAGGAAAAAAAAGGTTTCAGAGTTTGGGAGAAAGAGAGAAGTGTGTGAATGAATAATGAACAAATAACAATGCGGCTTACGTTCTCTAACTCCGAACTCACTCTTTCTTTCTTCCTAAGTTGTAACTGCAAAGTGCGAGACAAACCAACTAGGGTTAAAGTTTAACTAGGGTTACTTGGTTGGAAGTTGAGAGGTAGTGGTTTTGGTTGTTTGCTCCTGTCTATCTACTAGTCTTGTACTGGAGCCTGCAAATACACTAAAATAAATATATTAAATAAACTCATAGTAATTAATGTTTGATATAAATAAAATATGTATATATAAATTAGCATGTGTGGTAATAAATGAGAGAAACAGATAATGGAAGAAACAAAATAGTGTGTAAGTAGATAAGGACAAGTTAACCTTAGAGTTTAAGGGAGTGTATGAAGTTCGTGATACTCGTGCTCAACAGTGACAAGCAATAGCAATAGCTCACATGTGACTCACAGTTATGAATCTGAATGGCTGAATTTCGTGTTTCTGTGTGTCCATGTTAAAACATGGAATTGGTTGGTTTGGTGGTGTCTTTTCTCACTCTCATGCCAAAATCATTGCTCAACTTTATTTCCTTTTGCTGAATCAAAACATCAAAACAATCAACTGCTATTTTAAATACTGGCAAAAATCCACACTCTATCTCACTTCTGCATTATTTTGTCTTTTATTTACTCTCTCCAAAGTAAACTTATCAAATCTGTCACAAGATTCAGGGAAAATAGCTTCTCTGCTCTCATACTGCATTGGTCTTTCTAAAATCTTGGGATATTCAGAGCCAAACTTTATTCTCTAGATCTCTTATTCATAGAAGAAAATCAAATAAATAAAAAAAAAAACAGATTTTTGAGGAAATAAATGAATATTTATTTCATGTTTACTTTATCAAACATTTAGCTAATCAATAAATAACAACTTGTGAGAAGATATAAACAATGGATACAGGTATTAATAACTGCCTTATTAATGCTTTATTTATGGTAAATTACTATAGTTTGTTAATTACAATTATGTATGGTGTGAATATAAGTTGGATGCGCAATGGTATAATAAATATATCATTAATAACTTATTAATTTATGTTTTCCAGAGAAATTTTGAATTTTTTAGTATTTTGGAAAATTACATTCAATAAGAATATATTTGATATTTTAGAAACATATAAACGTATTTAATATTTTTATTTTTTTAATTAAAATTATCATCAACAAATATAGTAAGAATGTGATCTAAATGAAATAGAAATATGAAGTAAATATGTTAGTTATATTAATTTTTTATCCAATGGAGTTTGTTCATGGACTAAAATGTTTATTTCTCAAATTTGGCAAAGTTATACATTTTAAATATAAGATACCAACGGTGAGAATTACCCTATTTTGATAGAGTAAAAAACATTTAAATTCCAAAATAAATAATTCTCTTAGAAAATAAAAAAAATTAATGTATAAATTTAGATGTAATCTTTTTCATGTTTTTATGTTATTATCTTATTAAAATTAACATTTTCGTGTAATCAATGTAAATTTTAATGACAACCTTTGTCATGCATGTGATCCAAAGAAAATACAAATTTTAATTAAGGAACAATATTAAAATGCTTAAAGAATACTTTCTTTTTTCTCTCATAGGATAAATTTGAGCATAACTAAATTTGAATATCTTAAAAAAAAATGTTGATTTAATTTAATTTCATATGATAAGTATAATCAAATGAACATGATAAGGGGATTAGTATTTTCTTCATCTTAAAAGTAAAACAATAATAATAATATAATTTATAACAGTATATATAAACAGATCTCTCTTTAGTTTTTTTTTTTAATTTTATCCTTTATAATACTAAAATATAATAAATTTAAAAAATATTTTTAAACAGAAAAATTGAATTTTAAAAACTTTAAAGAAAATTGATTTTAAAAGGAAAAAAAAATCTTATAATTTTACCCTTTAAATAACTACTTTTTAAAATTTAAATAGTTCTTCACAATAAAAAATCATCTATACAATAAAAAAGTTAAATATAACAAAATTTAAAATTTTTGTTCATAAATATGATTTTCTTTCTTCAAAAAAAATGTTTTTTTAATTCTAAAATGATGAATTTTCCTTTAATATAAAATTAAACAATTTTTACAAACACAAAAAAGTTATAAAAGTATTTGAAAATATATAATTTTTATTTTAAAATAAATAAATTATAAAAGCAATGTTTTAAACATGAATTCTTTATCTATATTCGTGTTTTGAAACACTATTAATTTTTTGTTCATAAATATTTAAAAATTTAACCATTTAAACAAAAACTAAGAAATCACCCCAGTTATATTGAAAACGTCATTGTTGCCAACAAATAAAAATTAACGTGTAATCAAAATTAACCTTTGTTAACGGACTTCACTGTCACGTTGCCAGAAATAAAAGTCAGTTTTTTATTACAAATATTTAAAGCACTTAATTAAAGAACTCCATTCAATTTTTTATTTTCTGAAAGAGTTATAAATAAATATAAGAAGACAAAAAATAGAAGTCACTAAAATAATTCAATTGAATTTTTCAGATGTTAAAGGGATACAGAGAAAATGAGATATATTTAGAATGTGTTGTGATATGATATAATGTAATTTTAGAATTATTCTAACTTCTTATGTGAAATTTATATTTTAAGAAAAAAATATTTATTTTTTTAATTATAACTGGGTGGAGAATTACGATGGCATAAAAGAAAATATGGTTCACGCATGGTTATGTTTATTTCACTTTTTTTTTATCATGGTACGGTAACACGACAAGGTTAATCTAATGATGGAGAAAGTTAAAGAGAGAGTAGAAATTGCAATGAAACATTATTATTAATAATTAATTTGTGGAATCATAAAGTTGAAAGGTATCCATAAAAGGATTCATAGGAACCAAACATATTTGATGTGTTTGAGGTTCCAAGCTTAATTACTTTGCTAAAGATAAACCACTACCTTATCCTCTTCCACCTTTATGGTGGACCTAATTTGGAGTGGAACATAAGACAACAAAATTCAAAATATAAACCCATATAATAAATATCAAATAACCTAAATAAAATAAATTTTAATAATATTCATCAAATTAATTACAAAAATGAGCATAAACCATATGTGTCCCAATTAGAGCGGAGAATTACATTTTCACTTGTAAGAAAAAAAAACAGTTAAAATGATAAGTTAGGAATAAATTTATTATAAATTTAAATTAAAACATTTTATATTAAAAAATTTATTAGAACAATTTTTAGTATATTCTTATACAATATATGTTTATAAGGACTTCTCGTATTGTTTTTGTCTCCTTTTTAAGCCTATATATATATATATATATATATATATATATATATATATATATATATATATATATATATATATATATATATATAAGATTATTTTTCTTGATTGGTTTGATAATACAGAAAAAAAAAATTGTAAGATTGAGATAATTAAATATTAAGAAGCATATCTTATCACAAATGGTCAATATTAAATCATCAAAAATCAAGTAAGTTTTTTTTAAAGAACGTATTACTTTCTTAGCTGCCCAAATTATCCTTATATGTATATATATAAATCAAATTTAATCTTTTTTCGTATAAAAAATTACTAATTGTATTTTTAATATTTATAGTGTATAACTATATAACTCAAATTTATAATAATTAAATTTCTTACTTGATATATAAATATATCTTCTGTCAACATTGTTTCTAAAATTTACTATTATTTACCTCTAAATATTAAAGTTTTTTTTTTAAATAAAAACTTTCATATCTGACATTATTATACAACCTGACATCTCAGTTATACTGACACTTCAAACAATAACAATCACATGTCATCACATAAAAAAATATTATTAAAAAAGAAAGAAAGAAAATACAAAAATATGAGGAGTAAACTAAAACTCATATGCTAACAAAAGCAATACATAGGTAGACTATACCTATTCATAAAAAATTTTAAGAATAAATTAGATAGAAGCCTGAATAGACTAGATGAAAATCCAAAATAACCAAAAGTGTGCTATCAATAAAGTTAAGACTTTTGAGATTTTAAGTTAATGATAAGACTTTTGAGGTTTTAAGTTAATGATAAGACTTTTGAGATTTTAAGTTAATAATGAGAGACTATTTTTTATCAGTTTACAAAAGTTAAATATTCTCCATTTTACAAAATCTTTTTCTTCTTCTTTTCGTAATCATCATTTATGAGCATTAAATAAAAAATTGAGTTATGATATGATGTGATAAGTTTTTTAAATAATGGTATTGATGTCATTTATTATTTTGCACTCATAGTCATGGTTGGAGAATGAAAGTCTTCATCTATCAAATCAATTTGTAGTTTCATCCACAATCATCAGTGAATAAAATACCTCCAATCAACTTCTTGCAAATTTTATTAGCACATGAATTTTTAATAACTGTAGTGAAAACATTAGATTTTCAAAAGAAAATGTATTTAAAATTCAAAATATAAAATTCTTAGATCTCTAAAGATATTATATTAATCTACGACATCATCTCCCAATATATAAAATAGATGATAAAAAAAAAAACTAATTACAAAACTGTAGGAAGTTAACACTATCAAACTTTCCACATAAGATATTAGTAAATTATCTTATTACAACTCTTTTCAATATAGAGAAAATTTATTTCCATCATAAATTATACTTAATTCTCTTCAATGATCATTTAGCACTATTCTACTATTTTGAAAGACTCATACTTAGTATATCTTATTAAAAATTAAAATATTGTTTATATGAACAATAGTATAAAAAAATTTAATCAAAGATATATCTTTTCAGTAAAACAATCTCGTTAAAATGACTTATTTTCACTAAATAGAGTATCATTCATAGCTGAAGTTAAGAACCCAAAGCCTGAGTGATACCTAATATTGTTTAAGCAATAATAGCTTCGATTAATTATAAAATAACTTTAAAAAGGTATAAAAATAGGAAATAAATTATTCACCTGTCCCACAATAAATACAGTTTTGAATTAAAAAAAGTAAATGATAGTTTAACTCTTTGAGACAAGAATTATTTTTTATTCTTAATTTAACTTCAAATTAATTAATCTTTATATCCAATAACACAGATATTATTTTAATAAAATGATTAAAATTAATTTGGAGAACAAAAGGAGTAGATTCTTTTTATCAGTGTATGCATTGTTTTTATGTAAATTAAATCCTAAGAAATCAACATGGTTCAGTAAGTGATGATTTATTTAGTCCCTTTAATAGAATAGAATCTTCAATTAATTATATCTCTACGAAAACTGAAACAGCAAAGTGAATTTAAAATGAGGGTCTTAAATAAAATATTTAGAAATTAATATTCATAATTTGACATTTTTAAAATTATAAATTTTGTAATTCTTAACAAAGGCGCGTGAAAGGTGTTAACATTGTTACTGGCGCGGGTCATGGTCACGCGTTTTTGGGAACTTCCATGGATGCGACTTGGTCTGAATACAAACACGTTTTCGCACATCACACGCCTTTCACGTTTGGGTTACACGTGTTGCAATATGGTGCAGTTAGGTCCACTTTGAAAGTAAGGATGCACGTGAAGATCACGTGAAGGAGGTTGAAGTTGGAGGAGAGGAACACGTGAAGAGCAACTGCATCTAATGAGTATAATAATCTACACTTCTCCTTTTTGGCATTTTATGGCTACAAATTCTCCTTCTTATCAATCCACCGCCACAACGCCTCATCACTTTGTTTTTATTTATTTATTTATTTATTATTTTATATAATCGTGTCTCGATTTGTAAGTTTCTTATACATTTAAATCTTCCAAATACATATTTTTAATTATTTTAATTAATATAATAAATTGAAATCATTTAATTAATATAATGTATTTTAATAGATGACTAAATTATTATTATTATTTTATTATTATATGATATAATGAATTATATATACTCAACAAAATTATTTATATAATATAATTAATTATATTCGATTCAAAGTTTAAATGATCTATGATCAAAATGTATAAGTTTAGTCCACCTTGTTTATCATAACTGATGTCGTTACAAGCTGTTTAGTTATTAATTATTTTCTAAATCTTAAATTTCAATTGATTTCAAGTATTATGAATAGATATAATATTGGTTACTTACTTCTTATTTCTTATATCTTAACTGATATTATTTAATTCTTAAAATCATCAACTTATTTTAAATATTAATTTTCTTTTTATTAAGATTTTATGTAATTTGATCGGATTCATCTCTTAATGATTAATAGGTTTTATAACAAATATTTAGATAAATTATATTTTTCATTTAATAGGAAATATTCAATCTCAAGCATAGTAAACAAAGATGTTTATCGAACTAAATAATTTAGAAATAAATGACTATACAAGTTAATTATATTCTCTTTTAATAGTTTTTATAGGAGATATCAATATACAAACTTTTTAAATAAATTATATTACTTTTTAATAGTAGATAAATTATATTATATAATATAATTGATTATATATTTAATCAATTATCACAATTAATTATATTATATAATATTATATATATAATTGATTATACTATCTTATGTAAAATAACATATTTTGGTGTTTGATGTTGGATAGATGAATAAAATTAAGGTTTGTAAAACATTAATGCCCACCTTTTTATAGTTGTGAGTGTTTAAAAACCACTATTAGCTTAAATAAGGTAAAAATTATTATGTTTGAATTTTATTTTTGAAATTCACTCATATGAAGTGTCATCATCGAAGTAAATTTTGTTGAGATATGTTTAAAGTTTTAATTTTATTTTTGATACGATTAATTTTTATAAAAAATTAGTGATAAATTGCAGGTCAAAAGTTTTTTTTTTTCTATTTTATTATCATGCTTTTTTTTTCAATTTTATCTTATTATTTTAAATGCTTTTAATTTAATTTCACTTTTTTCAAAAATAAGTTAATATAGTTTTTCCGTTAAATGTCATGATACGTTATCAGTTAAGATGAAATTAAAAATATATTATAACAGGAAAATTAAAAAAAAGACTATTTAACATAAATAGCATTAAAATTATAGTTCATTATAAAAATAATTATTGAAATCGCATATATTTTTTTTTACTAAAGATTCAATATATTTAATTAATTTATTTAAAATTAAAATAAAACTAAATTAAATTTCCTAAAAAATAGTTTCATCTAATATGAATCAGAGATTTGAATAATCTATGAACTTACAATTTTAATAATTCTTATATAATTAATTCAATGCCTCAAATGATTGAATATGAATTTTAAAATTTAAATTTAAGTTAAGCTAGATTCGTGGTATTAGATCTGAATCCAATCCAACATGATTTTTTGCTTATTCCAATTGCTACTATTATTTATTCAAAACAAAATCTTTAAAGATCTCCTTTACCCTTTTTGTTAACTAATAATTAAGTTTTAAAAAAATATTAATATCAGAAAAAAAAACATGATTAATTTTATTTTGGTTAAGGATTTTTAGATCTCAATCAAAATATTTAATGTTTTTTTTTTCTGTCGGATTTCATTCATTATTTATATTCAATGAAGTCACAATTAAGAGTTGTTGATGTTTAATCTACAATTAGGAATATTTCTAAGGGTACAAATATTATTATATAATATTTTAAATGAATGGATATTTATGATTTATGATAGGTTAAGTTTATCTTAGTTTATTTAATGTTTACCAAATATAGTCTCTTGAAGAGGAAAAAACGAAGTTTGAGTATATCTCTATAAACTGAGAATTAATTTTATAATTGATCCAAAAATTCAAAATGTATGAATTACTTATAAGTCTTGCCAAAGAATCAAATACCGAAATTTAAATGATTACAAAATGATAATTTCTGTATGCTTATAACATTAAATATATTTATCATGTAATATGTTTTATTAAAATAACATAAGAATCATAAGATTCTATAGACAAGTATTTCCTCTAAAAAATTTAGACATGTATCCTTGCCAAAAAAAAAAAATATTATTTAATACTTAATAAACATTAAAATTAAATTAATTAACTTAGTTTGATTGATTACTTTTTTTTTACTTCAATTCTAAAGCATACCAATAGCTATTGTTTTGAGCTTTGAATATGAATTAGATTATTCAATAGATTATTTTAACGTTTTAGTAATTAAATTCTTCTTATACTTTCACCTTCTTTTATTAATTTTAAGTCTTTTAGGAACTTTATGTAACAATTGTTTATTTTTGGTCATGTACATTATGTACGTTTTTTCTCCAAATTTGGGGTAAAGAGATTAATGAATATTAAAGTGATAGAGATAAAGAAAACTAAATATTAAATGGAAACTAAATAATTAGGCATTTAAAATAAAAAATATTTTTAAAACATAATAATTTATTTATTTGATCATATCTCGAAAACAACGTCTTAATCATATTAATATTAATAACATATTTACTTGGAGATATTCATATTAAGAACATAGGTAAACAAATTATAATTACCTCAAATTTAATAAAAAAAAAAGGCATGAATACTTTTTTACACCATAAAACATATATATATATATATAATAATTATATGCATTATTTTATGTTTTAATTATATATATATATATATATATATATTCCCTTTTTTATCTTAAATGTTTACACAATGAGAATTTGGATGAATTAGTCCATAATTGTTTCAATTTAATTATTGATCTTTTCAAATTTTAAATATATAGTTCTATTAAATATTCAGATGAAGTTGTTTTTAAGATACTACATTTTAAAGATAAATCTCAGTACAATTTATCCCAGTTATTTCTTTTAAGGAATAATTTATACCAATTATAAAAGCTAGTATGTTGATTATATCAAAACTTTTTTTGTAAAGATTATAGTGATATAACACATTTTGTTGCTTCCTTCTTATTTATATAAAAACTTCAATATTAAGCAAAATATTATTATTTTAAAGTAGTTAGTTGTCAAAATTTCATATTGAATAATATAAAGAATGAAAAATAATAAGAATAATATAAAAACAAGTTGATTTGAGTGTTATCATAATTTAAAAAGTTTTTGGTTGAATTAAGTTTGAACTTTTTTTTATAAATTTAGATATTTTTAATTGATTTTTTTATTAGATATTTTGGTATATTGATCATTTAAATTTTTTAAACAAGTTTGTTGTTTAATTTTTTTTTCACTAATTAAACAATGTGGTGTTATATTAGTCCATTATCTTATTTATTGTTAAGAAATATGAAATTTTATGATAAATATAAATATAAATTAGTATAAATATAATAAATAAATTTATTATTTTTTATTAAAATTAAGTTGTATAATAAAGAATCATCAACATCACCTCTGTGACGACGGACCTTGATTTTATAAACATGATATTCTTCTTATCCAACATATTTTTAGTAAAAATAATAAAATTTATTTATTATTTTATACTAATTACAATATATTTTATATTAATCATAATAATTAATATTTCTGTAAAAATAAGTAAGCAAGTTAAAGAAACAAAATAACATTTATATCATTCAATTAACAGAAATCACATGACAATTATTTAATTGAAAAAAATCAAAATTTTAAGTATTTAATACAAATCCACCTAAAAATACCTAAATTTAGGAGAAATTTAAAACTTAATTAATTAAGCTCAATTCTTTTAGATGGATATATAATCTAACATGCCTAATTAATTTAAAATTGTGGTACTTAATTTGTAACTTTATTTATGATTGTGTTTACCTAGATATGATTTTTCTTATTGAATGATTGTGAGTAGATTTGACCACGTAGAATCTCCACACACAAAAATTTATTATGCACGTGACGCTTGAAATAGATTTATTTATTACACCAACATAAGAAAACATTAATTCATGAGCCACTAATAACAGAGACCATCTTTTGTTGTTGTAGCTGGGAATAAAAAGTTGTTAAGTAATTGAAGTTTCACAGCTGAATTGGTGTTTTATGTCTACCTTCTAACCCTACTTAACCTACTTTCAGTATCAGTATTCAACACTGTCAACACCTTTTTTGGCAAAACCTCAACACTAATTCTCTTATTTGTCCAGACACCTAATTCTGTCGGCCATTTACTGTTCACAGATCAATATATATATATATATATATATATATATATATATATATATATATATATATATATATTTTTTTTTTTTTTTTGTTTTTGTTTTTTTTTTTTTCTCTTCACCTCAGTAATTGGCTTTGAGGAAAGTATATTGGTCAAATAAAAAAAAGTACTTCTATTAAATGCCTCTATTATTTAGTACATGCTTGATTTATGCATAATTAAGGTAATATAAATTCACAATTTATATCTAATTTGAGATTAATTTAAATGATTATTAAGAGTTTAAGTCTAATTCAATCTTATAAAATTGATTGTTTCAGTCATTTATATACTATGAAATGTTTTTAATTCTAATAGATCAAAGACCCTCAAACTTGTGAGTGAAACTACATATTTATATTTAATTTGAGATTGTTTTAAATAATTATTAAGAAGTTAAACCTAACTCAATCTTATCATGACTTATAACTTATGGTTGTACTCATTTATATATTATGAAATATTTTCAATACATTCTTTATATCGAGATCATTAAATTCATGCATATTTATGAATGTTTCAATAGTGGTGACTTAATAAGATCAATAAATTTTTATTAAAATAATCTTTAAATGATTCTTATATCATCTTAATAAATAAATTTTAAATCTAACTCAATCTTAAAAAATCGACTCATAGTGAAATCTACTGCTATTTATAAATATATTATAAAATATTATTGTATCTTCTAGGATGTTAAAAAATAATTTTTATTTTTTTATATGTGAAACGTGATAAGAGATTTTAAACATGATTTTGAATTTAGCTTGTGATTCACGAGGTGTGCTGCTGTGGTGGAGAATGTATGTTTTTTTTCTTTTTCTGCATAATTTGATGGCTGTGTTTGAAAATTGCAGCTGAAGATCCACGCCGTCATGCATGCACACGCTGACCCATCGCACGTACAATGATGAACCAATGAACCTGTACTGTTTACGATCAATTCCATGTTTGTGTTTTAAATTTCCCTAGTTTCAAGTCAAATAAAATGAATCTTCATTTATTATCAAAATTATGCTTCACATAAAAAATGTCTCCATCTTTCTATACTTAATCTTCTCTTCAAATTCTTATATGTTTAATTAAATTTTAAGTATATTATAAATTTAAATATTTTTAATTAAGTTTTGTTCAAAGAAATTATTTATTGATTTTTTATGTTATTCTTATTTAACTATCTTGTTACTGTTTAATTTTGCTTTAAACCGGATATTATGATTATTATCTGTATCTTATTACGTACTTCATTTTTTTAGAATATGCTCTAACTTACCAACGAAAAAATATTTTATAATTATTCTTAGCATTATTTTCGCTTCTAAAAATAAGGTATTCCAATTATATGATTTTAATTTATTTATTAATGGCATCTTAGTATATCACTATGCAAGTAACTTCTAGTAATATTTTGTCTTCATTTATATCTAATATGCATACCAAGAAATGACTATGGAAAAAAAACTAAACTCATAATATTTATTATCTAAAAATTAGTAGGATAACAATTTTGTAAGTAGTATAATAATTTTTTTATGTTGTTTGAAAGTATATATTATATTGATTGTGGAAATAATTGATGTAGAGTATAGTTTTTATACGAATTTAAACCTTTGAAGCAATATAGAAAGCTTTTATAATAAGGTAGTAACATGTGGTTTCTCTCACTTTTCACTTTTCTTTTGGAATGTCACAATTCCTCCATCTCCATTTTCTTTCTTTCTGACAACAACAATTCTTCTCCTCATTCTACGCTATTTTCTTTATCTGTTGCAATCCCTCTCTAATATTGCCAATCATTCTCCTTATTGTACAATTTTATTGCTTGAAACTTTAAGTTCATTCTTTGTATGAACAAATCTAAATTAAAGACTTTAGATGTTGAAATCATTTAGTAATATAAATATTTAATTTCTCTAGTGCTATGATCCTTTGAACTCTACGGAATTGTCCGATCAAAATCTTAGAGATAGTAAGTTTATTCTTGGCTCATTTTGTTTTTTTGAGTTAGTTTTGATTTGGTTAGGGTTGTCTTTTAGTTTAAGTTTGCATGTGAGGTTTTTATCTTCAGAATTAGTCTTTGTTAGATCAAGGTCCTAGTGATATAGTTAGATTTGTGATCAGGACTTTGTGGTGCAGGTTAGGTTATCCTTAAGCTTTTGGTGGGTTGGAGTTCTTAATGAGCATCTGCTAAAGTCCAGATAAGGGAAGCTAGATTTAATTTTAAAATAGAACCCTAGGTTAGAAGATCTGGATGTGGGGTGACGTGGTCACCAATTCCAATTTTTTTTGCTTGCATGATTGTCTCTTTTGAAAAGTAAAGCAATATATTGACTGGAATGGTTGATTTTGAATCTTTTATATTGATTTTAAGGTGAATAATTTGTTGAAAATGTTTGTGATTGAGAAGTGAAAGTGTTTTAATGATGATATAAATGAGTTGAATTGTTTTTGAATATTTTGTTGAATTACTTAAATGAGATGTTTAATTTAGAAAACATATATTTGGAACTTAGTTATGTGTTTAAGTGAATTTTGAGATATATTTGGATTGTTTAGAAAGTTTAAAATATGATGTGATTGAATGGTGCATTGATGTGTTAAATGATGTATGTAATGAGGAAAAAGTGTGATCAAGATATAGTATTTTTAGGAAAAGAAATACCGTGTTGAGATTTTTATTAGGGTGTATTGATTTGTGAGTGTCATGTGAATGAGACGATCCTGACTCTACTGATATAATGGAATCACATAGATGAAGTTATTCAGTTGGTGAGAGTCGAAGAAGGTTTATTTAGCTGAATTTGAGGTTTGAAAGAACTTATCAGAGCTGATCAAATGAATTTACCCTGTCATATGAGATGATGAGATATTGAGATTGATTATGCGCATGAATGTGTGGATTCACGGTGAGTAGTGTGACAGGTGCAGGTCTTTGGATACTAATTTCAATACACAAGTCTTCCGAAAGTAGAGTCAAGTGTTTATGTGTTGTGAATTAGTAGAAGTTTGACATGAGAAAGATGAGTTATGAATTTCTTAGACACTTGATGGTTATGTGAAATGTTTGAGAAATTGTATGAGAATTTATGAATTTTGTGTATCAATTTGAAATTTAAATTATATAGAAAATTTTGTTATAGTTAGCTTACCCTGTTATTTGTTTGTGTTTGTTTCTTTATCTGTGATGATCGTGTTGTACATGGGAGCAGATGAGATTGCAGGTAATAAAGCTCATCGGTGAGCAGCCAGAGGAACAAATGTTTTATGTTCAATGTTTTGTTTCTAAACTTTTGATGTATATATTAAAATCCCTATGAAGAGGGATATTTTTTTTAGATACAAATATGAGGTAGTTAAATATATTCATATGCTAAGTAGATAGTGCTTGTTTTACTTTTATTTTATTATATATAGGTAAAAATTTAGGGATGTTATGTAGCACAAACACGGACACTGATACGATACGGACATGGAGATACGTATAATATCTAAAATGTAGGACATGGGGACACGAATCTATATATTATATAATTATGAATTATATAAATTGACAATAAAGATTTATGTGCACAAGTATGTTTCAGTTTTTTTTTTAACAGAAAGATATTTTTCATGACTAATTCAAAATGATTTGTTCCTTATTTTTATAAGCATACTAAAAATTTATACAATAAGTTTCAGTTTTTAAAAAATTAATGTATTTTTCATTTTTTAAAATTGTGTTAGAATCGTACTAAAATTGTCAGAAATTCAACAAATATTTTTTAAATTTGACACTTCACCAATAAGTATCCTATGAGTGTCTTACGATACGTCATTTAAGAGAATTGTCCGAGCTTCATGTTACATATTATATATATATATATATATATATATATATATATATATATATATATATATTATTATTTTTCTACATTAGTTGACAACTTATTTAAAAGGTCTCAACTTTCTAAGTCCGTGACATTTGCCTTGAGTGTAGAATGTAAAAATAATTTATGTTAACATCTTTATTATTTTACAGTTATGATTTATAGGAATAATTGAAATTTATTGATTGATATAAAATATTTATCAAATATTTATGAGTTTATTATAAATGAAAAATGTGTTAATTTTATTCAACACTCGAAGTCTTTACCATATTAATTGATTTAATAAAAATTATATAATGTTTTTACCTGATAAAAAATATTTCAGTCTAGGAAAATTAAACTATTATGTCATATTATTTGATAAACTTGTTTAAAAAACGTAGTTGTTTAGAAAATACAAAATAATATTTGTAATCCTTTTCTAGTTATGCACTCATTTATGTATACTAAAACATTTTATTACATTCAAATTTTACAAAATTATTACATTAAATAAGAGTATTTTAGTCTATAAATGTAATAATTAATATTCTTTAATGAATTTGCCCTAAAGTAAGAAAATATGTAGATTTTAAAAAAAAAAGTATTGATTTACACTTTGAAATTTTATTACAGTTTTATTTTTGTTTTTAGTCTCTTAGCGGATTAAGGAAAAAATAATATTTTAAAATTATTCTTAATTTCAAATCTTAAATAATATGAAACTATTTCATGTATAAAAAATCTGCAAATTGAAATTTAAGAGAATAAAGATTCGTCTTTAAATGATTTTTTTTTATTTCCACAAACAGTATTAATGTTACGACTTAAACCTATAAAAATAACATTCTTGGAACCAATCATTACAATCATTATATCCCGTAATTAATTCTAACATTGTTATGTGAAAGAATTTTTGAACTCGAAACAACAAACATGAAACATATTCATGTACTAAATTAAGTATAAAGGGGAAAACTTACATACAATATATCTAAGATATTATATATGCTATTTTTTAATCATATTGAAAATTTTAACTCATAAAAAATATTATATATATTATTACTATACACATAAAATATAAAATTATTTTGGACACAGAATTAGAGTCACAGACCGAATTCGACTTCTACTTTCGACATAATAACCATTTTTTTCCATAAATAAACACATTGAAATCCTAGAATTCCAACTTTATTAAAAATGCCACAAAAATTCCCTTAATTCTTTTATGTCTTTCAATATTTTCACTGTATAATTTAAATATTAAAATCGCACCAATTATATATCTTGAACTAACAGTAACATGTTATATATATATATATATATATATATATATATATATATATATATATATATATATATATATATTAGGGGAAGTAAAGGACTTAGTTGGAAATGATGAAAATAAGTTTAGATAATATGATTTGTAGGGTTGCTACAGAACAGGAAACACTGATAGATATTTATGATTTTTAATGTGAAAGTGGGAATAATCTGTGTGAAACTTTTGCAATTGTTGTATGAACAAGTCAATATCAACGCGGTTTCATAGTTGTTTGTTCACATTTCAACCTCAAACTCTGTTGTGTGGATCAATATGATTCCGTCGCTGTCATGCCATGAGAAACACATAATCAAAACTAAATCATAATTAATTAATTAATTAGGTTAAATTATCTCAAACATTCTCCACACACTTCACGGGTTACACTGTAATCTTTGTATCATATCTTCCAAATCATTTTCACTCATCTAAGCACGTCTTTTTCAGCATCATTCATGCATAGAACATAAATTATTGAGAGCGTGATAACAACAAACTTTCACCAACTTCGCAGACTCAATCATGGATTTTATTTCATTTTTTTAACACTTTTTTCTTTATGTGTAAACTGGATCTTACAACTTTTTATCTTCTTAATAATTATTTATTTTCAGTTTTTTTACGTCCTAAGAGAGAAGAAAATAACAATTCAAATGGGCTAACTAAGCCCGATACAGAAACTGTACTTTAAAAATGGGGAATTATTTTCTACATCTCCGTATTTTCTTTTTACGCCCCTTTTTTTTGGAAATATCTATTTTACCCTCTTTGATTCTTATTATCTCTTACCATTTTTTTGTCTGCTTCTTTTTAGATGCAGCGTTGACTATGGCACCATTGTAAACATGCATACTTGAACATGGCACATGCATTAGACCATGTTGCATGTTTTTTTCTAAGTACTTCGTTTTGTACACTGCTTTGTTGGCCAAAGAAAATAAACTGAATTTGGAAGTGAAAAAAAAATTAAATTAATAAAATTGGAAGAAAAAAATTATGCTATATTTGCTGGAATTGAAAAAATGAATTCAAAATTAAACATGTATTTATAAATTACATAATCTGAAAGTAAAAAAAATAATTCTGGTAATCTAAAATGTTTTTTTTTAAATTTTTTATATTGCACTACAATCCTAAACACGACACTTAATTTTTTTTTTTACTTTGAAATTGTGTAATCCAAAATCTTTTTAATCATATAAAACCAAATAAGGGTAACTTTGACATTTCATGCTATGTATGGAGGTGTTGACAAAAAATATCGAGATACAAGAAGTGATTGTGTAAAAAAAGTAATAAAAACAAAAGAAAATAGATTGCATGTCAGAAGCCCAAATTTCACTCATTCAGAAATAAAAAAAAATTATTTAAATTAAAAAATAAGATGCAAAAAATATAAAGAATAAATAATTTTTTTCATCCATGTGTTTTTTCTACACAAACAACTAGTGAAAAAATTTCATGAATGATTTGAACATAATTGAATCCGAGAACATTATAGCAAGTGTCTAAAACACGTTATCAATGAATTATTATTTTTCATTAAATACACTTTAGAGATTTTAATTTTAATTATTTAGTAGATGAACTTTAAGCTTCTTTGACCATATCTCGTCGCGAGAGTTGGACACTGGACTATGGATCCAATTGCCAATGGGCTCAACAACTCACGAGAGGCCCACTTTTAAATCCCTTCAAATAGTCTGGCCAAATTCTCTTCCCCTCCATATCTCTCCATACCTCCCCCTCCACCTTTATATTAATTGTGAAAAATTGTTTAATTTTTAAATTTTTTTTAAATAACC
The DNA here is from genome assembly GCA_013389735.1 of Phaseolus lunatus. Taxonomy (NCBI): domain Eukaryota; kingdom Viridiplantae; phylum Streptophyta; class Magnoliopsida; order Fabales; family Fabaceae; genus Phaseolus; species Phaseolus lunatus. The sequence goes on from CM023866.1 coordinate 48,960,385, forward strand.
TCAACTGCATCTCCATATCTCTCTTTCAACCGCAACACCTTCATTCTTTTTCAACTACAGTATTTGAGAAAGTAGTTTCATCATTTGAGCGTGCAACTGAGAATCATTCCATAATGGAATGGAGGACTTTATAACATCAATCGACTGTAGATAGGTAGCACTTCTAAAATCTTTCTTAGCGATTCATCATATTCTCTCTTCGATTGAGTCATGTGATATGTATAGCGAGAAGATTAGTTGTATTCGACATTCTCCAGTGTGAAGATTTTTTTTTTTTTTATAGTTTTGTACTCTAGTTTTGCACCTCGTTGATTTTATTTTTTTTCATTTTGTGGCTTCCAGAAAAATAAAAAAAAACTAACAAAAACACAAATACCACTAGTAAAAATACCACAAAGCTTATTCCAAACATCAACGTTTATCACCAATCACCATAAACAATCACTACTACTTGAAAATGAAGAAAAACCAGACTTTCCATCATACTCAAAAGAATACTTTTCAGGAACTTTTTGCTATTGATATTTTTTTCAAGAAAATTTATTCTGCCAAAAATGGCAAACAAAAAAAGAAAGTTCTTAGAATGTCCTTAGCCATAACGTTAGTTTTTATAATCAAGGAAAGTTTAAACAAAATTAAAAATGTTTGCAGGTATTTGATCTAAACCTCGTCCAAATCATTTCGTAAACTTGGTTCATCTAGTAGAAGATATAATACCTTAGGAGTTGGTTTGAATTTTATTTTTTTCTCCTATGTTTCAAACTCTTTCATAAAAATTCTAGAATGGTTTTTTATGGAAATTCGAAAAAATGATTTTCAGATAATAGAAGTGAGGGAAGATGAGATATATCATGGGTGATAGGAAATTGAAAATAGAAAACCAGAACAACTTCTTTTTGTATTTCGATTTTAAGGTTTTAAAAAGTTAAAATAAATGAACTTTTAGTTTTCAAAATAGTTTTAAAATTCATTCTTATTAAATAATTTTTATTCTATAATGAGATTTTTTTTTTCTATTTTAAAAATATAAAATAGTTTATAGAAACAGAAAACAAATAGTCCTACATAAGCACGGAGAATATTTCTAAGACAAAATATCCATAATTTCTTTGACACCCCATATTTTTAAAAATACTGAAATTATATGTTTTGAATTTTGAGATTCGGAATGAAAATTTTGTATTTCCAATTTTACAATAAAAAATACAAGATTTTATATTTGGAATTATAAAATTTATAATACAAAATTTACATTATTATGAATTATACAATTCAAAATGTAAAATTATATTTTAGATTTTATAATCTGCAATATAAATTAAATCTCAAATATAAATTATAGATGTTTTCTGAATTTTAGAATCTAAAATATATTAAATTTATTAATTTGTATTATGAATTGTAAAATTTGAAATAATTTTTTTTTCCTTAGACAATAAAGATGAGAGACTACTGCAGTAGTGATGCTGAACATGAGAGATGTTGTGGTGGTGACACTGGAGGTAACAACTACTGTAACAGTGATGCTAAAGTGGGGGGTTGATGTGACGGTGGAAGTTAGAGGTAGGAGTTGCTGCGGCTGATAAGGGAAGAGGGGCGCTCAATAAAGAAGACGAAGAAGAAAGTAAAACTATCATTTTGCTTCTTATATGGAGGTGAAAAAAAAACATGGAGGTGCAGAAAGAATTGACCTTATTTCTAATCCGTGTCCAACTTTGTGAAAAATGGGCCTTAGTTTTTGTTAGGTTTTTGTTAAGAACACAATGGGCCTATCAGTCTTAAAGGCAAAAATGGTTAGAGGTTTTTTTTTTTCCCACCCTCCATAATATAAAAAATATCAACAACCCTGTTATAAAATTTCATAATCAATTTGAAATTATATTTTAAAATACATAATTTATTTTTTTTATAGATTAAACAATCTAAAACTAATAAAAATATATTTCAAAATTATATGGTTTAAATTATATAATTTAAAATTATATTTAAATTATAATTTTAAATTACGTAGTTATATTTCATATTATCTGTCTAGACTACTAATTAGAATCATATTCTAGATTATGTAACAATGTTCTGAATTATAAAATTCAAAATATTATTTTGAACTATATATTTAGAATTATATTTTAGATTATGTAACTAATTAATTATCAAGTCGGTAGCAATTATTGTCTAGGTTTTATACAAATAATTTATTTTTTTTAAGTTAGCTAATTATTTTATTTGTTCTTGTTTTTGAATTTGAGATATTGTGATACTAGATAAGTATGATACTGTAATGCTAATGTTAGTAATCGTTCTACAAAAATATCTAAATGTTTATCAACTATAATAATTAATCACTTATAGAAAAGTATGATTTTATGATATTTTTATTTATCTATCACCTTTGTCAATTGTACACTACTTGATGCAACACATTGGTCTTGCTTTAGTGGATGGATATTTTGTCTTAATCAAACAATATGGTTATTTTCATTGGTATGAGACAAAGCAAAAAGGGACATCATTACCTTTGTTATTTAGTATAGGGTTATTAATGTAGGGTCTCATAATATATATAATATAGAAAAGTCTTTTCATATTTATTTCGGATTTGTTTTCTCTTCTATTTATGTATTGATATATTCATTTATTTGCAAAAATAATTTAGTTATGCATATATTTAAATATTGATATACGTGTTCAATATTGTAGATTAAGTTAATTGTCACTACAAGAAAACCATTAAATAGAAACCAATTTTTAGAAATAAAAAAATTAGTTGTTACAATGACTAAATTAGAGACCATTTTAGAAATTAAAAAAAATATTGGTTTCTAAATTAGTTTCTATTATTGTTAAATAGTTTATAAATTGGTATCTAATTAGCTACCAAGGTTTTAGCTACCAATTATTTATATTCTAAATTTGGTAGCTAAAACCTTGGTAGCTAATTAGATACCAATTTAGAAACCATTTAACAATAATAGAAACTAATTTAGAAACCAAAAATTTTTTTAGTCTAAAAAATGGTTTCTAATTTGGTCATTATAGCAACTAATTATTTTTGGTTTCTAAAATTAGTTTGTAATCCATGATTTTCTTGTAGTGTGTGTTTAGCCAACTTCATCCTATTTCAAGTAAACAAATAAATCAAATGAGTTTTTTTTTTTGTGTGGTTTTCTTCAAAGAGTCTCTTTAGTCATAACACAAATTCAGTGTTTCAAACACAAAAAATGAGAATCATACACAACTATAGTTTTACAAAATTCACCATCAAACTTAATAAAGAAAGGTAGTAAGGCAATCACAAAAAAAAAAAAAAAGATCGTAACCTGCATCTTCGGTTATCATTACAAAACAAACAATTCATTAAATAAAAATTGATTTAAAAATAATAATAATTAATTACTATGTTAATTAAATTAGTATATAATTTAGTTAATATAATAATTAATTATTTTTTATTTTTAAAAATTAATTTATGTTTAATAATTTTAATATGTAAATAAATAAAATTGTAATATTTGAACTAAATAAAAGGATTTTCTGTCTATGTCTACATACACATATAGCAATATTGTGAAAGGTAATATAAGTTTCTCCCATAAGTGAATATTTTTTTTGAGAAACTAAATGAAAAAAGCTGAGAGTCAAATATGATTTCATTGAACAATTGAAAAAAATAATTAACATATTGACATTAACAGATTTGGTAGACTTATTTATGTTTGTAGTTATTTATGTATCAAATATGGTATGGTTTTGATCTCTTATATTTCAATTACATTAGGTCTATAAAAAAGTCATTTACAATGAAGTTTTTTCATCTTTATTTGATCCAATTTAAGTCACTGATTTGTTTAAAATGACAACACTGTTTTTGTTTTGCATGATTATACATCGTACAAACAATAAGTTATCCATAATTATCGTGAATACGGAAATTATGTGAGTATATATAGAAAACCCTTTTAGTTATTTAATTCAAATATTTTATACTAACTTTTAAGTTTATAGGATAAGATTTATTCATTGTCGTACATGCATCAATTAATTGTTAATTATTATATGGTTATTATATGCAATAAAGATGAAGGAGATGACTATTTGAGAATTTTTTAAGAACTCAATGGGAATTTAAGTAGACGTTTATTTCATTAAATCTTCTTTAGTTAAATGTTATTCACACGAATATAATATGGGATTTTAAAGAAATGTTTGATTAACTAGATATGATTAATATATATTTGATTATATTATTAATATATGCTGGGATTTTTTTTATATTACCCGGAATAATTAAAGGTGCCTTTTCCCCCCAAAGAATAATGTATATACTTTCCTTATTTTACTATTATTATTATTATTATTATTATTATTATTATTATTATTATTATCTATTTCAGCTTTTATATCAATTAAAAAAAAACATAAATAAACTTTTTCTAATATTGTTTATGTAGCTTTCAAGTTGATGCATTTTCAATGAATAGCAATTCAACTGTAAAATGAAGACATTCAACTAATATTTTTGGGGCCTCGTCTTCATTTATTATTGGACGAAAAGCTACGAGTAAGTGTCAAGCTCCATTCCAAATTTCGTGTTTATGTATTTATTGTTAGAGTATTAAATTTTTGTATGGGTTCCATTAACATTCCATGCAAGCAAAAGTTAATTACAGAGGTCGAGATTTACAAGTTACGTGAGTAGATAAGGCTAATAATTGAAGAGTCTAGGGCATAAAATGAGAATGAACATCACGTGAGAATATTCAACTGTCCTTACGTTTGAATGTTTATGGCGTAGATTACAAACTAGGAAGGAGATCTTGGTAGGGCATAGTTGTATTATGACGTTGATGAGTGAAAGGACGTGCACACACTTGTGAGATTCTGAATCACAGAATGTGCCTCAGAATGCACGTTGTCTGCGTAACCAAACATCTGCAGCATTCACTTCATATGTAGACGTTTATTGTATTGTACGAAGCCAGGAAACCTATTCTGCTTACCCACACTTCTTACACCAGTAATCAATCACTTCTTCCTCTAACCATTAGTTCCGAATGGTCCACACTTTTTCTTCTTCAAATGCCAACTTTTCAACTCTACCTAACAATAACGACTATTAGATGATAAATTGGATAACTATTAAATGATAATATCACTGTAACAAATGGACGTGCAACAGTATCCTTATCATAGATGTGTCCATACCAATATCATTATCAGAAATATAAGGAAACAAATACATAAACTTAAATGGATCATGTGTCCAAATTGATACCAGTTTTATCCTTATAGAAAAAAATGAATTTCATAAAAAGTAACACCTCATGCCACAAAAATATTCTTGTGATTCATGTCAAAAAGAGTAAAATCTTTTACTCCATCTTTGTGACCCAGAAAAACACATTTTCTAGTTCTAGAATTAAGTTTTGTTCTTTGAACACCACTAGTAGTAGTTAAAGATAGACAACCAAAAATTTGTATATGAGACAAATATGATATTACATTATAAATCATATGATATGGTGATTTATCATGTAAAAGAGGAATAGAAAATCTATTAATTAAATGAACAAAATGCTTGATAGCACATGACAAAAAACAAAAAGGTAATTGGGACTGAAAAATCAGTGCACAAGTAACATTCAAAATATATTGATGTTTGCATTCAACGACACTATTCTCTTGAGGTTTTTCCACACAACTAATATGATGAACAATCTTTTTTCTATTAAAGAAAGGAGACATAAAAAACTCATGGTCATTATCACATTTCTCAATACTTCCAATTAAGAAGCATGAAAAGGTTCCATACACAAATGACCAAACCCTACATTGGGGGGGTCAAAGCAAATGGTGTTGATCAGTGAGGTTAGAACATATCCTCAGGGATTATTGAGGAAGAAAGTTATGGATGGCAGAGAGCAACCCACATTTCAACAGCTCAACAACATCATCAAATAAGGTTGGCTCTATCTGAGTGATTTTGTATCTAACATTGATATTGTAAATTATAATAGATTGTTTTGGGTTCGAAATAATATGATTGAGGCTAGTAAATTGTGGGACTTGGGAAAACAAACAGGAGTAACATTTACAATAGTGAGAGAGCTATTTTAAACCATATACAAGAATTGGAGGAAAGGGATTGATAAAATAGTAAATATTGTTTTATTTTCTGTTGGGCCTATATGTAATACGTTTTAATTCATAGGCCCGATTAGTTTTTTCTTTCTCTGCACCCCATGTATATAAGGAAACTTTACTCTTTCATTTTAATTGAATAATAGATTTTAGCTTTCTTTTCAATGTTTCCTCTCCTTTCTTCTCTGCTTCATTGCTTCCAATAGAATCACCAAAGTCTGTAATTGCCATTGATATCCTATAATATGGTATCAAAGCTCTGTTGCGTGCACTCTGATCCCTCCTTCATTTGTGATATTTTGTTCTTCCACAAATCTTTTTGATCTTTTTCTTCTTCTTTCGACTAACATTTTTTCTTTTGCAGTTTTGAAGGTCTGGTTTCAATGGTTACGAAAAAACCCAATCAAAACAAAAACCCTAACCCTAACTAGAATAAAAATCCCGCTCAAAGTGACAATCTTGCTCAGAACTTCTTGTACTTACACCTGAGTGAAAATCCCACGACTCTTCTCTTATCTCCACTTCTTGATTCGAAAAATTACCACTCTTGGAACCACTAAGTTATCACTGCGTTAAGTGCAAAGAACAATTTAGAATTTATTAAAAGTGTGATACCTCAACCCTCTGAGTCGGATCCCACCTTTGCATCCTAGATACGCTGCAATAACATGGTGGCATCTTGGCTCGTGCATTCGGTTTTTGTCCCCATACGTAAAAACATAATATGGATGGAAAACGCTCTGAATGTATGGAATGATCTTAAAGTTCACTTCTCACAAGGTGACCTGTCTCACATTTCTGACCTTCAAATGGAGGCATCTTCCATTAATCAAGGTGATCTTTCTGTTTCTGATTATTTCACCAAACTTAGGGTCCTCTGGGATGAGTTAGATAATTTTAGACCTGATAATGTTTGCACCTGTTATTGCCCAAAGAAAAAGAGAGGATCAGGGTATGCAATTTTTGCGTGACCTTAATGATCAGTACAATAACATAAAGGCCCATGTCCTTCTCATGGAGCCTGTTCCTGCTATTACTAAGATTTTTTCTCTAGTTGTTTAACAAAAACGACAATTTAACAATAGTGTTCTAGTTGCTCATGTCAAGAATAATAATTTTGTTATTCATATCAATGTCAATTCTGTTACCTGTTCTTTCTGTGGTAAGCTGGGTCACAATGAAACTGTATGTTTCAAGAAAAATGACTATCCTAACCAAGATGGAAAGGGGTCAAGATCTAGCGGCAATAATAAAAATGTTTGTACTTACTGTAACAAGAATGGGCACACTGTGAATGTCTATTATAAGAAGCATGGATACCCTTGGGTATAGATTTCAAAATAGTAATTTTTCTCATGCCAATATTGTTGCTCAAGAAGACACTGCTAGTGGCCAAGATCAGAATAAAAATGCTGGTAGTGGTGACTTTTGTATTACCCAAAGTCAGTTCCAAATCGTTTCAAATTTTTTGAAGAATGTAAGTGTCTCAAACAGTCAAGCACAAGTGAACCAAGTTGGTTCCATTTCTGCCAATCCTCAGGATCAAAATTCTACTGTAACAGGTAATCTTAATAGATTTCAAAATTTTATCTTTAATGAGTATGCTTAGATTTTAGATTCGGGTGCAACAGAACATGTTTGTTTTGACATATCTAATTTTACATCATATAATTCTATTAAACCCATTATTATTAAACTTCCTAATGGAAATTATGTCACTGCCTCCTATTCTGGTACAATCTTTTCCAACAATAAGTTTGTTCTGAAAAATGTCTTATATGTGCCAAATTTTTCCTTTAATTTGAATTCTATATCTTGATTGACTACATCACTTAAATGTGAGCTTATTTTCTCTTCTGCTGAGTGTTTAATACAAAATTCCATAACCAAAGACAAGATTGGTACAGTTGATGCTGTGTCTGGTCTATATGTCTTCAATTAAGCTGACGAAAATGTTCTAAGCTGTAATACAAGACAAACAAATATCTGGCACCTCAGAATGGGCATCCTTTAGAAGAAAGGTTAAAAGTTTTACAAACCTATTACCCTAATATTCATATTGATAAAGATTTTATTTGTGATGCTTGTCATCAAGCAAAACAAAGAAAACTTTTTTTTCCCTTAGTGATACTAAAATTGCTCAACCTTTTGAATTACTTCATATTGATATTTGGGGTCCTTGTTCTGTTATTTCAATGCTTGGTCATAAATTTTTTTTTTACTATAGTAGATGATTTTACTAGGTATACTTGGATTTTTCCTATGCATAATAAATCTGAAGTCAGGGCTAATGTTAGTAGTTTTATAACCTATGCTGAAAATCAGTTTTCTACCAAAGTTAAAATCATTCGCACTTCTGCATAACTAAAAAAAATAGATATGAGACAAGAATCATTGCTAATACAAAAATATAGAATTAGGTGGTTAGCAGCTGGAGACATGAATACGAGGTGCTTCTACCTAACAAAAAATTGGAGAAAAGGGAAAGATGAGCTCAATAGAATGAAAATACATGATACACAAGTGTGAAGATTTGAGGGTGATTAAAGAGAGGGTGAAGGTGTATTTTGAGGCCAAATTTAAAGAAAAAGTGGCGGTTAGCATTGAATTAGGGAATATACAATTCAAGTCTATCACAGAACTCGAAAATGAAAAATTGTTGGAGGCATTTTCTAAGGAAGAGGTTAGAGTGTCATTTTGGTGTTGGTGTTATGGCTAGAAGAGGCCAACAAAAGACTGGTGTTCGTGTTGTTGTTGTTGAAAAATGACGCCAAGGAAGGATTGAGTTTAATGTTAAAATATATTGCTTTTGTGACTGACTTGGTGTCCACTTTGGTTACTAATTTTTTAAGATCGATTTTGTGACTGATTTGGTGACTGATTTAGTGACTATTTCGATCATTAAATCATAAAAATAACTTTTGGTCACTAATTTTCTCACTGCTAGTTACCATATCTTTCGATCAATATTCAAAAATTTTCTAGTAGTGAGTTAGGGTTAAGAGAAAATATTTGCATTTTCTAATGGGGTGAGATGTAGCTCTTCTTCTGTCACCATTGAAGTGAGATGTAACTTTTCTTCTTTTGTTATTGGGGTGAGATGTAGCTCTTTTGCTATCGAGTTATTGAGTCATGGAGGTGGGAAAATTTGTCTTGGAAGATTATGTGTGTCTATGTCTTGAAAATTGAGAAAAACTAGGAGGATTGAAGAATGTAAAGAATAATGAGATAGGATTTGATAAAAGATCAAGATATATTATTGTTTGGTTGTGTGTACTAAAAGATAATAGACAAAGATAATAAAATATAAATTTTGATAGGTGCGACTTTGAAGACTATCTATGACTAGAGTATTTATGTATTCGATCTACTATTTGAGAAATTACATGTAAGATGGTTTAAAAATTAAAACCATTTTAACAAATTATATCACCAAATAAATTATTTATTTATTTTTATTTCATGGTTTGGATGGTAAGGTGTACTAAAAAAACGTGAGAAGGTATTTTTTAACTCATTTATAATTTATATTTTAAATTCACTTTTTATTGTAATCATTTCAAAATTTAAAATTGTGATCAGAAATGTCAAATTTTATATTCTATTTATTTTAATTTGTTTTGAAATGAATTTTATCTATACTATATATAAAGAATATTTCCCATTATAATTGTTTTTTTTTTTCATTTATACAATTTTTATTCTATTTTATCTTTATATCAATATTTCATTTTATTATTTTATTTTAGTTATTTTGTCATTTTATAATTATTTAAATTTAAAACTAAAAAAAAATATTAAATTTGAAAAAAATTGTTTACAGTTAAAACATATGAATATAATTTATAAATTATTTAATTGTATCTATTGATATATTGTCAAAAAAACATAGTTAACATAATAGTTAAATTTACAAATGTCATGCAATATGGTAAATTTACAAATAATAAGTTTATTTTTAAGTTTACAAATATCATGCAATTTACAAATGTCATGTAATATGGTAAAATAACTTTAAAAATGTCATGCAATTCAGTTTTCATCTCTTTTATTTAATTACAATAAAAAATATACTAAACAAATTCAAATTTATAACACAATAAACATAATTATATTAAAATAATACGTCGTTTCATTATGAAGATTGATAAATCACTAATTTTGATTTGTTGTTACTAATATAAAACTAAAAAAGAGAAATATAAATAATGAATTCTGAATAGGAAAAAAATTATGTTTTTTTCAATGAATTTTGAATTTTGGTAACTGTTTTTTTTTATACTAATATAATGTCATTTCGTAGAAAGCAGTTATCAATTTTAATTTTTAAATGTGAAGTAGTTTGTCAAAACGGTTTATTAGACATGGAAAATATTTTTTTTTTCATATCTTCATCTCTCTTAAAAATTATAGTTTTTATCGCTTCTTATTATTTGGTTTACAGTTACTAAAATGTCATGTAATATATTATATTTTTATTATTTGTACTAGCGGAAACACAAGTGTGCATCTACATTTTTTTATTTATTATTATTATATGTATATTTATATTTATTTAAATGAAATATAGATTGATGTGTATTCGAATGTACAAGAGACATAAAGAGCATGAGAGATAGAGTCATGTCAAGAGATTTGGGGAAGAAAGAGATAAAATGAGAAAGAGAGAAGAGAGTAAAAACAGTGATAAAATCCCAAAAATTCAAATTGGAAAGTAACAACCGTCCATGAAAATTGAAGAAATGGAGATATATTTCAAAAAATTAAATTAAAAAAAAACTGTTCTACATTCAAAATTACTTCTATAACTGTTTTAATATGTTTTAGAAAAAATAGGAAATGACGTATTGGCCATAATAAGTAATAAAATTAAATATTGATATGAGGATAAAATAGGAAAAAAATTGAGAACAGCTAAAGAGGATAATCCCTTTATATATAAGTATAAAGAATTAAGTAAAATTCTCATCAATGCAATTTATTTTTTTTATAAAATTAATAAATTTAAAATTTGGTTTTATTAATATGAATAGTTAAATTACATAGTTTTTATTTAAAAATTTAGAGAATTTTGATCCTATATAACAGTTAGGATCAATCAATAATATAATAAACAAAAAATTTAGGTAAATTAATATTGAAAATCAAATAAATAAAATATTATCATTCACATATTTATATTAAGAGTGTAGATTTATAATTTATTTTAATAAATACGAATATATAATATCCATATATAAAAATATTCTTTTTTGATAAATAAATTTTAAAAATGATATTATAGTTTAGTTTGGTTTTGAAAATTATTTTTCCAAAACAAAACTATATAAATAAATATATATAAATTATTTAGTTTTTCTATTTCTTCTACTGAAAATCTGCAGCTTACTAAACAACTCTCTATTTATATAATTTGATTATTGTTATAATTTAATTAATAAAAATATTCATTAACAATAATTTTATTTTTTTTGAATAATACGCAAAAAAATATTCCAAATATTAATCTTTATTTTTGTTTGATCTTTCCTTTAAAAAATAATTTAATATTTTTTCTTTAAAACACATATATATATATATATAATAATTTAATATTTAAAAAATATAAATACACATCTATCTATATTTCATTTAAGTAAATATAAATACACATAATAATAATAAAGATAAAAAATATGAGTAGACAAGTATCATAGGAACATAAGAACGTTTGTGTTTCCTATAGTAGATATAATATTTATGACAATACAATAAGATTCCCCTATTTATGATACTCATTTAGTATAATTATTTTCTCCACAAGTCATATAATTCTTAACTTTTTTACAACTTTTCCATTTAACTTTTATTTTTGAATATCTCTTACATTGTACAAACTTAAAATAATAATTAAAATATATTTTAAAGAATTACTTTTTAAGAACTTTTTAATTGTATGATGACTTAAAAATTACCTTTTCAAACTTAAAAAAAATAACGTTTGTTTTCCCTAGTGATTAAGAACGTGGATGGAAACGCTTACTTAGATTTAATTGGAAGTTCAAATTAATTTTAGTCTGCTTAATAGTAACTATTAAAGTTCAGAGCTTTGTGTTGTTTTTCAATATTATAATAACTAAACTCCCATTTAGAAAGGGCAACTTTTAATATGGCTAATAATAATTGACTATTTTCGCTGGAAGCTAGTGTTGTGTTTAAATATTTTAATATTTTAGTTTGTATGTTTTTAGCATAATCTTTATTTTTATTTTAGTTAAATTTGTAACAGATAAATATTTTTAAGAAATAAATTGTTTTATAATTGAAAATGGAAAGAAAGGTAGAGTTATATTAAATGTTAAAAGATAGCAATAGTGAAAGATCAATATCTAGAGGAGTTATATAGCAATAGTGAAGATTATCTTTTACTTTAGAATATTTGCCTATTTATATTATTCACCTTTAACTAGAATAAATATTGCGAATAAAGATTAAACTGGTAGAATAAATATTGTGAATATTCTTATCGTAATGCATTGTATTAACAATGTAATACATCAAAAGCATACATTTATTCTTATTTTTATTTAAAAAATCACTGGATAATCAAACAAAAAAATTTCCTCCCTTTAAAACTTATTTATTATATATTGAGTTTTTAATATATATATATATATATATATATATATATATATATTCCTTTATTTTTTTTCTTGTAACTCGTCCTTTCGACTCTATAAAAAGTACAATAATCAAGTAGGTCTTGAAAAAAAATCTGATTTATTCTGATTTAATTTAAAAGTTATTTTAAAATATTGAGAAAAAAAAATTGACACGTATTTTATTAAGTTATTTTCTCACTTTATCTTTCTACTAAAATAATACATGTAATAATATGAAAAGAGAAAAGTGTTTTAAAAACAAAGGTATTAGGATAATAAGAAAACAAAAAATAAATAATTTTTTTCATCATTTTTTTTTCTAAATGATTGAACAAAATATTGCTTTATTTTATCATAAAAATTCAATTAATAAAAACTAGTAAATTGATTGCCTGAATACTATGGAATTTAGTGTCCTTAATTCAAAGCCAATAAGTATTTTGTACATTGTCACTAAGGGAAAAGAACAACATTTATAACTCATTATATTATAGTATATTAGTTTCTAAGCATACCTATAAATTAACGAAAGTGTGGAGGGAGAAATAAAGTAAAATAAAATGATTTGAATTTGAATTTGGTTAATTTAATTTGGACATTTATGAAACATTGTGATGATTATGACATGCATTGTTGACAGTGCTGTTACTATCATATATATGCTATCCTAGTCCTAGACTCTAAGAGGCGAGTAGGTCTAGTATGTAGGGGCTGGACCATCTTGTGTTAAGCGTTGGAGGGTTTGTTGAATCATTTAAATAACTTCTCAAGGGCCTTTTGGCCCTCCCAACTAATAAGAAAATGAAACTACTTCTCATACACTTTCATTTGAGAAGAGACTCAATTAAAATAAAAGTAGGTCAAAAGTAAAATTATTTTAATTAAAAAATAAAAAACTACTAAGTAATTTTTATTATTGTTAACTTTAATTTTTATTTATTATTTAAATAATTTTTATATAATTATTAAAAATGCAAATATTAATTAATTTTTTGTTACATAAAAAATTATGTAACTTTTCCGTACCCCTCTTTCTCTCACACTCTTTTTTTCTTGTTTCAATTTCTTTTTTATTTCTCTCTTATTTTATTCTTTCATACTTCATCCTTGAGCATATTTAAATAATCGAGGAGTCAATTATCATTGTTATTTATCATATTTTTATATAAAGTGAGTTTTTATTTATTTCAAAGATTTTTTATTCTCTTCAGTTTCTTACGATTTTATTATAAATTGTAATGGAATCTTTTATTTATAGTCAAGAATGATGAATCTTAACTAGAACATTCAATTTATCTTGAAACATATATATTTTTAGATGAGGTTTTGTTCCTTTCTTTTTTGATCTTGAATCTCCCCTTGTATGCTCTACTGATCTCCCCTTCCTCCTATATCTGGTCCTACATTTATTTTTTATTCATTATTAAATCTCAATTTTACTTTTATAACGTTTTAATCTTGTATTAAACTATCTTGAATATGAACGAGACATTAATGAGATTTCTATATTAAATGTTCAATCTTCAATCATATATTTTTCTAAGATCGACTCCTATCCTATCAAAATCGTTCCTAAACAGATTAGATCCTGCCTATGATACCACATAACCTCTCAACCTTAGGCCTCGAGTCTTAGAGGCATATAATCAAACCCTACATGTGTCATTATAGGGTCAATTGAGAAAAGTGATATTCTCAACTTGGGTAAGCTCATACTGAAATTTGGTGGTGTTTGGATATGTTACATTAGGTCTATAGATTTTGAGTGATTATCTTGTTTGAGTTGAAATTTTCCCTGGAATAAGGAATTTCAGGTTAGATGAGTTGATTATATTTTTTATTGATCATTTTGAATTATTTAGAAGTTGTACTTTTATAATATTTTTGAAAAGATCTTTAAAAATGCATTTAATCGTGTTGTTGAGGTTGATTTTTTGACATTTTTGTTCAAGTGAGTCAATTCTCGCTCAACAAAATTAGTAAATGCAACTTAACCTTCCTTTCAGCTTTGTTTTTGCTCAATTAACCATTTTTGCCAAATTTTTGCTCAAGCGAGCTCCTTCTTACTCAAGCTAAAAATAGAAATTACAAAAAAACAAAATCTTTCTTTCTTTTCTTTTATTTTCTCATTGTTTCTTCAATTGATTGAAATTGTATGTGAATATTTATTTTAAATGTGAAATTAAATTAAATTTGTATTAATTGGTAAATTTAATTGATTTTTTGTGTTTTATTTAAATAAGTTATAATGTATGACGATACTTATTGAGATTGATGGAATTCGTATGAATTTGTGGTCATATATCTAGGATGGTATGTGAACAATTGTTTGGTTTGTGTATTCAGTATTGACACATATATTGTAACAATGATCTCATTGTTTCACTATTGTTTTAGGTCACATAGATTAAGATATTAGGTGGTGAGAAGTTGAAGGGCAAATTCTTGCACACCATGACATATGTGGATGCATGACTTGGGTTGTATTGAACTTATCCTAGTAGTTCTCGCATACTGTGACATATGTCGACACATGACTTGAGTTGTAATAAACTTACCTCTTATGTTTATTTGTAAATATAAGTTTTGTGTATTGGATCATATGTCAATCTCTCATAAGACATACTTAATACAAGTCTTATGAAAAACATCAATTGATATTCTACTTGTTGAATATCTTTGATTCTATATAATCATATGTGATTTATATTGTTGTTGTAAGTTGGTATTTGAAGAAGATTGAATGGTTGTAATCTATTGATTAAAATGTCTTCTTTTATATACATTTTTTATGCTGAAAAATTATTTTAGTATCTTATTCTTGCATGTTTTGTTTGTATTGTAAACTATTATGATGGTAATATATACTAGAGTAGTTATAAGTATAAGTGGTGTATGAACAATATTTGATTTTTTTATTTATTTATGACCTTTCTTTTTATAAATATTTATATTTACATATATAGTAGTATTTAAGTTTATACTTTTAAATTATTATAAATTTTGAATAAACCCTTTTATAAATTAATAATATAGTGGGTAATTAATTTTTAGGTTTTAAAAAATATATCTTAACTACGATTAATTATGTTAAATATCAATATTTTTAATTGTGTTTACAGGGAATGTATAGTACTCTTTATAAGTACCAGAAAAGCAATACATGTGGTATCTACACTTTCCTCCATGTTGGTTATGAAGAAGATTCAATGGGAAAAATGCCTTGTAAAACTAATATAAAATTAACTAAATTTAATCTACAGTCAAATTTAACTTATAATTAATTGTTTTCAAATTTAATCAAATTAAATGTGCAAGTAATCTTAGATTAAATATTTAACTGTATACACTAAACAATCAAACTTATCATGACTAACTTAATATATAATTTTTATAACAAATATAGAAATAATAAAATAGAATTCTAACTTGAAGGTAATTTTAGAATAGAGAGAGATGACGTAGTGGCGGTGTCAGCCTCAAATAATAAGGTGGCGATCTCAAAGTAATACTACACATGTTTTTTATATAATTTGGTGGTTAGTGCAGAAAAAGAAATAAATAAATAACACATTGTTAGTACTGAATCACATACCACGTTTTATATAACTATTAATAATAAATTGTACAATAAAAATAATGCAATTTAAAGTTTTAAAATATTATACTTATATGACACAATAAAAGAAGGTATAATTCATCTTTTTTATTATTATATTTGGCTAAATATTTAATTTAATTTAGTAATTTTAAAAAAAATTAATTTATCCTAAAGTTTTTTTAAAAAAGTTTAATTTGGTTCCTTTAAGTTTCCACCAATTATATTAATTGTTGATGACGTGACACACACAATAACATTGGTTTGCACACATGGATTGAGCGGAATTTTAGGGTTTGAAACTTGAAAAAAGAAGATTGAGGGAGAGGAAGGTAGAGGCGGTGACGACTGTGGTGGTAGAACCAAGGGGCGGGCGGTGGTGCTCCAGCTACACTACTGATTTGATTCGAGCCTATGTCGAGCTGAGTCGATTGGGTCGATGTCGAGCCGGGTCGGCCCAGGCCTATGTCGATTTGATTCGACCTTGGCCAATGTCGAGCAGAGTTGACCCACGCCCATGTCGAGCTGAGTCGACCCTTGCTGACGTAGAGCGGAGTCGGCCTAGGCCTAAGTTGAGTCGGCACTAGGCCAAGGTTGAGTGCGCACCGGACCCATGTTGAGCCAAGTCGAGTTGAGTTGGCTTAGACTCATGTCAAGTCGAGTCGGCCTAGGCCAATGTCAAGTCGTGTGGTCCTAGGTCCATGTCGAGCCGAGACGACCTGTGTCCATACCAAGTCGAGTCAGCCCGGATTAATGTCGAGTTGAGTCGGCTAGAGTTGATGTCGAGCCGGGTCGGTCCAGGCCCATGTCGATTCGAGTCGACCCTGCCAATGTCGAGCAAAGTCGACCCGCACTCATGTCGAGCTGAGTCGACCCTTGTTAATGTAGAGTCTAGTTAGCCCAGGTCCAAGTCGAGTTGGCACTAGGCCAAGGTCGAGTGGGCATCGGGCCCATGTCAAGCCAAGTTGAGCCGAGTTTACCTAAGCCCATGTCAATTTGAGTCGGCCGGGTCCATGTCGATTTGAGTTGGCTCAGGACCATGTCAAGCCATGTCGACCTAGACCCATGTCAAGCCGTGTGGGCCCAGACCCATGTCCAGCCGAGATGCGCGTGCCCATGTCAAGTCGAGTTAGCCCGGATCTATGTCGAGCTGAGTCACCTTAGGCCAAGGTTGAGTTGGCACCATACCCATGTAGAGCCAAGTCAACCCAGACCCAGGTTGAGCAGAGTTGATCCAGGCCTAGGTCAAGTCAGTTTGGATCTTTGTAGAACTGGGTCTGCTAGGTTCCATGTCGAGTCGAGTGGGTCTGGCCATATCGAACTGAGTCGACCAAGACCTAGATCAAGATGGATTTAATCTAATTTAATTAAAAAAGTGGATTTAATTTAGATTTAATCTATTTTAAATGAATTTGAAAAAATTCAAATAAATTTGATTCAATTAAAATAGATATTTTAAATCCAATCCATTTTATTAGATCTATATATGGAATTTTTAAAAATCCAATCCATAACCACACTAAATATCCCTAAATAGTATGATAGTGAAATAAAAAGTTACAAATATACAATTATTCTAATTATTCTAATTGAAGTTTTTCATTTCTTTCTTTTTATATTACTTATTTTTATTTCTTAAATATTTAAGTTTATAATTGTTTTCTTACGTTTTTTTTTTAATTTTATTTCAAGATAAAAAATTATCTATATTTTGTGTGTCTATCCAATTTTTAATACAATGACTTTTTTTTTATAATAATTTTCTTATGTTCTTTGTATTGTATTTTAAGGTACATCAATTATTATCCAATGTATGTTAGATAGAACAAGCCAAAATGAAAATAGTAGGTCTTGAATTATGCTATTAACTAATGTATTTATTATTTTTTTATTTATAGCATCTGTAATACTCCAAAAAAACAACTTCTAATTATTACAATATAAGTACTACTATACAAACTTGGAGTATTTCAAAACATTAATATTACAAGATTACGGCTTATAAAATACAAACATTTACAATATAAAGTTTAAAACATCCTAAAACCTTCAAGGACCTCCTACACCTGTATGATCATCTGCTCGTGTACGTAATACAGTCATCGCAGTTCAAACACAACAAGAAAAAGCAAGGGTAAGCTAGTGAAAATAAAGTTTTATAATACACACAATTAAATCAAAAGAGAAAATAAAGTTACATGGATCAATTTCTCAATTATTCAATCTTCTTCAAAACCCAACATAAAACAATCACGTAGATCTCACATGGATCTACACATCCAAGATATTCAACAAACAACGTCTTCTGGAAAACTCGTATTAAGTAAGTCCCACTAGAGACTAACACCTGATCCAAAGATTACCAGCAAATCCAACAGTAAGGGTCAGGGTAAGTTCAATACAACCCAAGTCGTGCATCTCATATGTCACGGTGTGCATGAACTCCTCCATCAGCTTCTCACCACCTGATATCTTAGTCTATGTGACTTAGATCATCAGTGAAGCTCGGAAATCTTTGTTACCACATAGGCATCAATACTTAATACACAACAAACATCAGTCCATACATTATCCCAAATGTATGAATTCAATTCCATACCATTTTTTATCATACAGTATCATTTCAAAACACAATCCATAATATTTGAAATCTTATTTAACATAAAAAAATAATATTTAAATACTACCCCATCAAAATATAATATTTTTACGAATTTAAATAATATATAAACAAATATCACAAAATATAAACACACAACATCCCTGCAAGAGAAATTGAATATTGGGACAACGTCCCTTCCACATCCAGAATCTTCTAGCCTAGGGTGCTATAAAAAAAAATTAAATTTAGCTTCCCTTACCTTAATTGCTTGCTTTCCAAGCAACTTCTAGGATTTTATTCCCCACTATCTAGATAAGCTTTAAGATTTACGGGCCTAATGCAAGTTATCCAAATAGAGCATAAATTCAGTATATACTAGAATAAGTTGAGAGGATTAATCTTCTCAACTGACCCCACCAAGATTGATGACTAAAACATAGTGAAAAACAGAGAATAAAGGATCTTTAGAGTAAAAATGAACTTACTTTGTTTAAAATTCTGATCAGGTATAAACGTTCCTTAACTCGCCAGCTACAACGTGATTCGATCAGATTCTAAAATAGTGAAAATTAGGCGAGAAAAAGAAGAGAGAAGGAAGAGATTTAGAGAGAGAAAGAAAGAAAAGAGTGAAACTGTGGGGTATGCAGCGTTAACTTTTAACACTGTTACAACACCATTTAAAAAAAAACTTTCTTAATATTTAGAGTAATATTATTTGAATAAATAACTTTTTTAAAGAAAAAATAAAAATAAAATTAAAGAGGGAGTGATACAAAGTTTCCTTTAACAAGCAAACAAAATAGATTGTGAGAGTTGCAATTCAATTTACAAAATAATAATGTGTACTCATTGGACCTTATCTTGTCTGTGCCTTTTTCTTTCCTTCCTCTAATGGCTTTTGGTCTTAGGTAACTGTCCCAACTTAGCTCCTTCTCTTCTTCAACTTTCCATTTTTTTTCATGTTTTTGTGTGATACTATCATATTATTTTAGGTTTTATGGTTCCTTGCCATATATAAAGCTTCTTTTTGCCAACTGTTTTAATTGCACATGCCAACCAACATTTTCACATGTCCAAATAACTATATTGATATAATTGAAGAAAAAAAAAGGAAAACTATATATTTAATGTTTACATTTTTGGCTGTTTTATCCATTAATAAATTACTATGTGATTAAAAATTAATAATAAATTTCTCAACAATTTTTCATATTTTTGAAATAAAATTATATTAAACTAAATAAAATTCAAAATATTTGTTATTTTAAAGTAGATTTTGTAATTTAATTATTGTTAATTAGTATGTTAAATTGAAATGAGAAGAAGAATACAATATTAGTTTCTTATTTTATTGTCACTAAATATTTTTTGTACTAATAAATTATGAGTGCACTCTATAATATATTATAATATTTCAACTTAAAATTTTTAAGACAATATATATTTACGAACCTTTATATGTTATTCAATATTTTTATATTTTTATTAAATGCGGAATTGAGAATCATACTTAAATTTGTAACATTTTTAAGATATATACTCTTACCTTCTACATTTTTGAAGTGAAAATTTGACAATCAAACTTGTGAATTAATTCATGAAATAATATTGGTGGTGTTGAATTCGAGTTTTAGATATATAAATATAAAGTATTTAAAGAATGTTTCAATCTTGATAAAAATAATCTATATATCATAATCCCAAAAATATCCTAAAAAAACATTGCCAAACCACAACCAAATACATGTCCCCTAATGGCAGTTGTATAAAAAAAGACATATTGATGAAGATATTACATATAATCATATAGCCTTCAAGAAAACGAAGTGCTAAACTTAATTACTTAGTTTATTATTTTATTATTCACGCATTAAAATTCGTAAGCAGCCTCTCCAAAATTTTGTGTTTTTTTGAGTTATCATAGTAATATGTTTGGAATTTAATTCAAAATGAGGACATCAAGTAATTATTTATTTGACCTAACATTATAACACAAGAAAATTATTAAATAAAAATCACAAGAAAATTATTAAATAAAAACCAATTTTAAAGACAAAAAAATTACTAGTTACTATATTGACTAAATTAGAGACAATTTTAGGGACTAAACAAATTTTTGATTTAAATTAGTTTCTATTATTATTAAATAGTTTCTAAATTGGTATCTAATTAACTACCAATGTTTTAACTATCAATTATTTAGATTCTAAATTTGATAGAAAAACCTTTGTAGTTAATTAGATATCAATTTAGAATCTATTTAACATTAATAGAAACTAATTTAGAAATTAAATGTTTTTTTTGTCTCTAAAATGATTTCTAATTTAGTTACTATAACAACTAATTATTTTTTTGTCTCTAAAATTGGTTTCTATTTGATGATTTTCTTGTAGTGTAAAATCTATGTTTAAATACGTTTTCAGAAATTGTCCTTGTTTTTTTTTTTATATATTATTACATTTGTTTTAGTTTTTGTAATACATTATATTTTTGTCTTTGTAATATGTGGATAATTTAGTTTTTACCCCTATTATTTATTTCACGATAATTTAAAGGTGAACCAAATATTATATATAAGAACTAATTGTAGTTGAGTTGGATGGGCTCACTTGCAAAAGTAGAGTTTCCCATACGTCTATTTTTCCCCTCAGAATTACCTAATTTGAATCTAGGTATCATTTAAAAAATTAAAAGAAAAGTATGTATGTAGTATCTTAAAATTTAAGCAAAAAGGCAACTGATGTTAAAGAAGAAAATGAATAGAAAAATATAGATCTGAATACTAGAGTGAAAGTATGTATAAAACAACTTGAAGAAAAAAAGAAAAAAAGTAACTGATATTAAAGGGGAAAAAATGAATGCATAAATGTAGACGTAAAAAGAGAGAATAATATTTCGATAGTTTGAACAATTAAAATTGAAGATAAACATTTTTTTTCCATAAAAAAAAATTAAATTAAAAGATAATTTATACAAATAATAAAATACACATAATATAACTTATAATAAAATCACCTAATAAACATGAACATAAATACTATTCCAACAAAAATCTAAAACATTACTCCAATAATTGAAAAACTTTAAATTTTAGTATGTTTGAGCACATTAAAAAAATAATAAAACATCATTTGTTTTAAAATAAAAGAAAATAAAATAAATATCACCACTCATAAAAGTAAGCATCGATATACTAATTAGACAAAGTTTATTTTGTACACGTGCGTATTTTAATCTTAATATTTACCCGAATTATATGAGAGTATACAAACTTCTTTTGTTTCCCAGTTCATATATTGATTATTTAATAGTACTATCATATATAAATAGTCCTAATATCTTACAATTTAATTGTTCGATATTACCATCGTTAAAAGTATAATTTTTTTTTACTGATTTATGAACCTATGTAAAAAATAGAAAATTTTTAAAAGAATATAAACTCTTAGACTTAAAAATTGTTAAATAAAAATTAATTTTTAAAAAATAACTAATTACTATATTAACTAAATTAGATATTATTTAAAAAATTTAAAAAATTATTGATATTTAAATTAGTTTTTATAAATAATTTTTAAAATAGGTATCTAATTAATTACTAAAATTTTAACTATCAATTATTTAGATTATAAATTAGTAACTAATGAAATATTAATTTAAAAATTATTTATCAATAATAAAAATTTATTTAAATATTAATAATATTTTTAATTTATAAAATATATTTAATTTAATTAATATAATAATTAATTATTTATGTTTTCTAAACTTGATTTTTATTTAATTTTCTTCTTATACTTATAAGTAATTCCTTATACCTATAATCATGAGTTTTCAGAGTAATATTTTTTCATAAACTAGTTGTATGACATGTGTGAGATAAGATAATAATAAAATGTTGATGGTTAGATGTTTTTCCTATAAATGCATAATACAGTCTGTAGATGTCACATTGCTTTTGTAAATATTCATTTTAGTGGAAACATATTTGCAGCTGTATAAAACTTTCATTTAAATATGACAAACTCACTTTCATGTGACTGGGTTTTATATGTCGGCTATCATCATTCTCACACTCTAAAAATATCTTATACGTAAGGTAAAAACGTACTACAAATATTCTGTAATATTATATACACGAATATTAAAAAAAAGTCTTTTAGCTCTTTTCATATCCAATAATACTTGGTATTATACCAAGTATATCATAATAATTTATATCATAGATAACTAATAATTTAAAATATATATGGTATATCATATAAAGTCCACACACACAAATTAAATAGAGTCAAAAAGTTTATGTAATAACTTCTCTTAACACAAGATTAAAATTAAAGAAAACATACATTCAGGTATTAGTTAATTTTCAATTGTTTTGCTTTCCCATCACATGTCATGTCGAAAGCTGACATATTTATTCAGAGTTATTTAACTCTTATACTTGATTCAATTATCGGTAGTTGTTGTGTTGGTTGTTATTTATTCTTATTTTAAATTGTGTTGTGTTTTATATTTATAGAAAAAAAAATAGTAATAAATATAGTTAAAACAGAATAACCTAAAAAGGAGACGCGTTCATCCATTAAAAAAAATAAAATAATAGTTAACATTTTCTTAATCATTCTTGAAGTAATAAATGGTCGTTTAAAAGATAGAGTCAGAGTTTTGAAGTTGTTTTTAAAAGTTGTAGTTCGATATAATAAGTCATGACACTTAGTGATACTAAACGACGAGAATCGATGTATTAAATTGGGTTTTATTTTTATGTAAATGATTACATAAATACATATATACACACATGCAAACATTATGTTGAGACATATTGTGATTAATTGGAGTGAAAATATGTGATGAATTGGACTGATGTAATATACAATTTATCTAGGTGGTAACTTGGTTTCTTTGAGCAAATTTGTTGATGTAATAAAAAATATCGATTGAAATATGGTGTATCGAGAGGATAAGAAAATATTTATACTCAAGATGATATCTTAACTAAATTATTATTCTTGTATTAAATACATGAATATATTAAGTGAAGGAGATCTTTTAATTCCACCAATATTTTAAATCACATAGTTCAAGATATTAGATAGTGAGAAGTTGAGAGAGATTTTTGTACTATTATTTATACACATTTTATGCAAAAAAAAAAAAAAAACCTTATACTATGTAGAGTTGATATGCCAAAAGAACTTATAATAAATTAGATATTAATATCTAATAAAACATATTCAATATAAGTATGTCGAAAAATATTGAGTTGTGTTGAATGATACTAATTTTATGAAACCATTGTATATCAACTATTTCATGAATGAGTTCCACGTAATTTATTAAATAATTTTTTTTTAATCAGCAAGAAAAAATAAATAAATATGAACCACTTCAGGAGTGGTCAAACCCTTATACAATACATCAATTAATCAACCTCATACAAACCAAAGGATCAAGACACCAGTCAGAATAAGAGAAAAACACAGCGTGAGACTTAGATGTAATCCAAGACCAAACCTTTAATTGAACCATGGCGAACATTTCTAACACATCAACCACACCCCTTTAAAAATGACACTATTCCTGTGCTTCCAAATTTCACTTACTACTGCAATCCAAATCGTTCCCCAAACATCATTAACTGAATCAGAAGCGCAACACATCCTAAATTGAACAAAGTTAAACCAGGGATCATTGTGACTCACGGACGTTACTCCAAGCCAAGCATAGCATTGGCTCCAAACAAGCCAAGCTATTCTGCACTCACAAAACAAATGATGACAAGACTCCCATTTCACCCCATTTCACAAAGGACTTTCGACTACTATCCCACGCCTTTCCAAACTGACCCTAGTAGCAATCTTATTTTCCAATACTCTCCACGCAGTGACCCGTGCAGAAGGCAAAGCTATACACCTCCAAAAAAATTTGTACACAAGGGAATTCTCCCCTTCACGATCCCTCCTTAAATGATTATAAGAAGATTTAACCGTGTAGCTTAAAAACTCCCCATCCTTCCAAATCCAACTATCCTCCTCTCCCTAGTTCTGTATTATTATTTGAATTGAATTATTATAATTTATAAACATTATTTTGATGTCAAATTATTAAATAGTTTAAAAATATTAATTTGTTAGTTTAATCTATTTAATATGAACATAAATTATGTTAATGTATATTAAGATAATAACTGATTTTTTTTTCACATTTTTATCTTATTAATTTGAAAAATTAAAAGTAGAGTAATATTTTGATACTAGCAGTTATATATGTGGGTGTGTGAGAGAGATTATTTATGGCATAATAAGAAAAATATTAATTGTAATTACTAACCCTTTGTGTCAAAGGTTCAAGATAGATTCATACAATCAAGAAACATCTCCATAAATTCTGAAAAGAATATTATAAATTATAAATAGAACAAACCAAGACAAGTGTATTCATGACTTTTGTTGAACTAGACTGCAAATAGAAGTCTTGAACTTTTTATAATTAAAAAAAAAAATTAATACATATAATCATTTCCGTGGTCATTTTTTATACATCATAAGTATAAAAAAAATTTAATATTTAATTAAACTAAGCAAGATTCAAATTGAGACACAAGTTTCAACTGAGTTTATATAAGTGGTCACAAAATTGATTTTCTGAAATCAGATTCTAGATCAAATTTTAGAAATGAAAAAAAAAAAAAACTAATAGAGAAACTTCGCTAAAAGTAATGAATTATATGATTTAATTAAGAGTTTTATTTTGATTTAATGTGATAATTGAGATGCATCTAAAGATACAACAAAGTGTGTGCCCACAATGCCAAAATCATACAACCCAAATTTTGGATGTCTTTTTCTAATAAGCTATTGGTCTAATTTACATTTGTTGCTTATCTGTAACAAAGGAATATGACCTTAAACTTATGGACATTCGTACACACACACACACAAAACATTCTTAGTGAACAAAAAAATTGAGTTTGGATATTTGTAATTATCTAATGAATATTCACACTAATATTACACTTATAATACAACTTTACCTACTAATCTTAATGGTCATCATAATGTTAAAAATGAAAATATAAAATTCTATTGCATATTTGAAGGACAAAAATTATAATTTAAATATAATTACAATTAAATTTATGTTTAATTTAATATTACAAAATCGATTAGAAAGTTAAAAATTACACTTATAAATTATAATTTTACTTTATTCTTATTAATATAAGATCGTCAATAAATTTTTTTACATAAAAAAGTAACCTCTTAAATATAAAATTAGATATTTATAAATGGTTTATTAGGAATTCAATGATTATGAGACAATAATTGTAACGCCCCTCAAATTTTATTCATATTTATATAATAAAATAAATGTAAAACAATAATATCAAAATTAACATATGTATATATAATAAAATACATCCATCCCATACATTGTCTAGGGGTTTTAATACATATCCATCAAAAGTTTCAAAATAACCGAAACAAAGCATTAAAACTTAAATCTATCCCATCCTCCAGCACGCTCACTGAGGAGGTCTGTCACCTGCCACTTTGTCTGCTCCCGTGTAAATACACACGATCATCACAGGTTTAAGAAAAACAGCCACAAAACAAAACAAAGGGGTAAGCTAGATATTTTCAAAACTTTAAATATGAAACTTTACATCAATATAAACCATCAAATATTTACACATTTCACAATTTCATCAAGTGTCATTCATTTCACATAATCATCAAGTGTCTACCAATAATTTCAATATTCCTCTTTCTCACGTCAGACTTCTACTGACTCATAACACGTAGACACTTGACTCTACTTCCGGAAGACTCGTGCGTTGAACTTAGCATCCAGAGACCTGCACCTGTCATATTATATCACTGTGAATCCACACAGTGTCGCTATGAATCCACACAGCTATGCGCATATACAATCTCAATATCACCACCTGAATAATTTCATCTATGTGATTCTATTATCTCAGTAGAGTCAGGATCGTCTCATTCACAGGATACTCACAGATCAATACACCCTCATAACAGTCTCAACACGGCATTTCCTTTCCTGAAAATACTATGTCTTGCACTACAAGAAAAATTGAAATTACATTAACAAAAGAAACCTTAACCACTACACCAGACAAATTCTTTTACAATATTATGATTTTTATTGTAATTATTATTATTTTTAAGATTGTTATTAATATTATTATTGTTAATAATATTAATAATATTATGAATATTAATAATATTATGAATATTATGAATATTAAGAATATTAAGAATATTATTAATATTATAAATATTATTAATGTTATGAATATTATTAATATTATTAATATTTCCTCTTCTTTCTTCTTCCTCTTCTTCCTCTTCTTCATCTTTCCTCTTCTTTCTTCTTCCTCTTCTTTCTTCTTCCTCTTCTTTCTTCTCCCTCTTCTTTCTTCTTCCTCTTGTTCCTCTTCTTCCTCTTGTTTCTTCTTCCTCTTCTTTCTTCTTCCTCTTGTTCCTCTTCCTCCTTCTTCTTCCTCTCCTTCCTCCTCTTCCTCTCCCTCTTCTTCCTCTTCTCTTCCTCTTGTTCCCCTTCTCTTCCTCTTGTTCCCCTTCTCTTCCTCTTGTTCCTCTTCCTCTTCTTCCTTCTCTTCCTCTTGTTCCTCTTCCTCCTCTTCTCTTCCTCTTCCTCTTCTTCCTCTTGTTCCTCCCTCTTCCTCCTCTTCCTCCTCTTCCTCCTCTCTTCTTCCTCTTCTTCCTCTTTTCCTCCTCTTCTCTTCGTTTTTTCCTCTTCCTCCCTCTTTTCCTCTCTCCCTCCTCCTCTTCCTCTTCTTCCTCCTCTTCCTCCTCTCCTCCCCTCTTCCTCCCCTCCCTCCTCCTCTTCCTCCTCCTCTCCTCTTTCTCCTCTTCCTCTCCTGTTCCTCCTCGTCCTCTCGTGTTCCTCCTCTCCCTCGTCCTCTTCCTCTTCTCTTCCTCCTCTCCTTCCTCTTCCTCTTCCTCTTCCTCCTCTCCTTTCTCTTCTTCCCCTTCCTCTTCCTCTCCTTTCTCTTCCTCTTCCTCTTCCCTTCTCTTCTTCCTCTTCCTCTTAATATTAATTATATTATTAATATAATATTAATATTACTATTTATATTATTAACATTAATATGAGTATAATAAAAATCGTAATATGACAGAAGAACTTGTCTGGTTTAGTGGTTAAAGCTTCTCTGGTGACTGGAAGGACTTGTGTTCGAATTTTCTATTACAAGCTCTATTCATTTCAAATAAATTTCTAGATCTTACAATAATCTCAATGAATTTGATTATGTTATTATCTCTATGATTGTAATACTTTTAATAAATATTTTTTTTTTATAATTTAATCTCATAAAATTAATTTATAAAATAAGAATGACATGTTTATTTGTATATTACAACAGAGTATTAATTTTATTTAACGTCTCTCACCTTAACAAAATTATCTTTCATGAGCTTTTATATAAAAAAATTAACCAAATTATCTCATTAACTTCTATATAAAAACATCACGATGTTTATAACTGTGTTAAAATGTCAATGGAGAATATTTTTATAAGTTTGCTAGTGGAAGAGTATCACCAATTGATCTTATAACTTTTTGTGACCAACATGAAAGTTTATCTAATTATAATGGTTTCACCTTTATAATAAAGTTGTGAAATAATATTTTTTTATATAGAAAAGGTAAGAAATTATCATAGTACATGTTAAAATTAAAATTCATACGAAAAAGTAGGAAACCCTTGTTTATTATTATAAAAAATAATAATTTTTTATTTATTTTTAAAACTAAATATATACATAAAAGTTAAAACGCTTTCTATAGTTAGGGGTGGCAAAGTGGGCCAACCTGCCTCGTTTAGGCCCGCAAAATGCGGGTCGGGTTGGCCCGCCCCGCATAAATGCGGGCTGGTTTTCATGGCCCGCCCCGCATTCGGGTTGGCCCGCGGGCTTGCGGGCTGACCTGTTTTTTTTTATTTTTTTTTATTTTTAACATGTAGGAGTAGTGGAACGGCAAGAGCGACAACAGTGTGGTATTAGCGCATAACAGTTGCAGGTGAAACTGCGTGGCGTCACCGTCGAAGCGAGCGGCGGCACTGCAAAGGAAAATGCGTCGTGTGTTGTATGCGTTTTTTGGAACATCATAGCTGCCTTGTGTTTTGAGTGAAAACCTAATTTTCTTTTACTCAAAGTTGTCACTCTTCCACTGGGTTGTGTTTTAAGTAAAAACCTAATTTCTTTCACTCAAAGTTGTTACTCCTCCACTGGACCTTTGTACCAAGTCAATTATTTTATTTTTTTATTTTTCGCGGGCCAGCGGACCGGCCTGCCTCGCTGCCGGCCCGCACGAGCCGCGGGTTATGCAGGACGGGCCAATGCGGGTCAGTGGGCTGAAAATGTCAGACTGTCCCGCATTTTTTACCGCGGGCCACGGGTCGGCCCGCCTGGCCCGCCCTACCTGTAGTATCATATCCACATCATATTTAAGGCAAACCATATATGTAAGCGTGTGTGGCTCAAATTTGGTTGTTGAAAAATGTTAGTTGAATCTTTTAAAATTTATTAATATTTATAATTAATTTTACTCAATTATGTCACGAGTGGAATTTGAGAAAAGCCAAAATTTCATGGGACTAGATAATTTTGTCATACAAAAAAATACAAATTTCTACATAATTATATGTGTAAAGTACAATTGTAGGTTCCATTGAAAGAAATTTTTATCAAGAAAATATTATATGAAAACTACAAAGTAATTAATTACATTAAAACATTTGAATTAATAAAATGTTGCTATCGAGAAGTATATTTTTATTATAATAATGATTAGAGTAAAAATACAAAATAGAAAGAGATAAGACAATTGATGGGATCCATTAAATAGCATCGTTTTCAAATTCTCTATCTTCATGCTCAAAAGCTAATTGGCCAACTAGATGACATTTGGCAATAACAAAGACACATGGGCTTTTTGTTTGTCTATATCAAACCCATCGTCACTCACCAACAAAAAAGTTCTCCCCACCCACCCAAAGCCCATTCAAAATATTGAAGCATCAAAAGGGAACACCTCACCCTTATTCCCTGAGCAATGCAAAATAATATGCTTTTACCATATTTTATTAATCATGTTAACCATTTCTTTTGTTAATTCAATCAAAGCTATTTTATTTTATAAAATTTAAAAAATGAAAAAAAATAATTATAATAATTGAATAGCTTTGTTGTGTCTGTGTCCATTCATGATTTGGGTACCCTTGAGAGCTTGAGGGTTGGAGACATTGGTGATAAATTTTGTGGGGTTCACCACGCGCGGTGTGTTTGGGTGGGTCTCACGGTGTGGTTCACTATCATAAGACGGGTCCAATTTGTTTCCTCCTTGTTTTGAAAAGCACGTTTCTTTGTCAATACAACTTGCAACCTGCTTGTTAAAATGTCTGAATCATTGGAGGAGATTGTTGTTTTTTCGTTTGGTTTTGGTTTTGGTTTTCCCAATTTTCACCCCTATTCATCTACATTTCTTCTTCCATTCATTTTTATTTCAAGCTTTGACTACAAAAGAAAAGTGACCATTAATTTCATC
Organism: Phaseolus lunatus; assembly: GCA_013389735.1. Classification (NCBI taxonomy): domain Eukaryota; kingdom Viridiplantae; phylum Streptophyta; class Magnoliopsida; order Fabales; family Fabaceae; genus Phaseolus; species Phaseolus lunatus. Next base: position 48,990,965 of record CM023866.1, read on the forward strand.
ATTCTCTACCATCCTTCAGTTTTTAATTAACTTGCTTTTTTCTTGTTTAAATTAAAGTAAAACAATCGAAGGTTGGTTCAATTTGGAAATTGCCATGTTGCTTGGGGCTGAAGCTAATTGAGTAATTGGGTGTTAATTTCAAACCTTTCAGGTCTCTTCTCCAAAATTGTCACCCGTGAGTGTGATTGGTTTCACAGTCAATGTTCACTATAAAAGAAGGAAAAAAAAAAAGAAAAGTAGCTACCCAAAGTGGATAGATTTTGGCCATGATTATGGAAATTTTTTAACTTTATTTCGACACAAGATCTCCCCCTCTATAAACCAATTCTGCAATTCCATAATTGCACGTTACACTCTACTTTTTCACAAATCATTGGATAATAAGTAACATAGTTTGGACAAATTAACACACTAGTATCACGTTAAAGTTTAATACCTTTTTTTTTTATCATATATGTCAAAGTTAAAATTCATTTTATTCCTCGCATTGTCACAACTCCTATGCTTTCACTTTTTATACGTTGCATCAGCAAAACAGAAAGACACTACAATATAAAATAGTTGAAATTTGATCCTAAGAATCATAGAATTTATTTGTGTTCATTGCAGGATCTAAATTTTATGTAAGTGAGTTTTAATTACCTCGCAATTAATTTTAGCGTTACCCAAAAGTATGTCATAACCTACACTTTTAAAAGGCCGTGAAGGTTATTTTTAGAAAAAAAAAGTAGTTGACAAATTAGTTAAATTTTTTGAAGAAAAATGTTAGTTGGTAATTTTAATTTTAAACTCTTTATTTTATTTTATTAAATATTCATAGATAAGGAAATTTAGGTTTAGAAAAGATAGAAGAAGGAAATAGGATATGAGTAGTGGGAGTGGTGCGCGTGTTGCGATGGTGAGAGTGTGCGAAGGGAGGACCAAAGCTTTCTTTATTTAATTGCATGCTGGTCCTTTACGTGGAAAAATCGAACGAGTAACTTTAGTTCCTTTTCTCTCTTTTTCTCTCTAGGGGCATTTCAGTAATTCAACCGCGCTCGCCATAGTAACGAACTAAAAAGCCGTTTGTTTATAAATGCAGAAGATAATAGCGGAGACAAGCTTCTGATGTACATTAAAAGGATTCCGAATGGACCAACCGCCGCACCACCACAGCAGCAACGCCACCATCTCCGCCGATAAGCCATCCACGCCGCGAGGCGGCACGCGTCACCCACTCTTCCGCGGAGTCCGCAAGCGCCGCTGGGGAAAATGGGTGTCCGAAATCCGGGAGCCGCGCAAGAAATCGCGCATATGGCTTGGCTCCTTTCCGGCGCCGGAGATGGCGGCGAAGGCCTACGATGTCGCCGCCTACTGCCTCAAGGGCCGCAAGGCGCAGCTCAATTTCCCCGACGAGGTCCACCGCCTCCCGCCGCTCCCTTCCGCCAGCACTCCCCGCGACATCCAGGCTGCCGCCGCCAAGGCCGCGCACATGATGATGGTCCAGGCTGCCGGCGCCACTGACTCTCCGGAGAAGAGCAGCATTACCTCCGGATGCGACCACGCAGCCGATGACTTCTGGCGCGAGATTGAGCTGCCGGAGCTCCTCCACAGAAAGTGGTGGACCTCTTCCGCCGAATCCTCGCCGTGGACGGAGACTGACCTCCCGCCGCAGCAACCCTTCACCATGGCGTGCTTGTAGTTTGTAATAATCAATAAAACCTTCTGCTGCTGCTCTTTGGTAATTGGTATATTATTATTGCTCATATATAATTAAGTAACTCTGTGTTCTTCTCCTCACAATAATTAATTACATTATGATTAGTGTTAGTACTGTTAATAATAACATTTTCACTAATTATTTTTCCCACCGAATTTCTTAGCATAATATTAATTAATGTTACGTTTGTTTGATGCATAAATCTTCTCGAAGATAAGTTATAGTTTCTCAAACTAAAATAAACTTCCTCAGTCCATTTTTGTTGAAACCATTTTTATCTATTTTTTCAAAAAATTAAGTATATAAATCAATTCACCTATCTTCTTTTTCTTCAAATAGTTGTAGGAAAATATGTTAAAATGCAATCATTACAACCATTTCAAATTTTTTTCCAAATTACTTCCCATCAAAATTAGTTTATGCCCAAATTAAATTGTCCTTACACGAATAAGTTTATGTTTTCTGGTAAATATTATTGAAAAAAGTTATCCAAACATATCCTTATCCTTAGTATATATATAACTTTCAGTTACAAGGGGAGTTCATGCAAGGTTTGTTTTAATCTATATATGTAGCAAGTGTAAATCTATCCCTGAAGCTCTTTGGTAATAATTTAATTTTGCAATTTATTCCTAAATGGTAATGATATTAGAACAATTTATTTTCTTGTCTTTATCCTTTTAACAGAAGAAACGATTTATGAATGGAGATATTAGAATTACAGATAGAGATTCGAGCATATATATAGTTGTTTATTTGCTGTTCTCAAATACTAGGGTACTGTGAGTAGTACTCGTAGATTTTTTTGCCATGTGGTGTTGTGTTATCGTTGGAGGCCAGTTCATGATTCTCTCTATAGCTATCTATATCTATCTTTCACTTTATTTTATTCTCGTGAAAAAAGTGCGTTTAGCTTTGTGCACAGTGACGGAGACGGTGAATCATTACATACACAAACATTTATCTTCCAAGTGGGAGATAAGTAAATGCTTAATTTGTCTGAATACGTTGAGGTAACACCTTTACGATGACGATGATGTGATTATGATGAGTGGTCTCTTTCGGATATACACTTGTTGAAGGAGTGTGCTCAGCAATTATGCATCTAATTTTTTACCAATAATCTTCTTTTCGGTACATTGCAAGAGTTTTTCCAAGTTGAATCACTCTATTGCTTATTTCTTTTCGTGGATGTGTTTTATTACGCTCATACTCCTACACATTTGCTTTCGTTAAACCATGTTTGGCAATTTCGGTTTGAGAAGTCAAAGATACTTTAAGGTGTTAAAACCATGGGTTATGGAAATTCTAGAGGGTTGTGCCAACCATTCTTCTTCTCCCTTTTGCATGCCCTACTTTGACTCCGCTAACTACCGAGCTATATTAATCAGCATTTTAATGTCATTTCTTCCTTTTTAAATTTATATCTTTCACTCAGACTTAAAACCTTCCAATAATACTTTGCAACAACTAACAAAGTTTTCAATCCTTAAACATGCCCAGGCTATAATTTCATTTTAACCATGTTCAAGAAGAAAAAAAAAATTATATAAAGAATATAAATATTTGATTTTTAATAAAAATATCTCTAAAGTGAGATAACATTACTAGAGTTAATTACCGTATCGGAGGTATGGTCTATTTTGGAGGTCGATGTTCTATCACAATTTTATCCTTAAAAAACGTCTCATTGAGTTAGAGGAGGAAAGAGTATATAAACTGTCTTTGGTCTCGACTCTTGACCGATGTGATACGATTTTATCCTTAAAAAGCGTCTCGAAGGGTTAGGAGAAGAAAGAGTATATAAATTGTCTTTATCATCGACTTTTGAACGATGTGAAATTATATTAACGTATCAAAACACTAACTAATCAGGATTATTTGAATTAACTCTTTTTTTTATTAGACAAAAAATATATAAATAAATAAAATGGTTCTTGAGCTACCTCAACCCATGTATAAATAATTAATTGTACACAAATGAAATCATAAAAATGTCCATCCAAAATCATTATAAACCTATATACATTTCCTCATATTTTATCCATGTAGCTGCAAACATATAAGATAAAAATAAAGTCATCGAAGATTAGATTTGGGTAAGTGATAAAAAAAAAAACTTTTTTTGATACGAAGGAAAAAAAATCATCTTTCATAATTAGAATATTAAATATCATCCATTTGACTTTATTTCTACTACTTGTAATTCGCATATATGTGACCTGAGAGAATTGGAATACTAGGTAAAGAAAGAAGAAAATTGGAATACTAGGTAAAGAAAGAAGAAAATTGGAATACTAGGTATGTATATGCAATAGCTAATAAAATACTAAATTATTAATTAGCTTTACTAAAGTCAAATTTAGCACGTCATTAACTATTTTGTTATGGGCATTTCGTGCAGCAATGCAATGATGTTACGTTTGACCTATTGAAGAAGAATCTATCTTACATATAAAATTGTGGAAGAGGATTATCAATAATTATCTGACTTAAGGCTATTAAGAAGGGATATTATGCTAATTTGGTGGCATAACGTTATCCAAGAATCAACCATTTGGTCTGAAGGGTGTTACCGTTTTATGTGAGGCCCGTAATATTGAGATAACAAACATATGGCGCAAGTAACACTTTGATGGAAAATTAACAACGATGGGGTTTTCGTCATTTTCTATTTTGTATTCTTTAGGAAAATGTGACAAGAAATTGACCTATTACTATGAGCTTTCATAACTTTATTGTTTTTGGTTTTTAATTCAATATAAGGAAACTATATCAATGAAACACTCAACCAAAATGTTTCGTTTTTTAGAATATAATATCGTGAACGTGGTTATTGATTTTCTGACTTTCGGCAATCCCCATTCACAAGATTAATGGGGTAAGATTTTTTCTTCCAGGGGACAAAAACTTTTAATTATAAACGTCAATATCAGTTCACAGTTTTTTCCAACAACATTAAAATTTTTATTTTTTAATACTTTATAATTTTTTAAAATTATATAGCAGTTAAATTTTCACTGATTAACACGGTTTCTTAACAACGACAACAGAACTGGTGCATTTTTGTTTCTCTTTATGAGACTTGGTCTGCATGGTAAGAGACAAAATTCAGTAATTATGAAATATACGTACACAAAAAAGTATCGTTTTTAAAGCATTAAAACTAATCAGCACTGTAAAATAAACTAGTAATAAATATCAATTCACACACACAGCAGCATTAATATGTGACACAAACTACAGGAAGGTTTGCATAGACTAAAAAAAATTATAATTGTATTACTGACTTTATTATGAAAGATGAATTAGAACTATCATGATAAATCTTCATTAAATGCTAATTTTACATTAGTGATTTAATAAATTGCTCTTTGTTATACATATTTGTTAAAAACATGCATTCTCTTAAAAAATATAGTATTTTTGTTAAAAACATGGTTTCCCTTTAAAAAGACAAATATTTTTTGTGGTGTGGTTGACGAGGAAAAAGAGAAAAATCACACCAAACTCAGTTTTTTGGGATGATTAGGTGGATAAAAAAAATGAAAAGATGTTATATTTTACTTATTAATTAATGTAGCTGTATATTATTAATTTTTGTAACTAAGAGCCTTCTATTAAGTGAATTAACATGGTACCTTTAGTTGTAACTTCTTACTCAAGGAATCAAACTTCATCTCTTAATTAAAGAACCCAAATATCAAACCATTTATGCTAACAACTTTCGGTTGTATATCATTGTTTTAGAAACAAATGAAAAATACTTAACACATTATATTCTTTTCTTTTCCTTTCATTCAAACAAAAGAGTTAATTTTGTTTTGTTTCATATATATATATATATATATATATATATATATATATATATATATATATATATATATATAAAAGATATAAGTTACTTATTTAAAAGTTGTTTGGTAACGATTTCTTGAATAAACTATATATTTACTTTAAAAAAAGTTGTAAATTTAACTTCCCAACATGTTTAATAATTAATAAAGATAGATAAATATATGGGTTTAACATGTTACAATAATTTTAATATAATAATACCAGAAAAAGTTATTTATATTTACTTAATAAGTTAAGTCCTAAACTTTTTTAATTAGATAATTTTTCAATAAAAACTTAACTTTGAAATATTTCTTAAAAAGATTTCACTTGACCTTAGTGTAGTTTTCGGATAGTCTAATTTATGCTAATAATTAATTTGGATCCGTACTTAAGTGACAATGATAAACAAATTTATGTGTTAAATAAGTAAAACTAGGGGTTGTAATAAACTGCAATTGTTTAATATATATAAATTTAATAATATGAAACATATAAACTTAACTCAATCATAAAATCATTAAAAAAAACTAATTGTAAGGACATAGAGAAATATAATAGAAGTGGTACAATTGGAAATAACACTTGAATATTTTATTATTAAAGTAAAAAGAGTATATAAATAGAAAATTCAATTATTTATGTTTTATTTTAAAAGAACCACTATCTCTATAAAAACTATTTTTTTCCTTTTCTCTATTTTCTCTCTAAGATTCTAACCTCCTTGCTAATCAAATCAACGATTGGAGTCCGTCATTGGACTCCTGACAATGAACTCTACAAGACTATCTGATCAAAATCTCAAATAGAGTAAGTTCATTTTGGTTCATTTTCTTTTGAGTTAGTTTTGATATGATTAGGTTTGCCTTTAGTTTAGACTTGCATGTGATGCTTTTATCTTCAGTATTAGTCTTTGTTAACTCAGGGTCTTAGTGCTATAGTTAGATTTTTTTATTAAGACTCTCTGGTGCAAGTCAAGCTACCCTTGAGCTTTTGGTAGGTTTGGAACTCTTAGTGAAAACTTGTTCAAACTCAGTTAAGGGAAGCTAGTTTTAATTTCAAATAAAACCCTAGGATAAAAGATCTGGATGTGGGAGGACATGGTTACCAGTTCCAATTTTTTTTTGCAGGATTGATTGTTTCTGAGTAAATGTGAATATGTTGATTTTGATATGAATAATTTATGGTAGATGTTTCTGTTTGAATATGAAAAATTGGTTGATTTGCTACTCAGTGTTCCTTCTCTCTCCATCTTTACTTTACTTTTCATAATTGTCACACTTATACAGTTTTGTCCCTTAATTTTTTTACGCTTTTGCCCTTCTTTAATGGACTGTCATATTCTAAATTTATTGAATCATTATTTCTCTTGACTGACTTGATTGTCGAAGTATAATTGCAGATACCCCAACTGAGACTAAGTCCAAGAGGAGGATCTAACCCGAAATTAAGACCAAAGACTGAGAGCAAAGGAAGATAAGGAGTAGTCGTAGAATATAGTTGTGGTGATCACGTGGGTTGATCTGACCTTGTCAGAACAATAACAAAGATAAATTTATCAGAGAGGTGGTTATTTCATTCTCAGCATTAACATTACTCTTATGGTTGAGCTTTTGGGAGCTATGTTAATCATTAAGCTAGCAATGGTTAGAGGATGAACTTGTTTATAGTTGGAAAGTGATTCCCAGTTGGTGGTTAAAGCCTTTCACAATGCTTCTATAGTTCCTTGGTGCACCAAGGGAGGGAAAGATGGAAGTGCTTTTTGACAATATATAATATTTTGAATTTTAAAATTTCTCACAATTTTAGGATCAAAATAAATATGCCGACAAACTTGTTAATTTGGGAGTTGAGTCAAAGATTGAGTTCTTGCAGTTGAATGTTCTTCTTTTTTATTCTTTTAGAAATAGGTTTGGTATGCTAGAGTATAGATTTTCTTGATTCATGAGTTTTGATTTGGTCTTTCCATTACTTTTTGTTTATAGTGTTTCTTTTTCATTTTTATATACATATTCTTGAGAGTGCAAGTGATTGGTGATAGATATATGGCATGGTAAGTTAGTTGAGATATCATATTCTGGTAGTAATGTTTTCTTGATTGATACCTTATTAAAAGATCTCATTGTTATTACTAAGCGAAACAATAGCATTTGGTGGTTTACTAAGCTAAAGTTGATGTTTCCTATTGGTATTAATCCAATAAATCAAACGCTGTAGCCATTAATTGGAAGTAAAATGGTAGAGAGGACTGCAAGCTTAGAAGCAAAGAGGTATCAAACACCTAAATCTATTGGACTAAGAAACATAGTTGAAAAAAGGAAGAAAAAGAGAGGTAGAGTGGGTATATACAAAAGATATAAAGAGAACAATTTGTTCTGGTTGTGAAAAGATACTGCATGTGCTGTGTTGTGGTGACTTTATGCTATTTCTGAGTTTACTTTTCTAACCCAAATCCGTACTCACCAACTACAAGTTTTCCATCCACAAAAAGAATCATACAAGTCCTTTTTAATTTGTCTCCTAGCCCTTTAAACCGGGCCTCCAAATAATGATAAACACATAAGTCTAAGATCTCAGCACTAGCTCCAAAATCCATATACTGGGACTAATCTCTTTTAATTACTGTTTTTTTCTTCCTTGGTATGAAAAACTAATAATACAACACTGTTATGTTGCATATTATTGCTCAGTGGGGTCCTCAGTCTTCACTTCTATGTAGGTGTATTTTTCGTACTTGGCTTTTGGTACACACACATCCTAATTATTGAATCCTTGGAGAGGAAAAGCAATCACACACCAAACAAAAATGATGTATAAATCATATTATATCTTAAAAATACACGATAACTGAGTGTGAAAACTAACCATGAGTTATTCTCAAAAGAGTCTTACCATATGTTTGGGTGCACTCAAGATTATGTATAATTATATTTAAAATCCAACTCTTAATCTCATGTTTAAAACAGAACATTGTTAAGATATCTGCCCTCTGTATGATGCAAACCATCTTATACCAGAGTCTTTAACATATTCTAGAACAGAAAATACTTTTAATATATTTTAACTTTAACTACTTAATTTATGCATCCAAATGATTAACTACTTTGAACAGTTTCACTTTGAAGATTAAAGAAAGTTATAAAGAATTAGACTTTAAGTTTAATTTAACAAGATCGGTTTATAAGGTGATGATTATATTCAGTTATATATTATGAAATGTCTTTATCTTTAATTGATCTGAGATATTCAACACACATCTCTCATACTAAGATCTTCCAACTCGTACATGAGATTATATATTTATGGTTGGTCCAATAGTTGTTCGGTATCGGATAGTCTGATAAACTCAACAAACTTTTGTTAAGATAAACTCTAATACCATATTAAAAAGTACTTTAAACCTAGCTTAACTTTACATTATTAGTTAAGGTGAGATTTACACCCACTTATATACTATAAAATGTTCTTATCTATCTAGTCAATGTTAGATATCCCAACAACAATACACGAACAATGGAAAGTGGAGATGTGCTTTGAGTGTAAAACAGATAATAAGTCTGAGGAGTAGCAGGTGCTGTATGGAATTGAGACAGGAACAGAAAAAGGCTGAGCAAGTTGTTTATTGGAATTGAAGCAGAAACATACAGAATAAAAGCAGAATGGTAAAAACTGAGCCTTTTCAACTGCTTGTTGAGCTGAATGACATTTTTATGAAGGGAAGAGAGAAGAGTCCCAAAAACACACGTTGGTTTTGTGTGGGAAAATGGGCTAGATTTCACTTTGAGGGACGTGAAGAGTAGGATTGGAATTGAAGGAAGGGGACAGAGTGGTGGGAACAAGTGGCTGGTGTATGAGACAAGCAGAACTTAAGTGGTTTTGTTTGGTACTAGTACAACCTTTTGAGTCCTTACTTCAACAACAAAAAGTGGGGTCACCATATTTTCCACAGGTGAGAAGGTATTGGTTTGATTGGAAGATTCCTTATGGGTTATGGGGTGGATATCGTATGGAAGGTTAAACATGGCATGTGATATTGTGCTAGCTTCTAACTGCTTCATGTCTTTTTATAGGTTTATGGACACTGCAGATTTAGATACTTCCACTTCCAATGTCTTTACAACAAGAATAGTAATTCCCCTTCAGATATTGTTTCATAAAGTTCAAAATCGGCCGAAGGATTTCATTCCTTTACTATAAAGAGGAATTCAAATTTATGCTTTGTGCCTTTTTCAGTTCATCTTTGTGTCAGTTTTTCCAATAACAATGGTAGTTGATTAACAAATCCCCTTTTGGTTTTTTTTTTTTCCATATTTTTGTTTTGCAATGAAATATGGATATATAATATCCATACGATAGTTTACAACAAGAGTGTTAATAGCTGTTAACGAAACAAATGCTTTTCTGTGATTGATTTGTAATGTTATAATAATAATAATGGTCTAGTATATTTCATATTCTACAAATTTTACAAGTGAATTATAAATTTTATTTTAATTGTAAATTTTATGTTAATATATTTTATAAGATTAAGTTAAATTTAAATTTTATTTTAATACGATATTATAATAATTTAAAACCTATTTTAATTCATTTTATGAATCGATTTTATAAAATTAAATTAAATTAAAATTTTATTTTTTAAATATAATTTGAAAATATTCAACTTTTTTTTATTTCATCTTATTTTTCTGTTCTTTTCATCAAAGACGAGGGGTTAGATCATAAGAAGGCTTTAGTCTCCTTGAAAGTGACATCACAATTCAATTTTCAGCAACTTTTACTCAGAGAGAGTAACTTGATTAGAAGGGTATATGAGAAATAAAATATAATAAATCATACTTTATACTTTTAGTCATACATGCTTTTATCTCTCAGTAATTTTAAGTGAATTTAATCTCTTAATTTTATTTATTAATTACTGGCGTAAACACACTAGCTTCACATATTTTTTTTATTAAAATAATATAATTTTATAAATATATTTGTAAGAAAAAAATGAAAATGAAATTGTTATTTTTAAAAAGTGACATCAGATTATACCCCTATCAAATAAAGTTGTAGAATAAAGGGTAAAAAATTATATTGAAAAATTATATCAATAACAGTTATAAAAAAGTTGTATCAGCTAAAAGAGAGTTCTGTGGTATAGAGAATTAATGTTGTTTTCTTAGAAGAGTTTAATTTTTTTGACAGTGAGTAGATCCATGACTCCTCCATTAATTAGTATCTCTATCTTTTGATTTTCAAGTGTAATTTTTATATTAATGTGTTTTGGAAAAAATTGGAATTAAAATACTTTTGATTCATTTTTAAAACCATTTTATATTTATTTTCAAAATCAAAGAAAAATAATTTATAAATTTGAATTTTCGTTTTCTAAAACTGCACTCTCACTACTCACCACCATAGAGATTAATCCTTCCCAAGTGTCATTATTATTACACCAATAATTATAATTGATAATGCTACTACTTCTTCTTACATGCTCATCCACCTACATGGGGTCATCGTCTCAATTTCTATTCTTTTGTCTTAATTTTATCGTAGTTCATGTTATAACCATTAACAAAATCATTACAATTAAGTATTATTATAATTAGCACAATAGTTACTCTTAAGGTTAAGTGTTGTTATAATTAGCACATTGTTAGTGTTATGGTAAAGATGAGTTAAACTAATATAAAATAAAAATGTTAAGTATTTTAATTTTTTTTCCTTTATATCCAAATTTTGATAATAATAAAAAAACAATTTTGATGTGTGTAATATGTTTATTTAATGTGGAGCAAACTTATAATCATAATAAAAAATACTTGTTTGATTCAAGACATAAGTCATCATTACAACACTAAAAGTAGATGAATTGTGTTGAAAGACTTCCTCTAGAGAAAAAATTGCACACCACAAGATTAAGAAGTTTTCAAGGAATATCAAATAATACTCCAAGAATAAATAAAAAAAATGTGATTTGGATTGTTCATATCCAAAAAAATTGCATCATCATAAAAAAAAAAAGGAAGACTAAACAAGAAAATAACGAGTAGTTTAATATAAAGTTAAACATGAAGCCATAAAGATCAAATGACTCTTCGAAGAGAAACAAGTTCAGATGGCTTTGATGCAACACCTGTTAAAATACATATCTAATACCAACATCAAAATGGTTAGACAACTCAAGTTAAGTGAAATAGACACAACTTAAAGAGTGCTTTGTACCCGACATTGTGAACATGTTTTCCTTGTATTAACAATATTATAAGTATACAATAAAATTTTGATCTATTGTGTGAAATCCTTTATAAAAATGTATCAGTTTATAAAAATGTACGAGTCAACACTATGATGATTTTGCAAGTCTAATAGATTTCAATTTTATTTTTGTTTTGTTATAAAGCTTAATTTGGTATCTTGCATCTTTTTTTTTAATATAAAAAATAAGTTAACAGGCCAAAAAGTAAACTTTTAACATATTTTAAAACTTAGTAAATTTAATTTTCACAAATTTTTATCTAAGCTTTAGTTAATACGTTTTAAATAAAAGAAATGAATGTTAGTTTATCATAAACATAAAAGAAACTAGTGTTATTTATAAAAAAAATAAGAGAAATGAATGTTTATTTAAAAACTAAAATATGTGAATGTCATTTTATAAAAAATATAATAATAGAGATGCATCTAGAGAAGGTGAATGCCATTTGTAATAACCTTAAAAGGAGGTAAATACAATTTTCTTGATATCATTGACAATTTCTTTAAATATACAAGCTGCCAGGTATGACGACAAGTGAAACAAAAGAAAGCTCACTAGTGGTCTATCAGAAAAATAGCCTAAACAGGACCTCCTTCCTCGTATGTGTATATATACTGTACTCACATGACATGCCCCAACAAATTCAAACAGGTAATATACACAAAGAACAAATACCAGTTTTCTCCCAAAAATGTTGCCAGCCACGAAGGTATTCATAACTTTAACCTATTATATGCCGGCCATCAACTAAAATATTGTTCAATGCACAAGGAATGACTCGAATCAAGAAGAACCCATACAATCTGTTCAAAAGAAGCAATGTGGTCCACTAGCATGAGAAGTTTATCTTCCGGGACGTATGGCTAGCCCAAGTTGCAGATTTTTGGATATCTGAACATAGCAAACTCGCCAATGAAGAATCCTTTTCAAAATGGATGGTGGCTTCAGAAATGTTCACATTTCGTATGTAAGTTGTTGAAGAGGCCAGTAATTCAAAAAATGATAGCATCTCACCAAAAATGACCACTGTCATGAAGCATTTGCAGTATTGTAGTGTTTGTCATCAACATAAAGGATCTCGGAAGTATTATAATTTAATTCAATGGCCACGCAGGTGATTGTCAAGCCGTACCAGCTTTACAGTTCCATCCCCACCGCATGTAAGAAAACCATTGGAAACAACTTTTATATCTGTTACAGCAGCCTGTGACAATTTAAGCTAGCAGTATTAGTTTGAGAACTCTTGTATCTGATGGACTATACCTATTTGATTAAACTTAAAAAAAATTGTTAAGTAAAGGTCATTGAGTTTGACACAACTATAACACCCCACGGCATCAGCTTTAAAGCAGCTATGATTTTCACAGCCAGCAGGTACTGGCAATGGTGAGAGTTTCTGTTATGTTTAAAATAGGTGAATTTGGTGTTAAACGCATTAAGAAACATTCAAATTTAATATAAAATTATGAAAAATTACCCGCACTACACCACCAAATCCACGAGAACTTGGCTGTAGAAAAGTGTGTTTTTCATGTATCTTTGACCAGTGATGTACTAACTTTGTGCTCTGGGCATCCCAGAGTTTGACATCTCCATCTGTGCTTCCAGTTAAAAACAAGCTGGTATTGGGGATGGTAACTACTTTTGTGACACTCCCTATGATCATAAAGTTTCAGCAGAAATCATAAGAAAAAGAATACACTCATAAATAACTAAAAGTGCAAGTAAACCTTGTTCACCTGAGTGAGCCTTTGGAATGTACCAAAGCATCCCATCTACATTCTGGTCCTTGTCACGAGCCAAAGATTTGGCAGAGCTTTGTCCAATGTTATCAGCATGCCTATGCCTTTTAGCCTTTCCAGTAGCTATATAGCGGAAGTCATGAAGTCCAACATCACCACCTTTACCACCGGTCACAATAAGGGGGGATACAGAACCACTTCCCACATGATTATCAGAAACAGACACGGTTTGTGCACCACCTTCAAAATAGTAAGAGGTAAGGTTGGAATCTGATAAGACATGGGTCAATCTTCATAAATGAAACAGGACATAAACCCTTTTTTAAAGGGGAAAGATGACAAACCTTAAAACATAATTCATCCTTCGCAGAAAAATATTCAAAACCAAAAAGTCAGTATGCAATCCAAACCTTAGTTTAAGGAACATTTCAGCACTAGAAGTTTCAGATTTTAAAGACAAGAGGCAAACCCCAATTAACCCTGAAAAAAAGTAGTTTATTTTTCTTTTAAAAAAAGTTTAATTATCAATAATTTGCCACTCCCTCCCAATTTCAATATATGGATACACGAAAATTCAATGATTCAATTATATTACTTATCGTTATTGTTAGATAAAAGAACCTTTCATGTGATTTTACCCAATAACTTAAGCGTTTAGCATTATTGATTCATGACATGGTATTACAAAAACATCAATTTGATTACCTAGTGGTCTAGACCCTACAGAGTTTGATACTTGGGGCCTCCATTCTTCTTAAATAGTGGTTAAATTTCAGCACAAGGCTGGGAGGGTCTCTTGACTATGCTAAATCCAAAGGACTTGTTATAAAATCCTTCATATGCTTTTACCCAGTAGTTTAAGCTTAGGATAGTCAGATCTTGACATGTTATGAAGATATAAAACCATTTATGTACTTCACCTAGCTGCTTAAGCTTTAGTAATTCGTGACATAGCATCAGAATCTCTACAACCAAATTGTCTGGAGTTCAACTCTTGCACCACAATTTTTCAAATAAAAAGGGATCTAGTGTTGTGTGGGGGCCTATTAGTGAATGTCCGGTCTTGGACATGAAGGGTGCTAAGATGTCCCCCATTGACTAAAAATAAGGCCACCTTATAAGACTTGGGCAATTCTCCCTTCATGGGTTAGTTTTGGGAATGCGTTAGACAGTCCATTTCTAATATACTATCAGAGCATCCAGTCTTGATGTCAGACCACTGACACATGTCCAGTCCAGTAACTTCATGGTTCAAATGTCTATAATAATAATCCCCCCCTCCCCCCCCCCCCCCCCCCCCCCGCAAAGCTAGCTTTTGGAAGTAAGTTAAAACCTGTTTATAAACATTCATTAGTAATTTAGAGACAAACCTTCATGACATAAAATGGAAGCGCGAGAAGTTGTGGGTGGAGCTAGAGTATCCCATATGACCACATTAACACCATTAGAGCTATATCCAGCCACAGCTATTATTGATCCACTTGAGGAAAAATATGTGACATCCCTGAAATCATAAGTAAAATAGATTGCATTTAAATAAGAGAAAATGGCATCTTTATTGGGGGGAAAATAATAAAATCACATGCCAACTAAATATAAAACTCAAACTAGTTCAACCCCATCATAAACACAAGTCAAATGGCAAATACATCACTCCTGATAATGGATGCAATTTTAATATTAAGCCAGTTTTAACTGTTAACGACAGGCTTTCAAATCCAACCTTGTCAATCATTTTTAGGACACAACTACAACCACAACATAAGATAACAGATGAGGAAAAAATGCCTCCCCCCACAATGAAATCTGAAAAATATCCCTAATATCAGCTGAAGTACTAAAATCTATCAATATCTCAACAATTGCAACTAAAAGTTGGTAAAGGAAAAGTACATACGAAGCATGACCATTAAAGCAAAGAGATGATTCTATTGGACGGACATTGCTCCTTCCTCCAACCTCCAGCTGCCATGTGCAGACAGTTCCATCTAATGCAGCACTGGCAAACCGGTGTCCAAAGTGGTCAAACTGTAAGGCTGAAATTGATGCAAGGGCATAAGGTGGAGGGACATTCGCAGCAGGCAGCACTCCATATGTAGCAGTAGCTTTGTCTTTGTTGAACTGTATTTATAAAGCTTCTTAGCCATAAGCTTGAAATATTGTCTGTGCATGCAATTAATTAACTGCACTAATCCAGATATTATATGCAAAATATCTTTTTGTTTTAGGTAGGGGGAGTTACAATCATGGCACAGGAATTAGAAACTATTAACCCTTTCAAAATAATAAAAAAGTCTACATAGGATGATAGATCTTCAGTTTTAAACTCAAATAATTGAACAAGTTTGTCACATTCAAAAGAATAATTGATTCAAAAGAAACCCTCCTCTCTAGGGATAAGGATTGTATGTGCAATTGCGCATGAAGCTTGAAAAGTAAACTTAAGAAAAATAATTGGACAAGTTGGCCACATAAAAAAGAAGAAACCATAAGATGGGGGGAGGGGAACTGTCTGCATATGTCTATACAAATACAAACACATACAGTCACATCCGCATCTATAATGTATGCAAAGCAACTAGGAATTTCCTTACCTCCCACAAGTAAATGTGTGTATTGCTAGAACCAACCAAGAAGAAAGGCCTCATTGGATGACTAGACAAAGCCCTGGTACTTATGTTATCCAAAGTGGCAGGTGGATCAACAAAATCTTCAAAATCTTGTTGAATTTCCCAACCTAATCTAGAGGCACCAATATCAGCATAACCTAGCATTCCTAAAACTCCACCACCTGTCAAGTCATTGCAGGGCCAAGTTGAAGAGTCCACACCGACAGTTGCTCCACCCAGCCCAAGGTGTGCCCCTTTATTGCTCCCAAGCCCAACACCAGGAGAAACACATGTTGGAGTAGGGGTGGATTCTGAACCTGCCCATCCATTCTGAGGCCAGTCAGCTGTGGCCCACAAAAGATCATTTGATTTACCACTGTGTGGAATCTCATCTTCAAGATGAAAGAACATTATACCCTGAATTAGATAAACAAAAACAACGACATTTATATACTTCTTTGTATGTTCATAATTAATATTTTTAATCTAAACTATATTTTAATAAAAAAATCAGGATGATCAATTCATTGTACTTCTATTTGAGTACAGAATTCAATTCTGGGCTCCACCTTTCATTGCCCACTCATAAAAATAAACTCAACACGGAACCCTAAATCCCACAAAAAAGGCTAGAGACAAAGATTGAGCTGAAACCATAACAAAAGATCCCATGTGCAAACAAATTATACAACTTTTTCTACATAGAACATACAGGCCTGCCAATGAAAAATTTAACATCCAAGCATCCAAAACTTCAGAATAACATCAATTTAGGATCCAAACCTTCCTGTTGCTAGCAACCGCAGCTTCCTGTTGACAAGTAGAGTTTATACACAATGCCTGCTCAAATACAGCAACAATGTCATTCTTATTATTATAAACATGTATGTGGCCATATGAAAATGATTAAACAGAAGGGGAAATCACCTCCAAAAGTTCCCCATTTCTCTTGTACATTTCTCTTGGACTCTGGAAAACTGCAAAATTTGTAGAAGTTATATCTTTCTGGTTTGATCTTGCAGAAGGATGGCCATTTAGAGATGTTTCTTTAACAGGAGTTCCAACTTCATGATTAGAAGATCTAGTGCTAAGATTGAAGTTGTCACCACATGTATCATCAGTTTTATGCAGCCCTGACATAATCATTGACAAGTCATTCCACCCCTTAGTGTGCATATGATCCAAATCATTTGGCCAATTGATTTTTTCCTGTGCAAAGCAATCCAATATCAATTTGGGATCTGCACTGTGATCCCATAATAACTGATGAACTGAATAATCTTTCCTGTTCCCCAGTTCCAAAACTTTCAGGTTTTGGTTCTGACTGAATTCAGATTTATGTTTTAACCATTCAAGAGTCTGTACATTCAAATCATTCTTTACTTTCTGCCACAGAAATTCTGCATGTTGTTTAACAAGATAAGAAGAGATGTGAGTAACTGTTGTCATCAGTAGATCACATAGGCTATATGAGACTATCCGAATCTTCTCTGGCAAGCTAATGCTTTCAGAAACCATACTTATGATACAAGACTCCCCATAAGCATACTTTCTATGGAAAGGACCAAACAAATTGCCATCTTCGAGTTTGGCAAGAACCGAATTCAAATTTGATATCATGAATCTAGACATATGCTGCCACAAGCAGGTCCCTAAAATCTTCCATCTTTCATCATCAGGAATTGAATGCTTTATATCACATTCCGACAGTTGAAGGTTTTGCACACTAGGTATGGAAGAAGTTTGAGACAACAACTGTCCAATTTTTGGGATAAGCTTCTTTAGATTCACCATATCAATGTCATAAGGATTATGGCCATTAGATTGTGCAACAAAGAATGGTTCCACCATATACAAAAGCACTTCTGAGTTTTTCTGAAGCCAAGCTAATGAAAAATGTAAATAGTATTCATAAAAATCTAGGATATCAAGAAGTGTTTTAATAAGATCTTTGCTAATAGAACTCAACTGAATCCTCAAAGTTGCTCTTAAAAACCACAATGAAATAAAAACACCTTCAATGCGGCACTCTGAAGCATAAAAAAACTTAGGTTTGCTATCAATAAATGAATCTCGTTGAGAATTTTCCATACTGCAGGCACAAAATAATCTTGAATAGAGAAAGGAGACTTCTTCTGCAGTCTTGAAGAGGGGTGTAATCCTAGAGTTACATAAATTGAAATCATCAAACATATCGCTCTTCTTTTGAGACAGTTCTCCTTGGGTAGATCCATCTGTCATATCATATCCGATGTACAATGATCCGTGATGGCTAAGTAAGAGTAAAATCTGCAGAATGGAGAAATTAGAGTCATAACAAAAGTATATTGCTGAACAGTACAGAAGGGGAAAAATTGGATTAGAAACGTATACCATGCCGATTAGACAGTGGGGAGCCAATAAAAACCTCTGTTCAAATAGAGCAAGCCCACTGTATAACTTTTGTTTAAAACTTTCAACTGATTTCTCATAGTACATCATGTACTTGTCAGAATCAGAAGCTTCTTCATTGTATTCTGAAAAAGTGTCAAGCCAGCTTGGATGCTCTCTTATCAATTTTGATAAGTAGCAAAGTGCCAAATTCAATTTAATATGGTACTCGATATGCATGGAAACATTAGCAGAAAACCAGTTAGAGCCTTCTCTAGGCAAAGGCTTAAGAGTATTGGACAGCACATCATGATTGTCACCTAATTCACTGTCTTGATCTGCAGTCCCAGGCATGCTCAGTGAAGATGAGAAATACTCCAATGCTTCAAGCTTGAAACATGACAACATTATAAATAATTACTGAACAGTAATACTTAATGCATAGACAAACAATCTAAAGCTGCTGCAAAGAAAACTTAACTTGATAAATAACACCAATTCAAAACTTAGGATCATAGAGTTGGTTGAAATTCTTAGAATTCTTTTCATTAATATGGCTAGGTACTTGGATGGGCATAAAAAAACATCACAACATCTTCCTAGATTGACAAGAACAACAGGTGGGCATATTTACATAAAAGGCCCAAGAAACATACAGCAAAAAGAATTTCTTAGGAAAGGACAGTACAATAAGAAGCTAATTTCTCCATCTTTAATAGCAGAAACCCTTTACACTCCTACATATAAGGCTAGGAGAGGTGCAGTAAATACAAACTACACAGTTTTTATATCAACCAGTACAGGATAAACAGTGCTTAAGGCATGTTATTGAGCAAATGGTTTATGTTTTGATGTCACTAGAATTCATTAGAAGTGCTGTAGTTCCAGCAAACTTGTTTTTTTTTTATATGAACATACAAAACTCAATTAACTTGTAATTGATTAATTTCATACTATATAAAGTAAACTTACAGGATTACCACATCTTTTTAAGGAAGCAACTGTCATCAAAGTTGCCCATCTTAAAAGAATTGCAGAATTGTGCTCCCCCACGGCGTTCCGCATGCTATTCTTAGTTGCTAGCATTTGGCAATAAAAACCAACTGTAGGGTCCAGAAAAGGACCACAATTGGACATGACAGTGGACTCCGGAGGCCTAGGGTTTACTGAATACTCTAGCATTCTATAAAAAGATCTGTAGTAATTACCCATTTCCCACTGCAAAACAAAGGCATCTAGTTAGAGTTATGATCATGTATGATGCATGTTGCTACAAGCAGAATATAACCAACGACAGATAAATTGAATACAAGTACTCTATGGGGTACAAAAAATCAGGCCAACCTCATCAAAACTAATCAGACTGGCCCAATATCAGCCCCAGCCCTACCCAAGGCTGAGAAAGGAAAAATAGTAATTAGGTCAGCCAGCCCAATTTCAGCCCAGGTTCTTCTTGGGGCTGTGAAAGAAAAATATACATGTAACAGAAATAAGAACCACATATAACTGTGGTAAGTAGATTACATAAGCTAAACAAATCTTATTGACTCTGGCCTTTTATGTTAGCAGAAATTTACATTTACTACTGTAGAATCCCTAGTCCCCTATGAGCAATGTCATCTTGACATACTGCCACAATCAGGTCCATAACTTCCACATTTCATCATCAGGAACTAAATGCTTCATAGCTAACATGTTTATCTTATGTACATTTGGACCCTAAAAGGTTTTGTATCTTATTCATAAGAATTCAACAAAAATCTAGCATTATATAAAAGAATGATAGCAATCCCTTGTTTTGCAGTGGAAATCAAGGGAGCTAGTTATACATGGTAAAGGAACATGTATTATGCAAGCCTTAAAAGCAGAGGATAGCAGAAAGTCTTTAGAAATAAATTAATGTAAGTATTTGTGGCACCTCCAGAAGGCTTGCAAGCCAGTAGTCTCCTTTATCAATTGCAGATGGAAGTATGTACTTTGTAATTAGGTGATGCTCCAAAGGTCCCCCGTGGCCATCAACAAGACGACAAATGACTAAGGCAAGCTGTTCATCCCCAAGATTCTTAGCACAAACGTTTATAGCAGAAGAATGATCACCCCCAAGCAAAAAGAAAGCAACTGCTAATTCCATCTGATGCCTTCCCAGTAATACATAAGCATTTTTTAAAGCAGCAGCTTTATTTTTTTCGTCCTGTAATAAAATTATTATGGCTGAATTAATGACTTAAAGACATTAATATGACAAAAAAAGAGCATGTAGGACAAGAATCTAATGCTTATACAATTCCCGTAAGAACAGTGACTAACAAATAAAATCTACACGACTTTACCAATCTAATGTAAGTTACTAAGGACCTGTTCGGAAAAATATCTTGATATTTTTCAATCAATTCTTATAATACAGGAACTTAAGTTTATAAGTGCTTAAAATTCAATAAGCTTTGGATATAGATGTTAATAAGTTCTTACATAATTTTGACATGTTTGGATCCCAACTATATAAGCACCTATAACATATTGTGTCATTTTAAAAAATAAATCATGATTAGAAACTAATAAATAATTACTAGCCACAATTTAACTATTTTTACTTTTTAAAAAAAATTAAGTATCATAAAGTTAAAAAAATTAAGTGACACAAAAGTAAAACACCGTAAATAATTAAAATATTTAATTATCAAAACATTATTAAAATACAAATTAAGGTGTTAGAATTAAAACTATGTTTCCTTCTATATGATTTGTTCTAGAATGGTGTGTAATAAATTTTTGTTTCCTTCTAGAATAGTGTGTAGTGGTGAAATTTTTATAATGGTGACATATACATGTGTGTGTGCGTGTGCATGTGTGTGTTTTTCGTAAACCATATATTTCGTAATTTCAAATGAGTTGTTCATAAGCTCTTGTAATGAAAAAGGAAACATTATAAAACACACTGTTCTTGCAGTTTTGTAAGATAATTCACCTGAAAATTGCGAGAAAGAAAGCCCACCAGAGGCTTATCCTTCTCATCCTTACTGATTTTGAAAAGGCCAGCCAAAACTTGAATTCTATTCAATGCAATATAAAGCAAAGCACAATCCTTTGGATTTTTGTTCTTCAAATACTGCGCTCTTGCCAATTTCTCCATCTAGAGCAAGTCGAGCAAAGCAAGTATTAAAACTGTTTGAATTGGAAAAATAGTAATAAAAATAAGATATTATGAGTTATGAACTTATGCCAATAATTTACAGAAGAAAAGCATATAAACAATAGATAAATCAACAATTAGTGAAATAAAAATTTTCCTTCCACACTCTAATTTGTCACAGCAGACAAAAAATCCCAGGTTTTCTCACAACATAATGGCATCATGCAATCAGCAGATATATAGAGTAAAAGAAATCAACAGGAGGAGCTGGATTTTCACCCTGATAAACATCATTTCAAACCATCACAGCAGTTGATACTTTATATACACCACAACTACTTCCCGGGGTCCCAACTCCCAACAAAGTGTATAACAGTAAAAGGACACTAAAATATTCTCCATCAAAGTACATAACAAAAGTATGCAAATCTTAACATCTGGTTCAGCAGGAAAAAACAGGCTCACAAGTATTTTCTAATTTTTAAAAGGAAAAAAATATAAAAATCAAAATTGAATAGTCAAAGAAGTCCATGACAAAGGTAAGATAAAGATTTTGAAATCAATTAAGGAGAAAAGGCTGTCTTTAAGATAAACTTGAACAGCTTTCATTAGTTTGATTAGTGCATCTCCAACAAGAGTTGCTTATGAATAAAAACATTTTTTAATGTGGGTCTCACATGCATAAGTTGTTTAAAATTGAATAGAGTTGCTTAGAGGCCTACATTAAAATAATGTTTTTTATTCATAAGCAACTCTTATTGGAGATGCTCTTGAGCTACAAAACAGAAAAAGTTTATAGGATGGGCCTAGAGGGGTCACCCTTATCGGAACAACATCAAACTATCTACAAATGTCAAATACTACAAACTTCACATTCAAGATGTTCAATTGAGGACTAAGGATGGAGAAGAATGGAAAACACAAAAGGACTAAGCATTACCCTTGCACGTAATTGAGGTATATTAGCATACCAAAAGCCCAAACCCAAAGCACGCATTTCTTGCCAAGATGGTTCATTGGGTATGACAGAACCAAATAAATTATCTAGGCTGTCAGAGTGATAAGCCCATACAAACAATCTTGAGTTAACAGGCAACTCTTCAAAAGACGCAGCTCTACCAAACTTACGGAGAAAAAGCAGTTGCCGAAACCGTAGTGCAACCCAAAACCTACAAGGAAAAGTTTAGAAATCACATCACTCATGTGCCAACTACCAAAAGTCAGTCATACACACATCATATCCAACCACCACCCCCACATGTTTTTAAGATATATCATATAATATCATTTATACCCATCATCAGCAATGACACTCATATTTTTGCAGTTCAACAGCCATCTTTGAAGAATTTTGACATTAACAGCATCATTCATGGGTATTGAATCTCCATGGTAAGAATATTAACAGAATGCATAGTTCATGTAGGGGCAAAGGATACATAGTCAACAACATAAATCACATGACTCCATAAGCTTGGCATGTTGATGGAGTCAGAAAACTCCTGATAATGTATAAATCAGATTAAAAAATTCCTTTAAGTACTAGCCTAATAGAAAGAAAAAAAAACAGAAACTATCTATATGATCGACCTTTTTTTATTTTTCTTCTTATCCTTTTATTAGAAGGAAAATTATATCAACCCTTCTCACAACATATGTTAAGAATGGCAAACACTTAAAATAGCCAATAGATAAGAATCTACCCAGACTCAAATCCAATTCTTCAGGTAAGTTCCGTGCACGACCTTGTCAGGATTGCTTAACTTTGTAAAAGAGTTTACTTGTTGAATTGCTTAACTTTTTGTTTCACAACTGATGTAATATACATATAAACGAATGAATTAGCTAAGAGATCATTGAACTCAGACATTTTTCATAGTTTCCGATCTCAAATTATCTTACAATTTAATAATTCTCACGTAAATGCATAGAACATGATTTTAACAAAGTGATCATACTAAAAGATATCTTGCAAAAAGTGACCTTAGATGCTTTGCCATTGATGTTCAAATGAAAAACGTAATATGAAAGTTGGGGCAGCTTGTCAATTGTATATCTCTTACTTGGTCTTACATTTGCCATCTGTGTTTAATGAACCCAAAGTGGATAATATTTAAAGAGAGTTTCAGTTCTACGCAAAGATTCAAAGGGAAGTTTTCGATTGAAGACCTCATATGCTTGGTCTTACATTTTGTTTTCTATTCCCAGATTCCCACCAAGGATTTTAATGATATAATATCTACTAATTTTCCATTTATCTTGGTCCATTGCAAGATATCATTTTGATTACATTAAATTTGATTGTGTTAGAGATTCCACATCGACTAGGAATAAGACTAAATTATAATATACAAGTGGAGTGAAATCCTCACCTTACAAGTTGGTCTTGTGAGGTTGAGTTAAGTATAAACCCGCTTACTAAGATGGTATCAGATTCATTCAAAGTCTATCATAAGTCAAGTTCTTTGGGGCTATTATGTCATCGCTATCAAGTTTTTGTTAGATCACCCACAAATATAATCACACACTCCATGTTCATTTTCAGTGTGAAGGGGGTGATAGAGATCTCACATCAACTAGGAATAAGGCTAAATTATAATATATATATATATATATAAGTGGGGTGCAATCCTCACCTTAGAAGCCTGTTTTATGAAGTTGAATTACACATAAACCCACTTACTAAAAGATTGGGAAAAACTTCATTGATAGTTTCCTATTACAAAGTAGTTTAAAAGTCCAACTCAATCTAACAAAACCAACTTTACACTCACTTATATACTATAATGTTGACCATATTTTTAGTCAATATGAGATCTCCAACACACTATACCATATTAAAAAGTGAGATTAAATCTAACTCAATTCTACAAAATGGACTCGTAAGATGAGGATTTATCTCCACTTACATATTGTATTTAATGTGGGATATGGGTTTTTATAGGGTTGAATTAAAACTAACCACTTCTCAATATGTGAGTCTATCCTATATCCATTAAAAAAATCACTTACCGTGTTGTTCAGACTAAGCCCAATAGTGTTTTGAGAGTGTATTGGGGAAAAAAACCTAAGTCCCATATTGACTAAAGATAGTACCAAAATATAGTATATAAATGAGGACAATTTTCACCACATAAGTCAGTTTTGTGATACTAAATTAAGCTTAATATCCACTTTTTCATACTTCCAATAATTTTTGCTTATTGATTTATCAAACAGAAAATAAAATGAATAAAAGGAAAAGGTCAAAAGAAATGTAACAGGAAAGCATACAAATGTCAAATACGTTCATGAATACCTTCGCCCAGGTTCATCAAGACTCTGATACGCAGAAGATGAGTGTGCACTACTAACTTCACTAAGGAGATCAATAATTGCAAGAATCTGTGTCTTCTCTATGTCAATCAAAAGTGGTAAATCAGGAAATTTCTCAAGTGATTCAATAAAGCCATTAAGCTCAGATTTTGTTGAGAAAATGCTTTCATTTTCAGCACTGGAACCTGAATGATATGGAAACTGGAACAAGCTACTCTGAGCCTGTGAAATTGATGCTGAATCCCCACCCCACTGAAATCCCTTACCCTGGGAAACTTTTGATATACAACCTTCTAGATAATTTGACAATACAATATTTGGAAGACCAATTCTTTTGGAGATGTGTCTCTTTTTAGGATCATAAGTAGAAGTCAGGCATTCAACAAGATGCCTCACAGCTACATAAGCACGTTTCCAGTTTCCTGAAAACATTAAAAATAATAACAATAAAATACATGAAAAACATGATATCATTCCCATTACATAATTGAGTACATTAGTTGAGTCATCAGTCATACTTAAAGAAAACAATTTACTCAACCATTACCTGAACTGATATTAGTAAGTAGTACATCAGGGTGATAAGTAGGCAATGATCCACTGATTATCTCAGATACTTCTAAGATGCTCCATAAACCAACCTTGGTTAGAAGTTCAAATTTTAATTGTTCTTTGGCCAGAAACAAGCTACTGGAATTGTCCTTTATGGACTGCACATAATTAAAATCTACTTGATTGTCTCCATCTGTCTGTTCTCTGAGAGCACCAATGTCATATTCAGTAAAAACTGTAGAAAGTATGTCTTCATATATTTCATCCTCACGGTTATAAGCATTAGGCTTTGAATCACAAGGATGGCAATTACTCCCTTGCTTTTTATCCATGTAGAACAACCAATGACTAAATATACTAAAGTAATTTCTATGAATCACCACTGCTGCAGCTCTAGGTCCCCATAAGAAATCATAAATTGGAATGGAAGTGTGAGCATATGCAATGCGAACCCATATATTCATTTTTGGAAAATTTACAGAGTTTGACAAAGTTGTACCTATACAACGCTTGGGAGCATATATTTGTAATTCATTTTGCAAACAAACTCCAAGCAATAACTCCCCTGTTCCTAAAGTTAACCACTTTAGAGCAATAACATCACTATTGGTCTTTATTTTATCCTCCAAAATAAAAGTGCCTGCATTGATTAATGGTACAGCATCCCATATATGTATGGTATTGATAGCATTGGAATTGCTTTCATGGCCGATCGTAGCAATCTTCTCACCACAATCAGAGAAACATATACCCTTGATGGGACCATCATGTGCAACAAAAACACCCACAAGCTCCCATGGCAAGTGTTGGGTCAATGAGTTCCCAGGTTTACTTTTCCAGAGTTTCAAGATGCCATTAGAGGAGCCTGTGACCATGATGTATGTAGGATAACTGCTACAAAGATCATTTGCAAAGCCAAACTCTTGTCGTATATGGCTTAGAGTGCCTGGATTAGCCACAGCGAAACTAGTCACCAGATCATTGGAACTTGGAAACTCACATGAACATGGATTTACAGTAATGCAAAATTTTTTATCAGCAAATGTACTTTCAAATGCCCAAACACTACAGTTATCAATGCTATTAGCATCAAAATTGCATTCACAACAGTTTGTTGACATGTCAAATGAATGCAAGTTAACTTCCCATGATAGGGCCTGAAATCTCCCCATCCATACTGCCAACAGCATAAGTTTACTGTTACAAAAAGTTTTGTCACAGGTGGAGTTCAGAGGAATTGTGAAGATATCAATAGGGCCATCTTCATAAGGACCATGACCATTGAAAGGAATAGTGCATAAGTAATGACATTCTATGTTTTCCTCTTCAGTTCGACAAATATTGACAATGAAGCAGTCAATCCCCCGGGTATGTCCCATGAAAAAAAACAGTTTGTCACCAACTATTGAAGGTGCCCAAGTCAAGCTTGTGTACAATGAGCATGAGTCTTGAGTGGCAAGCTTTCCACAGAGTTCCATAGTAGGAACCAAAGTTGGACATCCCAAAATGCAGTTTGAAATATTAGAAAGTGACCAGAAAAGAAGCAGTCCATTAGAATCCAGAGAAGCAGCAAATTGAACTTTGCATGAATAAGGATGAATTGAAACCTTTAAGATTTTCCCACTATGACCATCTAAGTTCAAAACCCCACCAGTCAAATAGGGGGACATGCTATCTGCGTTACCATTATCAATGGAGTTCTCCACGGCATCATGTATTGTTAGAATACGGAAATTTGACCAAACTAAGGAATTACAAGACAATAGCTGAAGTGGAGAGCATATAATAGGTGGACCAGAAAGGCAATTTCTCATTAAAATAACCTTTTGAAGAAATAACGCATTTTTAAAATCAGATGAGTTAAACTTGTATACATTTGCTATGTCATGGTTCTGGAGTTCATGTCTCTTCCATAATGTAACTCGAGGGAATCTCAGTGGTGAAACATCATCAAGACAGTGGACAGCCCAAAAGCTAAGCAACATTCCAGGACCAAACCCAACTATCCAATCGCAATTTCTGACATCATGCTCAAATCCATCTTTGGAAAAAACTTGTTTGGACTCTTCACCAATTCTAAATATTCCCTCAAATTCTGCCCCCCATCTCACAAATATATCTGAACCAAGAGTTCCATTTAAGGTCTGATTAATCTCAATAACAGCAACAACACAAAAGGAGCATCCCGCATTTTTCTGATCATTGATGTCCTTCCCAACTCTCCTGGCCTTTCCATTATTAGTTTCACTCCATAACCTTGCAGTCCCATCTAAGCTGCATGTCAACAAAACATGCCTTACTGAATATTTACCGTATCTGTTTGATAACTTCCCTCTTGATGGTCTCCATTGAATCATTACAACAGGTAGGGGATGATGTAGCTCGACTTTTGAATATTCAGAAAGTCCATTGCTTTGACACACAACTACACATTTGCTTTCCTCATTGGTCAAGACCCCTTCAATCTGTTCTTTACTAGGATGTGCTGCAGTTGCTGAAGGGCCCTCAATAGACCACGTTGCAGAAACAAGTGTTTGGGGTTGATCTGCTTTAAACTTCCAAGCAACTTCCCAACATTTGTTGCTCTTTTTCCAGAAAACCACCTCCATTCCAACAGAAATTATTCCATCTCCTGATCCAGTCCATTTGATGTTTGCAACTTTCGTATGTTGTACAAGCACTGCATTCTGGCTCCAACAAAAAGAACCTGAATATGAGTGACAAGATTGTGTTTTTAATATATAGAACTAACAAAAGAGAAGACTCTTCCTAATGTAAAATGTCTCCTTTTCTCTGTAATAAGAATAAATATATTAGAAACAGGATCCAAAGAAGTGTTAGAACAGAGGACAAAATATCCTCCAAAGAGAAATAAAAACAAAAACAAACCTCGAACAAGAAAAGCAACACGAGTAATCAAAGATTGCCAATCTCTTCATATATCTAAACCCTCTCCAAAATAGACATTGACGTTGACCCCATTTTATGATAAACTATTGTAAAGGTGTTGACACGCTTTACAATACATGGAGGTCCTATTTAAATTTTAATTGTCTTTTACTCCAGACAATATGGAAGACATTAAAAAGCATGTAAACTTTGAGTAATGGAGTTCACTTTGAACTAACCCTTATCCAAAAGGCAACCTTGGAATGGTCACTGAAATCTCCCCTTTCTTAAAAAGATGTTGGAGCAGTTCTCAAAATCCAAAACTCACAAAGCATAAAGGAAAGGAAAAGATAATAAAAAATTAAAATGAATTGAGCTTCTCCCATGAGCTAAAAACCAACTTATACACCTCAGCTTCTGAACAAGTTAAATGAGAGAAGTTATATATAAGTTAAATGCAAAAGTAGATTTTAACTTACATAGAAACTCAATTCATTTTCCATTCTTCTCCTATAAATATTAGAAGTTTATTCAAACATGACCTATGTAACTTGCATTTTCATAAACGAGTGAAACAATGAAACATAATAATCATGGTACTTGAATCGTGAATCAGAGAGCTTATATTTTGAATCGTGAATCGTAAAATTCATAAACATTTAAAAAATATAACATAAAACATATAAACATGTAAAAATATAATTAATAATCACAACCATGTTAAAAAAGAGTGATTGTATTACTAACCAGATTAGGTTAATATTATAATTGGTTGGATTGGGCTGGGTTATATGGCCCAACTACTTTGCTAAATGAAAGAAAAAATTGAAATTAGGGTTTTTATAGAACCAATTCAAGTGATCCGACCCAGTAAGTATGTACTATTCATGATACTATTCACACGATACAACTACGATACGGGAGTAGAACCGTATCGCGATTCATACTATTCATGATAGTATTCACACGATACAACTACGATATGGCAGTAAAAACGATTATTTTTAGGATTCGTATCGCGGGCATCTGGAATCGTATTGTATTCGTATCATGAATCGTACTATACTTACTACCATGATAATAATCATAAACGTGTGAACAAATACTCAATATTATGACTCAAGAACCATCCTCCCTGCCCCCTCAGTAGAAATTTATAATTGTTGCTTCAATTTACTTGTCTCGCACAAGCATATTAAAATTCAACAATTTAAGCACGTAATATATCTAAAACGTTGAATTAATTTGATAGCTATTTGGTCCCTATACCTACACAATTTTTACGTTTTAGTCCCTACACCTAAAAGCCACTCGTGTTAGTCTATATACACACTTCTTAAATCCGTTCTAGTCATTGCCATTCCGAATTGCGGAGACTAAAACGTATTAAAAAAAAAGCGTAAATTAAGAAAATGTAGTGTATGTGTAGGAACTAAACCGACTAGTTTTTACACGTAAAACGTAAAGATTATACAAAATATATGGACGAAATGAGTAATCGAAGCTATTAATTACAGCAATCGAAGCTAAGAGAGAGTGGAAATCGGAGTTACCTTTTGCGGCGGTGGAGTCGTGGTGGAAAAGGCAGATGCAGTAATCGGCAGCGGCGGCAAGGTCACCGGAGGAGGGTGAGCGAGGGGACCAGGCGACAGCGGCGAGGGGATCGGGTGAGAGCTGAAAGGATTGGCGGAAAATGGGGCCGATGCGGGATTGATGAGGGGAAAGAGGAGAAGGGAAGTGGGAGATAACGAGGAGAGAAGAAGCGGCGTAGGCGATCCAAGAGTAGCCGGAGAAGTGAGGGAGGAAATCGACGGTGGATTCGGAGAAGGTAGGGGCGGGTGGGACCGTGTCGGATCTGAGGAGACAGAGGGGAAGGTGATCGATGGGGTTCATCTTCGTGTTTCGGATTGACGTATCTGATTCCGCCATTGTTCCTCTCTTTCTCTCTCTCTGAAGAAGAAGAAGAAGAAGAAGAATATGTACCAGTATCTGCTTTGTCTTGGTAGTTTTCTATTTCAGTTTTTTATTGTGCAATCATTTAATTTTTTTCATTTTAAAGAATAAATCATCCAGAGTGAATTTTTTTTCTTTTTACATTTGTATAATAATAATAATTATTATTATTATTCTTATAACACATTATTAAGAAAAAAAATGTTAATTGGCCCATGTAATATTATGATTTTAACTACATGGGATTAATTAATGTTATTCTTAATCTTATGATTAACTACATCTGAACATGAATAAATAAATGGTGGTTGTTAGGGAAGCATAGTACTTGCATATGCAAACTTGTATTATTACAAATTGCTCTCACTTCCTATGTTTAATTTACAAATTAAAGCGTGGTCTCTTAGTATCAAACATAATTTTCGAAACCACACTTCACAAATTGATGCATAGACTAGGAAAACAAAAACTCAAATTTGGTCATGAAATAGAGACCCAACAACATAAGCATAGTTTACATAGATTATCTTCTCTTTTTCATTAACTTTTACACCTGATTGAATATTTGGTACCAAATCTAAATCTTTTGAAGAAAATGTTACTTTTAGAAAGGAGAAGAGTTTGAATGAAGTTCTTACATTTTTTGGAAAATCTTTTTGCAAGACGGTCTATTAGATGCAAGAAAGAGTTGTTTAATAGTGTTGAGAAAAGTAACTTCAGAATCATTTTCACATATGCTGACAAGAAAAGTAAATTTACAATTATTCTATAAAACATATCCAATTTAATAATTTTGATAAATAAATGAGGTTCAAATTTTATAGATTCTACCCATATTTCTCACTAGAATATTGCAATTGAAAATTAAGAAGCATTTATTCATTGTAGTTTTTCGGAAATTACATCTGAAATAGTAATTGAATAAAGTTATAAACCCTTTATCTTCTATCATACACAATCATTTTAGTTACTAAAACTCTAAATATGTTATTTTTCCCTTTAATATATGTATTTTTTTTAAATTTAGGATTCAATGACATATATTTATATTTGAAAACCCTAATTTTCTAAAATAAACTAGAGTATTTATATTATAAGTGTTTATTGGTATGATTTGATATTTTATTTAAAAGTCACTCGAACCAAATATGACATGTGATTTTATTCAATTCTAATTTAATATAAAATTTACATCAAACTAAACCAATATTTTGTATTTTAGTTTGAATAAGTTTTTCTGGTTTTTTATTATTATAAAAATGTTAAAACATTTAAAAAAATATTAAGCATCACATAATAAAAAAGCTGTCTAATATATAATTACAAACTTTTTAATATTTATAAATAAATTACATAATCACATAGTTAAATTACATTACAAAATTGTTATTATATTTTAATAAATATAAATAGAATGCAAACATAATACAATCAAGTTGTGAATCTCAATTATCACACTTATTTATATTTATTAATTAATTAATTAACTAAAAATATATAATATTATATTTAAATAATAAATTTTTAATTCGGTTCTTGCTTTTTTAAAATTGAAATCTAAACCAGTTGAAAAAAAAAAAGATAGATCCAACGATTTTAAAAATAATTGATTTTCAACTTTTTTTTATCAGGCTTTATTTTTTTTACTGATTTGATTTTGAACCCTTAATTTATAAGAAGTGATACATATGATATTCTCTCTTGTATCTATTGATCTTTAAAGTTAATATCAATTTATATGATATCTATTGATCCTTAAAGTTAATACATACACATTAAAAATACTTATTTGATATATATTTATATTAAAACACTCCTGTTTAATTATCCCCTCCATCTATTCATAATCATGGTTAATTCACAAATTAAAAATATTCTCTGATATATTTATGCCTTACAAAAATCAAATGTTGTTTAACACAACACTAACTCTTAATTACGTCTTAAATTTCTGAAAGGTGAATGGTTTTGAGATTGTAAAAGTCAATATTAATTTGTAGGTGAAGTGTTCCCAAACTCCCACACTGACAGAAAATAGAATAAAAATTATTGTATGGTGTTTAAGTTCTCAAGCCAAAAGCAGACCATCTCTTTTTCCCTTCCTTCTTCATCTTTAAGGAATTGGAATCTATAAGGTTTTCAAGAGATTTTTTTCCCTTTCTATTCCGAACTCTTCCTGCTTCTTTCAAAAGCTCAAACAGTCGCTTCTTTTCATCATCAACATCTGGATTAGCAGTTCCAAGCTTTTCTTCTCTCATCTTTAGTATGTATTCCAATATCTCAATGGCATCTTCAACTCTGTACACAACAATATTCAAAATATAATCATCCATCCAGAAACAATCATCACATCATTATATCTTTGTGCCAGTAAACTCAATACTTCATGGATAGCATAATGATAGGCACAATCACCAAGCTTCATTTTTAAGTCAAATTATGAAGAGGGGGACCACTCATTTCTCATCACATGGCAAGAAAGAGTTGTCTCAGCACAATGAATGATAATGATGACATTCTATGGTGCAGCAAGATGGTAGTTCAAGTATTTTTGAGACAGCAAAGGGAGGGGAAAGCCAAACAAAAGGGTCAGTTAATGATGTATAGAAACAAAAGATGCTTACCTCCCCATGGCATCATAAGTTGCTGCAAGATTGCTATACACTCCAAGAGTGTCAGAGTGATATGTACCACACTCTCTCTCCAATATCACTCTTGCTTCTTCAAAATGTTTGGCAGCATCCCCTATTTTATACAGTTGCACACATGCCAGCCCCATCTGGTTCAATACAACTCCAAAAAAGGTAGATTTCTTCTCCCCACTTGCTCTCAGCTTGGTGATAGCATTCTCAAAGGACTTCCATGCCTCCTTGTACCTCCCAACCACGTAGAACATCACTCCCATTTGAGCTTCTATACCTGCCACTGTCCTATATTGTCCAGGGATGTCCTGCAACAATTTCACTGCCTTCTGCAGCAGCTTCAATGCCTCTTCAGGCTCATTTAGAGCCTCATAGATGGCTGAGATTTCAGTCAACCCACTTGCAATCTCCCCAGCCGTTGTTCCAACCACAGGCTTACTGTATATTCTCAAGGCATTTTCACAATACGATTTTGACTCTCTTAATTTTCCTGTCCTGTAGTAAAGGTCAGCAAGGCGAATGAACACTAACGCCACAGAACTGTGGCTTTCACCTTTGGTGGATTTGAACACTGTTAGTGCTTTCTGATAGGCGAAAACAGCCTCATCAAAACGACAGAGTGACATGTAGATATCTCCAATACTAACATCAATTGCTGCAACCTCATTATCTTGTGCATTGGCGATCATTGACATGCTAGCTAGGACAAGGTGCTCCAGAGCTGGTTCATAATCTCCCTTGGCCTCACATATAAGGGCCATTAGACGCCTGTCTGTTGCTTCAGTAAGGGAAGCAGGAGAGCAATGCTCCCTGTGAATTTCGAGGGTTTTCTTGCAGAAGTTCTCTGCCTGCTCAAATTGCATGGCTTGGACATGGGCTTCAGCTAAGTACCTGCCGTTCATGGAAAGCAATTATTTTGGGAAATTTTCAGCACCACATTAAGTGTTCTAATCCTATTAACCATACATGATATTCACAATATATAAACATAAACAATACCTAGCAAATAAATGGTATAGCCAATTTCTCCATTCTCTTGTGTCCATACAATACAGAAAGAACACACTATTTCTTCCACGAAGAGTTTCACTTAGAAAATAGATGATATGACAGGGGTTTTCACCTGAAGAAAACACTGTACTTTTAAACTTAAAGACTCTTAAAACCTGGTATAATTTAAGTTGCTATCAGAGTGCTAAGTAAAATGGTCACAAAATTAAGTTATTTACAGTAAAGCTCACATTTTTAATTGAAATTATAATTCTTAATAAAGCACTTCAATTTATTTCATCCCAACAGTCTAATAAAAAAGAAGATTAAACAATTTGCATCCAAACATTCTCCTTGCTAATACTGCCTCTCGTGATTTTAAAGCTATTCATTCACTTTTATTAAGCAGCTACTCAGAAGATGGCTACAAAGGATGCAGCATTTTCTGCTGCTTCTTCAAGACACTTTTATTAAACATTTCTCATTTTATTTTCCTGTTTTATGGTCCTAACTCAAGAAATGTTGGTCATCTGGAGTGTACTAAATTTAGTGAAACATAAGCTTGGTGGAAGTGTTTGTTTTCTTCATTTTTTTTTCTAAAACTAAAATGAGCCTTTGAAAATAGATATCAAACACTAGTTTCATCGTATGAGAGGGACTATCATAGCTTAGTTCCAAGAAGGTTCAGCCAATTCAATGGTTCCTGGTAGGTTAGGAAAATGCTTTAGATTCTGAAACTGACATCCCCAGATTCACAGTAGATTCCAAGGCCATTGTGGCCAACAGCAACATGCTTATCAATACCGGGTCCAGCACATCAGTGATTCATAATTTCACATTTTAAATTCTACAAAATTGGCGGTGATGCAGTGTGTGTCTAATCACAAATATCTATATCTATCTATCTATATATAAATTTATAACTTTTATAATAATTGTTTAAAATAATATAAATGGATGATGATGATATATATTGGTCAAGCACAAATGGTAAAAGACATGTGTGGGCCATAGGAATATACGAGGTTATGGATAAAATGGATAAGGTGATAGTGTTACTTTACCTACAAGTCTCAGCGATTCTCGGGTCGAACTCACCCAGAACATCCATTTGGATCTTCAAACCCGACTCGTAACACGAAATTGCCCTATCCAACTGTCCAATCATCGAATACGTGTCACCAAGTTGCATGTACCCGGAAAACTGGGCCATGACATGACCCGACCCGTTTTCCCCTTCCAACAACAAAATGGACCGCTCCAAAGCCTCGACCGCCTCATCCAACCGCCCCAAACTGCTGTATATCGCAGCAACAACGTGGAGACACGTGGCAAGCTCCAGGCCCGGGCCCGCACACCGCTCGAAGGACATGGAGGCCCGAATGGCGAAGTCCAGGGCCTTCACCGGGCTCTCACCGGACGCTATGGTTTCTCGGGCCATCTTCAGAAGGAACGGGCCCAGATCCGGATTGTCCAAGGAGGAATCTTCTACTACCAGCGTCTTCTTCACGGTTCGGTTCAGCGGTGGGGTCCGCCTCTCGCTGCCGTCTGCCTGTGGCGCGTTGCGGAGGAGATCGGCGAAGGGCTGCATTTGAGGTGGCATGGGGAAAGATTGAATGGAGGAATGCCCAGAGATCAAAATTGAAACTTTTGTGGGGAATTTTAATGGGCAGTGTTGAATTTGTGGGTTTGGGATTGTGGGTGGAGATGGTTCATGATTTGCGTTTAGGGATTTGGAAAAGAGAAAGGAAAAGTGTTGGGGTTGTTGTGAAAATTGGAAAGAGATAAATAGAGAGAAAAGGAGAAATGGATTAGGGGTGGTAGTGGTGGAAGGTTGCTTGGAAGAGACGCGTGATGATGGGGGAATTGGCATACCTTAATTTGAGGACAAGCTTGACGAGGAAGAAAGGGAAGAACAGAGAAACAAAGTCCATGATTGCATAACAGAGTAGTATGGTGCAGTGTTTGAATTGTAACAGAGAGAGAAGTTTATGTTATTGCAATTGCTTACTTGCAGCAATGGCTTCCTTTTGTATTGCTAAATCAATGCAATTGTGCATGGAACTATGTGTCCTTGTCATAAGGACTTTTGTGCCATTGCATTTAACAAAATAACTATTTTTTAATTAATATATAAAATTTTCAGTTAAATTTGGGACGACAGGTAAAAGTTTTTTATACGGTTTATAGGAACTAATTTAGAGTATGTTCAAATATTTATAATTTCCTTATAAATGTTTTATAATATAATTTAAAATAAGGATAAAAAAATGTTATTTAAATAAATGATAAAGGAATTTTTAACTAATCATAGAAAAGTATGCTAAATGCACATTTAGAAAGAGAGGGCAATTTTATTAAAATATGTAATTAAAAAAAAGTAAAGATATCATCACTCTCCAAATTTTATTTTCCAATTTATAATATATGAAATATAGGATTAAGCTTTTGAAAAGAAGATGAGAAATAAACAATCTTAGTTTTGTGTTGTACTTTCGTTCTTTAGTTTCTAATAAACCATTTTAGTTGTTTTTTCCCCCATCATTTTAGTCTAGATTTTAAAATATTTGTAACTTTAGTTCAATATTTGGTTTACTTGTGTTTGGTATATTTTATTTGGTCTAATTAAACTCTATACCTAACATGTTATTATAAAATAATTTAATCAATTTTGATACAGTGAATAACAAATTAACATACGCAAAACTAAGGATTAAATTAAAGCTGTAGAATTTTTAAAAAAAATTATGGAAAAAATTATATAAAAAAAAAGGAACCAATTGCGAATAAGAATTAAAAGAAACTAAATTTGCAGCATACCCTTGAAAATTGTTTAGAATTTTTTTTCTACATACATTTTTTATATTTTACTCATAAAAATCAGTCATGAAAATGGTAATAACAATCATCACAAATGGTTTTTTTTATGAGAAAAATGAATGTTGAAAGGTTTATTTGTATGTTTATTATAAATTTATAAGAAAATATTGGAGAAACACTGATGAAAAACGTAAATAATTGGTGATTAAGTGAAGTGTTCTTTATAGAAAACCATCATATAATTTTGTTGTTTGTGTGGAGAATTTAAGTTGTTGAGAGACTTTGATTGTCTTGCAAGTTTAATTATTTGACGTATATTCTGTATTTATTAGATGTCATTTTTATTATCTATTTTTAATTTGTAATATAACTTGAAAAGTCAAGGTCTTATAAGAATTCAAGTTCTCCAACATCTGCAAATTTCTTATGTTCTACGTTTCTTCTCATTTTCTATGTTAAAATAAAAATCCTCAAAGCTTCAAGATTAAGAAAGAAGAGGGTGTTTATTCATGCATCCTATTAAAATTCTTCCTAAACTTATAATTTTCAAAAAGATAGTCTTACCATTTACTCTTTATTAGTTAGATTAAATTTGGTAAGTTAAATTAATGTTTTAAAATAATAAATAATAAATATGTCAAATAATAGGTATTTTAAAAAATAAAACTAAATAATAAAACAACCCTAACAACATAATACAAAATACTGAATATAATTTAAAGTGTAAATTGAGCATAACATAGTCTTATTCAAAGCTCTAGACACTACAAAACAATAAATTATATTATCAATTATTAGTAAGATAAAATTGATTTAAAAAATATGCAAGAATTTAAAGTTGAAATGAAATTTATCTTAGTCCAAAATGTATTCGTTACCGTTTAAACATTGACATATTCTTCGTGCACTTTACCAATTGTGATATATACTTGATTTACTTTTTAAATCTTCAAAATTACATTTTATTCTAGATTTGAAAATTTGGAATTTAAAAAAGACCTTATGAAAAAAAATCTAAAATACATTATTGTGTTCCCAAAATGAAATTTTGGAATAAAATTTGAAAATCAAAATCTTGTTTTGTAAAACAAATTAGGAATGTAAGAAATACATTCCAAAAACAATTCTAAAATTGAAAAAAAATGTTATAGAAATTCATATATGAAAATGTGCTCTACAAAAGTATTTTTATCTAATCCTCTTTTTTATTTAAAGGTATTTTTGTCATTTTACATATAATAAATCTTTAATGACAGGAAGAATACGTGTTACAGCACATATAAATTCTACATATTCAAAAATCAAAAGCGTCAAAACCAAAAACATTTTATAATAATCAAATATAATAATTTCATAAACTTGTATCAATTACAAAGTAATCGCTTTATTCCGAAACGTTTAATATAATACAATCAACGTAAATTAAAACTACTTTATAACTACGTTAAAAACTAGCATATTTAAAAAATTAAAAAATAGTAAGCATTCAAAATTTAAATGAATGCAAAGTCCCATAAGACTCTTTTAAATTTATCATAACGTTGAAAAAAATATTTTTTTTATATTAATTAAAGATAAAATCAAATTAATATCTATATATTATTAATTAGAATGATATACTATTTGATAGTTTTATTTAATGTTATTTCTTAATTGAATTATTTTTTTAATAAAATAAATAATTGAATCACATTTTTTAACTAATTTTTTTTTTCAAAATTATTGATTATATAATTTTTTAATATTAATTTTACAAACTTATATTATTTTTTATAATATTATATATTTGTAGTGTAACAGAAATAACAAAATAATTATATAAGTAAATATAAATAACAAAATAATTATACGAGAATATATTATTTCATCTTACTTTGTGATTTGTTATTGGATAATCTTACTTATTAATAAGAAAAAACAATTTACTTATTTCATAAAATAAATAATAAATATTTTTTATTTAAAAATAACAAAATAATATTTTTTAAATAATTATTACATAATTTCAAAATATTATTTTTATATTTATATATATATATATATATATATATATATATATATATATATATATATATATATATATATATATACACATATTGTTCACTTTCTCGCCAGTTGATCTAGGTGAAAATCCTCTCTTCTAACATGTCTCTTCTAGATATTGATTTAAGTCTCCTTATTGCATTGAAATGTGGTTCCGACAATCAGTGAGAACTTACAAAAAAGTAATCAGTTTCAGTCTAGTATTCAAAAAACTCTTAGGGTCTTAAGCCCCTTTTATAACTATTATTGTGTAACAACTTTTGTTCACAAGAATATAATCTTAACTGAAAATATTTAATCTTTTATCTTAAGAGAAAAACCACGAGCACCAATTATCTTCAGGTGCTAACCACATGCTAACATTTTGTTTTACGTGTGCAACTTTATTTTTGGGAGCTCCTATTTTATTCTCACCAACTATTAATTATTATGCAACTAACGTGCATATTATAACAAGAGATAAAATATTTCTTTATCTTCAAAATGATATGATAACAGATTTAAACAATAACAATAATATATTTCATCTTCAAAATAATATGATAATAGACTTAAACAATAATAGTTATATATTTTATCTTCATAATAATATCGCAAAATAATAATTATATCTTTTATTTTCAGAATAATATCACAACAGATAAAATATCTTTTTATCTTTTATCTTAATTATTGACTAACATCTAAATCAAATTCACAACCTACACTTTGGGTCCAATAACCGAACTAACCACCTAGAAGTCCAAACCGAGATCCGAGCATCCGAACACTCTTACCCAATACATATATAATAAATTATGTTAATTCTTTTTATTAATTACAAGAATTACTTTATTTTACCATTGTTAAAAGTAAAAAAGAGAAATAAATCTTTTTATTGAAATATTAACCTAAGTAGGTAGATGTAAAAATTTTAAAATGTTGAAAATTAATGTATTATTTGACTTTCACTTGTTAAAGTAATATTTTTTTATTAAATTTGAATAATTCACTCTTGGATTCTCAAACATATCAAGAATTTATATATATATATATATATATATATATATATATATATATATATTGAATTAAAAATAATGGTAAAACATCTACTCTAGTCCCTTGAAAATGTATAACGTGTGATTCTAACGATGATGTTTTGTGTATTACTTGTATTATATTCAAAATTCAAATTTATTCGTTTTGTTTTCTGAGTGAAAGTGATTGTAACTCATAAATGCAATTAATAACTAGTTTACACTGAATTTGAGGCCTTAAATTATATAAACGTAAGAGACAGAAATTGAATGAATAAAGAAAAGTCAAAAGGTGAGAAAGAAGAAAAAGGTAACACTCTCTATGCTATTGTTCTCATAATCAGCATCTCTCTCTCTCTCTGCAGAAAGAAACAGTTTGATTTGGAACCACCCAGAAATGGACAACCTTAACAGCAGCAACGACAATAACAAGAACTACTGGGGGTTCTTGTCGTGCGACAAACTGGACCGAATGGCCAACTGGGTCGGTGCCAACGTGGCATCTGCTTTCTTTGCTTCGTTAGAACGCTGTTCTTGCATCAACCTCAGCATCGACAACGATGATGACCACAACAACAACAACGATGATCATCCTCTTTTCCTCTCTCAACCCACCACCCCTCCTCCCTCCAACTCCAATCTTCGCTCCTAGTTCGTTTCCTCTGCTGTGTCCAGTTATTTGTTCATGCTCATGTATAAAAAAAAACTCTTTTGTTTCTATGTTTTGGGGAGTTTGTGATCCTGAATTACCTTTCATTGCTTGAATATATGGAAGTTGGTAACAAGTAGTTTTGCTTCTTTTGATTAGTTTACTTCAGAGATCGTGGTTTCGTGTACGATTTAGTCAGTGGTTAGATGGATGCATCTGGATAGGTTTACACTTTCCTCTTAATTTTTATTTTTTGGGTTTAGTTTGATTATAGAATGTGAAAGGTTCTTTACTTTTGTGATAATTATTTGAAAATTTGTATTCACCTGAGTTTCATCATGTACCCGTGTGCTGATTTAAAAAAAAAACGTTTCTTTTAAGTTTCAAGATATAGATTCGAAAGAAAGGGAATGGAGTGTTTGCAGATGTTTCGTGGTTCCCTTTTTGTTAAAAGGAAATTCCTTGGGGATGGATTAGGAGTGGAGGAGATTGCTTTAGGTTTTGATAAGATATCTGATATCATTCTGCTATTGCCTTGGAGTTTGATTGAGGATGAGGTTTTCTGCTTCATTTGTGAAATCACGTGTTTTGATTGAAAGTGGATGTCGAAATTAAGCATGTTTTAGTGGGTAATGCTTTGAAATCTTTTGTTTTTTTCGAAGTGTTTTTCTTGGATCGTGGAGTTCTTGTTTAAGTTGAAGTCTAATTCTATTTTCTTTCCACATTGTGAGACCAAAGATAGTAGTAGAAGGCGAGAGAATTGATTATACCATTAAGGTTGATTGGTTATCTCGGATTTCTGATCGTACAAGTTTTCTCAGTTTCCTGATTACTTAGAACTTGTCTGGCAAATTTGAGAGCTTTAAACATTGAAACTATGATAGAATCCAGAGGATTTGCCAAATTAAAGGATAAGTTTTAGACATTGATTTGAAATAGTGACCTTGTTTCACTTTTGAAAATGGCATGCCACTGAATCAGTTTCAATAATTGACAACATCAATGGTTCAGATATTAAAAATTGCAACTTAGTAAACCAGATGGTCATGAGTTTAAATTCAGAATCAGCTTCTTTGCATATGCAAGGACAAACTACTAACAATGATCCTACCTTATATATTGGCATAACAAGAAGTCTTATGATATCAACTATGCTAGTTTATTTAGATGTTATATGGGTAAATGATGCTATGATTATGGTGGTATTTGCAAAACTGGGAAGTCCAATCTTCAAAAGCATTGTAAAGAACAAACAAGTGAAAATTTAGTGAAACATCTACAGGGACTGTCTGCAACTAAACAACTTGGCATTCTAATTCCTCACATAATTTTTCTTGATAAAAATTCTCTAAAGTGGGTGAAGACATGTGTACTCTTACCAAATTAAAAATCAGTACAAGAGGAATCAATCACACTTATTTTTCTTCCAGCAAATTAGCATCAAAACACAGTGCTTGATGATGAAAAACCTTGCATACTTCTCCTTCCAAACTTTTCCTTTTGAAACTTGAAGTTCACTGGGTTCTGGCAGCTTACGAGGTAGGCATCCCATGGTTATGTTGGAGTCTGAGAGGGTGTTGGTAATAGCAGATCCCAGAGAAAGAGGAAGACAAAGTTCTCTCTGTTGGGATCTCTTCAGACTAGGCTATCTTGCTATGATTGTTGCAGGGTTATTCATATTTATTTGTTTTTTTGCTTGAAAGATACATTGGCTAGAGGAGGTTACAGTGATTTGTTACAGTATTTTGTCTCTGAGTGCATGGAAACAAGAAAATTGCTTGTTATCTTTATTAAAAACGATTCTCTGGTAGATTTTACTATGTTTCAGTTGGAGATCATTAATCTTGGCTAAATCTTGTTCTTGAAAGAAACTGCTACTTGTTTGTAGAAGGTGTGTCTCACTTTCTGTTGTTTTAATCATCACTTTCTGCTGGTTTATATATTACACTGTTATATATTACTGGTTACTTTTTTTTTTTACTTTTATTTTATTTTTTAAAGTTTAACTTAATTTTTTTTTATCTTTATCAATACGTTCGTTTAGCTTATTTATCTTTTCGATTGATTCGTTTTTATCCATTTTCAATTTTGAGGCTCTTATTACATTTAATAGGTTAAATGACTATTTTGAATTATGATAAAAAAAATTAAAAATATAAAATATATAATTAAAATAAAATTAAAAGTATAATTTAGTCTTTAGGTTTTTCTTGAAATAAGTTGATGTTAAAAGTGAAATACCTGTATAAATGGTAATAATATTGATAAATGAATTTAGATTTGGAAGAACACTTTATCTCATTTGCGGATAAGTCATTAGTCCTCAATTTTTTAAAATAAGATGCCATATTTGTTTTATAATGAAAAATAAATAAATTCATTAAATATAGTAAGTGAGGTTTTTTTTAAAATTAATTAATCACCAAATTCTGTTGCTAATATTTTATTGTATTTTCGATCTTCTTTAAGGATTTCATAGCAATTGTCAAAAATAATTTTTCTCTCTCGACATCGTCTAGTTTTTTTTCTTTTTATGTTTTTACACATGTGATAAACAACTAATTTTTCTTTTCAGTTTATTGGTTAGTTAAGATCTATTTATAGTATTTGGAACATATGTAATATAATTCAAATATCTTGTAATTAACAAATAAATTAATAATTAATT
Organism: Phaseolus lunatus; assembly: GCA_013389735.1. Taxonomy (NCBI): domain Eukaryota; kingdom Viridiplantae; phylum Streptophyta; class Magnoliopsida; order Fabales; family Fabaceae; genus Phaseolus; species Phaseolus lunatus. The sequence goes on from CM023866.1 coordinate 49,034,139, forward strand.
AAAGATAAGATATAATAATTGGACTGTATTTTGTTATATCTTTAATATATTATTTGGTTATAATAATATTATAAGATTTAATAAGATTACATTTTAATCAAGAGATTTTTTTTTTCTTATACAAGAACATTTCAAAAAAGAGATTTACTTTAACTCATTCTCTCAATAATTATAATTACTTTTTTTTTCATTTTAATTTCTAATTAATTCACTTACCATTATAAAAAAATTATTAAATAAAAACTAATTTTAAAGATAAATATAATTAGTTATTATATTATCTAAATTAGATACTATTTTATAAATTATAAGATTATTATATTTAAAATAATTTTTATTATTAATCAAAATTTATAAACTAATTTTTAAATTATTATTTCAGTATCTAATATATATACTTCTTTTGCTATCATTAAAATTCCTGTTTACTTTTCATTAAGTGATCCAATATAAATATTATATTTTTTCTTTCTTTTCTTCCCATATACTCCAAAAATGAAGAATGTATACATTCATCATTTTCCTGATTTAATATGCATGCCTGCACAGATACCTAGATGTAACTTCATAAACTAAAGAAAAGAAATATTACATAAGATCTGAGTTGAAGAAAATGGTATCATTGTGCCTCAAAGTCTATGAACAACATATTCAGCTTCAGAATAGTGATTTCAGAAACTATGCAGAGTTGTGTTAATAGTTTTGCACAAAAGCATGGTGGCTCCTTCTATGTATTCAGAAAAGTAGTAAGAAATCAGAAGGGAAGCCAAAAGGTTGACACTCTATAAACAACTAACTTTCGAGTCTTTTTATCATGCTGCTATCAATTGATTAATTTATAAAGGATCATGATCAAGGAGTAATACACAGAGTTTGACCACATTGTATATTCGTCAAAGTTGTAACATACCTTGTTGAATCGTTGAATGCACCTCAATTAAAAATAAAGATATTTTATATTATATAACTGAAAATAAAGTAGAACTTTCAATTCATACTTACATTCTTAACATACTTTATTGTATGAATTATTATGCAAGTAATTTGTGAGAGGAAATGTGGGCACTGACAAGAAGAGACACTGGTGGGAAGCGTGTTTCAGAAGTTAGAATGTGTATAATGGCATGCATGAGAAGAGACACAATGATATAGTTTCTGCATCTTGGCATCGCTACTAAGCGTAAATTTTTGTCCTTCAAATGTCTCTTCGACTAAAAAATGCCAATATTTGGCACCCGAGTGGTCATTATTGTTCTCAAGGGAGATTTTCTTGGTATGCTAACGATGGAAACTTCTAAACGTACACTACATTCTTCACTGTACTAATGGAAAAAAAGGATACAGAAAAACAAAAACTCATACATGTGAAGTGACCTAAAAATGAAGTAGAAGAGTGATGAAAAGGTGGAAAACTTAGTTTACGTGTATTTTAAGGGACTCGAATTCTTTGTAGCAAACACACTCTCACTATTTCTACTTTCTCGTGTATTTGTATTTTTTTTTAGTATCTGTGCTCCTGCTTTTAGTTTTTCAGCAGAAAAAACAGAGAGGTAGAAGAAGATATAGTTTACTGTATTAATCACTAAAAAAAATTAAATTTTAAACATAATTCAACCTTATAAAACTAGTTTATAATGTGAGTTTTTCACCACTGAAACTATATGGTGGTCTGAATGATTTAATAAGTCCAACAAACTCTGACTAAAATAGATTTAAAATGACTCTAATAACATATTAAGAAGGGAAATTTAAGACTAATTCAACCTTATTAGCACTTACTTATATACTTATGAAATGTATTAATTTCTAATCGATGTGAGATTTCCAAAATTTTAATATATTTTTTATAATTAGATGAAATACATATTCATTAAGTTGTAGAAATAACTATTATATAGTGTTTACAAAATTAGTATACATTATTTATTTCTAAACTGTGTTAGTGTTTTTTTTTTTTTTTCACTTTGTTTTTATGAGAAGAAGGTTGTGGGTCTAAACATCACCTTAAACACTTTGGTCTAAATTTCATTTACATTCTATTTAATTAGAATTTATTATCGAATGATAGTTGTTCTAACTTATCTAGTGATATTGAATTTGAATTTTAAATATGTAATTCCATTATATACTCAGAAGGAGAATCTTATTATCTATAATGATAGTATATTGTTTGTGCAAAATTATCTATTATATACACTTGCGATATCGTACCCATCAAGTAAATGGAGTCTTCAGAAAAAAAATAATAAAAAATCGATGTGACTAGGATTGGGTTATATTTTTCTGACTTTCTCTATTATGTGAACAAGAAAGGGTATAGCTAAGTTCTCCAATAATAATTAAATTGTAAAATTAAGCTTAGACATTTATATAAATAGCATGATTAGTTTTTTTTTAAAAAATCTTGAGGTTCTTATAGCTCCTTTTTTTGTATAATTTGATATAAAAATGTGTTTGATAGCTATTTTAAGAAAAAGAAATGAGATTGAACACAATAAGAGTGCATTGCTATTTGAATGGGATTTGTATTTTTTTTGTCCTGGAATTTGGTTTCACAAGTACGTCGAAAGAGTGTATTGCTAATAATAATTTATATAACTTAAACCAAAATTCTATCCAAACACAAGTATGTTTAAAGAATTGATTGTTACTAGCTTATAAACATACAATAGAAGCCAAAAGCAATTTATATTATCAGAAACAACTAATGTATACCATTTAGTTTCATTGCCAATTATTGAGGCGAATAAGTTGATAAGCTAGTTAAGTACATTTGATATGATCACTACGTAGTTCAATTAGACGAATGTGTAGTAAGTTGCACGAAGAGTGTATAATATAATCAATTAGCCATCCTAGAACTAGTATTGAAATCTTTTTGTGTTGTTTGGAAAAGATACCATGCAAAGAACATGTATTTTAGGCATGATGACTAATGGAAGCGTACCCTGTTAAAGCAAATAAACCAGAAAGATGTTTGAAATGCTTCTGTTAAAAACAGATATTTGTAAACTGTAATGAAGGTCATGCTATGATTTACTCCAATAATGGTGGTCTAGGGATGTGAAGGCGTGCATCAACTTTGCTTATCATTGAGAAGAGGAAGATGTCTAATAAAAGCAAAACAAAGTAACCCACCTTTTCACCAAATACAATGTGAAAATGAATGGTTCGAGTTGTCTAAATCTTTGTCTTTTCACAGAGTGCTTTATTTTTTTCAACTCTTCAAGATCTGGGTGCTTTGGGACTAGACTAGTAATCAACTTACAACACCCAGAAATTTGTTTAGTTTGACTTTAGATTCTTCAAAACACAGTAAAATAAAAGTTAATGTGATTCAAGTAAATTTTCATATATTTAATTCTAGGTCAAAGAGTTAATTTTAAGTTGAAACAACTTTGTGCAATATTTGCATTAGATAAATTATATTGAATTATATTATTAACTTGTTTTTCATAATAAAAGCATCTAAACATAAACATATCACTTGAAAATCAAATTTAACAAAAATCAATTTTGGCAGCATTCTTCAAAACACACTCAAATTAAAAAAAGTGGATCCCATCATGCATGTGAAAAGAAAACAGCTAGCAGCCTAAGAGTAAACGGATATCCAAAAGGATACAAAGAGAAACCCATAAAAAGGTTTTATAGGAAAAAAATCGGTTTTAGACCCTACAAAATAAAATCAATTAATTCATATAGAATATCCCAAATGATGGAATATGATTAGTTGTTATTGATGACTTCTTATTGAATTACTAGAGATAGCTGAATGCTGCTTAATAGTTTAGTTTCTACCATATGTATGGTTTTCAACAGTACGAAGCAACTTATTAGAACATGTTGCTCTATTATAAAAAGTGATAAAGCATTCAGATTTGTGGAAGATTAGTAGAATGGAAATGGAGGTGACTGATTGTGGTGGGGTTTAGTATGGATCATGTTTAGGGGAATGTGTGCCCTCTATTCTTAGTCAATGGTATGATTTGTAACAGAAAATGTTTAACAGTAAAAAGGAAAATGGATAAAAACAGAGAAGTGGGATAAAAGGGAATGTTGAAGCCTTCCCTACCATTGTGGTCATGTTGAATAATCACTTCCCAACACCTTATTATCACCAACTCACGCTAGTGGAATCATGAAAGCTGACAAATAGAATAGAACCTGCATAACCTTTTTGAGCCTTTTCTCTAATAAAATAAAATCCTCGAAAGAGAGTCTCACTCCTTTAAAAGGGCTTCCCTTCTATTCTACCTCAGGCCTCCACTTCTACTCACTACCCTGAAATGTCCAACTTAATCACCTTGTTTATCCTGTGGTTGTCTATGCTATCTGCTATCTACAATGTGAAGCTTATAGCACATGGAAGTATTGAGGGAGGATCAACCAGGTTCTATGATTTCAAGGTATAATTTACTTTTAAGAGCACATTATGACACCACATTTTACTTTCCAGTAGAATGCAGAGCTCTCCAAGGCCCTTTTCTCTATTTTTGTTATGTTCTAAATGGTTACTGCACAGGTTCAAACCAAAAGGGATACCAAACTTTGCAACTCCAAAGACATTGTCACAATTAATGGTATGTTTCCAGGACCTGTTGTTTACGCCCAAGAGGATGATAGAATCATAGTAAAAGTGACCAACAGGACACCTTTCAATGTTACAATTCACTGGTAATCCCAATAACAACCTTGTACAGGAAATAGTTCACTCAGCTAATGATATTATGTAGCTGACAAACTTGAATGTTAAACTTTAGGCATGGTGTTCGGCAAAGGCTATCATGCTGGTATGATGGGCCATCCTTGATTACACAATGTCCAATTCAATCAGGCCAGAGCTTCACTTATAATTTTTCAGTGGTGCAGCAGAAGGGCACCTTCTTCTGGCATGCTCACGTTTCGTGGTTAAGAGGAACAGTTCATGGTGCCATGATTGTTTATCCAAAAGCTGGGGTACCTTACCCGTTTAAGTTTCCCTATCAAGAGCACATAATTATACTAGGTAACTTGGTATCTCCCTTTGGTTGTGAATTCAGAGTATTATGTAGTTGTATTGTATGTTCTCCATATAATGCTATTGTTTGTGGGCTGACATGAATTATGGCAGGGGAGTATTGGCTGCAGGATCTCCAACAAATTGAGAAGAACACTCTAGCAAGTGGAGGACCTCCTCCAAAAGCAGATGCATATACCATTAACGGTCATCCAGGACCCAACTACAACTGCTCCTCTAATGGTATTTGAGATAATAAAAAACTAACAATGTAATTGTGATAATGGTAATTCTCATTTGTTGGGATTGTTTACAATTGTCTATTGGTAGGATCATTATTTTGTTAAGATGTTTCAAATAGACTAAGCTGATAGAAAAGAGAAAAATCTAAGTGGTGGATGATGCCACTAACACTCGTTGACATCATGACAATATCCACGACGTTGCATTTGCATTGGTCTCCTAAACCAGTCTATCACATATTAATACTATTGTAATTTGCTTTTTCTGCACTCCCTTTTCTTACATACGTTTCTTTCCTCATCATTGCAGATGTCTACCAAATTGATGTGATTCTGGGGAAGACCTATTTGCTAAGATTGATTAATGCGGGTTTGAACACTGAGAATTTCTTTGCCATTGCTAATCACAATTTAACAATCGTGGAAGCTGATGCCGAATACACAAAGCCATTCACCACAGACACAGTGATGATTGGACCAGGTCAAACACTGAGTGTCCTTGTCTCTGCAAATCAACCAATAGGAAAATACTCCATGGCTGTAGCACCTTATGAGTCTGGAAAGATTGTCATATATCAAAACGTTTCAGCTATAGCAGGCTTCAACTACATAGGAGCTCCATCTGATAGCCTATCTTTACCACCTAAATTGCCTAAACTTGATGATGAAGTGGCTGTTAAGACAGTCATGGATGGATTAAGGAGCCTAAATCAAGTCAATGTTTCCAAAGAAATTGATAAAATTCTATTCATTACCATTGGATTGAATGTTCAAAAATGTCACTCAAAGACACCAAAGCAAAATTGCCAAGCCATGCACAATGGAGTGCTGGCAGCTTCAATGAACAACATAAGTTTCGTTAATCCCAATATTTCAATCTTGGAAGCATATTATAAGAAAATAAAAGGAACATACACTGAAGATTTCCCTGACATACCCCCAAAGTTCTATGACTTTGTTAATGGTGCCCCTAATAGCATTCCGTATGACACGCAGTCATTGAATGGTACTAGAATAAAGGTCCTTAAATATGGTAGCAGGGTGCAACTCATTCTGCAGGACACAGGGATAGTCAACACTGAAAACCACCCAATGCACTTCCATGGCCACAGCTTTTATGTGGTAGGGTATGGCACGGGCAACTATAACCCAGTAACTGCACAATTTAATTTAGTGGATCCTCCATACATGAACACAATTGGAGTTCCAACAGGAGGATGGGCAGCAATTCGCTTTGTTGCTGATAATCCAGGTATAGACCCTAATGCTGCATTTATTTTCTCTATTGTTATATTGAAACAGCAAGGAATATTCATTCCCCTCTCTCTCTCTGTCTATTGAATTATCAATTTCTTACTATCAAAATAACATGAAATCATTTTGCAGGGGTGTGGTTTCTGCACTGCCACATTGATATACACAAGTCATGGGGATTGGGAATGGTATTTATAGTAAACAATGGAAAAGGAGAGCTGGAATCCTTACCACATCCTCCATCAGACTTGCCACAGTGTTAAGACTACAAGCAGATCATAACAAATAGAAAATAGCAGATGATTCAGAAACTTCGGTCAAGCGTTATTTAGCTCCGTGTTTGTTACTGTAAAATGTGGCATTTCCATTTCTTTTAAAAGCAAAAAACTATTGGTGTAAAAAAGCAAAATGACAGTAGCATGTTTGGTAGAGATTAAATTTAGAGAAATAATCGCTTATTTTTCAAAAGTTCTCTTAGAAAGTTAACAAAAAATAAGTGATTATTTCTTTAAAATAAATTGAAGCAAACATGCAGTAGATAAATGCAAATTTTCTTCTCTAAAGTTTGATTTATATCTGCTAATCCATCAGAATTCTGAAATAAAAATAAAAGATATAAATATTATTTGAAACCAAAGTGATAAATAGTGACTCCTGCTCTCTCCAAGGTTCCACATCTAAACTAGTTCCAATTGAGATGTCTACATAAATATGATGCTATACACTCGGCTAATTCACATCCAAGCTTACTAGGCTTATTGAACAAGCGCAACCTTTCAAAGGGCTGCATGAACATCCAGTGACCATTGTAAAATGAATATCTGACTAATACATTCCCAGCCAATCCTCTCACACATACCATCGGAACATTCAATTTGTTGTCTACATACAGTGAAATAGGAGCACGACACTGACAGAAAACAGATTATGGATTGACCCTCTCCACAGTCCAGCTATTCTTTGCTGCAGCACTTACACTTGATTTGAATGTTAGCCTCTGGTTACTCTTCAGATTTAAGTAATCAACCTGTACGTGGTTGAAACCAAAGTGAACGTGTAGATGCAAACACACATATTTATGTTAGAGTATGAGAGATATCACTACCTGATTCGGTTCTAGAATCAGAAGGCAAAAAGCATCAATAGGACCTGTAGACGGATCTAATGATATATCTGGCAGAGCTTGCTCATGTAGACAGGGAAGTCCAGGGTTGGGGCACAAATATTGCGACCTTGATCTCAATGAACTGGCAAACCAAGAATTTTCTCTTTGCTGCATTATGAATTTATTACAAGAGGGGAAGATTATTGCAATGAATTTAAAATTTGGAATTGAAGTTTGAAAATTGAAAACTAGAAAAATTTGAAAGTAAAATTATAAATTTGAAGACCAGTTTCAGCTTTTAAAATGTTCAAAACACAAAACTGACAACCAAACCGAACAAAGTGTAAGGATTTTGTTTTACTTTCCCTGATTTGATGAGGGAGAATAAAGGTTTCTTCATTTTGCAGAGTGCAGGTTTATACAAATAGTGTAAAAACCCAGAGTCCCCCTTTGGTAGTAAATGTGTCATCTAGTCCATAAGGAAGGAGTCCTACAAGCTAAAACTGTTAAGTAGCTTTAACCAGGTTTGGTCGTGTAGTAGGCCTGTTTGAGTTACTTAGTCTGCTAAGTATGAGATTTCTCGTATATATATATTCTTAATATTTTATTAGGAAAAAAAGAAGTAGCTAGTCTTGTGCTACATTCAATTCCAGACTACCATTTTAATTTAATATTCCCGTTATGCAGTTATCTTTAGCTCAACATACCCTTAAATCACTAGAGATATTTCAAATTGCTTTTAGAGAACAAGTTGACATATTTGTCTCCTTTAGCGTAAAGAACAACGCATTATCTTCGATCACATGGTATAGCTGGACCTTTTTGCTTCCATGTCACACAACTATGCATAAAAACTGATGCAACATACAGAATGTTCAAATCACAATCGAGCCAACGAATGAATAAGATAATGACAATTTCAGTCATAACTGAAAATCTCCAATCAAACCTGAAGTTTTAGCGGGTCAGGATTCGAACCATCAATGATATCTACATTCCCGTTTATCCGAAATTGCTCCCAGGAATCCGTGAAATACCAACAAATCTAACCAAAAGAACCCAACTTAGTCCCAGTTCACAAAATCTACTATGCCCCTCATTTATTAAAAAAGTACCTCTTGGAATAATTACCTCAGCAGAGGAGCAAAGCTTGAGCTCTTCAATCTACACCCAGAATAAGAAAACAGAAACTTCTAATTGAGTAACTTTTCAACCAAAAGTCAACATGCCAAACAACTACGTGCCTCTATGTTTTAAAATTGGGTAGAAATTATTCAATGAAATAGATTTGAACAGTTGATGTGTATCTCTAAACTGGTTTTAATGGAATTCTTTGAACCATCAAAAAATATTTATTTCTTCTAAGCTAATAAATTAAATACAATGCATAATATTACGAGCTATTCCAATTCCAAGCATCAGATTAATTAGAGAAAAAAAAAACCTTGCGAGTGCGAGCATCAGTGTTAATTTGGATGTTATCAGTATTGTCTTGGAATCCTCTGAAAACGCAGAGCATACAATGTCATCAATTTTCCGTTAAAACTAAGAAGTGAGAGAGAGAGAGAGAGAGAGAGAGAGAGAGAGGGACAACCTGAAAACGACGGTGCGGTTCGAAGGTTTTCCGTTGGTTCCTATGGTTGCCTGTCCCAAACACAAACAAAACAGTGAATCACAAAAATGTAAAATTAAAAAAAAAAAAAAAAAAAGGTTGATTCTGATACGATACAAGTTGCATGAAAGAAGAGTGCTTGAGGTGAGCGTTTGATTCCAAAGCATTAAGAAGAAGCTGCTTCCACGCTACACTCCCCATTTTCCCTTTCCAATACTTTCAGATAATTTTTCCCAGCACTTCCAGGCTTTACACTGTTTACCTAACATGTTGTATCAATATGATGCACAAGATGTGATTTTCCTGTTTCACTGTAAAAATTCAGAGAAGATGAAAAATTGTGGGAAAAAATTGTTTATCTACGCTAACACGATGACTTAAGATGTTAACAAATAACATTATCAAAACAGAAATATAAATTTTATGCAAATCAAAATACGATATTTTTTGTTAAAAACAAAAACTAGAAATTTATTGAGACTAAAAGAAAACAGATAAGTAAAATTTGCAAATTTTTGAATGATGAAAAAGTTATTTAGTCTTTATTTTATAAAAAAAGTAGGAGTTTTTAAGAAAATATATATATATATATATATATATATATATATATATATATTTTTTTTTTATTTTATTAAAAATATATTCTAAAAAAAATTTCAAGCATATTCGCATGTAACTAAGCTACCAGCAGTTAACTACCACGTAGGTTCAAACCATCTAGCAAATTGAAAAGATGAGCTTTTAATGGAGAGTGTAATTCTAATAAATGTATTATCAACCAGACTTCTAGCATAGATATAAAATATTAATGTATTCTGAATTCTAAAATCTAAAATACAAATTTACACTCTGAGTTTTAAAATTGGGAACGGATAATTTTGATATTTTTTTTTAAATATGGCTGTACCATAAGAAATTATGGAGGTGTGGAAAAAATTTTCCATTTAAAAATCAGGATAACAAAAAAAATGAAATATTTTTTTCTTCATGCACCTCCACGAATACTACCCTCACCCTATACTTACAACAGAAAAACTAAAATACCATCCTTGCTGCACCATTTCATCTCTACCACTACCGCTCTTGTCGTCACCTCCAACTATGTCTAAGTTCTCCATTGTTGTTGCACTCTTTGAGAGAAGGAAGATGAAGAAAAGCTTATTCCAAAAAATATCATATATATTTTATAAATCTTGTTTTGGAGCATCTCTTATATTTTGAAAAGCTTCTTGTGAAAAAATCATTTTAGAAAGTATCATACATGTTATGGAAAATTCATTTTAAAAATTTTGTTCTGAAAAACTCGTTCCATAAATTTCATGTGTTCCAAAAAAGCGTATTCCAAAAATCTTGTTCGAAAAGTCCTGTTCCAAAGATTCTGGAAAGTTTATTGTGAAATATTTCTGAAATAGGTAATCTAAAAATCATATTTATAAAAAGTAAAAAGGTCACTTAAAAATTATGAAAATGTAATTAAGAATTATGGGTGTGCAGGAAGAAAAGGCCCAAATGAAATTGACTACACAATGGATAAAGGCTTGGCCCAAGTAAGAGAGCCCAGAGAAGTATTCTAATCAGGATAACATTATTTTATATAAATATAAGTGATTTGTTCTCTTAGAGATATATACTTCTATTGAAATCAATTTTGAAAAGTCAAGTAGATGACATAAATTGGGCCATCTTTGAACTATCAGACATGTTACAAAGGATGCATGTCTCTCCCTCTTTCTGCACATTTACAATAAAAGATATTTTTTTTAAATATTATAAAAATAGATAAATTCTAAAAAAAATAAAGAAATTGATAAGTTCTGTTTATGTAGAAGTTAAGAAAATATAATAAATTTTTATACAATTATAGTAGTTATAATTATATTTAAAAATACATTTTGATACAAAATATTTATATAAAAATTACAAGAGAGTTAAAATCTGAGTCAATTTGACCCATTATTAGGGTTCAAGTTGAGGTGAGTTAAAAAGTAAACTCATCCTACTAATAAACTAAATTCAGTTGACTTGTCGTCTTGTGATAAAATTAAATTTAAGATAATTTTAAATTGTATTTATCTATTTGAAATCTAAGTTTTCAAATGAATATATGTCCTGATTATTTTATATATTGCATATATGTCATGATTATTATACATATATTAATATAATATAATAAATTGATTTATATTGTTTTTTAAAGTTTACTAATAAGTAAACTGATGGAGTGAACTTATAAAATAATCAATCCATGAGAACCAAGTAGGATAATTCTAATCTAAATCAATCTTAATATCTCAATATATTAATAACACTAGGTATTGGCAGACTATAAAACAACATTTATTGTTGAATATAGTATGCAAAACACTTTAAATATCTTTAATTATATTTTGAAACTATTTTTTTAATTCTTAAATTAATATAAAATAGAATAGCATCGTGTGACCAAATATAACATTTTGATTATTACATTAAGAATAATTTTATATATAATTTATATTTCTTTTATATATTTTTATTGATTTCATATGTTGCAATAATATGGAGTTTTATGATTTCTTAAATTTATTATGTTTCTATATTTGTACCGACATGTATATTTATTTTATATTATATTTGATCTTTATCTGTTAGATCAAACTTCAATTTTTTCTCATATGATTTTCGACAAGTTACTATAACACCTTAAAAAAAAAAAAAAAAACCGCAGACCCCTCACGTTCTTCTTTAAGTTATATTCTATTTCTTCTCTTTTAATTTTCTCTCCCAATCTTCATCTATTTTAGAATCTGATCACACAACGCTGTAGCTGAGGAGTTAAGGAACAATTCTATCCGATCAGATTTTTAAATAGAGTAAGTTCATTTTTATTCTAAAGATCCTTTATTCTCTGTTTTTCGCTATGTTTTAGTCATTAATCTTAGTGGGGTCAGTTGAGAAGATTAATCCTCTCAACTTATTCTAGTATATACTGAATTTCTGTTCTATTTGGATAACTTGCATTAGGTCCGTAAATCTTAAAGCTTATCCGTGGGGAATAAAATTCTAGAAGTTGCTTGGAAAGCAAGCAATTAAGGTAAGGGAAGCTAAATTTTATTTTTTTATAGCACCCTAGGCTAGAAAATTCTGGATGTGAAAGGGACGTAGTCTCAATATTCAATTTCTCTTACAGGGATATTGTTTGTTTATATATTGAGTTGTTTGTTTATATATTATTTAAATTTGTGAAAATATTAGGTTTTGATGAGTTAGTATTTAAGTGTTGGTTTTTTTTTTTATGTCAAATAGACTTTTGAATATTTTGGATTAAGTTTTGAATGATATTGTATGATGGAAATGAATTCATACATTTGGGATAATGTATGGACTGATGTTTGCTGTGTATTAAGTATTGATGCCTATGTGGTAACCGAGATCTCCGAGCTTCACTGATGATCTAAGTCACATAAACTAAGATATCAAGTGGTGAGAAGCTGATGGAGGAGTTCATGCACATCGTGACATATGAGATGCACGGCTTGGGTTGTATTGAACTTACCCTGACCCTTTCTGTTGGATTCACTGGTAATCTTTGGATCAGGTGTTAGTCTCTGGTGGGACTTACTTAATACGAGTCTTACAGAAGACGTTGTTTGTTGAATATCTTGGATGTGTAGATCCATGTGAGATCTACGTGATTGTTTTATGTTGGGTTTTGAAGAAAATTAAATAATTGAGAAATTGATCCATGTAACTTTATTTTCTCTTTGGATTTAATTGTGTGTATTATAAAACTTTATTTTCACTAGCTTACCCTTGTTTTTTTCTTGTTGTGTTTGAACTATGATGACTGTACTACGTACACGAGCAGATGATCATATAGGTGTAGGAGGTCCTTGAAGGTTTTAGGATGTTTTAAACTTTATATTGTAAATATTTGTATTTTATAAGCCGTAATCTTGTAATATTCATGTTTTGAAATACTCCAAGTTTATATAGTTATACTTGTATTGTAATAATTAAAAGTTTTTTTTTTTTTTTGGGTCTTACCGTTACAGCACACGAGCAATAAATAATAAAACTATGACAAACAATTTAAAAGTTGGTATGGCTTCTATTTTTCTATCAGACACAGTAAGTCATTCAAATCTTCTAAAGACAAAGTCACATATACACATTTAGAATTTCATGCAGCTAATTAAACACATTTTATATTATATATTTTAAACCTAACCTGCCACACTTTTTTATTTGTTAAGAGACTAAATTATTTTTATTTTTAAGTTTAACAATTATTTTTTCACTTTAAAATATTAATTTTGATATAAATATACATTTAGATATTTATTGCGTGTGTATGGTAGTTTTATTTGACTTGAGTAATATTACTTTTATCCAGATATTCATAGACACAGAGAAAAAGGAATAAATTATATTATAGTAATATAACTTTAATACTATATTGATTAATATACTTTTTTTTATTTAATCATTAATTTTTCAAAACTCATGGTTAAATTTAAAGTTACTTTCATATTTTATATATATATATATATATATTAATATAAAATTATTTAATATCTTATTATCAAATGTTTACTTACATAGATTAAAATTGATATAATGTATAATTTTTTAAAATATTTTAAATTATTTAATCACTTTGTATTATGATTTATATATTAGTAGAAAGGGTTATTTAGTAACAATTGGTTTGTATGAGATCTATTAAAAATAATAAAAGGTAGAGGTTCATCAATTGAGAGGGACAAGGCGGACATCGATTATTTAAGGTATAAGAGATATTGATTTTTTAAGGTATAGGAGGTGCAATTGTCTTTTTTGTTTTTAGGGTATGAAGGTAGATGCTACGCTTGTGAAACCTAGTGTTCAAACCGCGTGTTAGGTCTGCGAGTACTTTGTTCCATGTATACAGGTTGAGATATCTCTGAAATACCTCTATTATATATATATATATATATATATATATATATATATTGTTGATTAAAAAAAACCAACTTTTTACATAAATTTATTGAATAACTAATATAGTTTAAACTATAATGATAAAGTAACTAGTAATCTCTATTAGAGATTTAATTAATAGTTAATATAAAAGTCATCATTCTAAGTTAAAAGATAATATTGTTTGTTGACAATGTTCTTTACTATAACACACAAGTAAAACCAACAACCTATAATGAACTTAATTAAGTCAATATGATCGTAAAAATATAATTAATTAATATGACATTTGATTTTAATATAATAGGTAGTATGATGACTATGAGTATGACATAATATTGATAGATAATATAATAAATTATGTTTGGATTCAAGTAGATTATTGTTTTATGATTATTTGAGACAATTAATTGATGATACAAAAGATATATGGATAACCAAAATTTCAAAAGTTAATTTAATATTTTTTTATCGGAATAAATTTAATGATTATTTTATTCATTATTATAATTTTAAGTTGACAATGATGTATTTGAAAAATAATTTATTTAAATTCACATTTCATAGAAAGTAAATACTTGAGCTTCTTTAATTAAAAAAATAATTTATACAGACGGACATATTACATAAATGCTTGCATGATAGTCAAATAGACAATATACTATTTCTGACTTTTATAATTTTTTAAAACTCTTCTTATACTTTGTTGTAAAAGTCATCACAATATGTTTTTATTAATAAAAAATATAATCAGGTTATTTATGCAAACAATTTAAATACATTATCCACCAACCTAAAATTTATTCTTTTGCAATATGGTGACTCTAGCATGACAAAATTTGGTTGCATTATGCATCAATTTGTTCAATATTTTTTTTTTTTAATGAAAATATTTGTCCACATGCATAATAGGATTGGTACTAATATGGGTCCATCTATGATTTTTTTTGTTTATTTTAATTTCGGTCCAATTATGATTATGCATTGAATTGTAGTATTTGAGGTTCTTGGGTAACAACAAAAGATCCCTTTAATTAGACAATTGAATTTACCACCACCAACCTATTTTGTCTTACTTACACATCATTCAAATTTGTGTGCTTAATTCTTAATTAACGGCGTGGTTGGAATGTTGAATAGAGAAAATTCCTTTTTAAATGTTAGAAGTTTAAAAAATATGCATACATCACTCACTAAAATACTTAAAAATGAAAATAAAAAAACAAGAAAATTATATTTTTATAAATAAGCATCTCAAAACAATAGTACACACTTGATCTAAAATAAACATCTACAATAAAATAAAAATTTGTTGGCTCATGTTAAAACTATAGTACATACTTTATCTTAGTGCATATTATTTTTTATGGTGTGTGGTGTATCAATCTCTTTCCTATTCTTATCTTATTTCAGTTTTATATATTTTTTTTCTTTTAACATTTTTTTATTATAAGAAAATTATTAAATATAAATTAATTTTAAAATAAAAATAATTAATATTATTAAATTAAATATTATTTTATAAATTAAAAAATTATTAATATTTAAAGTATAATTTTTGTTATCAATAAAAATTTATAAAATAATTTTTAAATTGATAATATCAAGATTTTAGTTACTTATTAATTTAAATTCTAAATTCTAAATTATTTTTTAAATTAGTTAATGATTAATTTTATTATTTTATTAGTTTTCAAAACCAATTTTTTTATAGTGTTTTTCTCACTTTCTTTTTTATGTCTCTCTCACACCTCCACTTTCTTCTCTCAGACACATCACTTTCTTTGTCCATTTTTTCCCCCAACTATCTCTCTCACTCTTTTCCAAATCCCTATTTTTTCCACCTCTTCTCTTTTGTTCTCCATTTATCTTCCTCACCTCTCTCTTAATAGAAATATTATTAAAAAATTCGGTTATTCCAACTTCAATAAAATATTTTTCAATTTTAGTTTTATTTCAATTTGGTTTGGTATTAATTTCCTTCCAAAATTCTTTCAGTTTGTCTTTTCTTTTTACATTGATGCCTTGATCTTTTAGTTTATATATTTTGGTTTAAAAATAAGTGATGTGTTTTAGGTTGAATAAGTGTTTTTTTGTGAGGACTGTTGTTTTCGTCTAAACTGTTGTGAATTATCTATTCAAGATGTATAAGGATTTGATTATTTATAAAGTTATTCATATTTATTTATTTTTTTTAATAAAAAAAACTAGTAAAAATGTGAATTTACTAGAAACTTACATAAAACTTAAATATCTATTTGATCTATACAATTGGAATATTTTTTAATAATTTTAACCCTTACAAAATAATTTTAGTCATATATTACAGTTAAAGAAGTTTGACTGTATTGCAATGGACTACAAGTTCGTCCATGATGGTACATATGATTTAATTTATGGTACATATTTTCAGTTTTGAAAGTATATGTTGAAAAATATGACATTTATCAGTTATGCATGTTTAGTTAATATCATTACATGTGTTGGCTTTTCTACAATGAATACCATAATTCTTTGTTCAACCTATTGCTGCCGTGTGTTTTAATCTTTTGATAAATGTGACAATTCTTTTCACACTAATAACCTTTTTTTGTTATTTCCACACTATTATAAATGTACAATGACCATAGTTCGACACAGAGTTCAGAGGAGATGCGTAACCACATTTGCACAGTAGAAGCCATGGTCATGCGGTTGAGATCCTGATAATAGATGGGTACATAGGAACGTAAACGAATCTGATTTTGTTATTTTGTAAGGACTACATGAGTAGTACACACTCACAAACTCAAATATGAAATAACTTTTTTTTTTAACTGAACTTTAAACATAATTTAATTTATAAATATAATATTATATTAAAAAGTAAATTTTAAACCTAATTCAATTTTATAAAATTAGCTTATAAGATAAAGTTTACATTATAATAATAATATATATATATATATATTTATTATGAAATGTTATGTTATTTATAATTAAGGTGAGATCTTCAAGAATTTTCAAGAGAGATACATTGAAGAACAAATGAGTAGTTTTGCTTTTGGTAGGCTGTAATTTTTCATGCTGGAACGAGACCACGTATGCTGGGATTTTGCTATATGTTTTTGTATAGGAGTTAGAGTTTTCTAGTACTCCCACTTTTTTTATTGTTGATAAATCTTTTTATAAATGTATAAAATTACATAATATATATTACATCTCTTAGCACAAAACTGACATAAAAAAAAAGACATAATGACACTTATATACTTATATAAGTAGTATATAGGAATGATAAAGCGGAGTGGTTCATGCAGGCTGGTTTATGGTTCTTTGAGAAAAAATATGGGATGGACTGCCTATTTCAATTTGTTGGTTCGCTTAGACCCATCTTGTATAACTCGTTGCCCGTACAGACCAAGTGCAGGGTGGACTGACCTGCAGAACCTGTTTATTTTAAAAATTTAGAAATTTCTTTTTGCACCCCCATAATTTCTTCTTATAGTCTCATATTTTTTGAAATTTTAAAATTATCCATTTCAAATTCTACAATTTGAAATATTATACAATTCGAAACAAAAATTTTAAATTTTGTATTCTATAACATGGGAAGTCTCTGAATTTCACATTCTAGAATTAAAGAAAAAACATTCAACAAAAATGTCAAAGAATAATTTGAGTATTTTTTGAGGTATGAGGTATAAGAAGAAAGACATGGAGGTGAAAAAAGAAATTATAGCCGTAATCCTTACTTCATAACACTTTTACGAAATTCTTCGATAATAATTTTTTAACATTAAATAATTTTTTATCTTTTTAAAATACATAAATTGTTTAGGTAATCAAATGTTAAATGTAATAGTTACATCTTAGTCTTTTTTATAATAAAATTTAAATTTAGTATCATTATTATATATATTATTTTATATTATTTTTTAAATTAAAACAATAATCATGTATCTAAATGTATTACCTTTAAAAAATTATATATTTTATAAAATATTTTATTAATTAATTTTTTAGTATGATTGAAATTTAAATTTTATTAAAAATTAAAATTATTATTCTGATTTTATTTTTTTTATTTTATTACGTATGTGTAGTGAGAATAATATTATGAAACTATTTATTTAATTTATTTAAATAAGAAAAAAAAATATAACTTAAAAAATAGAAAAAAATTTATTCAATATTTATATTAATTTTTTTTCATTAATTAAAAAAAATCTTATACAAGTGGATCCATAAATCCACGAGTTATCTATAAACGAAAAAAATAACCTGTATATTTTATACGACTAACTCAACCTGTATTTTTTCAGATCAAATACGGAACGGAACGGGCAGTGCCATAGCTAAGACATTACTTTGATTATTAGTAAAAGTAATATTTCAGGCTACGAAAAACACACTCTTCATTTTTAATTATTTTACATCTTTTGCACTGTACTGCGTCATTTTCATCTATCAGTGTGTTCAACATCAACAACTAGAGCCACTGCTGGCTACACTGGGCACCAAGTTGCACCGTCTCACAGTCGCCAACTTGCCACTTACAAAAGAAACACGCAGCCACCATCGTCCCAACTACTTATTAATAATTAATACAAAATATTAAGCTCAGTCTCCTAAATCATTCCTAAGCTATATAGTTAAATATCCAACTATTAATAACAGTGCATGTAATAATATAATGTTGACTAGTTAATACTTATCAGTCGTGCCTTCTGTAGCAGCATGCTTAGACTCCATCCACAATCAGCATGTTTTTAGTCATGGTGGCTACAACGTGTTTTTCTTCAAAGTCGCAACTGTGCCTACAACATCTATTTCAATCACCATTTGCTGTCTTCCATGTATATTCTTACGAGAAACAAAACAGCAATCACACTCCCATTCAGATCACTCCATTCCTATTACTGATCCCGACATGGTTACATCACAGTCCTTTTCATAGCAGTTATTATCCAAGCTATAATGCAGATGTGAGATTTAAATGTAATGAGATTTAGGTACACAGAAGATATTTTATAAAAATCCAATGTACCTAATAACTCTAATTGCTGCAAGCTATTCATTGATTCTGCAGACAGTTTTGTTTTACTCTGCAATATAATCTACTATCTCTTCATCTGTCATGACGACGTGCCCCCTCAACTTTGTTGCCACCAATGAGTGTTGAATGCAACCAACCGAAAATAAATTAAAATTTAAGAAAGTACACTTGTTTCTTAATATTGAAATGAGTGTTGAACGCAATCTAAAAAGATAGAATTTAAATTATAAAAAAATAAATTTCATTATTATCATTAAGGGACTAGAAACAATATAATAAAATAAAATAATAGTTTGATAACTTTATAAAAATAAAATATCTATTTGATAATCATATTATTATAATAATTGAAGTGATGGTTGAGGTAGTGATGTGATTGTACAGTGGAATAAGATTGTGCATGTATAATTATTTTGTAATAAAATAAATATAAAGAGACTATCCAAGAAGTGGCTTTTGCAATAAAGTTGGTGATTTTTTTTGGCATATTACGATTTTAGGTAATTTTCTTTTTATAAAAATGAGAAAGCTGATTGGATGATTTTATAGTGAAAATTGTAGGTTATGATACCACTTTGGGTTAAAAAAAATTCCTACTATGGATATAACTTTATGCTAAAAAAGACTCACGATGAAAGTTGTATTTCACAAGTACAAATTTACCAATTTTATCAAATAAAAATTGTATGATACATTTTGACAATTTTAATTAAATTTAAAATTAATTTTAAGTGAATTCGTAGATTAATACAATACAATTTTAATGTAAAATAATATAATTAAAGTAAAGTTATACAATCCTGCATAAGTTCAATCACACTCAAAGTGATTAATTTGAGAAGGGAGTAATGTTATATATCTGTTGCCCTTTCTTTTCTTTTTTTTTTGAAATGAAGTTTTGTTCAGTTCTTATATACTCTCTTTGTATGAGTTTCATGAATTGTGCTGCATCTTGTTGTTTTTCAGCATGAATTACCATATACAGTAATTGAAAAATTTAATCTTCAAGGAATCAATGAATACGACCCTTATGGACATGGAATTACATAAAACTCAAATAAAGCCTACAACTACATGAGTATAATATCCATATCTTTATCTTCGTTATTCACTTTAAAGATATAACAAGTGTTGTGGTATATAAACTCTTTTGAGAATGTATATTTTACCTAATATGAGACTATGTGCCTTTTTCACTACTCATATTTAACAACATCCTTTACATGTGAAACTCGACTTTTGATTGATAAAAATCCTAACAACACTTACGTTGTATCTAGGTTTTGTTGTTTCCGTTAGCCTTCATTGCATGGCGATTTCATCCCCAGAACAAAGATATATGTCAAACTAAACATTTCGTTTGTGGCACTCCAATTGGTGACTCCCATGCATTAAAGTGTTCTCAGCTAATGCTGGAGATTGTTCATCAGTCAAACAGTCAATTATGTGGGATATGGAAACAAAGGATCATATTTAGACAAGGGAAAGTAGGCGTTGAGAAAATATGAGTCCTGACACAATTGAACGCATAGTTCTAGCTGAAACATAAGCACTCAGGTGTTACTTTTTCTCATATTTAGACCGATGCTTGTGACTAGTACAATGCATGCTTGAAGGTATTGTGACATTAATTATTAGGTACATAGAGCAGTAATGGAACTAAGCAAAGTATATAAGTTTTGGTAGAAACTTAGACCTCGATAGAATCAGAAACGATTGATAATGTTTTTAAGGTTTAATCAATTGACAAACTCTGCACGAAGGTATGTCTGTTCAGTGATGCAAATGCTTTGGCTAGAAGACTCACTATACCAGACAATTCAGTATGCCAAATCTAAAGTCCAGCAAGAATACAATTCAGAAAGATGGAAAGACTGCTACAAAGAAAGTTAAGAGAGTTTCATAGACTTGGTTGTAGAGAAGATAAGATTGACACAAAATTTAAATACGTGAAGACAGTGTTTTGGGGCCAGACAATGCTAGTCCTAGGCAATTCACACCAATGTTGTTGGACTCATATGTTTGTATCTCATGAGAAATTGTTCTATGATGCGCATTATGATGTGGGTTTCCCTACTCTGTATTGATATATCAGATTCTTAGATCGAAGACTCTTTTTTGATATTTTTGTGTGCATAAATACTATAGGAAGTTGGGCTCAAATGTGAAGAATGAAATTCAACCTATATTAACTTGTGTTAAGGGGCCGAATAGTATCATATTTTCAAATATTCTAATTAATTCATTTTATTTTTTACAAATAAAAGAAAATCAGATAGATAGATGCATACTTAACATTGTTTTGTTTTATATCTTAAAGTTGGTCATAAAAATAGACTTGAAAGTTGCTTCGAAAATGCAGTGTGAAGAAGCAATGTTGAGTTACTCATCACTGTCATGAGATGAAGATTTTGGTACATAGGTGGACAATGGTGTCTTTCTCTCCACACCTTCCGAGAAGCCGAGTGGTGCATGAACTATCTTCCTCACTGGGTTCAAAGCTCACGTGTACTAGTCCTCTCTCCCTTTCTTTATTCAACCGTGCGTAACTTGATGTAACAAAGCTTGCATTTATTAAACTAAAAGTCCCACGAAAGAAACATAAAAATATTTAAATGAAAAGTAAACACACGTGTTAAGTGTCTCAACGTGTTAAAATCCTTTTTGATAATTCAAAACAAAAGACAACTATATACCTGCAATTCAAAGTCAAAAAGAATTTTCAAAGCTATACGTACGCCTCTTTGTTTCGTTTGTTTTAGTCAATATTTTCGGGTTGAGTATGTTGTCGATAAAGTATATGTAGAATAATTAATTTACTACCCTTTTTTCTTTTATACACTTCTCATAAACAACTATGAAATAAAGTAATTAAATTTATACTACTTTCTCTTTGGGTTTAATTTATGTGTTTTCGAAGAAAAATTAATTTTACATACTATTTTTTTTAATACTACGTATTTTATTTATAATTTATTTATATTTATCTTTCATATAAGTATCTGGGAGGGTTTATATTATATTCCGAAGTTTTCTCACTTGAACTAGAAAAAAAAAACGCATACAAAAGTGCGCATGATAAACAATATTTAATAAATATTAAGTTATTGTATACCCAAATACATACATACATATATATATACATACATACATATATACATACATATATATATAAATATAAGTTTTCAATTATGTTACTATCTTAGTTATATTATATACTTCTATGGTTATAAATTTCAAATTCTAATAATCCTATTTATATACGTAGAGAAAATGCTGGGAAAAATAAATAACAGAAATTGTAACAATTAATAAAAGAGGAAAAAATATAATAAAAATAAAATATTTGTAAGATAAATAAAAATATTAATAACAATTATAATCGTGGTAATTAAAACTAGAGAGAAGATATTATGGAAAAACTTATTAACTTTTATAGTAATTATATATCTATCTTAAAGTTATATCAAAGAAATTTTTCGACTAAATAGTAATATAAAAAATAGAATAACAATACATGTTAATTATAATTCTAATATTTTATTAAATTTTAAGGGATTGTGTGTTTCCCCAAAAATATTTATTATGACGCGATCTCCTTTCAAAATTAACAACTGGTGTCTATCCGTTTTCACTTTAGAACTGTATAAACATGGTTTATAATCTGCTATTACATTCAAACTATTGCATTCTTTACTTGTTTAACACAGAAAAAATGGTCAAAGAAAATGTTTTCCCACCAACCACAAGCTTTGATTCTTAGTTAGTGAATAACTGGTCTTGACTTATTAGGAAATAAAATGATAATATCGTTCGTTTGTTAAAACTTAAAAATAAGTATTTTTAAAATAATTAATTTTAAAAATGTCTTTCAGATATGATTTATTTATTTTAAATAAGTAAATTAGGTAAACATATAAAAGTTCATTTAATTTATTAAAAAATAAGCATATATAATCGAACCGGCTCAATAATTTATCATATAAGAGACTTTTTTATATGTTTACATAACATATTTTGACTTTAAGTCCAATGACATATTTAGATCATAAAAGGTAAAATATTGTGCGTTTTAATATTTTATTATTTTGTTTTGTAAAAACGTTTCAATTAATTAAAATATCTATAAATAACGTGAGAAACTAGAGTTCAAAACTAGATTAAAGAAAGAAAGGTGGTTTGACGATAGTATTTAAAAAAGTTAATGTAAACGGAATTAAAGTAATGTAGTGGATTATATACTAATTTTAACTTGACTAATTAAAACACTTTGATGAAAGTGCGTGTGATAAAACCCAATACGTAAAGCCAACTACTTGTCTTAATTAAGTTTGTCTATGTATTTTTATAACAGAGTTAAATATATTTTTCATTATTTTATTATGTGTTAAATTGGTTTTTATTTTTAGTTAAAATTTTATTTTAAACCTCCTGAATACTTGTAGTAAGAAAATTATTAGAATAATTTTTTTTATTTGATAAATAGATTCTCGATATGGATTAAGATGATTAATGATGACATGGATATTATAATACTATAGTATTAAGGGAAAAGTGATAAATCATTCTTAAATTTTTTTCTTGATTCAATTAAAGGTCTGGTCTTTAATTACTTCCAAAGTTCTTTCAGCTTGTTTATCTTTTTCAGATTGGTGTGATCATTTGACTTTTATGTTTTCAATTAAAAACAAGTGAGATGTTTTAGGTTTGGTAGGTGTTTCTTTATGCTATCTTTGAGGGGCTGTTATTTTTTTGTTTGAATTATTGTGGGTTTTTTTCGAGATATATAAAAGTTGAATTACTCCTAAAATGATTTTTATTTATTTATTTTTTCTCGTTGATAAGAAAATAATAATACTATAGTACAGATTTTATTATATAAATAAAACTGATAAAGACTCATTTCAATAGTTTTATTACTATAAATATTAAAAAAATCTAAAATTTGAATCATGAAAAAAAATAATAATACAATGATAGAAAACATATTTAGCCTATTATAATATTAACCTGAAACCTCTACTTAATTTATTTGTGCCAAAACGTGAAGAATATATCTTGGTGAGTGACGTAGTGTTCCATATTATTGGAATGTAGCACACTCAATCATCATGTTTAATTAGTGTAAATACATTTTTTAAACAAAACCTACCTACTTTTGCATGCACATTGAACAGGATTTTCAACCCCACAGTGCCCCAGTCCAAACTTTGTATCCGTTGGACCTTCATTTAAAGGTATATATAGTTTACTTTAATCACTTTTTTATTTGTATTAAGATAAAAATAAAACATATGACGGCATTAACACGACCAAGAAAGAGGTACATGCATAATGAATATATAAATATTCACTAGTCAAGATTAGTATGGTAGTTTGATGTAGCCTGTTAAGTGTACAACCATGTTTATTGTTGTTGGTTCTTTTATAAAAAGCAAAATTTGGATTTGTTTGCTACCTAATCGATTTGTGTAATCTTTTATAAAATTTCACACTAACACATGTTAATATATTTAATTCATTTAAACAAGTTGGATGGTTGAGTTATATGATTGAATGTATGCACATCACATAATTCAACTCAATACAATTTATTAATCAAATGAATTAGGTTACGTTGACAACTCGAGCTGAACTAAAATATTTAAACCATTGAGTATACCATTATTTCATAGTTAATGTATATAATAGAGATTCATGCACTTATTTTATATATATATATATATATATATATATATATATATATATATTTTTTTTTTTTTTTTTTTAGTTTTACATGTTATATATGTTTTATTTATAGTTTTTTATGAGTTATTATCTGAAGATTTTTTATCAGAATTGAAATGTCTCTTAAATACTCCTATGCTTGAAAATTTATGTATAAGTTAATCGAAAAATAGAAACATTAGACACAACAATTACAAAGAAAATTAAATACAAAATAAATAAATAAATGAGAAAATTAAACACACAGAAATTAACATGATTAAACTAAAGTATAAAATAAATTTTAATATTTTTTTTTTCTCATAAGCTCACTCGTAAGATAAATCATAAGATAAATGTATTTTCTCTCCAACAACTAATAACAACAACTTCTCATCATGTATTATAATTCATTATGTATGATAATTCTGAACACTGTGATGCTTTCAAAGTGAATGTATGAGTGGGGAAGAAATGCTTTGGTGCAGGGAATTATTTTAGATGTAATGGCCTTGCATTGGTTAATGATTATTTAGTTTGTTAGTATTGTAATTTTGATGATGTATGAGTTCTTTTTTATATGAGTGGGGAATAAATTGATCATTTCTGAAATGTTCTAAAGTTATTTTATTTTTTATTCTTTATCGATAAAAAAACAACTTCTTCTTATCATGAATTATACAATATATATTCTTTTTATATGTAGAAAGATATTATTTACGATGAGATACTATTTACTAAATAAGTAGACTAGACACTCTTACTAGATGAGTATACCGAATTTTTCGTATTATATTCTCCAATTCAAGTGTATAAGACACCTTTCACTAGACAACAGACAAATAATAAATAACCATATACTAGCATATGTTTATCATAAAAGCATTCCTTCATTTGGATGATATTTTAATAAACTTTTTAGAATATATAGAATTCTACAGTGCATTTAACTTATAATTAATTTAATAAAATTTAATTTTTATATATGTAAATATTAATAATTATCCATTTTATAAATTTATTATACTTATAATTAGGAAGTACCTAAAACTTATTTGGTAGAATCACCAAACATTTATACAAGAAGAGGATATCAAGAAAATCACTTCATTTACTAAATATATTGTACACGGTTATGTCTCATTAAGTGATCATTGTACTACCTAATTATCTGAGATACTAAGAACCCACTCGGTATCTTAACATTTTGGTAACATATGCAACAAAGGCCTACTTTAATTAGAAGTAAGGTCCTAACAACGTAATTAACAAGTGTTGAACAGTAAATCACCTACAAACCATGATAAGGGACACTTTGGCCTAACTGGGCCTAACCTAATCATTCGTAAAGGTAGGGACCCAATACAATCACTATAAATAAATAAACATTATAAGGTGAAAGATAATAAATCTTTGAATTTCTATATTACTTATATTGACAACTGACTTGAGCGTCAAAATATAATCGCATGTATATCTGTCAAGACTAAAGATCCAAAGAATGCAAATCGAAACAATTATGATGTTCAAGAAGAAATACCTAAAAAGTAAAGGATGAAAGATAGAGAGATCTTGGTGGTATGAGAATTGATTACTGTATAGGAGAACGAAGAATAACATACATATATTAATGACAAGTTTTGGAGATTAACTTCAGTTAAACAAATATATTGAGAGGAAATGAAAGGTAATATACTACATACACAAAAATTTAAGTGTCTCCATTCGTTGTCAAAAACAAAATTTCAAAATAGCTTTTGTGAACAAAAAATTGTCATCAATTTTTTAATAAAACATTTTAGATGATAATTTAATTAATTAGCATGTGACGTTAAAAATGTTATTTTTCTTATAACCATTCACAATTAATTATTGTTGGACACACATCTAAGAAAAATTTGTTACTGGTGAGATTTTTTCTAAGAAAAAAAAAGAATAAATTAATTGAAACATATAAGAATATAAGAGATGTCTTAACCCATTTACAATAAACACAAAGATCAATTACAAGTCAATTAAACACAAATGTCTCCAAGATCAAAAGATCTATATTAAACTATACCTCCTATATAAAAAAAAAAAACATATATCTAACCAACATACTTTTGGATCAAAATCTTAACCTAATCATACTCAAAAATTGGTGGTTGATAGTAACTAGTTTCAAATATGTTTTGTTACTACTTGTCAAGCAACTTTAACGTATATAGAGTTCATGAAATCACTCTTACTCATTCCAATTTCAACAACACAAAAGCAAGTTTTACTCATTCCAATTAATACAATTTAATTTTCCCCTTCGAATATTTTTCTTCCTCATGAACTCTACCATGTCTTGTAACACTTGTCTTCTCATCTATAGAAAAATTATTGTGGAACAATATTGTTCTTTTTCATTTTCTTTTGGGATAAAAAAGAGTGAGGGTAGGGAGAATGATTTAAAAATTGTTTGATGCGTCTTATATGGCAAATCCAGATGCTAAATTGCAAAAAAGTTGTTAAGATGCCCTTTTTGTTTATGTAACATTCATGGATCCTACCAATCACCATTTATTTTATGGATATATAGAACAAGATTCAATATATATAGTATAGTGTTGATGATTATTTATTCAGTAACAAGTCAAGAAAGGAGGTTGCACTTTTGGCCGAAATCCATATTAAAAAAGACAAGTTATTTAACCTTTTGATTCTGAACTTGATTACTAAATATGTGTGATGATTAAGTCAAAGAAAAGCGTATTTTCCCCTCTTGTTTTGGTTAGATTTACTAGATTCTTGTAGTTTCTCTTGCAACAAAGTTCTTCAAATTAATCTAAAAATATTAATAAATGCTTATAAACTATCATCGTTAAATTTGATTTCAATAATTAACATAATATTTTTAGTGTAGCAACTTTCAACCCTTTTCAGATTTTTCTATTTTTTTAAATAACTCTCTTCAGTTTTCATAATTCATTTGTGAATGCAGCAGCAGCATGATTCCTTGAATCAATTATGTCATGCAGTTCAATGAAGGGTTAGTGCAATATGTATATCTTCTATAATGTTTGAATTTAATAAAACCATTATAAACAGTAAAACTCTCTTTAAATGTTTAACACCACAGAATATATAAAAACAGAAAAAACTCTCCCTTTAAAAATATATCATTTGAGTTTTAAATTATTAATTAAATTGAAAAAATGATACTATTTAGTTTATTTGCTCGATAATAATTGAAAAAAAAATTCAATTTAGTTCTTGAAATTACAAAATCATTAATTCAATGAAATTCACCATATTAATAATATGATAATACAATATCTCAATAATAGATTTTAAATTTTTTTCTGACAAATCATCTGAAACCAACTAATGTTAATTAAATTTTTAGTTTTACAAACATATTGTATACCATACTCTTTTTTTCTTGTAATTCATGGTTTTTCAATTTTTGCTGTGTATATATTTTTAAAAATATTAAAACAAGTAACTATTTTTAATTTTTTTCCTTTTATGTTAATAATTTTTTTCTGCCAGCTAAATCTCAACTTAATTTACTTCAATTTTAATTCTTTCTTCAAAATGTTTTTTTCAATCAATAATAAATAAATAAAATAAAATGAGACATTTCAGAATATCCTAATCCTTATACAAAATTCCAAATCGAGTTTTTAACCCCCAACCAGTTAAGGAGTCGATAGACATTACAACCCAGTAGTCATAATAACAAATACAAGAATTCAACAAAAACAAAATAACAACCCTCCAAAAAAAACACACCCTCTAAATCTAACAACTAAACAAGAATTTTATCAGTAATTAAAAGTATGTCAAATATTCAAATATCTAACCCAATAAATCCACCATCCAATAAGGAAACTCAAAATGTTACTTATACGTCAATTATCCTTGAGTCAAGTTTGCAGGCCTGCTGGTTTGAATGAAAATTTTCTTTTGACTTATTCTTAAGAGGCAAAATAAATGTTTGATTGAACCAAATGTTTTGGAAATAATTAATTTTTTAAAGCATGTTAGTATGATGCAGTGGTATTATGCATCGTTTCAACGTTAGTGGATCTTAGTGGTGAAAGTTTAACACATCATAATTTAACTTTTAAAGGTATATAATCGTAATTACAAACACTAAAAACAATTAGTGCCGGTCGAGATTTGATTAACTCTCACGCAACCATTAAACTATCACTTCCTCGGCTGAAATTTCAGATGAACTTTTAATATACAGAAAATGAAAAGAAGATTAACTCAAGTAATATAAATAAAAGTTTCGATCAATTCAATGGCGTTTTTGTTTTAATTTGAAAAGTTCTTTAATAAAACTGTTTTGGCATTTATATAGGTTAGATAAAAATATAAGAATTGATGAAACTGTTGTCAGCATCTATATATATATATATATATATATATATATATATATATATATATATATATATATTCAGAATTTGATGTTCATATAATTGTTGATGCTATTTAAAATCAAAGATGTAGATGTAGGTAAGATTCCTTTTAGGTTGCAATTTACACCAAGAAATTTCAGAACTTAATTTTTTTTTTCAATTTTAAATAGTTGCTTCCTACAAACTCGAATTTAACTCTAGTTAGGTGGAAACATTAATGGTTTGTTTGGTGGGGTAAATTAGGTAGAGGTAAAATTGAATATTGATCAAAGCTTTTTTTTTTTTTTAATTATAGTAAAAGAAATATCATATTACAAACCATATATTTTGTTTTTTCTTTTTTTTTTAAAGAATACTTTTTGGATAGAGTATTTTATAATTTCTAAAATATTTCATTAAATTTAAATGGATTTTATTTTAAATTGTTTCGTTTAAAAATGTTTTGTATGGATAAAACAATTTAAATTTAGTGGCTTTTAATTTTCTTGTTTAGATAAAGTATTTCAATTACTACCAACTTAAAAAAATCAAATAATTGTTAAAAAATAAAAAATATCATATTGATAATTTTTGTAGTCGATATTAATCATGTAATTTTTCAATCAAACTTTGTTAAGATTTTTTATCTGATATTTGCAAAAGTTTTTCTCAATAGACGTTAGACGATATTAATTTTAGCTCGATTACAATTATTTAAGTTGATATAGATCAATGTTATTTTTACGATGTTGGTGATTGAGGTTTTTTGTCTTTTTTTTTTTATCAATGTTGACAAAAAAAAAATTTAATTGACATTAGTAAAAATAACAATCTTAATTAATATTGATATCAACAAAAAATAATTATTTCAACAATGTTTCGATTTTAGTAAAGTTCATAATACCTCAACTAATATCGCGTTAAGTAAAAAGTATGAAGAGAAAAACATGAATTTGAAAATATAAATAAGTTCAAATTCTTTATTTAAAATGAAATTTGAAATTATCTAATTTTAAGCAATGTAATTAATTTAATAAAATTTTAAAATTTAATTAAAATTTCTTTATTTAATCAACATATTTTATTATAAATAATTTAAAATTCTCTAAAAAAAGTAATTACCCTCTCAAAATCTCCTGTTCAAACAAACTATTAACGTAATTCAATTTTTCTCGTTGGTTGTTCTAGTCGTATAACTATCTCAATTATGTTTTAAATGACCTATGTGACTATGTCTCCTCTTTAATTGAATAATCAATTTTGGAAATATTTATCATGTGACTATATTAGTGTGTTAAATAGCCGCTATTTTAACTTCCAATCCCATTTAAAGCATTTAAACAAAAACACCCATTAAAGTATACATAGCATATTATTCAATTACAGACTAATACACCACAAATCTAGTTAACTTTTTATATAAAACAAAAACTGGTAACTATCTTCAAAGTCGTCTTAAAAATAAATTTTAATTGATTGATAGTATAATGTATTGGAAATAATACATTTAAACTTTAAAAAAGTTAAATTATATTTTTTATGCAAACTTATAAAAATCTGCAATTCAATCCTCATTTTCACATACACAATCAGGGGATTTTAGTTTTCACATTCAAAAAGTCTACGATAGGATTCACACTCTCACACACTGAAATAATTTAACTGTATAATATACTGAAATTGCAAATGAATTAAAATGTAAAATATAAAACCTTTTGAGAAATTGTAGGTTAAACTAAAATTACGATTTTTTTAAACTATAAAGACTAAAATTGCAGGGGAACCTAAATCACATACAGGAAATTAAAAAAAATTAAAATCATAATCTAATTTAAAATAAATCATAATTTTTTTTTTACATATATAAAAGACATTATTATGCAATTTGACATTTCAGGCTAACACTTCAACTAGACTGACATATGAAGTAACAACAATCATCTGTCATCACATGAAAAAAAATATTATTAAAAAAATATATATGAAAGAACTAAACCAAAATTTATATATTAACAAAAATGATACATAAGCCGACTATATCTATTTATAAATCATAACCTAGTTTAAAATAAATCATAAATTATCAAATAGTAAATTACTCTTTGAATTTTTTAAATTTATATAAATAAAACTAGAAAAATATTACGTTTGACAACTTCGTACTAAAATACACCAATTTTACAATAAGCAAGCTTTCAAACATGTATTTCATAAAAAAATTATAGTTTATAATTTTTCCTAAAAAGTTAAAAACAATGATATCTCTTCTCACATGCATGGTCGAGTTTTCCTCTCTTTTTCTTCTTAATGGTTAATCTGGATTTACTGTTCCTTTCTGTAACTAAAAAAAACAATAAAAAATGTAGACTCCTCAGTGCAATGAGCACGCATTACCACACATTACCACATAATACATAAACAAGATATTTTTAAGTTAGAAGTCGGTTTTGTGTGAATACATTAAACTTTAGTTATTTTTTAATATAGTATCATAATTTTTTTATTTATATTTATTGAACCAATTATCACTAATTATTATATCATTTACAAATATTTAATTTTCTTAAAATATATATATATATATATTATATTTATAGATCAATTATCAGTAATTATTAGATCATTCACCAATATTTAATCTCCTTAAAATATATATGGCTCAATATTAATTTATATTATTAGTATAGATGTTAGGTTAATATAAATAATGATTTCTTCAACTACCATTACAAAATATTATATCAGTTAAAGTAATGAAAATGAGTGGTTTTTTAGTCAGTGAATGACAATTGTTTATGGAGTGCATCATACACAAGTGACGAAATTTTTAATTGTACAAAAACCAAGATGAGATTAGATACGATCAGAGGATATAAGTTATAAAAATATAAAGTAACGTGAGTGGTTGATCAATTTGCTCAGCATTATTCTTTCACTAATATTCTTTTTTCTCTAAAAATGTTTAACTGTGACCAGCGTTGGAGATTCATCATAGTCAAAATAAGTTTCAAGACTCAGTAAACACAGTCACAGAACTACTTACAAATTATTTACCAACAAAGTTTTCACATGAACAAAGAAATTGTAACTCTTGTATGAGAGGTGAGTCTAATCTGATCTTTGTTGCCACTCTTTCACACCAATAAAGATTCCCCAAATGAATTCATTTCGATGAATTGGCTGTGGTCCATGTTCAGGAGGTGGTAATATTCTTCATACAGTTGCTGTAGCGAGCCATGATCTGAGGGAAAATAAGAGTGGCATTCAATATCTGAGGCGTTGACCAAGTCATGGTCCTCAATGAAGAAACCAAAATCATCACTTTCTCCCACATTTCCAATTTCACTAGCCAAGTTTGATTCTTTTGTCAAAGGGCTTTCCTCCTTCTCTTGGTTCGTTGATGCACTAGCTGAATTGGAATCAAAGGTGTATGTGTTACTATCTGATCTTGGTAAATACAGAGCCTTCACTCTAATTGGTTTTGGTAGATAAACTTGTGTCTTTGGTGGCTCAGCACTGTTTGTGCCTCCTTTGTTCTTCTGCTTGTTCTTCTTTTTACCACCGTTCTTCTTCTTTTTGTTGCCACTTGCAGGTTCTTGTTCAGGACTCTCCAACATATTGGGTGTGTCAGTAGTATCTTCTGCTGTTTGACTTTTCATCTTTTTGCAGAGATGGGTGTTCCAATAGTTTTTTATTTCATTGTCTGTTCTTCCTGGTAATCTTCCTGCTATGAGGGACCATCTATTCCCCAAAAGTGAATGCATTCTGATTATAAGATCATCTTCATCTGGGGTTATGTTTCCTCTCTTTATATCTGGTCTCAGATAGTTCATCCATCTCAATCTACAACTTTTTCCACATCTAAGAAGCCCTGAATATTCAATCACAGTAATGAATTAGTACTTATCCTATCTTAATGAATCAGAAATAAAAAAAATCACTTAATTTTGCACCCCATCAAAGAAAAGATTAAAAATTGAGAAATGAATTAGCAAATCAACATGTAAACTCTTAATTACCAGCTTTTTTGGGTAGTGATTTCCATTGGCCTTCTCCATGAGCTTGGATATATTTTGTAAGCAATGCATCTTCTTTAGGAGTCCATGGACCTTTGTGCAACCCTACTTTAGAACAACAAGGAGCCCTTCCCATTTTTTCTGGCACTCTGAAATTCAAGCTCTCACTTGAACTATGCAACAGAGAAAGAGATAGAGAGAAGGATCCTCTTTCTAACTCTATGGGAAGGTAGAAAGTACCGAAGCGGAGTACCTTAAGATGCCAACACTTGTTGAATTTATATACTAGTGGAGCCGCACCAATTTTTTAATGTTTTTTTGGTCAGTATCATGCTATGGAGAAGGACAAATTGAAAAGCCAATAGTGGCTGCTGTTATCTATTCATATTTTCCCCTACTTGTCTCAATATTTATTCACTTAATATTCATGTAATGTTTGTTTTGTTTTCTTAAACAAAAGGTTTAAGGTGAGAAGATGATATATATCTTTAGCACAACTCCATTAACATAGTTTATCAATGAAAACCAAAATTTAAATATTCACCTGTAATGAAAAAGAGTCAACCAGAAAAAAAAAAAATCAACTACTTACAGTTTATTATGTTAGTGTTGTTTAGATCATTACTAGCTGGTCCAGATTCTTATTTTGTTTTGATGTTATTAGAAAATAACAGCAAAACAAGCTATATATTTCATGTAGTTGAGTTTTCATATATGTTCATGAATTTGTAACCCAATTTTACAATATGTAAATTTGGTCTCTTTTAAATTTAAAAAACGTATTAGAAATTATTTGAATGAAAAATACTTTTTGTAATAAAAATACCCTTATTATAGAAAAATATAATAATTCATAAATTTTAATGCCTTTTCCTTTCTCTCCCCTTTTGTTAGAGTCCAAGTTTTTTTTGAGAGCCAAACTTTTATTATTTATAATCAAATAATAATTTTTTTATCAGCAATAAAATATATATATATATATATATATAATAATACCTATAAACTAAACGGGTCTAGGTATGATTAAATGATAAAAAATTATATGTGTAAAAATATTTAAAATGTGATCTATCTTCAGGAGAAATAACATATAGGATATTGAACAAGGAAAAAAAAGATTAGAATAGTCAACCGAAAAGGAAAAATGGTTATTGGAAAACTTACTTTTAAAAATACCACTGTTTTCAAAAAGACAATTTCTACGAACAAGATTCTTAGAGAAATTATAAAAATATATTTTATTATCGTTTGTTTTATGCTATGAGAAAATTTAGCATGAAGGTCGAAAAAACAATTTTTTTTCTTCTAAAAATAGTCTCTATTTATGATAATATTTTTTCCTTCCAATTTCTATAAGGAAAAAATCTAATGAAAAAAAACATTGTGATTCCACATTAACTCTCCATTTTTTATTATTTTGACCTAATAGTAAAAAATACAAAAATATTAAGACAAATATAAACAAGCTAAACAATTTTCTTTCTTTCTCTCTCCGGCGGCATCATTAGGCTGCTGTCACTCTCTCTGGCGGCGGCGCGCTCTCTCTCCGGCAGCAGTAACAATAATAAGACTAATAACATTTTGTCTTTTTGTGTCCTTTCTAAAAGCAACATCAAGTCTTCATCTCAAATAAATACACTATCTCTTTATGATCACTTATTAATTAAATTCTAATTACTAATTAGGTAGCCATTAATTAATTTCAATTAACCATGAAGTTACTTAATTAATTAGCTTTTGCAATTTGGAAAGTGGGCTATATATGATGTAACACCCGAAAATACACATATAATTATTATAATAGAAATTCTACTGGTTTCCATACAAACTTAAAATTTTTCAAAATATTCCTATTAGAAGATTATGGTTCATAGAATACAAATATTTACAATATAAGATTTAAAACATTCTAAAGTCTTCCAAGACCTCCTACACCTGTATGATCATCTGCTCGTGTACGTAGTACAGTCATCGCAGTTTAAACACAACAAGAAAAGCACGGGTAAGTTAGTGAAAAGAAATTTCATAACATATTTAATTCATGCAAAAAGAATAAATCAAAGTAATAATTTACAAACATTTCTTTAAATGTTGTTATATAAAATTTCAATATCAATTTCATCATTCATATAGACCACACATGGATCTATTTTCAATCACAGTCATTGGATTTCATTTTAATCCCACCTCGTCTTCCGGAAAACTCATTAAGTATGTCCTTACCAGAGACTACCACCTGATCCAAAGATTACTAGCGAATCCAATAAAAAGGATCAGGGTAAGTTTAAACATCCAATACCGAGTGTCTACAGCGGGATCCGGTGTGTATGAATTTCCTCTCAGCTTCTCACCACCTGATATCTTAGTCTACATGACTTAGATCATCAGTGAAGCCAGAGGATCTCCGTTAAACATAGGCTTTTCATATTTAATGTCATAAAAAAACAACTCATACATTATCCCAAATGTATGACATCAATTTCATATAATTTTCATCATACAGTATCATTTCAAAACACAATCCACAATATTTAAAATCTTATTTAATATAAAAAAATAACACTTAAATACTAAACCATCAAAATATAATATTTTTACAAGTTTAAATAATATATAAACAAAGAACACAATATAAACACACAACATCCCTAAAAGAGAAATTTAATATTGGGACCACGTCCATTCCACATCCAGAATCTTCTAGCTTAGGGTGTTATTAAAAAATTAAATTTAGCTTCCCTTACCTTAATTATTTGCTTTCCCAGCAACTTCTAGAATTTTATTTCCCACAGTCTGGATAAGCTTCAAGATTTACGGGCCTAATGCAAGTTATCCAAATATTACCAAATTTTAGTATGAGCTTAATCAAGTTGAGAGAAACACTTTTCTCAACTGACCCCACTAAGATTGATGATTAAATCATAGAGAAAAATAGATAATAAGGAAACTTTAGAGTAAAAATGAACTTACTTTGTTTGAAAATTTGATCGGGTAGAAATGTAGCCTGAGTCTTCAACTACAACATGGCGTAATCAGATTTTGGAATGGATGAGATATGGAAGAGAAATTGAAGAGAGAAGGAGAGAAGAGAAAAGGGAGAGAGAAAGAAAAAGAAAGATGGTGAGAGTGTGGGGACTGCTGGTTTTTATTTAAAGGGGGTTACATATGACTTCAAATACCTCGTGTTATTCCATTCTCTATAAATTTGCCTGTTAGTTTATTTACTAAAAGTCGTATGAAGTTATTTACTTTCTTTAAAATGCAAAATAAGTAAAAAATAATAAACATTAATTCAATTGACTTAAATTTTAAAAAAAAATTATTCTCTTTATGTTTTTTTTTTCTAATTCATAAAAAAAATTCTTGCAACAATTGACGGTCTCAGTTATCTTATTTCACTATATAATTTGAGAAACAAAATGAGAATACTCAAGTGTATATCAAACATAAATTTTTTATTTTTTTTATGGTTCAGTTGATACTCTATTAGTGCAGGACATACAACAATATTAATAAATTATTATAGAGACTTTTGATTAAAATCTAAATAAGTTGAATACATTTTTTATATAAGGGTTAAAGTATTTTTTAAATATTTATTATTTTTCTATCTATAAAAAAGGAGGATGATAATTTTTCTTAAACAAATCATGCATGTAATAAAAAACTATTAAGAAGTCAAATCAAAGCATGCAAAAGAAGTGGTGGTTTTTTTTTTTTTTTCATGTTGTTGAAATCGAATTGGTGGGGGTTGTTGAGTTTCGCAGGCAATTTGTGCAACGAAAGCAATTAATTAAGTAAAAGAATATGCATGTTATTCCAAATTATATATTTGGAAATTGGAATACGACAGATTGAAATTAAGCCAAATATTAGCTCACTTCCTTGTTAGAAAAAAAAATCCTCCAATTTTGAAACATTGCAAAGGAAGATATTGAAAAAAAAAAGAAGACAAATTGAGTTCATCAGCAAGTAGAATAAAAACTCTGATTAATTATTTTCAACCACACGTGCTTGTGCTTTTTGACCATCTTTATCGGCTTACCTTAATATCTATTGAAAAATGTAAAAATATTAATATTTTAATAAAGTGCATTATACGGAATAAATATCTATTTTATATAGCTAAAAATTATCATATACCAATATATTTAAATAATGATATTTTATTTTATTTTTTTTTTTGAGAAAAACTCATTGCAGAATAAGATTAATTCTTGACCCACGAACTTTAGAGAATAGGATTTAAATTTAAATAAGATAAAAAATTGAAATGTTAACAAATGAGAAAGAACAAAAATTAAAGAAATGAATTTATCTTTGTTAATTTTAGATGAGCACACATTCATATGATGAAAATGTACTTATCCAAGAGAAATGATGAAAATATTTAATTATTATATGAAAATCCTACTCATCATATATCTCACAAGTAAGTTCAAACTCAAAAAACCCTTTACTCCTATAAACCCTAAGAATGCATGACATATTATAAAAGAAAAAATGGAAATTGAAGAGAAGAGGTGTGATTCTATGTTTGAGAGGAGTGAGGAAGATTGAAGGAGAAAATGACTTAAGAAGTATTGAAGTAGTTATTGTAAATGGAAGAAAATTTTGAATTACTATATGCACCCCATTAAAATACCAAGCTCACCCAATTCTGTATTCTTTTTGTTGCATCCCAAAAGCAAAGTAGTAGAAAATATTATTTTCACCCGTCAACTTAGCTCGAGTATCATACTCCACTTAAATCCAAAACTAATCCATATACATATATTAATTACATAAATAAATAAATTAAAGCTTAAATATACATTAAATTTAATTATATTTTTAAATTTATCTCACACACTTATTTTAAAATACAAAAATAAATCCTTACATGAGAGGCATATGTTATTGAGATGATTCATGCTGTAGAAAATTCATGTTTTGTTCTTGTTATATATAAAACTCTTCGCTGAGTAAGTCAAATTAATTTATATTTTATTGTTAATAATTAGTTATTATTAATATTTTATATATAGTTATAAATTTGTGTATTAAAATATGTTAGGTTATAGTGACTAAATATTTCATTTAAATTATACATGTAACTGTAATTTTGTTTCAATTTTGATCATATATATATATATATATATATATATTTATTGAGTAAGCCATAGTTATAGTACAATTAACCTTACTAGCATATATAATGAAGTTCAAGTTGACTCGGAATCAGAAACTACGTGTAATGTAGAAAATTTACATGTTTTTTTTCTTCTTCTAATTAATCATGTCCTTGCAATTTAGTGAGCGGAGACTTTCTCTTACATAAATGCTACACTATTGCAAATTGGGTCAATTATTCATCATTTTGATGTTGGAAATAAACAACATAAAAAGTACAAGGTAATATTTTTATAAATATTTCGAATTTGTTTAGAAAGGATCCTAGCCCATTCAACCTAAAATTGTTTAAAATAGGAGACACTAATATTTTCTTTCTTGCATTTATGGTGTAAGCTTCTTCGTTTTCTTCTTTCTTTGGTGATGTCAGGACTAGGATATTGTGTTGTTGGTGGTGACTATCTTGGTGTAATGATTCTGTTCGTGTGTTAATTGTAGTGGTGAACATATTTTTTTTTATTGTATTGGAATATTTGTAGGTCAAAATACACCATTTGATGTATGTGTTTTATATCTCCACTTTTTTTTATTGAAATTGAAATTATTATTATGCAATTGAATGTGTTTAATATTGTATTTTTTTAAATTTTAGATGTATTATTTAGGTGCTTAAATTTAAAATATTGAAATTAATTTTTATGTAACAGTAAATATTATAAGACTTTAATATTGGAATTCAAACTTTAGATAAAAATTGTTAGGATTAATTATTTATTTTAGTTCAAATAGTATCATTAGTTAAATTTGAAAATTAAATTATAGAAAATTTATAAAATGTCGTGTAGGAAAATATTATATGTTAAAAGTTAGTATAGATCGACTTTATGAGTAAGATGTATTGTAATATGTTTAAGTGATGTCCTTTATTTTTATTGTAGTATTTCAGGACTTTTTATTGTGCAAATCACTTTTATTTTATGTTATACCAGCTTGCCCATGGAGGATCTCACAGGAGGTAACATGGATTCTTCGGGAACTCCTACTCAATCTCAGTTGGAGATGAGAGTACCATGGGAGGGGGTAGTAGTAGAGGATCTGATTGGATTACTTAAATTAAATATTATATTGATGCATTAGTTCTGGTTTTTAATCATTTGTATTAAATTTTGAATTGTCTTATTAGTTAATTTAGGAAAATTATTTTTCATAATTTGTTAATACATACACATTATAAGTTTAGGCCTAAATTTAGTGAAGTTTTGGTTCAAATCAGTATGTGTTGTTCTCGAATTGCATACTTGAGTGTGGTGCTTTGTTATCACTTTTATTTTGTGTACTTCAGATATTAATGTGAAATGGTACCAAAATTTTATCAAATTTAAGATTATAAACATTGTTTGTACATGTTAGTAAGGGTGACAAAGTGGGGCGGGATATGTGGGCCGATCCGCAGTCCGCTACAAAAAATGCAAGGTAGGCAACTTGCGCGGGACAACTCGTGTAATAATAAAAGGTTTTTTTTTAGCACTCCATCAATTATGGAAAATGAATTTCAAGAGACAAAATAGTTATTAATAGTTGTTCCAAATTTCAAATCATCCATATTGTAGAGTGAAGAAATCATTTAATGGATGTAAGGATGAAGTCACATCAATACCCTACAATGGAGAACAAGTATGTGAGAAAGTAAAGAACATCAACAATGTATTCAAAATATCACAAAAAAAAAGTCTACTGACAAGAACATTTATAAGAAATAATCAATATTCTTTAATCTTTCTTATTAGTACAACCTAGATATTAGACATTGTGTGATGCATATGGAGAAAAATGTTTTACAATTATGTAATTGAGACATTTCTCAACATAAAAGGACAAACAAAAGATAGATTTAAAAACATAAAATAGATTTAAAACATGACAAGATTTTGTTGACATGTGTATTGCCATCCTTTTATTATTATAATGTATTACTAATTAGGTTGGATGAATTAATGACATTGTTTTATTTTTTCAGGATTATCAGGTAACTGTGGGACAAATCATAAAAAAAAAAGAACAACATAGATTGATGTGGATCTCGTTCTAATAAAGCACATTTGTTGTAATCCCACCTAAAGATGCACTTTTATATCACATAAAATATGACATGAAGTTATGTTTCCTACATCTCTATGGAACTTTTATGTGATATAAAACCTTAAAGGTCCAACGTAAAAACGTTTTTGGTACAAGTGATAATATAGAATCACTTATAGTGTTTGAGTATGTCACATTCTTTAAAGTAAATAACTTTTCATTAATTGTAGAACAATGCACTAATTACACTGCTAATTTATACAGTATTATTTTGATCAGATTTTTCATTAACAGTTCTCTTATATGCAGAAACCTTATATACTATACTATTGTTCATATTGGTTCAATTTCTCTGGAAAAGGAAATTTTTTTATACTACTTTTTTTTATGAGCAAAAAATTTGTTTGTACCATTTCTCGATTTGTTCATATTACTTAAACAGATTAAAGTATCAATGATTCAATTATTTAACTTGAAATTAATTAAATATTTTTTATACATAATTTGAACTTCACTACTAATTTCATTAATAATGTGCAGATTTTTTTCTATCTAGAAAGTTCAAGTATTGCACACTAATAAAAGAAATTATACTGTGAAAGAATGAAAATTATATTGATTTTCTTTAAAATTTGCTGTAGTTACCTATAAGTCTAAGTTTTTTTTTTTTGGCATTCGATTTGAGAAGTTATAATTATGCATATCTTTTATTTATTATACTTACATATTCACATCCTTTATTCTCATAAAAATTATAGGTTTCTTCTTTTCTTTATTTTTATGTGTATAAACTACATATATAACTTTCTTAATAAACGTACAAAATAAGAATAATGCAAAAAGAAAGTAGGTGTGATTTATAAAACCAGTAAATTTTAATTGTACTGTTACTATTTATAATCTCGTAACAACACAGCTTAATTTTTTATAATTTTATCCTGATATATGCTTGCTAAATAGTTTAGTTATTGGTTTTATGTAAAACAGTGAGAGAGTTTAATTTCTGATAATTTGTTAGTTTATATTTTTATTATTTAGGGATGAGTAATATTATATTAATGTAAAAGCACAAAAAAATCAGAAAATATTTAACAAGATTGCATGACTTTAAGAAAGAAAATACAATCTTTTAGCATGTGATTGTGTTGTTTGACAATCAAAATAGGTGGCTGGTTTGAACTCAATTAATTACACAGTTCAAGATTTGACTTGATAGTGTCACAGTCCTCTATCCTACAGTTTTATATTATATAAGAAATGGTTTAGTCAATTCACACTCCAATGAATATTTACTTCTGGTCACCAAAAGAAATAAAAAAAATATTAATCCCTTCATTTTAAAATCAATTTTATTACCATTTATTCAATATAATTTTATCATTTGCTTTATACTCTTAGAAACTATTCATATTAGTTTCTATATGTATTAATTTTATTTCTTTATATATATGCATATATAATATATTCTTACTTTCCACTTAAACAGAAAATATATGTTATTTAGTATAATAATATCATTATAACTTAAAATTTTAATCAATTTAAAAACAATAAATATAATTATTAATATACGACACAAAAAAAAAAAGACATAGAGAGTAGTATAATTAAAGAAACTAAAATTTAAGATAAGAAAATAATGCTTTTATAATTTTTTTTTTACTAATTTTAATATTTCTTTTTATTCTCTGATTCCTATATCTATTTTCTTTTATTATGACATCACTCACCATTTTTTATTTATTTCTCGCCTATACGATGGGGGTATAGATACACCTTGACTAGGTATAATTTTTCCTCTATTTTATTCTACGGTTTTGACAAAATTTATATGCTTAGGGCATCATGATCATGATATTTAAATTGCGATCACCACGTTTGGGATTATTCATTTAAATATTTGGTGCTTGAAGTAGGTGGCAGATGTAAATTGACATAAATTAATGTAATCTCAATACTTACTTGTGAAATGAGTTTTTATTTTGTAGTACATTTTAGGTTTGATACAGTCAAAATTAATTAATAGAAAGTAAACATTTTTGCGTATGGGAGTGTCTCTAGGTACATAATTATTAAGTCAAATACTTGTGGTCAAACTCTTGAAGGTATGCTATATTAAATTTTTCACTTGAGATCATAAAGAATGTAAGCTTTCATTTGTTTCAATGTTTAATATTTTCTTCAAATTTATTTCAATTGGTTTACTCTGATAGAGATTCTTGACTTACATCACCTTAATTTATTTGCTCCTCACCATTCAAAAAATTATCAATAATATGATATATATATATATATATAATATATATATATATATAATTTAGTTCATTATATCTAATTTTAATAAAATAGGATGACTATTAATTAACTAATTAAGTTCTATTAAATAAACTAACGTTGCGAATATATACAATCGAGTATTATTTAAAATTCAATCATTTTTTGTTAAAATTGAATATTATTTGGACTACAACCACTCTTGACTGAACATATCGTATTATTTAGACTGTAGTCATTCCCGACTAAGACTGGATATTCTTTGGAATGCAATCACTCCTAGTTAAACATGAAGTATTATTTGGATTACAACCACTTATAACTAAGACTAATTTTGGGCAGCAGGAAAGTTAAGTATTATTTGGGCAACAACCATTCATGGATAAAACCTACTGGTTTACAAAAGAAAGTGATATAAAATATCACTAACTCACTAAAGAGAAGTTACATCTTATGACAAATACAAGGGTTAATTAACTCTTTTAGGTTTCTCTTGAACACAAATAGTGTTCTTCCTCACAAACCCAAAGGCAAAGATAATTTAAGATTTTATGTTAATTTTTATTGGAAAACTTTTATCAACCTTCCTTATTTATAGATATTTTTTGTGCATAAAGCTTGAGAAGAAAAAAGTTGTTGCAAATCGTTTGTAAGCGTTGTAGGGGTCTTTTTCTACAACCATTTTTGTTGTAGTTGAGTGTCTTTTGAAGCTTCAAGATGCATTAAATTCTCTTGAATTAGCATTGAATATATGTGCATTCTTTGACAATGGCTCTAGAACATGACAAAACTTTACAAACCAACGCATGTGACTTCTTTCCATCTTTTGAGCAAAGTGCAAGGTCCGACAAAATTTATTGACTCTATAACATTGATATTTGTATTTTCTAGATAAGTTTTTGCATGAAACAACTTTTAGCACATTCTTCAAGAGTTATTAATGTTGACAAGATGTTGCAAGATCTTCATGAGATAATGAATAAATGTACAATCCCTATAAGCATAAAATAAACATTTCTTAAGAGTTTGACATGTATTATGAAATGCTTAAGGATAATGTCTTTCAAACAACGTATACTTATTGTTTGTTTAAGTTTATTTAACTAAGTATATTTGTTTATGTCTGTTCAAACAAAAGCTTATCAAATGATGCATGTGCATAACACTTGTGTCTGTCAGAAAAAGAAAATTTAAACAACATTTGCATTTGTCAAGTCACACAACTTGCGTCAGTTGGGCTAGACTAGATACATTGTGTTTGACATGATCTGATAACATAAAATTATGTTTTACACATAGTTATTTAAGCATACAATCAAAACCAAATAAATGGTTTATTGCACTTTGATCAACTTTGGCAACTAAAAATCCATTCTAACTTCCATGGCCTTAGGTGTCAGCTAGGTGGCGGCCAATACAAGTTATTTTTCAGAAATTCTACATTTGACCTTCCTTTTACACTTCCATGGACTCCCCACCTTGCTTGGCTAATTCTAAGTGCTTGCTTGGCTAATTCTAAGTGCTCCCTGTTCAATTATTAGATAGAAAATAATAGGAATTAATGGTGTAATTAGATAAGAGTAATTAATATCCAATTTGCGAAA
The DNA here is from genome assembly GCA_013389735.1 of Phaseolus lunatus. NCBI lineage: Eukaryota > Viridiplantae > Streptophyta > Magnoliopsida > Fabales > Fabaceae > Phaseolus > Phaseolus lunatus. The sequence continues at coordinate 49,078,500 of CM023866.1, forward strand.
ACAAATCAAATACAAAAGAAAGGAAGGGGAATTATGTATTAAAATTTTTTACAAATTTTCACAGTTATCATTTGATGATGCATAATCATATAATAGATTTTAACTTGACAGACAATTTTTCAAAGACCTTCAAAAAACTTAGTTTGGAAAATTATCCTTCTTAAGTTAGTACAAATTTAATAAAATATAATCTTAACAAGATAAGCGAAAGAAGAATTTAGTCTAGATTTTTATATCAGTTTGTTTGATAGTGCATAGTACATCGAATTCTCAATCAACTGATTGAGTTTCATTATGTGAACTATTGCTACAAGTTACAAATCGAGTATTCTTTCCAAATGTAATCATTCCTAGCTAACATGTCGAGTATTCTTTTGGATTGTACTCGCTTTTGGGTATCCTGTCGAGTATTGTTTGAACGCTTAGTCACTCCTAACTAGAACTGAAGTATTCTTTTAGAACGTAGTCACTTCTGATTAATCCACCGAGTGTTCTTTGAAAGCAATCCACTGTGTAAAATCCATGATCATTTAGGCCAAATAATCTTTTTTAGGGTATACAATGCACATAGGGAGTTGTTGAAGTATAATATCGTTAGCTCATTTTTCAAGAAATTTATGATGTTGACATATGTTTTCACGGATTACTTAGTAGACGAAGAAAACAAATATTCCCTACAATATAGAATAAATATAAAAAACATTTTCATGAAATAAAACATTTTCATGAAATAAAACATTATAGTTTTAGTCTATGTGTTTATCTTTTGAACAAAATGTTACTCTCAGATGAAAATGAAACTGTAAAGTGTTATATTGTCAGTTAGACAAACATTTATATCTTACATGATTTGTATCTTACAACATTATTTATAGTAAATAAAATTCTTTCATCTTATGAACAACTATGATCATATTTTATATTTTAGTATTTAATAAATTTTAATCAAAATATCAACGGTTGAATTTTTGTCTAACACAATTATTTACAAGAAAAAAATCAAAAAAGTAAGTCAATTCTTAGTCTCCCAATTTTATGCATGTACCTAATTTGATTTTTCTAAAAAAAAAAGAATATTTCTTTTACTAGGTAGATTTGACTAACAGGATGAATAAATGTAGCATAAAGACTTGGCAATTTGCTGCAATAATATTTTTTGTCCCTTGCCCTACCCTAGACACCCATTAGCCTCTCAGTGGACTGTGTGTGTATCCACAAAAGATTTGATAAGTCAAACATATTGCCATTGACTATTCTCAGGCCAGTGATATTCTGCTAATTACTGTGTTCTCGCATGCATATTCACATCTATGCCTATCTCAATGCCAGTACTCATGTCATAGAAACTTTATGGCCATAGGTAAAAAACAAAATCATTATTCTTAAATATTTAAAAAATAAATATATATATATATATATATAGTATAAACAAATCATTGTACTTGAATGTTTTTAAAATGTATATCTTATCACATTAAACAAATAATATAATTATAATAAATATATTAATTTTTTATTCAATTACTCTTCTGCTATGATTTATTAATCAAATTCCTTTTTAAAAAACTACACATAAATATACATGTACAGAATATGTATACCAGTATATATTACAAGTTGAGATGCTTGACTATTTTGTCTCAGAGAAATTCGAATATAAAATAAATAAATTTATATTTTTAAAATTTATTTTCATTGAACTTTATCATATTTAAATAAATCGTCGTGGAGTCTATCATGCTTTTTATAAATTTTAATTCGCTTATCTATTTTAAAATATTAATTTTAGACCTGTAATTTATTTATTGTATTTTTTTTTATCTTAAGTAAAATATTCTAATTTTATTATCATCATCACTTAACATTAAAACTTACATATATTATTTACTAATATGAAAACTTTTAGTTTTATTTTTTATTAAATCTACTATATATATATATTAATAATTCATATATTACAATAATAAACTAATTATTGATTTTAATATATATTTACATTGTAACACACAAATAAAATTACCAGTCAACATTACAATATTCTATAATCATGTATCACATTTAAAAAACTAAAAATAAGAATAAAATAATAATTTTAATTTATTTAAAAAATAATTATAAAATTATATATATATATATATATATATATATATATATATATATATATATATATATGACATAAAATTTTGTACTCTTCTTTTGTCATAGAACTGTTGCATCTACCAAAGACCAACTATGTTCAGTACTATGAATGCAATTAATTTTACGTTATTGGTGCATACAATTCACGATGCTTGAGTTGAATTGTCTTAAAAGTTATGTGGTTTTAATGTCAGACCAAAACTTTTCAATTGGAATACTAGCACGCATGTACCCTAGTTGTAGGGTACCCGCCATATAACTTGTTCTCCTTCTACCTTACAAAGGGATTTGACCTAATCCTTCCCCATGGCTTCCTGGGATTCTTCCACCTCTCCTATTGAGAAATTTCAGGAACAAGGGAGTTAATAAGATTGACTTCAAGCTACAGATTCTGAATTCAACTCAAAATATATATATATATATATATATATATATAGAGATATATATATATATTAATGTGGTTTCATAAGTCTATAACAACTTCAGAAGTGGTTATTTAAAAGAAAGAAATAATTCAGCATTGCCTTAACAATCTTGACCTGTAGCACTATCATATATGGTAATGGTCATGGCAATGACCAGTATAAATATATGTTTGAGAAAAAAATATGTAAAAGATTCTTTTCGTAAGAAGCTATTTCAATATCTCCTTTTGCTTCCTATAATAGCAACAATTCATCTTATTTTAAATTTTCTAGTGCATGCATACATAAACTCATACATGCATGTTTACATATTTAATGACATGACTAATAACTTTTTTTTTTTTATTAAAAGTAAAGCAGTTTGATTGATTGAGCCTGGAGAGGCCCACGAAATAAAGATTTAAAGATTTTACAGAATGAGATTAAATGTTAGAATCTTATTTTTTTTAATTTCTTAATTTTAATGAGGGCTTAGATTTGTTGTTTAGTATTGTATTTGTGTTATGTAGTCAAACGAATAAAATATGAAACTTCATCTTATCTTAATCTTTCTCCATAGACTTTCTAATGGTATTACGAGGAGCAAAGATATAGTTCTTTGTATGTTGCTTCCATCCATTAGGGCTATATTTTTCATGATAAAAGGTAGAGTTTTTTTTTTTTAAAAATTTATTATTTAATGTAAGATTTGTATTATATTGAAATTATAAATTTTTTAATCCCTTTCTATATAACTTTTTAATGGGTGATTGTCAGGGATAATATAATATATATATATATATATATATATATATATATATATATATATATATATATATATATATATATATGAAAAATAGGTGATTGTGACACATTTTTCATATACGACAAGAATCACTACAAGAAAAGAAAAAGTGATTCACTGATTCATTTTGGGTTCCACATAAAACACATGTTGTGTTTTTCATCTCTACTCTTTTACGTAAATTGTCCGTCATAGGTAGTTTATTATTAATTATTCATCATGCAAACACTTGAGCTGAGTAAAATTTTATAATTTATGATAAATCTCCTCATCCTCACCCTTGACATAATTAGTCAGCCACCTATATGCGGATTTAACCGTATACATTTTGTATTCATCTATTTTTCAACTCCATGTGTCTTCCCTGCCCTGATGGCATGTAACCCCTAATTTCTTGCTTTAGTTCATTGAACAAAGGTTCCTTCCAAGAAAATAAGCCTCTTCGCCACATCAGCCTCCATTCCCAAACGCTGGCATTCCAAATCCCAGATTCCCTTATGGTGGGATCCTTTGAAATAGAGTTAGCCAAGAGTTTGGGAAATTTTTTTCTTAGAGGGATTTTCCTAATCCACCTGTCTTATCAAAATCTAATATTGTTTTCTTCTCCTCTCTGCCAAAATATGTTCCTATCAAACCAATTTTCCCATTGTCTATAACCACTCACACTCCTAATATTCCTTCACCACATTAACTCATATGAGGTTTCTTTACTCTCATTCAGGGTTTTCCAAGATCCATATTTAGATGTAAGAACATCTCTCCATAATCCTGGCTCCTCCATGCCTAGCCTCCATTTCCATTTCCATTTCCACAGTAAAGCAATGTTAAAACGCTTTAAATCCTTTACACCTAAACCTCCATCTTTCTTAGATTTTCATATTATTTCCCAACTTATTCATGTAGTTTTTCTACCTTCACTACCTCATCCCCATATAAAATCTCTCTATATTCTAGTATTCTCTTTCAGCATATTCCAAGGCATCCTAAATATTGATATAAAGTATAAGGGGGCAGTTGACAATATTGATTAGACTAGAGTAATTTTGCTACAAAGGAAATATGCTTTCCATTCCACCTAGTCAATCTCTTTTTTTATTTTTGCTCTAATATTTAGCTAAAACTTGTTTCTTCTATGGTTTCCTCCAACCGACAATTCTTATGTAAATTCTATTTGCATGATTTTACAATTTAGGACTTGGAAAAATATATCCATGTTTCCCGACTCAACCCTATGTCTCGTATGTTGTTTTTATGAAAGTTAACCTTAAGTTCCGAGACCAATTCAAAGCACCTTAAAATGCTTTTGATAACTAAAATATTTTTCAACTGAATTGTAGCATGCTAATTCTTATTTCATCATTTCTCACCTTAATCTCTTCTAATAACTCCTTATTTTATGTTTGTGTAACTACTCAAACTAACTCTTCTACCACGATAAAGAACAAAAAAAATGGACTAATAAATCCTCTTACCTTAATTTTTGTTTCCCATTTAAATTCTTTTGGTAAGGCTCCCATTTACTAATATCAAAATTGATATTATTCTATCCCCTAATCCTTTTTCTCCATTTTTGACAAAAACCAAATCTTTTCAATATGATCCTAGCACTTTCTGCAATATTTTAGATGAAATTTTTGCAACTATTTTATACACACTTCCTACTAATATATTGGTCTATATGCCTCTGAACTCTGATGAATACTGTAAAAAGTGATAGTACTGCATGATTAAGGATAAAGACTTGTTTTAAATTTAAAAAAAAAAAAATGTTCTCCAAACCACGTTACTCTCTCCCTCTCTCTCAGTGTGTTCATCCCCTTCTTCCATGAAACATCCTCTGATTCCGTTCCATCCAATGATCCACATAAGTGTGTTAGTGTGTTTTCTTTACATAATTCGCGGTTCGAGTTGGTGGAACTAATTTGCGAGGCCTCTTATCTGGCATGGCATGTAATCAAGATTCTACCTTTCATACCAAGGTCACATGCATGCATGTACTTATCATTCATTTTCTATTTTTATTTCCTTTTCTTTTTAAATTTTGTAGCCAACAAGTGGCAATAACTCATTGTTACTGAACACCTATATAACACAGACACTGACATGAACACGGATACAACACGGACACGGAGATATGTATAATCTCTAAAATGTAAGACACGAGGACACGAATTTATATATTATATAATTATGAATTATATAAATTGACAATAAAGATTTATGTGCACAAGTATGTTTTAGATTTTTTTTGAAATAGAAAGATGTTATTCATGACTGGTTCAAGATGATTTGTTTCTTATTTCTATACTCATAATAAAAATTTATACAATAAATTTGAGTTTCTAAAAAATTATTGTATTTCTCTTTTTTAAAATTGTGTTAGAACCGTGTTAGAATTGTCAGAAATCTAATAAATATTTTTTAAATTGGACACTTCACTGATTCGTATCCTACAAGTGTCTTACGAATGTCGTGTCTGTCGGACACGCCATTTAAGAGGAGTGTCCGAGCCTCATAGCTGAACACTCTATACCAGATCCCTTCATACAAAAAAAATTAATATAAAAAGTTTACTAAAATATCTGAATTAACATAAGTTCAATGTTTCTTTTATCAGTAAAAAAAATTAAATAAATAGATGTATTGAAGAGATACCTCAATTCTTAAAAAAAAAAAAAAATTCCGTTCAAGATTGAAAATTTTGTGCCGTTCAAGGTCATTGAATTAACGTAGATTAAAGATACTTTAAGAAAAAAATAAATATGAAACACTAGTAACTTTTATTGAATTTCTAATTTCAAATTTAATTTTAAAAAGCATGCTCTTTTCTTTTAAAACTACATTTGCGAGTAATTAATTCTTTAATGGAATTTCAGTGTCATGCGAGTTTATTTGTGAAATTAACATGTTACGTTTTTATGATCTTATTTTTAGATTACATTTTGTGTTAGATCAGCTTGAAATTTTATTATTTCGTTTCCTTTTTAAAAATAGTTTTATATTTTTTTATTAAATATAAGTTTTAATAAAGAATACGCAAGAGAGAAATATAAAGAATTAAAGTATCCATGTCAAATTCATAAATAAAACAGGACAAGAGCACCAAGTGAATGGTTATAAAAATCTCAATATGTTTTTTAATGAGTAAAAGGCATTAATGTATTGATGAGACAAAGGCTGTATTTAAACATGTTCTCATGTTTTAAGATGGATAATGATATCATTAATGCATTTGAAGAACATTATTATAAAGATTAGCATTTATCTTAATTTTGAAAATTTCAGCATCTTATTCATTTACTTGGAGATTCCAATTCGGGCAAATTCCAAAAAGGAGGAAACATAGGTATCGGTGGTAAAAAAAATCTTGATGGAAGTTTAAATAATTTTCCTTTTTGAGGAAATGTATAAGATTGTATTATCATCCTTACACATATTCTACTTATAATGTTTTAAACTAGCAAGGGTGTGTCACAAATGCTTAAAAAGATTCATAAAAATTTTCTACGGCAAAAAAGGGGAAAATTACAAAAAATGTGAGTTGAAAATCAAAGATATAAAACATTTAAATTTGATCCTATTAGAAAAATGGAGGTGGAAAATGTTACGAGTTAGAACTATGTATGGGTACCAAAGAGGAAGGGAAGAGGAAGACATATTTAAGGACTATATATGGTGAAAAGATCAAGGTAAGACACATGGATCGAAAAAACATGCAAACTTGTGTGAGAATCACATTGAGAAAAAAAGTTGATGACCAACAAATCAAATTCTAGGAAGATATGGTGGGTGATTTCACATTGAAAGAAAAAAATTCAATAGTTTTTATCAACTCATAAAAAAGGAAAACACAATTGGGGAGATGAGCAAATGGATGAGAGTGAAACTTAAGACAAAGGAGAAATTGGTTTTGTTTAAGTTACACAAAAGAACAGAGAATAGTTATGTGTTAAATGGAGATACAATTGGGACATCCAAGATCAAATTTGAATTCACTTTGATATAAAGGCACGAGACAACCTTAAGAAACTAGGGTGAATATAAACATGGTTGGAGATCTCACCTCGATTAGAAATAAAAATATTTTATAGTATATAAGTGGGTGCAAACCTTATCTTATTAGCTAATTTTATAATGTTATGTTAAACTTAAAAGTTCATTTCTTAATATGGTATCACTGTCATATATAACATATTGATTAGGCTTATCAGGTCACCCGTTGTTGGGTTGTTATCGGACCATCCATAAATATATAGTTTTATGCACGAGTTGACATATCTCGACATAAGGGTTGTGTGTTGGAGATCCCACATCGACTAGAGATAAGAACATTCATAGTATATTAGTGGGTTCAAACCGCACCTTATTAGTCGATTTTATAAGGTTGAATTAGACTTAAAGTTCACTTTTAAATAAACACATTAATTTATAAGATATTGTGGAGGATAAATGTCCATCAAATATTACTATCTTATTTAAAAAAATAATAAAAAAGCATATTATAAATGAAGGAGAACTCGATAAAAAGAACATATAACTATTGGTTGAGGAATATTTGTACCATTGGTACAATTCAAAAGAAAAAATGATAACCTTTTTTTTATTTAATTTCTATTAATATATATATATATATATAAATTTTCTTTTGTAGTTGATTAAGCATCTTAGATATTTTAGACAAAATGAACTTCTATATTTTTTTATACTATTTTCATTGGACTAAAGATATTAGAGAAAAACAACTTTGTAATTTGTATGATTTGTATCAATCTAATTATAAATAAAAAAACATTATTTATAAGAAAGAAAAATCAAATAACATTATAATTATTCATCTTATTAAATGATAGTTAAATCCTTTATTTAGTTTTTATGTTTTATCCTTAATATTAATAGATACAACTATATATGGGTTTAGGTACTTCTCTCTCTCTCTCCTTATATATTTTCCTTTAACTGATAAAAAAATCTCAACTACCTATCTTATACAACACTTTTTATTTTTATTTATTAAATATTTTTTCTATTTAATTTTTCTTCATTTACTTTTATATCTTTAAATTAACTTATAATAATTTATTTCAGAGAGAAATCTCTATACTTAAAAACAATCTTATGCAATAACTTTAATTAGTTATTATAAATTTAAAATACAATTAATATATTTATCATGAATTTAATTATAATATAATGTATAGAGTATTATATTTAAAAAAGTTATTTATAATTAAATTTAATTATTTAAAAGTATCTATCGAGTGTAGGCTAAATAATATTATTAAATAATTTTGAATGATATAGAAGATAGGCGAGATTCTCCCGCTACATTTTTTTATTCATAATTTTGAATGATGAAATGAGATATGCAAGAATGAGACCGCTATTTGATTAATTAATAATAAATAACAAATATTAGTAATAACTTTGGTTAAAAAAGTCATCATATTAGACTTTCTTCACGCTTGTTAGAAAAATGATAGAGTGAAATATTTATAATTTAAATAAATTATTTTGATAATATATATAACATAATCTCTTCGGTTTCTTCTTCCTGAATTTTTTCTCTCTTTTTAATTTTTCTAAATTATTCTTATTTATAATAAAGTATTTAGAGTCTACATCAATAATAGTTTATTAATACAATTTTTTTTTATCTATAAAGGTGTCATCATAAAATTGTGATAGAGTTATTGAATATTCAAACAAACCAACGATGAAATGAGAACTTATTCTAGTATGTTATGAAGCCAAATCTTAAAATAAAATTAAGTTTAAGTTAAATATTTTTTTCTTAATCTATTAAGGGAATTTTTAGAACAAAATCGTGAGAGGAGTATTAAATTTCAAAATAAATAATGTTTTAGATGTAATAATTCTATCTATGTTCATAGACTTAAGATTAAAATATAAACAAACGTTTCTTACATTTAAAATAGAAAACCAAAGTTTCGTTTCTGAAATCTTGTAGACTTAAATTCCAAACTAGTTTATGTTACTAGTTAAAGAAATGTTGTCTTCACTTAGTTAAAGAAAAATGGGATTAAAAGATTTAAATGGTGATTTGATGTTTCCTTGTTTACATGTTTTTTTTTTTAAGTTCATCAACCTTCTTACATTAGTTCCATAATTAATGTCGAAAGATTTGCATTAGCCATACAAATAACTTATTTATAAAGTCTAATTTTTTTACATGGATTGACCCTATATTGATTATTTTGCTGATATAAAATTTATAAACTAACATATAAAAAATCTTCCTTGCACAATAATTGAAAACTTATTTTAAAAAATTTGTTCTAAAAAGCTCGTTCAAAATCACCGTTACAAAAAATAAAATAATTCTTTTAAAAATTATGATAATATAGTTAGTAATTATAAGGGTGCAAAAGGCAACAAAGTCCATCCGCCTCATAAGTATTGGAGAATTGGGCTCTCTTCTAATTTTGTAAGTAGCAGGTTTGAGTTTGACTGTTTCTTCCTGCACCTCCATATCTTCTTCTGTCACCCCATACACAACATGAAAATACATTTTTATCCTTCTTATGTTACCCCATAGACTAGCTTCTGGATTATGTAATCTAGAAACGCATTTGAAAAAAGACTTTCGGATTACATAATTCAAAATCTAAAAACAACTTCTAGATTATGTAATCCAGAAAGTAACCATGCTCTGAAAAAGATTTCCGAATTATTTAATCCGAAATATTGCAGAAGGGTACTTTTGAAAATCTGAAAATTTATGGAGGTGAGAGAAAAAGATATAGAGGTGCAGGAAGAAACAACCTTGAGTTTTCTAAGAGGTTTGGGCTGATTATGTTCGTCTGCTTCTTCCTGCACCTCCATAGCTTATTCGAGCACCCCCATAGATTAAACAAAAAGACCATTTTTTCTTTAAAAAATACATTATGGATTCTACAATTTGAAAATGTTATTTTTTTTCTATTTACACATCCCATGTTGTAAAATGTGGAATTTTTTTTTCTTTAAAAAAATCCATTATGAATTACAAAATCCAGAAGAAATTATTGAATCTAATAATAGCTTTTAGATTGTTGAATCCGTAACACCTCCTTAATATATATTATGGATTGTGCAATCTGGAAGGTATTTTTAGATCTTGAATTACCTTTCCAATTGTACAATCCAAAATACATATTATAATAAGGGAATCTTACAGATTTTACAATTTGATATACACGAAAAAAATAAAAAACAAATAAAAAATGTATTACTTCAACTACCAGCAATCATCACAAGCAACTAAGACCACTTGAAAATGAAAAAGAAGTTATTACATTCTATAAAAAAAACCTATATATATATATATATATATATATATATATATATATATATATATATATATATATATAAAGATATAGGAAGAAAGTATGGAGGTGCGGGGAAAATTTACCTTATGCTTTCCTTCTACGTTTCGTTAATGACCTTATAAGCTCACTCCCACTAAGAAGAAAAAAAAAACTACTAATCATCATAAAAAAGTGGGAAAAAAAAGGTAAAAATAGTTTAAAAGAATAAAAGTTGTTGAGATGTTGTTTAGCTGAAATTAATCTTTTATCAAAATTATATTCTTCTGTTACAGGTTTCTTTTAGCTAAATTAAAACTAATGGATTTAACCCTTCTAGAGTAAGTCAAGGAAAAAAGGTTAATACATTAATTAACTAAATTAAGAAAACCAATTTAAACAACTTACAATTTATTTTACACTACATATGTTTCATCATATTTTTAATTGAATGTATCTCAGGACTCACAAAGAATATCTATTTATAATGATCAACAACCCAAAATAAAGAATAATAAAATGCATATTTTCCTAGAGCATTTTATCACATATTGTATATTAACGTTATGCATATTTTTCTATTTACAAAGTATCATATCTTCAGTATTAACCAGTAATTTTCAAAGCAGCGAGTTTAATTTCTTAAATAAATCATTTTAAGGAAATGAAACTTAAAAATGAATAATTAAAAATAAAAAAACCTAAATTACAGAGGTTAGGTTTGTTTTTTTTTGGCCCTTTTTAGATGAAGGCCTCAAAGTTTTAATATGCAATCATTGCCAACGTGATTTATTCAAATTTATGTAACCCGCTGTGAAAATATGTAAGTTCTGTGTAAGTTCTTCCGTAATATTTTTTAAGAAAAGAAAATTTAACTTATGCATAAGTAGTTCATAAAAAATATTTAAATCAGTTTGTGTTTAACTTATGTATGATTTAATTTTAGTTTATTATGTATAAACAGAATAAAAAACTACTAAAAAATACTTTTTCTTAAAAGGATTTCTATATCTGAAAAAATTAATTACTAGAAAAAAAAAATACTTTATACAAAGGAATGATTTAAACAGGAGTGTCCATGTCTTGTCATTATGATGCAAGGTGTGAATTGATGCACTGCTTTAAAAAATAATAAATAAATAAATAAATAAATAAAACAAAATGGAAAAAAGTTACACGTGCTTCTATAAGCCCTTCCTTGATAATTAAAACTTATAAAAACATAAGAGAAATAAGAGTTTGTTTGGAAGAAAAACTAGAATGAATAAAAATAAGAAAGATAAATGAAAATGAGTGAGAAATTAAGTAAAATAAAACTGTTTAATTTAAAGGAAATAAATTAAAGTAACAGGTAAATCAAAGTAGATAATAATAACATAAAAATAACCAATGGATTTCACTTTTTTTTTCTCTTTTTCATTCTACTAACATATTTCACAATCTTACATTTTACGTATTTTTTCTCCTAAACGAAATACTTAAAGAAACAAACAAACTACTAATTAGGTTGAACCTTATTCATATTTCAAATTGATTATTATAAAAGTCAAACATCTTTAATTATATTTTAATAAAAGTATTAAATTATTTACACTATAGTAATTGTTTTTTTTTTCAATTTTCATGTATTATTTGTTATATTAATAAAATAATTTTAAATATAACTTTTAAAATAAATATATATTTAAGAGTTAATAGTAGTTATTTTTCAACAGCAACATTTATAAGAGATGGTTCCTTTTGGAAAAAAAAATATATCTGAAATTTTTTTGTATTCTTTTGTAAAGTGTTGAGTTTTTCAAGATAACTTGATAGGTATAAATTTGACTAGTCTCAAACCTACATGAATTTAATGAGTTTCAAACCGTGAGTTGATTTATATATAAAAGATTTGAACATCACTTTAAATAAAAATTATAAAGACAATAAATATGTGAATATTTTTTCTTTATATATTATCAATCTCATTCATTTTCACTTAACACGAGAGTCCTGACTCTATAATTAAATTCCTCATAGAAATATTTTTTTACAATTTTAAAGTTATAATACATTCTAATTAAAATCATTAAACATAAGTATTAACTTAATTAGTGAATTAAAAAATTCTATCCATTAACATTATTTTGGCCCACCTTAGTCTCTTTTGTCACCTTTTGTCGGCTCTCTCACTGTTTTTCGAAAAGAAATTAAATTAAAAAAACCCTAAAAACAGCTTCCATCATTTGTTCTCTTTATGTTTTGGTATTATGATTGTCCTTTTTGTAGTAATGTCATCTCCATGGATTAGAAAGCAACACAATCATAGCACATAAAGCAATGTTGTAGCAGAGTTAAGGACACAGTTATTAGTATTATTGACCAAAAAGACGAAAGAATAACACATCAATTCTTTTTTTCTTCCCCGACTTATTTTGGTAACAACTTTATAGCCTTGACTCCTTTCAAGATCAAGGCATGATTCAAGTTTTTAATTTTTAATTAAAGTTTACGATGGAAGTTGTGGATAACATAGTAACAAAGACATACCAATAGAAAACAAATTATTTTTCTCAATTCTATTTTATCTTTTTAAACTATTAATTCACTTAATTAGTCTTTATAAAAAATAACATATATTGAAAAAGTGTATTCTAACTAAAGTCAAAATATAAGACATTAAAGTTTTTTGTTAATTCAATATTGCCTAATTCAATTTTATAAAATCGATTCATTAAGTTGGATTTTTAACACATACATTTTATGTCAAAACTCTTTAATTTGTGCATGAGATTATACATTTATAAATGGTCTGATAGTAAATGATCAGATAAGTTCAACCAATTCTCACAGGAATAAACTTTAAATGATTATAATATTATCTCAAGAAGTAAACTTTAAGTCTAACTTAATCTTATAAAATCAAATGATAAAATGGTATTTGCATTTACTTATATACTATGAAATGTTTTTATCTCTAATATTTTAGGACCTTTAACAATTATTTATCATAATATGTGATTATTAATTGTATATTTTGATATTTCTTCTTTGATATAACACAATTATATATTAGAAGAAGAAACATCAATTCATAGTCATATAAAGTTGTAGTTCTTATTAAAGTATTTGGTATAGTTAACTTCTAAGCATGTTCAAAACTTATTAATAATACACTAAGTTGAAAATTTGAAAGGTCTGTAACCAAACTGAGTAAATTGAAAACGTTTGGTGATATTAAAATTAATATTACAAAGTGAAAATACAAATAATAGTAAAGTAGTTTATTAAAAAATAAAAAATTAATAAAATAAGTTAGTGTGTAGTAATAGAAGCTTTTTTTAGTCACACTAAATTATAATGTAGCTAACCAACTTGAATTATTGGAATCATCCAAATTAAATTATATCAATAAAGAAAAGTTTAACGCTTAATTATTAACATATGACATTTTTTCATAGTGATAGTTAACTGGTCACTTATTTTTCTTCTAACTAATTAAGTACATAAGCTATAAATTTGTCTTGATCTACCACAACTCATTCATATATAAGGTGAGAAAATGCCCCTCAGTTAGGGGTTAATTACAATTAGGGTTTTAAGATTGTGTAAGTTCTCATATTTTGTCATTATTAACCCAATAATTTTAAATGGGCTATAGATTAAAAACAAATCGTGGGGAGCGAATTGGGTACTGTTTTTACCATGAGTCCAATCATCTCAATTAAAATCTTTAATTCACTAATTAAAACTGTTAAAAATGTAAAAAAAATCCATTGAGAAAGACTTGGGAAAATTGATTACACAATCCAATGGAAGTTTCATGACTAAAAAATTATCTAATAACTTCTTAATAGAAAAAATCATTAAATAAAATCTAAAATTATTAAATAAAAATTAATTTTAGAAACAAAAATAATTAAAGATCATTTTATAAACTTAAAAAATTATTGGTATTTAAAGTAGTTTCTATTATTAATAAAATTTTATAAAATAATTTTTAAATTGGTATTTAATCATTAGCTACCAAGATTTAGCTACTACCTACTTTATATTCTAAATTAGTTTTTATTAGTCTTGTAGAGACTAATTTAGAATATGAAATATTAGTATATAAAATCTTGGTAGTTAATTTAGATATCACTTTAAATATCAATATTTTTTTAGTCTCTAAAATAATATCTAATTTAGTCAATATAGTAACTAATTATTTGTTGTCTTTAAATTGGTTGTTATTTAATGATATTATTGTAGTGTTTATATGGAAAAAATGTATTTGATGCTCTATGTGTATATATGAAAACAAAAGGAATATTGTCATATTTAGGTAAGAGAAAGTAGATAGGGAGGAAATATGGTGTGAGACACAATTGAACTCATGATCTTGATTGAAATATAAGAACTTAGGAGCTATTTTATCATATTCAGATCGATGTTTGTATCTACTACAATACTTAAGGCATTCTGACATTAATTATCATTTAGATAGTGCATCAACGTAACTTAGTAGAGTATATAAGTTTTTACATAAACTTCAACCTAGGTAAAATTAAGAGCAATTGGTCCTGTGTAACACTTGTAATGTTGACTATTATTTTTAAAGTTTAATCAATTAACAAACTCTACAAGAAGATCTGCCTTGTTATGTGATACAGGTGCTTTGGGTATAGGACACATTATACCTCACAACTCAATGTCTCAAAACCAAAGTTCAATAGGAATATAACACATAAAGATGGAAAGACTCTTATAGTGAAAGATAAGTGCATTTGATATACTCTGGTGTAGACAAGACAAGGTAGAGACAAACTTACATGTGTAAAGACAATATTTTGGTGATAGAAGATGTTATTCCCATGCAAGTCACAACAAAATTATTGAACTAATATATGTGTTGTATATTCTTAGAGCAAATGTCATATGATGTTCATCACGATGTGAGTTTCCATTGCTCTATACTAATATATCTTGTTTAATAGGTTTAGGTCACAACTCTTTCTTCATATACTTTTCTAGACATAGTACTATAGTAAGGTGGACTCAAATGTAGGAAAAAAGAATTTAACTATGTATTAGTTTGAGGAAGGGGGTAGACACTACCACATTTTTTATATAAAGGTTAAAATATTTCTCAAATGCTCCAGTTAATTTTATTATTTTTAAAGTGTGTAAATATGTGAATGTATTAAGAGAATATATTATTTTAAAATTTATGTACTTATTTAGTTATTATTTACAAATAGTGGGAATGAAGTCAAATGTCTAAATTATACAAATTAATTAGCTAAATTATATATTTATTATTATTAAAATAATCAAATTTAAGTTTATTTAAACTTCACAAATTTAGTAAAATAAGATTTATATGTAGTACATGAGAATAGAAAAAAAATTTAATAACTAATAACACGATAAACTTAACTAATATAGACTAAAGTATCATTCTAATAATTATGATAAAAATATAATAAATATTATATCATATTAAGAAATAAGTTTAAAACTAACTTAATCTCATAAAATTCAATTATAACTTTTAACTTATAGGAAATCTCCAAAATAATTTTGTTATTTTTATTTGTATTATGCAAGACTTTATAGTTGTTTTAACCTATTTCAAGTTGATCATGGATTCACTTGTGCAAAACATACATATTGCATTAACTGAAATGGATATCTAGAATATGAAAAATAAACATCACATTGGATAATATTGAACTTAAAAGGTTCACTTGAGTTTCTACAATTTTAAACAACTAAAAAGTTGATTTTTACACTACAAAAGACCAAAATAATGAATTATTATTTAACTAAAATAGAAAACATTTTAATAAACTAATAAAATTATTAGTATCTAAATAGTTTCTATTATAAATAAAAAATTTATAAAATAATTTCTAATTTAACATTTAACCATTAGTTATCAATGTTTTAGGTACTTACTATTTCATATTCTAAATTAGTCTTTATTAATCTTTTTTATAGACTAATTTAGAAACTAAAATATTAGTAGCTAAAACTTTTGTAACTAATTTAGATACCAATTAAAAAATTATTTTATAAATTTTTATTAATAATAGAAATCATTTTAGATATCAATACATTTTTAGCATCTAAAATAGTATATAATTTAGTCAATATAGTGACTAAGTATTTTTTGTCTCTAAATTTGATTGTAATTTAATGATTTTACTATACAAATAAAAATCATATGTATGACAACACAAATTAATTTTTATATGTTAATTTAAAATATAAATATTAAAATAAAATTTTGATTTTTTTTATAAGATTGGATGATCCTTACTCGTCTTCTTCTTGATTCTCAATTTTCTCGAATTTTTAGTTTTTTGTCTTCTAATTTTTTTCTCGATGTCAGCAGGTATATTTGCAACTATTCAAGTATGAGTTCAAATTGAAAGTACAAGTCTTAGTGCAAAGTTACATATTACATTTAACCTTAGATGTTCGCTTATTTATAGCGATAATATTTTATATTCAATTGTAGAAATTGTTAATTGGGTCCAATAAAACTCAATTACTTCTTAATTGTGTTTTGTGAAATATTTACTGTGTGATAATTTTTAATGATGATATTATTAATCACTTTGTGTTACCAATAAGAATGATTATAAAAAAATACTGAGATGCCAAATACGAACACATATCGAACAACGAAATTAAGAAAGAATATGTCATAACCGTAAATAATATATATATATATATATATATATATATATATATATATATATATATATATAAAAGAATAAAATTATATTATCCATACGTATTGAGAATGTTCCAACTAGCAGTGAACAAGGTTTAGTATAAGTGAAGGATTAAAAAAGTAAATAAGAATAGTGCTTAGTGCAGACTGAAACCTGGGCGAGTCATTAAAAGTTGAAAACAACCATCATGTTTAGCACAGACCAATGGTCCAAGTGGACCCCAACTTTAAATTAGAATAATATATTATTCGAAAGAAACTTGTGTTATATATATTCATCTAAAATAAAATATGGATTAAAATTAATAAATCATAAAATTTTTATTTTACATTATAATGGCTTAAATAAATTTTTTTAATTATTGAAAAATTTAATTCCAAAATTGATTTAGTCTTATCCTTTTTAATATAAATTTATTTAAATCCATTTATTAACATTTTTATAAATGAATATTCAATCTATTCATAAAAAAATATTTTACAAATTACAAATTACAAATTATAAATTAAATTTTAAATTATATTTATTTTAAATTTTTTTTAAAAACAATTTTGTACAACAAATTTTTAAAAAAAAATTGAAATGTTTTCAAAATAATAAATTTAAAGAAAGAATAACCATGAAAAAAAATTGGTTAAATTAAATTTGATCAATCTTATCACTACAAGAAAATCACTAAATAGAAACTAATTTTAGAAATAAAAAATAATTAGTTGTTATAGTGACTAAATTAGAGACCATTTTAGAGACTAAAAAAAATTGGTTTCTAAATTAGTTTATATTATTGTTAAATAATTTTTAAATTGGTATCTAAATTTGGCAGCAAAAACTTTAGTAGCTAATTAAATATCAATTTATAAACTATTTAACAATAATAAAAACTAATTTATAAACTAAAAATATTTTTACTCTCTAAAATAATTTCTAATTTAGTCACTATAACAATTAATTATTTTTGTCTTTTAAATTAATTTTTATTTAATGATTTTCTTGTAGTGTATATTGATAACAAGATTTATTAGATTTTAAGAAATAATGATAGATCATTAGCCATCCATAAAATTGAATAGATGAATGTAGACATTATGAAAATAATTGCAAGGGGAAACAATATTAAAATTAAATATGTTTTTAATTAAAATAAATATGTTTTGGTTTTTTTTTCTGTAATTTTTTTTTTAGTTGCTCTAAAATTAAAAACTAGTTTCTTTTATTCCCAATATTATGTCATTTGATAATTGTAGGTGTTGACAGAAAAGTTAAGTAATGTTTTCAAAGAATACCCACTAGTATTATGATATGATAGTAGTAAGTAGTGCTCTTCAAAAGAATTTTAAAATGTATAAAATATATATTATTTTTTTATTCTGAAATATATATTTTAAATCAAAACTAGTGGTTTTAAATTTTGGAAGAATAAAAAGTAAAGAAAAATATTTTTCGAAAATGAAAGCCAAAATTCATAATTTTATTATAAGCACGATTTCAAGTTTTTACCACATGAGAAACAGAGAATATTTTTGAAAGAATCAAAACCAAAACCCCTTTATTTTTTTAAGGAAGTAAAAACATATTCAACTCTACCAATATATTATATTATATTCGTAATACCAATTATTTTCTGCAAAAATAAATATTGAGAATCACATTTAGATAATAACATTAAGCTGTAAAGAAAATTATTTAATCATCTGTTTAGCCACGTTTTGACTTGTCATCTCATTGGTGATATCCTTGTTTACAATTAATGGATAGCATCAACACATTTATGAATTTTTACTTTGAAATTGTATATAAATTCCTCATTACTCATAGATTACATACGAAAAAAATTTCATGTAAATGAAGTGTAGCTACATTATTTACAAAAAAAAAAATCTATATTACTTTCAGAATAATCCATATATAATATTATAAATCTCATCATAAATTAATTTAAAGGAAAGTATGGTGAATTGAAGCAAACTGAATTTTTTTTTATCAATCAAATAAATAAATATGAATTATTTAAGGAGTGATCTAACTCGTGTACATATCAACTGCTCCACTTAAAACAAAACATATCAACTCAAAATCAACGAAGATACTTAATAAACAATATCACCAAACTTACATACACAAACACGAATTAACAGAGATTTTAAATTAAAAACAAACAAGTCAACGATCAAGACATCAGAAAAAAAAAAAAAAAAGTAGAAGTATAATAAAAAGTAATTCAAGACCAAATATTTAATTGAGTCAAAGAAAAATAATCCAAAACCAAACCTCTAATAAACCAACTATAACTTTATAACTTTACAATTAAGCATAAAAGAGAAATAAAATTGAACATATTTTTCCGATAAGAGATAATTGAATAAAGAATACTTAAGATTAAGAATAGAATATAGTCATTGATTCTGGCCCAAAATGAAAAGTACTTGATTAGAGAAAAAGAAAGTTTGACTATTTGAACCGCCAATAAGAGACTATATTTTTTGAAAAGTTGAAACACACCACAGTACATTCTCATTATTCCGCAAAAAAATATCAAAAGAAACCAATCTAGAATGGATAAATGTTAAGACCATTTTTAGAGTTATAAAATAGTTTTTTTTAAGAATTACGTTAACAATAACTTTGACAAAATAAATGAATTTGATATATAAAAACATGGAATTGTAAATATCAATCCCATTTTAGGTTAAAGGATAAAAGAAATAGAGAGAAGATAAAATAATATCAACAATAATAATAATACATATTATATAAGTGATGCAATAGAAAATGTAAAAGGAAATAAATAAAAAAAAGGTATAAATGAAAGTGAAGTATAAGGTGATGATAATAAAGTGTATGTTCATAAGTATCCTAACAAAAATAGGTCTGATTATAGTGATTATAAAAAAAAGTGAGTCTCTTAAAGGCTAAAACATGGATCATTGGTGAAGAGATATTGATAATGTAGTCAAACCAGACACTTCTCTTCTCTCTTCTCGCTTTCTCCTTTTCCTTTGTTGCATTCATAAAGTAAGCCTACGCATAAAGCCACCCCACAAACGAACCAAAACATTCTTTCTTGCACTAAGGAGCAGTTCCAGACAAACAAGGTGAACTCTCTCTTTCTATCTCTCTCTTTCTCTCTCTCTTCTCTCTCAAATCATCCTTTGCTTTTCTCTTTCTTTTCTTTGAATTTCATGGCTGTAGCTACTCACTGGCCAAAGGTGGTGTGGATTTTTCTCATGTCTTTTCTATGAAGCACAATTCTGAGTTATTTATTCTGGGTTTGGGTTTGTTCAAAAGCTGACACAAAATATCAACTTCCACTAGATTTGAGAGTTGTTTGTATCTTTGATTTAATCCATTTTTTGTAGCTGGATATATATATACACACATATATGTCTAGGAGACGATTCTTGGTAACTGCAAGGTCCACATATATGGACATTCCATCTTCTATCTTTTTCTACCAAAGCAAATTTTTGATCAAATCCTACATACAAAAGCACTGCTTTTCCTTTTCCTTCTCTTTTCCTTTTTGCTCGTGTGCGATCATTTGTTAAAGCAAACAAAAAATAAAAAGATACTATTTGTTATTAGTATTGATTATTGATTCCTTTACATTTTTTTAAACTTTATATCTGTCTTAGTAGGAAGCCTTGCCACCTTATTTCTTTTGGATTTTGTTGTTAACTGTCTTCAAACATCCTTTTGTAAACTTCAAATCACCACCACCAGCTATAGCTCTTGAAACTTTTTATGGTATTGATTTTTGTCTCACTGAGTCCATCGGCGTCATGTGAACCATGTAGCTTTATTTAGTTGGATTAGTTTTTGTTGTTGTGGAGTGTAGATTGTTGTCACATATGAACACATGTAACTGTAGGTGTCCATTCTCTCTCTTTTGGGGTTTCTCAGGACATTGGACCTGTGAGAGTCATGGAGGGGATGACTCCCAATTCATGTGCAAGGCCAGTTCTAGAGAAGAAAGCAAGACCACAAGAGCAACTGAATTGTCCAAGGTGCAATTCAACTAACACAAAGTTCTGTTATTACAACAACTACAGCCTCACACAACCAAGATACTTCTGTAAGACTTGTAGAAGGTATTGGACAGAAGGAGGGTCTCTGAGAAACGTTCCGGTTGGAGGTGGTTCAAGAAAGAACAAGAAGGTCTCTTCAGTAGCAGGAGCCACAGCTTCATCATCATCATCATCATCAAAGGTTCCTGACCTAAATCCCCCAAACCTCTCAGTCTCAGTCTCGGCTCTCTCTTCCCAAAACCCTAAAATAATACATGGTGGCCAAGATCTCAACCTGGCTTTCCCAGCTATGGACAAGTATCATCATGGCATCTCCTCTTATGTTGAGATGCAAAACAGTGACACCACCACTCATCACCAAAACTCTACTTCTTGTTCTGCTCCTCCAACTACTCTATCCGCTCTGGAACTGCTAAGGTCCAGCATGGCATCTAGGGGTTTGAACCCTTATGCTCCTTCTTCCTTGATGCCAAACTCAGCAAATAACAATGCTCTTTACCCATCAGGGTTTCCCATGCAAGAAGTTAAACCAAGCCTTAGCTTTTCCTCGGTTGATGGGATGGGAAATAGATCATATGATCACCAGGTCCAAGAGAGGGGTGGCAGAGTTTTGTTCCCTTTTGGAGATGTCAATAAGCAGCTTTCTGCTGCAGGATCAGCTGAAGTGGAACACAATAAAGAACAACAACAACAACAAGGGAACTCAACTGGATATTGGACTGGAATGATTGGTGAAGGGACATGGTAAGAAAGAAAAACGGGAGGACAAAGGAAAAATCAAGAGAACATGCAATAAATAACATTATATATATCTTTATTTTGATCTTCCCTATTTTTCTTTTTCCACAATATGGATATCGTTGGCCTGAAGTTGTTGTTCAGAACTAACAATAGGACACACAAGGTTAATCATTACTTTGTTTTGTACACACCTTCTTTGTTTATCTGAGAGAACGTGAGGGTTTTACTTCTCATCTCGGTTGTTTTTAATTTATATATTATATATATAGCCATAGAAGAAGAAAGAGGTGAATATTGGGCCTGTTTTTCTCCATGGCACATGCAATTCCTGTGTTCATTGAAATGAAGCAGATCTTCTTCATTATGTACGTATGGGTTTTCAAATGTTTGGTTCAAAGGACTTTTGGGGTGCTGAAGGAAAGAAAGAGAGAGAGAGAACTAGGTGTTCCAAGTTTGTAAGTGTAACCATAATTATAAATTTGGTTGAGTTGCTTTGTGCTCTTTCCAGCTACTCTTTCTATCTCTGTCTGTGCAAAAATTAGTGGGTTGTCAGCTTTGTTGTCTTCATTATCACATCTGAGATTCTTCCAACTATGAAAGCACTTTGGTGGAATTATTCGGAGGAATTATAGTAAAAGAAATCTGAAAAGGAAGGACAAGGGAGTGTTCTATGATCTCAGTGTTTTAGCTGATTCAGGAATTAATGTCACACCCACTTTTAATGCAAGCTAGGATTAATAAAACAAAGAGTTAATTAATGAATGAATTAGATATGTGTATGAGCATATAATAATATAATTAGAGAAATCTTGAAAATTGGATTACCTGCCCCAACTAAATATACTAACCTAATAACATTATATAATTGTGATCCACTTGCAGTTTAATTGAATTGGAAGAGTTGCATTAATTTTATAATTCCATGAGTGTGGCCTATGTCATCCATCCACCTGCTGTTAATTATAGTATTTGCAAGGACTGAGAAATTTCTGAAAAAGCAGAACTTCGTTCGGTATTTTAGTGGGGTCCTCAAACATTCCCTTGGGGCAAGTGGAAACTGTTTCTTCCACTGGTTAGGTCAATGGATTGGCTTCACATGTGGACGATTCATTAAAAACTAATTTTCATTTTATGTTCTTCTGTTGTTTTTTTCACTTTCAGTCATCTCCATTCTCTCTGTGTCTTCGCCTCCTCCTTACGCCAATCTCTTCATTATTCCCTTTCAATCTTCTCAGGGCATAAATTCATCTTTCAAATTCTAAATCTTCTCTTTTCACTGTTCATATCTTCAAACTCATCAATTCAAATAACAATTCAACCAAAACTGCACCTGTCTCCTTCTATGTTTTCCTAAATTCTCATATCCTTTTAATTATATATATATAAAGCTACTTTCCTTACCTAAATCATGTTTTTTTTTTTTTTGTTGACTAACTAAGCATATGTTTAATAATATCATTAGTTTAATATGTTCAATTCAAATTTAAGAATCACATCATTGTTTAGAAAACCTAGTTTAATGTTGTTAATTGGTATAATTTTTCTCTGAATATGAGGAAAACCATATTCATTTTCCTTTTTTAATCTTTAAGGTTTTCTATCTGATAAAGAAATATCATAAATTTTCGTGTTTCTTATCAAAATAGTTATAAGGTTTAATAAAATTAAATGATCTTAAATTTTAAAAATAATATAGAAAAGGGAATGAAAATTCTCTAGAAAAAGATAACATGATAATTAGAGCAATAAAGAATGGATGTTTGTATCCCTTTATTAAATAAAATAAGAACGGTGAATGTTGTTTTATTGAAAATATAAAGAAAATGAAAATATATTTTAAAAAATATAAAAAATTGAATAACATTTAAGAAAAATTTAAAAAGATATATGGGTGCAGTTTTCTCCTCAAATTATTTAAAAGAAAAAGATAATTGAAGCTTCCTAAGCTTGATAGGTAAGGATCTAAATTTTTAAGAATGTTTATATTGGATGTGTTGCGAAATAGTTGAACAACTTATTGTAAGATATTTTACATACACAAATGCAAATACAATGATAGAAATTAATTTAAAAAATTGATTTTTTTTTTATCAGCAATTTAAAAGATCAATAGAAAGTAAATAATGGAAGTAATAAGAAAAAATTAAGTATACATAAGTAAAGTAATTTAGTTGAAGTATTCAACTTCAATCTACATTTATGATAGAATTTATTATGAACTAAAGATTACAAGATATTTTACAATGATAGATGCAAATACAATAATATAAAAAAATTACAAAAGATCAATAGAAAGTAAATAATAAAAGAAACAAGAAAAATCAAATACACATAAATAGCTTAATTCAGTTGAAGTATTAACGAACTTCAATTTTTATCAATGACAAAATTTACTATGAACTAAAAATTAAAATATTCAAAGTTTTTCTTAAAATGAACTCTTTGTTCAACTCACACTACAAAGTATATTGGTTGAAAAATAATTATTAGCTAAATACAACTATTGTTACATGTTCCTACATACATATAATAGCATTAGCATAACTATTATAACTAATTTTTCTGAAATGCAACTAAACATAGGAAGAAGACGTGAAATATCAAAAGGTGTTGGTTAAAATACAAATTTAAGAAGGAAAAAATTCTTTTCAAAGACAACCCTTCCCCATTTTCTCTTTTTTCACTCCAAATAAAACTCTTAACAGAAAATTGTAGATTCAAGCTAGCAAGAATAAGGTTTTAGTGCCCATCTTGAACCAAAATCTTTTTAGTAAGATTTCTCCTCCATGCCCTTTTTCACTTTTTTTTAGAAATATGAGCTTTGATTGATGACCTAAAAGTATAGCATTTGGTTTTTGAAATTGAGTTCTAGATTCTTATTGTTGGACTTTATCAATTTATTCTCGACAATTTCTTCTTTCATCTTTATAGTTTTTTCTTGCAACTCCATAATTATTGAAATTTCAAAAATATCTTTCAAAATTTGTATTTTGAATTTTATAATTCGAAAATCATTATAACTTAGGAATTATAACTTAGGAATTGTAGAATTCAATCTCCCAGGATAAAAAAATCCAATCAATCATACTCAAAACTAGATAAGAAAAACTATATTACATGCCTAAAAATGACTTATTTGAAGCTTTGATTTTGAGAAATTCTAGTGAAATATAGATAAATTTAGTCTTTTGGAAAAATTTCATAAATTGTGGGGTTTTGTTTACATTGTATATATAACAAGTATTGAATTGAATTAATTTGACATGTGAGAAGTAAAATTTAGTTTTTTATTTGATATATTAGAAAAATTATACATGATTAATTGTTTGAAAAGTATTGCATAGTTTGAAATGGTTTTGACATTCTATTTACACAATTTTGAGTTGCAGAATTTCTGCATAATATTCCACTTAGTATTCTCAAAATCATTAAATATATTTGAGATTGTGGTGAAAAGAGATTATATTTTTAGGATTTTGTTGAATGGATTGAAAATAAAAAATAATTACGAAAAGTTGATCAATAAATTAGATCTAAGAAAATATAATGTCTATTTCCTAAATTTCGCTTTATGGATTTTATTTTCATTGAATCTTTTTCTATAATACTTGAAAATTTGGACGTTTAGTAAAAATTGAATGGTTAAAATGTAATATATGTTAGATTGATGTGAGTGATGATTTATTTAACTAAAGTTTAGTAAGGATTGAGCAGTGAATTAATTCATGAATGAAAGAAGATATTCAAATCTCCCTTTCAAATCACTTATATAAGAATTTTAGTTGTTGTAGAAGAGTAGAGAGGTTCCTAAATAGATACTAGTTGGGTATATACAAGAAACTGTCCTAATTACTTGCGAATTATCATATGAGTGGGTAGGTTTAAATCTTGAATGACATATTAATCTTTTAATGAATGTTATATATATATATATATATATATATATATATATATATATATATATATATATATATATATATATATTTATTAGAGTCAGCCAAAAGCATACACAAAAGTGATAAAATCGTTACTTAAGTATGGACAATGTATCAATCTACGACAGACACTAAAATTCTAGAAGTTAATTCACTTAGCGTCAAACTTGAAATAGATGTAAGTAGTTGATGGGAAATTCAACACAATAAAAATAATATCTCAACAAGAGCAATAACAAATAATGACAGCAATAAAAACACACTTCAAGAAGACACATAAATTTTTAACGTGGAAAACCTTATCAATGTGAGAAGTAAAAACCACGGACACAAGCCAGTCAATCAAACTCCACTATGATCAATATTATGGTTACAAGAGAGTCTCAAAATAGCACAAATTGTGCTCAATAACCAGCCAAGTAGAAATACAATAGAGATGAAACAAAGAACAAGAAACCTGAAAAATTTCCAAAACTGCATCTACCGTACGCGGCCTATATCTCACTGTTCTGGTGACTTTTGAACAATCTGAATGGTCAAATTGAAGCACCACAAGGTATGAACCTGCTGACAAAATTTCAACCCGATCCAACGGTGGAAGAAATAGAAACAGCAATCCGAAAAAACTCGTTCTCAAGAGAAACGCTGAAAACGCTGCTGTAATGTGAGATGAATTTCTCTCTGCTAAAACTACTTCTGCAAGATCTGAATGGTCAAATTGAATTCACACAAATTATGAATCTGCTGACAAAACTTCAGCCCGATCCAACGGTGAACAAAATGTCAGCGACGACCGGAAGTTACTGGACGAAACTTTTCTATCTTTTTCTTTTCTCTCTCTGTCTCTGCTGACGACTGTCACTCTGTCTCTCAGAAAAAACTTAAAGGTGATTAAAAATTAGATTGGGCCTCCACATAGGAAGTGAGCCTAACCTAACAAATCTCCCCCTCACAACTATGTGGAGATGATCGACAAACCGACAATCTCACAACAAGTTTCAAACTTGCTTCTCAGTAGTGTCTTAGTCATCATATCAGCACAATTATCATCTGTATGAACTTTTGCCAACTCCAGTAACCTAGCTTCCAAAGCATCACGTATCCAATGATATCTCACATCAATATGCTTGGACCTAGAATGGAAAGTTGAATTCTTACCAAGATGAATGACACTTTGACTATCACAAAATAGCAAGTGCTTGTCTTGAACAAAACTAAGCTCTTGCAAGAGTTTCTTCACCCAAAGAAACTCCTTGCATGCTTCTATAATGGCAATGAACTCTGTCTCAGTAGTGGACAATGCAACACACTTCTGCAATCTAGATTGCCATGCCACAGCTTCCCCTGCAAATTTAATCACATAGCCTGAGGTAGACCTTCTAGTATCTATGTCTCCACCTATATCAGAATCAGTATAGCCCACAAGGGTAGGCTTATCACCTCCAAAACAAAGCTTCAAACAAGTAGTACCACGAAGATACCTTAAAATCCATTTCACAGCATTCCAATGCTCTCTACCTGGATTAGACAAAAATCTATTAACAGTACCAACAGCATGTGCAATATCAGGTCTTGTACACACCATTACATACATCAAACTACCCACAGCAGATGCATAAGGAACCCGTTGCATATCTGATTTTTCAGTTTCATTAGAAGGACTTTGTTTTGCACTCAATTTAAAATGAGTAGCAAGAGGAGTGCTTACTGCCTTAGCATTTTCCATCTGGAACCTCTGTAGCACTCTTTTAACATAGTGCTCCTGTGACAACCAAAGCTTCTTCTCTTGCCTATCACGCATGATTCTTATACCAAGAATTTGCTTAGCAGCTCCCATGTCTTTCATAGCAAATGACTCACTCAATTGCTTCCTCAACCTGTTGATCATGGAAATATCTTTTCCAACAATAAGCATGTCGTCAACATATAACAGGATAATGAAATCATTATTAGCAAACCTTTTAACAAACACTAGTACAAAATATACATTTTACGTCACCATATAAAGACGGTTCATAGGGAACCGTCGTTATAAAAGAAGCGGTGGCATTTTTGTAGTTTTTTTGAAAATTTTGGTATTTTTAACGACGGTTCCCTCCTGAACCGTCATTATATGTGTGACAAAGTGTTTTTAACGACGGTTCCCGCCTGAACTGTCGTTATATAGCTCCTAGTACTTTTATTTTTCGCGCTCACACTCGCACTCCTTTCACTTTTCACTCTCTCACTCTCACTCACTTCATCTTTTTCCTCTCATCCATTCACCTTCCTTTCTCACTACTCTCACCCTCACTCACGCTTCTCCCTCACCCTCACTCACGCTTCTCCCTTCACCTTCAACCGTCCCCAAACCTGCTACAGCACTCGCACTGCGCACGACCAAGTCACTGCCTCTCCCTCAACCGCGTGACAACCCTGCACCGCCTGCCTCCCTTCCTCCTACAATCGTGCGTTACCGATGAAGGAGGATGCTGCTACATGACCACTATACTATAAAAGGTATTAATTTTTTAGGGTATATTTGAATGTATGTGTTTATTTTATTAGTCAATAGTTTTGGTATGTGTTTATTACGGTTTGAATGTATGTGTTTATTAGGGTTTGTGTTGGAGAAGAGTGATAGATTTGGAGTTGCCAAAAATTAGTACGGGAAAACTTCAAACGGCCATAACTTTTGATAGAGAAGTTGGATGGAGACGCATAAAAAATGAAAGTTATCCGAAACGAAGTAACGAAGCACATGGCCAAGGGGATTGGCCGAACCAAAATTCCCAAAATCCATCATTTACTATCATTTTTCCATTTTTTTGTATTATTTTTCCATTTTTTAGGTATTTTGAGGTTTTAAATTATGATGTTATGTGTATTGTTGTTTTGCAAATTTGGTGTATTCTGGAAACTTGATATTCATGCAGGAAATTTGGTATAATAAAATAAAAAAATATTTTTTTAAAAAAAAGACACTTATAAAGACAGTTCTGGTCTGGAACCGTCGTGATAAGTGCCTTTTTTGTTTTTTTTTTATTTTTTACTTCAGTTTATAAAGACGGTTTGAGAACCGTCGTTATAAACAGATGATTTATAATGACACCCACAATAACGACGGTTCGAAAATCGTCTTTATATGCCATTTTTAACCGTCGTTAATGACTTATTTTGTACTAGTGAAAGACACAATGATCAGAAGTAGTCTTCTTGTAGCCATGCTCACACATAACAGACTCAAACTTCTTGTACCATTGACGCGGAGCCTGCTTCATGTAACATCCCACCAAAATAATACATGCATACATGTATAATTGAAATTAAGTGTAATCAAATAATATTGAAGAGTGCAAAATCATATGTATATATATATATCAGAAGTGAAGTTACTCCTCTTAGGGAGTTTAATACATAACCAAATCAAATGTTTGCAATGTTTAACAAAATTAAAGGAAATGCAGTAAAACCGGCGGTCTAAAAGGAACGGCGATCTCCAACATTTAAAACGGCGATCCCACACAGAAGACTTCAAAACTGGCGATCTCCTACCAGGACACAAGAACCGGCGATCTCCACCGAGAGGTGGAAATGGGCGATCTCTGCCCTCGGCGACCACCCCTTTAGGGAGCTCTTCTTCCTGGAAGGTCTTCTGCTCCCGCGTAACAATTACACGATCATCACAGTTTTGAGAAGGCAACCAAAATGACAGATAAAAGGGTAAGCTAGATAATATGAAAGGAGTTTAAATCATGCATATGAAAAAAACCAAGTAAACCAAGTTTCCAAAATATCCAAGTAAACGTAGAGCTACTCATAGCATTCAACTAATCGCCCAAATTCACAAATTCACAACATTTCCCATAGTCATTCCATTTCACACCACAGCATCAAGTGTCTATCAGTATTCCAGTTTCTCATTTCACCATTTCACATGTCAGACTTTCCACTGACTCACCACACAAGACACTTGACACTACTTCCGGATTGACTCATGCATTGATTAGACTCGGAGATGTGCACCTGTCACACTGCCCACTGTGGAATCTCGCACATCCACAGGGTCGCCGTGAAATCTCACACATTCACAGGCATATGATGAATCTCAACACATCACCATACAGTATGACAAGGTAAATCCACGCAAAACAGGTCGGTATGTTCTCTTTCAAACAACCCACCCATACAGGTGAACCTCCTTCGACTCTCCCAACTGAGTAACTTCCTCTATGTGATTCCATTATCAGCAGAGTCAGGATATCTCGTTCATAATCACCGATCAATGCACATCTAACATGGTCTTACACGGTATTTCCTTTCCTGAAAATACTATGCCTCGACCCCACATTCACAACATTCAAACACATCATACCATACTCAAAGAAATGATTTCAATCACAGCAATAGCCATTTCAAAGGATTCATATTTTCGAATATCTCATGTAAACCTCAAGCAGTTCTCAAAACAACATCAAACACAAGGAGTTCGCAAAACAGCGCCAAAACCGGCGATCTAGTTGAAAAACATAGTATTTCGAAGGCTTTATATAAAACCGGCGACCACGTCGCCCAAAACACATAGAACAGAGCATTTTACGCAGATGAAAACAAAAATGGCGACCACGTCGCCCTCACTCCAGAGATAGCTACACTGTGGCTTGTATGGAAAAAGAGGTCTAGCTTCCCTTACCTGGACTTGCGCAACCACCAGGAGCTTCGAAATCCAACGAAGCTTGCAGAATACCTTGGCTCTGTTTTTCGTGTCTGGTTGAAGGACTTGCAGAGAACCTCCCAGGTGCTCTAATGGTGGCCGTCGCTCGTCGTACTCTCGTGTGAAGGTGCTAGAACCGCAGCGCGAAGGAGAGAATGGAGGAGAAGGGAGATAAACGCACCCTTTAGCTCTGGAACCACAGCAACGTTTCTTTTCTTCTCCCTCAGAAATGGGTTTTTGTATCTTAAGCTGACTTCTCCACAAAAACCGCTGCCACCACCCACTCTGCAGGGAGTTTGCGTGTACGCTTCGCTGAACAGTACACCTAAGCGTGCCTCTGCGCAGGCTACGCTATGAGGTCACTATTCTGAACCACTTTTTCGTCTACGTGGCGCGCGTGCAGAACGTCTCTTGCTGGGAGTCTGGGGCCCACGTTCTCTGGGTGTAACTCAACGTCGCGCGATGACCTTTCGCCGATGACTACCAGCTCGAGGAGAAACCACTGATGACCTCTCGCGCGAAGACTACCACCGATGACCTCGCGCGAAGACTACCACCGATGACCTCGCGCGAAGACTACCACCGATGACCTCGCGCGAAGACTACCACCGATGACCTCGCGCGAAGACTACCACCGATGACCTCTTCCTGGCGAACGACCGATGTCTTCCTCTGGGAGACAACCGATGTCTTCCCTGGCGACGCCCTCATAACTCTCGCGCCTTGGCCACGTCCACATGCATCGCGCCCTGGCAATGCCCGCATGCCTCGCGCCCGCGCGATGCCTGCATGCCCCTCGCGCCCGCGCGATGCCTGCATGCCTCTCGCGCCCGCGCGATGCCTGCATGCCTCTCGCGCCCGCGCGATGCCTGCATGCCTCTCGCGCCCGCGCGATGTCCACCTGGCGCTCATGTGTAGCAGGCGACCGGCGACCTCGTAGCCTTCTAAACTTAACTTTTTCCTCCCTTTCTATTCTAAATAAAAACATACTTAGAATTTATTTAAAATATAACTCTTTTATTCCAATAAATTTTCAGGTCCTTACATTCTCCCCAACAACAAAATTTTCGTCCTCGAAAATTGGATTACAAGGAAAAGAGGTATGGATAAGCCTCCCTCATGGGTTCTTCTAACTCCCAAGTAGAATCCCCCGATTTCTCATCCCACACCACTTTCACCATGTCGATGGTCTTGCCTCTGGGCTGTTTACATTGCCGATCGTCAATCCTGACTGGTTTTGCTTCAAAGGACAAGTCATCCCTAATCTGCACGTCGTCTACATCCAGCACATGACTAGGGTCTGCCATGTACTTCCTCAGCTGTGACACGTGAAACACATTGTGCAGATTCGCCAGATGGGGAGGTAGGGCGATCTCATACGCCACTGGGCCAATCCTTCTTAAGATCTGATATGGTCCCATGAATTTAGGGGACAACTTCTTTGACCTGATCGCCCGCCCTACACTCTTGGTTGGTGTCACTTTCATGAATACGTGATCTCCAGCAGCAAACTCCAAAGGCTTCCTCCTCTGATCTGCATAGGACTTCTGCCTACTCTGAGAGGCTTTCATCCTGCTTTGTATCAGCTTCACCTTCTCGGTCGTCTGCTGAATCAACTCTGGTCCAACCAAGACTGCCTCGCCCTCCTGGTACCAACATAATGGAGTTCTGCATTTCCTCCCATACAGGGCTTCATATGGCGCCATCCCAATGCTGGCGTGGTAGCTATTGTTATAGGTGAACTCCACTAGTGGCAACACCTCCTCCCAACCTCCCAATTGATCTAAAACGCATGCCCTCAGCAGATCTTCCAAAGATTGGATTGTCCTCTCTGACTGACCATCTGTTTGGGGATGATATGCAGAGCTCATCCTCAACTTGGTTCCCAAACACTCTTGCAAGGTCTGCCAAAACCGTGAAGTGAACCTGGGATCCCTATCTGAAATGATGCTGGAAGGCACTCCATGCAACCTCACAACCTCCTTGATGTACAGCTGTGCCAACTTGGCCATGGGCATCTTCATATTTACTGGGAGGAAGTGGGCACTCTTCGTCAGTCTATCAATGATGACCCAGATTGCATCATGACCCTTTACTGATCTGGGTAAATGGGTGACAAAATCCATGGCGATGCTGTCCCATTTCCACTCAGGGATATCCAATGGTTGTAATAACCCACCAGGCCTTTGATGTTCTACCTTCGCCTTTTGACACGTTAAGCAGGTTGCCACGTACTGGGCGACGTCCCTCTTCATGCCTGACCACCAAAATGACTCCTTCAAGTCATGGTACATCTTGTTCATGCCTGGGTGGAGGTTAAGGCGACTCTTATGGCCTTCCTCTAGGATCATCTCCTTCAACTCGTCATTTGTAGGTATGCAGATCCTGCCATCAAACCTCAAGATCCCATCCTCGCCCATCTCAAAGCCTCTCGCCTGATCTGTCCCTAGTGACTCCATAGTGCGCTTCAGGCTAGGGTCCTCCAATTGTTTGTCCTTCAACATCACAAGGAAGTCATTAGTTATAGTCAGCTTACTACAACTAATGTGATTCACGTGGAACTCTACTCCCAGGTTTAAGTCCCTGAACTGCTCGATCAGCTTCTGCTCTTCCATCATCATGGTGGCGACTTGTATAGACTTCCTACTCAAGGCATCTGCCACTACATTGGCCTTCCCTGGGTGATACATGAGTTGAAAGTCGTAGTCCTTTAGGAATTCCATCCACCTTCTTTGTCTCATGTTTAGCTCCCTCTGATCGAACAGGTACTTCAAGCTCTTGTGGTCACTGAACACCTGGAACCGAGCTCCATATAGATAATGCCTCCAGATCTTCAAGGCAAACACTACCGCTGCCAACTCCAAATCATGAGTAGGGTAGTTTCTCTCATGCACCTTGAGTTGCCTTGAAGCATATGCAACCACCCTCTTCTCTTGCATCAAGACGCATCCCAAGCCTTGATGTGAGGCATCACAGAAGACGTCAAAAGGTCTTCCTATCTCGGGGATCACCAGCACTGGAGCACTGGTCAACCTCTCCTTTAGCTCCCTGAAGCTCTGCTCACATCGGTCGGTCCAAGCAAAGGGTTGGTCCTTGCGAGTCAGCTGTGTCAAAGGAGCCACTACCTTGGAAAAATCCTCAATAAACCTCCGATAGTAGCCCGCCAACCCCACAAAGCTCCTTATCTCAGTCACTGTCTTAGGACGTTCCCATTGTAGCACTGCCTCTACCTTGGCTGGATCTACCGAGATCCCTTGGGCAGATATCACGTGTCCTAAGAAGTTGACTTCCCTTAGCCAGAACTCACACTTGGAGAACTTGGCATAGAGCTGCTTCTCCCTCAGTATTTCCAATACTGCCCTTAGGTGTTCCTCATGCTCTTCCTCGGTCTTTGAATAAATGAGGATGTCATCTATGAAGACCACCACAAACTTATCCAAGAAAGGGCGAAAGATCCTATTCATATAGTCCATGAATAGAGCTGGAGCATTGGTGACTCCAAATGGCATCACTACATACTCGTAGTGCCCATATCTAGACCTAAAAGCTGTCTTCTGAACATCTTCAGCTTTTACCAAGATTTGGTGATACCCCGATCTCAGGTCAATCTTGGAGAACACCGAGGCCCCATGAATTTGGTCCATCAAATCATCAATCCGAGGTAGGGGGTACTTGTTCTTGATGGTCAATTTGTTCAATTGCCTGTAGTCTATGCACAACCGAGACCCTCCATCCTTCTTCTTGACTAGGAGCACTGGAGCTCCCCATGGAGATACGCTGGGTCTGATGAACTGCTTCTCCAGCAACTCTTCCAATTGCTTCTTTAACTCCACCAACTCGGCTGGTGCCATCCTGTAAGGTGCCATTGACACTGGTCCAGCTCCAGGTACCAAGTCAATAGAGAATTCCACTTCTCTCTTAGGGGGTAATCCAGGCACCTCCTCTGGGAACACATCGGTGAAGTCTCTCACCACTTGGATCTCGTTTACGTCCCCTTTATTCTCCACTTCCAACCGGGCGAGCACCACGAAGCACCTCGCCCCTTCTTCCAATGCTGATCGCCCTTGTTGAACTGTTAACACATCCGCTTCATGGGGGTCTGGAAACGCTACCTTCTGCCTACCACAGTCTATGAGGACGTGATTGGCAGTTAACCAATCCATTCCTAGGATGACATCCAGGTCCTGAAGAGGTAGGCAGATCAAGTTCACCTTGAATCTACGTCCTTCTACAATCACTGGACATTCAGGGCACACTGTAGAGGTCGACACCTGTCCTGACGCAGGTGTAGAGACCAACAGCTCAAAAGGTAACTCCTTCACTAGGAGACCCAACTCAGCTACACACAGGCTTGACACAAAGGAGTGTGTCGCTCCAGAATCAAACAAAGCCCTTACACCTCTACCAGCAATAAAACAAACACCTTGGATGAGGTTACCTGACTGAGTTGCCTCTGCTCCAGACATGGCGAACACCCTCCCTGCTGCCTGAGGTCTGCTGCCCTCGTTCCTCGTCTGCTGAGAGCCACTGGGCTGGGTCGCCCTATTCTGGTTAGGGCATTCTCTAGCAAAATGCCCCGTCTTTTGGCAGACAAAACATCTCCTCTCTGGATCCCTCTTGGGGCACACGCTGGCTGTATGGGGTCCACCGCAATGGAAACATTTGAGTTTCCCAGGTTGTTGCTGTTGGAACCGGGATGAAGTTGTTCCCACCCGATGTGGTGAAGGCCTAGCATATGGCTTGCTTTGTGGGTGCTGTGCCTTAGCTCTCCCACTGGAAGGACCTCCTGGGTGTGACCTGATCACCCTAGACTCACCCTTTTCCAGGGTCTCCACCATCTTTGCCTTCTCCACTAAGGCGTGGAACTCCCTGATGCACATCGGGGCTATGGTCTTCTTCAGCCCATGCTTCAGTCCTTCCTCGAACTTCCTACACCTCCAGGCCTCGGAGGTCGCCTGGGTATAAAACCGGGCGAGGTACTCAAAACGGGCAGCATATGCGTTTATAGTCATGTCCCCCTGCTCCAACTTCAGGAACTCAGCCTCTCTTGCAAACTTGGCGCTGTCTGGGAAGTACTTCTCTAAGAACTTCACCCTGAAGCTCTCCCAATTCAGAACATCCTCCCGTGCCTCCATCATTTGCTGAGCTCCCATCCACCAGAACTCTGCTTCTCCTGATAGCAGATAAGTGGCGAACAGCAGCTTCTTCTCTTCAGGGCAGGAGGTCGCCCTAAAGATTTTCTCCAACTCCCTGACCCACTGATCTGCCTGGTCAGGGGTAGCGTTCCCACTGAACTTAGGTGGGTTGTGCCTCATGAACTCAGCTAATCCCATCTGTTCCTGGGGCTGACCAACGTGGGAGTTTGTCTCAGCAGATCGGGCAGTTTCCCAGTGCTGCATTGTGGCTTGATGGTTCTGGGCCATTGCGGCGTTCTGCTGCTGAATGGCAGTCGCCATCATCTCAATGGCCTTGGCGATTTGACTCATTTCTGAGGAAGGTTGGGGTGGGGTAGCAGGTCTACGTGCCATCTTCTTCGCTCTGAATTCTGAATCTATAGGCTTCTATAATCCCTACAACTATAAGAATGAAACCGATAAGAATCAATTCATTCAAGGGGGTAACTGCTAGACCTTACACAGGTCAGCATCTCAAAGTCATTAAGAATTTGAGTTCATCAACAGAATCACAACACTTATAATTTCAAACAAAACACCAGAACAGCTACTGGTGGGCACGCATCAATCCAAACTACCACCTCAGTCAAATTCAAGAACACTCAATAATCACATCAGGATTCAATGTAGGCTAAACATCAAACCTTTGGAATTAAGACTAAGAATTATCTTGATCCAGTTATGAGTGTGCACCCTCACCACTGTATCAAGACCTTCTCATTCTCAATGCTAAGATCTTCAGTTAGGCACACATTCTCTAAGGCACATACAAAATTTCAACACAAAAACGTTTGAAAACCTCCCACTATAGTGGTTATTTAAAATTCAAATAAGTTTTATGAGCAGAAGAAACACAATGGATCCACAGCCCTCAGGTCATCCTAAGGCGAACTGCTCTGATACCATTAATGTAACATCCCACCAAAATAATACATGCATACATGTATAATTGAAATTAAGTGTAATCAAATAATATTGAAGAGTGCAAAATCATATGTATATATATATATCAGAAGTGAAGTTACTCCTCTTAGGGAGTTTAATACATAACCAAATCAAATGTTTGCAATGTTTAACAAAATTAAAGGAAATGCAGTAAAACCGGCGGTCTAAAAGGAACGGCGATCTCCAACATTTAAAACGGCGATCCCACACAGAAGACTTCAAAACTGGCGATCTCCTACCAGGACACAAGAACCGGCGATCTCCACCGAGAGGTGGAAATGGGCGATCTCTGCCCTCGGCGACCACCCCTTTAGGGAGCTCTTCTTCCTGGAAGGTCTTCTGCTCCCGCGTAACAATTACACGATCATCACAGTTTTGAGAAGGCAACCAAAATGACAGATAAAAGGGTAAGCTAGATAATATGAAAGGAGTTTAAATCATGCATATGAAAAAAACCAAGTAAACCAAGTTTCCAAAATATCCAAGTAAACGTAGAGCTACTCATAGCATTCAACTAATCGCCCAAATTCACAAATTCACAACATTTCCCATAGTCATTCCATTTCACACCACAGCATCAAGTGTCTATCAGTATTCCAGTTTCTCATTTCACCATTTCACATGTCAGACTTTCCACTGACTCACCACACAAGACACTTGACACTACTTCCGGATTGACTCATGCATTGATTAGACTCGGAGATGTGCACCTGTCACACTGCCCACTGTGGAATCTCGCACATCCACAGGGTCGCCGTGAAATCTCACACATTCACAGGCATATGATGAATCTCAACACATCACCATACAGTATGACAAGGTAAATCCACGCAAAACAGGTCGGTATGTTCTCTTTCAAACAACCCACCCATACAGGTGAACCTCCTTCGACTCTCCCAACTGAGTAACTTCCTCTATGTGATTCCATTATCAGCAGAGTCAGGATATCTCGTTCATAATCACCGATCAATGCACATCTAACATGGTCTTACACGGTATTTCCTTTCCTGAAAATACTATGCCTCGACCCCACATTCACAACATTCAAACACATCATACCATACTCAAAGAAATGATTTCAATCACAGCAATAGCCATTTCAAAGGATTCATATTTTCGAATATCTCATGTAAACCTCAAGCAGTTCTCAAAACAACATCAAACACAAGGAGTTCGCAAAACAGCGCCAAAACCGGCGATCTAGTTGAAAAACATAGTATTTCGAAGGCTTTATATAAAACCGGCGACCACGTCGCCCAAAACACATAGAACAGAGCATTTTACGCAGATGAAAACAAAAATGGCGACCACGTCGCCCTCACTCCAGAGATAGCTACACTGTGGCTTGTATGGAAAAAGAGGTCTAGCTTCCCTTACCTGGACTTGCGCAACCACCAGGAGCTTCGAAATCCAACGAAGCTTGCAGAATACCTTGGCTCTGTTTTTCGTGTCTGGTTGAAGGACTTGCAGAGAACCTCCCAGGTGCTCTAATGGTGGCCGTCGCTCGTCGTACTCTCGTGTGAAGGTGCTAGAACCGCAGCGCGAAGGAGAGAATGGAGGAGAAGGGAGATAAACGCACCCTTTAGCTCTGGAACCACAGCAACGTTTCTTTTCTTCTCCCTCAGAAATGGGTTTTTGTATCTTAAGCTGACTTCTCCACAAAAACCGCTGCCACCACCCACTCTGCAGGGAGTTTGCGTGTACGCTTCGCTGAACAGTACACCTAAGCGTGCCTCTGCGCAGGCTACGCTATGAGGTCACTATTCTGAACCACTTTTTCGTCTACGTGGCGCGCGTGCAGAACGTCTCTTGCTGGGAGTCTGGGGCCCACGTTCTCTGGGTGTAACTCAACGTCGCGCGATGACCTTTCGCCGATGACTACCAGCTCGAGGAGAAACCACTGATGACCTCTCGCGCGAAGACTACCACCGATGACCTCGCGCGAAGACTACCACCGATGACCTCGCGCGAAGACTACCACCGATGACCTCGCGCGAAGACTACCACCGATGACCTCGCGCGAAGACTACCACCGATGACCTCTTCCTGGCGAACGACCGATGTCTTCCTCTGGGAGACAACCGATGTCTTCCCTGGCGACGCCCTCATAACTCTCGCGCCTTGGCCACGTCCACATGCATCGCGCCCTGGCAATGCCCGCATGCCTCGCGCCCGCGCGATGCCTGCATGCCCCTCGCGCCCGCGCGATGCCTGCATGCCTCTCGCGCCCGCGCGATGCCTGCATGCCTCTCGCGCCCGCGCGATGTCCACCTGGCGCTCATGTGTAGCAGGCGACCGGCGACCTCGTAGCCTTCTAAACTTAACTTTTTCCTCCCTTTCTATTCTAAATAAAAACATACTTAGAATTTATTTAAAATATAACTCTTTTATTCCAATAAATTTTCAGGTCCTTACACTTCAAGCCATATAGACTTTTCCTCAGCCTACACACATGATCTTCCTTGCCTTTAATAAGAAAACCATCAGGTTGCTTCATGTAAATCTCTTCCTCCAAATCACCATGAAGGAAAGCAGTTTTAACATCCATTTGCTCTACCTCTAAATCAAGAGTAGCAGCCAAACTCAACACAATTCTAATGGATGACATTTTCACCATAGGAGAAAAAATATCATTGAAATCAATTCCTTTTCTCTGTCTAAAACCTTTCACCACCAATCTGGCTTTATATCTCGGAGATGTAGAATTGCTTTCTTGCTTTACCCTGTAAACCCACCTGTTTTCTAGAGTCTTCTTGCCTTTTGGCAATTTCACCAAGTCAAAAGTGTGATTATCATACAAAGACTTCATTTCATCTTGCATTGCATCCAACCACTTTTTCTTTTCTTCACTCTCTATGGCCTCAAGATAACACTCAGGTTCTCCTTCATCTGTCAAGGTAACATAGTCATCAGAAGGATACCTGGTAGATGGTTCCCTCTACCTATTAGACCTTCGAATTTGAACTTGAGGTGGTTCAGAAGCATCACCAAGATCTTCATCTTGTGACATCCCATGTTCCTCGTCAACGTCATCAATAGGAACATCAAAATCATCTCCAAGTTGCTGATCATCAACATCATCATGTTGCTCATCATTCTGAACATTATTCTCAATAGTATCCAGATCATGTAGAGACATTCGAACTGGATCAACATTAGACAATCTATTATCTATCTCAGATGTTGTCTTCTCTATCTTGTCAATATCTTCAATGGTTTGATCTTCCATGAACTTCACATCACGGCTTCTAATTGACTTCCTCTCAACAGGATCAAAGAACTTGTAGCCAAATTCATCCTGACCATAACCAATAAAGATGCACTGCCTTGTCTTCGCATCCAACTTGGATCTCTCATCCTTTGGAACATGCACATATGCTTTACAACCGAAGACTCGCAAATGATCATACTTGACATTCTTGCCAAACCAAATCTTGTCTGGCACCTTACCATTCAAAGCAACTGCAGGACTCAAATTAATAACATGCACTGCAGTGTACAATGCCTCACCCCAAAAATGCTTAGGCAACTTTGCATCAGAAAGCATACACCTAACTCTTTCGATCAATGTCCTGTTCATCCTTTTTGCTAAACCATTCAGCTAAGGAGTTTTAGGAGGATTCTTTTCATGTCTGATACCGTGTTGCTTACAATAAACATCGAACGGTCCACAATACTCACCACCATTGTCAGTACAAATGCATTTAAGCTTCTTGCCTGACTGTCTCTCAACCAAAACATGAAATTCTTTGAATTTTTCTAGAACTTGGTCCTTTGTTTTCAAAACATAAACCCAAAGCTTCCTGGAACAATCATCAATAAAGGTAACAAAATAAAGTGCACCAGTAAATGACTTTACCTTCAATGAGCCACAAACATCAGAATGCACCAATTCAAGCAACTCTGACTTCTTTGAGGGAGGATGCTTCTTGAAGGATACTCTGGTCTGCTTACCAGCCATGCAATGAGAACATTTCTCCAACTTTGCACTCTTCAATCTCGGAAGCACATCCTTTTTAGCTAAACAATTCAACCTCTTCTCACTGATATGACTAAGCCTTCGGTGCCACAAAGAAGCATCCATATCCATGGCGTTTACACTGTCTTTAGCAACCAATGCTTTTGTCCAACACAGTTTACTAATTCTCTCCCCTTTGGCCACAATTAGATTACCTTTGGAGAGTTTCCACTTTCCTGAACCAAAGTGATTTTCATAACCACTATCATCAAGCATCTGCACATAGATCAAATTAAAGCGGATATCTGGAGCATGTTTGACTCCTCTAAGCAACAATTGCATTCCCATATTGGTTTGCAAGCAAACATCACCAATACCAACTAACTTAGACACACCATCATTACCCATCTTCAACACTCCAAAATCACTAGAAGTGTAAGATGTGAAGAACTCCTTCCTTGGTGTAACATGCAATGTAGCACCACTGTCAATTATCCACATGCTCTCATCTAATACAAGATTAACTGAATCATGGTCACGGAGAATAATAAGATCATCATCACAAGTAGCAGTAGTAACACGATCATCATTGTCATGATGTTTCTCCTTCTACTTCCCTTTCTTATCCTTGTTCTCCTTTTTCCAAAGAAAACAGTTTCTCTGAATGTGCCCTGTTTTGTGACAATAATGACACTCCACATTTGTGTATCTAGACTTGGACTTACTTCTCTTGTTTTGTCTACTCCCTTTCGGTTCTTTTTTCTGACTTCTCCCCCTATTTTCAGTGACAAGTACCTCAGAATGAGATGAAGTACCATTAGCCTTCTTTCTCATCTCCTCATTAAGTACACTACTCTTGAAATTTTCCAAGGAGACAACACCATCAGGAGATGAGTTTGTAATTGAAACTAGAGTATTCAGTAGCCATAATCCCAACACTTCATCATCAAAGTTGATGCCCATTTGTGACAATTGATCTCGGAGCCCCTGAAAATCATTTAAGTGATCTGAAATAGAAATCTCCTCCTTGTACCTCAAATTTATCAAGGAATTCAACAAATATAATTTATTGTTTCCTGTACTAGAAGCATACAAAGTCTCAATCTTCTTCCACAAGGATTTTGCATCTTCCTCATTAGCAATGTGATTATAAACATTGTCTTCAACAAACTGACGAATAAAACCACGAACCTGTTGATGCTCAAACTTCCATTCCTCACCAGTCTTGTCTTCTGGCTTTTCAGTAGCAAACACATGAAGATGCAATTTCTTCACAAATAACACATCCTTCATTTTTCCCTTCCATAAGTGATAGTTAGTGCCGTTCAAATAGATCATCTTATTTGTATTTGCCTCCATCATTCAGGTAGTCAAATAGCCCCAACCAAGGAGCTCTGATACCACTCTAATGGGAAATTCAACACAATAAAAATAATATACAAGAGCAATAAGCAGCGGATAATAATTTCTCCAACTAGCAAGAATCTGTGAGGAGCAATAACAAATAATGCAGCAACAAAAACACATTTCAGGAAGACACAGAAATTTTTAACGTGGAAAACCTTCTCAATGTGAGAATTAAAAACCACGGGCACAAACCAGTCAATCAAACTCCACTATGATCAATATTATGGTTACAAGAGAGTCTCAAAACAGCACAAATTGTGCTCAATAACTAGCCAAGTAGAAATACAATAGAGATGAAACAAAGAACAAGAAACTCTTTTTCTTTTCTCTATCTTTTTTTCTCTTTGTCTCTGCTGACGGCTGTCACTCTGTCTCTCAAGAAAAACCCTAAAGATGATTAAAAATTATATTGGGTCTCCACATAGGAAGTGAGCCCAACCCAACAGTAGTGTCGACCAAATCGATGCTAGATGACACAAAATATTTTAATATTTATGAAAAACATGGGCTAGGTCGTTGCTAATGGTAAAAATAAAATAAAAAAAGTTATGTTTGGGCTAGATCAATGCTAAATCTCACACAAATTAAAAAGAAAAACTATTTATTGACTAGGTCAATGCTAAAACTCACATAAATTAAAAAAAGAAAACATTTTAATTTGTAGGAAAAAGGTAAATCTACAAACTTGTATGATTTCTCAAGTTCATCAAATTTCAATTTCTAACTCATCAATCTTTAATTTGAAATCAATCACAAAACTAATTAATCAAATAACACTCTCAACAATCTCACCAACTTTAACACAAATAACTATCAAAAATCCAATACAACTTACTTGTAAATATTGGTTAAATAAGTATCTGCCAAAATGAAATTCAAGAAAAAAAAATTATTGAATAAAAGCAACTAAAATTAAGGAATTAGAGCAACTAAAATGAAGTTACTCACAAAACAAACCAACAACTACAGAGAAGAAGACACTCCACGAAGAATGACATTGTAGTGACCAAAATGAAAAATTTGAAA
This sequence comes from Phaseolus lunatus, assembly GCA_013389735.1. Lineage (NCBI taxonomy): Eukaryota > Viridiplantae > Streptophyta > Magnoliopsida > Fabales > Fabaceae > Phaseolus > Phaseolus lunatus. The sequence continues at coordinate 49,121,763 of CM023866.1, forward strand.
CTTAAGAATATAAGAAAAAAAAGGAGACAACTTTGCATAAGTGAGAAAATTGAAGATAAATAATTATTTTTTAAAATATATCAACCTAAGACCTAGTGTCGGCCAGACCGATGCACACAATGAATATATCAACAAAAATGTGAAATTCAATTCAATTAGATTAAAGGTTTATTTAAATGAACTTGTTCATAAATATTTTAGGAGATGAAATAAGGAAATATGATTATCAGTATACTAATATATCAACTAATGAATAACTAATTAGTTTCTTCAAAATTTGATTTCTTTACTGACAAATAAGTTAGTTTTAGTTTATGAAAAATTATTTAATTTTTTTCTTAAATTTTCATCTTCTATAAATACTTATAAAAAGTTTACTCAAATAGATATATGAACTTTATCTTTAATTTTAAGATAGGAACTACACATTAATTTAGAAATAATGGTATATTCTATTTCAACTCAAATCAAAGTGTTAGGAAGAAAATCTCGGAGTGAATACGAATTGGAGAGAGTGTCACCACTTTAAATTGTACCTTAGATCAATTACATTTCTTATATTCTGAATTTATTTCTACTTCGATTTTTATTAAAAAAAATATATCCATTCATTTCTTCACCATTGTTTCAGTTTACAGTACTAGAAGAAGCATGCAAAAATATATTTACTCAAAGTAAATACTGTATAAAACCAGAAAATATTCTCTACATCCATAAAAATTTATAAAAGCGCGTAACAATTTTAAATATAAAAATACATGTTTTCCAGTTTTACAAAATATTAAAGAATGGTAATAATACTTTTCAAAGAACTACTTAATAGTGATAAAACAAAAATTTACTTTTAACTAAAATAATGAAGGAAACTATTTTTTTTTTCTTCAATTGAGTATGACGGTGGAAACTTTCTTCTTTGACCATCTTATGATTTACAGTTGCAGAAAAAATTGTTAACTTGTTTCTTTTTAAAAAAGCTATAAAAAACTTATTTGTTAAAAATATATTGATTTTTAACAAATATTGTATCCAAATCAATAAGTAGTTCATACGCTATACATGTAATTTATAAATACAAGTAACATATAAAAAATATAAACGTAAAGGTTGTTTTTATTAAATAGATATTAAATTCCTACCATAATACAAAATAAACATATTTTTATGTGTTGTCTATAAGTTGAACTTATTTATATTTATTTATTTTTTTTCTGCCCTAGGTTTCAGATTCTGGTTGAAAGTTCAGAACTAAGAGATATCTGCATACTGTACACTATTACTTTTCACAACAGAAGTCGGATTAACTTGTTAATCTATAATAAAATACTAATTATTATAAAAGGAAATTTAGAGTAAGTAAACAGAAACATATAAAAGTACTCAGCTTGCTTAAAAACAAAAACATGCTTTAAGTTTTCAACAGTGTGACTTGGGTTTTAGGTAAGTATTTAACTTATGCTCATGATGATAAAGTAAGACCTTTATTTCCAAAAGAACAGGTTATAGCAATAAACTTGAATACCAACGCAGAGGATCATATTTTTGTATATTTCAGTTCGGAGGCATGAATAAAAGAAAGGTACATTTTGAAAGCACCATTATAATCCGATACATATACTTCTCTATTGTACAGAAATAACTCAACATATTTATTTGTTTACTAATACTTTAGAAGCAGCTTAAAAAGCAGTTGGCAACAAAACATTACTTGAGTATCCTTCCACTTCTGCCTTCTATACAAAGGTGTGACCTTTTTCCAGAACAAAAGGACATGAGGCTCTTGAGCAGGAGACCAGGTTTTCAAGGACACAGCAACATTTCACTTATCAGCATTGATTCCAAATATCCTCACCTTGTGCATGTGGGGGAACTTTGCAACAACAAGCACAATCACCGCAACAGTGTTGAAGAAGAGCATTGGATTCTGATAGTCGGTTGTGTGGGAGGCTATCAAGTACCTGACAATGACAAACAATACAAAAACAAAACAGTAAATAACTATTCATTTTTTAAATTCTAACTAGGTCATAAAAAAGAGACACTTCTCTCTACACATCAAACTGTAGAAATTTACATCATAATATCAAGTATTGTGGTGCATCATCTTCAAGAAAGATTAATTGTCTAGTAGAGGTAATAGTGCTTTTATGTTGTTAAAATTCATAAATGTGAATATTAATAATGCGTATGTTATTTAATTATGACAGGTTTTATTCTTATTCATATGTTTCTAAATAATCTTTAAAAGAATGTGAACTACAACTAGTTTGTGAGTTTAGTTTTACCTAACCTCTCAAATTAGACAACCTTACAACAACTAACTACCTAAACAATTCCCCACCAAGTAGGGTCAGCCATGGATTAAAATAAAACCATTGTGTTATGTCAAGAACTAAATCCTCAGCAAGTCCATTTAAATCTACCTTAGGTCATATTCAACCGTGATAACCTCATAAGATGTTAGCACCACTTCCCCCACTTGGTGTTTTTCTCTCTCAAAGTCAAACCACCTTAGGTAAGATTCCACCATATTTTCATCAATATACGTTAACCCTACTTTCTCTATAACAAATATTATTCACGATGCCATCTCATGATGTTCTACTCCTCCACTATAGCATCCTTCCTCACCTTTGCAGTAATGCACTGCGACTTTTATACCTCTGCAGTACATTTTTCCTTAAGTTCAGGACAGTTTCCACAAGAATCTGAATCACATCAAAGCTACAGACATGCAATTCTCATGCTGAAGCCAAAATCATTTCCACAAACATTAACTCCAGCTATTGAAATTCTAAGTTGTTGAAAAACAAGATTGGTGAAACATTTTAGTACATGTTTGGATATGAAAAATTCTCGGAAGTTTTTTCCCTCAAATGCTCTCCATATGCCACCAACCACCACCAAATGATTTCTTCAAAATAAACTGAACCAAATGCGCACTTGATCTGGATCGGTATTCAGTTATGATAATCATGGATTTTGGTGGTGGAACGAAAAAGTCTATGTGCAATGTTTTTGGTATGCAAAAATGCTTTCATTTTCAAAATATCTTCAGGGAAAATAAATCTGCCATTGGACAGGACCACCTTTTTGGACTCTCCCTTGTGCTTACAGCACTGAATCTTTGAGAGGGTTTTGTTTTGAAGTTTACTTTATTTCTCTTCTGCACTTTGTTAAGGCGGATTTCTTATCCCAAGTAGTTTTTTGTTTTTCATTTAAGATTTGGTTTCTCTATGTAAAGAGGTCCTTTAGAGAGAAAATGTACAGTTCTTTCTAACAGAGTGGAAAACCAGTGATTGATACTGTGATAAAATATAAATCAACAAATGTAATAAATCATGTCAAAACTCAGTTCATTGATTTTACACTAAATATATAGTGCCAATAAAGGAACCATTCGTTTTAGCAGTGTCACAATGTTTTTAGATCAAACAATATTTCTTCTATCAAAAGAATTTTCAGGGAAAACTAAGCCATGTGAACCCCTCAAAATTTCAGTTATAAAGAAAAATAGCTTCACCTAAAAATCAAGGTAGATAATAGATCAAGTCAAACCCCAAACACCATGAAGAATATAAACCTCTAGATCACAAGCTAACTTTCATTTGTTTTATATAATTCTTTTAGCAAACATTCGTACTCATTTGAAAAGGCTCTTGGGCTTGTTAAATTATATTTGACCCAATATTTCTCTCCTACACTTACAATAAAGCTCGGACGTCCATAACAGCTGATTTGTAGGTCATAGTATTAATAATAGGCTAGGTACACACAGAGAACATCATAAACTAACTTCAATTTACTTTGAAAGTCCCTCCCCAGAAGCCCATGTAAATAACCTTGCTTTCAGTGATCACTTTCGCACAGTGTATGACTTTTGATCTATCTATTGAAAAATCATTTGGTATTTAGCTATCCAATTGATTTTACAAGCTAGTAAAATTGTTACTCTTCCTTAAATAAATCTTGATTTCAGACACAATCCAATAACATTAATAATGTTAATTGATTGATATGGAACTGTGCAGAAACTTTCATGAGTGGTCATTTTACTTTACTTTTTCTTTTCTTATATTTCTTTTTTTCTCAAAATAAAACATTCTTGTTTTCCTTTTTCTAGTAATTGTTAATGGAATTATGATAATACAATTGCTATGTAGTGTACAGTGTGCAGATATAACCCTTCAAGTACTGTGAACTTCTAAGCAAACAACCATATTTCCAGATGCATGCAACTTATTATGTTACATCGCAGCTGAGTGACATCTTCTCATACACAAAAGGGAGTCTAATTTGATCAGTAGTCTATACTAAAGAAAAAATGTTTTGAAAAAAAAAATTATATTGTAGTCAATCCCAAAAAGCAGTGTGTAGAGTGGATGACCCTGAACATGCTAGAACAGGATAGTGTGATGGCTATCACTCTAACCAATTAGAACAAAAAAAAATAATGGGTAAGTAAGACTTAGAAGAGATAACAAGACAGGATGATAAACCTGTTTAGAGATTTAAAAAACAAAACACTGACAAAACTGAACTAAGGCAGAAGGTCATGGTTTGCCAGAGCCAGTGACAGGTTTCCCAGAAAATGGCTGCAGGGATCTGGGATAACTGAAAACTATGGGACAGAGACTACAGAGGTTATGGAAGGTCAAAAGCTGTCACAGCTAACCAGAAATACTGGAAAATGTGGTAGGATAGTGGTGGGAGTTTGTTGGTAAGGAGAACGGTGGGTGCTACTTAATATCATGCAAGTCACAGAGAAAGTAGTGCTTCAGTTCTGATCAAAAGATACAGCAAAAACCATAATTGACCCGAATACAACCCTAACTGATGCTGTCTCAAAAATAGGGTTTTTTTTCTAGCTACACATTCCAGCAGTGATTTTCTGCAATTTTGCCATCTACCACAGCTTAATGGACACTACTTAAAAATGTGATGCTATTCAATGTTTGTAGCATGTGCAATTGTGACACTATTTGGTATTATTAGCAACTATGAATTGGATAAGTTTTCATTCATGGTTTCCGCATAAGCATAAAACTTATTTGCAAGTTGTAGCACAACAAGAAGTTAATGCACAATGACATAATGACACATACATTTGCCCACATCAGTGTGTAGACAATATTTTAATGAATACTGTTTAAATTTACATAGCATGAGCGTGCACACACAAACACATTCACAGATCCTATAACATCACCAGAAGTAGATACCAATTATGGCTTGCATATTAGAAAACTTACAGGACCAAAGGAACAACCGTTAGAAACTTCCTGTTACGAGTAAGCTGCTTTCCATTGTCTACCTGCTCCCACCATGTCAATCTATTGTAGATACCTTGGTCCTCTGCAAATGGAGTTCCTTTCTTCCAGTGAAAAAAGTGGTATGTTACCTGATGGACACAACATAATCAACTAAGCCATTTAGAGATATTAAATTATTTTCAATATTAATTTAGCAATAATTTATAAACAATATTAATTTATAGACCAAAAATATCATTCAATTTTGATTGCAAAAAGAGAAGAAAAAAGAAAATGACCTGCTCATCACGTCAAGTAACAAATGATCAAAAATGAGTTTTCCAAGTATTATGTTTAATGTGTTTGATTAGAAGACATAATCTCCACTCCATAAAACAAAAGGATAAAACAAACGTGATAGACTGTTCATTCCAAACCTATCTGTAAGCAAAATATTTGATGATGATAAATATTAGGTTCTATGAGAAAGCACTATCATATAAGTTGATAGTACACCTTAAAAGACACCGTGAATCTCGAAATGGCTTACTTCTAAATCAAACAGAGGAAAAGCAGGATCAAAAAACGAATATTGAAAGATGCTACTGTGCAAATACAGTAAAATAAAAGCACATCTAGTTCAAGATTCACAACAATTAAGAGGAAGCACATCTAGTTCTCGGTCAAGAGGAAATAAAGAAACGAACAACTCCCAGCTCTCCATTCAACTTCTTTTGACAATTTCTGAAACAGTTGGCAGTCAACCTTCTAAAAAATAAAAATCTATCTCCAAACATCATCCAGAATGCAGAAGGGCAACGGTTCACAAATAAGACGCAAAATGAACTTTTATGGCCAGCAATTTGGAGCAACGCCAGACCATCGTCATAATTATCAGCAGAAAGAGATTAAGAGAAGCACAGAAAACCTCGGACATTTTCAAGCAAATTGTATAACTGCATAAATGTCTTTCTCAACTAAGAGAGGCAGATAATGATTTAGGAAGAGGTGGTGGGGCTGTGTATATATCTGATATAGTAAATATTTATCAAAGTTTAGAACATGGTGGGCCCATGGAGATAGGAGTGAAAAGACAATCAGTGATAACTAACTGTATTAAAAAAAATGAAGTAGAGTAGTAAGAAGAGCAAAAACCAATGACCAATTCCAAAAGATTATTGGGATAATCTTAAATTTTTGTAAAGATTATATATTGGTTAACACGTAGAATTTTAATAATCTTATATGTGTCTAAGGAACATTCTTTGAGTACTCAAACTTCCACCCAATAACTAACTTCCTAGCCAAGCGAGAATAAGAACAAGAATATTGCAGAGTAACTAACTTCAGCCATGAGAGAATAAGAGCAAGAGCATATGAATTGATGGTAACATAAACTAGGAATTAGGGCCACCCCCATCCTTAACAAGAGAAAACTGGTGTAACATAAACTAGGAACTGTTACATGCATACTGTCCGTGATCTTGCCAGATGACAGAAGTACCTCTGATTTGCATGTGCATGATAATGACAATTCCCTTCCCCATATTAAAACCATATATTATGTCAAACGGATTATAATCAACTACTTAATAACCACGAATGAAACAACAAGTTAAAATCGCATACCCTAAAAAGCCTTAAACTCCAAGGTCATCACAAGCAGGGATAAATCAGGCAACAAATCAAAGACCCATAACTCGACTTCATTTTCTCAAAATAAAAGGCAGAAATTAAATTAATTGATAAAAGGTAGATAGAGGAAGATACAGCAAAATGTACGAGATTAACGATGGTCCATGCGATGCCAGGGGAGCAACCGAAGACGGAGAGAACGAGGATCCAAGAAAAGAAAAGGATGAGGATGTAGGTGGTCCAGACGCCAGGGTAAGTGAACCACTCCGTGTTCCTGTTCAGATCCGCCGGTGGCACCGCCTTCACGTACAGATTTGCCATCAAACCGAAGATAGATTGATAGATACTCTTCTGACGCAAAACCCCAATTACACGATCCCAGATGCAAAAGTCTCCACCTTTCAAATGCTTGGACGATTTGATGGGGCTTTGATTGATGGGGCCTCAAAATTTCAAAACCCAGAAACACACCCTCTTCTCTTTCTTTCTTTCTATCTCTCTTTTTCTCCTTCTCCTTCTCTCTCTCTCTGATTAAAATATCAAGGATGGTGGATGGCGTGTGGAGGAATTGAAATTGAATGCTAAAATTGATTTTTACTCGTAAATAATAGGAGTGGTAATTAATACGGGCAAGAAATATCTTTAGAATAAACCTTACTTTTATACATTTTTTAGGGCAGTGCAACGACGTCGTTTATTGACTTCACAGGTTTTCTTCAAGGCTGGGTACAGTTATTTTTGCTAACTTTGTTAGGCATATAACACACACTTGATTAAAAGTACAAGTTATTCTAAATAACTTTTCATAAAACTAATTGTTTTAAAATTAATTTTCATGATTATAGATAAATAAAAATTAGTTTCTGATTTTCTTAAAATGTATAAAAAAAATATTAGTTAATGTGGTGCACTTTCTACCTGTAAAAAAAAACTGATCCATGTATGAATTGAGAAGTGCTAAAAATACAATTTATTGAGACAATACATTTCATGACATGCATAACACAAACAACTACATACCAATTATAGAAAATTTAAAAAAATAACAATAATTAGTAAATAACATTGTAGCAATCCCAACAAATAACATTTTGACACCACCATAAACCATGCTGAAGAAAACAAACCATTAATTAAAGAAACTTAGTTTAATATATAATAAATAGTTTGATAATTTCTCATTCCTTGTATAACAAGACCACTTTAGCTATGCAACTATATATGGCAAAGTCCCACTCTTGTCTTATGGCATCATAATTAGTGAACAATGCAACACCAACACGTGTCTCCCTAATGATAATGTCATACCATAGATATAGGTAGTTATCTACTATCTATTTTATTTTAAAAAAATACTCATGAATAAAAAAAAACAGAAAACAATAATAACTTATGTTATAAAAAGTTATATAACATACTTGAATATATTATATATAAATAATCAATTATATAATATAATAACAATTAGATATAGTATTTTAAATAATAATAATAATAATAATATAAAAAAATTATATAATAATAATAAATATAAATTAATAATATAATAACTTTCTTGTCTCTCTTAAAAAACCTGCATTCAGATCTTTTATGACCTTCTTTGCTATAATAATAACATATAATTGTTATTGTGTGAGATTGAGAACGACCTTTGACTTTGCTTTTTTTTCTTCTAAGAGATTCATTTCTCTCATGAGTTTCACATCTTCCTTGTTTCTATATAACATTTGCTTCAAATTAAAAAATTGTACCTCTTTCTTTTCTTTTGGGTTTTTCATTCAACGGATTGTCTAAAATAGTATCCATTGAGATGTTTCTATTTGGGATTGCGTGACCACTAGTGTGTTTTAACTTTTAGGAAACTAACTAAGTAGCATAAGTGTTTGCAACTCCTCATTAATCTTCATGTCTATCTTTGTCAATTGATTGACAAAACCCTTGAATGAGTTCAAGTGGTCCATCATACTTTGATCATCCTTGTAGTTAAGTTTCATTAGTCTTTTGACAAAAAATGCTTTATTTTTTAGATTTTTCTTTTGAATCATAGATTTTTTTACCACAACTTATAAGCATTTGTGTAAGTGGACACATGCTTAAACAAACTTCTATCAATATAATTTTGAATCATTGGACCAACTTTTTGATTCAAAGTTCCCAATCTTTATCACTTTTCTAACTTGTCTTTGTAAGAAATAAGCTAGTGCATATCCTTATAGTATAAGTGATCCTTCATAATGGTTTTTCAATAAAAATAGTTATCTTCTGTCAACTTGAACATGTCTCCATTAGTAATGGCTCATTCCATCTTGTAGCAAATCTTCCACATTTGTATTAGAAAATGAACACTAGGAGAAACAATAAATAGACAAAAAAAAAAAAAGAGCAAAATATAATAATGACATCGAGAATTTTAATATAGAAAAATCTCCTTAACTTGAGAAGTAAAAACCCACAGGACGTTGTCCAAAAAGTGTCTCTATTATGAAAGTATGAAATATCATATCTTTCTAGCCTCTCACTAGAATTTTTAGTCTCACATTGTGATCGATATCAATTCTCTCATTTACTCTCTATGTTGTTCTTTTTACTTATTTTTGTCTTTCTCCTTCTAACAAGTTCTCTTTATACAGAGAAGAAGAGAAAAAAAATTTTCATAAAGAAATAATGGATAATTAATGTTTGTCACATTTTCAAGATTCTTAAAAAAAATATCTTTAACTTTTTAGGTTGAATTTCATAGTTTTCAAGAGAAGTATAATTCCAAAACTTTGGAATGACCATCATTAAATATATTCAATGGATCAATTACCAAGATTCATTGGTTATGATCTCCTATAATTAAGGAGGGATTTGCAACACTGCATAAAAGTTCAAACAATATCAATTAAATTTAAAAAATATAATTTCAAACATTGTAGTAACTAAATTTGAATGTTTTCAAAGTAATAACATATATATAAATCAAATTCTAACTCTAATTCTAATACGACCCACATAATATAATTATGATAACATAAAATAATTTTAACCAATACTAAATTGTAGGAGGAGTGTTAATAGAGGGAGTGATAGCGACTCATTCGCAATACAAAGTCCTTGTCCTTCCAATAAAAGCTAAAGCTTATCCAATGAAATAGTAACCAATGAACAACGACAATAATAGAATGAACAATAGTAAACGACAATGTAAATGGGAAAAAAATGGTTCAATTGTGTACTGACCAGTCCTCGGACATCAGCTGGGTCCCACAGCATGAGTCAGAGCCACGTGGAATGGACCCCACAGGGGGTATTGAACAGAGAAGGGTGATGAGTCATCAGCCTACAGAGAAGGGTGATGAGTCATCAGCCTATAGAGAGGGGTGACGAGTCATCAGCCTACAGAGAAGGGTGATGAGTCATCAGCCTATAGAGAGGGGTGACGAGTCATCAGCCTACAGAGAAGGGTGACGAGTCATCAGCCTACAGAGAGGGGTGATGAGTCATCAACCTATAGAGAGGGGTGACGAGTCATCAGCCTACAGAGAGGGGTGATGAGTCATCAGCCTATAGAGAGGGGTGATGAGTCATCAGCCTACAGAGAGGGGTGACGAGTCATCAGCCTGCAGAGAGGGGTGACGAGTCATCAGCCTGCAGAGACGGGTGAGTAGTCGTCAGATCACGAGGAGGGGCGGAGGTGTCATCGTCACTCAGCAGGTCGAGGAGTCCTCGGCGACAGTGTGTGGCGAGGTGACATCGGCCTTGGGTGATTTGAACAGCATAAACAGAACAGTCAAGATTGGTTCCCAGAGGGGCCAATGACCAGTTGAATACCCAGAATTAGGGAGAGGCCTGGATCACGAAGTGCCAATGCGGGTAGCAGGGAGAGCACAGTTGGGTGTAGAGTCCTGAGGGGACGAGTACTCACCAGAGCTAGGGTTTTCCCAGTGAAGCTACATGCATGGCACGTAAACAGTGAAGGCACTCCCAGAACAGGTGGCCCCAGAGACTAGGTGCACAAGGAGGCACCCAGGTGGTCACCCTGTGAGAGTTTGCACTCCAGAGAAGGAAACCTTATGTGCTAGATTACCCTAAGATTGGGTGATAGCGGCGCAGGGGTATTCCAGTAAACCCTAAATATGGCTAGTAGCGCAGCGAACCCTAATTAGGGCTAGCGGCGCAGTAAACCCTAGACTATATAAGGGACAGTAAGATACTTCACAAAGGTACACAGTTTCTAGACCTAAACACAGTGAGAAACTTATACACTTGGTGTTGCTTGCCCTACACTGACTTGAGCGTCGGAGTGCAAACGGCCTCTAGGGCGCCCCCTTTCTCTTTTGCAGGTGCAGATTGCTTCGAAATAACCAAGCACGTATCAACGTGGGAAGGGAGGCGTGTGAGTGTCGTGAGTCAACCGACAGGCGAGTCAACCGGCAGGAACATTTGGCGCCCACCGTGGGGCCCGGAGTAAAACAAGGTCCCATACACGAGAGTGAAAGAGAAAACCACAGAGGATGAGGAATACAAGACACGGATCTGTTCCACCGAATGGAGGCGACAGCGTTACCATGCAACAGCTGATGGAAACGATGCGCACCCTCCAAGAAACGGTGGCGGAGTCCCAAGCGCGTCAAGCGCGTATGCAGGAAGACCTGGCCGCCTCACAGGCCAGGAACGAAGAGTTACACCGAGCTAATGAGGAGCTGCGCTTGAATTTGCAGCACATACAACAAGCTGGAAATCGTGGGGAAGATGATCGAGCCCCACCAGTGCCTCCAAGGGCCTTTCCCATGCCCTTCTCCCAAGCAATCATGAACACGGTGGTTCCAGCTACCTTTGTAGGACCCAAAACCGTGTTCACCGGGAAGGAAGATCCTGAAACGCATCTCACTGCCTTTCACACGCAGATGATGTTGTCAGGAGGATCCGACGCAGTGCACTGTAAACTCTTTATGGCTACACTGACAGGGACTGCGCTAGAATGGTTCGTGAGTTTGCCAGAAGGACATATCACGTCTTTCGCTCAGTTCTCCGCGCTGTTCAGGGAACAATATCTTGTCAACAGGGCCCCCCCACCAGTGTCTTACGATCTTTTTGATGTGAGACAGCATCAGAGAGAGTCCCTCAAAGATTACCTTAATAGGTTTGGGGCGATGGTGGTGAGGCTGCACACCAAGGATGAAGACATGGTGGTGCACGCCTTCAGGAAGGGCGTATTGCCAGGACCTTTCAGCGAGTCCCTAATACGCAGCCGCCCCAAAACCTTCAGTGACATAAAACGGCGTGCTGTGGCCCACATTGTCGCTGAGGGGGAGCTCAGCGAGAAGAGAGAAAGTGCGGTTTCGTTAAGGCCCCGAGTGCCTAGCCGGCCTCAACCGCTGAGGGTACATGAGGCGACCACGAAGAAAAAGGCTCAAGGGAAACAGAAACCCTATGAGCCCCGAAAACCGCAGCCTAGGGGGCGAAACAAAGATGACATGCCCCCTAGGCATGAGTTCGTGGTGGAATTGAAGGAGCTGATTGCCATTCCTAATGTGGCAGAAAGATTGAAAGTGCCCCCGCAGAGTGACAAGAGGTTGGGGCCCAATAAAAATGCATGGTGCGAGTTCCATCAGGCTTTTGGGCACCCTATTCGAAATTGCCTGGCTCTGGCTCATCAACTGGATGAGTTGGTGAAGAGTGGGTTTTTGAATGACTATCTGAAGGAGGCGCCGGAAGGTGAGACCGTTGCTGCGCCAAGAGCAGACCAGGGGCATGAAGTGCCCATTCATGGGGAGATCCACACCATATCAGGTGGGTTTTCAGGAGGAGGATGTACCTCTTCACAACGAAAGAACTATGCGCGTTCAGTGATGGCAGTAGAGGCCTGCGAGGAAGATCACTTTCCGGACATCGACCTCGTCTTTACAAAAGCCGATCGCCGAGATGTTGTTCCCCATGACAACGATCCGGTGGTTATTTCAGTAGTCACTGCCACGCGCAAGGTGCACCGGGTGCTGGTCGATCAGGGGAGCTTGGCCGATGTGATGTTCTGGTCGACCTTCAATAAACTACAGCTGTCCCCTGATCAGCTGCGACCCTACGTCGGCTGTTTATATGGGTTCGCAGGAGATCAGGTAGAAGTGCGGGGATACATAGAGTTGAGGACCACGTTCACCGACGGAATGGCGTCCCGCACAGAGAATATCAGGTACCTTGTGGTGAACGCTCCCTCTGCCTACAATATACTTCTGGGCAGACCGGCCCTGAACCGGTTGGGGGCCGTGGTGTCTACAAGGCACATGAAGATGAAGTTGCCATCGATGGAGGGAAAGGTGGTAACCATCAAGTCGGACCAAAAGGAGGCTAAAAGGTGCTACGAAAATAGCCTCAAAACGAAGAGGGGAGTCTGCATGGTGACCACCTCACCACCGGGAGGAGGAACCAATGAGACAGATACGCCTCGAGGTGATGTCGGGGTCACCCGAGCAGAGATCGCCCGGACGAGGCGACCAGAACCCGCGGAGGAGGTCGTAGAGAAGGAGATCGGAGGGAAGATCTTCAGGATGGGTAAATCCCTATCTCAGGAGACCCAGGATCAAGTAGCGAGAGTTATCGAAAAGCATCTGGACGCTTTCGCTTGGTCCCCCTCAGACATGCCTGGCATAGATCCTGATTTCCTGTGCCACCGCCTGGCGCTGAATCCCTAAGCCAGACCGGTCCGCCAGAGGAGGCGGAAGTTCAATGATGAACGAAGGCAGGTAGTCAAGGAGGAAACACACAAATTGCTGAAAGCAGGTCACATACGGGAAATACAATACCCTGAGTGGCTTGCGAATGTCGTCCTGGTGAAAAAGGCCAACGGGAAATGGAGGATGTGCGTGGACTTTACAGATCTTAACAGGGCGTGTCCGAAAGACTCCTATCCTCTGCCCAGCATAGATGCGCTGGTGGACAGCGCTTCAGGCTGCAAATTGCTGAGTTTCTTAGATGCTTTCTCTGGGTACAATCAGATAAAGATGCACCCGATGGATGAGAGCAAGACGGCGTTCATGACAGAGTTGTCTTGTTACTGCTACACAGTCATGCCGTTCGGCTTGAAGAATGCGGGTGCCACATACCAGAGGCTAATGGACAAGGTCCTCGCACCCATGCTGGGACGCAACGTGCAGGCATATGTAGATGACATGGTAGTGACGTCCCAGGCCCGAGGTCAGCATATTGACGACTTGGAGGAGCTGTTCAACACCATAGCAAAGTACAGGTTAAAGTTGAACCCCGAAAAGTGCGTCTTTGGGGTGGAGGCAGGCAAGTTCCTTGGGTTTTTGCTCACGGAAAGAGGAATTGAGGCCAACCCAGACAAGTGTGCAGCAATCATAGCCATGAGGAGCCCGACGTCGGTGAAAGAGGTGCAACAGTTGACAGGACGAATGGCTGCACTCTCCCGGTTCGTGTCAGCCGGGGGAGATAAAGGTCATCCTTATTTCCAGTGCCTAAGGAGGAATAGCAGATTCACCTGGACGGCGGAATGTGAGCAGGCTTTCCTCAAGCTCAAAGAATACCTGGCCAGCCCACCAGTTTTGTGCAAGCCTCAACTCGGCACACCCCTGCGTTTGTACTTTGCAGTTACAGATAGGGCGGTGAGTTCTGTCTTGGTTCAGGAACAACAACAGAGCCAGAAGCCCATCTATTTTGTCAGCAAGGTGCTACAGGGACCCGAGACGAGATACCAAGCCTTAGAGAAGGCAGCATTAGCAGTGGTGTTCTCAGCCAGGAGATTACGCCACTATTTCCAAAGCTTCACAATGGTGGTGATGACAGATCTGCCGATATGTAAGGTCTTGCAGAAGCCCGATGTGGCAGGAAGGATGGTGCGTTGGGCAGTTGAGTTGTCGGAATTTGACATCCAGTATGAACCCAGGGGCCCGATCAAAGGACAGGTCTACGTCGACTTTGTGGCAGAGATGTCTTCAACCGAAGCCCAGCAAGAGGTACCCAATTTCAAATGGGTATTGTCAGTAGATGGGTCCTCGAATCAGCAAGGCAGCGGAGCGGGGGTGATCTTAGAAGGACCCAAGGGGTTGTTAATAGAGCAGGCCCTGCGGTTCGCCTTCAAAGCCAGTAATAACCAGGCGGAGTATGAGGCTTTGATTGCTGGGATGTTGTTGGCAAAGGAGATGGGAGCCCAGAGCCTTATGGCCAAGAGTGACTCATTGTTGGTCACCGGTCAGGTGGCGGGGGAATACCAGGCCAAAGACCCTCAGATGGCCTCTTACTTGGAGTATGTCCAAAGGTTGAAGAGTTCATTTGAAATATTTGAACTAGTACACGTGCCCAGGGAGCAAAATGCCAGAGCTGACTTGTTGGCCAAACTCGCCAGCTCAGGCAAGGGGGGCAGACAGAGGATAGTCATCCAGGAGACCCTGAGGGCGCCTCGTACCTATACAGCTGATAACTTGGTGGGAGTCCATCAGATCAGCCAATCAGATGGCAGGAAGAGGAGTCATCGGTCGTTGACTCAAGAAACTTTGAGAAAGCCACGAGTCAACGCATGTATGCTGTTGGGGGTAGAAGCGCCACAGATCTGTCTATTGCAAGATGGTGAGACATGGATGACACCCTACAAGCGTTATATAGCGGATGGAATGCTCCCAGCAGAGCCGGAGGAGGCGAAAAAGATAAAGAAAAACTCGTCCAAGTACACGCTCATTGAAAGCGAGTTGTACAGACATGGGTTTACTCACCCCATCTTAGTCTGTGTGCATGGCGAGCAGTACGTGAGGATAATGGCGGAACTCCATGAAGGTATCTGCGGTAGTCATATCGGAGGCCGAGCACTGGCCTCTAGGACCGTACGAGCAGGGTATTACTGGCCGACAATGAGAGAAGATTGTACCAAGTATGCACAGCAATGCAAGCAGTGCCAGTTGCATGCTGATTGGCCTAAGGCACCACCAGAAGAGCTTAGATCGATATACAGCCCTTGGCCATTTCACACATGGGGAATCGACATCCTGGGGCCTTTCCCTTTGGCGATACGGCAGATGAAATACCTTGTGGTCGCCATAGAATATTTCACGAAGTGGATTGAAGCTGAGCCAGTAGCACAGATTACAGCACAAAAGATCCAACACTTCGTGTGGAAGAACATAGTTTGCCGTTTCGGCGTACCAAAACGCTTGGTGTCTGACAATGGCACTCAGTTTGCGAGCCAACAGTTGGGAAAGCTATGTACAGAACTGGGAATCAAACAGGTGTTTGCATCAGTCGAGCACCCACAGACCAATGGGCAGGTCGAGTCGGCCAATCGGGTCCTCCTTAGAGGATTGAAGAGAAGGCTGGAGAAAGCAAAGGGAAGGTGGGCTGAGGAGGTTCCCAGAATAGTATGGGCTTACCATACTACCCCCCAGTCCACTACTAAGGAGACTCCCTTTAGTTTGGTGTATGGTTCAGATGCCATGATCCCTGTGGAGATCCAGGAGAGCTCGCCACGTTTCCAGAACTTTGTGGCTGAGGAATCCAATGAAGAGAGGAAGGTGAATCTTGATCTTTTGGATGAAGCCAGGGAAGAAGCTGGAGTCAAGGCTGAGGCGATAAAGAGGAGAATCGAGCTCAAACACAGTTCCAAGCTGAGAGCTCGGCGGTTCCAGGCGGCAGACCTTGTTATGCGGAAGGCATCTCCATACCAGATAGAGAACAAGCTATCCCCTAAGTGGACTGGTCCTTTCAGAGTGACAGAGGCCCTAGGGAATGGAGCATATAGACTTGAAACTTTAGAAGGAGGTCCGATTCCTCGAACATGGAATGCGACTCACTTGAAGTTTTATTTCAGTTAAAGCTATGTAATCATGTATGCAACACAATACAGGGGACACTCTTTTTTCCCTTCTAAGGGTTTTTAATGAGGTCACCCAATAAAATTCAGTTAAAGATATATGTTTTTTAGTGTGTTTGTGCAATGATGTTCGAACCTGTCACGTGGAGTTAGAGGTCTCGTAAGTGGAGAGGTAGGTTCGTAGAGAACACCTCCACTTCGAGTGAGAACTTCCAATGTGAAAGAAGGGTTCGCCCAGAGAAATCCTCATCGCCTGTGAGCGATGTGAGGTCAGTTCGAACCTGTCACGTGGAGTTAGAGGTCTCGCAAGTGGAGAGGTAGGTTCGTAGAGAACACCTCCACTTCGAGTGAGAACTTCCAATGTGAAAGAAGGGTTCGCCCAGAGAAATCCTCCTCGCCTGTGAGCGATGTGAGGTCAGTTCGAACCTGTCACGTGGAGTTAGAGGTCTCGTAAGTGGAGAGGTAGGTTCGTAGAGAACACCTCCACTTCGAGTGAGAACTTCCAATGTGAAAGAAGGGTTCGCCCAGAGAAATCCTCCTCGCCTGTGAGCGATGTGAGGTCAGTTCGAACCTGTCACGTGGAGTTAGAGGTCTCGCAAGTGGAGAGGTAGGTTCGTAGAGAACACCTCCACTTCGAGTGAGAACTTCCAATGTGAAAGAAGGTTCGCTTGGTTAAATCCTCCATCGACCATGAACGATGACAGGTCAGTCAGAACCTACAGGTGGGGTTAGAGGTCTTGTGAAGGGAATGGGGTTCATAAGGAACACTTTCCCCTCCGAGTGAGAACGCCCAAGTTAAGGTGAAGGTTCATTAATGAAGGTAGCGGAAAGACAAGTTACTTGAGGTTCATTTTGCAGGTGTGTTATTTGTGATAGTGAGCCTATCAAATACAAAGCACAGCAGAAAATGAACAATGCATGAACAAAGTTTTACATTGCAAAGAGGATAATTACAAGAGGTTCAGCTAAAATACAACTGTTTCGAGGACCTATCTGGGCACTATTTGCCCGTCGACTACCTGCAGGGTTGCGGAGTATGGTGAGAGGTTCATCTCAGGATGCACGCAGGCAACCTGAGCAAGGGCATCACCAAAGCCTTCCCCATAGGCGTCAGCGGCATCATCAATAAGCTCAGCTTCGGTCTTCTTCGACAGTTCGATCTGTTGGGCAAGTTCCTCCTCAACCTTGCCCAGCTGAACTTCTCGATTGGTCGCCCTCTCCTCCAGCTTGGCCATTTTAGCTTGTGCCCCCTCCGCTTGCTCCTCCAGCTCAATGATCTTGTTGCGGAGGGGAAGTATCTTAGCTTCAAGCTGGAGGGCCTCCTGCCCCTTAGAGAAGAGAAGCTTTTTGGTCTCCTTTTCGGATTGACGGAGACTACCCAGTTCTTGATTGAGGGCAGTCTCTCGCGTGGTCGCTTGACGAAGTTGGAGATCCTTTTGTTCCAGCTCCCTCTTCATTTGGGCGGCCTCCTCTAGCCTTTCTTCCAACTCCCTCTTCAACTGGGCGGTCTCCTCTAGTAGCTCCGCCTCAGCACTGCCCTTGACCAGCAAAGAGTTGGAAGCGGCCAAGAACTCCCCGAGACCATGGCTGAGGAGATTCTCGAGAGAGTTTCTGTCCATGGCCTCCAAGACAGCTCTGCCAGGCATTTGAGCGAGCGACCTTTGGAGCAGAGAAGGCAGCTCTGGGGCAGAAGGCATCGGACCAGAAGAAGGAGCACTCTCCCCACCCCCCTCAAGTGTTAGGATTGGCTCAGGAGGGGAGGAGGCGCTGGGAGGGTGCTCCCTAAAGGAAGAAGGGTGCCCTTCTGTGGCAGAAGAGACCTCAGCAGCTGTCTCCACCCTTTTCCTTTTAAAGACGAGGCCGGAGCAGGTGTCCTCGTCGTCAGAAACCTCCACAGGGGCTGCCCTCTTGGAGTTTTCAGCGATGGGTTCCAGGGCAACCTCCGCGGGTGATGACGGACCTGCAGGGGCTGAACCGCTAGCATTGCGACGATTCAGCACATCTGCCAGCCTCTTCTTCTTATCGGCGCTGAGCACCATGCCTGCAGTAAATTCGAAAGTGTTAGAAAGGCGAAGTATTGAACAGGTAAATGCAAGATGAAGCAGATAAATGCAAGATACCAAGATATACGCTGAGAGTCTCAGCATCATACTCATGCCTAATCAGCTGGGTGGAGTCAAACACCACCCCCCAGCTGGAAATGGTTTGGCAGAGTTCTTGATCGGGAACCATCAACTCCTCGAGCTTGCGTGGCTTCTTGAACTTCAACTCCCCCACCTAGTATAAGGGAAACCCATCAAGCATGGTGGGGTCGTAGGAGCTGCAGCAGACTCTGAAGAACTTTCCCTTGAAGTTCTTGTATGATTGTGAGAAGAGTGTTAGCAGGACTCTCCCTGCCACCCCATTCAGGCTCACCCAAAGCCTCTTACCGGGGCTCTTAGCCTCGAAAAAGTAAAGGAAGACGTCGACGGAGGGGGTGAACCCTAGATTATTGCATAGAATGGAGAACGCCCTGATAAAGGCCCAACTGTTGGGGTGCAGTTGAGCGGGCGCCACGTTTAACTCTGTGAGCAAAGCCCTTTCAAATCCTGTGAAGGGAAGACGGACTTTGACTCTTTTGAAAATGGTGGCGTAGAAGAAGAAGAAGGGTTCCCCATTGCTGCAACGACTATCAGCGCATACGGGCTCATTCACTGTACAGGGGCGCACAGAGACGTACGCGTCCGTTTCCCTGCCGAAGACGCGTCCTTTAGTCTCATTCTCATCATCCCGGTGCTTGCGGAGATCGTCGCAGGATGTGAGTTTGGAGGTCTCTGCAAGAAGATCCTCAGAAGCCCAGGGGTAGAGGGCTTTGTAATCAACCGCTACCGTTGGAGGAGGGTTGGAGGTGGTTTTGGTTCTGGCCATCTCGAATCTAAACAAATGAGAGGCAGGAAAAGAAGAAAGACTCAGAAGAAAGCAATGGCAGACGAAGACTCAAAGGTGGAATGAACCCAAAAAAGAAGAACAAAACCCTAGAATGTATAATCCGCACGCAGGCCCGTAAACAGTTGCAGCATACCGTATGGATGATCAAGTTCACATTATAAAGAAGGAGAAGTCATAAAAATCATACCTTAGGTTGATGAAGAACGGAGAAGTGTGAAGGATCTGTTGGGAAGAAGAGAGCGTGCGCTGGAAGTTAGAATATGCAAAGGTAAGAATGCAAAGTGATGAAACAGTGAAGTGGCGCGAGGTTTTGAAGAGGTTTAACGTAGCCCTAGGGAGCGTAAACGTTATGAATCTCAAACCGTTGATACGGCCACGTGTTGGCAGATGGGAGGGGGTTGGTGAAGTGTCTTCTCAGCGTACTATTCATGTACTTACGCGCAGAACCACGTAGGCCGCCCAAGACAATGACTTAGTCCCTACGCTGGAACAAGTTAACAGCTCGTGACTAGGGGGGCTTGTGTACCGATCAGTCCTCGCCTATCACTTAGTCTCTTCGCTGAAACAAGTTAACAGCTTGAGACTGGGGGGCTTGTGTACTGACCAGTCCTCGGACATCAGCTGGGTCCCACAGCATGAGTCAGAGCCACGTGGAATGGACCCCACAGGGGGTATTGAACAGAGAAGGGTGATGAGTCATCAGCCTACAGAGAAGGGTGATGAGTCATCAGCCTATAGAGAGGGGTGACGAGTCATCAGCCTACAGAGAAGGGTGATGAGTCATCAGCCTATAGAGAGGGGTGACGAGTCATCAGCCTACAGAGAAGGGTGACGAGTCATCAGCCTACAGAGAGGGGTGATGAGTCATCAGCCTATAGAGAGGGGTGACGAGTCATCAGCCTACAGAGAGGGGTGATGAGTCATCAGCCTACAGAGAGGGGTGACGAGTCATCAGCCTGCAGAGAGGGGTGACGAGTCATCAGCCTGCAGAGACGGGTGAGTAGTCGTCAGATCACGAGGAGGGGCGGAGGTGTCATCGTCACTCAGCAGGTCGAGGAGTCCTCGGCGACAGTGTGTGGCGAGGTGACATCGGCCTTGGGTGATTTGAACAGCATAAACAGAACAGTCAAGATTGGTTCCCAGAGGGGCCAATGACCAGTTGAATACCCAGAATTAGGGAGAGGCCTGGATCACGAAGTGCCAATGCGGGTAGCAGGGAGAGCACAGTTGGGTGTAGAGTCCTGAGGGGACGAGTACTCACCAGAGCTAGGGTTTTCCCAGTGAAGCTACATGCATGGCACGTAAACAGTGAAGGCACTCCCAGAACAGGTGGCCCCAGAGACTAGGTGCACAAGGAGGCACCCAGGTGGTCACCCTGTGAGAGTTTGCACTCCAGAGAAGGAAACCTTATGTGCTAGATTACCCTAAGATTTGGTGATAGCGGCGCAGGGGTATTCCAGTAAACCCTAAATATGGCTAGTAGCGCAGCGAACCCTAATTAGGGCTAGCGGCGCAGTAAACCCTAGACTATATAAGGGACAGTAAGATACTTCACAAAGGTACACAGTTTCTAGACCTAAACACAGTGAGAAACTTATACACTTGGTGTTGCTTGCCCTACACTGACTTGAGCGTCGGAGTGCAAACGGCCTCTAGGGCGCCCCCTTTCTCTTTTGCAGGTGCAGATTGCTTCGAAATAACCAAGCACGTATCAACGTGGGAAGGGAGGCGTGTGAGTGTCGTGAGTCAACCGACAGGCGAGTCAACCGGCAGGAACAAATTGAGATACAAAAATAATTATACAAACAATCGCCATTGAATGCTTATATGATGACAATTGAAAACGACAATAGTCATCATCAAAATTTATCTTTAATAATTTTAATACTTTTAAAATTATCACTTTAAGATTACTTAAGGATTGACATAAAAAATACTTAAAATATAATGATTATCTAAATAATCGTCGTTGTATTAAGATACAATAATAATATTACATATACATTCGTTGTTAAAAATTGAAAACGACAACAATTATTTAAAGACTTCGGAAAAATAGTTTGCAAAACTTGTAATTAATTTTAAAAAAAATATTTAGACATTCTTTTACGATGGTTATTAAAAAATCATTATCAAAATGTATTATAAAATTCAGAATTGCATTAGAAAAATAAAATAACTTTGATTATTTTGGTCTCTCCAATTTTTTAAACTCTATCAACATTCATGTTATTTTTTTTATTATATTCAATTTTTGCATGATAAAAGACTCTTTCAAATATATATATATATATATATATATATATATATATATATATATATATATATATATATATATATATATTACTGAGATGAAAGTTTAATTTGATCGAAGAACAACAAGAATAACAATACTATATCTAAATTGTTATACTAACAATCGTGCTCATCCAGAATTTAATTGGAAAAATTAGCTCACTAGAATTTTGTCAATTATGGCTTATAGTTTATAACATTACAATTAAACTCATGTTAAGCTACATTTCCTCATGTCTAAACTAGTTTATATATAATTTTTAAATTAGTATTTGGTTAGCTATCAATATTTTAGTTATTAACTTTAAAATTTTAATAACTAATTAAATATTAATTTAAAAATTAGTTTATAAATTTTATTAATAATAAAAATTATTTTAAATATTAATAATTTTTTAATTTTTAAAAAATATATAATTTAATTAATATAGTAACTAATTTTTTTAAATTAACTTTTATTTAATATTTTTTTACATCATTTATCTAGGATTCTTAAGTGAAAACATCTCACATATTTACATTTCATTAATAATATATTTATTAAGTCATAATTATTTTATATAATAAATAAATAAATTTCAATACATTTATCCATTCAAGTATTTTACAAAACATTTTTCAACAATATGAAAAAATTTGGATAAATTAAATTTATTTTAAATGTCGAAAACAGGTAAAATTAAATAATTACGACAATATAAAAGTCAAATAATAAATAATTTTGCTAAATTTCCCAATTTATGAATGAAATAACTATTTTATTATGTGAAATAGTTTGAAATGCCGCAATTAATATATTATGTTATCACATAAATGAGTGAACACCGGCCCTAGTATATGAAGTATAAAAAAATTCAAAATTGAGAAAAAAATTTATTTCTTTTATACCATCATATACCCTAAAAGAATCATGTCCAAAATAAATAATATTGTATAAAAATTTAAAAATAATTTGGTATCCATCAAAACAAATACATTAAATAAAAATTTGAAAACAAGTCATAATATAAGAAAATTAAAACAAGTAACCCAAAACATGACTTCTGTAAAACAATTTATAAAAATTAAAAAATCTTATATGAAATCACAACTTCCATAAAATGAAATAAAATTGCACATGTATTTTCTATAAAACACAATTAAAAATCACATATAACTTCTGTAAAAATAAATAAAAACATGTATGCAAACACAATTTTTTAACAAATAAAAATAAATATTCAACACGAAAATCACACATTGAAGTACTAATTTTTTTTTATTTTAGACTCGGATTCCCATCACAACTTATTTACATGAGAATTTTTTTTTAAATCTTATCCATTTTTCATATAATATAGGAAAATGACACCATTTTAATAAATTTTTTTCAAAAGAGATGCTTACTCATACTCATAGTTTTGTACCAAAAGCTTACAATGTGAAGGAACTGAGAAAGATTCTGAGTTATTGTGAGAAAGATCACAAGGGATGTAGCTTCTCTGCAACATGGCAATCTTAAAGTACCTTTTCAGAATTCACTATCCTGAAGAAATTAATGAAGAAATCTTGCAGCATCTTTAGTAGTTAATGTAGGTTTCTTGCTTGAACAAATCAACTAATTTCTAGTCTAGTAGTGTTCTTAAGCTTGGGGTTCTGCAGTAAAACATTCCATTCTACCACTAGCAAAGCTGTGCATTCTATATGCTGCTATGGAGATTTTTATTCCCATTTCATATTTTTCTGTCACTCCTTTCAGATTATAGATAAAAATGCCAATGAATACTTTGTAGTCTACACTTGTAATTCGCTAAAAATAACTTATATCTTAACCTTCTTATTTTGTTGGGTGCTTTTCTTTAAAAAAAACAAAACGTTTTATGTTATTTTAATCTAAGAATCCATCTGTGATATTTTGTCTTTCCATCAACCCAAAGATAAACGTCATCTGATTCTGATCTCCACAGAGAAGATGTACATTATTTCGGTTAGTTAGTTCCCAACTTTCCATACGCAAATTTCATAACAAAATTAGCACTCTGATTCACCATCCACATGTCTGTTCCCCGCTTCTCTTACGCCTCCACAGTTTCCTCATTTTCTCTCTCTTCCCTACCAACTACCTTTCCTCATTCTCCCTTTTGATAATTTTCCTCAGAAGATTGGATAATGGGAGACCCATCTGGTAAATTTTGAACCTTTGGAAGGTTTTGGCACTTGGGTGGGTGGAAAGAATGGACTTTGAGAGGAAGGTGGAGGTGGTGGGTTTGGTTTGAGAATGAATTTTTGCTATGACATGGAAGGTTGGGTTTTGGATTTAGGTTCATTGCCTCAAACCATTGTCATCGAATGCCGATTCCCGCTGCGGTCGGCATTCGGTTCCTCCTTCGTTCTGTTCCTACCTTTCTCCATTCCAATCACAAACTAGGCCCCATCCTATAAACATATACTAATAATTAGAAAAAAGAAACAAATTTGTGTTGGGCTCTGTTTGTTTCAGCCTCTAGAATGAATTCTGGTGCTGTCTTGATAATGCCTCCCGTGGGCAATGTGTTCGGGACTAGGGAGCCTCAGGATTTTGAGGACGAGTTTGCGGAGAAAGATCCAACCGGACGGTATATAAGGGTATTATGACTCGAGTCACATAAGCACCTGCACGCATTATTCATTTATATGTTTTTGGATTCATTTTTAGTCAACTTCGGTGGTTCTTCTACAGTTTAATAATTGCGTATGAACTGTGGTGGTGTGTTTTCTATGGCTTTTTTTGTGGGGGAGGGAGGGTGAGTTTGAATTACTTATGTTGGTGGTGAAAATGTGCTAGGTGAAGTCAGATGGGTAGGCACATTTGGAATCAATTCTGCATTGGATTATCATGGTAGCACATGATAGTTTTTAAACAATAGAGTAATTTAATATTGATTAGCCGTGTTTTTCTCGTTTAAACAATAGTATATGACATTTTATTTATTAATCCTGTATCTGTAATGAATTACCCTTATCAGCTGTAGAAGAGAGATTCACAAACTAAGTTCCACTTTTACTTTATAATGCAGAAGTGTAAAACCTATCTCATGCTTAAGATTCAATAATATGGACAATCCTCTTTATGAAAAATTTGCTTTCTGTGAAGCACAGCTAGGGGCACTTATTACAATATGCCCACATCGTTCAAGGGGATTTGTTTACTTCATTTCTACCATTCACTTGTTCTTTATATGTGTAATTAATTTGATTTTTTTTCTCCATTTTGCTTTTGTCTCAGTACACTGAAATCTTGGGCAGAGGTGCCTTCAAAACTGTGTAAGACTTAATGCCTAATCTTTCTCTCCTCTATCTTTCTTTCTATTTATAATTATTTTTTCTCATTACTCTAATTTATTATATTTTATTCCTAGTGTTCTAGGTTAATTTGATTCAGAATTTTACTTGCTATGAATGTTTCTTCAGGAAATTCATTATTCAATAACATTTTGGGTTGTTATTGGCAGTTTTTACTCGGGAAAGCATGCTATTTAATCTCTTTCCTTTTTGCAGTTATAGGGGCTTTGATGAAGTTGATGGAATTGAAGTTGCTTGGAACCAAGTTAAGATTGATGGCCTCTTGCATTCAGTAGATGATCTTGCGAAATTGTATTCTGAAGTTAATCTTTTGAAGTCTTTGAAACATGACAATATCATTAAGTTCTGTGATTCTTGGATTGATGATAAGCAGAAAACTGTTAACATGATTACTGAACTCTTCACATCAGGAAATTTACGGCAGTAGGTTCTCCTGATTTTTGTACCCTTTCCTTTATATTATTTGGTTGTAACACGCACATATGATGAAATTTTTGTACACCTTTGGCTGACAGATATCGCAAGAAGCATAAATATGTTGAAATGAAAGCTATAAAAGGTTGGGCCAGGCAGATTCTTAATGGCTTACTATATCTTCACAGTCACAGGCCACCCATTATTCATAGAGACTTGAAATGTGACAACATCTTTGTGAATGGAAACCAGGGTGAAGTTAAGATAGGGGACCTTGGTTTGGCAATTGTCATGCAGCAACCAACTGCCCAAAGTGTTATTGGTAACATATTACTTCCTTAAATGTGATGTTTTTTATCATATTGATTCCAATGGCACTGAGCTAGCTTTTGTTTGTTGTTTCTCTATTTTAAAAAAGGGACTCCTGAGTTTATGGCTCCAGAACTATATGAAGAGTCATACACAGAACTGGTTGACATCTATTCTTTTGGGATGTGCATATTGGAGATGGTTACTTTCGAGTATCCCTATTCCGAATGCAAAAATCCAGCTCAAATCTTTAAGAAAGTTACCTTAGTGAGTAAATAAGTTATTGGTATATCTTTATCAGTTTAACTTATTATAAGAACAATTTAACTTATATCTATGCTGTATTGTGATGCATGTCATTGCAGGGCATCAAACCCGCTTCCCTTAATAAGGTGAGTGATCCTCAAATTAAGGAGTTTATTGAGAAATGTTTGGTTCCAGCATCTGAGAGATTGTCAGCAGAGGAGCTTCTGAAAGACCCATTTCTACAAGTTGAGAATTCAAAGGATCCCGTCCTTTATCCCTTACAACCACCTAGAAGAACTCTGAGAGCATACTCATTCAAGTCTGGTTCTCAATCTATGGACTTGGATGGTGACTACAAACAGTTTTCTATGAGTATCTATTCTGAAGGCAACCAGGAAAACCCATATTGTCCTGTTTTTGAAGTCCAGAGGGCAAATAATAACAATGAGTTTAGGTTGAAAGGGACTAAAAATGATGATAACTCGGTATCATTGACCTTGCGTATTGCTGATACATGTGGTGAGTATTTTCTCCGTCCTTCTCCTTCACCTTATGCTACTTTTGTTTCAAGGAGGAGCGGGGAAGTAGAGAACATCTGGACTAGTTTTTGACATGCTTTCCTGTGCCATGAAAGTTGATACTGAAAGGTGTTTGTTGTGTTACTAGCAGGTCGGGTAAGGAATATACATTTTCTCTTTTACCTTGATTCAGATACCGCAGTCTCTGTGGCCACAGAGATGGTTGAACATTTGGAGTTGGCAGATCATGATGTACCTTTCATAGCTGAGCTCATTGATTACTTGCTAATGAAACTTCTCCCTTGGTGGAATCCTTCACATGATCGCGCGCGTGGAGAAATAAATCCTAGTATAGATGTCCAAAGCTTCATGGGATGGCCATGGAGTTCTGCCCTAGCGAGTGTTCCCTCTGATTTGGTTATTGAGGAGGATGGCTTATCTCGAATTGATACAGCCACCGAAGAAGATTTTGTGGCCCCCGAGAAGAGCAGCTTTATAGAAAATGGTGATAAGGCTACTTTTGAGGGTGATTGTAATTCACTAAGATCTGAAGCTCCCGAGGTAGTTGCTGAAAATGCTTCTATGAAAGATGAAAATTATAATGATTCCAATGTTGATGCAAGCTCTAAATGCTTAAGTAGTGGCTCCATCTCTGAACTTGAGCTGGGGGATGCATATTTTGAGGACTGTAAATTGCAACCAGAAGATTATTGTGGTGGGGAAGAAGTTGTGATAAATGAATACCCAAAGAACTCGGGGTCAGTTCTTGGAACATCTTCTAATGTTGGGAGCCCAAGAAGTTGCTGTTCTTATGTGTCTTCTTCAACAGTAGAGGAGATTGATCCTGAGCTACAGTTTGAACTTGCTGTGATTGAGTCACACTATCAGCATTGGATCGATGAACTTAACCAAATAAAGTTGGAGGCACTGGAATCCACCAGAAGGAGATGGATGGCCAAGAAGAAACTGGCTGTTCGGTGATTTTGAGCTTGTTAATTCACCCCTTTTTAACCCTTGTCGAAATTGTTTCACTGTAAAGTTTGTGTTGTGATCTGAACTGTACTTTGTATATTGGATGTGGCTCTTTTTAGTGAGTGTCCTTACCCTCAACCTACTTTTTCCTTGTTTTGGAGACATTTCTCAATCTCTCTTTAGCACAATGTAGGAGATGCGTCTCTCAAGAAATTTTATAGTTCTAGAAGACACATTCTCAGGGAGACCCTTTGCTATTTTAGTATATTTTTCACCATTCCAGCTTTGCATACCACCATTCTTGCATAATTAGTCTTCTTCCATTCCCCAAAATAACCACAAACAAACACAACCACATAAAGTACTTTATTTTCTGTTTAAAAGAAAACCAATGTTTCTTCAAGGCAAATTTGGTTAAGAAATTAGGAAGTGGAATTTTTTTTTTATTATATTTTTGTTTTGGTATATAAAAACATACTCTTCTATGATTTAAACAGAATTTCTTAATCTGTGAGTTTTGAAAAGAGGGGATACTTTTTTTTTGTTATCTGGCCCCTCCTTCATCGATGAAACGATATTTAACGCTGAGTGGTTCACTTAACACCCAAGAAATTATTCAAGTTTCTATCCTTTTTTTTGGTAGTGATTTTGACTCAAATTTTAAAACAATACAGTTTTTTTTTCTCTTTAATAGTTCACTTCATTTTTTAGAGTTCGATAGAACTATGTTCATATGATTTTAAAATTTAAAGATGAAATTTATGAATAAAATAATATAAGAACCTTGACGATGTTTCTAAAAATTAGAGACTAAAAAGTTACACTTTTGTTTTATAAAACATGTAACTTTAAAGCATAACTAATGCAAAAACCAACAAGCACCCAACACAAGGGCAAAGGTAAGTTTTACTTCAACTTAGAATATGGTGAATGCAAACACGTTAATAGAATATACAACTCCTTAATAAATTGGTGACATTTTCAGAGGAATCTTTGTTTGCATTGATTCTAGTTTTACATTTTGTTGTATTTATATGTATGTTTTTCTTCTCTCATGTGTTTATGATAAAGGGAAAACGTTGCTTTTCAAGCAACACACAAACATTTGTTAAAGAATTGCATCACTTTCTTACCAAACTATTTTTGTACATTTCCTCTGCCATCACAATCAACACCTTTTATTTAAACAAAACTCATAATTATCAAAGTCCTTTCGAATCTGCGTTACTCTATTACCCTCTTAGACATATTCTTTTCTTCAAAATGTTTCATTGTGATTGACGTCACATGGTTTGGTTAGGTACGTATCTTGCACTTCAATCAGCCATGTAGGCACTGTTTGATACCCATTTGACAAATCATAGCCATTGTCACTCGTTGGTAAGATAGGCTTGAGACTTCTATTGTTTGGTCACTTTTCTATTATTGAGTCTTTGACCAACCTTTCCTTTTGCACTTTTATTTATGAGTAGGAGCAAAAGTGGCAGGCAAATACATCAATGGCGGAGTTGATGGGATCACGGGCATACTGCTGCTTTAGGTGCCAGAACCTTGTTGCTTTCCATGATGATATTGTTTCCAAAGATTTCCAGGTGAACTTTCTCTTGCATTTTTGGCATTTTCTCCATTTTTACGCTAGATTTCTAGATTGAAATGGATGATTCATTTGAACCATCAGAATAGGATCTGTTGGTTCTAAATTTCAACTAATCAGCCGTTGAAACTACTAGTTACTAACGAGATTATTCACTTGAGATGTTAAAAGAATCATAAAATAAACAAAAAAACCTTCTAATCTAGTTGTTGAGCTAAAGATTAAGATTCATATACCCATATTAATCATGTCAAAAACCTTTTAAACACGGCCTGAAATTAACCTGATCTATAGTGAAACGAATTCACTTAAAGTTTTAGCATTTTCAATTTCCTTCAAACTTGTCTGAGTTTTTGCTTTTATGTTCTTTGAAGTTCCTTTTTAACCTCGGATTTTCAAGAGTTATGTAACAGGCAACCAATGGTAGAGCCTTTTTATTCTCTCACGCAATGAACATTGTTTTGGGTCCTAAAGAAGATAGGCAGCTTATCACTGGTCTTCACACAGTGGCTGATGTGTATTGCTCTGATTGTGGAGAGGAACTTGGCTGGAAATATGTTAAAGCTTACGAGGAAACACAGAAGTACAAAGAAGGAAAATGTGTGCTAGAGAAGTTCAAGATAGTCAAGGGCAATGGATAGTGAACAGATTTTACTGTTTTAGATCCAAGCCTTCTGATCTCAATTGTTCATAGGTTGGCTGTGAAGTTCTTGCAAAGACCAGGGGGGAAAGGAATTTAATTTGTTCAAATTTCAAAAGATGATTTTAATGACTCTAATTTTTTTCTAGATGAAATAAGCTGTTAAATGTTTCTTCCCTGATCTCAACAGTTAATTGGTCCTTTTTCATGTACAAAAGATTCTTTTCAAGAAAATTACGAAGATATCACTGATTGGTCCTGGTAAGTAGAGCTTCGCAACTAGCACAAGCCTCTTGTTTTTGCACTTTATCAGCCAAAATGACTATATAGGAGTTTATAAATATTATGATTTTACAGTTAAGTTCATGAATAAATTCTTAATAAATATCATCATGATTAATCTGTTTACCTGATTATCATCATGTCGTTTGACTGCCTCTATTTTTGCATGAATTAGAAACTTTTTCTTAGCAAAAACATTAAAATTTCAACTGTTAGAAAACTTAAGACATTGTAGCTCTCTATTAAGGATATTGATAACTATGTGCTACTGTAATCCGGTCATAAAATAGATTGATTTTTATCCTTACAAGGAGTAAAGTGAAGTGTATAAGCATGGTACTTCTTTTGCTGTTTCAGATTCTAGTCATCTATAATTTACGATGTTGGAGTATTTCCAATGTATAATCATGAAGAACTTTAGCAATTTTTTCTCTAGTGGTATTATCCTCAAGAACTTAAAGTGGACCATACAATTGTTTGGGTAAAAACTGCCACTTCGATTACTCCAACAGTAAAGCTACATAAAATCTTAATCTTTAAGAATTTCATAAACAACTTGAAGATGGTCCCTAGGTGCTTACAGAAAAAAATGGTGTTTATTTGCTCTGACAAATTGCTGTCCATTAAAGCTTTTGAATGACAAGTCATAGTTGAATAAGACAGAAGTGTTGTCAGAGTCAGTTCTTTCAACAGTTTACTTGAGATTGATGTCCAATTGTGTGGTATGCTGTGTGCACAACTCCTCCAGCATTTTTTTATCTGAACCAAACACACAACTAGACGATGGTAGGGAATTTAGGGAAAAAATTGAAGGAAACAAAAACATTTTATTAGTATCTTTGTAATCATATTCATCTTGAGGATGATCAGCAAGAGAATCACCATCTTAATCTTTAGGATGCAGTGCAATGTTATTTTAGTACCTAGACTTGTTAAAATAGTTCCCAATATTGTAAAGTGTTAGTCAGAATAGTCCTGCAGCTATTCTCAGTAAATAATGTTTAGAAGCACATTGAAAACAGAAGAATCATATTCAAAATGTAAATTAAGTAAAGCCAATCAATATGTGGGTGTCATAGGGGCTTCTTTGTGTTAGAGACTTCCATCTCACCGTAATCTAAATAAGAGCAGAAATACAATTTATTCATCAACTTTTCTCCATCTAGTAACTTTCATTTCTTCCTTTCTTTCCTTCTTTTCTCTCTAAGTTAATCAAGGCTTTTGCAAATGTGAATTAAGGACAATAAAGTGCTTATTTTTCTTTGTCCTCACCAAAGCCTCAAAATTTGGTAATTCCAATTTTTGGCCCACATATATTCGAATTGTTGCATGGTTAGAAATTACTAACTTTGAAGAATTAAGATTACAATAAACTGTATGTCAAATCCAAATATCTGAAAATGTTAGTATTGTTAGATATTTGTGTCACAATGTGACTTTTAGTGGTAGAGTTTCCTAATAAAAGAGTTGAAGCTTTTTTCCCAGCAGGTGCTCTGGTTTTGTGCTTCATGCTGCAGTGAAGTTCGTCTTCTGATGAAATATTATTGAACAAACTTGACATCACACTACAATTTGAAGATTAAAACTTATTCACTCATTATTGTAGAATACACTCTTGAAAACACATTTTGTCTCATGAATAAAAGTTAGTATAAAAAGGAGGAAATTCATCAATGCCTCTATGATCATCTCCATTCTCAATAAAACGGTAAGCCAATTCAATAGCATACACAATTTGAGCATTCAATTTTCGGATCCTCATCAAATTAGTGTTGAACATAATATGGGGCACTGTCACACAGCTTCCAATATTTTAAAACTATAGTCAATGCTGAACTATAATTTCAAACTACTAAAACTAGTGTGTTGTTAGGCCTATATTTTAATTTGACATTACAAAGATGTAAAATGAAAAGTTTAAACCATAGAAATCAAAGTCAAAATTAGAAAAACTTAAAATATATTTAACTATAATGATTTTCATTAAAGTTCCATCTATGCCTCCACCTTTTTTACACTATCTTTCCATTGATTCACTTTCACACTGGTTCAGTCATTTTTCACAACACTCTCCTATCCTCTACCATATAACTTATTTATGTATTTATACCTGCCACTGTTATATATACTGATGGAAACTCCAAAGTCTGAGGGGTTCTTCTTTACAAACTCCACCTTTGACATTGACCATTAAGTCATTAATCATTACATGTATAAAACATATATAGTATGAACCTAATGTTCAAGTTTTATATTTGAAAATACTATTAAATTATGCCAACATACATAAATATATTCCTAAAAGTTTTCCAAGGTTGTATAAAAATAGTGAATATTCTAAAGCTGATCAAACAGACAAAACTTCGTTCAGTCAATAGAGCTCAGAAACATTTCCCTTCTTCTCTGTTGTAATTGCCTTGGTGTCTGCCACACACACACACACACACACACACATATATATATATATATATATTAGTTTATGGTGTATGCTTCAAATATATCAGTGTTTTGATTCTGTTTGGCACGTTCTCACTGATATTGTATGAATGATGTTAAAGTTTTCTTACATTTTTTTTTTGCAAATCAATTTCACTCCTGCTGCACTTATTTCACTCAAACAATTATTTGGTGAAGTGAAAATCTTGTTCACAAAACTAGATAATATATTAATCTTAACCTAAACCAGAGAGCCAACTCAATCTGTTAAAGTTTTCAACCATACAGCAAACATCTTGATGTTTGAAAATACTTTAATTGTACCAACATACATGAACATGTTCCTGAAGTTGTATAATAATGAAGAATAGTGTAAAGTGGATCCAACAAACAAGAACTAAGTTCAGCTAATAGAGCTCAGCATTTGCTAGAATTGCAATAATTATGTATTGTTTTTGCACAGGAGTGGATTAATTTAATATATTCAAGTGACTAGGTTCTTCTGTTTTGAATCAAGAAAGCTGGTATGTGTCTGCGTTGGTAAACAAATCTTCTCCTCTCTCTGCTGTGATGCTAAGTGTATTGCAAGTTTTTTATCCTACTCTTACATGTATCTTAAGATAACATTATTATTAGATCAATCGTCCTATGCCAGCTTATTATGTGGACAATACTTTATTCTAGCCTATTTATGGTCCAACAATATTTAATTAGTATTTTGATTCTTTTCACATTTTCTTGTTCTTATCATTATAACAGTGAATTTGTGTTTTTTTTTAAGTTTTTTTTTCTATATTACAAGTTGATTTTTTTTTATAGATTTTTTAGATATTTATAATAAGAAAATTACTAGAATAAGTATTTGTCAGTAAGTGCGATTTTAGAATTTAGGGTTTTTGGAATAAAAATTTGTTTATTACGTCAAGAAAACATTGATAAGGACTCATTTCAATAGTTTCTTTATTATAAGTATATGGAAGATCTAAAATTTGAACTAGGAACGAAAATCAATTTCACATGAGAATAGAAAATACTGAACAACAAAGATAATTAATCCTATGAAAATTAACATATATTTAATGTTTTTAAGCATACAAAATGTTCAATATGCTTTACATTTAACAGGAAAGTTTAGAATTGTATTCATTTACCTTGTTTAGAGAATTTTCTTTATAAAATGGCACTATTGATTATCCATGACACCATTGTGCTGAAAATATAGACATTGTATCTTGTACCCTGTTTATAAGCAGGAGAATGGAGTAAATTGAAGTTTATAATTTGTTCAAATGCCCTTTGTTTTTATTAGAATAATATGTTATAGCTCCAAAATATTTGATGACAATATAAATTTAAAAAATAAATTACTGAAACAATTTCATAAAACAGGATAATAACATAATGTTTGAAGCTATTAAGGAGACATAAGTATGCTGGGTAGAATTTTTTCACAATTTTTAAAAGGTAAAAATAAAAAAATTAATTCTTTCATAAGTCAAAATTATTTTATACATAAATTAATTTATATAATTTTTTGAGGCTTGGACTTCTCTTAAATGACGTATCAGTGTTGGACACACACATCAGACATGACACTCGTAAGACACTCATAACATATTTATTAGTGAAGTGTCCAATTTAAAAAATATTTGTTGGATTTCTAACAATTTTAATACGATTCTAACACAATTTTAAAAAGGAGAAATACATTAATTTTCTAAAAACTCAAACTTATTGTATAAATTTTTTGTATGCTTATAAAAATAAGGAACAAATCCTTTTAAATCAGTCATGAAAAATATCTTTCTGTTCCAAAAATAAAAACTGAAACATACTTGTGCACATAAATCTTTATTATCAATTTATATAATTCATAATTATATAATATATAGATCTGTGTTCCTGTGTCCTACATTTTAGAGACTATATGATGGAAGAAGCCCAAGTTCCGGCCCAAGCTCAGGCCCAACAATTAGGTCCATGGCAAAGAGGATTCAAGAAGAGTTGGACTCTGCTACTGATGACAGATAAACTTTTCTCTACATATTCAAAGACCCCTCAGATGACCACAAGGAGTACAACCCAAGCCACGGGAGCTGAGCATCAATTAATTTTAGTTTATTTGTAATTTTAGTAGAGTATGGTTCATTTAGCACAATAGGGGTGTATTTAACAATTTAGTAGAGTAGGGTTCATTTAGCACAATAGAGGGGTGTAGTTAACAATTTAGCTTGTACCTAGGCCTTTTAGGGTAGGAATGTAGCCCTACCTTCTAGAAGCATGCTAAGGGGTTGCATTGACCTTTAGTCAACACCCTAGCAACCCCCTCTTTTATGTATTCCTCATCCTACTCTTACTCTCCAAGGCACCATCTCCTATAAATAGAGTGCTTCGGCTCATGCTTTTTTAAGATCAATTTTAATGAGTAAATGTTGTCAAATTTTTGCTAGCTTCTACTATTTGTCTAGTCTCTCTAGGTTAGACACTTTGATCTTCATCTTCACCTTCCTCCAAGTGATTTGGCCTAACCTATCACTCTCCATACCTTTCATGCACCTACAAGGAATCCATAGCTCTATATGAGCCATCCTTGACCCATATCATCCATAGCTTCTGTCACCTTTTTACCTCATATTTCAAGAAGAACAAATGGTCATGAAGAGCAACCCATCATTATAGGTATCTCTTTCTCCGTGTCTATGTCTTATCAGTATAAGTGCTACCTAGCACAAAAGTCACAACCATTATTCTCATGCCTAAATTCAATAGTTCAAGATTGATTTATTTTGCATGATCGATCGTATTCGATACTTGCGTCTTCGTCAATCATTCGGAACTAGCCTTAAACAACTTGATCAATATTTAAAGCAAAACAACAAAAGATTTCAAACTTTCTTGTTTTCTTATGTGGAAATAGAATACTGTCCCACTCACTCATCAATCACAACACCATTTCATCAAGCTACTTAATTTCCTACTTCTCTTTTCACCTCTCTAAAATCCATCCTTTTTTCATGTTTCAAACTTAAAATCAACTAAACGTGATTAGCATAGTTACTAATTAGTTTATGAATATGAAAAGTTGCCACTAAGCAATGATGTAGTATAGTTGGTGGAGTTGTGAAACACGTGAAGAGGGCATTGGTGCAAACTCTCAAATATAAAAAACAAAGGAAAAGAAATATAAAACCAAAGTAATAAAAGTAGATGTTGTGATATGATTTGAGAAAAGAAATAAAAAAAATCTTGCGAATGAGAATTATATGCCCCATGTGGAAAGGTTGTGGCTTCAGAAGAAATAAATTATTATGGCACTTGTCATGTATATGATTGATTGAGAAGACGACAGAATAGGAAAATTTGATGGATAGAAGAAAACTAGAAATGGAAGAGGAAGCTTCATGGAAGCCAAACTATGGAACAGTTCCTGCAACTCAAGATTACGTCTGAACAAGAAT
Organism: Phaseolus lunatus; assembly: GCA_013389735.1. Lineage (NCBI taxonomy): Eukaryota > Viridiplantae > Streptophyta > Magnoliopsida > Fabales > Fabaceae > Phaseolus > Phaseolus lunatus. The sequence goes on from CM023866.1 coordinate 49,157,856, forward strand.
ATCCTTCTGTTCCCACCAAAGGCACCTTCCTAGAAACCTTCCTATGTATATAAAACTCATCATGAAAATGAAAATGAAAAATCATAATCAATGGCATGCACATGAAATAATACATATCTACTTCTCAAAGACAGGCTTCTCTAGATTCCTCAACTTCTTGACTTGGTAAAATTCCAACTCTCCAATCCTACTTAATATTCTTTCAGCCACAAATTTGTCTCTGGTGATGAACCTCATCACCACCACCACTTTCATTTTCTTTTGCAAACATCATTCTCAATATAAAAAAAAAAAATTACCCTATGTTTATGACCTACCCCCAATATGTGTACTATGCATGAAAGTGGTTGGGATATGTAAGATCTTTGTTATGCTTAGTGAGTTGGGAACTATGTGAAATAATTTAATCTTTCTATAAAGATTAAGATATTCTTTAAATACTCTTATTTTTTTTATTTTTTTTATAAAAAATACATGAAAATAGTAAGAGTAATAAATAAAAATATATATAAGAAAGAGTAAGTTATATCTAAGAAAGTAAATTTAGAAACTAGTAAAAACATTTGTTAAAGAGTCATAATCATAACTATCAAATAAATAGTTAGGCTCATATTAGCTCTTGATTCCTTTTGTAAAAAGTGATTAAAGCCAACAAAAAATCCAACTTCCAAAGTTGGCAGAAACTAAAAATAATATTAAATTACAATCTTGACAATTAATAATTCCATGATTCCTCAATTCTATCAAATATTGTATGGATAAAAAATTCTATTAAAAATTATTAGTCACATTTCTCAATAGTAAGTATAAAATAAAAACAAATATGTATATTAGGAACTATGGTAAATTTTTATAACAAACACTACAAAATTATTAGATAAAAATTAATTTTAAAAATAAAAAATAATTAATTACTATATTAAATAAATTAAATGTTATTTCAAAGACCGAAAAAAATATTAGTATATAAAATAGTTTTTATTATTAATAAAATTTATAAATTTGTTTCTAAATTAATATTTAATTAATTATCAATTAATATTAATTTAGATTTTAAAGTTACTAGTGAAAACTTTAGTAACTAATTTCTATTTAATAATTTTATTGTAGTGAAATAAAATAGTTTTAGTAACTTTTTTATAAATTGAAAAACTCAAGTTTATAATAGGATGAATCGAATCTATGGTGGTTTTGGAGTTTGAATGAAGCTTATAAGTTGGGAGCTTAGAATAATTTATTTTTGTTAGGAAGGGTTTATTCCAAAAGGAAGAACTTTTACATCTCTATAAAAGACTACTTGTCCTAACGAATTCTCATTGAGTCTTCATTCTTATATAACATAAAGTCTTCCAAAGTCGCTTTCTGCTTCAAGAGAAAGCAGAAGAAAAGGGAAGGTTCGTATCATAAAATGGAAAGCAAGCGCCACAGCATGAAGCAAAGCAGCATGGAGACAAAGTTTGAGGACTTGCTGCCAGTGATGGCAGAGAAGCTTGATGTGGAGTCCTTTGTGTCAGAACTGTGTGGTGGTTTCAAGCTTCTATCAGACCCAGAAACAGGTTTGATAACAAGTGAGAGTCTGAGGAGAAACTCAGCTCTTCTTGGTATAGAGGGCATGAGTATGGAGGATGCAGATGCTATGGTTAGACAAGGTGATCTTGATGGCGATGGAAAGCTTAATGAAACTGAATTTTGCATTCTCATGGTCAGGCTTAGCCCTGGAATGATGGAAGATGCTGAGTCATGGCTGGAAAAGGCAATTCATGAAGAACTTAGGAACTCCCCAACTTAGACATATCGTTATTATTGCTCCTTTTGTAGCCAATTATGAATCAAGATCTTATCTGTTTTAAGCTGCTGCTACAATTCATGAAACTCATCGTTGTCTTGAAGGAGTGTTCATTATTAATGAAATGAATTTCTTCCATCAATATGAATATCAAATGATAGCCAACAGTAGATAAATTTTAAACCTTTTTTTATCTTGTAAGTGTTTATTGATAAATTTATCTCAAGAAAGGCATTTTTGTTACATTTTTACCTGATAGAAAATATTAGTTTCATTTGATGGTTTCATCTTGGGCAGACATAGCCAATAGTTATGTTGTTAGTTAAATGATTGAGTGAGTGTTTCTCGTAAAAGGAAAAATCAATGAAAGAGGAAATAAGTTTTGATAAATTGATGTAGAAGATGCAGACATGAGAGTGTTAAAGGAGGGAGTGACACTAAGTTAGAGCCACAAATTAAGTCAATTCAGATTCATTATCATTCAGTGGTTATGTATGAAAGGATAAAAGACAAAATAATGGTGGATGGTTTTTCTTATTTTCTTTAAATCAATTTTAGTTTCTTGCAAAGATGGCTAGTTAGTTGGTTTTCGTTATTAACATCAAAGACAATGATCTGCTTATTATTATTATTTTTATCATTATCATAAAATTTACTTTTAATTAATAATTAAAAATTAATTATTGAAGTTACAATAAAAACCAAATACATGTATAACAAATTTTGAAATTAGTAGCAATTCATCTGTTGAAATTTTAGTCAATAATTATCAATGTATTTTTGTTTTTAAACATTTGTTCTCACTTTACTATGAACTTCCTTTAGAAGTAAGTCAATGAAACAGAACAACAATAGCTAAAGATTCTGATACACATTAAGTGTATCTTTATGCTAAGATGGTCTCTACAACAATTAATGCTTAATGGTTAATATGGTGATTAGGATATCAATCACGCAATAAGATTATGGGACTGCGTAATAATGAATCCCAAATAGGTAATATCTATTAATAGCTAATTTATTACTATTCAACCTCAATGTATACATTACTCAAATATTTCATTAACTGAGACTTCAAATAATTTACAATAACCACATTTAAACTTATATATAGATATTTATAGTTGAATATACATTTATTTTATTTACTTGAAAACAACTTTAAATTCTACTAAATAAAATAATGATATTTAAATTCTTTAGAAAACTATTATTTAGTAGTTGAAATTAGAGAAATTTATAAATGATATTCTCAAAAAAATTATGATAGAAACCGTGATGCAATTTGAAGCGTCAAAATAAGTATTAGTTGGGACAAAACAATTGCAACTAAGATGTTATATTGCTTCAAATCTTGAAAGACTTTGGGTGAATTATGCTCAAACTTGTGATATTGCTTTAATTTGAACACTTACCCAATGCCGACGGCTAATTATTCATGCTTTCCCCCTAAAAGTTTATCGATTCCACATTAAGCAATTAAAAAACTTCAAACGAGGCTGCTACATTAAACATTGCCTTTTAGTCTCTTCCCTCACCTCACCGTTAAAACCTCTTATCGGATGGATTCACACAAATAATATTCTCAGTCTGAAAATGACAAAAAAGAAGCCACCAAACTTCTAATATTTACCCCCTTTACCTAACCTGCTTTCCCAACCTTACCTAAATTTTCATATAAACCACCAAACTACTATACAAATTAACAAAAACTAAACTAATATATACCCAAGGCTACCATACCAGTATCTAACAAATAAGAAATTACTTATCCACCAGAGCAATTCCTATACTAAGAAGTGTAAATTTAGACACCTCCTTTTACCAACTATTTAATTTGTTTTTCCAGAGTTGAGGCAGAGTTAGTATTTAGGAGTATTTCATAAAACAAACACAAGGTTTCTTTTGATAAAATGAGGCAACTTGGATATGCATATCACCGCAGAATCAGTTTGCAAGTAACAGTTACTTTGGAGCACGGTTGATTACAAATTAACTGCAAGAGCGCACTCATTCACAATAGCAATAATAGGCTACGAAAAGAGAATTCGACTGTAGCAAAGCACCATGTCATTGCAGAAATATGCATATCAATAATCCCACACTAAACAGGGTCTCATATTAGGTCCCTGTGGAACCAATGGCACTGATTGCTAAATAAAGACGCAAACCACATTAAACTCAGAAGTACCCTTTACTACATAATGTACCACTTGCTATTCTAACTACTAGAAAGTGACAGTGCCATTGTAGCCTTTCTTCTTACCCTAAAACCGAGCATCCCTTACGTTCTAGACCTTCGCAATGGAGAACGGCTGCAGATAAAACATAATAAATAAGCTGATAGAAGAGTGAAAAAAACAGGTGCACGAAAAGGCTAAATTTACCCAGAATATAATACCTGCGATATCTACCATATTCAGGACTCCTGGGCTTCCCATAATCAGGACTCCTGGTCTTCCCATAATCAGGACTCCTGGTCTTCCCATATTCAGGACTCCTGGGCTTCCCATTATCAGGACTCCTGGGCTTTCCATAACCAGGACTCCTGGGCTTTCCATAACCAGGACTCCTTGGCTTTCCATAATCAGGACTCCTTGGCTTTCCATAATCAGGACTCCTGCGCCTGCCATAATCAGGAATGGCCCTGCCATAATCAGGACTCACCCGTCTGTCTGGTCCACCATTATACCTATCATAGACAGGACTTCGTGGACGACCATAGTCAGGGCTTGCACGCCTGTGATAAACTGGACTGGGTGATCTACCATAACCTCCTCGTCTAGGACTATCATAATTGTCACCCCTCTCACCATCATCCCTCAAAGCATACTCCACAGACACCACCCTGTCCAGGATCTTACTGCACGTGTAATGAAACCAAAACGTTAATATTTGTACTCAGTAAAATAAAAAAAAAACAAAAAAAATAAAAAACAGAATTTTACTACAAGACAATATAATTTCATTATTGACCTCATATTTGTACACTCTAAAGCTTTAGTAGCATCTTCTTGTGTTTCAAACTGCACGAATGCAAAGTTCCGTCGAATCCGGACATGAAGAACATTTCCATAAGGTTCAAAATGTTTTTCTATATCACGAACTCTAGTTCGGATTGGATCAAAGTTAATCACAAACAAGGTTTTTGTTGGCCTCTGGTTTGCCTTTGATCCATCACGATGACGTCCACGTTCACCCTGCCAAAGGAAAAATATAAGCTCCTATTAAAACCAGGTAGGATACTGTGATACTTCAGTGCCCTCATCAATAGGTAAATAAAACCAAAATATAATTATGAAAACATTATCATACCCTAGCCCACTCCACAGACAGCCTTCGCTTTTCATGACCAAATGGAACATTGTCAAGTGCACGAATTGCTTCTTCTGCATCTCGCTCATCCTCATAATAGACAAAAGCAAAACCTGCAACAAAACTAGTATTAGAGGCATAGATGATTATGAAAGACATCAGCATGTTATCCCTCACCAGAAGTACATCAGCCAAACCAGGAAATCATTTTCCCCGTCAGGAACAAAGGAATACAACACCTGAATATAAGTGAGGGCTGATGCACATGAAGCTGTAGAGGCGTTGAATGAGGAACAAAATCATGATTGCAAATAAAGGTTAAATCCAAAATTCAGATCTGAGACTGCTAAGCATGCTTCTCCATTCAGACAGCACAAGTGATTTCAGAAATAGAATGGCATGACTTGACAGAATTTCATTGATCCCCTATTTTCAGATAAGCTACGCATGGCTTAATAAATTGATTGATGATCCCACTAAGAACATTCTGGTGGAAATGTCAATGTTGGGAGATGATGAGGTGAGTGACGAATGATCAGATGAGAAAATGCAGATCAGTGGGTAGAAGGAGAGCAGGCAAGCAAGAAGGTTTTCTTCCAAAAAAAATTTGCAGAGAGGTTGGCAAGCCAAGACAGAAGCTCAGCATGTTTTCCCTTAGTAGAAGTTCCTGCGCCAAAACAAACACTTAAAAACCAGTTTTCCAAAGGCATTGCAATTGTGGCTTCCATTATTTCCTACCAGGCCATAGGAACACTACACATTCAAGCCACAAAAGCAGCCATATGCTCACATCCAAATTCCAAAACACGGCCGCCCCATTTAGATGAACGTCTTATTTTGTTAATTTTCTTTAACCACCATTATTAAGTCCTTTGGCTCCCCAATGGAAGCCCAAGGTCATCCCCAAAGGCTACAATCTTTGGACCAGCTATGAGATCACTACTCAGGACTATAGCTTAGTCACCCTTAAGTTCCTCGCCCCTCTCCAAGAATGTGTTCTGTGGGGAATCGAAACCATGTCTTTCCCCACAAGCTCAGTGTGTTGCCAACGAGCCACACCCTCTGTTTTACTCATACACTAACTTCACAAAATCAATGACAACTAGTAGTCTTAAAAGACTCTCGCCGTTTACACTAAATGACACAGCATATGGGCAACACGAAATCGGTTGGACAATTGACCATTCAACATGTCAAGTAAAAACAAACGGGGCTAATATTCAACAAGGGACGAAAGGGTAGGGTTCGCTCACAAAAATTTTAAAAAACAATAAACTCAACAAAAACAAATTCGTACTTCATCATCACCATTCACCAGGCAAGGGAAACTAATGACAAATCGAAACAGACAAAATCCCACTAAAAATACTTTGGTTGCTTATGCGAAGATAGAACCGGGAGGGCTTTACCAGATTTCATGTCCACGCGGTCAATCCTTCCATACTTTGAAAACAACCGTTCAAGCTCCGATTGACGAGTATCGTACTCCAAGTTCCCAGCAAAAATCGGCCTCATCCTCTTCGCCCGAATCGCTTTCAGAATTAAAATCGTCAATAGATTAAGATAACAAACAAAAACGAAAAGGGTGTAAACCCACCAATGCCCTAAAACCCCTTTATCACTAACCCCACTTGGGTGTTTCAAAAATTCGAGGAGGGGAATCGCAGAAAATTCCTTTCCCCAGAAACCCTAATGTGAAAGGTGAGAGAATTTGAGAGCGTACCTGACAGAAAAATAAAGGCTTTCGAAAATTTTGGGTGTCCAGAATAATCAGAGTGATAACTTTAAATATAGTAGGGTAGCCAGCTGGATTGGGTTTAATCCAATTCCCAAATGAGCCCATAACGAAAAACCCTAATTTCCTTTTGTTTTTGTGATGTTTATTTTTGGATAAAATATTTTTTTAGTTCATTAATTCTTAGAGATTTTAATTTTTAATCTCTAAATAAGTATTTGGTGGATTTTATTTCTTTAATATTTTTACTTTTTCACATTAATCCTCAAGTGATGGTGTAACTATTATATTGATTATTATGTGATTTTAGTATATAGATAGTAAAAAATACATGTAATTTTTATGATAAATTATGTTTTTAGTCTCGTATTCTTATGAGGATAAAGACCAGTTAAGCTAACATACAATAAAATTTACATATCTTAATTTTTTTCTTTTAATACTTAAATTTTGATGATAATAGATAAGAAATTTGATTTGTTTGATATGTTTTTTTTATAGTATGTAATAAATAAATTTAAACAATAAAAAGTAATATCTAATTGTGATCCAAAAATAAGTAATTTTCTTTAGAAACAAGTCATGTTCAAAGTGCAAAAACCATGAAAGGGTAAATTAGGTCATAATAAACTATTTATAAAATGGAATAAACATATCAAAAAACACAAAAAGCTATTGTAAAGAAGACAAGAATTATCAGAGTTATGGTAAAAAAAATTATAAATTACCTAACGATCATGTAGTTTGCAAACAATCATATTCTTTATGACCTTAAAAAACTTATCCTTATAACATTAAGCATGTATTATTTGAGACAAAAGAATGAAAGGTGTGATGAAACAATCTTCGATCAAGAAGAGTAAGAAGAATGTGAGATAAAGAAGTAAGAAGAAAAATCAAGAAAATATGTTCAAAAATGTATAGATTGATGTAGCGGTAGACACTAAGTTATGAATAAAACTAAGATGAGACACCTATGTTGCAATGTCTAACAACATAAATCTCTTATACAAACATCATCAATCTCCACAAGACTCAAATAAAGTAGAAAAAAGACAAACTAAAAAATGTTTTACACTAAACTCATCATCGGTATGCCATACCTTCTACTACTTATGTTTGATCTTAACAACTATCTTATGAAAAGTTTATACAAGTACAACTATAAATGTATAAAAACTTTTGTTGTTATTGTTAGTGAGACACAGTCAATCACAGAGATAAAGAAGTATGTTTCAACCACCTCAAATATCACGAGTTAAAGGATGTTATGATAAAAACATTATCCTTTAAGAAGACTCTAACTAACATTGACTTTAAAAACTTGCATCTTTCAATGGTCCTTTTTGCATACCTATACAAAGAAAGCATTACCATGAAAGGAAAGGAGAAGTAGACGAAGAAAAAGTCCTAGGCACCATCAATATTACAAGTACACGTAAAAAAATGTTAAAAGTATTAAGTGTTAGAACAATAATATTTTACTATCTGATTAAATTCTCACAATAATATTTTAATCCATCAATATATTTCTTTTTTTTTTAGTTAGAGTTATCAAAACAAATCCAAGTTTATAAACTAACAAAAGTCACTCAAAATTTAAGTAAAAGTCAAATTTAGAATTTAATTTTTTCTCAATTTTCATAAAACAAGATCATCTTCACTAAGTAACAAAGTCACTCAAATTAAACTTATAATTCGTCAAATTATTTTATCATCCCGCCTAAAATAAACAATATCTACAAAAATAGTTCAATCCACTTAGACACATACATGACACTCATACCACCTTACACTATAATAGATTTAACCTTATTAAAAATAGTATTAATAAATAAGTTTTATTTTTTCATTTTTTTCTAATTTAGAGTGGACTGACTCAATAAGTTTCTTTTCATTTTTTTCTAATTTAAAGTGGATTGACTCAAATCATTACCATTTGAATTGAACATGAAGTAGGTTTATAAGTTGTATTTCTTATTTCTTTATTTTTAAGTTTACTTTCAAAATTAAATTCTATTAGTTTTACATTCCTAAAAAATTTTATTATCTTTAAAATTATTAAAAAAAAATGTTTTGCTTTTAATCACATAACTATCACATTAAACTGAAGTGAGAGACAAAAATCATATTTAATAAAAATATTAAAAAAAGACATATGGTCATTATGTCATATTTGTAGTGTAGGGGTGTGCTTTAGAAGCCATGAGGCTCTTCTTTTCACTTGCCTTTCTGGTGGTGAGGCATACATGAGAATGGTTGATTCACCAACTCAGGTTGTTGGTGATCTTTTATGGTCGAAGTTAGCCGACTTTTGACTTGATCTTCAAAAACTTTTGGGATTCGTTTCGGAAACTTGTAAGATTTGTTATTATCACCTCCTTTGTCATTATTACCTCATCAATACAAGTTTGTTAACATTAACAACAACAAAATTTGAAATTGAAACAAATCAAATATTTATTTAAAAGTGTGAAATAAAATTTTGTAAAAGTTGAGGACCTACAAACATATTTTATTGGAATTATTATATTTTTCATATAGATGTATATAGAAAGTGTATCAATGTATAATATACATGGTAAAAATAAGGAAATAATTTGGTGTAATAACATATGAAGTAGCAAATTATATGGAGCATATCTCTCAAATCTGATTGTATATAAACAAAAATATCATTTCCATAATATTTTATATGGTATCTGAGCATAGTTTCTGGTGACTCTACAAAATTTTCTTTCTCCCTTTTTTGTCCTCGACAACTATGTCTGCCGAAAACTCCAAAGATGCAGTCACTGATACATCAAATCCATACTATGTACATCATTTAGATCAACTCGGACACCTACTTGTCCCAAAGAAATTGAATGGCTCAAACTACCCAATGTGGAGAAAATCAACGACTTATGCAATTTTTCAGATACAGAAAGTCATTTCCACAATTACCCAAGGTATGATGTTTGTTTTGTCATATTACATAAAAAAATCAAGAGCCTTTGGGATGAGTTAAACACATATTCGCTCATCCTTGCCTTGTAATCAAATGAAAGCACACAATGACGAAAAGGAAGAAAACTGTTTAATGCAATTTTTGATGGGTCTCAATGACACTTATAAAAGTGTCAGATCTAACATTTTGATGATGTCTCCCTTGCCTAACATTCGTCATATTGATTAATCATAGAGGAAGAGACACAACAACAATTGTCGATGATTAATTTGGATAATCATGATGTTTACGCAAATGCAACATATTTTCTCATGAACTTTAATAATTAAGTAAATTTTGTCTTCACAAAACCATGTCTTTTGGACAATGAGACAACTGATATATTGTTTCAAATCTAGAATTATTTATTAATTCAACTTCATCACTAGTTTCTTTGGTAAACCTTCCTACCGGCTTAACAACCTCAATCACGTTCAAAGGGACCATCCAATTTAATAGGGATATCAAATTAGAGCATGCTTTATATGTCTATTCTTTTCATTTAAATCTTATTTCAGTAAGTAAACTCACTAAAGCTCTAAATTGTTGTATTGTCTTACTTTTAAATGGTTGTATCCTACAGGATTTGACTATAGGGAGGATAATTGACCCGGGTGAACAATGAGGTGGTCTTTATTACATGAAACCTTAAAAAAAATTGTTCAACTCTTTTCATGTTTCCAGCAACAAGGATCTATGGCATATGAGATTTGGCCATCCGTCTTCATCCCGTTTAAAATTGGCATCTTTATTATTTTTTCAATATACTTATTATAACTGCAATATTTGTCGCATTGCTAAACAAACAAGATTGTCTTTTACTTCCAGCGCAATAAATACACAACGTCCATTTGATTTGTTACATTTTGATATTTGGAATCCTCATAAATCACCTACTTATTCAAATGCACGATTTTTTTTTAAATATCGTCGATAATTTCACTAGATGCACTTGGGTTTTTTTGATGCAACACAATCAGATGCATAAAGTCTACTACAATCTTTCGTCACATTTGCATATACACAATTCCACATTCGTGTTAAAGCCGTCAAAACAAATAATGGTACAAAATTTCTTTCCATGCGTCAACTTTTTCTTGATCATGACATTAAATGTCAACGTACATGTGTCTATACCCCCCAACAAAACGGGGTGGTTGAGCGCAAACACTCATATCCTCACATTTGCACGATCTCTTCTTTATCAATCTAATTTACCTATTCGTTTTTGGGGAGATTGTGTTTTAATCGCGATTTACCTCATTAACTGCTTACCTTCCCCCATTTTGTTAGATAAAACACCCTTTCAACAATTATACAACCAAGTTCCATTTGTTACACATTTACGTATTTTCGGTAGCCTATGTTATGTAACAGTGAATCATCCCAAACACAAATTTGATTCCTGCGCGATGGTGCATCTTTATTGGATATCCACCTAATCATAAAGGCTATAAATTATATGATCTTGAAGATAACACCTTTTTGTCAGTAGGGATGTGGTTTTTCACAAAACCATTTTCCTTTTCATGAAATAACATCACCCTCACACTCTTTTGTCCTACCAAATTTGGTCCTTGACTTAGACCATCAAAATTCTACATTTCCTACCACACTACTGAACTCACAATCGGCTTCACCAACTTCGTCTAGTGAGCCCATTATCGAACTCATACCCATTGAGCCTATTCCTGAACCTATGACCATTGAATCTCCTGTGCCTAATTCATCCATTGATATTTTTACACAATCACTTCAATATTTTACATGTCTCAAGCATCCTTCTGCATAACATAAAGATTACTTGCTACCACCTCACACCAATCAGTCCACTCCTAGCCAAGGTTCTCTCATAGGTACACGATACCCACTTTCTCATTTTATTTCTTATTCCAACATATCTTCTACTCATTGCACCTTTTTAGCTAACATTTTTACACATAGAGAGCCTTCATCATATGATCAGGACATTCTTTCTCCCCACTGGAAGGAAGCCATGGAATATAAATTATCAGCATTGATAGAAAACAACACTTGGAGCATTGTTTCATTACTAGCGGGTTACAAACCCATAGGATGTTGATGGGTTTATAAAATAAAATACAGGGTCTGATGGTAGCATCGAATGATATAAGGCTCGCTTAGTTGCCAAAGGCTACACGCAAGTGGAAGGGAATGGTTATATTTGACTTTTTCTCATACTGCTAAACTTACGACATTATGTTACTGTTATAGTTGTTAGAAACTGGTTCACCTACCAACTTGACGTAAGAAATGCATTTTTACACAGTGACCTTCTTGAAACTTTTTACATGGAGCTTCCCACTGAATTTCGCCGACAAGGGGAAAATCTGGTTTGTCGGCTTCCTAAGTCTTTGTACGAATTAAAACAAGCATCCCGAAACTGGTTTGCTACTTTCTCTAAGGTTATTCAAAAGGCAGGATATATTCAATCAAGAGCAAACTATTCTTTATTTACCAAGACTGTTGGATCATCTTTCATAGCTGTCTTGCTCTATGTCGATTTAATAGGAAATGATGATGTCGAAATCAAATATCTCAAGGAAGTTTTGCTCAAACATTTTTGAATCAAGGATCTTGGTACCTTAAAATATTTTCTGGGAATTGAATTTTATTGGTCTAAACATGATATTTTTATGTCTCAAAGAAAATATGTGTTGGAAATTTTGGACGATACAAGTCTAACTGGGGCAAAATTGGAAAAGTTTCCTATGGAGCAAAATTTAAAACTCACTCTTATTGATGGTGATTTATTACATGACCCAAATAAATATCGTAGTTAGTTGGAAGGCTTATTTACCTCACTGTCACAGGGCCAAATATTGTCTACTCAGTTAGAACTCTAAGTCAGTTTATGCAAGAGACCTCGCAAAACACACTGGGATGCAGTATTACGGGTTTTGAAGTACATTAAGGAGACACCCAGGCAAGGATTATTACTTCCCTCTAATAATGATCTTAAGATGAAAGCCGATTGCGATTCAAATTGGGGAGGATGTCGTATTACTTGAGGATCAGTCAGCGACTATTTCATTTTTCTGGGAAGTTCATTGGTATCCTGGAAGTTTAAGAAACAAACCAACGTGTCAAGGTCATCTGCCGAAGCAGAATATCGGACCATGGCAAATGCTTGTCAGGATGGTTATGTAATATCCTGCGATACCTCAAGGTTCTAATTAGCATGCCTACACCTTTGTATTGTGATAACCAAACAGCACTCCATATTGCAGCAAACCCTGTATTTCATGAGCGTACAAAGTATATCAAGATAGATTATCACATCGTATGGGAAAAGTTGCAAGATGGGATGATATATTTACTAAGCCTATCGGGAAAGATCAGTTTGTGACTTTGCGAAACAAGTTGGGAGTCCATGATATTTACTCACCAATTTAAGGGGAGTATTGGAATTATTATATTATGTATATAGAAAGTGCATCAATGTATAATATACGTGATAAAAATAAGACAATAATTTGGCGTAATTGCTGATAGATAGACATAACATATGGAGTAACTAATTATATGAAGCATGTCTCTCCAATATGATTATATATAAACAATAGACATGCGTTGAATGTATATATAGAAATATCCTTTCCACAATATTTGATATATTTTTATTATTTATTTTTGTTTATTTTATACTATCCAACCCCTGAAATCTCAACTCCTAATATCTATTAGAAAATATGAATATTGTCCACTTATAATTGGTACGGGATGTTAATATTTATTAGATATTAACCAGATGCAGAGTATAATAAAATTTCTGATAACCGCTTGGAGTAGTTATACCTACTCCAAAGTAACTATAAAATCTTGGGGTGTATCTTGAACTCGACATCTTATCTATACAGTTATTAAGACACGTGTTGGAACTCTTTCACATATAAATACAAACTCAGGGGTACTTCTCATTCACTAAATATTTCATAATCACATATTTCTTAGAAATTAATATATTTTTACTAACTTGAGTGTCGTAGAATCTTTTGCAGATGAACTTCACTCAGTACTTCGTGATAAAGCTCACCAATCCTCCAAAAAACATAGTGGACATCGCCAATAAATCAGATTGACCACCTCGAATGACTCAATGCCAAATCCTGTAAGAACAAATTTATTTCATGTCATAGTTAATTAAGATGTTTATTTTTTTAAAATTAATTTTTGAAGGTAATTTAGTATTTATTTTGAAACAAATACTTTTTTAAGAAATAATTAATATTTTAGTTTCTAAATGATAAATATTTATTTCCATGTAATTAAAATTTATTAACAAATATTTTTAAAATACATAAATTATATTATGATTAATAAATACTTTTAATATATAATTATATTTTATATTCCTGATAAATAATTTATATTGTGGTATAAGATTTTTTTTTTATTACTTTAATGTTTTAAGACTATTGAAATTTAATGTGAAAGTAAAAATAAAATAATGAAATAAAAGAGTTAAGTGTTTTTACAAAATCAAATCTACTAAAAAAAGATAAAAGGTGACTGATTTGATAAGGTGTAAAGGAAAATGTTGAGATTAAATATTAAATCAAATTAAAATTAAGTAGTATATTTTAAAGGAATAAAAAATAAACTTAAATTAAATACTCAATATAACTTAATGAGAGTAAGAATAACTTTTAAATATAATTTTATTAAAAATAAATTTTAAAAATATTTGCATAAGATAATAATTTGTTATAAAAATCAACTTGTGCAGACTTGTACTAACTTGGACACAAGTCCTATATATATAATTAGGTTGAAATACTATAAAGGAGAAATTTGTTAATCATAATGATCTTTATTTTCATCTACCTCATGTAAAATTGTTATGTAAGAACACATTTAGAGTTTGCATGTGAGAAGTGCAAAATTTTAGATTTATGACATAATATAATAGTTTTCTTTCATAGTTTATAGTGTATAACTCCACTTTCATCTCTTAAATTCCATTTTCTTCCATAGTTGATCTATCAACTTGATATCTAATATTTAATTAAATGTTTTTGACATGAAAGTACACACATATCAACCAATAAAAACAACCCCATTCATATCAAACCTAATATTTCACAATCAAATCATCAATACCTCTCATATCACCTAATATTTCAAATCAAACATTTACTTTACCAATTAAACTTTGTGTTTCTCCTTATTGATATTTATTTCCTACAGTTTTCTTTCATAGAGAAGTTCTTCTGAATTTTCTTTCATATTCTTTTTACAATAACTAACAACAATGGCTGATCCAAAAAAAAAAAAAGAAAAACAATAACTAACAATCCAAACACAATTGTAAAAAGTAAAAAGTGTTGGTTAGGAATTCTAATACAATAAATTATGATTTCTGACCTAACAAAACACAATATAGTCTCCTTATAAAAAGAGAGAAAAAGTAAATTTAAAAAGAGAATTTTTTTTTTTTAGAAAATCAACTTTTTATTTATTTATTTTTTCATATTTTTCTCTTAAACCAAATAAATGATATATATCCTTGTTAGTATTTTTCTCTTCTCATATTTCTACCATCTTATTCACATATACCATCTATCCACTTTTCTTCTGGTGATAAAAGTCAATGGAACTTATTTTAATTTCAAACGTTAAGAATACAACCTTGACAGAGACAAGTGTAGTTGGTCATCTTTGTAAAATTGCAAAGCACGACATCATGCATAGAAAATGAAAGAGGAAATTACATGGAAGCTTCCACAGTGAGAAAGTTCTATGTGTGACAAATAGTTAATAATATTTTCCCATCTAGGTTTGGTATGACCAAATCACACTTGGTGGAAAAAAATAAGAAAAAGGAGAAGGTTAAAAAGAAGAGAAAGTAAAGAGAAAGAAAAAGGTATTATTATGTTCTTTCAATTTTTTTTGCTACAACTGTGGTACTGATTTTGAATGGTACTGATTTTGAATCAGAATGATAACATTCAAATGAAAAGTTCTTTGGTATTTGCATACATAGTAGGGACTAATAAAGCTGTTACTGGTTATAATTACAGTGCAATTGCACAAGTTGTCCTAATTATGACATTAACACTTAACCTAACACCCTAGCATAGATAATTTTCACACTTTCTAATAATTTTCAAGACGATGTTAATTTCTGTTAAAAAAAAATCTGACTGATGATTTTAGTGAATATTTCTTCTTATTATAACTTTTTCATCTAGAAAACTGAACCAGCTAATACTATTTTAAAAGTGAATCTCAAAAATAAAACAGGATTTAAAAACAACATATACATTTGAGAATGGTAATGGTGTTGTGTACTTGTTGTTGTGCTTCCCACTACCTGCAGACACCGCGTTTGTTCACCAACCTTTTCTCACCTTAGACATTATTGTTCTTTTCAATTTTTTAATGATAGTTTTGTTCCAATTAGCTGGTCTTTAACTATTAATATTATCTTCATTTTCAATCAATATTCTCATTTATCATATCTTTGACGAATCACTAAGCAACAGAACAGTTTGCTAGTGTGAGTGTTACACAAAATATGCATCCAAATATAATAACAAGTGTATTTAAAGCAGAGAACTATTATATGAAATCAAACACAGACACGAACAAATTTCAAAATGTGGAACGTTGCAGTTAATAAATGCTGTTTTAATTTACAATTAATAAATACTGTTAAGCAAAGTCAAAAAGCAGAAAGTGGGGGTGTGCAGTTCGTTCCAACTCACTCACCCCTTTAGAAAATTCTAAAGTAACTGACTGGACTTGAGCACTGGTTATAAATTATATTGGAAAGAAGAAGAATTTTTGAGGCATCAGATTCTAAAATTCTCTTTCACAGATGGGAGTTTCCTAACCCACAACATCACAAAACAAGACAATTTATCTAAAGGTGTGTTCAAAGACAGGACTAATTGACCAGTGACTAATCCGCAGTCTTCACAACTTCTGTTTCTTGAACGAAAGGATTTTCATCCTCCAGCATCTTTGGAAAATTCCAGACCTTAGCTTTGCTTGGTTTCCAAGCTAAGACAATTCAACGTTGTCTGCTTCTTCTAATGGTACAAATTTTGCTTTTTCCATCTATGTTACTTAACCAAATATCTTGTTTCACCATGCACTTTATGCTCTGTGTGAGAGAGATAAGGTATGCAATTTGTCTTGATTTGATGGTCTCAAAAATGTTTTTCATGTACCATAATGCCATGGAAACATGTCTTCTGCAAGCACTTTGTCAGTTTACTTCCTGAAAAACAGGAAATGCTTTTTTTTTCCCTTCATGTGATTTTGTCCAGGTTGACATGGTTGAGATTGTTCTGTAGTGTTTTACGATCTGTTTAGGGAGTACTTTATTGTAGGTGAATTTTTTAACAGCATGTGTTACATTTTTAATGTATAATTTCAGTGGTGAATTTGGACAAGCACAAGAAGGTTCCAATGGAGGAAAAACCATTCCCTGCATGGTCATGGTCTGTTGAACAGTGTTTGAAAGAGTATGAAGTGAAACTGGACAAGGGTCTGAGTACTCATGAGGTTCAGAAGCGGCGCGAGAAGTATGGATGGAATGAGTTAGCAAAGGAGAAAGGGAAGCCCTTGTGGGAACTAGTGTTGGAACAATTTGATGACATGCTGGTGAAGATACTTTTGGCTGCAGCCTTCATATCGTTTCTTTTGGCTTACTTTCACGGAAGTGACTCAGGGAAGCCTGGATTTGATGCATATGTGGAGCCACTTGTGATCATCTTGATTTTGGTCCTTAATGCCTTTGTTGGAGTTTGGCAAGAGAACAATGCTGAGAAGGCTCTTGAAGCCCTCAAAGAATTGCAATGTGAGTCTGGGAAAGTGTTAAGGGATGGCTATTTTGTGCCTGATTTGCCTGCTAGAGAGCTTCTTCCTGGTGATATTGTAGAGTTGCATGTTGGAGATAAGGTCCCCGCTGATATGAGAGTTGCGGCTTTGAAAACCTCAACATTGAGGGTTGAACAAAGTTCTTTAACAGGAGAAGCAATGCCAGTTCTCAAGGGGACAAATCCTGTTTTCTTGGAAGACTGTGAGTTGCAGGCTAAAGAAAACATGGTATTTGCAGGCACCAGTGTTGTCAATGGGAGTTGTGTATGTATTGTTATCACCACAGGAATGGACACTGAAATTGGAAAGATACAGAAGCAGATACATGAGGCTTCTCAAGAGGACAGTGACACCCCTTTGAAGAAGAAGCTGGATGAGTTTGGTAACAGGCTTACCACTGCAATCGGTATAGTTTGTCTCATTGTTTGGGTTATCAACTACAAGAACTTCATTTCTTGGGATGTTGTCGATGGATGGCCCTCAAACGTAAAATTTTCATTCCAAAAGTGTACCTACTATTTCAAAATTGCCGTTGCCCTTGCAGTTGCTGCAATCCCTGAAGGCCTTCCTGCTGTTATCACAACTTGTTTAGCACTCGGTACACGGAAAATGGCCCAAAAGAATGCAATTGTGAGAAAGCTTCCTAGTGTGGAAACTTTGGGATGTACTACTGTGATATGTTCAGACAAAACTGGCACTTTGACAACAAATCAGATGGCTGTGACACAATTCTTTACTTTGGGGGGGAAAACCACTGCTTCTCGACTCATTAGTGTTGAAGGCACAACTTATGATCCCAAAGATGGGGGAATTGTTGATTGGGGATGCTATAACATGGATTCTAATTTGCAAGTCATGGCTGAAATATGTGCTGTTTGTAATGATGCTGGGATTTACTTCGATGGTCGCCTTTTTAGAGCCACAGGTTTGCCTACTGAAGCTGCTCTCAAAGTGTTGGTTGAAAAGATGGGAGTTCCAGATGTGAAGTCAAGGACCAAAACTCGTGATAATGCAGAGCTTGCTGCAAACAACTTGATGGATGTCAACACTGTGGTGAAGTTAGGTTAGCAAATGGACTCAACTTCATGAAAGGTGAATAAATTGTCGAAGTGCTGTAGTACTAAGAGTGTGACAAAGTATTTTTTAATTTTTGTTGTACAGGATGTTGTGAGTGGTGGAATAAAAGATCCAAAAGGGTAGCTACGTTGGAGTTTGATCGCATTCGGAAGTCAATGAGTGTTATTGTTCGTGAACCAAATGGTCAAAATCGGCTTCTTGTCAAGGTGACTTCATCTGATGCTTTATCACCACTTTGGCTTTTATCAAAAAAGAAAGAGTTCTGATATCAACAGTGGTTTTTAACTGAAGCGTATTACTATGCACAGGAAGTTGCATACTTAAAATACGTATTTATATCTGGACAAAGCATTTAGCATCCTTTGTAACAAAAATGACACTGTGCTGCATATTTAAATGATATTGAAATTGGAGCTTTCGGGATTGTAGCATGCTTTTTTACTTTGCATTCAGGGAAATGTACTAAAATGAGTAGAAATGACAAGTGAAATTTACTTAGACAAGTAGAAATGGCAAGGTTACCTTGATTTGACTATATTTCCAAGATGGGCAAAAAGGAGCCAAAAGGGTTTTGTTTGTGATGCTGTGCCTGATTATTAAATACTTATGATTCAAATTTTGACAGGGCCTTTCTTGTCCCTTGTATCATACATTTTTTAATGATTATTACTTTCTTTGCGTGATGCTAGTATGTTATCTTTTCTTTTCTTTTTTATGTTTTCAATTCTCGAAGTCACATTTTTCAGTTTTCACTGACATTATGGCTTTTGATTTGTGTCTCACCAATTCTTAACTTGTGGGGTATGTTTCACTAGTTAGAACGATTATCTTTATATCTAAGCTAATGGTAAAATGTCTACTTGAGTAAATTGATAATTGTTTTGCTATTCTCTATTCACAAACTGTGACCTTTTCTTTTAATGTCTGGTTTCATCTAGTGCTGCTTTTTGAGCTCTTACGTAGTTGAATCACAGGGTGCTGTTGAGAGTTTACTGGAGCGTAGTTCACACGTGCAACTTGCTGATGGATCTCTTGTTCCAATAGATAATCAATGTAGGGAACTACTTCTTCAAAGACTCCAGGAGATGAGTGGGAAGGGATTGCGTTGCTTGGGTTTTTCATACAAAGATGAATTAGGAGAATTTTCAGACTATTATGCTGACAATCATCCTGCTCACAAGAAGTTGCTTGATCCAACATACTATTCATCCATTGAAAGTGATCTAGTTTTTGTTGGCATTGTTGGCTTAAGAGTAAGTTTGTGTCATACACTTAGCTATGGACCAATCAATGAATCAATCATCACTCTTTTGTCATGCAACCTATTGAGGACATCCATTTAGTTCATAATAATTTTCTTGATCATTCAGGATCCTCCTCGTGAGGAAGTTCACAAAGCAATTGAGGATTGTAAGGAAGCTGGCATAGGAGTTATGGTAATAACTGGAGATAATAAGTCAACAGCAGAGGCTATTTGTCGGGAAATCAAATTGTTCTCTAAAGATGAGGATCTCAAAGGGCAAAGTTTGACTGGTAAGGAATTCATCACTCTTCCTCATTCAGAACAAGTTAAAATATTGTTGAGACCTGGAGGCAAGGTTTTCTCTCGAGCTGAACCTAGACACAAGCAAGAAATTGTTAGACTACTGAAGGAAATGGGGGAGATCGTTGCAATGACTGGAGATGGTGTGAATGATGCACCTGCACTTAAGCTAGCCGACATAGGGATTGCTATGGGCATAACTGGGACAGAGGTAACATAACTTTTGCTTTAGTGGAGTGCAACTTTGTTTTATGTCAATGTCATACGATAACCCTCCGTTTCTCTCTTCTTTCTTCAGTTTGTAGCATTGAATTGATATGAGTATTGTCATAATAAGTTGAAATTATGAATAAAACTAAGATACAATTCTGTAGGGACTTTCGTGTTTTTCAATTAAAGTTGAAGTTTCATCTCCGTAATTAGTGAGAAAAGGGTTTGTATTAAATGTCATCATAGTTTATGGAGGTGAAATTCTAATTCTAATTGGATAAAAACACAAAGTATATAAGTTTTTGCCTATTTCTAATCTTTAAAAACATCAGCATGAAGTGTGAACCGTGTATTAAATAAAAATAAGTTGAGATCTGAGATGTGTCTTCTTGGACTTTTAGCATTCTGATTACCTTGCCTACTAAACACTGCAGGTTGCAAAAGAAGCATCAGATATGGTGCTTGCAGATGACAATTTTAGTACCATAGTTTCAGCTGTAGCTGAGGGTCGCTCTATTTATAATAACATGAAGTCATTCATAAGGTATGACATCTCTCTTGGTATTTCATCTTGAATTTGATTTATCTACACTAATCCTTCACATTTGCTCAATCTTCTTCAGGTACATGATATCATCCAATGTTGGGGAAGTAATATCCATATTCTTGACAGCTGCTTTGGGGATCCCAGAATGCATGATACCAGTGCAACTTCTATGGGTAAATTTGGTTACTGATGGTCCACCTGCAACAGCTCTTGGTTTTAACCCTGCTGATGTTGATATCATGCAGAAGCCACCTCGCAGAAGTGATGATCCATTAATAAGTTCTTGGGTTCTTTTCCGTTATCTGGTAAATTTTGCTTAACTCCCTTCAATTTAACTAACAACTTTGCAAATTAATGCTCAAGTCTATTATCATTTTGTACAAAACTCATGCAATTCCTTAAATCAGAATTTGAGTTTCTGGCCTTCTATACAAACGTTTACAATACATATTATTGAGACAAAACTTCAATTTTATTCAAAGAATAATACCAAAATCATCTGAAGAATTACATCTAAATTTTTTCATTCTTAAATAATTTTAATTTAATTTAAACTATGCATTTATCACACGGTAACCAAACTATGCTCATTTCAGGTAATTGGTTCCTATGTGGGACTAGCAACAGTTGGCATTTTTGTCTTGTGGTACACTCAAGCATCCTTTCTTGGCATCAATCTTGTGAGTGATGGTCACACAATTATAGAATTCTCCCAGCTTCGCAATTGGGGGGAGTGTCCCTCATGGTCTAATTTTACTGTTGCTCCATTTGATGTTGGAGGGGGTCGCTTGATCACCTTTTCAAATCCTTGTGACTATTTCTCAGTTGGCAAAGTAAAGGCCATGACTCTCTCTCTCTCAGTCTTGGTGGCAATTGAGATGTTTAACTCTTTGAATGCCCTCTCAGAAGATAATAGCTTGAGGAAACTACCACCTTGGAGGAACCCTTGGCTTTTGGTAGCCATGTCAATATCATTAGGACTCCATTGCCTCATACTCTACACCCCATTCCTTGCAGAAGTGTTTGGAGTCATTCCTCTTAGTTTTAATGAGTGGTTTATGGTCCTTTTAATATCAGCACCTGTTATTCTTATTGATGAGATTCTGAAGTTAATGGCGAGGAGTCAAAGGAGGTTGACAAAAGAGAAAGAAGCATGAAGTCTTGGGTACATGGCCACCAAAGAAAGTAATAAGACCAGATGAAGATTGGATGATAAATGACGTGTCAATCCAAATTCTTTGATACATTTTTTTTCCTGATTTTAGGAAAATTGCAGTTCATTAGTTTCTGGCAAGAAATTTGTCACTATTTCTGATCATTGCAGTAAATATATTGTATAAACATTTTGCTCAATTGCTCTTTTACTTTTTTCCTTTGAGAAAAATCAAAAGGAAAACCTAAATGCTGAGTCAAAGGAAAAAAAATACAAAAAGGGAAGTTCTCTCTATGTTTTGGTGTTGAACACTACAAGAAACATATTAAGTTTTAGGCTTTTTTGCACAATACTTGCAAGTGGTGTTTTCAGAAAAAATGCATATTTTTGTACGTTAGCATATTACCTAATGATGGCATTACAAGTCAGGGATTAAATTGATGGATCCTTAACATTAGGAACTAAAATGATTTATCGGTGTTAATTTCAATGACTGAAATTTCTTTTTCAGAATACTAAAAACAACTAATTATTATAATTTTAAAACTAATTGTATGGTCTACACTTGTTTTACCATTTGCTTGTATTAAAAGTGGCTTATATTTCTACACGTTTGGTTGGCAGACATCAGAATGGAGGAAAATATCAGGGTTGCAATTTTGGGGTATCCACTATGACTCAAAACTTTTTATCATTAGTTGCTCAAATCAAGATCCAAATGATAATCAAATGCACTTCTATTAAGCTTTATCATTTCATAAACTCCATCAAGCAAGGCAAGAATTTCGTTGCTTTTAGGATGTGATCTATCTTCCACAATGAACTTATGCAGTTGACCTCCCTCTTCAATGAAACTATGTCCTGCTGACTTTGTAATTTGGCTGCCCTTCATCACTTTCCTGAGCTTTGCAACTCCATCCCATTGGCCAGCTGATGCATAAATGTTGGAAAGAATAACATAGTTCCCAGGATTCCAGGGCTCAAGTACAAATAGAGACTCTGCTGCAATCTCAGCCAGTTCAACATTACCATAGAAGCTGCAAGCTCCCAACAAAGCCCCCCATATCACCGAGTCTGGTTTCATGGGCATACTTTGTATTACCTCATAAGCTTCTCTCAATTGCCCGGCACGGCCTAGGAGATCAACCATGCATCCATAGTGCTCTAGTTTAGGAATAATGTGGAAGGCTGTGGTCATTGAATTGAAAATATGTCTGCCTTTTTCAACCATGCCTCCATGAGTGCATGCCAATAGGAGCCCCACAAATGTCACATCATCAGGTGAAGTTCCTTCCCCCTGGCATCATCAGTGACGCAGACACACATAATTAGCATCATTTACAACTTCTCCAGGTTGAAAACCACTTCATGGGTGTTTGGAACTGCGTGCGTACTTGGATTCATATTAAATAATTTCAATATCACATTGAAATAAGAATTAATGTGATTTTAAGTAAATATTCACTTGTTTGGTTCCACGTTAAAAATGATTCTGAGTCCATAGTTTATTTTGAATTGAAACAAAAATTTAAGTATTTTTTTTTTTTTTTTTGCATTAGATAAACAAATTTATACTGGATTTACAACTAACCTGCTTTGACAGTAAGTACAACATTACCAGTTGCAGCTTCCACGTCATCGCATGTTAACGTAAGGTACGGAAAACAGTTCCAAACACACGGTGCCTTAAAATGGTTTATTATTAATGACATTTTGAAGGAAATAAAGAAGAAAACCAGCCAAGCTGCTTACCAGCATTTGATCATAAAGCTCAAAGGCCTTGCAACATTGTCCATGGACAGCCAAACCCATGATCATTGAATTCCAAGAGCACAAGTTTCTGAACCTGCCAATCTCATTGAACACCCGCCATGCAACATCAATCTTACCACATTTTGCATACATCTCCAATACAGCATTGCTTACATATAAATTCTTAAAGAACCCATTCTTCCTTGCGTATGCTTCAACCCTCTGCCCAATATCCAGTGCTCCAAGATTTGAACAAGCTGGCAAAATGCTTGCCAAGGTTACTTCATTGGGCACTATGCCTTTCTCCTGCTCCATCTTCAGGAACAACCCCAAAGCCTCACCAAACCGTTTATTTCGCGAGTAACCAGATATCATGGTGGTCCATGACACCAAATTCCTAGTAGGCATTAATCCAAACAACTCCAACGCTCCCTCCATATCACCAAATTTTGCATACCCAGACATCATAGCATTCCATGTGGGTACCCCTCTCACTGGCATTTCATCAAACAATTGGCGTGCAAGTCCCAACGTGCCCACTTTGGAATACATATCAAGCAAAGCAGTGGCTGCAAAGAGGTCAGGTTCAAAGCCTGATTTGATGAAATGGGTATGGAGCATTTGGCCAAGGGAATGGGAAAAGAGGGAAGTGCATGCAGAGAAGAGGAAGTTGAAAGTGTGTTGGTTTGGTAAGAAGCCCTGAAGGCGCATTTGGTAGTAAAGGGAGAAGCATCGGTGCTGGTGTTGGGGATGGGAGGAGTAGGCTTGAATGAGCTTATTGTAGAGAAAAAGGTTTGGCTTTGGGGAATGATGCAACACCATGTCTGCATAGTGAAGGTTTGGGATTTCAAGTAACTTCTCAATGAGAATTTTGGTGTTGTCTATGCCATTTCTTAGAGTGTAACCATGGATTTGCTTTACTTGCCTCATTACATCACAGAACTTTTTATGGGTTGGAGTCCCTCAAATGTTGGACACTTGAAGTTCTATGTTGTCTCAGATGATGTCACTTCTGAAGATAGTTTGGTTGATTCATATATTTCTGTTTCTCTTTTATTTTGTTGTTTTCTTGGTATCAATCGCACGTTTAACTAAACAATTAATTATGATATAATAATGTTATTATCATATCGTCCTAACATACATAAATAGAAAATTTTAAATTAATTAAAAATAAAAAAATAAAACATAAATTCATTTAGAAAAACATTAAATAATAAATAAATCCTAGGACATTACAATTTTCTTACTTTATTTCTCTTTTAGACCGTGTTAAGATATTTATTATACTTATATTTGATAAAAATCCTCAATTTTCATATTTTAATACTTTAATCTAGTACTTAAAAATAAAAATTAAAACATTAATAATTCACACTTATTTTTGCTCAATATTTTTTTGTCTTCTTATTTATTGTTTTCATAAAACTTTTAATGGTTTTATTTTTTTAACTCGTTTACATATTACATATAAAAACCAAGTAAGAAAAAAAAAACTTAAATTTTAGCATAATCTTGAGAACTGATTGTAGAAAAGCACTCATCCAAACTAATAGGAAAAAAAACATTTGAAATTGAAAAAAAAAAATTATACTACTCTACTATTCAGATTGGGAAGAGTAGAATAATATCATATATTTGGATGATTTTTTTTCATGAAAATTTATACATATACAAAATTCATAAAAATTAAATTACAAAATAATAAATGTGTATGATTTTGAATGTCAAATTATTTATTTTTAGTCTTTTTAAGTCTAAATTAAATACCACCTTATTTTGTTACTCTCCTAAAAATTCTTGATAGTTTTAATTGAATATCATAAGTCTTTTTTAATGTTTAAAAATCTTGTTAAATACTGAAAAAAAAAAAATCTTGAAATCTCAATTTAATATATATATATATATATATATATATATATATACTTTTAAAACGAATATGATTTAAGACTTTAATAAAATAAAAATTTATGTGAATTTTTAAAACATTTAATTTCAGTATATTTTTTTAAACTTCAAATTTTCAAAATTAATTCTTTGAATATTATACTTTTAAAACTAACCATCAAAATATAAACATCAACGCAACTTACCTGTTGAATGCTGCAGTGATCGTATAGCACAAATTTCATTCGAACATAAAAAAAATCAGTTATACTCTGTTGTAGAGTTTAAATTATTAAAATGAATCTTAAGAACAATTTTATTTAAATGCCACTTTTTTAAGTTGGAGTTTATTCAAAATAAGACATGATAACAGAATGACAGTATTGTAGTGACCAGAAAAGTCACATCATGAACCACATAAAACTTAGTCCAATGAATGAAAGTTAAGTTTGATTATTAAATTGGGTAAATTAAAACGAGAGGCTACAAAAATATGAAAACGTGTGTGCATAAAAATAACCGCTGATATTACTTCTTGACTCCTCCTGTGCTGTCATATTCTTGGTTGCATAAATACTTTGTACAGCTATAGTTCATTCAACATCATAGCAAAGATGATGATGAACATCTTCACTATGTAAGATGTATCAAGAGTTCAAATAGCCAAGAATGCAATTATTCCAGAGAGGTTTTCTTTGTATTCCTTTTACACCAAACAGTAACAAGAATCAATCTTCAAATGTACAATCTATATATTTGAGACGTTTAATATAGGCCTCGAATAAATCCCTGCATGTTCAGTATGGTGCTGCTGCTTCCTTGACACACTAACTGCCCAAACTGAACATGTGTGACATTGGTTCAAGAGCTAAAGGGACACTTCATGAGAACCAGCCAAGTGCACACTTGCAAAGCTTCTTGGTCAAATGGTTACAAGAATGAGGAACACCATGTGGGGTTATCCTGGTAGGTGAAACATCATGTTGTTGCACTGAGGAAAGCAGTTAAATCTGTTAAAAGTAGCAAAGGTTGCATTTCCTGTCCAAGCATGTAGTTGATGTCATGCACAGATGCATCAATGGAAGGTTATTTATTTCACATGGTTAAGCTTAGCTCTTCAATACACAAACTTGAACCAACATTATTCTTTAGAAAAATGAAGATTGATCATGAAGCACGTTCAAATGTACCAATATTCTAGCTGACGTGGATCTAACACTACCATTACCCCTCTGAGTCAAATCAACTAGAGCCATTTGAGCTGAGGCTCCATACATCTGTTTGAATTCGGGTAGCCGAAAAATCCTTTCCAAAGCATTTAGAGACTTCTCCAGCAAGCCAGGGGAGGGGGAACCAAGATATCTGATTATAAGTGGTATGGCATTTGCTTCAGCAAGCACAGCACTACCACTCTGCAGTCTTTCATCTTCTATCAATGTTAAAAGAGCATCCAAAGAAGCCTCACAAACTCCAGGATCAGATTCCCGTAGATTCCTTGTGAGTGGTGCCACTGCGTTGGCGTCCAAAAGACAAAATGATGATTTGACTGAGCATATTCCTCCATGAACCATGCAGCCAATATCAGTAGGAGCTGAGAAGCACCATAGTCCTTTGCGCTTCGGTATTGGCCTGCTCAGGTAAAATGAACTTCTAGAAAATTGAGCAAGACACTGCGCCACGCGTTGTTTTGTCAAGGTGGTTCCATTTTCAAGCAGTTGCACCAAAACAGTTATGATTCCTGTTTCAGCTGCACTTTTTTGCCATTCCAAGTTTGTTGGAACAGTAAAACGACCAAGGGCACCAATGGCATTCTCAACTAAATTTCTCCTTTGATGATCCCTGTCTTTCCCAACTTGGACATAATTTTTAATGATTTGCAGTGCCCCACCATCCAGAAGCCATTGAGTTATGTGGTCAATTTCTGGAAGATAGCATATCATTCCCATGGCAGAAAGTATTTCCTCTTCATCAGATGAAGTTTTTATAATCCTGAGTAGAGTATTGATGCATTTCTGGTTCACGTTCTCCTGTATGATGGCTTCATCACAATTCTCCACCAAGCAAGAAAACAACTTTACAGCACTTGCTCGTAGGTTTTGGTTTTCATTCTCACACAGTTCAACCAATTTTGGAACAGCTGGGTACTGTTCATAAATATGCAGAGTAATTCTGTTATGGTAAATGCAACAAAAACTGGAAAATAGTCTCAACATTTGGATAAGACACAATTGAAGGAATGACATAACAGCAGTACTTATGCAGAAATGGACATCTTAAGCATGAGAACAGATATTTGTATACCATCTTATAAAAAGTGTGGATTAAACTAACTCAACTTTATATAGTCAACTTATATGATGAGATTTACATATGTTAATATACTATTATTTGACCATATATGTATTTGATGTAAGATTTCCAATATTAGTTCGAATACATCTTTATTTGAAACTAAACAATCCCAAAAGAATGGTAACATAAGCAGGGGAAGAAAAGTGGGATGAAAAACAATTCAATTGATACCTATTTTACTTTTTCTTGTCTGGGGGTATTAATGTTTTACTGCAAGTTCAGGTGGTTTACTGCTCATCTGTATCAGAAGTTTAACCTCCTGTTGGCCAGTAGGCAAGTTTCAGAAGACTAGCAAGTTATGACACCATTAACTATCATATCAGTCATGACAAATTACAATAAAAGAATTGCATTTCGGAAAATTAAGGAAATATGAGAACAATTTTGTTTACATCATATCTAAGCCAAATGTAATGAATTTCTAAATAGAGTGGTAAGAAAACAATTCTGAAAGCAATTGTTTCCGGGATGCTTGCTCAATTAAGCATGCAATATTCATACAGCTAGAATCTACCCATTGTTTGTCTTTGGTCTTCAGTTAATAGAAAGTTACACTTAGATGCATGATGTCCAAGGAAAGACTTGGTCTACTGATAGTATCAAGTTTTTATTCTTTGCTATATTTGCAGATTTTGTCTTAAACATGATACCTTTCAGAACTTAAATGATGCTAGCACTTTTCTTTGTGTTGGAATTGACAATGTTGAGTGATTTTCCGATTTAAAGCACTGGTGTAGTGATTAACAGAAAAACATTTCTAGCTGTTGTAAGTGCACTCAGCTTCAGTAAGATTCATACCTCTTTCAGTTTGGTTCTGATACACGAAGCCGAGGGTGTTTGACACAAGGCATAAAAGGTCTGGATAATGTTCTGTTGCACAACAGGCTCTGTGACACTAACTAAATTGAAGAGATTGAAAACATCATCATCAGAATCGAGTAATAAAACAGGTGTTTGGGCGTCCTGAGAGATAGTTGCTGCAGCAAGTTGCACGATTATGGTTGATAGATCTCCCCACAAACTTGTAGTGGGTATGCTTTGGTTGAAAAGGAGGTTAAGTAGCGGCCGTGCAGCCCCCTGTCTTATCATTTCCTGTCCATTTTTCTTTGAATTGGACAAATTTTTAAGAGCTTTAATAGCTTCTGCTTTCACCAGAAGATCATTTTGTGAGAACATGTGAAGAAGAGGAACCAGTACACCACCATCAAACAAGGACTCTCTATTATGGTCAGTTAACTCCATTTCTGCTAAATTTTTTGCCATAATCATCTTTACATCTTCTGGTCCTGTACAGAGAGAGGGAGAAACAGATTATGGTAAAGGCTTGTTCTCAGATAATCACCCTTGTCTTTTTGTTGCCAACATTCAGATTGATTGTAGTTTCCTTAACTGAAATTTATTCAGTTCTTATATGCATATCTTTTAAACAAAAAGAATAGGGCAAAAAGCATTTGCAATTGAATATTAATAAACTAATTCCATTGTAGGTTAAAGAATAAACCTGTGGAGAGACGCTGCAATAAATGCTTGAAATAATTTGCTTTTGCCATCTGTATAACATTCTGATCAGAGTATGAAAGATTCTCCAATAGCTCCGTTGCATCTTTAGCAGCTTGATTGTCATCTCCACTAGACATAGTCACCAATAGTAGTATGCAACCTTGAACTTTTCCAATGTGTTCTCGTGCCAAATCATATTTGGACAATTCAAGCAGTAACGCCACTGCTAACTTCCTTACCTCTGTGCTACGTCCAAGAGACCGGACAATTGATTCAATTGCACCATCAGCAGTTGAAATTTTTACCTGCAGAAAGAAAGTTCAATAACATGGCTAAATGTCCATTATGAAATCGCATGTATTTCAATATGATGTAAAGCAGCATTAAAAAGGAAGTATAACAATCAATATTTTGAGACATAAGATTAATTATGTTGAGAACAATACAAGGATGAAAGCTAGTTAAAAGAAGACAGAGGACCAAGGAGTACCACATAATCAAAATTCTAGAACCACTGTGTTGAAAATGATATTCGATTCACATGCTCATTATTATGGTAGTGGATAAAAAGATTCTAACCGATGAGTCATGAACAAACCTATTTAAGAGACGAAGATACCATCTTCAAGGTAGAATGTTGTGGAATTGATCAACAAAACCCGCTACAGTATACAAACGATATACAGAGAAAAATCACACCCAACAATAACGTGGTTCAATTGAAGTAATGAACTTCAATCTAAGTTCAGAACAAAATTCACTATAATCAAATATTACAACTCTTAGTTTTTCTCTCACAGTAACCTCCGCTCAAACTCTCAATCAAGCACAACTCTAATGCTGCATATCATCCACTGCAGTTAGACGATCTAGGAGCCTTAAGATAAGATTTTACTAAATCAATCTTCACACAGAACCTTAAGAAAATTGATTTGGGGTCTTTCTCCTTAGATATTACTCATCTTGTTTAGTTCTACCTAATGTGGGACTTGTGACTCGCATTTGAATTCCTAGCAATTTCTAGAATCTTGCTTAAAGGAAAGTAGATTTACAGGTTCATGTTATTGAACCTAGAATCACTTCTAACCAAAAATGTCAAGAATAAACTTATTTTATCTAAAACAATGGCTGTCATTGATCAATATACACTTTTAGAAAGCCAAATACTGAAAGTAACAAATTTGTCATGCAGCTTGTTAAAAAAATAAGAAAGGGGGGGAGTACCAATTAATGTACCTTAGCTTCTTCACTATCCTTTGCCAGCATGCCAAGGATGATCAGAGAATGTTTTTTTATATCACGGTTTCTTGATAGAATTTGGATGAGAGTTGGGATGTAATTCTCCAGAATAACCCATTCCCTGTGCTGTTCTTTTTCTTCACACAAATTCTGAAGAATTTTCAGATCAAGCAGCACTTCCTCATCATTCCCAGACAGGATTTTCTCTTTCAATGTAGCAATTGTAATCATTATATTTCTATCCTTCCACTCTTGTATGGATTGTTTCAACTGTTTGTTAGGTCTCAAAATTGATGTGTCTAGGGGAATCAAGGTCAAGGGGCACAATTTATTTCCTTCTGCAAACCACTTTTCTATGGCACTTCTCTCAAATGTCTGTCCTGATGAAATTTCAACAGGATCCACCATAACATCCTGGGTGATGGTGCAATAAAATGACTGCAAAGGCTCCAATATTTGACTACCCAAAGATCGGCGTTTGGCAAAGTATTTGAGTTCCTTGTCCCTTGGTGATGAAGCTGCATCAGCCCTTTCCAACAAAGCAATGATTTGATCCATTTGCATAGCTTCAGCTAACTCCTTCCTGTCGCGTGCCATTTCAATTTCACTCTTAAACTCTTCAAGTTCCAACTTTATTGTTGACCTCTCATTCCTAATCCCAACAGTCTCAGCAATGAGAAGTAGCAAGTTGTTTGCATAGGAACGATCAACATTGTTTTCCCTAATCCCTGAGTAAATTTTCTCTAAAATCGCTTCTTCATCTAGAGCTGCCTTAAATCCAGATGTCTGCATGCTGTCACATAGTTTTTCAATATCTTCAACAATTCCTGAAGAAAGACCTGTTGTGGCTAAAGGAATAAGATTAAGTGCCCAACTCAGCCGTTTTGAGTGATCCTCTAACTTCTTAGCAATGGACCTGGAGTTTATTAACAGATAAACCTTGCTCTTCTTGCTGCACTCTAGAGCTAGTAGCTTCGCATCTTTAATTTCTTTGTTCATGGTCTCAATGGCTTGGTTGAATGACTCAGAATCACTCACTTTTCCTTTCTTCAACTCTTCTAAGATAGGCTTAATTCTTTCCATGTAAGCACCAAGTTCCTTAAAACTATCCTTTTTCACAAGAACATCGTTAACATTAACTAGAAACTCAGAAATGATCTCTAAAGTTTGAGAAATGAGATTTCCAGCAGCATTAGAAGATAAAAGATCTAAAACCATCATCATGCAACACAACTTAGGCAAGGAAATAAGACCCTTTTCCTTCCCATGAAACAATAACACGGTCACTAATGTTGGTGGAAGGGTAGCAGAAATTTCCGAAAACTTCTGATGGATATGCTTCCATACTCCTTCCAATTCAATTCCAAATGCCTAAATATGATATCAACGCATTAAAAAAAGAGAGTTTATCAGATACATTTATCAATTATTTTACACATTGAACTAATAATGAATTTATAAGTAAATCATCAAAGAAGTAGACTTTAAACCTAACTCAACCTTATAAAATCAACTTTTGCACCTACTTATATACAATGAAATGTATTTATTTCTAGTCGATGTGAAATCTCCAACACCCTCCATCAAGAACCCTATAAACTAAATTGACCAAAGGAATACACATTACTAATATTTGGACCAGGCATCTTGTCCAACTCATTGTAAGGAAGAAAAGGAGAAAATTAAGATGAACGAAGAAGCTAAAATTGCTTTGACTACACTCATAAACAAAAGTTGATCTTTTCCAATTTGCAAATTCAATCAAAAAGAAAAATGTTTATGTCATTATAAATTTGAAGAACTGTGTACAACAGGGGTGCAGTTGACTTGACTAATTGACACTCCTCTCTTCCTTGTACTTATGCGATGCCAAATACTGCCATTCTATGTTATTTTTCTTCATTAACGTTTTCTCAGCTCCCAATAAAAAGAAGAAGAAGAAGACAAATTCATCTCCCAAAAAAGCTAGCTCCCCTACCCCCATATAACCCTTTTTGGTTAGCCAACAATACCAATCATCACAGAATAGAAAGGACTCACTAACTACCTGCAAGTGAACTAAGTATGTTGTACCAAAAGCTGAAGGTAAACGTGAGGTCAAGAAAGCTAAAAAAGTGGAATGACCCAATTGACATGTATGTTCTGATTCCTTGAAGAAGCAACAAGGGAAGAGTCAAAGTCAACAAATACCTGAAGGAGCCATGAAAATTGAGCAACCCGGTTTCAGCAAAAGCAACTAAACTCCCTGAGAAACTAGATCCTATCAAACAAAGTGAGATTACAAGTTGAAAGAGGTTGTGTTGTATTTGTATTGTTCCATTCCATCCATGTATTTCTCTTCTATCCCAACAAGACCTCTTCCTTGTCCAAGTCTATAGGACTTTTCCAACCTTTCCAAGCTTACCTGGCTTTGTTTGACCACCCACAAAGTAAAGGTTTTACCATAACTATTATCATATTATGTAATCTATGCATAAATATAACAATTAAAGGACCGTGTAACAGGGTTTTCCAAGAAAACCTTTTTGACCATGATGGATGAGACTTTTGAAATATTATCCCTGTGTCTGCAATAATATAAAAAACCAGTGCTGAAACATTATCAAAAATTCTGGTATTACCTCAGATAAATATGATGCAGACTTTCATCTGTGTTAAAAAGGTACAATTTTTTAATTTTTTTATTAAATTAAAAGGATTTTATTATTCGATAAATTGCATAATCGTACAATCTCAACTACATAATTTCTTTCCTAAAAAAATGGTATATTCCTTTTAAAAATTATATTTCTTACGTGTTAAAATATGGATACATATAAACAGATAAAACACATGTGTTTTCATCTTACTGCTATAAGATTATATTGGGTAGAATGATGAAAAAAAAAATTATAAAACAAAAATGTCATAATTGCTGTCATATTTCATGTACATAACATGAGTAATGACTTTTATTTAGTAAACCTAGGGTTCCCTAACCAGATCAATATTAATATATTTATGCCCCTTTTCTCATTGTCACATATCAAAATTATGGGTCATTTCTAGATATAAATTTGAAAGCTATAGGTTTAGGTTTCGAAAATTTCAATTTAATTTGTGATATTATAACCTATGTATCAATTCTGCGTAGGAAACAAAACTACAGATATAAAATAAAATAAAAATTATGCACACACAAGTTGATGAGATAACATAATTTTTATACCAACCGGATTCTACATAAATTTTTTTAACATTGTATTTTACATGAAAAACATGTAATGTACAACAATTTATCAAGAATCCTACAACATGTATAGACATTTTATATAAACGTCAATTCTATATACATTAAAGAAAATTATTTTTTTAAAAAAAACTAATTAATTACTATATTAATTAAACTAATATTTTATAAATTAAAAAATTATTAGTATATAAAATAGCTTTTATTATTAATAAAAAATTATAAATTAATATATAATTAGTTAATAAGATTCTGGATTTCAATTATTTTATATTTTAAAGTTGATAACTAAAATCTTAATAAATAATTAAATATTAATCTAAAAATTAGTTTATAAATTTTTATTAATTATATAAGCTAATTTAGATATCAGTAATTTTTAATTTATAAAATAATATTTAATTTAGTTAATATAATAATTAATTATTTTGTTTTTAAAATTAATTTTTATTTAATGAATTTCTACTCTAGTGTCTATAGAAAAAATGAAACAAAAGTTGTAAAATGGTTAAGAAAATATATTATTTGCAATGATGAATATTCTAAAAGGATGTAAAAAACAAGAGATTATACAGTATTATCACCAAATGACTTTATATAAAAAATACTGTTAGAGACTTCTTAAACGTTAAAGTGTGTTAGCAATTGTTTTTATTTATTGTTTTGAAATGTATATAGAACTTTTATTAAAATGGTTTTTATTAAATTTATTAGTTACATTCTTCTTAGTTGTTTATGAAAATTCAATAGATTTTTATGTGATAAATAATTATTTTTAAATATTTGTAATCGAGACAAATCTTAGATATTATATTAGATCACTCAATTTAATCAAATATGAAATAAAATAATTGATTGTATGCAACAAACCACTTTTACAATTTTACAAGATATAATATAATCAATTAATATGCTCTTAAATATTTTTTAGAAAAGGATTAAATTGTAAAGATATTAAAAGAATAAAATCAACTTAATCTAGTTCATACATGAAAACTAATAATGCTCACAAATATATATCATAAAAACCAAAATCTAATGAATCTTCAATCTTCAAAGTTCTTTGCTCAACCTGAACTCTATGTGAATTTATATTGATTATATAATAAAATTGAAATTGTATTTTCAATAATGACTTCATCTTTTTTTTTTTAGATTATAATTTTTTTTAGAATTTGATAGAATTTGAAAATGAAAAACCTTTCCTTTTTTATTTTGTATAAAAATGTATGTTTACAAACATGACTTTTGTAAAATTAAGTTCTTTGTTGTGAAAGTTCTTAAATTCGTTGAATTACATTAATTTAAAATCCCTAAGCTTAGCTTACCCAGGTTAATTGTCACTTTTTTTTACAAACTATCCACAAAGGATCTATTGGTTATAATTGTTGTGATAACGAGGTGTAATGTTAACTCTAGATTAGTTTTGTGTATTAACATCACCTTGTTGAATTGCTCCATGAATACTCGTAAGGATTCTTCATTCTTTTGTTAAGTATTTACTAATGCAATGAAAGTTAAGTGATAAGGTTAACTATCACAATTAATGTAACAAACTTGGTCACTACCTTGTCAAAACAATATAGAGTATGTAGGTAGTGTTAGAAAAGATGGCTTTAAACTAGAGGGGGGTGAATTGTTTAAAGGGGTTTCGCAATCTTTTCCTAGCTAGAATGAATTTATTTCAGAAACCAATTGATTCAACAATTCAGTTAGCCAAAACAGCAAGCAAAATTGTAATACTAGAAAAACAATCGGTTGTTTCTTCGAAACAATCGGTTGTTTATACCAGCAAACAACAAACAAACTGAATTTAAAGAGTTAATGATAGAAAGATTATACACAGTTGTTTATACTGGTTCACTCCAATCCAGAACTACATCTAGTCTTCTCAGAAACCCTGAGGAAATCCACTAAGCAATCACACCTTGATCACTTACACAACAACCAAGAGAATGACCTTGAAAACCTCAAGAAACACACTCTCCTTGCCCAACACTAAGATTGTTTATCTTGAACACCTCAAGAACACACAGCCAATCTCAGCAAAAACACACAAACGAATTGTTTCAGCAGTTTACAAAGATTACACTTGTTATAGATGAATATCTGAAATCAATACAAGTAGAATCCTATCCCAGCACCTTGATCAATCACAAAACTCTTAAGTAATCTCAACACTTTGAAAAACTCTCTTAGAAAAACTTTTTCAAAAGATTCTTAATTCTTAAATTAGTTTTTCTGAATTTATACAAAGATATAGTTTGTTATCAAATCTTAACAAACTCTTAATTGCTTTAAAAAGATTGGTCAAAAAATTTAATGATTGGAGCGTATTCAGTTTTAAAGCATTTAAAGCTCAATCAAAGAAAACAGTTTTTCTATTATGGTTCCAAAACAAACAATCGATTGTTTCCTCGAATCAATCGGTTGTTTTGTTACTTAACATATTTCACCATTCAAAAACAGTTTTCAAACTTTCTCAAAACACCTAAGTGTAAACAATCGGTTGTTTCGACAAAACAATCCCTGATGAAGACAAATCCCTGATGCTTGTGTTGTACCTGATTAAAACTGAAGCAAGTCCTGCAATAGAACTTTAAGCAATACATTGAACTTCTGATATTCCTGTTAGCATACAGATAAACAGTTTAAAGCTTAAAACAATTAATATCAGAGACAAAATACATATCACCCAAACTGTTTTTAACAACTTGAAAAACAGAAACTTAAAACAAACTTGAAACACAACATATATCTCCCCCTATTTGTCTTCATAAATAGACAAAGATAAGAGATAAAACAAGATATTGTTTCCATTACATCAGAATAGAACAGCAACAGCAGAAGGAAAGAAATTTTAAAACCAGAAAAGAACAGTAAAAAATAATCGATTGTTTCGATGACCAATCGGTTGTTTTTCCTTCATTCTTCTTCATCAGCAAACTGAAGATCAAAGATTTGATTCTGGATAGCTTCAATCTGTTCATCCAGAGTCATAAACTTTGCATCCATGTTGTCAAACCTGGTGTCAATCCTCTGGAAATTACTAACACAGAGATCATGAAGGTTCCTTTGATTTTCAGCAAAGCTATCTAGCCTATTCACCATGAGTCTTTCAAAAGGAGACATGGTTTATATTCTTTCTCCTTGATGTCTATCATCAGCACTAGGTCCTGCATCTTGAAAATCTCCAGTTGGATCTTCATGTTGAACATCCATATCAGCAGGTTCTTCTTGTTCAAGATGAGCAGCACCACTAGATGAGGCACCATGATCACCATCCTTTACTTATCCATTTTCCACCTACTTTTGTAAAGCCCATCTTGCTGAGTGATCCATTGTTCAACTCTTGAGTTGACTTGACCAGCTCAGAGGTTTCATCTTCAAGATTAACTCATGGCTTTTTGCATGTGTTCTTTGATTATATGAATCCAATTGATCTTGACTTTCTTGGTGATGCAGAAGATGTAAACTAGATCTTCTTCAGTTAACACAGAGTGGTTACTCCCCCTTGGAGTTAGAATCCAAGTTACAATGAGAGCAAGCAACCTCTCATCAAGCTTCAAACCTCCAACCGAGCATGTGCTAACTTGAGATTGATTATTCTTCAAGCAACTTTTGTAGAATTGGATTTTGTTAAAATCCTCCACCACATCAAGGTTTCCTTTGTTGATTCGCAGACCAGAGAACTTAAGCCCAGCAACAGCAGCCCAAACTTCATGAGTTATCTCCATTTCCACACCTTTCTCATGAGAAACTAGATTGTTTCCCTCAAACTTCAAGTTAGTGTAGAAAACCCTCACCAAATCTGGATAGATGTTTCCCTTCATCTCTAGGAATTTTCTGAGAGATTGATCCTTGAGCAACCTTCTCACATTATCAAGCCAATCAAAGCATACAACCTTGGGGTTGTTTATCTTCTTGATACTTGTCTCATACCTATACTTCTCAATGAGATCATTATCTCCAGAAAACCAGCCTTCTAACCTTCCTCCAGACCTTACTGTCCTGGTTTTGACTCTTTTGGAGGTGGGAGGGGTTGATTCCATGACAGCAGAGACGAAAACAGAGGAGAGCACACTTCCCAGATTTTTCAAGAGATGGTGCAAGAGATATTACAAGAGATGTTGCAATTGGTTGTTCTTGTGGAAGAAATCTGCACCTGATTTTATAGCAATAAGAAAATCAATTTGAATTTAATTTCATTCAATGGGTACCTGATTTTCAGAGAGAGAGGACTTGACTCTGTTCTGCACAAAAAATGTCAAAAAAAACTGAAAATCACATGGTCTTCACATGTGATCTTTGACTAGTCATCAAGGCTCTTGAATTTCCAAGATTTTGGAATATATTCCTTTATGATTGTAGTAACTTCTTTCTGAGCATGTTCAGCTTTCAACACAGATTTTTTGACCAGGATTCTCCCTTTTGAAATTGATCTGCAACGGATAAAAAAAATTAAATCAATTTCTTCACAGTGTTGTCAGACTCAAAACAATCGGTTGTTTTTCTGCAGCAGTTAAAAACTTGATTTTGAAAAATTTAGCCATTAACAGAAACAAATTAAAGCAGATGACATTGATTAAAAGAAAATTAATCACAAGAAAGAACTTTGAAACAAGAATTGAGAACAATTAAATGAAAGTCTTATCCTTGTGTTGTTTCTTCAATGATCCAATTGCTTGTTGATCAAGAAAACTTCTTTTCACTATTTTGATCTTTTGCATAGCATTGATTCAGCTTCAATGACTGCCTTTTTCTTCAACAGCTTGATCAGATGGCTCAGTTCTTCTCTTTCTCTTTATTTTTCCTGCATAAACGAATTCAAGTAGCAAGATTTGGTCCCCTTACAAATTTGTTTCCATTTGACTTTACTTTGTTGTTAGAAACATCACATCCCTTCGAAATCCATTTCATAAGACCTTTAGGAACATAATACTTTCTAATTTTATAGAATCTAACAGAGTGACCTCTTTTCATGCAATAGAAGCATGTAACAATTTTTTGTTTCGATGGTCCAATCGATTGTTTTTCTGGCATTTTCGAAAGTGATTTTGAAAATCTATCTTGCTGGTTTTATGGATTAAAACCCAATCCAGATTTTCCAAAAACACAATTTTGAGATGCTAGCACACTTTCAAAGTTAGATTGGCCTTTAGAAAGCTTATCCACTGTTTTAACAAGATAGTGGACCTTCTTTTCAACATTTTCGCAATTTTCACAAACTAGAGTATCACACTTGCAAGAGGAGTTTTTGTAAATGATTTTCAGATTTTCAAAATCCATTTTTGAATTTTCTAAATCCTCCTCCAGTGCCTTTACCCTGTTTTCAAGCCAGCTATTCTTTTCTTTCAACCGATTGTTTAAGAGAGCCAATCGGTTGACTTCTTCATGTGTTTCTTGAAAGGCTTGAAGCAATTGACCATAATTTTCAGAGTTTGAAGAGTTTGATGAACTTACACTACATGAGTCATCCTCCCTTCTGGCCATTAAGAAAAGATTGAGGCTTTTCTTATTTTGCCTTTTCTTCCTTCTTGCTTGACTCTTTGTCATTGCTTCCTTTGGTTCATGAGCATCCTTGAGAGTCTCCCACATTTCCTTAGCAGTTTTGCACTTTGATATCCTGAAAAATTCATTAGTATCTAGTGCAGAAGCTATAATGTTTTGAGCAGACCTATCAAGCTGAGCCATCTTACATTCATCATCTGTCCATTTCGACAAAGGTTTTGCAGTAAAGGAATTATTCTTTTTGAATTTTGGAATGTAAGGACCATTCTCAATTGAGTCCCAAATTCTTTAATCAATTGATTCAATAAAGATTTTCATTCTTGCTTCCCAAAACTTATAATTCAATCCACAGAATAAAGGTGGTTTGTAGATTGAAGCACCCTCCTCAAAAGATAGTTTTCCAGCCATAAAAAAGATTTTAGATCAACTTGAATAACTTTCAAGAACCAAGCTCTTGATGCCAATTGTTAGAAAAGATGGCTTTAAACTAGAGGGGGGTGAATTGTTTAAAGGGGTTTTCGCAATCTTTTCCCAGCTAGAATGAATTTATTTCAGAAACCAATTGATTCAGCAATTCAATTAGCCAAAACAGTAAGCAAAATTGTAATACTAGAAAAAAAATCGGTTGTTTCTTCGAAACAATCGGTTGTTTATACCAGCAAACAACAAAAAAACTGAATTTAAAGAGTTAAGGATAGAAAGATTGTACGCAGTTGTTTATACTGGTTCACTCCAATCCAGAGCTACATCTAGTCTTCTCAGAAACCCTGAGGAAATCCACTAAGCAATCACACCTTGATCACTTA
The DNA here is from genome assembly GCA_013389735.1 of Phaseolus lunatus. Taxonomy (NCBI): domain Eukaryota; kingdom Viridiplantae; phylum Streptophyta; class Magnoliopsida; order Fabales; family Fabaceae; genus Phaseolus; species Phaseolus lunatus. The sequence goes on from CM023866.1 coordinate 49,198,338, forward strand.
CACAACAACCAAGAGAATGACCTTGAAAACCTCAAGAAACACACTCTCCTTGCCCAACACTAAGATTGTTGATCTTGAACACCTCAAGAACACACAGCCAATCTCAGCAAAAACACACAAACGAATTGTTTCAGCAGTTTACAAAGATTACACTTGTTACAAAATGAATATCTGAAATCAATACAAGTAGAATCCTATCCTAGCACCTTGATCAATCACAAAACTCTTAAGCAATCTCAACACTTTGAAAAACTCTCTTAGAAAAACTTTGTCAAAAGATTCTTAATTCTTAAATCAGTTTTTCTGAATTTATACAAAGATATAGTTTGTTATCAAATCTTAACAAACTCTTAATTGCTTTAAAAAGATTGGTCAAAAAATTTAATGACTGGAGCGTATTCATTTTTAAAGCATTTAAAGCTCAGTCAAAGAAAACAGTTTTTCTGTTATGGTTCTAAAACAAACAATCGATTGTTTCCTCGAATCAATCGGTTGTTTTGTTACTTAATAGATTTCACCATTCAAAAACAGTTTTCAAACTTTCTCAAAACACCTAAGTGTAAACAATCGGTTGTTTCGACAAAACAATGGGTTGTTTCAACTTAGCTTGAAAAACATTTTGCTTTGTTAAAGATTGAGATGCTAATTGCTTTGAGATTTAATCTAAGGGTGGATTACAACATTAAACTACCCCAGAACAAAGCTTTAAATCAGCACAGCAGCATCAAGCAAAGCAGAGGCTTCAACATCCTTCAAAGGATTTGGATTCTTCAAAACATTGAACATCACATGGTTCAACAGGTATTTGTGTGAACCAACCTTGTCCTAGCCCTTTGAATGATGTGGGAAATACACAATAGAAAATTATGTTAGGTGTGGTGTAAAGGCTAGTTTGGATGATGTATATATCTACTTGTTTGTTAAAATCAGCAATACCATCATATCGGTCAATATTGCAGCTTTTACAACTTGGAGGTAAGGTTGTTTGAAATAAACATTTGCTCTAGAAAAAAGGGTTTTAATAGAACTAAAATTTACGTTTGAAATTTTTTACAAATATGTTTATTAGATGTTGACAAGGGGTCATCCAATGGTTTTATAAAAGATTTTACAAACTCTTTTAAAAATATTTTATGATGGCCAAAAGAATGAGAGTTCATGTAATAGAAATAAATCAGTAGACACTTTGTTTTTATATTGGCCCTAGGTTACATTCAAACATTTGGTGTCAAATCAACTAACTAATTATAAGTATTATCTATGTCACTTCTACCTTGTAACAATTATACAAAGTTACTTTCTAACTATCCACTAATCTTTCTTTGAGATTAAGCACGAGTACTACAACCTATTCAGGAAAAGTACACAAAATATATTCAAGCTATACAACAATAAAGTTGTTTAGATTATAAGGTTAACACTCAATTAAGTAGATTTGAAATATGCTCTTTATACTAAGAGATAACTTCACAACAATAAATAATTTACAAAAATAAAGACTTTTTCTATATATTATCTAGAAGAATATTTTTTTTAAGTATTAAAAAACTAATAAAAAAATCAAAATTATGAACATTCATTTATTCAACAATCGTCATCAAACTTCATATGCATGACATGACTTTTACTTATAACGACATAAAAATATTGTAGTTACTCAATGCTTCTACTTTGTCCTTTGTGTTAATATTTTATCAAATATGTTTGACTTTAAGTTGACATTTTATTGTAAGGCACTTTTTGTATGGTTGCAGACAAGTTTTCTCTGCACAATTATCTCTCTTGTATTGCTTGCATTGAAACAACTATACAATGCTCATGAGTAGGTTTTGTGAATATTGAGATCATCTTTGAAATCCACGATACTTGACTTTTTGGGATAAATAATCTTCCATGTGTCTATTGAGTGCATGATTGTTTACTCCTGAGATAGTTCTCTTATGTATCCAAACTCATTTTCTCTTCATGGTTGTTGTCTAATGCTTCTTTTAGAGACTCATCCATATTTCATGATCTTGCATGTGATGTATCTTTTGAGTTTCTTATATGTCCAACGATGTGGCACATGATGTCTATAATAGTAATTTGTTATATGCATTAATTTTATCATACAAGTTTGAAAATAATCTTTCTCAAATACACTAACAAATTTATTAGATAATTAAAGTTTGATATTATTTGTTTTTATCAAACTCATGGGTGACTTATTATTGGGAAAAATCTTCAAATATAGACTTGCGTCTAGTTGTGAATAAATCATCCAACCTTAAAACTATTTCCATGATACCACAATGTCAATGAGACCCTCATATAATATGTGTGATTGGAAGTGTGCTTTTGTGATCAAATTTTTTTTATTGCTTTCGTCTTTCACTTCTCTCAACATATATGGGGATAGGAGGTTGTGTTGGTCATGAGCAACTTAGTGTTTCCCATTATCCTTCATGTAGTTCAAAGTTTGGATCTTGTGAAATGTTTTGATTTTTCTCTAACTTTTTGTGCAAAGTATTCTAAAACCTTAGAGTGTTCATCTCCCTAGCTCTTGATAAGTGTCAATGTGTAGTATTTATGATTGAGAAAATTGAACACTTTGGAACTGAATTATTGCTTAATGTTAGAAAATTACCCTAATATGAGAATTATTGAATCCAATTATATATTTTGAACCAAGAAACAAATGAAGAAATCTAATCCCAATTTTGTGTAGATTTCAAATGGATATGAAGCATTAAAGGAAAGAAAGCAAAGACTTAATTGGATCACAAGAAGGAGTGAAGAAGAAAAATTGAAAGGAAGCATTTAGCTCAAGCTAGTAGATTTAGCTCAGGCTAAAATTGTCCAGATTTGATTAATGGTGCAGTACTGATCTAACTCAGGCTAAAATCGCTAGCTCAAGCTAAACAGCACCGAAAGATCTAGCTTAAGCTAAATTGGCTCGCTTGAGCTAAATTTCATTATATAAATTTTGGGGCATAATTAAAACGGAAGCGATTGAAGAAAGAAGTGGTTTTTAGAGAGAAGTTAGTGAGAGAAGAAGAAGGAGAACTCTATTCTAGGAGAGGAAGTTGCTCAGATCAGCCCTTATGCAATCCAGGTCAAGAATGAAGATTGGAGGAGCTGTCATGAGTGACTAAGTGCTTTTTAACTTGGGATTGAATGTAATCTACTTTGTTCAAATGTATTCTTGATGATACATATATAATATTCTCTTTTTTACTTGTTCTAGTATTTTCGTTTCATGCTTATTGCTTGATTCTATCTTATCAATGGAGTCTTGATTTTGATCCTTAAATATAACTGGAAAGTACTTTTAAGGATCTGAAATAGACGAAAATACTTGATAATTTATAATGCTAGGAATAGATTTCAAGTTATTAATTGCATCATAATTTTGTTCATAAAGCTGGATGATTTGTTAAATATCTGAGGAATCAGGGTTTAAGAAATTATCTTATGAATTTCATCTGTGAGGAATCAAGGTGAATGACTTTAAATTAAGCATCAAGAATAAGTAGTTTTGATTAGATTATATTCTATTATTCCAAAATACAGATGATTGAGATAGACGCAATTCAATTCCAAGTATCTTTTTCTATATTTGATAAGTTGGTTTTGTTACGTCTTGAATCAAACCCAAAACCTTTGAGTTACCTTTTGTGAAATCTTTTATTTGGTTATGAACAAGTTCTTAAAATTATATTCTATACTTAATGAGTTTTATAACAAAATTCTTAATTAGAATTGTTCCCTGTGAGTTCGATATTCTTACTTTAAAAAGTACTATATTACAGTTGATTCGGTATATTTGCTGAGAGAAATCAACAACTCTCCATTTCTTGAAGTTGCCTAATTCCTTCTCGAGTTCGAGTGTTATCTCTCGAACATGATTCTCTTGCACTTTGGATTATCATTGTCACTTATTACCATGTAATTTGGAAAAATTCAACTTTATCTCTAATGAATGTCAAATATTCTTATAAGGAATAAAATGACTCTAAGACTAATGTTTTCTCTCATGTTCAAAGCACTTTCTTCTACTAGACCAAGATGTCTTTTTTCTTTTCTGCCTCTAGACTAATTAATTGGACGCTTAAGTCAGTTGAGATACACCTAAAATAATAAATATGTGATTAACATTATTTGAAATTTTCACATATTTAAAATATTTTAATGAAGTTTTTCGAGATATAAATCTCAATTATGTGTCCAAATTTTCTTAATACTTTATCACTAAATAATCGTCTTATTGCTTGTCTTATGACCAATATCATCTTCCCTATAAATTGTGGAACATTAAATTAAATCAACTGATTTTAATTAGTTTGTCTTTCCCTCTCACTGAAATTATCTATGACCATTTTTTATGTTAAAGGAAGAATGTATTGAATCCAAAACGCTTTAGGGTGTTCAAGACCTTTTTGCTACAATGCAAGTATACAAGGAGGACATAAAAGCCCAAAATCAAGAAGAAAATTGAAGACTTTAAAATGGTTGGTGGAGGGGGAAACGTATCGGCGTCACAATCTTTGACAGCGCATCAATAGCTATCATTCATGACCATAGTTCTAACCAGACATCAATGAGACTACCCCACTCTTGTTGCTGTTTGTTGAAAGAATTTAGTTTCACAACTCTGGTTTAACTATTCTCTAGGCATTTTTAGACCTTCTAATAAATATATATACCAAAATGAATTTACACAAAGTGTGTGTGATATGATATAAGATGATGATCCACAAAAAATCCATTTGGTGTTTCTTTCTTCTCTGACTTTGATACTTGATCTCTGCATATTCGTTTCTGTTTATAGCATTTGACTTCTTATTGTTCCTGAACATTATTATTAAAAACACTCTCAGACATTGGCATGCCCCAGAATTTCATTGATGTTGTTTGGTATTGCATCTCTTCTCCTCACATGAGAGTTCTTTGGTATCATAATAAAATTGAATTACAGTGAAACACTGAAGTAATGAAGAATTATGGTTCATAATATTAAACTTCTAAAGTGTTTTAATTATATAATTATAACTTTTAATAAAAAGTAGATCATTTTTATAAAAAAATGTATATAGATTTTATTATAATAATATTCTTTATGTCTTGATAACTTTTTTTGTTGTAATAATAATTATATCAAATATTGGAATCATATTAACAACTTTTTTATTATTATAAAATAATATGGACATAGCAGCACTATCGTTTCGGAATGTAATTTTTATTTAATTGGAATAGTTTTATAATTCATTCAATTTAACCTAAGATACATAGTAAGTGTGTTGGAGACACTCCTTTAAACAAAAATATCATAATAAAACAAAACATTCGTAATAATATAACGTTGGTTTGGAAACATCACACCAGAATCATAGGTTGAATTAAGATAACTTGAGTTTCTCTGCGATTGCTCCTTCCCAAGAGTGCTAATAATGTAATGCTTTTTTTTTTTTCTGCCTCGTTGAACAGTGTATGCACACACGCTGAAAATATCAAGAAGACTTGATAATTAACTTCAAAAAGTGAATTAATCCAAACATATTATAACTCAAACAACAGTTCCAAGTTCCATTACTTATAGATGCATGAAAGCACGGTACATTAAGATCGAAACAAGGGCAGTCACAAAAAGGTGAAAATGTTATCAGCTAAATGTGATAGACTAGGATTAACAAATTTTTATTAGTAAACATTCTCTTATATATTATAAATTAATCTTTATCTATAATTATTGTATGGAATATATACCCATCTATATGAAAATATATTTAAGGCACTCAATAAATGACACTAGCAACAGTTATGGAAACTTCCTACAAATAAGAAAACATTCCTATAAATCATTAACTAATATTTGATAGATTCGGTTCATCACAATAAAGGATGAGTTCATGAATAAATATTATAAATAAACCATCTAAAAAAAATAATATACGCTTTTATCAGTTCTTAATATACAATTTGAATACTGTGTACTTATTTGATCGTTGGAGTACTTTTTTCAGATCAACCTCGACCGAGCACAACAAATAAGGAAGAAAACTTAAAAAAAGAAACAAAATAGCAACCGACACATCAACGATTGCACAACTAATTCGAGATACTATCTAGGTCTACTTTGTTTATACAAGTAGAAAATATTATAAAAAGAGAATGGTGGATGAAGAAGTTGGAAGGGTGAAGATAGATATTGCCAGAAAAGAGAACCTTAGTGGTATTTCGTAGTTATTTGTTTCTGATCATGTGTGCGAAGTCCTCATTTTAGACTATTCTTTGTGGACCAATCTTGTATAAGATTTGTAGCTTTTTATGGAAAAACTGATAGATCTTATGTGTATGATTTTGAAGAGAGGAATGTAGAGAATGAAAATAAAGAAGGAATAAATTGAGGTAAGAAATAATTAATACTGAATTTAAACCTATTTGGTAGAGTATAAATAGATGAGAATTAGAAAAGGTTAAAAATATATAACTTAATTAAGTTAATAGAAGAAAAATTATTTGAATAGTACATTACCCATTTACTCTCATTTTATATAGTTCAAATAAAATATATAGGAGTAAAGTAGTCACTTTATGTTTAATTTGTTTTATTCTCTTTCTACTGTTTTTCGTTTATCTAACTAACAAATTTAATTTAATATATTTTATTATCTTTATTAATTAGCTAATTTTTCATCATACCATGGAGAGAAAAATATGGTGTAAATAAGTTAATTAGGAGCTATGAAGCTTGGACACTTCTCTTAAATGGCGTGTCTGTGTTGGACACGACACTCGTAAGACAGTGAAGTATCTAATTTAAAAAATATTTATTGGATTTCTAATAATTCTAACACGGTTTTAACATAATTTTAAAAAAGAGAAATATAATAATTTTTTAAAAGTTCAAATTTATTGTATAAATTTTTATTACGAGTATAAAAATAAGAAACAAATCTTTTTGAACCAACCATGAAAAACATCTTTCTGCTTCAAAAAAAATCAGAAATATACTTGTGGACATAAATCTTTATAGTCAATTTATATAATTTATAATTATATAATATATAGATCTGTGTCCCCGTGTCCTGCATTTTTGAGATTATACGTATCTTCGTGTCTATGTCCGTGTCGTATCCATGTCCGTGTTAGTGTCTGTATTACATAGGTTAGGAAAGGTAGTTTGTTGGCCACGTATTTAAAACGTTTGATGTAACCAAAAGAGTAAAACAAAAGACCAAAATATAAAATTAAAACCTAAGATTTGTACAAGTAGAAATTAAAATATAAAATATGGAGAAGAAGCAAACCAAAATTAAATATAGAGATGCTACATATTCTCCAACCAAACCACACCTACCACTCCCAACAACATGGTACTTGTCATACATGAATTCAACGAGAGTCTTCAATTTTTGGGTGTATCAAACAAGTTAAATGTGTCAAAGGAATTGTTTGATTATTGCAAAATTCCTACTAGACCATCATTCCCTGCTCTTAAGCCATAACACTATCTTCAGAGATTGCAATAAAATCTCTGAGTAAATAATGTCTCTTAAAATTCAAATCCATCCAAAACTTTTACAGATACTCTTGCTTCTACTGTTGCACAAGTTGTGTCGGTGAAATAAATTATGCGATAAGGAATGCTAATAATTCATATTTTCTACGTACCTCTCACCACAGTGGATGTTTGCGTTTATAGAGCATCCACTGTCAGAATCTAAAGCAAAAAGCCAACAATAAATAATTTACAATCTTTCCTCATATACTGGAACAAAGGTAGGGCATGCTCCTGCTACATCTACAAACTACACAATTTTCTTAACACTAACTAAATGAAAATATGTGTTCATTTAAATATGTTTTCCACTATTTTCGACTTTTTAAATTTCTGTAATAAAAAATTTATTAAAATAGATTTTTATCAGTTTTTCTTTACATGTCAAATAAATTTTACGAATTTTTAGTATGAATTAAAATATTAAAATATTTTAGATTTTGTTGATGTGGATATTATATTATAAAATAATCCAATTTAAAGATTTGTAAAAATTTACTAATATCCTTCGTGTTATAATAATAATATAGGAACAATAAAAATGTTTAACCCGGACTATTATGCTACTATATTTAAAAGGTTGAGAATAAAAATAATTTATATATCTTTGCTCCATTAATTCATCCATTTTTTTAATAATTACTAATTAGGAACAAAGATACACTTTTTCATTTATTCTGTCTCCATTTTATATAATTTAATTTAATAATTACGAATATAGAAAAGTTAGGCCCCGTTATGTTTTTGGAGATTCATCAGGAAAATGATGGAACCAATTAACCAAACGCAGTAAAGTGTTGGTTTTTCCGTTTCACTTTATGGGTAAACGTTCGAAAACACAGTTTTGTGAGGCGTAACAGACTCTTGGTTCTGATAGAACATTTGTTTTATAGGTTTTGAACAGAAAAACAGAGAGAGGGGATTTCCCAGCGTTCATGGCAACCCTTTTTTTCCTCTTCTGATGCAAACAAACATGTTATTTTTAAGAAACCATTCAATCGTCTAATTCTTCTAGGGACATTTGCAAGAACCAAATCAATCAAATATCTATATATTAGAAGAAAGCAAAAGAGGAATTGAAAAGGGAAAAAATCGTGGAAAGAAGAGTCACGAATCCTTGGATTGCGCCTTAAATTAAGATCAAAGTAATCTGAAATAGTAGACACTGCAATCATTCAAAAACTCATGATTCCAAGTTTCCTTAACCTGAGGCACACCACCATAGCTTTTTAGTTAATATTTGATTAATTTATGCTTATGTTTCCACTTTGGACTAAAACCATATGCTAAATTGCATCTCATAATGTATCATCAGCTGAAGGCATGACGGCAATAAAGTCCAATAATAGTGCCACATAATATTAAAAAGTGAGACACGGAAACTGGACCCCATTTTCTTGCCTATACTTTTTGCCACTGCTCATTCTACGTTGCTTTTGTCCTCTTCATCATTTTTCAACCAGTTCCCTGTTCTTTTTCTTCCTTCAACTCACCCCAAAACCAGTAGTTTATACTTACTTCAAGTGCTGCTTCATTTTTGCTAAGGAAGAATAACGCCAAGGTTTTAGGCCTGGTTTTGACCAAGTGAAGAAAAGGATCAAATTGACCTTTTTTTTTTTTCAGGGTTTTCCCTGTATTGGGCAGAAAATGAATGGGGTTGAGGCTGAGAAGCGGGAAGAGAATGGAAATGGGAAAATGGGTTATGATGTGCAGGAGAAAATAGACTATGTGTTTAAGGTGGTGGTGATAGGGGACTCAGCAGTTGGCAAGACTCAAATACTGTCAAGGTTTGCAAAGAATGAGTTTTGCCTTGACTCTAAGTCCACCATTGGTGTTGAATTCCAGACTAGGACTGTCACTATTAATGCCAAACTCATCAAAGCCCAGATCTGGGATACTGCTGGCCAAGAAAGGTTCAACGCATTCTCTCTCTCTCTCTCTCTCTCTCTCTCTCTCTCTCTCTCTATATATATATATATATATATATATATATATATATATATGTATTGCTCATTCATGTTTGTGTTTGATTCTTTGTCTACTTTTATGCTCATTTTGCTTTGAAGACATTGAGTTTCAATGATGGTACGGAACAGATTCAAAGGTTATTATATTATTGACTATTCAACGTGATACCAATTTGACTTAGGAAACATACATGGCCAAGAAGGACATGATCTTGACTTTTGTCTTATAGGTATTTCATTTGCCTTGATTAGGTTCCATATAAGGGATCCTAATTAGACACCTAACGGTTTTGGTAAAATGTAATGCTTCTTAACATCTAAGCTCATTCATATTGGTATATTCTACATGTAGACTGTGCCTGGCTCTGAAAAATTTCATTAAAATCCTATGAATTCAAAATTGCAAACTGTGTGCGCTAATGATAAAGGAAAATATTATGGTATGCGATGAATGAGAAAGGAAGACATTTTAAAGTTGTTCTTTAATAGATCATGAGCGCAACACAAAAATAAACTTAGACTCATGGATCATTCTCAATTATGATACTCAAAAACATATCAGTAAAATATACCTATAACCCATGATCATTTTGGAGCAGATAAATTGTTACATATTTAACAAACTATATGCTTGTAAATTATGATGGTGATATAGGTACAGGGCTGTAACAAGTGCATACTACAGAGGTGCATTAGGGGCAATGCTGGTCTACGACATAACAAAAAGGCAATCATTTGACCATGTTGCTAGGTGGGTTGAGGAACTGCGTGCACACGCGGATAGCTCCATTGTGATCATGTTGGTTGGTAACAAAGCTGACCTTGTGGACCAGAGAATGGTGACAACTGAAGATGCAGTGGAGTTTGCTGAGGACCAAGGTCTCTTCTTCTCTGAGACTTCAGCTCTCAGTGGTGACAATGTGGAGAGTGCATTCCTCAAGTTGCTAGAAGAGATCAATAGTGTAGTGTCTAAAAAGTCATTGGAATGTGGTTGTGGGAAGGTGAACAGTGACAACAATTTTGCCTCACTCAAAGGAACTAAGGTTGATATACTCTCAGGTCCTGAATTGGAAATTAGTGAGATGAAGAAATTGTCTTCTTGCTCTTGTTAATATTGCTATTGAGACTTAACTCAGTGTATTTGATTTTAAGTTTGGAAAAAAGAGCAGAGCCACAAGTATATATATATATATATATATATATATATATGCTTAGTGGTTAGTGAGGAAGGCTAAATAGATTCATTTGCTATTTTTTTCATGCTAGTTCTTGAAGAGTAATAGTTGTCCTGCTGCATCAAGATTATGAATCATTACAGTCATGGCACATTTACTAAAAAATTGTGCTGATAGATATTTGTAATAGTGTCTCGATTATAAACATATATCTGGTATTTATTTAGAACATTCACCTAAAATAAAAATTCTGTATTAAAAATGTGTTTTAAGTTCTGCCCTCTAAAAAAATGTTTTGCTCTAACAAAAAATATGGTTTGTTGTATACTGCAATTGTAAGAAAAACAAAAAACAAAAAATCAAAACATAAGTGTTTGGATGCTTCATATATAAATTAATAGCTTAATTCACCATTTGATTTCTCTAATTTAGTTTGTCATCAATTTTAGTCTCTGGGTCTTTTTTTACCAAATCAAGTTGTATTTTTTTTGTCATTTTTAGGAAAAGATTAAGATTAGTGTGAAAGCATGTTGGGGGAGGGGGAAGAGGAAGTGGTTGCATGTGGGGTGGGGAGAAGAAGAATTTGGGTAAAGAAGAAGGGGGTGGAGGTAATATGAGGGATTAATTTTAAATAAACAAAGTTAAACTTAACCTTATAGAATGACTATTTTAAATCAACTTAAAAATATAAATAATCAAATTAAATCTTTTAAAAAATAGGAAGAACCAAACCCAATAGGAAAAACATAAAAGATAAATGACATTATATATAATTTAACCTTTGAATAAGAGTTTGAAAATGAGAAAAATCATTGAAAAATAAATTTGCCAAAAAATTATTAGAAACTAAATTTACATATCATTAATAATACAGGAATTGATCCTATAGAGGTGCCCCTAAGCCAAAATTAATTTAGGAGTGGGTTAAGGTAGTATCTCAAAAATAAAAATCACCAAAAAAGAAATAATGAAATATTTTAAATTAATACAGTGAAAATATTAAAAATTTATGTTATTTAACACATTCTGTTTCTTAAAAGTCTTTGAGAAGTTTCTCAAATGTGCTCAATACAATTTTAACAATTTTTAACGAACTTGTTTAAAAATTACGTATAATTTAATGCGAAATTCAGTTCTATAGCTCATAGCCACTTATTTTCCTTTCATAGTAATTAGTGATTTTAATCTTTTAATTTCCCCATTAAAACTCAAAATTTAAAATATACTAATATAATCTACTTTTGATAGTTTTAGGACATAATCAGAGGTTTTGTTTCGTATAGAGTCTAATTTTCTGCCAATGGAAAAATAAAAAGAAAATAAAAAATGGTCAAAACTTAAATTATTTTTAAAATATAAATATAGGTCCATAACAAATGAAAGAACATAGCCTATATAAACTTGCACCTGTAATGGGCCAGTCCTTTTTTGGAAAACGTAATGGACCATTCCATTTTCTTCTCTTTTTTGTGAGAAATAATGGCCCATTCTTGCACTTTTCACTTCACCCATTATTATATAGGCAATTTCTTCCTACACCTCTACCTCTATAGTTTATTACTTTTCTAAAAGTATCATTCTGAATTTTATCTATAATGACCAACAATTTTTTCCTACACCTCTATAGAAAAATAACATTACTTTTCTCATTTTTTATCCTTAAATAAAATAAAATAACTAATTTAAGTATGTTTTAAGACTATGCAAATATTATTGTCTTATTTTAGTCTCCGTAAATTTCTATTAGTTTTAAATTTTGTAAAAAAAGAAAAAAGTAAGAAATTTTTAATATTACATACAACTTTAATATATTATAATTATTAATTCTTAAAAATATAAAATATATTGTATTATTTTCACCCTACTGAAATCTCTATTTATGATTTATCAAAAATAAATCATTTTACAATCAATTAAAATTACAATATATAGAAAATAAATTATAAACATTTAAGTAAAATATATTATTTTAATAAAAATACAATGTTAGAAAGTAAATTATTTGATTGAAAAATTAAAAATAAGAAATTTCGTAAATATTTGTAATATAAGAAAAAAAAATCTAATAAGATATGAAAGATAAAAATGAAAAAAAAAAAGAAAAAAGTGTTAACTATAAACTGATGGTGCTACATGTGTTTAAACTTTTGAAAAATAGTGCAAAAACTTATGAACTATGGTACATATTAGGAATAGATTATTATGAAGACAAAAGTGCAATATAATTGAATGAATCCTCTTAATTAAACAAAAATATCCTATCTCCAAACCCTAAACTTCTTTTGGTTCAACGGTTTTCATTTTTTTCCATCTTCATTCATAACTATACCAAAGATTGGTCAATTTTTTATACTTGCTTATAGCCCTTTGTGTTTCCACTTTCAGAGACAAAAATGATTTAAGTTGTTGAACTTGAATGTCCCTAAATATCTTCACAAGTTTTAGTGAATCATCTTTTTTCATATCCATCCTCAAAGACACTGCAATTAATGTCCCAAGACTTCCTTCATTTCCTTAACTGAATCCCCCTAATTCAATAAATATTATTTCAGCCAAAAACTTAAAATAGAATTTTAGAGAGAAAATATATGATAAATTCTTCAAACACCTCCATACATTTCTCCTGCATATTCATACTTTTTTTTTTTTAAATTCCAATAATATATTTTAATTAGCTACCAATAATAACTAAAATCTCATTAGTTAATTAAATGTTAATTTAGAAATTATTTAATAACAAAAATTAATTTATATATTAATAATTTTTTAGTCTTTAAAACAATATTTAATTTAATTAATATAATAATTAATTATTTTTTATTTATAAAATTGATTTTTATTTAATAATTTTCTTCTAATGCATGCAAATGTATCTTTCTTGCAAATCTTGAAAGTTTGATTGTTGTTATCATTCTTATAGATATATAGATATAGATATCAAGTTTTTCAACATAATTCTTTATTTCATAAATAATTTTAAAAGTACAATATTTAAAAAATCACATTCTATATTCATTACATCTTGGAATCAATATTCAAACTCTCTTATTTATATATAAGTCACAATTTCATCCATTTATCAAACTATGTAAAATATCTAAATGATAATCCATGTAAAAGTTAATATTATATTGTAGTAGTGCAACATTACATCATAATATAACTTATTTGTTATAAATTTAAAACTTAATTTATATATTTGAAATATTACTTTATAACAAATTTTAGTTATATAATAAATATTATTTTATTCACTGCGCGCATTAAAATACTTTCTGATTTAAATAAAAACTAATTATAAATTAAATTTATATATATATATATATATATATATAATATATATTAATACGGGATTCTACTTTTATTTTGCTTGTTTACTGTTTAAACAGTGAAGGAAAGAATTGTAATGTATGAGAATCATGCATTTTAATATCTGTTCAAATTTTAATGAATATGAAAAATTGGTTTGAACAATTAAATATCTATATTTTTTTCTCACTTTTTTATTATAAATAATTAAACAAGATAAATAAATATTATGAGACCATATCACCTTTTAATCTTTTTCATTCCTATGGCTCTTTCCCTTTCTCTCGTACATCAAATATATTTTTTGTGAAAAAAATATATATAATAAATGATATAATCTGATATAAGAAGAGAAATTAAAAGAGGATTATGGGTATAAATTATTGTGTGTTTGTGATATTGTAATGTTCACATTTAATGACCCCAAATCTAAAAGCATTGTAGAATAGCATTAGAACAAGTCAGAAATTACAGATTCTTAAATTAATATATGGTGAAGGTGTAGAAAGCAAAAACATTATTTAAAGTATTAGCATGCAATAAAAATAAAATTGTTTTAACGTTTTCTTTATACATATTTGTGTGTAGTTTGACTTATATATTATATATATTGATCAATCTGAATAAAAAAAATTATTAAATTGATTAACACAGATATTTAAATGTAATTTTTTCATTTGCACTTTGACTCTTGAATCATTTGCTCATGATGTTGAATAAAATGTTATTAATTTTGATTTGATGTTTCCCTTATCAGACAGTACTTTTGACCGTGGAAAGTTTCAAAACTAAAATGTGAACTCCAAAAATAATAATGAATAACCTTTTTAATTAACACAATTGATGGAAAATTGAAATTGAAACAAATCGTGGTTACACTTATATTTTTGTTATTTGTATGGAAATTTTAAATTATTAAAAGTGATAGATAACGTAACATTTTAAAAATTTATTAATAGATTTTAGAATAAATTATATATTAGATGTTTATTTCTTAATTTATTATAAAATATTCATTTTATACTAAGTTTTTTTTTCTTCTGCATTCTTTATACACAAACGTAAGTTTTGATTGTAGATGTTTTGCTAAGTAGTCTTATATTTTTTCATTTTCTTTTTGAACGAATGATTAAGAAGGAAGATTTACTGTATATGTTTGTTACTTAATAGCTCAACTGCATTGTGGAATTGGTAAAAAGAATGTCAGTTGAATTATTGGATAGACTCAAACATCAATATAAGTAAAGTAAGCTAATAATTTTTCTCTGAAGTTTATTGGTTGATAAAATGTGTAGTGAATATGGACATCTTATTATGAAAATGTAAAGTGTAGTAATATACTGTTGTTATATGCTTATTAAAGAGAAATATTTGAAAAGTATGATGAAGCTGTTTGTGGTTGTTATCGCACTTAATATTATTTGAGTGATGCAATGTCGCTCAAGCGAGATTAAACTAGTATTAATTATTACAATCAGTATTTTACATTATTTAGGTGATAAGTTGACCGTTCAAATAATGTATATATATAGTTCAAGTGATGACTTGTAATTTTAGTAGAAAAGATATCGAAACAATTATTTTTTCTTTGAAAATATATTATTCAAGAGTTTGAGAGGATACTCAAGTGATATAACTTGTGGCTCAAGCATTGTTTTGAATGCTTAAGTGTGACAAAGATAGTGTACATGTGTCATACCAATGACAATGTCTAACACGTAGCTTAAATGCTAAAGTGTCTAAGGCGGTAGAGGATTCTTCAAGAACTTAGTTAGGTTAATCCCAATAAGTCATTGTCACTCAAACATTGGTCATAACATTCAAGCAACAAAGTCGTTGCTGGAGTGAGGAGAGTCCTGAGAGGGAGTTGTTCTCGAGTTGCATTTAGCTAAAGTGACGTGGTTACTACTAAAGGAAGTCAATTTATTGATACTAAAAGTTGTTCAAGGAATAGGAGCTTACTTAAGTGACGATGTGTTGAGACTGATGATGTATCTTATATATTATATGCTTTTATACATGTCTATGGATGATATGATGTATAAAAGGTGAGATTAATTATGGTTAATGTTTAGATGCATGATATGATATAATGAAATATGTCATTTTTTGATTAATCGTTATGAATGATGGATCCTAAATGGATCACTCATATACATGTACATGTGTTTGTATATGTGTATATGATATTTCACCCTAGATGAGTAGATTGCATGAACTTTAATGAGCAATGTAGGAATACTTAGAGTGATATCAAGTCTTGGGTGGTGGTGATGATTTTTTCGCTTAAGCGACATATTGTATAGTTTAACTCTGAGAGGGAGAGTTGTGATAGGGAGATGCTCTCATGTTGCACTTAACTCAAACAACATGGTTATTGCTTAAGCAGAATGGAAGTCACCTTGTTGATACTTAAGAAGTTGCTTATGCGAGAGGTTCTTGCTCAAGCGACGATGTGTTGAGAGTGTGATGATGTGCATTATACATTTTATGTTTGTATACATGTTTATGGATGATATCATGTGTGAAAAATGAGATTAATTATATATGTTTTGGATAAATATATGGTTAATGTTTAGACGCATAATATGATATATGCATGACATATACTCTTTTTGGATAACTCTTCACTAGTGGTGGATCTTAGATAATCACTTTTGTATATTTACATATGTTCGTATATATGTATATATTATTTAACCTTAGATGAGTGAATTGCATGATCCTTAATGAGTGGTGTAGGAATACCTAGGATGGTATGAGATCTTGGGTGTGGTGATAAACACAGCACTCACGTTAATATAGGTATCTCCCAATTTCATATATTTATGTTGTCACATTGATAAGACTTTAGATGGTGAGAAATTGAGATAGACTTACATATAGTTTGATAAGAGATCTACACGTGGTTGAGTAACAAATATGTTGTGTTCTCTTCCTCCTAACATAAAATATATAAATAGATAAAATTTAATGATTTTAAGATATGTCAAATTTTTAGTCATAACACCACATGTGATTAAACTTAAGTTTATTTGCATTTATATACATAATCTCAATACATGCATAAATATTTAAATATTATATGGTAATATGTTTTGTGATCTGCATATAATATATTACAAGTGTAGATAAACATATTCTTGTACATGTGACAGAAAGAAAAAGTTTATGATTAACAATTGCTTAAAAATTTCTTTTGATATATTAAAATATTTTATATTTTAATAGTATATATATATGCTACTAATATAATAATTTTAAGTTTCGCAACGTTCACTAGTGCAAAATGATGAAAGGAAGACTCCTTTCCAAGTGCGGTTTCGCGTTAAAGCGCATTTGTTAAAAACGCGGTAGCATTTTTGAAATTAGTTTGTTTTACAAATGCGGTTATTGGTTAAAACCGCATTTGTAAATGAAAGCTTTTCATTTACAGATGCGGTTTTACACACAACCGCATCTGTAAATGAAAAACGCTAAGACCCCTGAGATGCCACCGTGCTCCATTTCTTCTTATTGTCCTCTCCTTCTCCACCCTTTGCCCATCAGTGCTCTCTCCACACTTACCATTTTCCTTCACCACCGCGTCTTAGTCGAGCCATCTCTTCCGTGCCTCTCGCTCCATCCCCACCACCGTAAACCTCCGCCAAGTCTTTTGGCCGGCAACACCTTGGGGACTTGGTTGCACCCACAACTATAGAAGGTTAGTTTTTTTAGGGTTTACGGTTTTAAATTTTTTAATTAATTTTATAATAATTGATATTTGGATTTGGATGTATGTTTAAAACTTGATTGTAGTGTGTTTATGTGTTTAGTGTGTGTATGTTTAGGATTTAATGTGAAAAATTTGTAGGAAAACTTCAAACGACCATAACTTTTGATGGAGAAGTCGGATGGAGACGCATAAAAAATGAAAGTTGCTCGAAATGAGGTAACGAACGCCATGGTCAATTCCCAAGGGGGATTGGCCTCACCAAAATTTCAAAAATCCACCATTTACTATCACTTTTTTATTTTTTTAGTATTATTTAGGTCTTTTTTTTTGGATATTTTGAGGTTTTAGTTCTTATATTTACACTTATTAGAATTTTCTAAAATTTTGCATAATGTTTTCTAGCATAAATTAGAGATTTATCAACCTATTTTGAAATGCAGTTCTTCACGGATGAGGAACCCATGAGTTCGGAAGTCATGACATATGTGAGACAATCTTGGTCCACATATTTCCTAAACTTTTATAACTCTACGATTTGATCAATAGTGTAAGAAGATAGATAGAGATATATTATTACTATTTTATGTATACATTTTGATCAATTACTATAAATTGACTTTTAGTTTATCTGAATCGGTTTATCTAGCTGGCTGGGTATAATGAAACTGCACAAGATAATTTGTATGGGGTAAACAACTAACCAAATGCTCTAAAAAAAAAACCTGATTTACAGATGCGGTTGTTTACCTTAACCACATTTGTAAATCAAGGAATTGATTTACAGATGCAGTTGTTTACTACAACCACATTTGTAAATGTGATTTACAGATGCAGTTGTTTACTACAACCACATTTGTAAATGTGATTTACAAATGCAGTTGTTTACTACAACCACATCTGTAAATGTGATTTACAAATGCAGTTGTTTACTACAACCGCATCTGTAAATGTGATTTACAAGTGCGGTTGTTTACTACAACCGCATCTATAAATTTATAGATGCGGTTCTTTAACCACATTTATAAATCTCTTATTTACAAATGCGTGTTGATCAAATGCGGTTGTATAGCCGCATTTATAAAATGAAAATAACCGCATTTGTTCTATGTTTCTGCACCAGTGGTTACTAATATAACTTATTCTAAGTTAAGAATTTTCAAATTAACAAGCTTAAAAATACCAAATCAAATTGTAGATTAGTATAAACAATGAGAGAGGATAAATGGAAAACATTTAATTTTTTTTGCTTTTTTTTTCAAATGTAAAATTTATACAATTTACTCCTCATTGATTAAAATTATAATAAAAAATTTACAATAGCTTTCTTTTGCAAGCTAAGTTTCTATTTCTATCATTTAAGTTTTTACAGGGTCACTCAAAATATCTCATTGGAAATAGTTTCTGAGGGACCAATTTTCAGGTGGAAGTATCCTACCAATAAATGCATTATTATTTTTTTAATTAAAAAAACTTTGCCCCAGAATTGAGAAGAAAAAATCGAAAGAGAATTTTGTCTTTCTTTTTTTTTTCTCAATTTTTATCTATTGTCATGATCTATCATGGGCCAAGGTGTTGGACTTTGGGGTAGCCGGCTCTTCTGGCGTTCCGTTTTTTGAAGAAACTGTAAAATTTCCGCAAATCCTTAACCGTAGATAACTCGTCCCCACCAAAGGACGGTTCGTCCACGTCATCAACCCCTGCCTTCCGTCCGATCATCTCCGCGTACTTTCTCCCGTCACCGTCCGATTGGAGCGCCCCGATTACTGACTTTATGGCCCGACTCGGCGAGTTCCGGTTCGCGATCATCAACTCGCTGATCTCGGCGGGGCTGAGACTCCCACCGTGCCGGAAAATATTCTCCACCTGCGCGAATAGCTTGTGCTCCCTAACGCCGAGGTAACTGCTTGCAAGCGTCTTGAATGCCGAGAAATCGCACACCGGAAAGTGGATGTGCACGTCTACCCGCCCCGGCCGCATCATGTTCGGGTCCATGCACTCCTTGCTGTTCATCGTGAACACCATTACCCTCTCCTCACCACAACACGCGCTCAGAATCCCGTCCATGAAGCTCTGGATCCCCCTCACCGTAACCGCAGATTCCGTTTCCGGTACGAGAAATCTGTCGAGATCCTCTACTACGACGATCGACTTCGCCGTCGTTTCCATTAGGAGAAACTTAAGATCCGAATCGCCGCGAATCTTCGAGAGGTCCACGTCGTACACGTCGTAGCGGAGGAAGTTCGCCATCGCAGCGACGAAGCTCGACTTTCCGGTGCCGGAGGCACCATACAATAGGAAGCTCCGCTTCCACGCGCGGCCGAGTTTACGGTAGTATTGCTTCGCTTTGAGAAACGATTCGATATCGGATTTGATTTTGTTCTTAAGATCCTTTTCCATCACTATCGTTTCAAAAGTCGCTGGATGAGTGAACGGAACTGATCTCCACCGTGTTTCTCCCGTACCGCCTTCGGTTGCCGCGGCGTTCATGAACAACCGCAAATGGCGCTTCCTTTGGTTCTCCATCTCGTCGGCAACGGTATTGATATGGCGGAGGTACTGGCGTAGGATTCGGCGTTTATCTGTTTTTCTGATTTTGAGAACGAAGGAGGAAATCCGGTCCGGTTCGGTTTTTTGTTCGAACCAGAAGAGTGTGGCCCCGAGGAAATGATCCTGGATGGTTTGGTTAGGGTCGAGGCGCAAAACGATGTCGTTTTGGTCGTAACCTGAAACGAGATTGGTGAAGTCAGCATCTTCTATTGAAGGAAGAGAATGCAAATAGAGAGACACTTTGCGGTGAAGGTGATTCCGCTGCATGGCTTCATTGAATTCAGGGACTTTGAGGAACTGGTACACGTGGAACCAATCCTGAACCCTTCTCAAGACTTTCCTTATGCTGTGTATCAATCCCGTTGTGAACAGCAACCGCCGAATTACGAAAGCTACCACCAAACTGAGGATTACGAGCAATACGGTGCTGTAAACACTCATGACCACAATGATCCAAGATTCAAAAATCCAATTTCCTCAACTGGGCATTCGTTACTATTGTGTCTCGTGTTCCAGGAAGTTTGGGATTGGGTGAGAATGAAGAAATAAAATCACATTTTCATTTTGGTAAAGAAATTGGGAGTGGAATGTATGAAGATTTGGATAAAGAAAGGAGAAGAAGAGTTGTGTGGTGTTGTGAGTGTCTGGTTTTGAGGGCAATGGATAGACTCTCTTATTGCTTGCTTCTCCTTAATCTTTGCTTCCAGCTACCTACGTGTGATGATTCTATTCAATTCAATGTCTACGTGCTTTTGGATTTCCACATGGGGGGTAAGGGCTCAATATATATAGCACATTCTGTCACGTAATCTGTTTATTAATTTTTCTTTCAACACGGAATTAGGTGAAAGAAGCATCACAATTTTTTCCCTTTTTAAAACCTAATAATTCCTTTTATTTGGCTGGCATGGAAACCAAATTTTGTTTCATTAATTAGCCCATCATGTGCTGCCAAGTCATTAACCATTTGCTACTTATTGATAAATAAATTAAATTAAATTAAATTTATAATTAATTACTTTCATTATTCTTTTGTAAATATGATTTATATTGAGTCAAGCAGTCAGATGATGTATTAACGGAAAGTTATAGAGAATTTTCTATACAAGACTTCCATGTATTTTAAATTGACCATCTATGATAAAAATTGAAAATTAATACTTACTCTGTAAGAAAATAAGTACTATTTTTCCTCAATTACTAATTTTTATTTATGTTCCCATAATATATTATAATAATAATAATAAAAATAAAAATAAAAGTTTAAGGGCCTATTTGATTCTTCGTCTATTACTCACATTTTTAAGTTTTCAGCCCAATCATAAAATTCACCAATATTATTTACTTTAGTTCGATTTGGGTATATATATTTTTCTGGAACACAACTTAAAATAGACTGTACGATACATAAAGAGGAAGAGGGGAAGTCTAATAAAATAATACCTGTAAAATTAATGAACTCAAATTAAGTTAAAAAACAATTATTAGTCAGGGGGTCAACCATGATTAGTCAGTTGTTTATATTTCAACTCTGCATATATAATGAATGACTATTCTATTGTAATTATAACAAAGCTTTAAAATATTACAAAATTGAAATAATTTTAAATATGGGGGGCTTTTTGGTCAAGGTCATTGTTTTAGAAGATCATGATTCCTAAGAATTAAGAATGTGAGAATTATAATTATTAATAAAACTAATATCCATTTAGTTCGTCATTTTCTATAAAATATATATATATATATATATATATATATATATATATATATACATATATATATATATTAAAATAAAAGAGTGAGATGATATTTTTATCATAAATTTTAAATACGACTCAAGAAATAATTCAATAAGATTAAAATATAACAGTAAAAAATATCAATTTGAAAAAGTTAGATCTCTACATTCTTTGGGGAATAATTTCATGGATATTTAGCCAACCTAAAATACATGTTTTTAAACACAAAACCAAATGTGAAAAAGTAATATTTTTTTTTTACTTCAAATTATGGGAATACTAAAATTTTCCTTCTATAAAATATAATAAACTTTAATAGTAAACTTGATGATATCATTTATAAAGAAAGTAATTTATATATTCTTAGTTGTTAACTATGAAAGAAAAATAATGACTTATCGTGTATTAAGAAAGAAAACAAAATATTTGGAAAGAGAATGCAACTTTGTAATGTATTTTTTCCTATCAGAAACCTTTTTTTCTCGTACTGAAAGTTTTCCATATTAAAATTCAGTTTTTTTTCTCTCTTTTTTTATTCCTTATTTTCTACCATGTTGCATGTTGAGTTCTCTGAACATTACACTCCACAATTTCACTCATGACTAGATCTTCTATAAAGTTAACTATTTCTTAAACTGGCAAAAACAATTTGTTTTAGGAAAATAAAGTTTTGCTTTTATATGTTCACACTATTTATGAGCTCTTAAGAAAACTATTTAGTAGCTAAAAAATGATTTTTTTTTTACACCAGCTTCTTAAATAAATAACACTTGTGATAATATATGTAAGAAAGAGAAGAAAAAAAAATGTATTAAATGGAAACAATTTGGATTGTTTACCAAAAGAAATAGTATGTCTCATTTTAATATAGAATAAAAATAACATGTCTTATCAATATTAATAATATTGGCATATGAAAATTCAAATTTTGAATATTTATTTTATTATATAATGAATTTTTGAATTATATCTCATAATTCTGAACTATTTTTTCTTTAACTTAAAAATACACCCTTCTCAAACTGAATTGAAATTTTCTTCAAGGCTTCCTTTTGTTTGTCTTTACGTCATCAACTTTCATTTATTATATAATAAATATGACTTTTTCAGATTAATTAATTATAATATTTTATTTGTTTCTCTATTCATGACATCAAATTCCATCCATTAGTCCGTAACTAGCTACTTTTTTTCATTCTACTATCTTTCCAATTTAATAATTTTATTTGACAAAAATGTCGATTTGATGGTTAAAAAAATATTATAGGCCTAAAACTAATTTTCATAAGATGTATCATTAAATAACATTTCTTTTCAATAAAAAATTCATCATTATAATAAAATCTGTATTTAAAGTAGTTAAAAAATTAATACAAATAACGAATAATCGTTGCTAAGTCATCTCGTGTTTTTTTTTTCTCTTCTATAAGATGCTATTATTTTTGTGTCGGCTTCCTAACACTACTAACATCAATTAAACATACTAAAAGAATATATATAAAATATTAATTAATTATGATAATTTATCTACAATTTTAATTATGTAATTTGAAAAAATCCTTATTAATTTCATTTTTTTAATCATAAGTGCTAATTTCGTATGTTATCCAAAATGAACCAAATTAATTATAATTAATTACCTGTTAGAAAAAGTCTTATCATTACTACTGAAGAAATCGATCATTTAGTGGTTGATGTTGTGACATAAGTCAAGTAAAACGTTATTCTCGTCGTCACTACTAACATACTACGGTAAATGAACGGGTATGTTTACTTGTTCAATTATTGATCTCCTTTTCAAAACATAAGAAATACGAAATCTCTATTAAAAAAATATTTCCACTTTGATATTTGAAGTATTCTTTTGTAAAGAAACAAATGCCTCGTAAGTAGTCGTATCTATGAAAAAGATACAGAAAAACCATCATTGAAAATAAGCATGTGTCTTTTGTTAAAATATTTTTTTTTATGTTGCATTAATAATTATTGTACTAGTTAGTACCTGATAAGTCATGTCACTTGGTGTCAGTGATCGATCGACCAAATTAACTATCAATTATTTAAATTCTAAATTTAGTGCAAAAACTTTGATAGCTAATTAAATATCAATTTAGAAACTATTTAACAATAATAGAAATTAATTTAGAAACCAAAATTTTTTTTAGTCTCTAAAATGATATCTAATTTAGTCACTATAACAACTAATTATTTTTTGTCCCTAAAATTAATTTCTATTTAGTGATTTTCTTGTAGTGTGAATCCAAGTGACATCCTAGAGAAATCAGCTAACACTGATTTAGTGGAATATATTGATTTATTAAAGATATTCTTCAAATATAGCAATATACTTCCTTATAAATCAGGGAACATGTTAGAAATCAATTAACACTGATATTTGATAGATTCAGTCCATCACAACAAAGGACTCATGACTAAACAATGTAAGTAAATTCTCCGCAAAGGAGTAAGATATGTTTTTATCAGCTTTACAATACACACTCTTTATTTAAAGTACTCACTTGAGTGTCAGAGTATCTTTTTCAGGTCAATCCCGACCAAATACCAACAATTAAAGGAGGAGACTTAAAGTGAGAAACAAGGAAACATCAAATCTGCAATTGTACAACGAGTCTCAGGTACTATCTAAGTCCCTTTTTATTCATATAAGTACAATTATAAAAAGGTTACATGTATATTAAGTTTCTTATTTTTTAAGGATTTGTTCATAAAGGATGAAAAAACTTGTACATGTTTTATTTCTCATATTTTGACAACCATTTTATAAATTTTAAAAAAACAAGAAAGAAAGTAAAAATAAGGCATATTAGTAAAAAGATAAATAATAATGAGTTTCATGGGCTATGATTTTATTTTTTAACCATGATAACTCATTTTTTTTTCTAGACTTTACCCCACAATTTTTAATACTATTATTTTAATTATTTTCACATCATTTAATTACAAATTTATTTTTTATTAAAACTATCACATCAAGAATCATATATAAAGTACACCACCTTTTATGCATGGCTTGATTTGTATTCTCATAATTTAACCCTTGTAGCAGTGAAGAGCTGAATAAATTGTGGACACAATTATACTAGAATATAATATCAGTTCTCCTCCAATTGGTATGAGCTGTGGTGGGTTTCTTTCTAACTACTATGGCTGGTTCAACCTTGAGAGGCTTCTTCTAATGTAAGTAAAACACTTTTCTAGGTGTCATTGTTTTGTGCTTCATTTTAACATTAAAAACTGAAGCAGAGGAATCTCTTTAAGTGGTGAGAAATATTGAACTTCCAAATAGAAGAAACTTCTGGTCAAAATCCAAAAATAAAATTGAAAATAAGGAGGCCATGAGGACCATCCCTACCATCATTGTCTGTGAATTCTAAGAATAGAAGACAACGCTCTTCTTCACCACACTCCACTGATTAATTAAGCATGATGCCAAGACATCATCCCAATATGTCTTTTTGGACTGTTTCATCTTGTCGTAATTAACTGTTTCACATCATCAAATAAAACACAACCTGGTATATTATTGCATGCATCTCCCTTATGTTCCGTACAACACGTGAATTTTAGGTTTTCTAGCCTTTTATGTAGATATATTTTTTAAGTAATAACTTTTTGAGCTTCTATGTATTGTTGACACGTATGATTCTGCAAATTAATAATGAAATCAGTAGTAAATACGACAAATGCATGAGAAACTAAGGATTTGGTGGAGCCTCTAAAAGCTGCATACTGTGGCCAATTGGTTGAGCCTGCACAACAATTATTTGTATTTGCATCAGCTCAAAACGAGATCCATATATTTGTCTTTCACTCTTTATATTAGAGTATCTATTTCTGCAGTACTGATCCACCGCTTGCATGAAACATGTATTTCTATTATCTGTGTTTCTTTTTCTTCTCTCATCACCGTCATTGGAACAGTTCTATATTAGGTTGTTTATGAGATTCTTAAGTTTTAAAAATAGCAATGAGATTATTAGTTATATAACAATGATTAATTCTTAGCAGCTTTTTTAATAATGAGACATATTCCATGTCAGTTCTTACAGAATAAGAACCATGATGGTTATTTTTATTGAAGTTGTTAAAATCATACGTCAGTGTAGGATTCAAATTGAACCGGACGATTTTACCATGATTGTACATTCAAAGTTTATTGTTTTCAGGATCACATGAGGGATTTTGGCATATAAAGATTTTGTTGAACTTTGAAATGCAGTGAGGATAGAGAGATATAAAAGGGACTGAGAAGCACAGTGCCCGAAAAGTTGATGAAATTAATGAAGCAATCAATGTATTGAGAAAAGGCATTAGTGTACTATCACTGTTATTCAGGTCAACAGGCTGCAGGCAATGCTCAGAAAGTTAATGAGAAAATTAAGTGATTATTATTATATATCAGTGAAGTAATACTAGTGGTACTTCTTTTTAAAAAGAAAAAAAAAATTTATTGATTAAAATCTCATAATTAAATTACAAAGAAATAAAAAAAAAAGTTTAATCTTCTACGTAGAGACAAAACAAGAATAATAAAAAATCTATATATATATTGAGAAAAAGTTGTAGTGTCATACCAGCTTATTCCATGGTTCTAACAAATGCTTTGGTGAGTGGTGGAAAATTCCTAGTTGAGCTTTCAATAGATACAATGGTTAATTTACCCCCTCTTATAATAAAATTAAAATTAATAGTAGTAATAATAAAAAGAATTTATAAAATAATAATACAAATAAATTGTTAATAATAATAATAATTTAATTTAATTTTTAATTAAAATTGATTGATAACAATAATTTCATCATTTTATAAATATATTATTTTATAATTTAATTTTTTTAACATATCAATAAAATCATTCACAACCTTCTTCTCAATTTTTTACTTCTTTTTTCTTAATTCAAACAATTCTACTTTCTACTTTTTTTTTTCTTCTTCCCTTCTTTCGTTCACCCCTTTCTCCAATCAACTTTTTCTAGTTCTGGGCTTAGTAGATGACAAGTTGGTACTGGACTTATTGCTATCCTTTATGGGCTAGAAGCCCATAAAGCCTAATAAAGTGAAAGCCCCACAGCTTCATTATTAGCATAGGCAACTTCTTCCTGCACCCCTACATTCTTCAAAAATAGCAAAATTATCCTTTACAGTTTTAGGTGTTTTCGGAATAGTGGTTCCGTAAGCAAAAAATATTTATGGAATAGAAAATTCGGAAAACAAAAAATCATTCCAAAATAGTTTTTTCAAAACACATATTTTTTTTTATTTCTAGATTGATAAATCCAGAATACATAAAACATGTTCTGGAAATGATGTTCTGGAAATATTTCCGAAAAAACAATCCAGAAGTATTTTTTAAAGGGGGCAAAACCGTCTTTTCAGAAAATGATGGGGTGTAGGAAGAAATTTGTAGAGGTGCAGGAAGAAGTTGCCATTAGCATATGGAGTTAAAAATATGACCCATCAAACTATTACTACAAAGATTTAAATTAGATAAGTTCCTCAGCAAAAATGACAACTATATAAATATATTTACCTATCAAATAATTCACAAATGATAATTGATCTCACATCTTAGTGTTTTTTTTTTTTTTGTGAAAATTATTAAATTATATAAACAATTATTTCTTTTATGTTTCTTCTGAAGTTAAAAAAAGAAGAAGCAATGTTAGTTAAATAAACTAATCAAACATATCTTAGTGTTTTCTAGTTAAATGATTCAATTATGTAAATAAATCATTTTTTTCTATTAAAAAACGACGATTCTTTCTCTGTTTTATCCCTTATTTTTTTCTTGGTAGATCTTTATTAAAATAAATTAAGAAAGCTATTAAGCTCTATTTGAAGATTAATTCTCTAAAAATTTATTAAGATTTCTAAATCATCTAATTGGATCAGATAAAAAGATATATAACTTCTAACATATGTAGTGACTAATCTCAGAAAAACATTGACTTCTCTTAGCTTTATTAAGGTTAGAAATGTCTAGATAACCTACTTAAAGTGACATTTTAGGTTAGTGACTATAAACACTGTTCATATGTTTTTTTTCCATTAGATGCATTTTATTGAAGTTAGTTATAACAATTTTAATATATAATAAATAAGACTCTTTAACGGCAGTAACTCAAAGTTAAAAATTAATTTGAGCGAGAGTTCAATTAAAGATAAACTTCGAAGTATAGTTTATATTGATGGTAAATTTTGTTGTTGATTGTGGAAATGATCTTCCTACCTTCTGATTGTCTCTAGACGCTTCTTGTCCCTTTACAT
Source organism: Phaseolus lunatus (assembly GCA_013389735.1). Classification (NCBI taxonomy): domain Eukaryota; kingdom Viridiplantae; phylum Streptophyta; class Magnoliopsida; order Fabales; family Fabaceae; genus Phaseolus; species Phaseolus lunatus. The sequence continues at coordinate 49,226,621 of CM023866.1, forward strand.
GTGAATTCTAAGTTTTTTTTTCATTAATTATACTGCACTGACATGTGCCATGTAAACTTAGTCAATGGGGCGTAATCCTACATCTCCCTATCAAATATCAGAATCTATGTACCTTATCTTCTTGTGCTGTTCCAGTCTTCAACATTTTATTTCTTTCACCCCACAGATCTTTCTTTTGTCTCCTGCCTCACTCTTCCTTTCTGGGATGCTGATGGCCTCCAAACTCACTTTCCTAACACTTTCAATTCTTCCTAACAAGCCACACCACCATTCAACAAAACTTCATCCACTTCCTCTAATCTCTTCAAGATTGAATGTTTCAAAAGATCATACCATTCTCAACACACACAAAATATTGGATCAATCAAGCAATGTTCTCAAAACTGCCTCTCTTTCCCTCACAGCAGTCACACTCCCCTTCTTGTTAGATCAAAAGGCAAGGGATATGCCCCTAGTTGTTTTTTATCCCATCATGCTTACTCACACTTGTTTCTCTTAAAAGGGTTATTTTCTCTCTCACTTTGTGGCATGATTGTTGTTGTTGAGACAGGATGTGGCACTTGCTGTTGATGGGGAGTTTGGGATATTTGAGGGCACAACATTTGCTCTCATACACCCCATTGTGATGGCTTCTTTGTTCTTGTATACCTTGTGGGCAGGATATTTGGGTTGGCAGTGGAGGAGAGTGAGGATTATTCAGAATGAGATTAATGAGCTCAAGAAACAAATCAAACCTACCCCAGTCACTCCAGAAGGTACACCACTAGAAGTGCCACCATCACAAATTGAACTCAAAATTCAGCAACTTACTGAGGTATATATCCTTGCCTTTGTTGCCATTGTTATCTTTCTAATTTCATTGGTTTTCCTAATTTCATTAGCTGAGAAATTTGCCCCATTTGTTTATTTTTATTCAATTTTTTACAAACTCGTAAGATTTGTGGGATAGTTCTGTGTTATTTACTGAATGTTAGATCGAATTGAACTGATTCTAGTTCTTAAATCACTTCCAAAAATTGAAGTAGCTATTTGTTGTTCTAGTCTAAATGAAACACTTACATGCAAGGATTGCTGAATTATTGGCTTCTCAAATTCAGGAGAGGAAAGAGCTAATCAAAGGCTCTTACAGGGATAGGCACTATAATGCAGGATCCATACTTCTTGGATTTGGGGTGCTTGAAGCTGTTGGTGGAGGATTGAACACGTGGATTAGGACAGGAAAGTTATTCCCAGGTCCACATCTGTTTGCAGGAGCAGGTAAAGTTTTAAATTTGCAATTGATGATGAGATTCATCAAAGAGAGTAAGAATTTAAGGGTGAAAAATGAATTAGAAGAGTTTGGCAATACTGTTGGCTTTTTTAAGTGAATGATCAATTATGCATTTAGCAAATGAATATGAATGGTACTGTGATTGTGGTTGATGTTGGTATGGAAAATGATTGTTAGGCAAATTTTGTGATCAGGTATTACAGTGTTATGGGCACTTTCAGCAGCTTTGGTACCATCAATGCAGAGAGGGAGTGAAACAGCTAGAAGTCTTCACATTGCGTTGAATACCTTAAACGTGCTGCTATTTGTGTCACAACTTCCCACAGGATTTGACATTTTATTGAAAGTTTTTGAGTTCACAAAATGGCCTTGAATGTTCCCTTGGATGTTCTCCATTTTGCAACACCATAATCACACCAAATTCATATTTTACTATCACACTTTTTTTTAATCAAAGTGCAAATGTGTGTTTAATTAAAGTGAAGGAGACGAACATAAGTGTCATATTGCTAGTAATTGAGTAATCTTAGAGTAGTGAAGTTCAGATTAAAAAAATATCTTGTTATGTAAAGGTAAATCGTTTTATCTTTGTCGATGATATCGTAATGGAGCCATGTTGCCTCGTCTTCATTTACACCTTTAATCTGCAATTGTCTAATTTTTTTTTTCCCTTAATCAAATGCTGAATATTTTGAAAATCTTCATTTAACCTTTAATCTACAATTGTCTAATTTTTTTTCCTTAATCAAACGCTGAATATTTTGAAAAAGGCAAAAAATATGTCTCTCAATAATTAATTTTAAGTCTACTCCAGCTTTATAAAATCAGTTATAATAAAATTATTTATAAAATGAAGTTTATATTTATTTATATACTATATAATGTTCTTATTTTTAATCGATATAGAATCTCTAACACAATTTGTTTGTGTTGAGACTCTCCAAACTCATATGTAAGACTATATAATGAGTAGTTTGATGGTAAATTTTTTTATCGATAAAAAAATGTCCAATAATAGATGAAATGATAAGTCCAATAAACTCTATATGAATGTCTCTAATACCATATTAAAGAATAAAATTTAAGTCACCGAAATTTTTTTTTTTTTTTACATATTTTTAAGTTGAACTATAATCATTTAATCCAGAAATAAAAATTAAAAAAGAAAGGACACATTTTTTTTCTTATAATTAAAGAAATGCTAATAATTTGGAGTGAGTTTCCAGAAGTAAATTATCCATTTTTAAATGTGTGGAAGTATAAATGCAATGGAAGCATAATTTTAGGAATGAATTTTTAAATAGGGTAGAGATTATGCTGTCTCCAAATGAAAAGCTTCAAGCTTCAAACTCAACGGTTATTTGTGTGTTTTCATCAACATTATTATTAATATTATATAAACAGTATATATGCCAAGTTTCTACCGAATAAACGAGAGCTATAGTCAACCATATATAAAATAAACAAAGTCAAACCTTTATCATAAAATATGTTTTAAACTTTGAAAATAACTCTTACTTAAAGGAAACGAGTGAATTGTTACATTAAAAATAATAAAAATTAACTATTTTGTGTTGCAGAAATGGGATACCCTGTGGAAATTGGCGGTGCATGCATCTTGAAAAGGAACGAATAGAACTGACAACTTCAATATTTTCAACTCTTTTTTTTTCTTTTACTTTTGTCGATGTCATCTAGCAATAGTTAATTTGCAACTTTAATTTTTTAGGTTTTGAAAATTTGTACCTTGGTTCTTTAATTTTTTTTAACGTCATTAAAAATAGTATTTTTTTTTTGTCAATTAAAGTAATTAACATTTTTTATTTTAAAATAATTAATTTTAATGTAAAAGTGTTTCAAAATTGACAAAAATACTTAAATTAATTTCTAAATTGTCAAAATACTTAAATTAATTATTATAATAAAGTAAATTATTAAGTTTTTTAATGTAAACATAGTGACGATTGTTTTTAATTTTTCTTTTATCTTCAAACCAATTTATTTTTCTCCCACCCCTTGTTTCACCTCCACTTCCAAGTGCAAGATGGATGTAAGAAAAATCAGAGTTAATTATTTCTAAGATAAGTGTTATAACTAAGTAATATTTAATGTAGAAAGATAGATACCTATAAACTTTAATTGTTAATAAAATTATAATTTAACCTCTAGTTTAAGAATTTGAACATTTTTTTACATATTTTTAGATTATGAGATGAATAAGAACGATATATTCCTAAGTATATGTTAATTTCAAGAATATAGGAGAAGATAGAGATTAAAGGGTTAAAGGAGAATGAACAAGTAAGATAAGACAAAACGATAAAGTTGAGCATTGAAAACTCGCCCAAGCAAGATCACTCTAGAGGCAAAATTGTTCTCTAAAGCAAACTCGTCAAAGGCTCACTTAAGAGAGTTTACTCCAGTGTAGTTAAGTTTTTTCTCGTGAAACTCGTTTAAGCAAGTAATAACTCGCTTAAGCAAGATGTCACTTAACCTACATCAAATATTAGGTTAAATAAAAGGTGTGAGGCATAACCCTTGACATCAATGGAAGGATAATTAGATATAGAAAATCCTAGAGGAGACAACCATCAAGGAGAAACATCACATATCTTCTTTTCTTGCTTGTAATGACCAATATGAGTGACTAAGTCTTCCCTTTGGAATTGAGAGTAATATGTTCAAACTCTTATTTATTGGGGTGATATTTATTTATTATTTATAATATTATGTCCTTATTATCATTTTATTCTTAAAGTTTGAATCTTTATTCATGATTTTGATCCTTAGATTTGACTGAAAAGTACTCTTATAAACATTTGACCTAAATGATGATACTTAACATATTTGAATGTTAGAAATAAATTTGAAATGTTAATTGCTTTATAACATCAGTTCGTAATGACAAGAATTTTTTTATAAATATGTGAGGAATCGATATTTAGGAGACAATCTTAATAATTTTGTATGTGAGGAATCATTATGAGTAATTTTTAGGTGTGCATCAATGTCAATGAAAATGTAATGTTATATGTTTTTTGTTCATTGAAAATATAGACGAGTGAGAATGATTAACCCCAATCCCAATTTTCTTGAATAATCTAAATTATTTACTTTGTTTTTAATTTAATTTCTTACAAACTTTGGTAGATCTTTTTATATTTAGTAAATATTATACTTTTGAAATTTTAGAACTGTTTCGTATGGGGTTCGATATCCGTTCTTAGGGACAATTTATTACTTCTGACTCGGTACACTTTTCGAATTAAAGAGTCATCAGTAGATACAAAATGAGCAAAAAAGAACATAAAGAAAAATAGAATAATACATTGAGAAGTAGAAATAAAAACCCATGGAATCTAGTCCAGTAAATGTTTCCGCTGTGAATTTTGTTTCTCTTATTCTATGAGGATAATATTTAGTCTCATCCAACAAAAATGAAATAGAATATCTCATTAACTTCTTGTTAGGATTTCTAATCTCACACTTAAAAGAAAATGAGTGAGTTGTTATATTAAAATTAACTATTACCTATTTCTAGAGACGCACAACCGTTGATAGATTTTGATACATATAACCAAGCAAAACAAATGTAATGTAATGTAATGTAAGTCATAGGAATAGAGTCGCTAACCATCTTATAAAACCTTTATATTAAGGTCTAATGATGTTGTAGACGTTTGGGACTAAAAATTGGTGAAAGAGTATATTCCAAAAGGCAAAAACATAGTTTTTGTCAGCTGGAAGTGGCAAATGGCAATAGAATCTAATGCTTTTCACATTTTCTGTCATTCAATGTTTGTTAGCTGTTAATAGGTATAGGTACAGTAACAAAAGCTGATCTTGTTTCACCTATAGCATCATCTATAAATAGCCTTTTATGGCTCATACATTTTCATACTCAAACCAAAGAAGCTTCCACCATCAGCTTGATTTTAGCATTTCCATGGCTAACCCAATTCTGATTCGTCCATGGTCTCGTTTGGGCTCTTTGCGCTCTCCTTCTTCTGCTTCTGCTGCAGAGTCACATCCTAAACCTCAGCGTCCACAACCTTCTCTCAAAACAACAAACACTAACTCTCATGACACCAATGCCATTGCCACCAAATCTCTACCAACAACACCAGATGTTCACACCCCAATTCACTCACCAGACCTCAAATCTACTACCCCTATGATCTTTCCAGCTGCCAAATTGAAGGTTCACCCTCACCCGGTGGTAGAAGTCACCATTGAAAAGCCTAGTGGCAAGGGCAATGCTTCATTGAAGCATGAATCAGAAGAAACTAAGAACCAAGTCATTGGCCCAAATGAAACCAAAGGGAAAGGTATTCACACAAAGGTCTCAGAGGGTCATGGCGTAAGGGTCATAACAATTTCAGGGGAAAACAGAGGCGCTTACATGAAAATAACACAATCCCAAAAGAAGCAGCCCATTCACAAGATGGGGAATTCTGATGGTGAGAAAGTGAGAACACTATCTTCTCCTCCAACAACCAGAGCTTTTTATGGGAACAGCAACGTGCAGTGTGTCAACAACTCAATGCTGTTCAACTCTAGTTTAAGCCACCACGAACCAGGAGTGCACCTTATTGTCCCAAAAAAGCCATTTGGCAAAGGATTGCATCTCAAGGAACGTGATGAAGTTCAATACAATTGATTTTAAGGCGGCGTTTTAAGCTAGTTATGTGTGGTTGATATGTAATAAACTAAAAAATAAAGTAAAAGTTAGGAATGTCCCAACTAATCTTTATATTGTATTAATTATTTATGGAGTTTTATTTCCTAATTTTAAATTATATAAATGATATGTTATATAAATGTTGTTTATATAAATCTTAATTGTAATGATATGTCATATCTTCGTCATCATTTACACAATTAGTTTGTTGGTTGCAAAAAATTTCAATCAAGAATTATTTAATTTTAAAAGTCTCCTTTTTAAAAGTTGTGTCTAAATAAATGAACAATTAATTTAATGTTATTGATGTTGGACAAAACGTATAACAGTTATTTTTTCTAATAATAGAATTCCTTGCATATTCTTACCATATTATTATTATGATTGCATTTTTTTTTATTTAATATAATTGATTACTAAAAATTCATGAACACGATTTTGTTAACAACCTTAAATTAGAATGCTTGAATAATAACAATTTTTACAATAAAGAGGTACTTTCACGTTATACTATTATGAATTATTCTTTTAGCCTCCAACTGTAGTAACTTATATTGTTCTCTGGTTACATCTTCATTTCCTGGTACTGTTTTCTTCCCTGCGCACATGTTTAAAATCATTGAATAATGTTCCTAGTGTTATAAGAAAATATAAATATTAGAAAATGAAAATAAATTGTTATCTAATTCGAAACATTTATTTTGTGGCATATCAAATTATACCAACACATTATCAATAACACAATATATATAAAAATATATAATCTAATCATATGTTAAAAAATTACTAAAAAATAGAGAATAATAATATAGTAAAAAGCAAAAAAGAAAAAATATTTAAGTGTTAAGAATTTGTATAATCAATTTATACCAACACATTAACAATAACAATGCATAGGAAAAATATAATCCTAATGATATTAAAAAATTAGTACAAAATAAAAAATACTAATCATATGTTAAATAATTAGTATAAAATAAAGAATACTAACATGATAATAAAAACAAAATGGACAATATTTAAGTGTTAAGTATTAGTAGAGATAAATAATACTTGATGTTACAACAACAATATAAGGAATTATAAGAATAGTAATAAAGTTTGATATATTGACTACTATAGAGTGTTGAGCACATATAAATATAGAACACATTAAGTTGTAGTCAGATAATGCAACATGTATAAAATTCATGATAAGAAAAGAACTAAAACCATTGTGAGGTGGTCATCTTTTCATCCTTTTAAGTTTTCCTACAGAAAAAATAAGTTCACTAAAATAACAAACATTGGTTAGAAAACAGGAATATAATAGATATAAATATTAACCATATTTGAACAACTTATATGATTTCCCACATAAAGTCCAAATAAAATTAAAAAAATGTCTGTTTCCCAAAACTATTATGATACACATTCATTCATAACAATGACCCTAATGTGTTGACATGGGTGGTCATCATTTGCCTAAAAAATAAGTGGATCCTCTTCTCGAAGTGAGTGTTCCATGCAAAATTCTTTCCATTCGCTTCCAAATTTGTCAGATCTTTTAAGAATGTTTTTTATAAGAACTTTGCATTTGACTTGTTTGTTTGAACCATACAAAATCACATTCTTGAATCTACCCCTTCTAATATAAACAACGAAAGGAAAAGGCAAAACCTACACACCAATAAAAATTAAATATATGCATGTGTGGCAAATAAAATTACATTTTAACTAAATATAACTAAACCAAAAGTCTTTTAAAAAAATACCAAACGACTTGTGGTGGACTGGTAAGTAGATAGGGTTATTGTAAAATGCACCAGAGGATGATAGGTTATTGGGTTTTGACTTTTAGTCTCCATAAAGAAATCTATCACAGTATGTTTGCTCAACATACCCATAAATATTGTTATATGAAAACCGTTTTTCTCCACGTAACGAAATAAGATGTGATGATATCCTTCCAAGGCATAGAACTAACGCAGTTCATCCCAGTCTTCAATAATCATCGGACAATGTATGTCCATACTGTAAGTTACCTTATGTAAATTTCCTCTATGGTCAACAAGAGTCCATTTAGGATCCAGTTTTTTATTAAATATTATTGCAAATCCACATTCCACAACACCTTCAAACTTGTAGAGTAAACTATTAAAAACTTAAAAGTATTAGAAATATGTAAAAGATTAAAAGTTATGCATAATATAAAGGAAGCGCAAAATAAAACATATCTCGTCACGTACTATATTGTATTAAATATACTCACTCTGTTGCGATTTACAATATTAGTTGGGTTTTCCATTTTAGTTGTTTCTCTTTATGTTTGAGATCAAATAGGGATTGACAATATTCTAACTCTAGTTTTCCAAAGATTAGGATAAATTATTTATTGATAAATAAGTGATGTATAATTTTTTTATTATAAATATCTGATTATTTGGTAGTCATTTTCCATCTTACAAAAATGTCTATATTTCGATATATGATCTGAAGTATTATCTCAAATAAATAAATAAAAAAGACAGTTTCTTGAGCTAGTCATAGGAAGAGGTAGTAAACAAAACCTAGAAAATGAAATGAAACTGTTAAAAAGGGAAATGGTCTTTAAAATTAAAATCAGGTTCCAGACGGTATCCTAATAAGGTTCTATTTGTTTCTAACAACGGATTTGCGTAACCAAATGAAACTTAAACATGAAATATCAAATCATGATTACGCTATAACATGAAGTAAAGGAAATGGTTTTGGCACAAAGAACACATACAGTACATTTTGCACTTTGAATAAAATTGAATATTAAGCATAACACAGTTCCAATAAAATAAGTTTTCGTTGTGAAACATGTAAAATGACAGACTCTCTAGGACTCCAGTTTCTGTAGTGTCCATGATATCTAAAAGCCCAAAGTTTCATAAATCAATTATCTTGTGACAGAAAAAACAGTGATTGATTAACTTTTCATTGGTTCTTTTTCTTTTCTGGAGTTTGGCACACTAATTAAAAAGTTAACCACATTACTTTTATTCAAACAAATAACTTTTAAACATATGCATGCTCACACTAAACCAAGGATTTCCCATAAAAGTAAGTGACCTAAAATTTAGTTTCCAATCCCCCTAATATTTTAATGGAAAATTTAGCTGTTATAATAACTTATGTATATTATTAATTTATATAAAAAATTATTGATAAATTTGTGTCTTAGTAATTTTTTAATTATTAATAAATTTTACTGACAAATATGTTTATGTCGGTAATTATTGTTGGATTTTTCTGACTATATGAAAAATAAAAAACTTTATAATATTTCTTATATTTATCCATAAAATCCTATCCGTAAATTAACGCAAATCAATATTCATAAATAATTATATATGAATCAATATTAGTTGATAAGTAGATTGGCCTCCATAAGAACCCCTCCTGCTCCAAACCCACTTCCTAAAACTCAGCCTGCAGAACTTTCTCTCAAGAACACTAACACTTCCTCACACGATGACAATGAAAGTGCCACTAAATCTCAATCACCAGCACCAGATGTTTACTGCCCAAGAATTCAGTCCCAAAAGCTCAAACTCACTACTCTGATTTCCTTTCCACCTTCCAAATTGAAGGGTCAACCTCAGCTTGAGAATAAGATAGTGGTAGAAGAAGTGACCGTATAGAAGCCTAGTGGAAACGAATATGGCAGTGGTTCATTGAAGATGAAATTTGGAGAAATTCAAAGGGAAGGCATTGTCAAAATGAAAAAGAGGGGATAACCAGAGAAAATGAAATGAAAGATGTGATGATTAATTCTAAATTATGTATAAGAGATCATCCACTGAAGAGTATAGGTAGATGGTTTGCCTGTTTGATATGATGGAGAAGAAAACCGTCTACTAGTGTTGAGATAAGTTAAACCGTCTAATACATGTTTGTTATAATTGTCTTAACGATATTGTTTTTAAATGATCTTTTGTTATTCCTTTTATATAGGGTTTATATATAGAGTTTTTAAAACTTAATTAATACATTAAAATTGAGAGTTTTTTTTTATAAACCTTCTATTATAAAGTGTTTTCTTCAATCTTGTTCTTGTTTTCTTATTTTATTAATATTGAGAACTCAATAATTAATTTTGCTTGTGAAAAATGTTATATAAGTAGATGACTCATGGGTAAAACACTTTTGAAGTGGAAGGAGGGTTTGCAATGAATGGAGACTTACTTATAAAAATTTACCCTCAACCTCGACACAATGTCAAAACACCTCAGTACATATTTTATGACCATAATATTGTGAGTGTTGGCCTCACACATAAACAATGTGTTGTCCGCAAATTGTAAAAGACTCACCACAATTCCTTCCTTCCCCACAATTATACCTTGAAATAAATGTCTCTTAGATACTTGTCTCATTATCCCGACTAACCCTTATGCTACTATTAAAAAAAGGAAGGGAGCTATTAAGTTGCCTTATCTAAGATTACATGTTATACTGTAATTTTAGATAAGGTAATTTTACTGTCATATTCTTGCTTGAGCGAAATCTCTCACTTGAGCGAAAATATCGGAAGAAATTTTCATAAAACTGATACTTTTCAAGATTTCACCCAAAATCAATACTTAAACTTGTTTTATAAAACATATAAGACTAAAATGATATCACCATGCCCAAAGTTGGATCAGTATTCTCATTGAACTCATATGACAACCTATATATCTATACACTCATGATTTTTAAACCAGATTCATTCAATTTCAAATTCAAACAACCTACATTCATCAATGTTTATACTTCAAATGATTCATACTATAACTCAAACACATTTAATAATTTCTTCACATAACAATTAGAACGTAATTTACCAAATCAACAAAAGTTATTATCTTTATACTTTCACTTTCAATCTCAATCAAAACACTTTAATTTACTCAACAACAAATCCTATACAAAAATTTAAATCTTTTGACCACGTCACATTCACATTCAAATCTTCTAACTTAGGATTCTATTGAAAAGTAAAACTAGTTTTCCTTACTTGAATAGAAGTAGACATACTTACAAGCTCCTAAAGAAAAAACAGGATAATCCAACCTGCACTACAAAGTCCTGATCAATCATCCAAACGTATCACTAGGATTTTGAACTACCAGAGATTAATCTTGAAGCTATAACCATCACATGCAAACACGTCTACCTAGAAACGCAATAAAACTAAAAATTGACTCAAAGAAAAAAAGGAACAAAAATGAACTTACTCTAACCAAAATTCTGATCATGCAGTATTACTTTACTCACTATCAGGAACCTAGTGGTGGCCTCCAATCGTCAGTTTGGTGAAAAAGGTGGTCAAAATCTTAGAGAACAGGTAAATGAGAAAAAGAGAATAGTTTGTAGAGAGATAATAGTTATATTAAAATAAAATCTAAATAATTGATTCTCCTATTTATATACATTTTTACTTTAATAATAAAATATTCATATGTAATTTTAATTATATCACTTCTGATCTAAAAATATTTTCTAGTTCTTGGAGTTTAAATTTTATATGAATGATACACCAACTTTAAAAGAAAAATAGAAATGACCTTATGACATTTTCTATAGTAATCATTATAAATTGTACTATAGTTTGTAAATACACGGGTGATCAAATTTTATTTTGTAGAAAAAAGAAACTTAGTCGAAGCACAAAAAGCTAATACAATATTCTCATAATTAAGCAAAACATGGACATACCCCACGAATGATGGAAATGAGGGAAAATTGCATGGTACAGTGTCTAACTTGTTTATCACTATGCTTAACAGTTAAAGTATACATTTGTAGCGAAACATCAGTTAAAGTATACATTTGTAGCGAAACATGTTATATTATAATCCATAAAATTGAATGTGCTTTCCCTTTACGTCTAATCACAAATTCTTATCTTCTTGTCCAACTTTACATCCTTCTATTTTTTCTATTCGATGCTAACATATCTTGCTAGGGTTTGGGTGTTGCTCCTCCACTCATTCATTCCTTCACTTACTATTATTGCTCTCATCAACACCTCCATGGCATCCAATGTTCACAACCACCAACCCTACTACGGTTATCCAAAACATGTTGGTGCTGTCATTGCTTGCAACAATCCTATCCTACACTCTCACTTAACACTCTTAGCTACACTTTGTTAGGGAAAGATTCAACAACCCCACTTGGATTCATTTACACTTTCCAAAGATCGAAACATGTCAGTAAAATTGTAGAAATTCATTTCAAAACAAAACATTATGTAGTTATGAGAAAAAAAAGGTAATTAATATTGTGCATATCAAATATTAGATGGTAAATTTACATAAATAATATAGTTTTCAACAATTTTTTTTATCAAATTGAGTATTTTATTTAAATTTACACAATTAAGTAAGTTGTGCTTGAAAAAAAAGTATTAAAATAACCTTAAAATTATAATGAAAGAAAAATACGCTTTTGACCCTTCCAACAGTGAAAATCATCTAAATTCACGCAAAAGCCTACAAGTTGTTTTCACATAAAAAAAAATGTTTTTAACGTGATATAATTATTTTGTAAGTTTTTAAAATATTCATAAAAGTTAGTGTTGATCTTTTTCTATCTATTCTGTTTGTATTATTGCTTATACAACAAATAGATATCATTAATTGTTACATATGATTAATAAATTCCTTATAATACAAGACATGCATCATTTAACAGATATAATTTTTATTTATTTTTGTAAATGTTTATTTTGTATAAGCACTTGTGTATTTTATTTCTTTTGAGTAATAAAATGGGTTTACTGAACGAGGGAGTATGCAATTATGATGATAATTTTCGCACTCCTCACTCAACAAATTTCATTACTTAACATCACTAAACAAACATGCAGTATTTTTTTTTTCTTGGATTCATTAATTATAAATGATAATTAATATTATATCTTCTGCGTGTCATATAAACAACAGCCAAGTAGAAGGAAAGAAACAACCACCATTTGTTCGGACTAATCCTTGCAATTTCTTTAAGAGGTTGAAAAAACAATTTATCTTTTGTAGAACTAAATTCTAAAAGTTTTTTAAAGACTAAAAAAACAATTATGCAAATTTGTCAGTCTCAAAACATATAACTTTGATTAAGTTATTTAAACATTGAAGTAAAATCATTAATAACATGCATGTGACACTGACGAACACAAATCACCAAGTCACTCTACATTTCAATACAAACCTACATTCTTCAAAACTTCTCAATCTTAACTAGAGAATGTACACAAATAAGAATGAGTAATTTAGAGAAAAGTTCAACACCCATAATTTTAATTAAGTAAAAACAACTAAATGTAAAACATGGTTATGGTTTGTTTATAATAGAATAATATTCGCTCAACGGTAGATTATATAAGACACAAGTATTTCATCTAACAAACGATATAATACTTTACATCTTATTTTATATTTGATTTGCTCAAATGATACGTACATAACTTCATCAAACCCCACTCTCATGCATGTATAATCACTCGACTTCTTTCTAATTTAATGTTAAAGTTAACCCACAAATACACTCAAACCTTAATTCTTTAATAGAATAAGAATAAGTTTTCCTATTAATAGTCAACTCCTTGAGCACTTAATAAGCAAACTTACTTTGACAACAAGAGTTTAAGACAACTAATGAGTCAATTTTCATTCCACTGGTGCAGAAACGTAAAACAAATGCGGCTATTTTCATTTTACAAATGCGGCTAAACAACCGCATTTGATCAACACGCATTTGTAAATCAGAGATTGTTTCCCGTAACCACATCTATAAATGCTCCAGAGGTATGCCCAGGTTCATGAATGGCAATGATTTACAAATGCGGTTGTTTTCCGTAACCGCATCTGTAAATGCTCCAGAGGTGTGCCCAGGTTCATGAATGGCAATGATTTAGAGATGCGGTTGTTTACCTTAACCGCATTTGTAAATCAAGGGAATGATTTACAGATGCGGTTGTAGTAAACAACCGCCTCTGTAAATCACATTTACAGATGCGGTTGTAGTAAGCAACCGCATCTGTAAATCATTCCCTTGATTTACAAATGCGGTTAAGGTAAACAACCGCATCTGTAAATCAGGTTTTTTTTTTTAAATGATTTGGTTATTTGTTTTCCCATACGAATTATCTTGTGCAGTTTCATTATACCCATCCTAGCCAGCCAGACAGATAAACAGATTCAGAGAAACTAAAAGTCAATTTATAGTAATTGATCAAAATGTATACAAAAATAGTAATAATCTCTATCTATCTTCTTACACTATTGATCAAATCGTAGAGTTATAAAAGTTTAGGAAATATGTGGACCAAGATTGTCTCACATATGTCATGGCTTCCGAACTCATGGGTTCCTCATCCGTGAAGAACTGCATTTCAAAATGGTTGATACATAAATTAGTTTTAAGATAGATAAATTAGTTTGAAGTTATAAAAATAATTTAAGAAATCTTACCTCTTGCCAATTACTTGTAAGACCTAGTCTTACAATGGTACTCATCCATTGCATGACATAATAGCCACACTCATAGCTTCCTAGTTGTTTATTACACTATAATTCAATAAATTGTAAAAGTTAGTATAATTAAACAATGAAAAAAAAAAAGAAAAATCTTACATACCTTTAATCTTATCCAGTTCAAATTTTGAAAATTTGAATTCGATCTCCCTTTTAGAATGTTATATCCACGCCATGAACTGGTTGAGACAAAAAACCTTGTTAGTGGATTACTTATAGTTTCAACCATAGTTAAGTTTATAGTGTACTTACTTATCAATGATATTCTTAAAACTTGCGGATATCTTCTTGTGTAGGGAACAGAACCACTAAGCCGTCCTATCCTTCACTGATAAGACAAGTAATTGCCAATGACCCCTATATCATCCATGAAAATAGTTGAGTAAATTTATAAAACATGAATATAATAAACTTTTAACATATATATATATATATATATATATATATATATATATATATATTTAAACTTACTCGTTAATATAAGGGCACAAATAAACCTCTTTTCCCTCTCTTTCCAGGGTGTTAGTGATGTATGATTGAGTCTCATTTGTCTTTGCTCCAGTGGGATTAGTATATGCAGGATCTAAGAATCCATACACATTTTCCTTCCCCTCAGTGACAGAGACACCATTAAAAAACCTACAAGTAATTAGTTAAATCATAATGAATGCTAATTTAACATAAATGAAAATGAAATGTAGGTAACGATACTTACATCATAAAAAATTGAATGATATTTATATTCAGCTCCTGATCCCCAACTACAAATTCTAGCAGATCTGACATGTATATGTACAATGGTAGCTCAGGGTTTGTTTCAAAAAATGTATCATCCCATGGAACTTCTAGAGGATCTCGTCCAAGTTGTCTAGCAACTATAGCTAAGGAAGCTATAGGATCGTCAAGCGGAACCTCTTGTTTCTTTTTTGGACTTGGTTTCCGACGAGGTTTCTACAAAAAGAAAAAAGATTTGTTATAAATTACATGTAATATATAAATATAAATTAGCACATGAAATGAAATTATTACCAGTGGTTGTGGCATATATCGAATCAGGTGTTTGTGCCAGGCTACAAAGGACTGAAATGCTTCGGCCACAGTTGTTACCTCTTTTGAAGGTAGTGGAAGACGAGCATCAGGTACTCGTACTCTTTCAACCGTGACCTTTGCTGCATCAGGGGAGAGAGGAACGTTATGTAAGGTGGTGGCGTCTTCATAGACTTTTCCAATGGCCACCACTTGAGGAATGATGCCACCTTCTACTAGTAGCTCACATTGCCTCGTCTGGCCAATGATATCATCCCCTGATGCTGTAGGAGCTGCACAACTCCCCTTTGTGCTCTTGGGAGTGGGACTAAGAAGCGTCTGAATCGGCTGCTCAGCACAAAGTTGTTGCGATATCTCTTGTCGCAACTCTAGCCTCATCTTTTCCGTCTCCCTTCTCATCTCATCCATTAGTTCTTGACGTAGCCTTTGCTCCATTTCTTTTTTGCTCTCTTTGGAGGAGGAGGATGAGTGTCGTGGTGCAGCTCCAAAATAAAGTCTAATCCCAACTCCTTGTCCAGCTGCATGAACGCGACCAGAGTGCTCAGGTTGTCCAATTGCTTCAACAAGGATATCGCGACGACCATCAGCAACAAAATTACCTTGGGAGTCCAAGGCATCCTGCAAGAGACAAAAATCATATGAGGTTTTATTATAAGTAATGCATCATAATAGATGAAAAAAGGCTTAAATAACTTACAATTTTTTCAATGATAAGCCCTGATTGCTCTGAACTTGGTGCACCCGACTTCTTAATTCGGGCCCTCTTCCATTTGTCATGGCGCGTAGGTGGTGATGGAGGAGAAGTGACCCCTGTTTCCACATCCTGAGATGCACTCCCCTGTCTGGATTGCTCCTTTTCAACCATCAGTGCTTGCTCAAGCTTTCGATACCCCGCACGAGACATTATGTGCGGGGTAAGATTCTTTAAAGCTATTTCTTGAGCTTTCTTCCGTCGATGCTGTCATAATTGAAATAAACAAAGTGAATTCAATAATATTAACTCATTAATGTTATATAAGTCAAAATAGTTAAGTAGCTTCACTTACAGTCCATTCTTCAGTTAGACGACTTTCTTTAAAAGCAAGCCATGTCTCTTCATCAATAAAATTGTATCTTTCACAAGGACTTTCATCCTTAAGCTCACCAAAAATGTATCTCGTCGTGAGTCTTGACTTAAAGGCGCGAAACTTCAGTCCGATATTGGATAGAATCCTTGATCGAAGCGGTTCCACATTACGAATTTCAAAATTTGCCTGCAAAATAACATCACCAAAGTAAAGTTAGTCAATGAATATTAAATAGCTTTATATGATAACAATAATTATGTAAAGCTTACCAGAACATCCTCCCACAGCATGTTTCGGTCGACCTCTGACACCTCGTCCCATGAATTAATCAAAATGGAGACTCTCTCACGAGAAAGAACTCCAAGATAGCTATTAAACTCATCTGCATTAGGACCTGATGCCATTCCAGTGTTGACGTCAATGTCAACAGCTGTCTTCTCACCAGCGGCACGTTTCTTTGCCAGACGCTTCATCCTAGTAGGTCCTCTATTGCCTCGTCCGGATCGGGGTCTAATTGGAGTTTGATCGTCACCTATATCTCTGTTAAAAAAATTATTTAACAAACATTAGTTCATCTGCATGGAAAGAAAATCATATAAAACAAAAACATAATATAGTAAATGCATATTATAAAAAATATTTCTAAATTTACCATAATGGGTTACAAGTTCATATGTAAATTCCTTCACTGTGGTCTTTACGGGTTGCATGTACATGATCAAGTACATCGTCATCTTTATTAGTTATCATTGGTGTGAATGAATGGGGTTCACCATTTTCAATATCATCTATGGCCTTCCCTTGTTTTTTCCCGTGTAAAACAACATACCAATGTTCTGACGTAGGATCTTTCACGTAGAAAACTTGAGATGCTTGTTGAACCATTATAAATGGCTCATCTCGATACCCTATCTTTCGAAAGTCCACTAGTGTGAATCCTGATTCATCAATTTTAACCCCACTTTTATTGTCAACCCATATACACTTGAAAACTGGAACTGAAAACTTAGTATAGTCAAGCTCCCATATCTCTTCTATAAATCCATAATATGTCATTGATCCAATTACAGGATTTGTATCTTTCGAGGTGGAAAACTGCATTGACTCGGCTTCAAGAGTAACACCAGAATTTTGAACTGTACTCTTTTCATCCATAGACTTAGTGTAAAATATACAATTATTCACTTCGTACGCTTTACAAGAAATGACATCAAACTTCAATCCAGTAGCCAACCAGGTCAAGGTCTCCGATGCCGTTGAATCCTTTAACACCTCCTCTTTAAACCAAGGCATGAATGTTCTATTATGTTCCATCAAGACCCATTTGTCTGCTTGTCTTGGATTATTTGCCTTCACAATGGCTTTATGAGCTTCTATGTAAGGTATAACTTCATCTGTATTATTCAATATATACAAATGTGCTTGCAAGACTTCTGACCGAGATTTGCTTACAATATTCACACCGCGTAAACATTTACTTGTAGAACGCCTATGGTGCCATGAATTAGCTGGAAGACCTATTGGATTTGCTTTTGACATGTAATCTGAACAAAATTCAATACTTTCTTCAGCTATGTACCTTTCAATCATTGAAGCTTCTGGACGATAATGATTTTTCACATAACCTTTCAAAATTTTCATATACCGCTCAACAGGATACATCCATCTTAAGTACACTGGTCCACACAATCTAACCTCTCTAACCAGATGCACAAGTAGATGAACCATGATGTCAAAAAAAGATGGAGGAAAAAACATCTCCAATTCACATAAGATAACAATAATTTCATCTTGAAGTTCATCTAGTTTTAATGGATCAATGACTTTACAACAGATGGAAGAGAAGAATGAGCACAAACGGGTTATGGTATGTCTAACATTTTTTGGTAAGATCCCACGAATAGCTACAGGCAGAAGCTGTTGCATCAAGATGTGGCAATCATGAGACTTCAACCCAATTAGCTTCAAATCTTGCATTGACACTAGGCTCTTCACATTTGAGGAATGTCCTTGTGGCACTTTTACACCCTTTAGACATTGACAGAAACTTACTTTTTCATTTTTTGACATGGTATAACAGGCTGGGGGCAAATATGTACGCTTACCCATTTCTATCGGTGCCAACTCCCCTCGTATGTTCATCTCAACCAAATCTAAACGAGCATTTAGACCATCCTTCGTCTTCCCGTTAATGTTAAGAAGTGTACCAATTAAGCTATCACACACATTCTTCTCAACATGCATTACATCTATACAGTGTCTGATTTCTAACCTCGACCAGTACGGAAGATCAAAGAAGATTGATTTTTTCTTCCAAATGTTAGTCACAACTGACTTTTTTTTTGACTTACCGAAGGTGTGGTCTATGTTATTTACCTTTTCGTAAACCTCAGCAGCAGTTAGTAGAGTTGGTGGACCACTAGTCTCTTGGTGTCCATTAAAGGCTTTTTTTCAACCTCCGGTAAGGATGATGACTTCTAAGAAACCTCCGATGGCGAAGATATACTGTCTTTCTTCCATGTTTCAATTGTTGAGAAGCAGTGTCTTCTTCGCATATTGGACATGCTTTATGACCCTTAACACTATAACCTGATAAGTTACCATATGCCGGAAAGTCATTGATGGTGCAAAATAACATGGCATGAAGCTTGAAAGTTTCATTAGCAAATCCGTCAAATACTTGAACACCCTCATCCCACATTAACTTCAAATCTTTGATTAGGGGACTTAGATAAACATCTATGTCATTCCCTGGCTGTTTCGGACCAGATATCATCATAAACAACATCATGTACTTTCGCTTCATGCACAATCCAGGAGGTAAGTTGTAAATAACTAGTAAAACAGGCCATGAACTGTGATTTGTACTCATATTACCAAACGGATTCATTCCATCTGTAGCTAGACCAAGTCGGATATTTCTTGATTCTTTACCAAACTCTGGAAACTCATCATCAAATTTCTTCCACTGAACAGAATCAGCTGGATGTCGGTACATGCCATCACATTTCCTCTCATCTGCATGCCATCTAAGATTCTTAGCATCGTCTGGGTTTGCAAACAAACACTTCATCCTTGGAATGATGGGAAGATACCACATAATCTTCATTGGGGGTCCATGCTTTTCCATCTCTTCAATAGTATCATCATCTGTTTGTTTCAATTTATAACGTGATAACCCACACCTTGGACAACTTTTCAACAATTTAAAATCTTTCCGGTATAATATACAATCATTAGGACATGCATGTATCTTTTTATACTCCATACCCATTGGACAAAGAATCTTTTTGGCCTCGTAATTACGATTAGGTAGAGTATTTCCCTCTGGAAGCATATCCTTCAAGAGCTGGAGCAATTTCGTGAAACTTTTATCAGTCCATCCATTTAGTGCCTTCAAATTCATCAATCTTAACACCGCCGACAACCGTGTGAAGTTATTAGTTGATCCAGGATACAATGGAGTCTCTGCATCGCTTGACATACTTCCATATCCATGCGCTTTTGCAAAAGACTCAGCTCCCACATCACGAATCATGTCCTCCAATCGATCATCAACTACATCATCGTGTTCTGCTTCATCCGTGGTGGATCCCACATATTCTTCAGTTACGGAAACACGTGGTAAATTTAATAATTCACCATGCCATGTCCAAGTTGTATAAGATCGAAGAAACCCATCACATAGCAGGTGTTCCCTCATGATATTCACATCCAGTATCCTTCCATTCAAACAGTTAACGCACAGACACCTAATCTTTCCTCCATCACGACAACTATTAATCGCGTTACGCTGCGCAAATTGTATAAATTCTTCTACTCCTCTTTCGTACTCATCACTTATACGAGCACAATGAATCCAACTTCGATCCATTATATATTCTGCAATATAGTTACCTAGGATTTTCTAATAAGTGTTCTATCTCATGCATTTGCCGAGGGTCGAACACCCCCAGACTCAATACCAACACGTATTATTGTCGGAGGTCCAAATACAAACACGATATTCTATTCTAATGTAACAACTAACATAACATAAATTCTACTATAAACTAACAAATAATTACTAAATAAGTTAAATTTTAGAAAATAGAAATTATATAATACAAATTATATAAATTAATACATTTATATTAAATAATATACAAATTATAATACATAAAAAAAAATATTCAAAGTACAGCAAAAAAAAATTAACAAAATCTAAAACAAAACTAACATAAAAACTACCAACTAAATAATATAAATTTTAAAAATTAAAAATTATATAATACAAATTTATATTAAATAATATACAAATTATAATAAATAAAGTCAAAAATTCAAAATAAACAAAAGTAAAATTCAAAAAATCTAAAAATGAACTAACCTTGTGTGCGAAAATGATGATTCAAGTGATAGAAAACCAGAGGTGGAAGCGGAAGACTGACGCGACAGTGGCGGAGCAATGCAACAGTAACTTCAAGCACTGCAAGGAAAAAACCATATATAAGAACAACATTCCTAAAGCGAACTGAAGAGAATGAAATGGGATACGAAACTCACAATGGAAGCAATAGCAATAAAGATGCACAGAAGCAAGGAACACAGCGCAGCGCAGCGCAGCAACAGCGACAAGCAAGAGCAGAGAAGAAAGAGTGAAAGTGCAGTGGCGCGCTTCAAATTTTAGGTTAAAAACATTTTACAAATGCAGTTATTAGTTAAAATCGCATTTGTAAATGAAATTTTTTAATTTACAAATGCGGTCATACATATGACCGCATTTGTAAATGAAAGGCATTTCATTTACAAATGCGGTTATACACGTGACCGCATCTGTAAATGAAAGGCATTTCATTTACAAATGCGGTTATACACGTGACCGCATTTGTAAATGAAAAACTTTCATTTACAAATGCAGTTTTAACTAATAACCGCATTTGTAAAACAAACTAATTTCAAAAATGCCACCGCGTTTTTAACAAATGCGTTTTAGCGCAAAACCGCACTTGGAAAGGAGTATTCCTTTCATCATTTTGCACTAGTGTTCCTAGATACAAGTTTCATTTGGTATTTTGATTCGGTTCTAGATTACAAAAGATATTTTCCAATACTCAATAAACCAAATATCAAGTTATGAATGATCAAACCACAACAAACATTAAGCATAGAAACATAATACTAATGAATGGAAAGACATATATAATATAAACAACATTAATTACATGAGAGTTTAATTGGTTACATCTAACCCCGATACATAGGTTTAACTCTTGATTATCATTTTTTTCTTATGACATCCATGTTAGTCCTTGTTGTGCCTAACTTTTCCATCCCTTTTGAAGTTGTAACTCATGCCTCTATGGTCGTGGGCATTTTCTTAAGCCAAAACCAAACACACATTCACCTTTCTTAGTAAGAAGATATGCCCTCACCTTTATGCTATGTTTGTTTCTGCATATACACTATTAGCGAAGATAGATTTGTAGGATGGAACGTGTTTGCATATGTAGATGTGCGAAGAATTTGAAAGTGCGGATTTGCGGGATGGTTAGATTTTAAGATCCTCTGTGGGATGCGAAGATGGATGAGGGAGGCGAGGAAAGTCCATGTAAGCAGCAGGTCAAATACTAATTTGCCCTCACTTTTTGTTATCCACCTGCAGTTTATTTGTCATTGTTGAAGCCGTGTGAAATTGAGCATGGAGTGGATTTATTTTTGTATTTTAATAAGTTATGATGGTTGAATATTTATTTGGAATAGTCTTTTTTTTATGCATGAATTAGTTACTGCAATATTTTTTAATTTTTAAAAATATTTTTTTTTGTATTTATGTTATTAATTTTTATTTTATTTAATATATAATAACATAATTTAAAATAATATAAATTAAATAATCATAAATAATATTAAAACTATCTAAATACATTAATTTAACTAACAAAATTATTTTTAAATTAATAAAATGAAAAATAATAAAATTATATTGACATTTTTAATTTTATTTATTTATTTTATTTTTATATGCTTTTATTCTTTTATTTATAATTATAATTTTACAAATTATTTTAATTAACTAAAATATATACAAAATTAATTCTTTTTTTTCTCTTTTATATACATAAGGATAAATTTATAATCTTATAATTTACAACATTAAAAATAATTCAAAATACACTTACAACCATCACACATACTTCACTAAACTTTTTTCACATATCTAATCTAACATATCCTAATCCAAACACCCTAAACTTTCTTCACACTTTCTTGTCAAATCCTCACACTTCCACTCTCCCACACTCTCAAATTTTCACTCCCTAATCCAAACAAAACCTTAGACTTCTTTGACCTATGTTCGTAAAACTATATGCCGTAACTGAATTTATAAAAAAAGTAGTGTCAAGGAACCCACTTTGCATTTCTACAAACAAGAAAAAAAGTCTGAGCACACTCATTTCTCAAACTATTCAAACACCAAAGTAACGAAAATGGATAATAAAATTCGGTTGAATCAATTCACCCAATATTTCTAAATGCTAGAAACAAATTTAGGATTTTCAATTGGTTAAGTTCATGTTCTTAATTTAAAGAGTGTGGTTTAAGGATTAAGGAATTAATTATTAAATTATAGCTATGAGGAGTTCCTCTATTAAGGGATTACTTTTTACTAATTTAAATGAATGAAATAATAACTATGAGTGGTAGAAATTAGATATAGTAAATCTAAGGTTTGCAATGGAACAAGATAGGTTAAATTCGGTCCTAACATTTGTTATCACTATTTGCAACTCAACTCCTAATTTATATTTTGTTATTATTTTACCTTGTCCTTTTTTATTTTAAACAAACTAGATATGAACATATAAGCAAATTATTGTCGGAAAAGGTTAATTAAGGATAATGGAATTACAGCATATCTCATAAGTACATAAGAAAACGATTACTTGTTTTGATTAAACAATAGTTGACTCGGTATGTTTGTTAACATAACAACATTAGTTTATACACAAATGAAAAATAACAAGTTTGTAAAACTGGTTAAAAAAGTTTCTAGAAATTAATTTATGCGTAAGTTAATTTTAATTTATCCAGAAATTAATATTATATTTTTTCTGTTACACATTCTTGTGAAAAATGTGTTTCAAACACGTCATAATGCTATTATATAGCTCAAATTAGAGGGTTTTATGTGGATTATATGAATTATAGTTGGATTGAACAGTTTTGAATGTTACTGAAAGGAAAAGGTTATCACCGTCGCATTATGGAGAAAGGGGGGGGACTGAAGAAGGAAACAGGGACGAATTATTCAAATATATATGTAACTATTAATTATCAACCTTACTCATCAAAACTCAGTGTTATTTTGTCTCTGAATTGACAGTATTTGAAAGTATCTACCTAGGAAGATAAGGTAGAATAAATTCCTGATTATCTAGGCATGCAGAGGCTAGTGATCTAAAATAAAAGTTAATTGATCTATAGTCAAATTTGGAGCAGTTTAAATGGTGATGTGTATGAAAGAAAGCTCACTTGTATTAGCAAATATTTAAGTATTTTAATCCAATCGTTATGAATTGATTGAGTGAGGCCTTGACCTCTCATTGGAAAAGAGAAAACCTTACCACTTATTTTGGATGCTAATGGCATGAGCTTATAACTCCTAATGGTTATCCAAATTTTTCAAGCAATTACTTTCAAGTGGGTCTTGCGTTTTGACAAAAACTTCCTCATATGCATCGAACATGACACAGGAGACATCTATTTGATGATGGTGATATTAAATTTATTCTTACAATGTCGGATTTTTTTATGAATCCTTCTTCTCTTTTGTCGGTTTCTAGACTTCACGGTACTTAGTTATTTAGTCTTTATGTTCTTCTTCGATTCTTATCTTATCAATAATAGAGGTACTTACAAAGATACTCTGATGTTAAAGTTAATCTAAATACGATTTGCAAGTGATAGGGTTGATTAATCATTACCTTTGTCTCTTGGATACCTCTCTATTTATACCTTTTGGTTGGACTTTTGTTGGTATAAACTTGTGCATAAAGATAGAAAAGACCCAATTGCATCTTGACGTGTTACTAGTTAAGGACGTTTTAGGGTCCCTTGTATGTCTTGTGAGACATGCCAAGAGGTCGAGAGAGTTGTCGACAAGTTTATTGACTACTCGACAGTCTAGTAGTACACTTGTCTCTAGGTTCGAGTGGAAAGAAGTTCGAATGGAATGCAAAGTCTAAATTTTTGAGATCTTTTTGAAAGAAAAATTCATTTCTTTCTTGTAGTTTAAATATGATACACGAGGGATACTTTTGAGCGGTCAAGACACTGACTATGTGTCATCTCGTCCTTGAAAGATGACCTTCAAACTCTCTTTCACAATGGTTTACTAGAACAGTTTTGGACCATGAAGTTTTAATTTAAAGCTAATGAAGTTGGATTAAGAAAGTGTTTTGCCTTTCATTTATTATATTGTCAATTATGCGAACATGACCTCCATCCCAAATGGACCATTGAACCTAATCACCATTGAGAAATCATATAAGGACAATGCATCTTGAAACAAAAGAGCTAGCTACCTTTTCAAATTCAGAGTTCCATGTTTGATTTTCTAATGTCTTATTCAACTAGTAGATAAGTATAACTCAGAAGCTAATTATAAGGCTTAATTAATTGTGGGGTGAGGGGTTTCAAGTATATGCATGTTTGAATCAATACTGGAATTAATATTCTGAATCTTTGAACCCTTCAACGAACTTAGTCTAGACAGCTGTTTCTTCTGTGAGCTGTTTGGATAGGCACTTTTTCACATGCTTAATTTATTATTATAGAACCAAGATGCCCCACAATATAACCAGTTAGGTGAAGATCCAAACTGCAAGCTAGTGTACCGTTTATAGTTAACATGGCAAGGAAGACTGTGCATGCCCAACAAATTAGTCAGAGTGAAGTTTAGGTAGCCTTTGAAGGGGGAAAAGGAAAATGGGATGTGGGAAAGAAGCTAGAAAGTGAAAAGATCATGTGGACAAACCTGAAAGCGGTGCAACAGTGGCCTTTGTACGGTGTGTCTCTGCATGTCATGGTCCCATCATCACTCAGATTACAAAGTTAAACATGCAAGCAAACCTCATTATTCTAGTTGTTTATCTGTTTACTCTGTCTCTAGTATTTTCTTATACTTACATAACTGCACATTAAATTTCAAAACCCAACTAGCTAGCTAACCATCATGTACTAATCCATCCAAGTTCTTCACTTCTCTGCATAACGGCTGGTTAAGAAGCTTATTAATATCACAATAGACCTCATAGTTAAAAAAAAAACCACTTCTTGTTACATATAAGTTTTATCTTATTTTTTTATCAACAAATAATAAATAAAATAATATAAAATATTTGAGATAGTTATAACCTTATTACAAAAAGAAAGAAAAAGTTCATAAAAAAGGACATTTAATCCAAATTTATAAAATTCAAAAGAACTAAATACTCTTGCGTTCCAAAATTAACATCATTAGGAAAGTTATTCCAAACATTCTGCTCCACTAATAATTACATGAAAAACAACTTCTAATAAGTTTTATTTCAGATATACTTAACTGTCTTACAACTTTATACAAAACATATATATTCCATATTAAAAAAAACACAAACTGTAAGAAATACATGCACACAATACAATTATATTAAGATTATTAATATGTTTAAACTCCTCAAAAAAATTTCTCTAGAGCATAATTTCCACTTAGTCCATCTATAAGAATAATGTCTAAGTTCAACTATACGTACAAGATTTAATTGCACAATTTTACAAAGACGAATGCAGCACCAACACCTTACAGTTCAATCTAGACAATTCTTATCTTGTTATAGACCAACCAATTTTGTTGAATAATAATACTCATATTAGAGGAGGTCATGCTGGTCCTTTGTGATGACAAGTCTTGTTTAATGTATTTTGAGTAACTTTCCATAAGGTTTTCCCTTTTGTCCATAAGAAAAGTTGGAAAGAAGCCTCAGAGGATTGTGATAATGGTAATAATTAAATGTACTTAGTTTCTAACCTGAGTTGTGTGTGTGTGTGTGGAGAGTTATCCCAATAGAGTTTATTTTCTATTTCCTAAAAATTTGCTTTAACTGTGAGCTAAATTTGTAAGTTAGTAACATGGAAGTACTCAATAATGACCCACTTGACTATATGCACATATATGTGACAAACCCTTTCAGCTAGGGAGAGATGATAGCGGTTAGCTTTAAGAAGAATCCAAAGCCATTTATTTGTTTTTAAGGCAACACCAAGACCCATTAATAGACAATAGATGAAGGGTGCAACCCAATTGGTGCAAAGCATTTGCTCAATGCTACAACAAGACAATTAGCTATGAGTCAAAACATAGTACCATCATTTGAATGCCATCCAAATGCCCCTTAACTCTGTTTCCTCTTGGCTAAGCCTTCTTGGAAACCTTCTCCAGCTAAGCTTTCACTTTCATGGAACATTCTTCTTGTGAATGTCTGGTTTGCCCTCGTGGAACCTTTGCCTCCTACATTGTCCCTCTTCAGCTTCACATAATCACACTCTGAATTATGGACCTACTTTTTATATCAATATATTCTAAATTATCTTCTTCAGAAAATGGCTACAAATTAAAGTACGTTGCTGTGGCAGACACTGCAGCATTGAGGAAGACTTCATTGGACTATAGCTTATACCGTCCTTAGTGGACAACAAACAAGCGAGAAGATAAATAACCTAATTCGTGTAGTCCATGATTTCACAAAATTACAATAAAAATGTACACATAATTGAAATATATATTCAGAAAGCATTCATTCAATCTTCAAACTGAGAGCTAACAAAATCATAAGTGAAGCAACTCCTCTTCTATAAGAAAAACATAATTTACTCATATAGTTCCTTAATCTACATGCACCATCATAAAAGTTTCCCTCATCCTCACTATACTCTCAAATTGATGAGAAACTTTATTTGTTTTTACTAGTTTTATTCAACTTGAACAAAAGTGTTCTCAAGCAGGATTTGAACCCAGAGAACTATTGAGGTTACTCTCCTTCTTCTTCTGTCGGTCGATCGTATCCTACTCCAACTGCCATACCTACAAGCTCTTTCTTCTCCTCTACTCGTTTCACCTCTCAATCTTCTCGCAACACAAGCTTAGATGGTACCCGTAGAAGACACTCCAACGCTCAAGTCAATAAAAATATTCGACACTCGGTTGTCAGAGTATGGTATATGAGGACATGCCTGATCCTTGAAATGTGTGCTATTTATATTACTTTAATGAGCTTTTCTTATTGGGTCAAATTAAGGAGTTGAACCGCGTTTAGAACTATATTACCTAGTTCTTAATCATGGGTTAGCTTTACTGACTTGATTTAAGTATAATTGGATATGAGGTATTGGTCAACCCATTGGACTAAGCAATAATATCGTTTGAGCCAGTGATGAGGACCGAGACATATGAGATCAGCCGTATGGCTCTCACCCATACACAAAGAATTGTGATTTGTTAATTATTTGATGCCCATGTAAATATAAACTGCACATTTTTGTACGTGAAGATCTTGATATCAAGTGGATGTGGATTTGCTATGGCCATATAAAGAAAGCTTTTTGCACAAAATTCTGTCAAAAAATATCAAATATCTAAGCACCAAATCGATAGTTGATATTCGTACTCACTACTACTTGCGGAAGAAGAAAAACTTCATCATCTTACCCATAAGTGTTGTCCCTATAGTTTTAGCATTAATATTGATCACTATCTTCTCCTTCAAGCTGAATATTAGAAAAGAGAAATGTATTATAGAAGTTAATGCAAGAAAATTTATCAAAATTAAACAGTAGTGACCTGAGTATTAAGGTGAATTGGGGGTTAAATTTATAATTTCAATTATGTTTTGATGGATAACGAGCATGAAACCCTAGTCCACAGACATCAAAAAATTTCCTACATTGCGATAGAATGGAAAATAACAACAGCAAGTAGTTCATTAATGTGACTGTGCACCAACCAGCAATATCTCGTGGTCGGATATTCTTTGACAATTCAATGTTCAAACTTCCAAATAAACTTGACATTAAGATTTACGCGTAAAAAACATTTTAAACTTTCATTCAAAATATTGAAAATTTTGTGTTGTGTTATATACCCTCTTCTTGTTCATCTCTTTTCATTAAAAAAAAAAAAAAAAACATGATTCGCCACTGAAAGCTCATCTTTAGATAGTCCTCACCATTTTCTGCGTATTGTAGCTTCTTTATGGTACATTCATGAGTAAATTTACTAAAAACTGTCTTTGAATAGTTGAATACAAATTAAAATAATAAAAAGTCCTAATAAAAATTAATTCATTTAATATATTAGGAACTCAACCTGTATCTATATATTTACTTCAGGAAATAAAAATTATTTTTAAAATATTGAAATTTAATTAACCACTTACTATGAGATCCTAAACTCTAATGTAACGTTCTATTGCTATAGGGTTCTCTTTTAGAAAATTTACAAAGCCGGTGTGTAAACTTTTGAAATTGCAAATCCATCCTTGTCATTAATTTAGACAGTTTGCTGGAAGGTGCTTTAGAGAGAATTTCTGGAAGGCATCATGGTGGTAACGCTTTGGTCGGTGGCAATAATTTTTTATTGCTTCAATGAATATACATCGATTTCTAATCCTACACCAATAACACTATGGTTGCAAAAATTCGTCAAATCACACAGTCATGAAACAAAAATGGTATTTGATTAGTGATCAATTGGAAAATTTCATGACTGAATAATAAAAATTGTTGATGTCAATGTTGTATTTGTCCTTTCATTCTCATTGAGAGTGTGCTACCGTAATCATGAGACATATATTGTAGCGAAGGACTTAATAGCAATTATTAAGGTTATGCATCTTGATCCCCAGCCATTCACCAAAATTAGATCACAATGTGTATATTCTAACTATTTATACATATCATTCATAACTTTTTAGGTAAATCTCATTGATTATTGATGGAAATTCCTTCTTTAATTAATGGGACATCATCACTCATGAATCTTGATAATTGATCTATTAAATATATTTAATTATAAACATTTCAAAGTCTTGAAATTATATATATCTTGAATACTATGAAGTTCTACCTAGAAAATTTGAAATAGTATTTTCAAGGTATCTTGAAAATGTGATAAACATTAATTATCCAATATTTTTTTTATAAAAAAACATCTCTCATTATTTATATAAAAGGAACTTGTGAGGAAGAGAAGAACAACCAAGTGAGAAGAGCAACCAAGTGAGAAGAGCAACATATAGAGTAAATAAGAAAATTGATATTAATCATAGTGTGATAGAAATCCTAGTGAGAGTCTAGAGATACATTGTATTCATGAGATTGAGTGTTACTCTCGTATAATGAGAAAAACAAATATTGTAATCTTAACTTTCACAGTCAAAACATTTTCTGAATTAGGTCTCATTCTCAAGTTGAAGAGATTTTCTCATTTTAAAAATTTTTTTTGGTATCATTATTTTGTTTTTATCTATTTTCTTTTGTTCGCTTATTGTTTGACAAGTGTCCATATTGTGTCTATATAAATTAAGGAGAATTAATTCTTATTTTTCCAACCATTATGTTCCAAAGATTATTAAATTATAATAAATTTATTAATTACTCACCAGACCAAAGTAGTCAATAATCTGTTGAAAAAAAGTTTATTTTCGTATTCTGTTATGACAATAATTAAGCATTGACAACTTCAATTTTGAGAAGTTTTGGAAACAATAATATCTAGTTTTGTTTTTTCAAGAATTATATCAAAATGTGTTTAGATCAACACGTTAAAACCTCACCATCTCTAAAAGAGGCAAAAGATGAGAAGAAAATGGAAGGAATATAAGAAATTAAAAGAGATTAATTGTTAGTGAAACTCAAATCTTGTGTGACAATTTCTTGTATGATGTTTATAATTTAGCTTACACATTTATAAAGATAAATAAAAAAAATATTTAATGATAAAATAATTTATAATCCAATAAATATTAAAGATTGTTAATAAATATTTGTAAATATAGTTATTTTTAACATTTAACATAAAAAAAATTAATGGAATATTTGGATTTGTTTAGAAAGAAAGAAATAATTATATGTAATGTATATACTATGAAAGAGAAAGAAAATATATCTATAATTAATATAATATTTTCATAATAAAAAATAATAGCAAAATATTTTATAAAAGTAAATAGTACTTCAATATCATTATCTAATTCTTACATATGAATAATTCTTTTTTTCTCTTAGTTATATAATATATATATATATATATATATATATATATATATATATATATATATATATATAATTTTGAATAGAAAAAATATTAGGGGGCTCCAAGAAACCCCAACTGCTAAAGTACTCCCCATATTCATGAATTTAGTTTTATAGGATCACCATTGTTATGTCTTAAAGATGAAGCAATTCTGGTTTTTCCTAGTATTGAAGTATTCCAGTTCGGTCTAAATTAGAAAGATTTAAAATTAATTAAAATATTATTTAGGAGAAATGAGAATAATAATTCATATATTCATTTTTTTAAAAGCTTAACCTTTAGAGTTACATAGTATAAGTAAACAGTAAGAATATATAGTTTATTCTGGTTAAATAAAAGTGTGGAAAGGTCTTCATCAGTTTTTTTATCAGTAAATAAAAAATAATAAATAGAAATATTTTAACTTTATTATAAAAAACTATTTATAGTTCTCGAACATAACTTGTTTCAGCAACATTAACATCTTATATAATCCACTTATATCTATATAACCCCTAATAAGGTATTTCTTTTCTTTTCAAAATGTCAAACAAAATAGTAGATACAAAATGCTTTCACTAGAGCAAAAAAGATTGAAAGACTCATAAAACAATTATATGCCAAATGTATTTGCCTTGCATTTAATTACACAATCCACTTAAGCAACATAATTCCTCTGACTTTTCAAGTCAATATTAATAACCTCATAATCAGTAGATGAAACACATGGTCATGTTGTTAATGATAAAAGGTTCGCAAAGCCAATGTTTGGTAGCCACAAAAAAATAACACCAACAGTGTCCTTCCATTGATTATTCAAGAGAAAACGACATACCAACTGCTTCTGTACATAGCCACTTTTCTTGATTGTTCTAAGAGATTGTTTTTTGAAACAACTGGCAACCATGTACCTTTCACAATCCACAACAAGTTCAAGTGCAGATAAATGAACATAAAATCAACAACAAAAACTCTTACCATCTCACTAGTTCATTAATCAGATTTATTAATAAGATTTTACTCCTATAAGCACTACCTGATGGACTTTAAACACTGAATCGGGCATAAGTACTAATATGAAAAAGAATAATTAAAACATGACAAAATATATTTCATCTCAATCCACACTTTTGAGTTGTATCATATATAAAACCTTCTCAACATCTATCCTAGCATCCTTGAAAACTCTATTATTCCTATGGTTCAATATACTCTATACAATATTAATCCATAGTCTTTTCCACAAACTATGTTATTTTTGACTTAACTAAAAACAATTAAACTACAAGAAATGATTTATTGGTGAATTTTGTAACACAATTTTCACCAATTTATATACATGTAAAATATTATTTATTATTAAATGTGCATTTGATGAATCATAATCCTATTATAAAAATCTTAGCGATACCTTTCACCTTTAAATTTTATTGAAGTTTACTTTATTCATTTAACCTTTTTTCTTAATTTGTTTTAACTTTTTAGTTCTAGTTATTTTTACCAATTCTTGTACTTATAAATTTACGGAAAAAATATTCTACTTATAACTCTAACAAAGTTATTTACACATCAAATCAAAATCATTATGTGAGACTCCAACACTAAACACATATTAAGACCAGCAATTTTTCAAGGCAATACAATAATTTTTTTTATAACATTTGTATGAGGAAAATTCATAACTAAATAAAAAGTTGAACCAAAATTCAGGACGATACTATCGTGGCACCTAATCCTTAACCTATAATCTTAACACCAAGCTCTGTCATTAGTTGTTAACTCATACTCATATTATATATTGCCACAACCATATTCTTTCACCTTCAATGTCGTACTCACTCATCACTATAACAACAAAATCAATCTAAACTTTTGGGGTTGCTTTGGATGCGAGCTAAGTGAATAACACCCGAATATTGTCTTTCGTGAGGAAAAAAATCATTTTTGAGTTTTGATTCAAAGTTGATTTCTTGCTCTTAAATTCATACTATTGGTAAAAAATATATGTTTTTTTTATTGACAAAAAATAAATAAATATATATTAGAACATTTAAAAGATGTTTCAACTCGTATATAAAATATTAAAAATTCCAGATGAATCTTTTCGAAAAAATCATACAAGAAAACTCAAATCCCTTTAAAGTTCTAAAAAATATGCATATGTATTTAAAATTTATTTTCATTCTTAGTAAAAAATTTAGATTACTTGGATATTTGTAGTATGCAAATTATCTGAATGGATCATTAATCATATACTATTAGAATTACAATATTATAACATTTATGTTAAATATGAGTCATTTTCATTATCATTATAAAAGTTCAGGAACTACAATCAATTAAAATTAAAAAATAATTCTAATGGTGAGATCATCAAGAAATTAATCAATTTAAGGATATAATTAATATAAAAAAAAATATTAATTATAATATAATTTTTGAATTTTTTTCATAACTAACGTGAAACAGTATAATATACTTTACATTGAAAGTCCATTTGTCAAGTTAATAAAATATTAACGTTGTCCGAAGTCAATGACTTATTTTAATTATTTTTATACTATAAATATTTAAATAATTTAAAATTTGAATTAAAAATAAAAATTAATTTCACATAAAAATATAAATGAAAATATAAGGAGAACAATTATTTTGAAATATATTTAGTAATCTGTGAAGAGGTCTATGACCAATTTAAGTCTCATTACTAAAATTTTCATATTAGCAAGAAATGAGTTTCTTGCATAAATTTTCAAAATTTTACTAGATAGTTATTCTATATGACAAATTCCATTAAAAGGAAATTAAGTTTAATCCTTTTAATTTAGTTAATTAGGTTACATTATAAACTTTTATAAAATCTATTAGACGTTTGTGGTCAATCTGTTTAAAATTAAACTATATATTTTGGTAAAAAAAAAAGTATTAATATTTAATATATAAATATTAATTAACAATTAAATCATGATGTACTTTATTTGAGGTAATGAATAGACGCAATATGTTTTTTTTTTTCTGAAATTAATAATTTTAGTGTGATAGACCTTTGAACGAATTCACTTATATAATTAAATATATTTATTTATTTCAAATTTTAATTACGATATATTTATATATAACATAATATTTAGAAATACATGGTCATAATTGATACCATCACTCAAATTTGTATACATACTACTTAACAATTTCTCCTTTCTAGGAAATCACATAACAAATTTCTTTTGTAGAATATGAATTTAACCTGTTGAATTAAGGAGTCATTTGATCTTATCATTCATTAATATTTTATCTACAACCTCTTCATGTCAGTACAAATATATTAGTTGTAAACTTTCCCTGATGTTCTTACTGAACTTATCAACTATATAAACTGTGTGCAAAACCTTTTTTTCTTGTTTCTTTTTTACAATAATGAAGATCGAATTTAGTATCTTATACATCTGTTTCAATTTTGTTTATCACTAAACCGATTTTAATGAATACACACAGGAAACAATTACTAGGAAATGAGCTGGACCAATACGAGCTGGTTTTTAGATTGCATCCCAACTGCTTGTTAAAATGACCCATGCAAATTTTGGGTTAAACGTTGGCAACAAAGAGAAACTAATCATCCAGGAAGAGACCTACTAGTTTTATACCAAAATCAATATAATTTCACACACCGTAACGTAGCTTTCAATATCAAATTTGTGATTAAAATTAATTTGAATACATTTCTCAATTATATCTCATCAATAGTACTGCAAAACCAATTCCACGAAAATCTAAAACAAACAAACAACACCAAACGTTTCTGTAAATGAAAACTTCCCATCAGCATGTGCAACGTGAAAGTGAACAAGTACTGATGAGAAGACTAACATGATGACTCTTCAAGCATATTATGCTACGGACATATGAACATGGCTGAACAACATGGGGGCCAGTGACCACGTGGCACAGCCTAGTTCAACCACCAATGTTGGTCCTCTTTGCGGGTTTATTCCTGTTCCTTATTATGTTGACCTCCGCACTCCCTCACTCCATTTCAATATTACCCAGCACAGCCCCATTCTCTGGCCAGCTTTTCTGAACGAGAAAAAACGATGAAGGTGATTGAATTGAAACCATGCACACAACCATTTTGTTCCTCATGCATATTTTCAATTTATTGTACTACTTTTCCTTTAGTCCTTTATCTGTAGGTTGGAAGTTTATCATATGTAGTGTTCTTATGGTATTCATGCTATCTTCGTGAATTGTTTTGTCACAGATCTTCAATTGGGTGCAGAAAAGGTTTCATCATAACTCTCTGAAAGGTTTGACCCTCTGTCTATAACTTCTCTCATTTGCAATTTAATAAATCTCATCCTTCACAAGCTCCAAATATGGTGCCTATAAACAAATCTTCATGGTTATGTATATAGGTTGTTAGTTCTTTTTCTTCTGTTTTTTTCAAGAGAGTGGCAACTTTTCTTCTCTGATGAACTTTCTGTTTAACCAAGTCAATGGGATTATATGATCCATACTTAACCAACCTTGACTAGTATGATAAGGCTTTGGTTTTCATGCAGTGTCATCTTCTCTTCTAATGAATCTTTTGGTTTCACTCAGATGGATTTGCTTCAAACATGAAAAAGACTGAACCTATAATTAGCAACGCGGACAGTCAAGCTTTGCTGAAACAAGTTGCCCTTACTGAATCACTTGGTGGATGGGAAGACGGAATTCTAACCATTGGCACTCTTGGCTATGATCCCTTGAAGTCCATCAACCCTCACAAAGAATACTTTGCTTTGGAAATTGAAGTTGAACAAGAAGATGGTGAAGGAGAGGACAGCATCATGGTGGATGAGGGGGAGGAAAAGTGCTATAATGCTGAGCACGAGGAACTGAATCCATTGATATACAACACATTTGAGCACAGCCTTGAGAATATTGTTAGTGAAAACTATGATGATGTGGATGTGGTTAGGAGTTTCAACGAAATCGTTGCGGCTCCACCTGTGATTTCTTATGAAGTGATGGAATCATACGATGTGGAGGCTGATGAAAAGAAGAAGAAAGGAGAGAGAATCACATTGGCTGATCTCTTCTTAGCTGATTCTGATGTCAAGATAAAGCTTAACCCTGCCAAAGTCTGCCACCTTGCTTCAAGTGAAAAACCAAACCTTAAAGCAAAACATGGACTCTCTTTTGCCAAGAAGCTCATTCCCCGCGTTAAGGACAATCCCCATCCAATGAAAGATATAAAAAAAGTAAGTTACTACCCAAAAAAATCATTCCCTATAACAGTTTGATATTCAATAAATTTTCACTGATATAGCATTTGTTTATATTACCGATGATAAAATATATACTCTCAACCAATCAAAAAACAATGTTTGCATGATTCTTTAAACAATTATTATAAAATTAACATACTAAATATATATATATATATATATATAATGGATTATAGTTGAATAATAATATAAAAAAACATTTTTTACAATGCACAGACTTTTTACTGCATTAAACTAATACTACAATGTAAAAATTTTGGTTGTTTCTTGGAATTTATGTGTATGTATGTATGTAGTGTTGGAACCACAGATTGCAGATTTGCTTGAATTGATTTGATTAAGTAAAATTTGTAATGCTGTGTAGCTGATGAAGAAGATGTTGAAGAGGAAAATCCACCCTGATCTTGACGTTAAGAATCACAAACCAGAAGGTCAGGAAGTGAGTGCAGCAGGATTAAACCTTGATGATAATCACATGAATGAAGGCAATGACTCAAGTTATTTCCTTTCAATTTAAGGTATGGCAGTTCCAAAATCCCTTTTCCTGCAATGCCTTTTATTAGCAAAAGATTTGCAGTAAATCATGGATTACATCCAGTTTAAGTGTGTTCCTCATCTATGGAAAAAATAAAGGCTTTTATTTTCTCATCACTAAATTTTTATTAATTTCTTAATATTCTTTTTTAAATATATTCTTTAATAAAAAAAGTATATATTATTATATATTACTAAATGTTAGATATTAATTGAAGTTGAAATATTTTATAAAAAATATCTTTCCACAAAGCAAAAATAAAATAAAAATTTGTTTATACCAATTTTTCTTTTTATTGGAACACGAATAGACAAATGTTTAATCTTCAATGTTTTCACATAGGATTTCTTACCATTAATTCTTTATGTCTGAAAGAAACGTCCCTTCATATTTTTAATTTATTGACCTTAACTTCTTAATAAGATGATTTTAGGTGAGTGATGCTACTCGAGGTCACACATTCACTGATTAGGGTAGAGTGTTAATTGTTGGCAAACTTTGCATACGTTTTTCTCTAATAACAATCTCTATATTAATATAGATATTCTGCTAGTGGTTTATAATTGTGAATCTAATATTTAATAATCATATATTTATCCGTTGGTACAGATCAGTATATCATATTAAGGTTAAACTCATAATATATGTGTCATTAAATCAATTTTCTTCAGTCAAAGACTAAATATATGTCAATTAGAAAAAACTTTATGACAAACACTTTCTACTATAGTCTTCTTCTTTATACACATGTTTTTATGTACACATAACTCGAGAAAAAAAATTCTTAAATAAAATAATTTTAAAATTGTCACAAAAAAATTATTAAATAAAAATTAATTTTAAAGACAAAAAATAATTAGTTGTTATATTGACTAAATTAGATACCGTTTTAGAGACTAAATTTTTTTTTGTTTCTAAATTAGTTTATATTATTGCTAAATAGTTTCTAAATTAATATCTAATTAGCTATCAAGGTTTTAACTACCAATTATTTAGTTACCAAAGTCTTAACTATCAATTATTTAGATTTTAAATTTGGTAGCAAAAATTTTAGTAACTAATTAAATACCAATTTAGAAACTATTTAACAATAATAGAAACTAATTTAGAAATCAAAAATTTTTGTAATCTCTAAAATGATATCTAATTTAATAAATGTAACAATTAATTATCTTTTGTCTCTAAAATAGTCTCTAATTTAATAAATATAATAACTAATTATTTTTTATCTTTAAAATTAACTTTTATTCAACTGATAGTTGATAGTTTTAATGTGTATTAACTAAATCACAAATCAGAGTTTAAACTATGTTGATGTACAATTAATATTTTCCTTACAGAAAACTTGTTAGGTAAAAAAAAAAACTCTTACAATAATATCATGCATGTAAAAACCTTTTTTTTTTTTTTTTCTGAACCACAACATCTTATCGATTTAAGAAGTGATGGCATAGAAATTTACAGCCACGTATATGGTACTAGAGAGATGTATGCATGCATTTTGAAGCATGGAGGTCATTTTCCAAATGATAGTCATGGACCAATTATTTGTAAAGTTTGGGTCCCTCCTACAAAATAACCCTGAAAAATCCAACCATGG
This sequence comes from Phaseolus lunatus, assembly GCA_013389735.1. NCBI lineage: Eukaryota > Viridiplantae > Streptophyta > Magnoliopsida > Fabales > Fabaceae > Phaseolus > Phaseolus lunatus. Next base: position 49,264,930 of record CM023866.1, read on the forward strand.
AAGTCAAAATAACATCTTCTCATCAATCTTAAAAAGTGGCAATTACGAATTGCATTCTCTTGTTGTGACCTTTTGCCACCCAATCCAATGGGAAAAAGAGGGGACAAAACCCACGCTATATATTTATCTCTTTATTATTCTACTTTTGTTCACAATTTTCAAAACTCTAATAGTGTTCATCATCTTCTTAATTAACTTTTATTTGTATCTCTTCAAAACAACCCGCGATTTTAAAGAAATGTTAGAAAAAGGAATTTTAGTTTAAAGTGGCACTAGTTAATTTTATTTTTTTTCAAAACAAGGGAACTAGTTAACTAATTTGATTAAAGGAAATCGTGCATTTATTATACAATAAAATTATAAGATAGCTTATATAATATTACTTTTTTATAAATTATATAATTTTTAATATCATTTCATTTTATAGAGACTATATGTAATTATGTGTAGCTATAATTGTAGGATTTGATGGAAATATATAAAAGTATACATAA